>CM072072.1:9477500-11877500 GCA_036785405.1 Coenonympha arcania
AATAACTTCATAGATTAATTACTTATTCGCAATTTTTAAGGGAAGAATAATGATAACATATTTTGTAAAGAAAATTCAACTATCAATTGCTACCGATGAAAAAAACAGACTTATTGCGACTGATCCATATGTTGAATTAAGTAAATTTTTTGTAGAAAATTTTAAGGATGAACAATTTAAAAAAAATCAAGTTAATATTTTATAATATTAAACCTAAATTGTATTCACTCTATTCGCTTGTTTATCTGGCAATTGTAAATGTAAATAAATAGCTTATTTTTAGACCAATAATCCGCTTGCGCATTACGACGTTACCTATTTAGGAAAAGCATATTTAAATTACATAAGTATTTACATACTATGTAATGTGTACTTAGGGTCTATTTACGCGTAACTACTGACACATACGTGTACAGAAAACATCGTGAAGGCATTTATCAATAGCAGGCTTATACTTAGGTTGCTCTACGTACAGGTAACATCTTTAGACCTGACTGGAATAAAAAGAGGTTGGAGTACTTACATAGGTAGGTACATACATGGTATTTAGGGGCCGCAATAATTGTATACCTACCTTGAATGTTTAAGATTTAAACTTTTACATATATATATGTTTCATTAGTTTTAATAGCAAAATAAAATATGTTGTCCTGTGATTTTTTTTTACAATTTTATCAATCAAAAATAATATGATCTAATCCACTCTAATCATCCTTCACATAGTGTCTTCTTAAATATTGCTGTAGCCTGATCCATCTTTAACTTGTGTGTAAGCACTTAAGATTCAATAATATACGTAAATTTAACTTGAAATAATTAAAAAAACGCTTAATGAGTTTCTTGCAATAATATAATAAGTCCACAGAGACTGTCTCAAACGAGGCAAGTTAGTTAGACTCGGCATTTTAGCCACTACTTGCCGGTATTTACACATACAGCCTTTAATATCATGAGCAGAGAGTTTAAAATGTGTTGATGATAGCCTTCCTGTAAGCCGCATCGGACTAGCAGACCACACACGTAATGTGATCGAACAAGATAACGTATTAGACATTCTAGTTTCGCTGAGAAATTAGAAACCTATAGGTAATGGACGATAGCTTGCTAGTTACACCTGCAAGATATCATCTACTCGGCAAATTATAGGCGAAGCGTTCTTAGAACAGGTGGGATTACAAAGTAATAAGTTGATAGCCTTAGTAACTTAAGAGCTTAATAATGTAGCTTATATTTTAGCATGCTTTTAAAGTTTAGGGGACGTCTGCTTTTACTGTATTATACTATTCCACCGACGATGAGTATGCATGTACAGGGATGAAAAAGTGGAAAAGTACTAAGAGGATCGAATGCGTGAAATAAGACATGCAAGTGGAAGGAGTCGATTGCGAGTTGATAGCTGATAGGAGAGAATGTAAGAAGAAGACCTGTTGTGCCGAACCCACATAACGTCGAAAAGGTCAAGAAGATTATAATGATGTATTTATTATTCCATCGGCAAAAGGAAGAAAATAGAGTTCTGCAATGAATAGAATATACTGCACAACGACATAGGTAGTGTCTATAAATTAGTATCTGTAAATGACTAAACAACTAACTCACTAAAATAGAAAGTTTAGGTTGGTTCTAAGAATTTCTAGAAAAAATAACAAAATATCTAGTTAAAATTGAAATATAATGTGAGTGCCAAACCACCATTTTATTATGATTTATATTGCTCATAACATCAATATAAACTAATTGGTATTTACGATTTCTTTAGAATTAAACGGACCACCAAACGTTAATAAAATAAGATCTAATATCAATTCCAGTGAACTTTTATTTAATAGCTTAGCATTTCGGAAGTTGCGGCCAAACATTCAGTGCTTCTGCTAACGATAATAATTTAAATCTAGTAATCCTAAAACCCCAATATATTTATTGAAGTATCTCGTATCGACATAAATTTTGAACTAGATCTTATAATTAGAGATTATGTTTTCTCTCTGACTCACCATTATCGAACCCCATCTCTTCAGCCTGATCTTCGCATCATGGTGGTACCGATTCTGTTTTAAAATCGCTAAATTTAGAGCGTCTAAAAATCTGCTGCTCAAGAGGTATTGTATTATGTAATAATTTAAATCGAATTTACCATAACTCGCAACTTGAAGCATCTCAAAAAGTTTTGTATTCGAAATTCAAAAGTTTGTATCTGTAGTAATTATATGCGTTTAATTGCTCGTACAATAATTATCGTTAAGTACTTTTGGAGGTCCACATTTCTCAAGTAAATTAATTTTTCTGTTTGATAAGCCAATTAGGTAATTATTTTATTGAAGTGAAGGTCGAAACTCATATGATTATCAGAGATAATACTGTGATATCATTACGTAGGTACATGGGGTATATAAGTTACTTATCATTCGGAAAGAAAGTTTAACAATTCCTTTTACAATTGTTTATCGTCTTGATAAGGCAACTTCAATTACTTTATTTTTGGAACTTTTCGTTGTCTGTAATCTTGCAAACGTTTAACAAATAATATATTTAGGTATGTAATAAATAATGTAGGTACATTTTAAGACAAACACTTGCAAATTATGAAAAAAATATTTTTTGTACCCAATTAAATTTGTACGTACGTTGAAATATTCCGTTACAAACGTAGATACATTTGAAGAGATGGCAAACTGGCTCTTTTTTATGATGTGTAAGTCAAATTGTTTAAATAACTGATCATCGAATCCTTACAGAAAAAATATGTAACGGAAAATAAGGGTTTAATGAACAATCGTTATTGACAAGAAAATGAATTTTCTCAAACCCTTTCTCAGAAAAAATAAATCCCAAATAGCATCTAATTTTCTCATACTTTCAAAATTGTCTGCAAAACGGCGCAAGCTTTTTAATGAATTCTTGCACACAAAAAAAGACATAATAACTACGATAACATTGATTGAGGGATTTATTTTTAGGCCTTCTAACAATCGTGTAAAGTAATAATATCCCCGAAATTTAAGTAAATCAGTGTGAACGCGGCTGTTCCGTCCCCCTGTAAACTGTCATTCGGCCTTCTTAAAGCCTTAAAAAGAGGTTGACAAAATACTTCAGCTTCGCTAGCCCCTTGCTGCCAGTGCCCTATGACATTACGAATCCCATCTGGGTTGGTGGTCAAAAAATGAGATGGCATTTTATTGCGTCAAAATAATATATCGAACACGCAAACGCAGACCAAGGCTTAATAAGCGTCGGAGATATTAATTACTCTCTCGGAATGAATCGTGGGGCATTTAAAATGAGTAATTATAAACCCAAGAGAACTGCTCTAATTTAAAGATATTCAAGAAAATTTCGTGTAGTATTGTCGAGTACCAAGAATTATTACACAATTTTATAATTAACTCGAATACTTACTTACTGTTTCATTTAAGACAGTTGAGTTTATAAAATATGTGCTCTACATAAGTACCTACTTTAAATCATCCAAGTTTATTAATGAATGAATGAATAACTGTATGAATCGCGAATACCTAGACATACTCGGACAACTTACGAGTACTTATTGATAAACGTAACTCTATAATATATATTTTTGGTGGTAAATCAAAAGCTTGTGTCCCCGACTTTACCCGTGTCACAGATAATATAATACTACCCGTGTGAAGTTCGAGTTTTTCCCGACTACGGATTTTCCCACGCTTACTAGCTTATGTCAGGTGAATTTAGGATGTAAGTTATCTCCAATTACAAGGACAGTCCATTCAGTTTAGTAGTTACAACAAACATACATTTTTATATTATTTTTTACATATTCGTTATCATTAACTCATATTCATAACTGCGATAATTTATAGGTATCTCAAGTTAGGTGTTTATCTGAGGACTTTCTCTCTGAGGTTAACCTCAAAAAAAAAAAAAATAGGGGTAACTCATGGTTTGTTACGTTGTTTACAATCAGTTTGAGTAACAGGTACAAATTCTCTTGACACCTGAGTGACGTGTCGAAATTCCCAATCACGGTGTAATTTGCGGTCAGAGCAAAGGGTCAGGTAATGATTGGTTGGCAATGATCAACATTATAGGTTTGCACCGGCATTTTCAATTAAGCCGCCCGTACATGGGCCGTGTGACGTGGTCATGCTAATTTCCTGTAACTCTAAGTATCCCTTAGTGCAAGCGAAACATGAATTTCCATAATAAGTTGTACTAAGGACTGCGATCGTTGAAAAAAACGAACCTTGCTCAGTGTTCAATATCAAATACTTTACATGCAAAAACTGAGCTGTTACACATAATATGATACAGCTAGATAGACAGCGAAGACAGGCTGAAAACTACGTCACGTGTTAACTCAATGATCAATAAATGAAGCCCACTGAACTCCTTTGTCTATGGTGGAAACAAACGTGCAGAGGGTGCAAAATCTATGTCAAATGAACTCGTTGGCTTTTAATTGAAGAATTCAATGCTACGTAGCTGAAATATTTTCAATACCTTTTTCTCTTGGAATGACTATAGGTTGGCCTCTGATAAAAAATAGTGAATAAAAACCCATGGAATCTAGTCATTGCGATTCTCGAGTCAGTAAAAAATGTTAAGCTAATTACCTAAATGCTATTAATTAATTATCCGCACTACCGTTAATGGTCAATGAATTATAGTTCTAACACATGGTGACAAGTAGGTATAGCTGGTAACACCATTATTTAAATCATGTATTTTTTATTGGATAGCTGTTTTTGGTTGCATACGACGCAAAGAAATCTTTATGTAGCGAATCTACTGGCAAATCCTAAAAGTAATTTAATGTAACTAAACAGGGAATAAGATGACGAATTTACTAGTTAGTAACAAATAAGTAGTGGCAAACAAAACACTTAAATCCAAGGCTAATAAACTTCACTCTTCACGAATTTTAAAACAAATATAATAAAATGCCGTAAAAATTGCACAATAAACAGAATACATTGTGCAGAATTTAAAATGTATTGCGTTACATAATGGCTTCATTTGTGTTATTTTGTATATTGCTCTGTGTCACGAGATGTACAGTTTATGGTAGGTATACTCTTTAATCGCGGATCTTAACGACCGACAGAATAATTGGTTAGCAAATTCGTACGTATGCTGACATTCAATTTCTTTTTTTTATTATTAACAACTCGTTTGTTTTAAAACATTATCGTAACATAATCACACCTAATAGTAGGTGATATAATGATAAATTATGCAATCAGATGAAATAAATAACGTAGACGGTGGGTGGTTGCAGATAAGTTATAAATCCTATCCACCCATTATTACGAAGGACGAATTCTAGACATACTTAAAACGCAATGGATTTAGCGGTTTTCTCCGTACAAACAACATTAAAATCATTTACTATTCCAATATATTCATAATCAGAACAGCAGTTATCTTTGTGAAGGTTAATTAACTTGCATGAAACCCCGAGTTTTGTAAAAATTAAATATCACCACGGTTAAGCTTTGCAAAAAACAGTAATATAGATGTTATATAATAAAATGCCTCTGCCAAATTAGTTATCGTAACATTCAAAAAGCAATAAGTCGATCATCGCCTTTAATTTCAACTGGTTAACGTCAATCACAATTTTAATTACTTATATTCATTTGTCAATAATCGTTGATAAGTAATAAGACCGTCAAAAGGTTTGTAATTCTGATTTTGACACCTCGTTAAACTCTCGCGGGAAAATGGTTGAACCAAAAACAAATTTTTGGGTAGGTGGTTATATATAGTAATATTTTAACATTTCATATTTATTTCTGAAAATAAATATGAATAAATATAAAATAAATATGTCCACATAGTCAGGTCAGTCATTATTAAACTAATGAAACAAATAAAAATCGAATATTTATTTCACAAAATATTAATTGATAGAAAGAAAGAAAGAAAAAAACTTTATTTCGCAGAAAATTATGCCACATGTAACAAACAATACACCTACGTACTTAAACGATGCCTGAAGGTTCCCCCACTCGGGCAAAAAAAACAATAAGTGACCAAGTGACGGAAGCACCAGACACCGCCTGTCACATGTGGCACAACCCGGAAAAAGGCCCCAACTCATAGCTGTAGCAGCTGTAGCTGTACAGGATAGCAGCTGTAGAACATGTACCTAATGTAGGTTTTGACAAAATGCTTTGTAACAAATGTAGGTCAGTCGTGTTTTCAATAACCTTAACATGTTAAGGCAGAACAAAAACTTAAACAGATCACATGCCTAATCCATCACAATCAGTCAAAGCGTTTACTTATACCTATTTGTATAATGATTGATTAATAGGCTGTTGAATTGATTAATTGTTTTACTACTATATGCAAATACAATATGTACATTCGCACCTAGAACTGTTGCGATGCGACGTAACATTCATTATTATGACCAGGAAAATAAGAAAAATATTAATCATCCTTATTCAGAATGAATTTTTGTCGTTCCTGCAAAAAAGTAATAAATTAACACAAATTCTATAAGGTAGCGCTTTCCTTTTATGTGGTACCTATAGTACAGACCAACAAGGCTCTCTTGGCACTTGAATGATATTGTCATGAGGGTGTTGTTAAAGAACAAAGGCAGCCAGAAAATAAAATCTCCTCAATTTTACTTCAATTTTAGTTAATATTAAGCAAAACAACACTACGTACAATAGCGATATACCGACAGAGCGAATTATCAAACAGTATCACAAGCGGCGTTAGTTCCGATTTTAGCCAAGATAGCCTTGTCGCACTGTTACACTACCTTGTTTTTATTAATATCACACCAATATTATGAAGGCAAAAATTACAAGCTTTGTGTGTATATAACTTGTGTGCAGTGTGTATGTTTGTTAGTTCTTTACGCTGCAACTATTGATTTGGCTAATGGTATATACCGTGGATAAAACATAGCCTACTTTTTATACCGGGTGTAAAATCGAGGGTTCCCGCGGGATTTGTGAAATTACACGAGCGGAGCCGTGGGCGTCCGCTACTTCAGAACAGATAAGCTAAAGTCATCAACAAACCGATTAATTACTGGCCGTGACTAGTGAAGAACTAAACTCCACACTAATATCCTAGTAAAAATGATATCATGCTTGATGTCCTTCCTTGCAGCCGGCCACTTGAACAATAAAATGATTTCTTGAATAGCTCTCTTGAATCTCTTGACATACATTCTGTAAAACAGAATAGAATTCAGCTATCAACAGCATGTGACTCGAATATAAAACACATTAATCATATTTCTAAAATTTATTATAGCTATAGTATTCATTGGAAATGATTTAGAAGTTTAATCAATTTGGAGTAACCTACCTACTTACTAAAAGTAAAAAGTGGTTAAAATGTGCACCCGAGTACAAATATATCGATGTAAATAAGCCAAAAGATTCTTGCTCTATCAAAACAATTTAATGTTTTAATTCACAGATAAGAGAAAGACTATACTGTGTTTCAAATATAATCGAACCAAAGAAAGAGTTATTTACATGAAGACATCAGCTTTATCACCCTGCAAGAAGATCATTCAAGATCAAATTCTGCATTCGCATTTTAAATAAACACGCACACTAACAATTGTTCAATGATGATTTTTTTTAAAGATGGTTATAAAATGTAACAAGAAAAAGTTGAAGCTCGCGAGGCACATGATAAAGGCCAAATTGGAAAACGAGATTTCACTCATTGCCATCTTTGGGATTCGGTGTTGCACTGCGCGCACCTGTATTTCAACTTGCAGTGTACGAATTTATTTGTTTTGCGTGTCAACTCTCGAACTGTTGCCTACTTAAGTTAGAGTTGTGAGACACGATATTCTTTAAGGTTAAGGACATTATTTTTTAACATTGGTTTAAGGACTTATTATAGCCACGATCAATAGATCAATAATACGAGTATTTTAAACACTAGAATATTTCCTGGTAATATATTTTAAACCTATTCCAAAAAAGTTATCTAGAAGATAATTATGAGAACTTCAAAAAGGAAGAAATTGGAATTCATATTATTAGTATTACAAAATAAATATAGATCCAACTTGGGGAAAGACAAAAACGTATTGGATTTATAGATAGACAGCGATAGATGATCTTTGATCAGTGTCTAAAATAAATATGCGAAATAGGCAATCTTATCTGGTTCCGGTTAAGTAATTTATAAAGAATTCATACCTAATGTTACTATGAAAGAAACTGCGAAAAAATACTATTCACAATTTTATTCGTATTGCTTTCCAACTAAAACTCCAGAAACATCTTGATTAACTTTAAAAAAAACTCAATAATCATAAGATTCAAATATGTTACATGGAAAGGCCAAGCAGTGAACATAAATAGTATTTATTTCAACGATATCACATACCAAATCACAGTTTTATCTTATTTCAATCTAATCTGACAAACATGACACAAATAAATATATTGAGCCATTCGCTGGATTTTATGGCGTTTGTGACTATTTACTAGCTTTATTATTTACTAACATGTCACCTTTTACCTTTTTTGAATCAATATTTATAATACACACTATAGAAAAAATACAATGCATCAAAAAATACAATTCAAAAAAAATCATTTTTCTTTATTAATGACATTCGACTACAATTTCATTTAAAAAGGATAAAAATATAAAACATAAATCTTAAATGTCAAAGTAACGATGAATAGTAAGATATTCTTCTTTTGACCTAGAATCAATTGAAGTAAACAGGGCTGATATTGATGCAAATATCGAACAATTGGTAGTACAGCTACTTATTTTGAAGGTAGTCTCACAGATAAGGTGGAACTTGCCTTTCACGCTTAACTTTTAATTGGATACGTTGGTATGTAGTTGTACATGATAATTAGACAACTGGTACTCTGGTAACTCATTAATACGCTCATTTAAAGAACTTTTGGACGATAAACCTTTAACAAATTACAGATCTCTCGTATTTACGTTGAACTTTGCACTGGAATTTAATTAAGAAACCGCAACAACGCGCGAAATGTTTAAATTGTAAATGTGAGCACTTTCAGAAGTAAATTAAATAAAAAATGACAAATCGTATGTAAATTAAAATAATTATAATAATCGTTGTAGACCAAAATCATTATATAAAAAGAATGTATAAAGTAACCAAAAGATAAAATAAAATATGGCTATGATCAATGCACTGGATGAATTGAAATTAAGTATCGATATTTCCATAATATCTGAAGCAGAGTATCATTTTAATTAAAAATGTTGTACTAATTGATAAAATATCATTAAAAATGTTGTATTATTTGATAAAATATCATGTACGTACCTATTATTATGTATTCCGTTTACCATCTTGGGTTTCTTGCTTCTATTACCCTACATTACCGATACCGTAACTGTCTCAGTTCTAAACATACTTCACTTGAAGTGGAGAGCTATTAGGCAAATGGACAGCCTCATAAAACTTTCATGTAAAAAAAAGAATTATGTGATTAATTTGCACTTACGTTCTTTGCAAAATAACTCCCGTCGTGTCTAAAATAGCGCAGGTATATGACCAAAATAAAATATAAAAATACAAATCCAGTTTAGGACAGCGTTGCATATGCATGCATATTGCATACTAGGGGGTGGCCGCGGCTTCTGCTACGAATTTTCAAATTTTTTTTGCGTATCCCTACGTCATTATAGCTATATTTACCATTTATATTGATTTATCCAGTGGTTTCGGTTGTTCGTTGACGAATCAGTCAGTCAGTCAGTCGCCTTTTGCTTTTATATGTACAGATTATGCACATAATAAGTGTTACGCGAAAGCATGTGGTTAAATATGATTTGCCAAATGACCGTCGCTTTCTGTTGTGGACTAACTATAAAGAAACTTGTGCAAAGATATCTTTCACAAACTGCACTCTCACGTAGGTACTGCATAATGAAATATGTATGTACGTACATACATAATATTATAAAAATATTATCCTTTCTAAATAAAAGGGAGTTTAATTTAGATTGAAGTTAAAGATAATGGTCAACTTGAAAAAGGCAATTCAAAATTAGAATTTTTGTATAAACTTAATTTTAAATTTAACTTTCACAACGTATACCAACAATTATAATTAATTTAATCAATAATACTAAATAATTAAGGAAATAAGATAGAGACTCTTCTATGTAGCTCTAATATGTATGACTTTTTGTATGCTGTAGTAAAATAATTAATTTTATATAATACACTCCTTAAGAAGAAAAATAATGAAATCAAACATAAGCTTTAAAGTAAGTATCAACTGGTATCAACGTAAAAATTCTGAAGCCATGATTTTCAAACCAAGATTTGGAATGACATTGACTATCATGACATCAGGAAATAAATTACATGTAATGTAAGTAAAGATCCAAGGAAACGCTTATGGTACTATAAAATGTCCCCAAATACAATAAAAACTGTACATCTAGTACGTTTGCAGCATACGGGCGAGATGTCGTAATGATAAGGCCAATCAAGGAGGCTATCTTTTTTTTTTTTTTTTTTTTTTTTTTTTTTATTTTGAAGTTTTTAACTTTTATTGACACAATAAACAATAACTAAAATAAGCTTAAATTAAAAGTTATAAATTAAAACTAGGTATAAAATTAAACTATATCTAAATTAAAAACTACATACTTATCTAAAATAAAAACTACATATTAATCTAAAATGTTAAAAAAAAAAAAAAAAAAATTAATCTAGTAGACCGCTGTCAGAGGGAATTGTTCCCAAAATGCTAGCCCCATTGCCTCGTAGTATCGCGATACTTATTCTCTGGGCAAAATAGAGGCCAGCATTTTGGTCACGCGTTGCATCGACCAGGCGTAAAGAAATTTCTTTAAAAACTTTCTTTGCTCCCGGTCCCCACGGTCCCATAGTTTCGACCCCAATAGGCTCAAATATGTACCCACTGTCCAGGGATACATATTTGCGCCTTTTGAGGTTTTCAGCGGATTCAGCCGCAGCACCCGCCCTAATTTGGGTTCCAGGAAGATGGGACGGTGCAAGTGTGTCGACACAAGTCGCATCCCACACTAAAGGCCTTCCCATCTTCCATGGAATCAGGGTCATTCCGTCCGGTCTCTTACCATCGCTACGCACTAGACCGCTCGGTTCAAGAACGGCCGCACAGTTAGCGGTGGTAAGGGCACGGCGGATGATATCGTTAAGGCTGGCAAAGGAGGCTATCTTAAATACCTTGAACCGCCGCTTTTGACAATATTTTTAAACCGCTAACACATGCTAATAAGATTCCAAGGGAGTTTATCTGGATCGTTTAGTATTTTCCTGATCTACTTGCTTTGGAAAATTGTAGAGTCACGATTCACGAAGTGTATAATAATTTCAATTTTCAAAGTACACTAACGCAGTAGCAACAAATAGCTGACATGACTTTTAATTCACGTACATCACAAATAATAAGTTTATTCTATCCTTGATTACTCAGTAAAATGACGTTTAAGTAGATATAATCGTAAATATGTTGGAAGCTATGAAAATAGTTATTGTAAACATCAACAGCGTGTACTTGATTATTGACATTTTATGACTAGGGAATCGTAATATTAGCATCATGAATTCATATTCCTATTCCTATTAATGTTTCATCATGAGGTAGAAGGTGAATACTAAAGTTTCAATACTAACTGTCCAGGCTCCTTGCCAAATAAGATTCGTTTTGATCACATGTGACATTATTGGGTCATTGTTTTATGGTATAATCTTTAATTCATTGCTGATACTACAAATAGCCACATGGTGATCTATTTATAACCCTGAAATAATACTACTCGACGCTTGAGTACCTAGCATAAATACTTTAACTTTATCTTGATTAATGCCTTGCACTGTTTCAGTGATAAAACAAGTCAAAAGGCACTTGTAAAGTAAGAGTAATAATTCGATGGAAATAAAAGAATTGATGGATTTGGCTTACTATTTGTGACAATAAGTTTTTATCCAAACATGTTTACTTATGGAACTCAAAGGACTAGCAGCCGTAGGCATATGCGATATCTAATCTATTTCTTCGATTGCTTTTGCTTCGCTTGTTGAATGAAATCCAAAAATTGTATGAGTATTATAGCTGTTGTCATCAATAAGTAAAGTGCTCAGTTTGTCGATCGAATCTGTCGTCCCCATACATTTTTTTTTTGAATTTATGAGAATTATGATATGCACAAAAATCGAATTCATTAAATAATAAATAATAATGAAGAAGTTGAACAAAGACAATATAGACGATGATAACGCTGTTATGAATACTAAGATAATAAGCATTTTAACGTCTATTGTAAAAGACTAAAAAAATGTATTTCTTTCCAAATTCTAATGCGTTGAAGACGTAAGCCTTCAACTAACACATTTAGCAAGTCTAATTTAGATACTGCTATAAAAATGCCGCACCTACTGCCAAAACACTCCCGTATCACACCATTGGGCATACTAATGACTATTTTAAAATTCAGGATATAGCTCACGTTTTATCACTTTTGAAGCAATGGCGTATAAAGAGCAACTCTGTTGAGAATGTTAATTAATAGATAGCCGTTGACTGATACGTTTGAATAGCAAAAACAGCATAATTGACCAATTTGGACAATGAAACTAATACCGCTAGAGAATTTAAATGGTGCTATCAATCACAGTTTACTACTAGTCTGTGAGGTGGTTTTTAAGAAACCACGATCTTGTCCAGTGTTTTGAAAGCTAGCACATCAATATTGATTAGGAGTAGGGTGAAATACTCAAGGATGATACCAAAATCAGATGAATAAACTAGAAATATAAAACCTCTACTGATAAATTAACTTGATTACAGTCCTAATAAAGATTGTATAAATCGTTTACTTGTTATAACAATATTTTATGACCTATAGGAAAAGGGTAGCTTCTTAACAGAAATTAGATCTCGTTAAGGGAAGTATAAGCTTTGATATAAATGGTAAATACAGAATAAAATAATGTAGCCAATTGTCCTAATGCGCATAGGAGGACATTAAGAGTTATGTACTGGATGCCTTCTATTTTCTAGCAACTTCAGTTTTAAATGAATTATTTTATGAGAAATCAATCAAAATAAAGCCACTAAATATTTCATCTCAGAGTTTTCAAAACAGGATGTTGTTAAGACTTACTAAAAAGTTAATTCAGAAGTTCGAAGAACAATTTGAGCTTAAGATCGTTGATTGGTACCTAGTACTTGTATCAAGACAGAATAATGGGAACCTTTCAAGTGATCATAGATTCTTGGAAGACACATCGCTGTATCGGACATCCACCGGTATGAGAGAATTAAAAACATCCTCTAATTCTTAAGTCCTGGAAATGATACTTAGCTATACATTTTTACCTCAGGCGTGGTAAATATCAATAAATTATGTATAGTAGATCAGTCTTTTTGTAGTGTTTTCGTAGAAGAATAGTATTTTATTATTTTAATAACTTTTCACATTTTTATTGCAATTTTTCTCAGAAATAACACTAATCTCATATGATAATAATGTTTGTGTCTTCCACAAGTGTTGTCTTATTGCGTAATTACTGAAACTGTTCTATTTTTGTCTCATTTAAATACTGACACTGATAACTCATCAGCAAAATCATTGTCATTGGTATATTTCACCCAAAATTGAGGAAATAAACGTTATCAGGATAAATCTCTGCTGTAATATTTGAATATTTTGACTCTTGTTTATAAAATAATTCTCACTACATTTATTTTTTATCGTGAAACCGTTGAACATTGAATCTATTGTTCTTCGTTCTTCGCTATTATTTATTCAGTTATTAAAATAAAACTTAATCATGAAATTTTTATTATCTAAAAAAACTACTTTTGTAGATAATAATAATTTCATGATTAAGTAAAATGAATATACAACGATTTAATTTATTTAATTTATTCATAAGCTGGTTGAATAAGAAAGTGAAATAAACACTGTTTGCGTCAACTTATATCAACAATGCACCACTTCACACTAAATAAGAAACACATAACTTAAAAGTCGGCAACCTTAAAGAGATCGTTAAACAACGCAGGCTGCTTTTTATGGTTCAATTAAACCTTCAGAGGGAACAAAAAATAATAATCTCAGAGTTGCTTGATGCACGTGATGAGGCATAAACCTCGATTTTATAAGCTTTTTCAAAAATTACTTTTGATATAGGTCACTTTTATTCAGTTGTGACTTTTATATTTTTGCACAAGCCATACATTAAAAGTATTAAGAAACACGCATAATGCTCTATAATATTCAAAGAATTTCTTTATTTGCTTTTTTTTCTGTTCTATAAGTATCTTAACTATTCTCAGTTGCCACGTATCAATTAAACAGATTTTAACAGACTGATATAGTTATACTTATTCAAACGAAATTTGGATATAGGAAAACTTCCTGTATCAGTGCATATTCTACATACAACCCTGCTGAAACTGAGTCATTCGTCAAATTAATTTCATGTCATAAGTTTTCCCTCATAGAGAATTGGGTGTCTTTATATTGACAGCTTTTTATTCGGTGTAAAGTACGAATTTACTTGATGGTAAGCTATGAGTGCTTTGACTCATGCCTGATTTAATTTTTAACACTTTCTTTAATTTGTTAGGCACAAAATGACCATGATCTACATTTGTAGATCTGATTTAATTCTAACTGAGAATACAAGCAGAATAGGTTCTCGCGTAATTAGTTTGCAATTAGGCGGTTTCTTTGAAATTAATGTATTATTTATCAACGAGATGTTATTTACCAAACACAGCATTTTTAGTCATCACTCATTACTCTAGAACGTATACAATGTCATGTTGAGGTATAGTATACCTACCTACTACATACTAATGCATATCAGTAAAGTATATGAAAATATGATATTTACATAATATATACTGAGTTAAAAATTACTATTTTCGATCTTAACTGTTATTTATGTAACCAATTTATCAATTCCAATGGTATTGATTAATATTTAAAAAGCCGTTAACCATTTATTTTTATGAAAATTATTTGCTCAGAACAGGATTTTAATGTGCCATTATTTTTACGGTTCATAATATATAATATTACAATTTTATGGATTATTTTATAACTTACACATAAAATTAAGTGGCAATACAATATGACTATGCAATATAGTGTCAACAAGGGCAGTTAACGAATTCAACAGGCTTAAAGACATTTTTATGACAGAGAATGACGACGACAGCAGTTGTGTAAAAAATGTACTCATCGCTATCATGATTGTAAACAATTAAATAAAATCTGCCTATGGATTGGCCGAATTTGATGTTCACATTGTTTCTAGGCTATACGATTACGAAAGCGATGTATACTTTTTTTTTACGCAATCACTTAATTATGCAAAATGATAGGCCTGCCCAGTACCCATATCAAAACATCCAAAATTTAGCGATGTCATACCACGACCGAAGAAGAGATGGATGGATTGCGTAAAAGATATACGCGTGAAAGGAGTGGATTGCGAGTTGACAGCTGATAGGAGCGGATGGAAGAAGAAGACTTGTTGTGCCGATCCCACATAACATGGGAAAAGGGCAGAAAGAAGAAGATACTACACACGGCACTGCGCTCGTCATCCTGAGACATCATATTATGTTAAGCCTCATTATCCAAAGTAATGTCTTCAGGTACAATGCCCTTTAAACCGATACGCAATGACTGCTTCATGGCAGAATATTGAAGAAGTGACGAAATAAAATCCTACCACCTGGTAAAACGATGTCAAACAACGCGATGCAATCACACTTGTCGTTAGACCCACTTGTGCCAACCCGGGTTAGTGTGTTAACTCACTACTCAGAGTAAGTTGTCAAAATTGTCCAATGAGAGACGTTGACTCTAGGGTTAAAAATGTAAAATGTTTAACCCCCATTTCGCGCAAGTGAACCTTAGTCATTATCTCTAGCTAACAACGCAATCATTACATGATTGCGATTGTAGATGTAATGATTAACTGTATCAAATAGATAAAGATTACCAATCAACAGAGAAAGCACTACCAGAGAATGAAAACAATAATACATATAAAGTGGAACAGGTTAAAGGGCACTCATAAAACGCAACAATTACCATAAATTTTACTTATAGCGGTAATAAATAGTTATTTGTTATGCAAGGGCGCAAAATGGATTTTTGGGCCGAGTGTCAAATTTGAATGCTGAGCGGCGAAGGATTCTAGGGTTGAACCCTGAGCGCAGCGAGGGGTTCAAAGAATAGAATCCTGAGCATAGCGAGGCATTCAAAGGACACGAGACCCAAAAAAATTTGCGGCCGTACATAACACAAAATTTTTCATCTCACCACAGCGAGGAAAATTACTAGAAGAACACTTGGATCGGCATTGCTAGTATGTAAGATGTTGTCTTGAGTAATACTCTGCAATAACTTCACTCACTTAATTAAATCCACCTTAAATCATCACTCATCTTATTACAAAACAGTACATAATGAATAAAAACAAAATATTATTATTTATCACGATTAGAAAAAAAAAGAGTTACTTTTTTTTCTACTTGTATTTTGGATGCGTTCAGAAATATCAATTTCTAAGAACCAACGATAATAAAAGATTAAAAAAATGACAATAATAATTAGATAAACAATAAATAAATACCATGGATTTAATTAGATTTCCTTTATAATTAATAAAAAATAAAAAATAGGAGTTATTATTTTTATTGATATTCTAAGAAAATGTAAAAACAAAAAGTAATGTACACCTATACAAACTCAAAGGTCGAACTTCATTACTGAACGACTGACATTATTTAAAAAAAAAAAGAAGTCTTCAGTTTAATGGTGGCACCACACATGGCTATTTGTATTTGCCTATTTTTTATATTTGTCAAATAACTTCCATGTGTGGAGAGTATATTTGCCAAAATTATTGCCATATTTGCCTGTTTGGCAAATACAGCCAATAACATATTTGGCTCCATGAGGTCGAAAATTTTGGCAAATACGCGATCATCCAATCACAAATACAAATAGCCATGTGTGGTGCCACCATTAGACATTATTATAGACGCAATACGAGATTACGTCATGTTCGAATTTAGAAATGCTTTGCGGCCCTAGGGCGGGAAAGGATTTTCATACTACTTTCTCGCCCTAGGGCGGGAAAGGATTTTCATACTACTTTCTCGCCCTAGGGAATATAATAGCATTTCCCGCCCGCATTTTGGGCATTAAAAATCTCCTTTCCGAGCGGGTGAGAAGAAAAAAAATTTAGAGGCAAAAAAGGAAATCAGTGTTACTTTTCGATTTAAAACTAAATTAAAATTGAGA
The DNA here is from genome assembly GCA_036785405.1 of Coenonympha arcania. Taxonomy (NCBI): domain Eukaryota; kingdom Metazoa; phylum Arthropoda; class Insecta; order Lepidoptera; family Nymphalidae; genus Coenonympha; species Coenonympha arcania. Next base: position 9,494,796 of record CM072072.1, read on the forward strand.
AACTTCTTTAAAATTTAACACAGATACGGAAGTTTAAGTCGGCCCAATCAAGGGTAGGTACTTTTCTAGTTTATTAAAGGATTCTTTTTAACTTGTCGCATAACCACAAAGGATTGTGGTCAAAACAAACACGTTTAAGATTAGTTGCTTGAACTTGGAACAGAACGTCATGGCTGTTTACTTAAAAAATACATCTATTTATCATTGTTGATACGGTTAATGTAAATTACATACATAATTTTCATGTTTTTGAAGTCACGACTTCAGCGACCAAAATCATTGGTTTTGTATAACTTTCTGATATTTGCTAATTGTAAGGAATTTAAAGGCTTTAGGTTCATCAACCAGTCTACTAAAGCATATTTAGAAAATGTTACTGGCACTACTATTAATAATAGTTATAAAAACTAAAGGAAACAATACGCATTTGTAGATGGTGCAAGAATTTTGTAACAGCGGCTGAAAAGTTTGCACTGACACTGATAAGAAAAAGTGTTATCAAAGGAAAAGGTTCTCTACATTTTCCAACAACTGTAAGTTGTGTCACTAAGGGAATGATGTCAAGTACGCAAAGTTACAGCAAACCCAACATTCATCAAAGTAACATTAGTTTAGAACTGTTATTACGTCAATCTCTTAAACGTAGGGTACTGTATTGTATTTAGACATTTCGCTTTAACATATCTTGTGTTTTCCCAATTTTTCAACGTATTTATAATGCGCATACCTAATAAGGCACATTTTTTCTCTCATCTCGATTATATGAGACTAATATAGGTTAGTTATTGGATTAGTCTCCGGCTTGAGAGCAGAATAACTATCAATTTTTTTATTTATGAAGAAAATGAATTCCTTTTATACATTTTGTATCGGAATTTTTGATGATATCTTTATTGATTCTTACTTATAAGATCTGTTTGAGATCAAGTTAAGCATAAAATGAAAATATCTTGCAACAAACCTTTCAAGTTTCTACATAGGCTATTAAAGGCAAGTTTTCTTTTAATTACCTGCAGTATTAATTACGTCTTAATATGATAAACATTTACTATTTGACATTGGCTATATAGCCAATTAATAATATCGCCATTTGTGTTTTCTAGGATCATTGCAACCGCATACCTGTTACAGTCGATATTTCTATTGAAATACCGGCACGGGTTTGAAGCTTCACGTCATATCCTTCACAAAGGCCATAGGTTCGAATTCCTGATATTATGTATTCTTTGGAAGTAATAATCATAAAATTTAATTTCGTATGTGTCTTCTATACAGGTATTGCTGTCACTATATATATTATTATTGACGCTAATTTCTTCAAGACGATGGAATCTTTAAAAGCCTTAACTCAAACGTGACCATAAGCTATTTGATAAACTATGGATTGATAATGCCATTATTCAATACCGTTGTTGTATCAGGTTAGGAATATTGTGAAAACAATCGAAGTCTATACTCAATAGCCTTTAAGATAGATATCATTGTGTAATGTGTAAGTTGTAACTATAGAAAAGTAATGGTGCTTAGTACTTACGCTTCACTTTTATCGTAGATCGGGAACGTCTGGTGCGCCAAGTCCTGGAGGGAAGAGCTCGTCTGCGGCTCGGCAGAGATACCCTGCGCTCGTTGCTTCCTTGGGCCCCTGGATCCCCTCGCGTACTGCTGGTACGGAAACACGCTCTGCAGCTTGTCCAGCTGCGAGCGCAACTCCAGCATCTCCTGGTCCCGCTGCTTGAGCAGTGCTTCCAGCTCCCTGATCCTCTCGATGAGCGGCTGCATGTCGCCGGTCACCGTCGCGTTAGCCACACAATTCTCGTCGGAACTCATCGCGCTCGGAGTCCCCATTATACCATTCAACTCTTCTCGATACGTCTCGTCTAACGCGCGTCTGTCGCCGTTGACGGTGGGCGCCACGGTAAGCGCACCTCCTCCTGTCAGCACTACGGCCCTCGGCTCATCGTCACCAGCTGGACGCTGTGACGATCCGAAGCAGAGGGTGTCGAAGCAGACGCGCATTCACTCGGCTACCGAGCACTGCACAGAACCACTAGGGATTACTCTAGCACTTGGGTTATAAAGGTTCACGTTCGCACTGGCTCCGATAACGGTTCGTAGGGAAGGCACTGGTTGTCGGGAGTTCGCAGGATGCGTGCGTGAATGCGAGTCGTGCGGCGCGAGCGCGGACGGGCGTTGTAGTGATACGCTGTGCTACTCGCCGCGATAGCCCCGCGTGCCTCGGTGACGCCCTGCAAATAATACATTCCTCATTACACTATAATCTATTTATCAAAATAAACAAGGATACTTATTATTTTTATGCCGTAATTTTTTATCTAATGGAAGCGTTTAATCTATCGTAAAGTGGGTAATTAGTGCGGTGTATATTTACGAATTACTTATCAATTTGGATATTATTATTATGTTGTACGGACTATATTGGCCTTGCTCTTTCTATGTATTAGATTTGTTGGCAGTCCATATTCAATCTATACACCATTTAAATAATTGTTTTAGGTCTTTACACAGGAATGGAAAGTCGATGGCTCTATACATTAGACGCATAGGTATTTAAAATGCAGCTGTATTTGTCAAGGCAGTCAGCAGACATCAGATAACCTATGACTCCTAAGATACCGAATCCTCAGATAACTTTAAGAAAACAGAAATATCGATGCATACAGAAATTTTAGAATTCAAGTAACATATTTATTTGAATTCAATTTCTGGATGCATTACTATATCTACCAGTCTTTCAGGTAAGACGATTATGAAGAGGTATTAACTGATAAAGGAAAAAGTTGAAAACAATTGTAATTGAATTCCAAAATTTCTGGATACATCATTATAAATCTAATCGTCTCTCATGGGAGACAGAATATTGATATCGATAATAATTAGAACAAGTATTAACTGATAAGGCCAACGTTATTTTTTTTTTATTAAAATTTTAACTTTTACGCGAAATGATGATAGGTAACATTAGATTAGTCAGTGTCTGATTATGGAATTATTTATTACGCATATATTTTAGTATTCTAAACAATATAATAATATTAAAGGTACTATATTTATATGGATGATTATCTACTTTTGTTTCTATTTTCGATTGATCATTACACAGTTCCAATTTTCGGTCAATTTGCCTCAGAATGAAAATATTTTAGACTTTGCTCTCCTAAATTTTAAGTGTGATAGCTTATACCGCATAAATATGATTAATAATACTTTATAGAGACTAGCTACTGTTTACCTCAAAAATTTAGCTGGATTTTTCAATAAAGCAATTTTCACAGAATTTTCAGGCAAAACCTAATAAAAGTAAATGAAAAAGGTGTCTTACAAAATAAATAACCACTCTGTGGCCCTCTCACTGAATAAATTTTGCTATTACCCCACTGTTAGGTACATTTCATTGCTACATGGTAAGAATATTTATATTTCGTAGTATTTCTGAAGTGATTTGGAACAGATAAAGGCTGCAATTTTATCAGCTGAACGATATCATACTTATTTGTATGATAATACAGTCGATCACCTGATTGAGAGTTGGGCTGGCCTCATGATGCTTGATGCTGGCTATCTAATCTTAAACCCCTTACTACTGACACAACACAAGGTAGGTAGGTAAGTATTTACGTAGATAGCACCCATGTATATATTAGGAGAGTCGTTATTATGCGATTGATTGTTATAAAAATAAAATTCACCAAAAACAACAGGCATCCAAAGTTTTTTTTTTTTTGATAGCCCCTAAGTGAACGACAGCTTGTTTTATTGGTACCTACTCGATATCTGAAAAATAAAATTAATACATAATATATTTGGCTAAGGGCCGATTTTTTCAATCGCCAGATAAACGTTAACTTAGGAATAAATATGACGATTTGACAGATTTTGTAGCATATGTTTCAAATGTATTCCTCAGATTGTCTATCTGGCGATTGAAAAATCGGCCTTAAAATATTAAAAAAATAAAACCAGCCAAATGCAAGTCGGACTCACGCACTGACTACTATAGAAAAAGTAAAACTATATTAACTTAATGTGTTGGAAAATAATTATTTATTTATTACACAGTATTCTTCATAACTGTGCATAGGTATATTATAGAGTAAAAACTTATATTGATTAACTAATTACCGCCTCATAAATAAGCAATTAAGTATAGTATTGAATTAGATCCTGTCTAGTTTAGTTACCAACCAGAACTTTCACAAAAAGAGTTAAAAATAGGAGTTGTTTAGAAATGTTCGTGACACCTGTATAAGGTAAGGCAATATGTGTTATATCTGTTTTTAAAAAACGATAATCTATAAACTCGCCATTTTAATGTGCAAAGTGTTTATAAGTTTTGGCTCTATATTACTGTTATAGAATACAAGAATTTTGTAATGTTGACTTAATTAGTTTAGTACCTAACTACCTATCTACTAAAATAAGTGTTTAGCTAAATCCTGGCCTAAACAGTAACCTATGCCCCACGGCATAAGCTATAAAATTGACGAGAATTATAAAATTAAAAATTCTGGTCAAACCGTTACTTTGTTGCTACTCAATCGAATCATATCTATGGACCGTATTACTTATTAATGGGTATATCATTAACCAACCTATAAAGCAATCCTATTTGAAGTTCAAAAATAGACACTAATATTCAGTGCTAATAGCAAGATTAGACAGAGAGCCAAAAATCAAAATACTACGCTAGCAACGAATATTGTTATTAGTCATTCTATAACGACGTATAAATTGACGCATTAATTAACCTAAACGATATTAGATAGTATTTGGCACGTGCTGACAAATTTTCCATTCAAAACGGTCGTCACTGAAACAAGATGTCATTAAGGAATCTGTCAATAGCGCCAGCACAATGCTTAGATGTTATAACAAAATCTCTTGTACACCGATAAGAAACCTCAGGATATGGTAATCCGAACGACTTACGTAAACCTTTTCGTACAAGCAAACAGTACTTAGCGCCACCTGTCAAAATTCTACAGGTTGCTGCTGAGCGAACCACAGCGTAGTGGTAAAACAAGCATTTTTGGCACCAGATAGACTGCCGGTAATTTTTGGCGTCGTCCGCCCTGTCCAGGGTACATGTCTATTCTCTTGCGTTAATTTTATTGATCTTATTGGAAATTTTGAAGGTCTGAGGCACCTTCAGCATTTTAATTATAAACTAGAGTGTCTAAAATCATAAACCTTGGTTGGAAATTTCCTCTATATTTTTCATTTATTTTGGAAATAAGATATGGGTGTTTTATGTTGTTTATTAGTAATTGTGTAATATAATATGTAGGTAACCGGTGTACGAAGATGGTATAATTATAATATGTACCTACTCAAGTAGGTATTCAAAAATTGTTAAAATCTTGTAGAATTGTTGATGTATTGAGACTAGACTTTTACTAGTCGTAAAAGATTAATATGACTATTTAAAAGTGTGTCCAGCACATTTAGTATTTATATTTATAATAATAGCAAGTGCAAAATAAATTCTTACTTAATATTCATGATCTAATTAGTAATGATAACGACTTTCATTATTTATTATTAGCATTAACCTTATATTAAATCAACTTTGCAGTGCGATTAGATATTTCAAAGTTCAAACTACATACGTACCTATAAGATACAATTTTATCCATTTATCCTTACTTTATAGAAACAGGTACTTAAAGCTCGTAGTTGACATGGTATTGACAAGCGTAAACGCTAAATATCTACTCATGTGTAAACTGAGTACATATAATTATATTGTTATTGATTTATAAGCTATATACTATTTCCATTCGTTTCTTTTCACATGAAACAGATATAGCAATAGCGAGGGACCAGAGAGAAATAAAGGTAAAGTTGTCTCTTTCTGGTCTCTCGCTATTGTTATATCTGTTTCATGTGATTAAATGTGTCAAAGAGAAAATGAACGAACGGAAAGAGTATAGTAAGGCTATTGCCCGCGACCTTGCACGCGAAAACCTCTGTTTTCTACAATTAGGAACCTCAATTTGTCACAGGTTTTTATTAAAAGCCATGGATATTGGATATACGTATCATCTATCTCCATTCCAAGTTTCAGCCAAAACGGTTCAGTAGTTTTAGCGTGAAAGAGTAACAAACAAACACATAAATACAGTCTTTATAAGAGTGTGAATAATGGACTTTTGTATTAACTTATGTTTAAGTTATAAGGTGTGGCTCTGATGCATAATATATCAGAGTGACAGTTGACAGTTCTTTCTACAAGGCAGTTATAACGCTATGGTCCAAGGGCCAAGGTTGTTTCCGCTCAGAGATCATGCAACGGTTTTCATGAACTATGTTAGATTGGTAATTTATCATTATCAATTGACAACGAACAATAAAGTGTTAGTAACATTTAATAATTCTTCTAGATAAATCAAATCAAACAATTTATTTGCATACATGTGTTAAGTATAAAGATTACATAGAAGTCAGGGTTTCAACATGTCTTGCCACATAGGCGTGCAAATACATTTAATTTAAAACTAATTAGAGAAGTCACAATCATATCAGCCTGCGGACCTACACTGTTGAACATAGGCCTTCCCAAGTGAGCGCCACCACACCCTGTCCTCAGCCTTCCTCATCCAGCCGCTTCCCGCCACCCGCTTAATGTCGTCGGTCCAACGAGCTGGAGGACGCCCCACGCTACGCTTACTTGTACGCGGTCTCCACTCCAGGACTTTTCGGCTCCACCGGCCATCGCCCCTGCGACACGCGTGACCTGCCCACTGCCACTTCTGCTTGCTAATGGTTTGGGTTATGTCAGTAACCTTGGTTCTCCTGCGGATCTCCTCATTTCGGATTCTATCCCTCAGGGAAACTCCTAACATAGCCCTCTCCATGGCCCGCTGCGCGACTTTAAATTTGTGGATTAGGCCGTGTGTGAGTGTCCACGTTTCAGCGCCATACGTGAGGACGGGAAGGACGCACTGGTTGAAAACTTTCGTTTTCAGGCATTGAGGAATCGACGAGGCGAAGACTTGATTCAATTTACCGAATGTTGCCCAGCCCAGCCGTATTCGTCTGTTGGCTTCTTCATCGAAATTATTCCATTCCATTATCGAAGTCACAATATTGTAAACTAAATTAGTCAATATTTCTATTTATGTTTCAATTATTCTAAGAATTCTTTAATATCGAAAATTGCTCTTTCAATAAGGAACTCTTGAAGTTTGGTTTTTAAACCCACTGCTGTACAACCTCTTATCTCTTTTGGCAATTTATTGTATATTTTAACAGCCATCACGCAAACGCTTTTATTAAAGTATGAGGTATTATGAAGGGGATAACGGAATTTATCTTTACAGCGTTCTCGATTATGCCTTTGGAATAAGTTTTCATTATTTTTTAAAAACAATACCAATTCTAATATATACAGCGACGGTACACATTTGACATAACATTTAAATAGTTGAGTTGAAAACTTAGAACGGACTAAACTTGAGAACTAATAGGTACATCAGCGATGATGCTACGTTTTGGTACTTCAGCTAACAGCTTTTCGATGAAGCAGAAGTTGTTGTGATAGTTACTTCGCAATATTATTAAAAACATTGGATCAATCGATTTAATACTTCACCGCACAACACAAAATATTACGTAGGTACTTACGTATTAGAAAAGCGAAAATTGGCTTAGGAGGATAGAGAAAGAAAAAATTAATTTTGTAATGGGAGTTTGCGGTTTCTCTCTTCTAATCCGTTTTTTTTAAACAAAAGAATCACGATATCTGATTGTAATATAATAATGTATTGTAGTGTGACAGCTAATAATTATTTATGTGGGTCTCGGAGCAATTATCAAGCCGTCTAATTATAAATGTCAAATAAACAGTCTTGGATTAGCAAGTGGTGTTTTACTACACTGATGTTGAGTGATATCACAGAATACCAGTGATACACTTGCTAATGTCGGAATTCTGCAGATGCAGTGCGTGCCACGACATAGCATTGCAATATCATACGTCACACTTCACAGCGCTTAGCACCCTAAGATTTTTTGATCAGTAATCTAGTTGGCTTAGAGTGCCCTTCAAACCAAAACACGACTAAAGCATATAACACTTCATGGTAGACTAACAATCATTGTGGTACGAACCTGGACGGACTTCACATAAAGACTCCTAACACCAGCTATAAAGGTTTTTAAATAAAAAGAAAAAATCATACTCTAAGCCACCGCAATATCTGAAGTGCAACGATCTTTTTTTGATAACTGGCGCAGTCGACTGGACAAATAAAGACTAGGAGAAAATAACCCGAAGGCGATAAACGCGGCGCACAGCCAACAATAACGACGACAGTTTTCATTACCACGACCAAATAAACATGAAATGAATAATATATTCGATGCCCGATCCAAGCGGGACTCTACCTAACATGGTTCGCGAATTTTCCATGACGCCACGTTTTAATAAGACTTGGAAAAGGATTTAATACTTAGCATAAATTAACAAACCTTGCAACAAAAACTTTGATTTCATAAGCATGATAAAGTAGCCAAGAAACATAAAATTAATCCTTGTTATTCTTAGAATAAAATGAAAATCTAAACTTACAAGTACATACTTATAAATCTTATAAATAACCCATGCTTGTATAGGTAGAATACTGTTTGCTAAAATATGACTATGAGTTAGGTACATCGAGATTGAAATTATTTGTAAAAAAAAATATTTACATAGGTCCCTACCATAAGCACAGCACTGAATCTTATCTGTGTATTATACGATTGCCTAGTCGGTTAAATAAATAAATAAATAAATTATATATACGGGACATTTTACACACCGCACTCTAGCCCCAAAGTAAGCGATAGCTTGTGTTATGGGTACTAGATCACTGATAATTATACATACATACTAATGTACATAAATACAATGTATTGAAAAACACCCAGACACTGGAAAACATTCATGCTCATCACACAAACATTTACAAGTAGTGGGAATCGAACCCACGACCTCCAGCGCAGACAGCAGGTTCGCTACCACTACGCCATTCGGTCGTCCAAGTTAAATGATGAAGAAATTCAATTTCCGAACACGAGATTTTGGATTCTACGAGTAGAAGCCGAACAAAGCTGTTAAAAAGCCGAAGCTGTTAAACAAAGCATTATAACGAAACATTATAATATTATATTCTGTGAGGAAATGCAATGTTTATCATAACCTTGTCCTATTTATCAAAGTGAGCATTCATAATATTATGTAACTTCCGGTGATTATAAATATGGATCATGTTAAAACTACAAAGAAAACATAAAAGCCTATTTGCACACAATCGAGTAAACACACGAGATGAAACTAAATGTCAAAAGGTTGAAGGTTTAATTGCAAAGGTCGAGTTTCGAATTTTTCAACTCTATACAAAGTATTTAGGCTACTCATTTCAGTTTATTCTCTAGGGTCTCACTGTCATGATGTGTATGCTATTGTTTATTTCACTATTTTGTTTGGAAGCCCTTATTGAAAATGAAAATATTTATTTTCACATAGGCCTAAATAATAGGCTCTTATGAAAAGTCAAAACTCTACCGCCAGGTTCGGAAAGCATAGGCTTGCACCTTAGTATATTATTTAAAATTGTGTGAATTTTATTCGTAGGATCCAAAAAAACTATAAAAGGCTTTGACCTGAGTGAACAACGTAACGCCTAAACGGCTAAACGAAGAAAATTGAAATTTTTAAGGTATGTTCCTTAAGTACTCCAGTACCTACTACTATTTTAAAATTATTCTCCTATGGGATCTCGGGTTAAAATGTTGTTGAAAAGTCCTTCATTTTTATTAAAGCTTTGTTAATGAAAATTGGTACAAGGGCTTTCGAATAAAAATAAAGAAATAATCTCAATAAAAGAAGAAATAATGAAAAGAAATAATAAAATAATAATAGTATTTCAATCTGGGTGCCTTCAAGAGAAGAGTGAATAGGCATTTTCTAGGCAAGCGCGCTCCAACCTAGACCTCATCATTGCTTTCCATCAGGCAATATTGTCGTCAAGCGCAAGCCTATCGCCAATAAAAAAAATATGGTTTTTCAAAATTCATTCTCTGAGAAATTAAAGGGGTTGAAATTTTATATGTTCAATACTTTCTATTAGATATTAACTTGCAAAACCAATCACCCTAAAAGATCTAAGTAGGAGATGAAACTTTATCCGTATTTGACTCCATTTTTGCAAATAAGTTAAAAGTTACTCTTCTTTCTGGATTTTAAAAGGATCAAAATTTACGCGTGCCGAAGAAAATCTAAGGTGTCGAATTGATAATCTTCTTTTTAAATTCGCATCGATCATTTCGACGACTGATAACAAAGTCAGTGATAATGCAGACCGCCCAATTTACTTACGCACATCAAGATATGGGAAGTCAAGCGTGCAACAATAAAATTATGTCAATGAAACAATTATCTCGACTTCGTAATGTTTGCATAAATAATTAAGGACGAAAAGTTGGACTGTGCAATTTCGTGAAATTAAGTTAATTGGAGGAGAAAAAATTGTGCACACGTTTCGTTAAAAATGTCTTTTTTTGCAGTGTTACTTCTACTTGTATGTTTACCTATTATTATTATTTTATACCAAACTGACCGATAATGTTATTATGATTGGGAAAAGTGCAACGAACTGTATGAAAAAAAATACATCCTAAAACATCAAAGTTAAAAAAATCCTCCAACTTTTGCATGACTGATATCAAATGATGGATGCAGCCAATATAGTGTTATCGTTCTAGCTTGAATACAACCACTATGAGGACGCTAAATCGCTTGATGGTAGGTTCGTCTTTGCCTATAGATGATAACTTAAACAGATTTGCAAAAAAAACTTTATACTTTACGTCGAAAAATACTGTTCTGTGTTTTAAAATGTTTCTATGGAATTGGATAGCACTATTTTTAGACTCTTCGGTCCTAAGCCATGAATAAAATTCGATCGGCATATTATCCTAAGAAAACATTTCACGTCCACAGAAGAATATTAATCACGCTATTTAAATTACAAAGCGAGTTCAGAAATTCCTATGCCATGTCGTCGGACGGAATTGACTTATGGGAGGCAGTTAAAATAACTACGGTAAATAAATGTTCTCCTTATTCGATCAATATTTTGGTAAATGGCCTTACGAGATGAATTTTTATCGTATTCTTTAGTATTGGATAAATTGGGCTTTTACTTTTTTATTTAATACCTATACACTCTACAGGTATAGTAAATGTACTAGCTTTTGCGCGCGGCTTCGCCCGCGTTAATTTCGATTTTTCACAAACTCAGAGATTCAGATTTTTCAAAAACCTAAATTTCCTTATCAAAGGTTGATAAGGAACTTTTATACTTACTTTCTAAAACACCTTTATACTTACTTTCTAGAAAGTAGCTTATGTGGTAGTTAAAGGATATCTTGTATCTCCGTTTCCAGCCAATCATTTCCGGGACAAAAAGTAGCCTTTGTATTAATACAAGTAACAGTCTTTCACCACTTAAATTTCCAGCCAAATTATTTATTAAATTTCGGTTCAGTAGTTATGGCGAGGAGGAGTAGTACGAACTTCGTTTTTACACAAATTTTGCGGTAAACACGGATTTTCCAGAATAAAAGATAAGCTGTATGATAATTCAGGATATCGTCTACCTTCTCTCCATATTTCAACTAAATCGTTTCTGTAGTTACAGCATAAAGGTATTTCTACCGCGAAAATTACGGTTTTTCACATATTTCTCAGAATAAAGCCTTCTCCTTCTCAGAAGTAGCCTTAAGATTACCTAATGCACGATGTAATCTATCTCCATTTCAAATTTCAGCCAAGTCGGTTCAGTAATCGCAGCGTAAAGGATTTTTCTCCTGCGTGGAAATCGATTTTTCAAAAATCCCGTTAAACCATGGATTTTTCCGGGATGAAAAATAACCTTAGTTCTAAATCATTACATAATTTACCTCTGATCCAAATTTTTGTCAAATCGCTTCAGTAGTTACGGCGTAAAAGAGTTTTTCTCCCGCGTGAATTTTGGTTTTTCACACATCCCGCGTAAATCACGGGTTTTTTCGGGATCAAAAGTAGCCTATGTATTAAACCAGTATACAATCTACCTGTATCCCAAATTTCAGACAAATCGATTCAGAAATTGGGACGTGAAGGAGTATTTCCCCCGCGCGTATTTCTATTTTTTACAAATTTCGCGGGAACCATAGATTTTTGTGGGATGAAAAGTAGTCTATTTATTAATCCAGAATATAATTTAACTCTTGTTCAGATTTCAGCCAATTCCGATCAGTAACTGCGGCGTGAAGGAGCATTTCTTCGTAATATATTTGGACCCCCGTTTCACCCCCCTAGGAGGTAGTCTCGTTAGTAGGGGTGGAATCAAAAAATCGAGGAACTTTGTTATTTTTATCCAAAAGCCTACTTACCGATTTTAATGAACATAACTTGAAATTTGACGGATTTCCATGTATTTAAAATAAAATTCCTTATTTAACACCCTTAGCGGTAGAATTTCAAAAAATCCTTTCTTAGTACACATCTAGGGTGTTATAAGAATATTCCCTGAAAATTTCATGTTTCTACGTTCAACCGTTTGGGCAGTAGCTTGTCCAAAAGCCAGCCAGCCGGGACCTTGCGTATTCTAGTTTCAACCCCCTTTTTAGACAGTTAGGGGTGAAATTTCCAAAATCTCTCGGACACCCATTCTCTTATTTTTATTCGAAAGTCTATATACCTATTTTCATTAATCTAACTTGAAAAATGAGGGACTTTCATACAAACCTAAATCCCTTATTTAACCCCTTAGGGGTAGAATTTCAAAAAACCCTTTCTTAGCGAGCGGTTTAGGTTCACAAAGAATCTTCCCTGAAAATTTCAAGTTCCTACGTTCAGCCGTTTGGGCTGTAGCTTGTCTGTCAGTCAGTCACTCAGGACAAAGCCTTTTATAGTTATAGATTGGTGATCTTTATTCGTTGCTTTCCAATCACTTGGATAGTAGAAACTTAGATAGTAGTTCAGGCTATATTAAATTACATTATATTCTGTGAAGATTCTATCAAATTTTATATTTTATGGAAAGTGATAATATAAAGCTTAAGAAAGATCTTAAATGATAAACAATCTCTCGCTGGCCTAAGTACCTAATTTAGTAGAGGTTGGTTACCCCCACGACACACGCAGGTATCTAGAAAATTATATAAAATTAATGTCAGAATATTAAATTATACATAACACACCCATACACTAACTAGAAATTATGTTTCTAGAGACCTGTTCTAAACATGGGTTGCTTGTAAAATTAATGTTACACATTAATCTATGTTTTTAATTGCCGCGTACTTATACTTGAAACTTAATTGAACCCATATCGTAAAGCGCATAAATTATGATGTTACATCTTAAGCAATAAAATTGATGATTAAATAATTACAAAAAGAATTTATTTTGACTGTAGTTAGCCTTGAATCTTATTAGATTCAAACACGTGTTTAAAACACCTATCATTTTTCTTGGCCAGATTCAAAATTACCGACCAAAATGCTTCCGAAGTTGACCAAAATATGAATGTTCTTAATAAGGATTTCTTTATATTTATTGATCAAATCTCAGCCATCCTCCACGAAACTTTTCGATTTACTTTAAAATACGACTGAACAAACTTGAGCGGCTTCAAAATCTTTGTATAAGGTTCATATTTGGGCTGCGAAAGTATGACCATGTCTCCGAGTAGCGCCGTAAGCTCAAGTGGCTCCCGATTCGTCTTCGCAGGAATACTCATATTCTTCATCTTCTTTACTGTATACTGTTCAATCCCTCCACTCCTCTTTATCTTAAAGAACGTTTCGAGTTCCGATGTATTACACACTCTTTTTCTCTTCGTTCTCAAAATAAACTATGCCTGAAAATTCCTACACACTCCTCTTCGTATTATGCTAAATCATTTACTGTTACCGCTATACTGCTATGGAATTCTCTCCCTTTGGATATCAAACAGTCTCAATCACTATCAATTTTTAAAACAAAATTGAAGCTATTTTATTTATCCTCCATTTGATGTGTTTATTTATTTTTACTTTTTATTCCACTTATCTGTCGTCTATTCCTCTCTTATTTACTGTTGTATTTTCACTTATATATATATATATATATATATATATATACATACGTATATTATGTGTATTTACTTTATTTAATTAGTACACCCCTTCCGCTTTCTTTAATCTTTATAATATCCTCTACCCTAAGGTTGCCTGGAAGAGATCGCTATTTTAGCGATAAGGCCGCCTATTGTACATGCTGTATTCTCTATATGTCTATTGTTTTTGTTTTGGTGTACAATAAAGCATATTTTACTTTACTTTACTGTGTAAAATACAAAATTTAAGTCTAATTCTGAGAATATTTTATATGGCAGTTCTTGAAACCGACCACATATTGTAGCAAACCTTGATGGATGTGTACAAATTGCGCTTTAATCGCTCTACAAAAGTTCACAGTAATTAGAGAAATAATGTTGTGGAAAAAGTTAATCTTTTTTTTTTCTTTTCATAACAATAATTTGTACTTATCATGTTTCTTATTTTTATAATTATTTCTTATTTTTAATAATGGACAGTATTATTAGAATTATTATTTTTACCTCCGACCCAAACAGAGGGGATGTTCTCAGGGGATGTTATAGGTTAGACGTCAATGTCTGTCTGCCTGTCAACTTCCACCTGAAATAAGAGATCAATTATATAAAATAAAACACTTAAAAAAGAAATTGTATGAATATCTTCTTGAAAATACCTTCTACAGTGTGGATGAATATTTAAGATAACGTATTAATTAGTGACTACTGAAAAAATTGAAACAGATTTTTAAAAGATTAATTTTTGTAAATTTATGTTATTCTTTATTTTATTATTATTATTTTTTCTCTAATGTGAGTGACCGTGTTATAAATTTTTATTTTTCTTTTAACTTATACTACCTACTTATTATTAATAATTGCATGCCATAAGGCTGAATTTGGAAATACTAACACTATGAATAAGACCTTATGTAACTAACCCAAATTCGCTAATAAAGATATTGATTGATTGATTGATTGATTGTCTCTGTATGTCTCTGAGAGACTCTCTGTGGCATCGTAGCTCTCAAACTGATAGACCGACTTTGATGCGGTTTTTTCATTGAAAACCAATTTCTTTGTAGTGGTTCTTAGCAACAGCTATCTTTGGTTAATATCGGTCTAGCAGTGTAAGAGCATCAGCGCCTTTCCAGGATGATGTGCCTATAAGGCATTTTTACAACTATTATTACAACTCTCTTAATATGGGTTCATATCTAATTCCTTTGACTAGTAGCATGACTAAAGGTTATGACAAATTTCAAACCCAAGATAGCCGTCACCCAATATGGCGAATTGTTGAGGTTGGGGGTTTTTTAATTTTTCATTATTCCGGTTATTTATATAAATTTAATGGTTACGCACCTTTGAGATTATGAGGCCAAGAGATGGAAGCGGCCATTTCTCAACAAAATGTATCGTTTTAAATTGAGCAAGATGTTACTCTAAATCTTTTGAAGAGTATTTTCACCACTTTAATCACAACACCTGTAATACATCATGTCACGATGAATATTATTTTGCTGACGTAATTTTTTTTTTATTCGAGCCCTGAGGTACCATTTTAAATTTCCAATATATGTTTTCTCGCAGTTAATGGGCTATAAAGACATTTAAAAGAGTCGTTATAATTAATAAAAGACCGTTTTTGCCCGAAAACCAGTTCGGTAAATTACAGTTTAATTTGAACGTTAGCGATGCCAAAAATTTTGAATGCTCTACTTTTGAGCCTGAAAACGAGTTATTTTGGTACTGTTCTTGGAGTGCATCTCGTAAATTATTAAAAAACTTGAGAAAAGATTTATTAACAAATATTCAATTACTTAATCTGCTGATTCAGAGTCACTGATTTTTTATAACCCTGCCAAAACTCCTAGAAAACTAAATAGAGATTCACTTTAATAATGTAGCATGAGATGAGCAAGAGATTTTTAATTATCACGTGATCTGCCTGCAAAATAGGAACGGGTGATTTGAAATAAATCTAACCAAAAGATTTAGTTAATAGTTTATCATAGATATTATACATTGAATAAGACATTAATAAGAGAACATAATACTGAACACGTGTGCAATATAATATTCTCTTATTTATGTATTACAGAAACAATTATAATTTACGATAAAGTCGATAAAATCTCAACAATGATATAGATATCTAATTTGAATAGGATTAACATATCGATATCATCTATTGTATGAATTAGTGCCCGCTCCGCATCATTAGCATGGATAATATAACAAGTTATTTAATACCGTACAAGACCTCAACTCACGTTTTGATCCACGATCCATGTACTTCACAAACGTTATATAGAATTATCAATTACGTAGGTTGGAAGTTAACAGACATAATAGCTATACATGAAGTTTATACAATAAAGACTGTGTCTTACATTGGAATTAAACGCTCTAGTATGAACTAAAGGCAATATGGATATAATGGCGTTCTTTGAGAAGGATTAAAAGACAAGGTTGATTCAGAACAATTTTACGCCTCGTTTAAAATGAATGCTCTTTTTGTTGAAAATGAAGTCATGAATGAATTTCGCACGCTGCTGTGTACTTATATATTCGTATTATGGTTTAATAATAGACCCGACCACTTATTTTAAAATATACCTATTACATACAATTTCTGATTGCGAAGTTTGAAGTAATACCCTCTAGTAAATGATACTAATTTTTTTTTTTTTTTTTTTCTCAAAGGAGGGGAAAAATCCTCATGGACGCTGTGCCGGACTCTTACCGACTAAAAAACCCCTCCTATCTCCAAGCAATGATGTACCTGCCGGATAAGCCTACCATCACTGCCACTTGTCCTGCCTATCTTCTGTCCTCTCTGCCATCCATCTCTTTTATCTTTATAATGTCCTCCATAAAGTGTTTCACACTATCCCAACTCTTCTGACTTTCCATCATAAGGGAAACAAGGTTTTCCACAGAAATGTCTCTACCCAGATCTATAGCCAACTTCTCTCTTTCCAGAGCAAAACGTGGACAGTGGAAGACTGTATGTTCAGCGTTGTCGTCGTGGTCCATACAATACACGCACTCGCAAATGATACTAATGCAAACGGATTCAAGCAAAGGATTTGTAGCAATTCTGATTTGGATTCTTACCGCGTAAAAATCTACTGTTATACCTACTTCTCACTAGAGACTAAGGTTCGGTTGAAAAGGAATAGCATTATTCTTAAGTATAGATACTTACTGTACTTGGCCTGAGGTATTTAAAAATGAATCTATCCCTTTTCAACCATTCCTAATGATAATAATAGGGATAATAGATTTCTAGACGCGCTAAATGTAGAGACTAAAACTGAATTGCTCATGCTCATCAAATATTATTTGCTTGAATCCGTAAGTCGTTTACCTGAGGTTAGTATATTTTATTTATCTAGTAGCTTTAGTATATCTTTAAATAAATGTTCAAGTTAAACATTAATTTTCAATGTAGTCATGCTAAATACAATGAATCTTTTACCAGATTTTCTTTATGAATAAATTAGGTATCATTTATTTTTAAACAAGCTTTGAAAATATTTATCTTTTTCAAGAAGCTGGTTAACGTTTATTACAAGAATTTTTCTCTCAAATATAAATCGGAACGCTAACAAGCTACTAAACGAGGTACATTAATATGTTGGACTTTGGTTTTTTAGAGTCCCGTGGCAAAAAGGCGTTACAAATCCTCTAACGCCGATATCTCCATTGGTACAATGTACCATAAAAAATGATAATTATAAGGGTCTTGTTTCAAAATTTTCACTGTTTGAAAGAAAGAAAAACTTAATTTCGCAGAAAATTATGCCACATGTAACAAAGCAATACACCTACATACTAAAACGATGCCTGAAAGATTCCCCCACTCGGGCAACAAATACCAATAATTGCCCAAGTGAGGGAAGCACCAGACACCGCCTGTCACATGTGGCACAACCCGGAAAAAGGCCCCAACTCAGCATGGTGCTGTGTGCCCCATATAAGCATGGTTTTCCATAACTATACAAGTTGCAAACTTGGGAGTCGCTACAGGCCGTTAGGTACTTTTATTGTATTCCGTGCTGTAGGGTTGTATTTTATATACTCTATGAATTCTACAGTCAACGAGGCTTTACAGTCTGTCTGTAGCTCTGTAATTTTAAATTCGGAGCGAGTGGAGAGATTGTTTTGTCGGATAACCACATTTTGATACATTTGATTAAAAAGTGGAGCCTGCAGCATAATGTGAAGTCAACTTCGTACTGCTGTAAATTGTTTGCTCTACGGAACTTTGATGTATTTATCAGACATTCACTTGGCCGGTTATTCATCCAGCTTTTATCGTGCGAAAGGACTCCGTCAGTCCGTCCGTTGAACCAATTATAAAGCATAAGCAACCACTTAGAGTTAATAAGCTTTAATGTTTATTTTAACATGCTCAGCTTCTCAAGCTATTTATAGACACTCTCAATTACTTTCAATTCAACAGAGGCTGGGACGTGATATGAGCAATTGTTATTTACGGTATATACTCAGTGCTTGTACGACTATGTTATGTTTTGTGGTAGTAGTGTGGTAGTTAAACCGTGGTTATTTAGAGTTAAGAATAATTGATTTTTATTGGTCGGCGCGGCTAAAGCAATTGATTTGTTGATTGTTGTTAGGATGATTTTGTCTTTTTACGTAGAGCTCAAAATTTGCGTCCCGTCGCTACTTAATTTGCTTTGTGATATAAAAGATGGTGGATTGCTAGGTTACTTGGATAATTTTGGACCTTTTGTGATTTAGCATTCGTCCATCCTTTTGATTGTCTATCTATTTCTACATTTTGTTTGAAGCTAATATTCAATAGGGTCAATTTGTATGTATGCTAATTACTCTACGATCACGAAACTCTAAGAGTGGCGAGAATTTATAAAATGTGACACTGTTATTTGAAGTTTTGTTTGTTATTTAATGTTTCTAATGTCCATCCAATTCGATCCTTCTGTTTTTATGTCTATTTCTAGGATTTCTCGTATGTTTGACTCCGAGTTGAAACTGAAACTTGAAGCTAATTCATGTTCTTATTCTGAACTATATGTATACTCTACGTTCATGAAACTTTTCGAGTGGCGTGACTTTGTAATAAGTGACACTCATATTCGGTGCCTGTTTTGATCAAATAATATACCTTGATTTTAAATTAGCTAAATTTTTTGATATTTAATTAAGTTTATCTACAAGATTTGATCTGATATCAATATACTCAGCACAGCAAGTTCTGGCATCAAGTATGTGATATAATAAAGATCTGTGTATTTATTATCTGTAAGTACTAAATGAATGCATCCTTTTATCCTTTCCTTGCAGGATGAGCTATTATATATTATTTTCTGTATGACTGTGTAGTGTCGATAAATAAAGATTTTCTATTCTTTTTATATAGTCTTGGTTGTAGAGTATTTTTAAACCACTCCAGTTCACAGATAGGTCGCTATAGAATGCGTCAAATAAGGCGCTTCCGTACAGACGTGGTAAAGATGCAGTAATTAGGTAATTGAACGCGACCAACTTCTAGTCTAAGGCCCGAGCGTGCTCTGGCATTCAGGGCGGCCAATTTAAGGACTCGTCTAGGGCAATAGGGTTACCATTAACATAATAATTCAATAACACTTCCAATTTGACTTTGACTACACTTTACACTTCACTTATGTATCTACACCGTTTACTGCTGTTGGTTGTTTGTTAATTTAAAGGTGTGGTATCAATGACATATAAACAGGACCAGGTCAACCGCGTGACTAAATGGCACCCGTGCACTGGCCCCAAAAATGGTTGTTTAGGGCCTACGGCTACCCAAAAATACGTAGGTATTTTGTTGGGTTGGATACATACCACGATTTCTAAGGATGGATCCATCCTTAAAAATCATGGTATAAAACCCATATTAAAATAATGTGTTTAAACCACGAAATAAGTCTTAAATCACTAAAACTTTCAACAACCCTAACAGCGGGTTGCCCTTACTAGTTATTACAAGAACAGTGATTAACTCCTCGATTAAGTTTTTTAAAGACACCAACAAGCAGGTATCTTGTTTAAGATCGATGTTGTCGATAACGAACATAATTATATCGATGATATCGCCGCGCGTGTCAGTTTTTCTCCACATCACTGTTTTAGGGAATTCAACATCTGATTGACCTTTTGGATTACCATATTACGCGAAATAGCATCCATACATAGGTATAGATGGCTGAGCTTTAACACAAATGTACTAATTGAATTATACCTGTAGCAAACAGTCGCTGCCCGTGGAGCTATAAAATTGAGACGGAAGCACTAGGACGGCACCTATTGCCCTATTTTTTGCATCACGGGCAGCGAATATTAAACACTAGTAACTATAAGAGTGGCTTACGTGCTGTTTTGAGTAGAAGGGAACGTCTGTGTAAAATTTCGACTACCAAAATATTAAGTGGATGGGTAACATTCGGGCGGAAAATTCTAATTTTACTTATTTTTCCACAAATAGTGGGCTAATAATACATCGGCTTATATCAATGAGTTTTGCGAAAAATCTTTGCTCAAAAATACTCATTTAGTTACCAATAGCTCGAAATCTGGGAAACTGCAGAAAGTAATCTATCGGGAACCAATAGATACGAGGCGAATGGGAATTTTTGAGCAATGTTGTAATGAAAAAATTTCAGAATTATAAATATGCTCCCCCAAAACTCATTGGTGTAATATGTAGTTAGTCTAATATTTGCGAAAAACTAAACAATATTTGAATTTCGGGTGCTAATTTGCCCGAAACGCCTTCAGAGGCTGAGTGTGTATGAGACAGTGAGTGAGTGGGTTATACCTTTTTTATATATAATTTTTATTTCTAATATATCAAATTCTCTCGCTTTTCTTTGTTACCAAACTCCTCCAAAACGGCTGGACCGATTGTTATGAAATTTTCAGTATACAATTCTGTGGGTTTGGGAGCAGGTTGTTTTTTTATATCCCTAATGGAAAATCATCGTTTGCCGGGTCAGCTAGTATTATAAATATACATTTATATGCTAAATTTAATGTATGCACAATGTACATTTAACTAGTTTCCGGTCACAATCATAATATCGTGAGGCATGCCTCTATATACTTACGTCCGTCATAGTTGTATTTTGACAGATCCAGAGCAAGCTGATTAGAATGCACTAAGGTATTGATTATTATCGCGTCAATCAAGAGTTTAGTATTAGTTTGAAGATCTTATTAAGATATATTAGAACTTTAGTATAGGTACCCATAGTAGCCTAGATTTTATCTCTATACATGCATGTCACACACCTTGATTTCATTAAACAAATGTCTACTCAATCTATATATATAAAAGAATGAGGCATTTTGGTGATTTTGGTTGTTCCAAGGATTCCGCCAAAACTATAGGTCGTAGAGATCTGAAATTTGGTACCTAGGTAGATATTGGGTCATGAATTCGTACTAAGACGGGGATTCCAGAAATTCAAATTGTAAGGGGTAAAAACCGTTGGTTTTTTGGATTTCCCCATACAAAAGTGAAATTTTTTTCGTTGTTCCAGGAATTCCCGAAAAGCTACAAGTCGTAGGGATCTGAAATTTGGTACCTAGGTAGATATTAGGTCATGAATTCGTACTAAGACGGGGATTCCGGAAATTCAAATTGTAAGGGGTAAAAACCGTTGGTTTTTTGGATTTCCCCATACAAAAGTAAAATTTTTTTCGTTGTTCCAGGAATTCCCGAAAAGCTACAAGTCGTAGAGATCTGAAATTTGGTACCTAGGTTGATATTAGGTCATGAATTCGTACTAAGACGGGGATTTCAGGAATTCAAATTGTAAGGGGTAAAAACCGTTGGTTTTTTGGATTTCCCCATACAAAAGTGAAATATTTTTCGTTGTTCCAGGAATTCCCGAAAAGCTACAAGTCGTAGGGATCTGAAAATTGGTAACTAAGTAGATATTAGGTCATGAATTCGTACTAAGACGGGGATTCCAGAAATTCAAATTTTAAGGGGAAAAAACCGTTGGTTTTAGGGATTTCTCCATACAAAAGTGTAATTTTTTTCGTTGTTCCAGGGATTTCCGAAAAACTAAAAGTCGTAGAGATCTGAAATTTGGTACCTAGGTTGATATTAGGTCAAGAATTCGTACTAAGACGGGGATTCCAGAAATTCAAATTGTAAGGGGTAAAAACCGTTGGTTTTAGGGATTTCTCCATACAAAAGTGAAATTTATTTCGTTGTTCCAGGGATTCCCGGAAAACTACAAATCGTAGAGATCTGAAATTTGGTACCTAGGTTGATATTAGGTCATGAATTCGTACTAAGACGGGGATTCCAGAAATTCAAATTGGAAGGGATAAAAATCCTACTTTTAAGGGATTTTCCCATACAAAAGTGTAATTTTTGCGTTGTTCCAGGGATTCCAGCGAAATTAAAAGTCGTAGAGATCTGAAATTTGGTACCTAGGTTGGTATTAGGTATATCATGAATTCGTATTCAGAAAGGGATTTTCGAGATTCAAATTTTGAGGAGGAAAAATTTTGAATTTTTTGGCCGCCATTTTGAACTTTTTTGTTACTGGGCCGATTGCTTTGAAAATCGATATTTGACTATGGCAGCAAGCATAGAGACGGAATTTGTGGTCAAAATTTAAAAAATAGGCCGCCATTTTGAACTTTTTTGTTACTGAGCCGATTGCTTTGAAAATCGATATTTTACAGTGGCAGCAAGCATAGAGAAAGAGTTTGTGGTCAAAATTTAAAAAATAGGCCGCCATTTTGAACTTTTTTGTTACTGGGCCGATTGCTTTGAAAATCGATATTTGACTATGGCAGCAAGCATAAAGAAGGAATTTGTGGTCAAAATTTAAAAAAGTGGCCGCCATTTTGAACTTTTTTGTTACTGGGCCGATTGCTTTGAAAATCGATATTTGACTATGGCAGCAAGCATAGAGAAGGAATTTGTGGTCAAAATTTAAAAAAAGTGGCCGCCATTTTGAACTTTTTTGTTACTGGGCCGATTGCTTTGAAAATCGATATTTGACTATGGCAGCAAGCATAGAGAAGGAATTTGTGGTCAAAATTTAAAAAAGTGGCCGCCATTTTGAACTTTTTTGTTACTGGGCCGATTGCTTTGAAAATGGATATTTGACTATGGCAGCAAGCATAGAGAAGGAATTTGTGGTCAAAATTTAAAAAAGTGGCCGCCATTTTGAACTTTTTTGTTACTGGGCAGATTGCTTTGAAAATCGATATTTGACTATGGCAGCAAGCATAGAGAAGGAATTTGTGGTCAAAATTTAAAAAAGTGGCCGCCATTTTGAACTTTTTTGTTACTGGGCCGATTGCTTTGAAAATCGATATTTGACTATGGCAGCAAGCATAGAGAAGGAATTTGTGGTCAATATTTAAAAAAGTGGCCGCCATTTTGAACTTTTTTGTTACTGGGCAGATTGCTTTGAAAATCGATATTTGACTATGGCAGCAAGCATAGAGAAGGAATTTGTGGTCAAAATTTAAAAAAGTGGCCGCCATTTTGAACTTTTTTGTTACTGGGCCGATTGCTTTGAAAATCGATATTTGACAATGGCAGCAAGCATAGAGAAAGAATTTGTAGTCAACATTTTAAAAAGTGGCCGCCATTTTGAACTTTTTTGTTACTGGGCCGATTGTTTTCAAAATTGATATCTGATTAACGCAGCGAGCATAGAAAAGGAATTTTTGGTAAAAATTTAAAAGAATTGGCCACAATTTTGTACTTATATGTCTTACCATGGTAGCAAGCAACCACGGCCGGATGGACGAACGGACGGTGGAGTCTTAGTAAGAGCTTTTACCCTTTGGGTACGAAACCCTAAAAATGGCCACCATATTTAACTTTTTTGTGACGATCGAATTTTTCAAAATCAATATGTGACTATTACCAGGAAGCAAGAGAAAATTTTGTGGGCAAAATGGTGTGTAGTGCAGGAATTTTGGAAATTAAACCACCATAGTAAAGCATAACTCAGAAGTTAACGTGAGCGAAGCCGCGGGCGTTTGCTAGTCTTCTATAAATATAAAAAACTACTGTAGTCTAAACTACTACTAGTACCAACTAAGTAAACAATAACTTTAATTAATACGCTTATTTTAGAAAGGCAAAAGATTGTGTTAAATGCGTGTACGTTTGAAACTCTTTCACGCCGCACGCAATAACAGCACCAATATTGCTTTAATTTTGAATGGAGATACATTATACCCTGGATTGAAGCACAGGTAAATGTTTATCCCGGAAATATCTATGGTTATTAATGAAAATTCGAAATTCACGCGGGCGGAGACACTCCGCTTTTACTCTTTTACTAGGGGATGCCTGTCCCCTAGTAAAAGAGTAAAATTAATCAGAGGAAAACGGAAGCTCAGCATTCTTAAACTAAAATAAAATATAATAATATGAAAACCATATTCGGGTTATTTCAAAGAAAATGTTTCTTAGCCCGGTCGGATTGATTGACAGTGAATAGTGAGTCAGAACTTAAATGTCGAATGCCGCAGTAACTATTGGAAATGAGACAAATTGATTACTGTCCATACCGCACTTTTTACTTATAAGGAAAATATAATGTCTTCAGGTTTTATTGAGTAGCCTTAGTCTATACATGTGACGATAAAATATAATGATTCCGTCTAAGATAAATCAACTGGAAATCTTTGGTGTTGTCGCGGCGACCGCGATTTCTCTTGAATATAGTTTAATAATATAACATTAATAACAGGCAACATTGTCAGAGACTACTATGTTGAAACTTAAATTATCTTATGTCTGTGGCAGTTCAGTGTTGGCTATGACATAGTTTGGTATATCTGTGATAGTTTCTTTATCAGTAGGTTGTCTGTGTTCTCTGGGAGGTAATGTAAGCCGACAAGTCACGACGTGTCTTTTCTTCCTGAGCACGCAGTGAGAAAGATGGCGACTTTTCATTACGAGCTTCCACATAGGAGGAGCTTTTCTTGTGGAGGAATACGGCAGAGTGGACGCGTTGGTGACGCGTTTTGGATACTTATGACAGAGCTAAGTATTTCAACCCTTTTCTATGCATGTACGCTTGTAGCCGGCTACGCAGTTCTATCGCATGTTACGTTAAGATCGTTTGCTCTCATGAGATGTACCACTTTAGTATGAAGTGATGGACCCGGTCAACTTGGGACCGGGAGGCTTCAGGCCATGATGTGAGACTTCTTTGGTTACCGCTCCGGTGTAGCGATGGACTCGGTCAACTTGGGACCGGGAGGCTTCAGGCCATGATGTGAGACTTCTCTAGTTACCGCTCCGGTGGAGCGATGGACTCGGCCCAGTTGGGGGCCGAGAGGCTAAGGGCCATGACGTGAGGCTTTGGTGAGACCGCTCGGATTTCTACTTGATGTGAACTTCTGCCTTTCACAGTCGCGCTGAGCGATGTGGGTTGTTGGTCAAACCGTGCTGGTTTGTAGTGACTTCTGCTTTATACGTGTAATCTTCTGCTTTAGTTAAAGTCGTGTAGGTTATCATGACTTTTCCATATATGTATCTAAGTATTTACTGATGTAGTATTATGATGTTGGGACAGCGATAAAGACCTTCTGCAATATAGACCAGGTGCTCGTGACACTGATCTCCACCTGTGATAATGTGTAAAGATCCGAAAGTGTAATTCTACATGTTAACTTGTTGATAGCGTTTAACAGTTCACCTAGTGCAGTATTAATGGGTATAGATGGAGAGTTCAATGAGAGAGGGATATCGTAGAATTGGGGTTGAGTACTTGGAGGTATTGTTCAACAATATCATATTTTGTTTTCTTATACAGGACTCCGAGGTACATCTGCATATAAGTGGTCTGAGCTGCTCATGAAGGAAACTGCAGAGACGAGGGGCTGTGGTGCTCAGGATAAGAATAAAGGGTACGACTTCATCCCCTGGGTTAAAATCTCATGTAAGTTAATTACATTATTTCATCTTCGTGGAGGCACCTTGGATTAGTAAGGAAAGTAGCAAACATAAGACAATATTCAATAAAGCGAAGCAGATTCATTGATGTGACCTGAGGTGACTCCGCGACAGGTGTATCAAACATTTTCTAAGTTTTACAAACAGTGACAGTTAAAATGTACTTTTTACTTCAAGCGCAGAAGGTACCTGAACTTAAAAAGTACATTAGCATAGAAATTACGACAAAAACAGTGCAATTCAGGTAGAAACAGAGTTATGTTAACCTACACGGCGTAGATCTATTCCATTGAAGTCAAACAGTCAAACACTCTGCTGACGGATTTGGTTAACCCATCGAAAAATCGTGCCAAAAACTTATTTGCTTCCTAATTTCGCAGTGACAGTGAGGTTTAAGTTTAGAAATTTTATAACAAGAGTTTCGAGCTAAAATCGTTTCAGAACTGTAGCTCAATCAAGATTTATTACTATTACTTCGGTAAATCAAAATTAAATATAATAATATACAATTTCACTCAATTCAGTGGCGTGGCATAATTAAACTTTACACGCGCCAACTGCCAGTTCCATTTTGTAGAACCGCCAACCTAACCCGGCCTTTGTAAAGTTCATTGCAATAAGAATTCGGAACGTATTTCATGTTGCGGTGTAATTAAATAGCGATCATATCGGAAACAAGTGTTTCTGGGCGGTACCGAGATAAATCACAGCAATGGAAAAAATAAATGTGAAAAAATTGTGCAGGTGGTTTTTTATTTTATTGTTTAATATGCTCGTAAGGTGCATGCACATTAGAATCTTTTTTTATGGTACATATATTAATACGCTTTATCAATGATCTTTAATTATGAATTATATACCGGCAATTAGGTAATAATGATTTATTAATGTCCTCACTCCACATAAAATGGATTTTGTGTACGTATATTATCTTATACGTACGTATATTATATCTCTTCGCCAAAAATTTAAAGAAATAGGTGTTCTTACAGTGGCAGGGGGGGTAATGGGGGCGCAAATCCATCTTAGCGCCCCAATCGACAACCTCACCTGCCCGTGGTCCCTCCTGCCAATCAGCGAACGAGGCAATGTCGACCGATGAACGGCGGTATAACCGTTCCTAAACCCGCTAGACTTGAATAAATAGGCCGGGGTCGGGCAGCAGCGACCTCGTGCGACCAAGTCAAGCACTGCGATGACCAACCCGCCTGCCCAGCGTGGTCATTACGGGCAAATTCTCCCAAATGGATAGCGCCACAACACAATGGCCCCCAGTTCCCGGCAGCCCTACTATTCTCGTCCACGGTAGCGGACGCAGTCACGGTAGAGCGGGGGGTGCAAAGAATCACCGGGCTACGGACAGCTACCATAGAAAGAAACTTTACCTGGCAACATATAATACCCGGACTTTGAGAGCGGACGAACACCTCGCCGAGATAGAAGTAGAGTTGAGTCACATTAACTGGCACATTCTAGGGTTGTCGGAAGTCCGAAGAGAGGGGGAGGACACGATAACTCTGGAGTCGGGCAATATGCTCTACTATAGACAAGGCGAGCAGGCATCCCAAGGCGGCGTAGGATTTCTGGTCAATAAAGTCCTTACTAACAACATTGTCGAGGTCAGTAGTGTGTCGGCGAGGGTGGCATATATTATACTCAAACTAAGCCAGAGATACTCTCTGAAGGTAGTGCAAGTCTATGCACCCACGTCAGCACACTCTGATGAAGAGGTTGAGGCCTTATATGAAGACATTGCGAAGGCTATGGAGAAGACCACCAAAACCCATTTCGTCGTTGTAATGGGGGACTTCAACGCCAAGGTGGGAGTGCAAGAATATGGGGAGTCGAAAGTGGGACCTCACGGTTTTGGGACCAGGAATCACAGGGGCCAAATGCTCGTCAATTTCTTGGAGCAGAAAGGGCTCTTTCTGATGAATTCATTCTATAAGAAGAAGCCCTCTAGAAAGTGGACATGGCGTAGCCCCGATAATGTGACGAGAAATGAGATTGACTTTATTATGACGGATCGCAGGTGCATATTCCAAGATGTTTCGGTGATCAATAGGTTTTCTACCGGAAGTGATCACAGACTTGTGAGAGGCATCTTAAATATGGATCTTCGGATAGAAAGAAACCGTCTGATGAAGTCAACTTTAAGAACAAAACTGTCTCAAAACCCGATCTCAGAGAGGTTCCAGATAGAATTGAGAAACCGATTCAAAGCACTGGAAACCACCCTGGACATTGACCAGAAGTTCGAAAATTTCGTTGATGTCGTTCGGGAAGTGGGTCGGAAATATTGCCAACCAGGGAAAAAACGGGTATCTAAGATCTCCAAGGATACCCAGGATTTAATGGAGAAGAGACGGGAGACCTCTTCGGCTTCGCAAGAATGGCAAATACTGAACAAACGCGTTAAGAAGCGGATAAGATTTGACCTCCGGCGCTCCAACACACGCGATATTGAAAAGGCGATTGAGCAGAACCGAGGCTCAAAAGTGTTCGCTAAGCAAATTGGGAGGAGCCACCTTACGAGGTTGAAAACGGTCGACGGTAATACGGTCACCTCACAATCAGAGATTTTAAAGGAGATCGAACGCTTCTACAGCCAGTTGTACTCTTCCCACGCTCCCAAGCCGACCCAGATCACGAACGACAAACGAGCCACTTTAACGCGCCACTACACCGAGGACATTCCAGAGATTGACATCGGCGAGCTGCGAATAGCCCTCGAACAACTCAACAACAACAAGGCGCCGGGTGATGACGGCATTACATCAGAGCTCCTGCGTGCGGGAGGAACTCTGATTTTGGCAGAGCTAAGGGAGCTGTTTAATGACGTCATCATGAACGGAACTACGTCAAAGGCATGGAGCAACAGTGTGGTGATCCTTTTCTTTAAGAAGGGTGACAAAGACCTTTTAAAGAACTATAGGCCGATTTCACTGTTGAGTCATGTCTATAAGTTGTTTTCGAGGGTCCTTACAAATCGCCTTACCCGAAGACTTGACGAGTTTCAACCTCCTGAGCAGGCCGGGTTTCGAAAAGGCTACAGCACCGTGGACCACATCCACACCTTGAGGCAGATTATACAGAAGACCGAAGAGTATAATCTGCCACTGTGCCTTGGATTTGTGGACTACGAGAAAGCCTTCGACTCCATCGAAACTTGGGCTGTTCTAGAGTCTCTGCAGAGGTGTCAGGTCGATTGGCGGTATATCGAGGTGCTGAGATGTATTTACAACTCCGCGTCAATGACCGTCCAAGTACAGTCCCAGCGCACAAATGCTATCGATTTGCGCAGAGGTGTTAGACAGGGGGATGTAATATCCCCAAAGCTGTTTAACAGTGCACTAGAGGACCTCTTCAAAACACTGGACTGGAAAGGGCGTGGTCTTAATATCAATGGCGAATACATCTCACACCTACGGTTCGCTGACGACGTGGTTATCTTGGCGGAAACTCCCCAAGACCTTGAGGATATGCTTAACAGCCTTAGTCGTTCTTCCAGACGGGTCGGCCTCGGGATGAATGTTGACAAAACTAAAGTTATGTTTAATCAACACGTCATCTCGAGGCCGGTGTTAGTCGATAATGTTGGCATCGAAATTGTTTCTCAGTACAACTACCTTGGTCAGATCATTCAATTAGGAAGAAACAACTTCGATGAAGAAGCCAACAGAAGAATACGGCTGGGCTGGGCGGCTTTTGGGAAACTCAGCCAGGTCTTTTCTTCGTCAATCCCTCAATGCCTGAAAACAAAGGTATTCAACCAGTGCGTCCTGCCTGTCCTCACCTATGGCGCTGAGACGTGGACACTGACAAACGGCCTGATACACAAATTTAAAGTCGCCCAGCGTGCTATGGAGAGGGCTATGTTAGGAGTTTCCCTGAAGGATAAAATCAGAAATGAGGAGATGCGCAGGAGAACCAAAGTCACCGATATAGCCCGAGCCATTAGCAAGCTAAAGTGGCAGTGGGCAGGTCACGCTTGTCGCAGGGGCGATGGCCGTTGGAGCCGCAAAGTCCTTGAGTGGAGACCGCGTACGAGTAAGCGTAGTGTAGGACGACCCCCAGCTCGTTGGACTGATGATATAAAGCGGGTGGCGGGAAGCGGCTGGATGAGGAAGGCTGAGGACAGGGTGTGGTGGCGCGCGCTTGGGAAGGCCTATGTCCAACAGTGGACGTCCGCAGGCTGAGATGATGATGATGATGATGATGACAGTGGCATCTCAATATATTTATAATTGCTTACTCTTTGTACGTCAAAACATTAATAATTATAAGCAACGTATAGATGTAAGTAACCGTCCAATTAGAAATGGCGGACACAAGTTAGTTGTAGTACCACACCGTTTACGTAAAGTACAGAAGTCCTTTGTGGGGTTGAGTGTACGCTTCTACAATATGATCCCGAAGTCTGTTTTGGACTTACCTTTACACAGGTTTAAAGACACTGTCAAAAAACATCTAATACAATGACAAGAATTGTTGGAATGATAGGGATATATTTCCATCTCTTCACGAGATATCTTAAAAATTATGTATTAATTATTGATATTATTTAAGAAATTGTATATAAAGACATTTTTTTTTAAAAGAGCAAGTGCCGAGTTTCTTGCCTGTTCTTCTCGGTGCAAACCTGCTTTCCGAACCTGGCGGTAGAGTTTTGACTTTTCATAACAGCCTATTAATTGGGCCTATGTGAAAATAAAGATTTTTCATTTTCATTTTCATTTTCATTATCGTATATTTTGTATCGTATGGACGTATAGGGATTACACGTCCATACGATAGCATTAATAACTGACACTAAACAATCTTGAAACAAGTATTTGTTTGAAAAATGCATACATATTTATTTTTATAAACATTTCTGTTTTGATTTGAATATTTTTTTGATACTTCCACTAAACACAATTTCCAACAACAATCAGATAGTATTTGTGATAGACAAAATTCACTACAACGTTCTTAACTCCAAAAAAACATGTTGACATGGGCAATCAGTTTTGTTGGCCGCTAAAATCAAATATCAAAATGTATGTGTACAAGCCTTTAGTGCTGACATTTTAGCCTCAGAATTTAGTCTGGTAATTTGGTCAAATGATATATTTCTTTGTGTGAACGCAACATGTGTAATTCGCGGATCTTTATGACACGGGGCGTGTCACTGTGGCTGCAATTTTGCTTTAATTATGGCAAAATAAAGAGTATTATAATAATAAGAGAGTTATCGAGTCTACTGGGGATCCAAGAGCTGGCAGCTACCTTGGCCAACGTATTAGTTTGGCCATACAAAGAGGCAATGCTGCCAGTATCTTGGGTACCATGCCTCGTTGCGATGGATTCGATGAGGTTTTAAATTTATAACCTAGTTTATAGTCTATAAATTATTTATTTTTTAGTTTAAATGTTAATTAAGTTTCCTTACAACTATTTATTACTTTTAATTGAAGAGTATTTACTTTGTCTTTTATATGTCTAGGTTAAATTTTAATATATATAAACTATAACCAACATAAATAACATCATATGGCTAGGTTTTTTAACTTTTTTTGGTAGAGGAAAAATCCTCATGGAAGTTATGCCGAACTATACCAGCAATGAAGTATCTGCCATTTGATCTACCAACACTGTAACTTTTCTTTCTCTACCATCTGTATCTTTCCTTTTCCATTTTACTCCTTTGTTTAGTTTTATTGAACAAAATGGCATACAATTCACACATAACTCTAGAAAGTTGAATCAAAGTGCCTGCGGACTTGAAGCTTGGTTCTTAAGTACTAAACTGAATTCGCGACAAATAGGCTATCAAAGTCGTAAGTCGCAATGACTGATTAAGCTTTTAGATTTAATACATGGAGTACTTTAAGTATCACGACTTATAAATGTATCGATATAAAATATATCTAACCGTTCAAACCTTGAATACTCTACCTATACATATAGGTACCTACCTGACTACATACTGTGGTATCATATAAGTGACTAGAGCCATTACAGACCGTTACCTGCCCCCTGACATTTTGATTTCATACGCATGATACTGTACAGTTTAAACACTGTAATTAAATAATTATAATCTGTGCTTCGAATGTAAAATGTAACAGCCATGTATCGGTACAGATTGTTCTCGTAAACTTTTATTTTATCGCTTTATTATAATTTTTTGAGTACCTACGTAGGTACTTACTTAATTTAAGGATGGCTTCAGCGACAGCCATAACTGCTTTAGTTCTATTTTCAATACTTTACGTTTTAGTACGCAAAGCGGTTAGAATCATAGTATGGCAGAATTTATGCGTTTCAGGACTTTTCCGCCAAAAAACAATAGTATCGGTTAGCATTTCTGTAACTGCGATTTACTTTGGTGCGGCAAATGTATAGTGACTTAGCGGAACGCGAATATGTGTTTTCAAAAATGATATCTATGCACTTCTAGAGAGAGTTGCAAGTCCAGAGCTAGACCTACAATTTATACTTGAAATATGCCTTTGGGTGATAACTTTTTTACCCGCCGCAACTCCTGAACCGATCTAGCAAGAATAGAGATAGTTTATACTGTGAAACACACATTGTATCTCACCGACCATTTAACCTTAGAAATAACATATAGGCTACTATTCTGGAAGAATTCACAACGCCGGCAAAAGATAATAATAACGTATGTAACTATTTAATAGATTTTCTTAGGTTCATTCTCCGTAGAACAGAGCAAAAAGGTCCATAAGATTTTGTTGCTAATATAAAGTATCTTTATTAACATCACAGATTAGATAGTACAGTTGATAATATATTTTCAAATTATTTAACTAAATAATCACGATATTTGCAAACTCTGTCCTTTTGTAATCGCCATTAAAGCCATAACTTTAGCTTTTAAAGTGCTTAAAAGGCTGAACCCCACTTAATCCTTTTATCATAAAGCTGTTAAGGCTTTCGGGCGCTATATACGAATTTATTGTTGTGTCGTTTATATCAGGAACCTGATAACATATCTAAATGCGAAGCTGAACGCATTTCGAGTGCATACGAATTCTCCAAAACCTAGGTATTCCAATATGCTATTCCAGTTTCCAAACTCTGTACCTGAAACCTGAAATTAGTTGTTTCACAATCGACAACTTCAAATATTGTGTGCAATATTTTAATTTTCCCGAAAATACTTACCTATGAAATAAAATTATAAATACATTTTGTTTTCAAAAATAAAAATTAAGTAATCTAAAACAAAAACTTTCCTAAAGACTCATCGAAGTCAAGGCAGCGAGGCATAGTAGTTAGTACCCAAAATGCTGGCAGCGTTACCTCTTTGGATGGCCAAACTTAACTTTCAGCCAAAGTTGTTTTTGTTTTCAATTATTTCGCAGAAATTATTTTTACATACTTACTAATGCAGCTGAAACCTGTACTGTTGAAGATTCTGAAAAACTATTTTCAGGTTTTGAGTGAAACCTATTACACCTTTTATGTGTACCTACAGGTAGAGTTTGAATCTTGCAATAATAATGTGATTTCTTCACACTTCTTCATAGTGTTCTTCTCTTTAACATGGAAGGCATCAAAACTTTATACGTAGTTGATAGGTACATTGTAACGAGTAGGTGCATTATTACAATTTTACTGAAATGTAAACAAAGAAAATTTCAATAATAAAAAAAAACTACGTACAAGTATATCATTTTGTTATTTTTTCGGTATTATTACTTTTGAAATATTATGTAGTAAAAATCGCACATGTTCTATGTTTTTTTTAATATCATGTTCCGGACAAGCTCGCATTAGATTTTTTGTAATGTTCATTTTATTCAAATTAGACAATATTATTATAATAAAATTGCAATAAAATATGGCAGTCTACACGAGTCAAGCTGTTATGTAATTAATTAATAAGGACACGTGCCTCTTATTTCGTAGTGTGTAGCTTTATAATTTTAATTTTTATTAACGACTTCAAAAAAGGAGGAGGTTCTCAATTCGTCGAAATCTTTCTTTGATAACTAGCTGTCACCGGTCCCAGCAAACGCGGTTTTGCCATAAGGGATATAAAAGTAGCTTACGATCTACTCTCAGACCTACCGAACATACACAAAAAATTTCATAACAATCGGTCGAGCAGTTTCGGAGTTTGGTGACAAAAATTAACACGAGAATTTTGTATAGGTATTGAAGAGAATTTTGTATAGGTATTGAAGAAGATTATCATCTGTTAGCTTTTACCCGCCGGGCGGGTAAAAGCTAACAGATGATAATCTTAATAATGATGTAGGTAAATAATGATGTAGGCAAAAAATACTTTAAAAAAATTTAGGTGGGTAGAAGTGTTTTGATTGGAATCGTTCTTGATAGTACGGAACCCTCAGTGCGAAGAAAATATCTTACTTATAGGAGAATATAATGTCAAAGTTGCGCACAAAAGGGTTGAGAGCTCGAGATTTTACGATGACACAGGATAGCAATTTCAGTAGAGCTAAGCCGACCATTTCCCACCGGTAGGGCGATCGACTAAAACTGTATATTGATACAGTTTTAGTCGTTGAAAGTCGTCGTCGTCGTCATTAAAGAGCTGTATCAATGTCAAAACATGGGTTTCGACCAATCACAGCACTTAAAAATCAGGTTTTGACATTGATCCTGCTCTTTAAGGGGATTGATTGAATTTATTTTTGTCTTTCTCACTCTCACGGAGATTTGGTAGGTGCGACATGCAGCGTCGCAAAAGAATATAGCAGAAAAACGACGTTTTACCTAATTACTCAAAAACTAAGCTGGTTATCATAAATCCGTTCTAAGCGTTTTAGGATATTATTATTACCGATACATTAAAACAAAAATTACAATTACATCCATTGTAGTTTCCGATAAAATATAGAAAAACTGAGATTTTGGAGCAACTTTTGGGAGAACTTTCTATCGAGAAAATTTTATCCAATCGTGTTTCTGCTTCTTAGCGATTTTAGATTAAAGACCCAAAATACATGACGTGTAAATTTGAAAGTAATTTTCTTTATAGTTTTTGCATAAAACTTCATTCAAAATCACCTAAATACGGCTTGTAGGCCGTTAATGATTGATACATTTTTAGCCGATCGCCCTGCGGATTTCAATGGGGACAATCGTATTATGTCAGGTCTTGTGAAATAAATAAAAACAATACGACGTCATCGTGTCGTTTAGCGTGCAAGCTGTAATTGAAACCTCGTGATGCTGCCTGTACCGTACCGATAGTTACGTATGCCATTTAAGAGGATTGTATACTGTAAGCTCTCAACAAAAAGCGATAACGTTGTCCTACCCGTAAATGTAGTCCGATTTTTATAATTTTTGGATATATTGCAGATTCTATGAAGTACTATGCTTGTACGTTTTACTTTTTAAGAAATATTGCTTATATATAAAGTTATATAAATATCCACATTTTTGACTTCAAAACTTGCTCGAGTATTTTTTTTAATTCAAATAAACTAAAAAAATAAAACGTACGAGCCTAAATTAAGGTGTACTGAATCTAATGACACCAAAATTGTCCAATTTGGAAAACGTTTGGGGGGTAAAAACGTTATCACCCAAAGCCCAATCATATTTCAATAATAAAATGCAGGTCTAGCTCTGGACTTGCAACGCTCTCTATACGAACATAGATATCATTTTTGAAAACACCTATTCGCGTTCCGCTAAGTTAGTATACAATAGCCTTAGTATATATTATGATAAAACGTCTTCTAATGTGCTATTTTATTGTGTGGAAATTGTGCTAATTTTGTTTAGAAATTTTTCGTTTAAGCAAGCATGGCCGGTTGTTACGTTGGAAAATACGCCAATGGAAACGTTGACGTTTGAATCTTTAAATATGTTAACTCGAATAAATACACAGGTATCCACGACTTCTTAATTAAATACAAATGTGTTAATAACTTACATAATAATAGAGTCATTCTTCTATATGTACATAATAATATATTGTTATGTTGAATACATAATTATGATTATCGGTAGATTTTCTGAGATTATTTGAAACAAGACCAATTGCAATTGACACATATGGAAAATTAAAAAAAAAACGTCTGATGGTGTTTATTTATTTAGTTTAAAATATTAATTTAATTTCATTCTAATCATTCAACAGTTAAGATACCTAAGTAGGTACTATAAAATTATAAAAACTTCATTAATTGTTCCTCCAAAAACGAGAAAAGAGAAATTTGCTCTATTAGTATAATTTATTATGTACGATTGTATATTATGCTTAATTAACCCTTTAACTTGTAGTTCTACCAGTTTAATCACACTTTATTAAAATTACTTATCTTGTATTTTATTAGTTTATTATTTTGTTTATTATTAGAGAACATGAAACGAAAAGTGAAATAGTTTCTTTAGAAGAAACTGATAATTCCCATCAATCAAGCGATAACAGTCTTTCGACCTTATCTTGGTATTACGTTGTTGAACTGAATTAGCTGAACTATGTACTATCGGTCATTCAATTTCTTTCTAAAAATTATCCTGTTTATTGATTACTAGCAGATGCCCGAACTTCTCCCGGGTGCAAAGAGAGAGTGAAAGAGAGACAGTGAGTATACATGAATTATATATCTATTAAAAGAAACCGCATCAAAATCCGTTGCGTAGTTTTAAAGATCTAAGCATACATAGGGGCAAACAGCGGAAATCGACTTTGTTATAAAACAAAGTAGATTTCCGATTCCCTATGTAGTGATAGTGATTATAGATCAATTATTGGGCTGCTAAGTATGCGGATGAGATTTTATATTTTTTTTACTAAATAAATTGATATCAAAGGGTTTTGGAAACGTACCTATCGTTATGATCATATTTATTATTTATTTTTAGATTTACTTATATTTTGTTTTACAAATAATCAGTACAATTTCGCAATAGCACCAATGGTTTGTACATTATTGATAATTTATATAAAATTCATTTAAGAAAAGTCATTCGAACGTCTCATGTAACACCCGTTTTGAGTAAGTACTTGTGTCGATAAAGTAAGTAAATAACTTTTTTTTAATTGGGTCATTTTGGTAATAAAGTTGTAACTCATGCGCGATTTCATTGCTTCAATTGATTTTTATGTGATCAATAATATTAAACATGCATGTAGTTGGAGCTTTGATTGGATAATAAAAAATATTTTTGCCTCCAGACACTCGTGCAACGTTTAGAGGTAACAGAAAGGAGAGTGGAAATACTGGTTTATTAATAGTTTTTGTTTATTACTGTATTAGAACTTATAAGTGGTGTTCTGTGATTTACTTTCAAGAATTTTAAGAAGAGATCAGGGCCTCAAGTCTGCTATGACAATTGTATCTCGATTGTACAATAATTACACCATTATTACACCATTATTACCGATTTTAGCGATTTTGGTAGTCTGCTAGGACGATTGTTAAATAATTGCGTAAAAATTACACGACTGACCTACAATTAACAATCAATGGAACTTTTGCTAGTCTGTTACTTAATGACATCTCAATTGTCGAATATTTTACACAAGAGAAGATGTCAATTTCACTGTTACAGATGAAATATATTTTATTTGACGTTTATTTGACGTTGGTTGCGCCAACTCGTCATAAGTTGGACGTACTTTTATTTCGGGAAACGCATTTTAGGCTAATGGCAATACGGATTACGATACGAACTATAATTCAATTAAGTGTCAATTGAGATCCAATTTTAATTTTAGTGGACTAGGTTATTTCGAAACTATTATTATTGCATTACAGTTGAATCGTAGCTTATGTTAAATTAGCAGACTTGGGGCCCAGATTGCGTTGAAACATTCTACAGCTGAAAATTTCATGCATTTCTGTTATGCCGGTCGTCGGTTGGCTTCTTCTTCCTTAAATTTTAAAAGGTATCAAGTGCAAAGCTATCTGACACTTAGTTATTAGCAAAAGGTGATGAAATATTATGTCCTAAGTAATGTGCTTACCAACATAACAATTAAGAGTTCTTAGCTATATTTTATTTTCAGTGAAAAATGGGACGTCATAGAGAGTTCCTTCTCATATTCTTTTATTCCTAAGTTTTAGCTTTACCTCAACCTACGTTTTTTTAGGTTTATTTATAGTTATCATGCTAGTCACAAAGAAAAGTAAACACTCACCAAAAAGGACAACAAAGAGTGAATTATTCAGAACAACGAAAATATTTGGTTGCTCCCTTATTTCATCCGATAGTCCTATTTGTGACAATCCACAACACTGCACAATGCACTCCAAAACTGTACGATGAACGGGGGTTTTTCTTCTTTTTTAACCGTCAACGACTCAACCACACTACGTTGTTATGTTATCTTTATTGACCGTTTTATAGCTATTTGTTATCTCTATTGACTGTTGTAACACGCACGGGTTTGCCACTAAAGATTTTAGGATTAGATTCAGGATCACTAGAGATGCGCGCGCTTACGTAGACGGACAGACAATAAATTCACTTTGTACAAACGACAAGCGCAACGACTCATATTTACTAGTTTAAACCACTTGAGATACGGACCAAGACATGAGTGATAGCGTAACATACCTATTGCTTCAGCGTAGATAATAATGTGAGTAGGTACAACCCGCAAACTATTACGTCTTTAGCCCGCAGTTTTGTCCACTGGGATTTGGCTCAAAAAATAAAATACAACGTGATTAATTTTAAACTCTTTTATATTGCAAAGAAGCTATTCTGAAAAGGAATTTTCATTTATACTTACCTACTTCATTATATTCCGCTTAGACCATCGGAGTATTTTTAACGTCAACTTGTCAAGCCCTATTAAAACAAAATGAACAGGCATGAAATGTAGAAAAAGCTCAAGCCTACTACCTAAATCTAAATATCTAAAGTTGCTGCTTTTAGGTACAGCTATGTTGTTTTCGAAAACTCAAAACGTCCAAAAATCATTGAAAGGCAATTACCGCCTTAAAACGCACAAGCAAAAGAATATTTTCGAATTTTCTTTCCAGGCAGTCCATATTATTTTCACAGAATAGGTAGGTATAGGAAACTACGTAAAATTATATATCCGCGCTCTATATCAACAAACTTGTAAACCGATTTGGCTGAAATTTGGAATGAAGATAGCTGGATTATCACATGAGCTATTTTTATCCCCCTCCCCATTATAATATTGTAAAAGCTTACATCGGAGCTTATAGCTACGATTATAAAGTAGCATATTAGGCTACTCGTAGAGAGCATTCCATAGTGAATATTATTGAATAGTAGGAGCTGTCCGTTTCAGTTCCTTAATCCAATCGGATCTTAATTGCAATTCTTTACGTTCTTCCATCACTTGTGCCATGATCAATCTATCATGATCACGAAGTAACCCGTACGGCGTACCTACTGACTTTTTAATGTGTTTGCGCTGGCTAACATTGACGAGGCCGCACTAACGTATTTTGTCAAAATTGTCACTGCCTCCACTACTCACTACTTGCTACTACGAACTATTATTAGATCGTTTGAGAGGTTGAGTTGTTGTGAATACTGAATGGGAAAACTGATTCTAGATACCTAGTAGGTAGATCGTAGATTCTATACTTAGCTACAAGTAAAATAAATAAATAAATAAATAATTAAATAATCATTTATTCAGCTTGACACATTTTGTACAGGGATTTAAATACTCTACTAATTTTAACTTTACTATTATTAGATTTAAACTAGTAACTTAACCTATACCAATTCTCCAGACCAACGACTGCCTGACAGAGAAGTATGTACTGCCCGGCCGTTGCGTTTCCGCCGTCCATTTGCGAGGGTAATAAGCTATGCCCTGGAGAACTGGCATCCCTATACTAGCTATACTAAAATTAAAATTAAAACTTAAACTAAAATGTGTTGTGCTGTAAAGGCTACTGCCTCAGCATGATGCTGCAGTGGTTACCAGCTGCAGCGCTGATTTTCAGACAGTACCTTAAGGTAGGTATGTACCTAGTATTTTAGCTTTTGATTTGATTCCAAGGAGGGCTACCTATACCCAAAAAGTTTGAAAAATTGTAAGTAGGTAAGGAACCTAATGAAATTAGTAGATACTAAATAGATGATATTATTAATGATCATTTATTATGATTTCTGTATAGGTACATTAATAACTAAATGAATCTAAAAACAATTTCAGACCACGATAGTCGTAGATACAATCGGGCTAGTGTAGTAGTAACTATTGGTAGGTAACTAGGCATTAACAAGGCATTCAGTATTCATTCACAATAATTGAAAGTAATGGTGTGTCCCGACACTAAGACGGTTATTTTAGCGGTGGACAGCGGCGTAAATGAAGCACGAACGTTACGAAAATATTCAAAAAAAAAATTCGAAGTGCCATCTAGTGACCAGTAGCAATACTTCTATGTAAATCTTTATGTTGTGTACAGTGTACACGTGTATTGTTGTTTCGTCTACTTCATAGATGGCGGTTTATAAAATATTTAAAATTCAGTAAACTACTAGATTATTCACAATAATTATTTATTATAAAAAAATACAATAACACATTATATGGTGATGATATTAATATAAAAAATTAAAATATTAATAATTTATTTATTATTTTACGAATTTTTAATGATAAAATTTAATAAATATCCAAATAACCAGAACGGATATACTTAGGTATCATTAGGTTACTTTTACCAATGATCTTGGAAGGATAAATATCAACCTAATATTTCTTTAGTGCCTAACTAGTAACTAGGTAAGATAATAAATATTATAATAAGAACATACGACTATACTGGACAGTGGCCCTTCAAACCTAAACTTATGGTAACTATTGTAGTATTCTATGCCGAAACCCATATCTGTACTAACAACCTAATGAATCGCAAATACTATTTATATACTAATGTTTTACGGCAGAATATTGTTAGAATTTTGATGGTGTGCAGACCGACTCTACAAGTAAAAAATCTACCACCTGGCACAATAATAATGCTGAACTGTTTCTTTGTATGAACTGATAGGAGTTTATTAATAAATGCATGTGGCTCTAGAGTGACCTAATATTTCCGCGATGTATTTTTAGCTCAGATAACGAGCGTGCCCTCGCAATCACCGGCTATATTATTGCCAGTATCGCCTTGTTTATCGTAATAAAATACCTATAAAATATTAGTTTCTTTTCATTGGAAATCGCGGTCTCCTTCTATGTCCGGTAGAGTCGTTTCGTCTTCTAATTCTTCTTTTTAAGCCCGCCGAGTTCATTCCAAAATCCTTGTTTGGCTCCCAGATCCCCAAAGATTTTTTGGAGTGTTATTTCCTATTAGGCTTTGCGTTAGTCGGACACATTTGCTGCGTGCCGGAGAATTAACCTTCTCTATGCAGGCTCTGACAGAATAACTTAAGAAGCCGTTAACACAGAAACCTTCTTCTACTTCTTAGACTGAGTATAATATAATATACCTACAGAGCTCGCTTCGCTCACGTTTTTTTGCAGCTGGTTGCCTGATTGAAAGCATTTGGAGTGGCTATTAATTTAACGATGTTGGTGCAAAGTTTGTCAAGTTTAAGTAACGAAGTTTGTACCTACCTACGTCCAAAAGGGGCGTTGGGAAGTCAAGCCTCCGTAGATACGTGTTTTGGAGCGAGATTCGGTCGAAACCGGTTACTCGCATGTTATTCGGGAGTGTGACGTAGTCTTCGTTGCTCTGATCTGTACCTGCTAATGAGCTTTGAGGAATTATTCATCAAAGTAACAACAAGAAGGTATCTTCTTCATCTCGTTACTTGTTAACATGGCTGTGCAGGACTCTTCTGTTCTCAGTAGCACTTTGAGCTTCTCTGATCTATTATGCTCCCTGATGTCTAGATTCTCATCTAAGTCCTGTTACAGTTGTAATAAGGAATGGCAGCACTTTCTGGTCAGCCATATACGTACCTAGGTAGGTAGGTATATGGCTGACAAGAAGGTGCTGCATAGTAGGTACTACATATATGACGACCGAATGGCGTAGCGGTAGCGAACATGCCGTCTGCGTCGGAGGTCGTGGGTTCGATTCCCACTACTGGTAAATGTTTGTGTGATGAGCTTGAATGTTTTCCAGTGTCTGGGTGTTTTTCAATATTATTTATGTATATTAATATGTATGTATCTATATTTATCAGTTATCTAGTACCCTTATCACAAGCTGTCGCTTACTTTGGGGATAGATTGTGTTGTGTGTAATGTCCTGATATATATTTATTTTATATTTACTAAGTAGGTAAATGATCTCCCGACTCCTCTGGTCGGAAACATAATTTTCTTGTACTAAATGTTTATAGGTAAAAGTAGGTATATTATCGAAGTTCATACCTACCTGCACCATTTTTTTTTTTTTATTTAAATATCTTTATTGCTTAAAATTAGTACATAAAATAACAACGAATAGAAAACCGGGAAACACAAAGGGCGACCTTATCACTAAAGTGATCTCTACCAGGTAACCCACAATTACGAACCTTTGATCTGAAAAACGACGGGGAATCGCAATAAAAATAAAATAGCATACATAGACTTACAAACTAATACATACACACTATAGTAATAACAAATTTGTAGAATAGATATATATATATATATATATATATATATATATATGTATTATACATATATATAAACATACATAAACAATATTAATACATACTATATACATATTATTTCAGAATAAATCTTTCAATGTTTCAAAGCGATAGATAGTGCATTTTGACACGTTTTTTGAAAACCGCTAGTGATTTGGCACGTCTGATTTCAACCGGGAGAGCATTCCACAGAGTTGCCGCCTTCATG
Organism: Coenonympha arcania; assembly: GCA_036785405.1. Lineage (NCBI taxonomy): Eukaryota > Metazoa > Arthropoda > Insecta > Lepidoptera > Nymphalidae > Coenonympha > Coenonympha arcania. The sequence continues at coordinate 9,537,688 of CM072072.1, forward strand.
GTAAAAGATTCAGAGTATGATCTTGTATTGCACTTGGGGACAATTAACTTGCAGTCCCAACAGGAGCGCAGGGGGCGCTCACGTTCAAGCGAACTAATGAACTTAAATCTCTCCTTAAGATAGGGCGGAGACCACGGGTGGAAGAGGGTAGCATATAAAAGAGATAGAATATGTAGATTACGCCGATGCCTTATATGAAGCCAATTAAGCTCTTTCCGATATTGCGATATGTGATCATATTTCCGCAGGCCGAAAATGAATCGGATGCAAAGGTTTTGCAGGCGTTCCAGCTTGTTCAAGAGGTCCTCGGTCAAATCCAAGTAGCAAGCATCAGCGTAATCTAGGATGGGTTTTGGTAGGAATCTAGGTGAGTTTTGGAGTGGCAGCCGCGCGCGCATCGTTGACGCACGCGTTCACACAAACTCCCCCCCGTTCCGACGGTCCGCAGTTTAGTGATGGGAAACGTATCTATCGATATCGTTAATCCCGGTTAGCGTGATAGTTGGAAGCATGGAGCGTTATTTAACAAGATCCAATTCACTTGGAAAGCGACCCCTAGACAATCCCAGTGATACTACAGCATGGGAAATACCGAAAAGGACGGCACGTTTTACCGAATCTAACTCGTCAGTTCCTGTGAACACCACAAATAGATTCAGTTTCTTAGCACCCGAAAAAGATGAATCCGAGACATCAGCTCGACGACCTCAGGAAGCAACCGTTGCCCGCAAAAATTCAAACAGGACACCACCTATTATCATCGAAAACAGAAAAGAATGGACCCACGAGTTTATAAGGACCCTTATTAGCAGATATAATAAAGATTTTCATCTGCAGTACAGAGGAAATAACAAAATTGCAGTAATCTGTTACTCACCAGAGAGTCATGAAGCTGTCAAAAAAGGTTTAACCTCTGAAAATGTACCATATTACACCTTCTCACGTAAAGATGAAAGAACATCAAAAGCTGTAATTTTTGGATTACCGGCCTATGTCGAAGCTCACCTGAAGGACGAACTTGCATGCATTGGATTCCCTGATGTCATCGTACGAAAAATGCGGGTACCTAGTGGCAGGAATGCTGCGTGCCCACCTTTCTTCGTTCAACTACCTCCAGGCAGTGATATCAAACGCTTCAAACAAATTAAATATATTAGCAACTGTGTTATTCAAATACGCAAATACCAGGCAAATAACATGTATGGAACTCAGTGTTTTCGGTGTCAAGGATTTGGGCACTCGTCTAAAAATTGTAACCTAACGCCACGGTGCGTTAAATGTACAGAGCCTCATCTTACCGGTGAATGTCTGAAAAAAGATCGAACCCAACCTGCTCAATGTTGCAACTGTGGAGAAAATCATCCGGCAAACTATCGTCAGTGTAATGAGCGTCAGAAATACCTTCGCATAATTCAAGAAAGGAAGACTCAAAACATTGTTAAAGAAAATCCACCTAAAATAGTTGTAAGTGGTAAAGTTGATGGCCGATCCTGGACTGAAGTTACAGCTGGAAAAAATCCACTAAATAAAGCCACAGACCTACAGTTCTGCGACGTTAGTAATGATCAAGCTACTATGGACATACTTTCTATACTAAAAGCAATTAAATCTATCAAGAATCAATTTCTTGAGTGTAAAAATATGATGGATAAAGTAATATTAGTTCTAACCCACTTAGGTCAATATGTATAATAGCTTAAAGTTACGCTTGTTGTTCTGGAACGCAGACGGCATCCGCAGAAAAATAGTTGAGCTTCAGGATCTGGTAAGAGCTCTTGATGTCGATATTATTGCCTTGTGTGAGACCAGAATATCCCCTAACGTACACCTAAATACTCCTGGATTTCATTGTTACCGACAAGATAAGTTGACAGACGACCGGGGACAAGGTGTAGCCATTTTAATAAAGAAGGACATCCCTCACATTCCTGTCAAAATACCTCGGACATACAACCTAGAGGCTATTGGAATCCAGTTACGTCTTTCTGGTAAAATCGTGACTTTTATAGCTGCTTACCAATCTCCTAATCTTCCATTGTTATGCAATGATTTAGACATCATCATTAACTCATTTCCCTCGATAGTTCTCATGGGGGATCTTAACACAAAGCATCCCTATTGGAGCCCTTCCGCCCCTAATTTACATGGTAAAATCTTATTCGAACACATGATTAATAACGAATATGACGTATTTGCACCAAGTACACCTACGTTAATTCACTATGACAGTTCACACACACCTTCAACACCCGATGTAGTCATAGCGCATGGTGTTAAAGACATCGCAGATATGGAAGCCATAACTGCTTTGTCTTCGAACCACCTTCCCATATTTTTCACAGTCGATGGTACTTATGAGCGCAAATCTTTTCAAACTTATAATTACAAAAAAGCTGACTGGCCCAAATTCAGAAAGTTTTTAGATCAAAATATTACTCTCGACATACCACCTTTTAATTCAATGAGTGAAATAGACAGTAATATTGATTTCTTATCAAACACTCTTACAGCTGCTCGTGATTTTAGTATCCCCATTATATCAGTTGACAGCAAAATTAAGCTACCTCGACACATTCGAAAACTAATAAAAATTAAAAATGCCTGCCGAAGACAGTCCTTAAAGGAGAAAGATAAAGTTGTTAAGAGATTTTACCTAACACAATTCAATGCTTTGAAATCTAAAATTGATCAAGAAATACAAAAATTTAACGACAAACTTTGGGATAACAAATTAGCTAACGTCGATAATCCCTCATCAGACATATGGCGACTAGTGAAATCATTAAACCCTAAAGTCAATACAATCCCTCCTCTTAAGATGACAGATGATTCTTTCACATCTTCTACGCAAGACCAATGTGAGGCATTAGCTGAAGCATTCCTCGATAACATGAATCTTACCAAACATTGGAATAGTGATTTTGAAACCGAACGCATAGTATCTGAATCAGTCACTAAGCTAGATTCCTTTAAGTGCGATATATTAAATAAACTTGTGAGACCATGTGAAGTTCGTAAAGTACTTAAAAATCTCAAACCTCGTAAAGCTCCAGGTTTTGACGGTCTAACAAACTGTCTTCTAAAGCACATATCACAAAAATGCTTAGTATTACTAACTAAGATTTATAATGGATGTTTGTCATTGGGGTATTTTCCGAGTGCGTGGAAAACTGCTAAAATAATAGCAATCAAGAAACCAGGCAAAGATGAATCCTCCCCATCCAGTTACAGACCAATTAGTCTATTGCCTAGCATGGGCAAAGTTTTCGAATCTTTGATCTTGACTCGTCTTCAAACCGCTACAGATCATTTGCTAATACCTGAGCAATTTGGGTTCCGTCGAAATCACTCAACAACGCATCAGTTGGCTAGAGTAGCTGAACATGCAGTTCATGGCATGAATCTTGGCAAATGCACTGGCATGATTCTGTTAGATATTGAAAAGGCTTTTGATTCTGTTTGGCATGATGGTCTACTACACAAGCTACTAGCCAATAATGTTCCATTATGTCTTGTTAAACTTGTACAGTCATATCTGACAAATCGTTCTTTTTCAGTATCCATAGGGGACCATAGATCCTCTCTTAAATACACACCAGCTGGCGTACCTCAAGGCTCAATTTTGGGTCCCTATTTATTTACACTTTTTATTAACGATATTCCAAAACAGCCACATACGCAGCTCGCAATATATGCTGATGACACGGCAACTTATACCACTTCTGAGGATAGTGACCTCGTTATCGGGCGTTTACAACTTTCCTTGGAACTTTTAAGTGATTTTTTCACAAGGTGGAAACTTAAATTAAATCCTGATAAAACAGAAAGCATTATGTTCTCTAGAAAACGATCTGTTCCTGCTAGAAAAATTAAATTTAATAATTATTCTATACCTTGGAGTCGCCAGGTTAAATACCTGGGGACGATATTGGATGACAAACTAAATTGGGGTAAAAATATTGATAACCTTGTTCTTAAAGGAGCTAAAACCACGAATGCATTACAACCTATATTAAATAGAAAGTCGAAGCTTAGTTCTATAACTAAATTAAGAATTTACTCCACTTTAATAAGACCATGTATAACCTACGCAGCCCCCGTTTGGTGCAGCATCACGGATAATAAATACTCAAAATTACAAATTATACAAAATAAGGCAATTAAAATAGCTTACAACACTCCATTCCGTACAAATCTTAAAAAATTGCACAATAAAATTAAATATCCATTCTTAAAAGACTTTATCTTAAATATATCCCAAAAATTTTACATACGTAAAAATCCTGCCCATCCAAATATTCTAGTCTCAACAATTGGTAGAAGTAGATATAGTACATTACCATATGTCGATACTTACAACCGGTACAGACTTCCCCATCACTATTTCCTCGGTGACTCATAACGTTAAGTCAGTACAAGCGACCGGTATACGAAACTCGTTGCCGATACTGTGGCTCGATTTTTGTTCTGCGTACCCGCTGAATTTTGTATTTTAAAAAAATATGAAGTTTTGGTTTACAATGTGTATGTGTAGTTTAAATGTTCGCGCAGGTAGGCGTGACATTTCTTAGTTTTTAGTTCTATTGTATTGTTATATAAATAAATGCGAATGCGGTTGCAACCGTCGCATAGTTTTGTTGTTCATATAATAAGATGTTCTTTGTACATTATGATGTTAACTTTTTTTGAAAATCAATGTATATGTTTATAAAGGCGTATAAGCCTGGGTAACGTAAGTTAATTATATTTGTTAGCAATACGCTTATTAACTGTTGCTTAACATATTGTAAATTATTTTTGCAAAATAAAGACCTTTAAAAATCAAAAAATCAATCTAGGATGGGAAGAAGGAGAGTGTTGGCCAATAATATTTTGGTCTTAATTGGTAAAAAATTTTTCCACCTTTTCAAGGAGCCAAACGCCCCAAATACTTTTCTACTAACAGCTGCAACTTGCGGTTTCCATGATAGACTACTATCCATAATAATCCCAAGATTTTTGACAGTTTCACTGTAAGGAAGCGCACATCCATCAAAGACCACAGGTGGTAAAGAGGAGAAATTAAGTTTAGAAACCTGATGAGAACTACCAATAATTATAACTTGGGATTTATTGGCATTAACAAGTAAACCATAGGAGTTGCTCCACCCCACCATCTAATTACCATTTCGCAATAAATCTCATTTCAAAAGTATGCAAAATTATAGTGCATTAGGTATTTACTTTACTTTACATTCATCGCAAACGTTTCTCTTTTTGGAAAACGGAAATATGAAATCAGACCACATCGTACCTACGAGGCCGGAAATTGGTATCGCATTCTTTTAAAATTAATTAGAATACGAGTAAGATATTTCATTTATAATTCCCAGTGGTTGTAAAATGGTAATATGAGACTGTATAAAACATACAATATGAGTTAAAAATGTGAATATAATTTTTTGTGCCATTATTTTGTAACCTAAGACAAACGGAATTTTGTATCTGGTAATTTGAAATGTTAACCCTGAGGACCTGAAAGTCCTGAAAAGTAGCTCAATAACCATGCCTAAAGAGATAGGTTAGAAACTTGACCTGTGTACTGTAATCGGTAAAACCGAGTATTTACACTTTTGGCCGAGTTTTACGATCGAAAAAACACTTTAAAATGTTATTTTATCTGCGAAGTTTATGCTCATTTCATGAAGCTTTGGACATAAAATTGCTAAAAATATTACGCTTTTGGCTTCTTTGTTATGTTTGGGATCGATGAAACACAAGCTTTACCCGTGTCATCGAAATTTGCAAATGATGTTGTCTGTAAGAACATTATGGTTAAGGGATCTATTTCAAGGATTTTTTTTTAGTTTACGCACCTATATTTTACAGTATTTTTTGAGGAACTCAGGGGAACTAAAAAAGTAGGTATAACCTTGGTTGAAGTCGACAACATACGTCACGACTATTTTATCATAAAACAAATATTTTGCAGACAAGTAAATTCTAACTGTTACCTAGGCATTCGGTAAAGGTGTACTCTGGGTTAAACATTAATATTATTAGGTACACGTATTGATTTTAATTGACTTCGAATTTCCGAATTTCCGAAATTTAATAAATTTACTTAATAAATTGTTTGATTTTGCAGCAGGTAATAGTAATATATATAATTAAATAATATATATAATACGATATTTAATTTAATATAATATAAATAATTAGTATTTATACATAACATTATCTAACCTTCATAATCCATTACGGTAATTGAGAGATGTACTGTAAGTAATTTACCTGATACCTACGTCAATTTTATTACTTAAATGTTATACTTTTACTGCTTTATGTAAATATGTGAGACGCCATCTCGCGCGACCTTCAGTCTTGTTATGACTGATACTAAATAATCTGACTTAAATTCACAAGAAAATTACCTATGTACATAATAATATGTACTTAAAAAGTTACAGCGCTCCAGTGAACTCGTCTACTTATATACCTAACTAGTAGGGTGTGTCGAGACGCGGGCCACATGTGGCCCGCGTGCTGTCTTCCGCCCAATTTGCCCTCTAACTTTTAGTCTCTTTAATATTCGCCATACATTTACTTTATCCAAAAACGCTTAGAAACAGATTTTGATTACTGGCTTAGTTTTTGAGTAATTAGGTAAAAGGTCGTTTTTCTGTTATATTTTTCCGCGACGCTGCATGTCGCACATACCAACGTATTCGTGGGAGTGAGAAAGACAAAACAAAAATAAAAGGACTCGGGCGACTCTTTTAACCCTAACAATCACAGCTTGAATATTATGGATTTCGCACCCGTTTCTCATGGAGACCCCAGCACGAACTTGGGTACAGTGCCTGCTAGCTTCGAAGACCCAACGTACAAACGTTTACTTTTATACAACGTATAAAGTTTACTTTTTTTAACCAATGCTGTATCCGATGCCTTGCTCAACCCTCATACAAGTTAAGTTAGTAAACGCGAGATGTGGCGTTTCGATTGCCATATCCATAAACGATCGAAGTCCATAAACGGAGTGACGTGCATGATATTATTGTATGAAATCTATTTCGGGACACAATATCTCTCGAGACGTGTACATATTATGTGGCTTGAACTTGTTAACGTTATAAATGTTACACTAATGACATTTTCGTGGTCGCTTTTGTATAGTAAAAGACAACTTAAGACTCAGACTACGTTCATTGAAAAGGGCTCATTTCTCAGATGAATAAAGCATTTGAAAATTGAGCCGTTTTGAATGACATTCATTCATTTTTTTTATTTGTTCTTTTTCACTATTGTATAGTCAATTTCAAACTACCTAGTCGATATTCATATTTACGAACATAATATTTTTAACGACCTGTTATTCCAACTGAGATGCCGCATTTTCCTTACAATAACACTATAATTATTAACCTATTACAAGCGTTGTTAATTATAAAGAGATTTATCGATTCATTAAATATTTTATTTTAGGCTGAGTCAAATTGATAAAGCCACAAAATAATGATCATTGAGTTAGTAATCACTAAGCACACAAAGTTATATTTAACTACACTGATGAAATAAACATGATACGGAGAGCTATTTTTAAACCACTGCAAGCATTAACTCCAACGACACGAATAATAATTTATTAAATACAAAACTAATAATAGCTTATTGTTCTTGAGTCATTACAGTAAATTACTATGTACATTTGGAATAGGGGTTTAATTGAACAATAGACTTAATTAAACCAAGTCCTATTTTAGCTTCAACATTTGAGGTGTCTCACCTCCGAAGGGTTTTCTGGAACAAGTAAAACATCTTAGACCTAGATTCTGTAATTTGTAACGAAATAATAATCTTCGAATTCATTTTCAATTTAAATATCTTTGGTCTTTCGAATCTATAATTTGACTAAAAACAGCCCTGCTACAGTAGCCGTGATACTTTATTTAATCTACTTTTACTGTATACCTGCTATTTTATAGAAATCTAAAAAAGGATAGGAATGATATAAATAAATAAATTGATCACGTCGTTTTTAGGGTTCTGTACGTCAAAAAAAAACGCATGCCCCATTCCTTTTTCTAAATTAGTATGGAACCCTCGGTGCGCGAGTCGGACTCGCACTTGATCGGTTTTATTTGAATATCGATCCAAGAGCAATCGTAGAAATAGAATAGACAATGTAACATGGCTACAGCTGCTGAACTCAATTATTAAAATATACATATGTTAATTTACTCGATTCATTTTTAAGTAAGCCTAATATAAATCTAATTGAAGTAAAGAAGACACACCAATTGTTGCGTTATTATCATCTAAACCGAACTAGCACTCGGACTTAGGAGTTTATATTAAGAATTTAGGTTAAAGCTATAAAAAATAAAGGTAGTAAAAAGCTAAAATACGATAATGGTATTCTAAGAATTGGAGAAATGCCTAAAATCGAGGCAATCTAATAACTTAGACGTAGGTATAAATTTCTCTTAACCTACATTCGAAATTAAATTCACTATGATCAAAATAGAATAAAACGAGAATTCAGAAACAGGTAATCTACAAAACGAAAAGAAAGTTTTATAGGAAAACTGGATTATAAGCATGAATGGTCGTGTTAAGCTAGATTTATTAAAATCTAGAAGTGTTGTTATAATAGATTTATGCTCACCAGAATTTTCAAAAATTAAAAGTTATAATAATAAAATTATAATAATTTTAAAAGTGAAGCCAAATTCGTTACTAATCCCAACCACAATAAGCAAATCCATTATTTTCATTATATTGCTATACACTTCGAGAGATAATATTTATTTTGTTAAATGAAGCTACATAAATAGTTTATTTAATGAAAACCCATGGATACAAAGTAACAAGTAATTGCAAGTTATAAATAACAACCGCCCACCATCATAAACAATTATTCCATACCTAATAAGTAACATGGAAGATACAGCGACGGACGTGTGAATAATCTTCTATAACTATTTCCATCCTGCCCATTCTGAGCAAAGAGGGTGCGGGAGATTTCAAGGGGGTGTTTAATACAACCTGAAATTACAGTGTCGCAGATGATTCAAACGATTCATTCCGAAATGAGTCCGGCTGTTTCTCTTCATCGTTATCACAATCAAGGATTATCTGCTATGCCTTCTGAAAGGAGTGTCTCTACCAGGATCTCACTTCACATTGGGCCAGACTCTTGATGTAATCCATTACAATGGTATGGTTTGTTTTGTTTAATAATTTTTTCTATAACTCTTTAATTGTGAACCTATTATGTCAACCAATAGCTGCTAAGTCATATTTTAATAGGAGAACATCATAAATATGAGCGAATATTAAGTGTTAAAAACACCCCCTGACAATTGCCGCGTCCTCTCCGACTATGTTATATTTAGCTGACGTGGTGTAAATATAACCAACCAGTTTAGTTTTGAACCAGTTATCGCGGTGTCCATCCCTGGCTATTTTTAGATTCGGTTAGTCATGTTACGACCATTTACGAGGACAATGCATGGGAGCTATTTTGGTCTCAGTGTTTTACAATAATGCTGTGGTAATAAGTAACACTTAGGCATACAGGAATTATGTTATAACAACGCTTGATGTACTTGTAAGTGTACCTCGAAAGGATATCATTGGCCATTACTTTATGATAAGCCATCGTCGTCTTATTCCAGAATCCAGATCTATCGATTCTCAGAGTAGGTAGAAAGTAAGCAAGTAATTTTTTTGGACTAAGGGCGACCTCTGAACCTAGATCTAGTTTAGCTGTGCGCATCAATTCATGATGTACGAAGAGCAATACTACTGGTACATCGTGGTTCGTGATAACGTGAAGTGTGAGCTCGGGCGTAGTCGTGAAGAAGCAATGGAGAAGAGCTATTGAATAGTATTGGTTTTGTTTTAATTGCGAGCTTCTCCATCATTGTTTGCAATTTGAGGCATTAGACATCTGCGGGGCTAGACAAAGTCACAAGCGTTTGGCGTTAACGCTAGTCGACAAAAATGTATGGACAAAACAAATGCCGGTAGAAAAACCACGATAATAATTACTAAACACGCTGATTTTGATACTGTCGGCTTTCAATTGTCAAGCGAAGTACGCTAAAGTTATCTACAAGGTCCGCGAGAACGCCAGCGAGCGTTCAAGTTGTCGTAGTTAATTATTCAAACACAGCGTGTTTAGTAATTATAATCGTGATTTTTCTACAGTCATTTGTTTTGTCCATACATTTTTGTCGACTAGCGTTAACGCCAAACGCTTGTGACTGTCTAGCCCCGCTGCCGTCACTGTTGTGCTATTCTGTTAAAGAAGCTATGATATACAAGTCCAGCACTGGTCCACCAGACATTTACCGTCATCTTCCAATGATTGTAAGTCGCGCTTATGATCGTTTAGTTCACGTGCCAGCCAATTTTTTAGTTTATTAGGATTCCGTACCCAAAGAGTAAAAACGATACCCTATTGCGACTTTGCAGGCCGTCCGTCCGTCCTTCTGTATTTCCGTCTGTCACCTGGCTTTATCTGTTCGACCGTGATAGTTACAGACTTGAATTTTTACAGTTAATGTAGGTATTTCTGTCGCCGCTATAACAACAAATACTAAAAACTAGAATTTCAGTTATATTAGGTCCTTACATATGAAATTGGCGTTTTGCATGGGAGGAACATAAAGTCGATTTTTTTTAAATATAATATATATATTTATTCAAAGTATGTACCATTGCTATCTATGCACTTTTGCCACCTTATAGGTAGTTCATTGATCCCTTTACTAAAAAAGCCATTCGGACGGGAATCAATAAAATCTTTGAAAGCGCTTTGGACTGCCTCATCGGAGTTAAATTTTTTCCCTTGTAAGAAGTTATCCAAATTTCGAAAAAAATGGTAATCTGTTGGAGGAAGGTCCGGGGAGTAAGGTGGATGTCTTAGGCATTCCAATTGAAGCTCCTCTAATTTGGTAGCCGTCTGTTGTGTAGTGTGTGGTCTAGCGTTGTCCTGAAGCAGCAGTGGCCTAGAACGATTGACCAGCCTCGGTTGTTTAGCAGCTAGCTTTTCCATTATGGATTGCAGTTGCTGACAATAGATATCCGCCGTAATCGTCTGGCCAGATTTAAGAAAGCTGTAGTGAACGACGCCGGCGCTAGTTCACCTAACGCTCACAAGTAATTTTTTTTGAGTCAATTTTCGTTTGGGGCAGGATTTGGCTGGTTCGCCAGGGTTCAACCATTGCGATGAGCGTTTCCGATTATCATACAGGATCCATTTTTCATCACAAGTAATGATTCGATTTAAAATCCCTTCATTACTGTGCCGGTTGAGTAATGTAACACAGCAGTCTACGCGCGTTTGTCGGTTTGCTGCACTCAATTCATGAGGTACCCACCTTTCAAGCTTTTTCACCATCCCAATTTGCTTCAAGTGAACTAAAACAGTTTTATCACTAACACCGCAGCCTGCAGCTAGCTCGGACGTGGTTTGCGATGGATCCGCTTCCACAATAACCTTCAATTCTTCATTGTCAACTTTGGTCTCCGGCCGTCCACGGGGCTTGTTCTGCAGGTCGAAATTTCCAGAACGAAAACGTTGGAACCAAAAACGCACTGTGTTTTCTTTTGCGACACCCTCGCCGTACACATCATTAATCCTTCGAGCCGTTTCTGCAGCACTGGTGCCACGATGGAACTCGTACTCGTAAATAACGCGATATTTCAAGTTTTCCATTTTGTAAACAGAGTGGCGCAAAAAAAAAACCAAAAGAGAAAAAAACAAATGAATTACGATTTTCAAAACACAAAAGCATGAGTAAATAGCTGTATAAATTTGAAATTGGAATTTCTAACCAAAGAAGAGATATTTGAGATCAAAGTGGCCAGTACGACAAAACGCCAATTTCATATGTAAGGACCTAATATATTTGATGTAGAAATAAATAGTTAAATTAAAATAAAATAAAAAATTAAGGGGGGCTCCCATACAACAAAACTTGATTTTTTTTTTACAAACGGTTTTGAATTTGGTAGGCAGAAGTGCTTTGTTTACTTTAATACTATTGAGAATGGGTCTTGATAGTGCGGAAGCGGAACCCTCAGTGCGTAAGCCCGACTCCCACTTGACCAAATTTTTCTTACAGATTTGACGCAAGTGCTTCTTTGTTGTTTAGCCACCAATCTCAAAGCCCGCAGCAAGCTCAGCCGTAGATTCACCTGGATCCGCTTCCTCTATCGCCTTAAATTCATCGTTGTCGACAAGATTTTGTTTTGTGTACCTAATTCTCTTCAATCAGCAAACTAAGCGGTTAGCAACCATGAATAATGCAACTACGTAGGTACCTGTGCAAAAATGTTTGTAATTCTTCAGCCATTACACGTGACTTGTGTGGAATAACCGTTGTTCGAGGTTTTGCGTGTGGTGAATTGTAAATACCTTTTAGTAAGAAGGTGTAAGTAGGAATATATCATATGAATTTTAAAGTCGTAATAGCTGTCTGTGTGCCTGAGTGCTATCCGTCTAGTTGTTTGAGCTGATATAGATCAGTTAGTCACTTTCTTTTTATTACTTAACTACTTACTATATCAATTTCCCATTTATAATATTAAGGTATCAGGTTCAACAATTTAGATAAAAATATTTAAACAATAAGATTCAAAAAGAAGACATTCGGAAAATAGTGCGATAGAAACAAATATGTCGAAGATTAGGTACCTACCTACATTAATTTTGAAGATAATCAGCAATTTGTTATTGCTTATTTGAACTAACGAACTTATGTACCTATTCATAAACATACATACATACATTAAATAGGTACCTTACTGGTTTTATTAAAATTCGAACTCCCTTAGGATTTCGGTTTCTAAATGGGAGATTATATTATGATAGTTACTCTACCGAATATAATATACCTAATACGTATAATGCACGCGCAAAATAAAACATTTTTTAAATTAGGTAAGACGGCTTCATAATAGTTAATAACAACAGGATGTTATGTAGGGAAAAAAATCGTGCCTTTATGTAATGAACCCGTTTCACTTATAACATAGATATTAAATACTCATCACTATGTCTATTTTCTACCTAGGTAGGTATATTATTATTCTTAAATCTAAAAACACGTTTGTCAAAACATTTCGGCTCATAGAATAAGATTTAGGTATACTTAGGTAAGTAGTTACTACCTACAAAGGTATTAAAGTTACTGTCAAATAAAAAGAAAGCTGTTTAAACAAAAAGATTGGTTTAGAATCAATTTCTCAATTTAATTCCATTTCAAAGTGACCTTCAGTCGTCCTGATTCAACTTTGTATAATATTGCACAACGATGAACGAGGCAAATGTGAGTTAAATACAAAAATATCACGTTCCCTTACGATCTGCCATTCAATATCGAAGGACTTTATGCGTTGGTACCGATAAACACATTCACTTTACCTACAGCTTCCCTCCTCAAACTCTTTGCTTCAACAAAAATAATCTCTACCACGAAACACCAGTTCGGTAATTATTTATTGATATTGTCATAGTTTATTTTATTACTCAATACAAGTTAATAACTGGCTGCAATGTCACCTGATGGTAAGTGAAAATGCATCTGAAGGGTTTATTGTACTAAAACGGAAGGGGTAATTATAATCCTTAAAGGCATCAGCATTCCCCAAGAATGCTAAATAGTTTGGGTATGGTGGTAAGTGCTAACCAGCTGCAGCAAAAGTATCCCACCCAACAGACCAGACCAGAGACAGCTATTTTTGAGGGTTTTGGTGAACTGCAATATAAAAAACTATACAGAAAACTTGCTCTTAAGCAGAAAGAAGATTGGATAAAATTTTCTCGATGGAAAGTTCTCCCAAAAGTTGCTCTAAAATCTCAATTTTTCTAATTTTTATTGGAAACTATAGTCAAATTTTTTTTTTGTTTTAAAAACGCTTTGAACGGATTTTGACGTGACAACGTCTTATATATCGATAGAGCCGGTTGCACGCACGAAAAAACATGACTCATCCGGCGTTACCACGCTCATGCGGCGTTACCGGCGTTACCTCGCGAGCGCGGAACGAGCGACAAAGAAGACGTTGTCACGTTCAACTATCGTCAGTAAACCGACTTTACAGGCAACCAATTTTTGATAACTGGCTTAGTTTTTTAGTAATTAAGTAAAACGTTCCGCGCTGCGTGTCGCACCCACCAACGTAATCGTAAGAGTGAGTAGAACAAAAATAAATTAAGTAAATCCTCCAGCAATTAAATATTTATATCCTAGAGTTCCACTCAAGGCCGACTGTGCCAAAAAAGTTGTCGAGTTCTACTCTATGTTAGTTACTAAGTCAATACATAGATCTTATCACCATTTAGAAATAACTTCCAACTTCCAATTGACCCTCGGTAAAATCCATTGTCATAACGCTTATGATTTTTTTTTCAATGTTCGTGATAGGAATTTACCTCCTGATGTTATGCAAGGTAAAACATTCGACCGTGCTAAGTTTGTTACTGATTGATATAATTTACATTCAATCGATGAATTCGCAAAACTCGGCATTATTATGTACCTGACGATGTTGGAAAACCTTCATAAATATGAATGAACCTTCTCTTGTACGATTGACTGTACTGCAATTAATTTTACAAACTGCAAACGACTATGGTACTTTTGTATTTGAGATAGAGACTGTATTCGTTAGACACGTCATCGCTGAATTCCATGTTTCATTCGATAGAAAATCGCAAATTAGAAATGCGGTGCATTCTACATTTTATGTTAGCAACAGTTTGCTGAATCAGATCTCACAATTTATGACTACCATTACTTTTGGCTTTCCTGTAATTAATTTATTAATTAAGATTGCTTAGTGGTTAAATACAGTAAATTGCAAATCTAATACAATCATTGATGGCAAAGAATTCATCAATCATCTTTTAATGTCAGACGTTTTATAACTTTTCTCACTCAAAATTCTCATCGATTTATACAGTACCAGTAGATTGAGGGTATTTATCAACATTCATTTTCTATTATACTTTATTTAATTTTTTAATCAACACCTCATTCATCAACTTGGCTTGTATCCAATTCAACTAAGCTCGGGTTATCTATTAATTTTGGCTTTGTGACAAATTTTCATCTTATTGGAACCTGAATTGTACACTTCGGCGCCAGTCTAATTGCGTTATTATATGGTTGCTATGTATCCCTTCTTTTAACTATTTAGTGATGTTATCATTATTAATCACTACTACACCGGTCACAAAGGACGATTTTTTTGCTTAGAGTTGAAACAAAAAAGTTAAATGAAATCTTATTAATGCACAGATTTTTATGAATGCACTGGTTTTTATTTTTATTTACATATACATTAAACACGGAGATTTTATATCTGTATGTTGCGCTCATCACAAAAATCTGGTTTTCTTCCATAGGCTTTCGAACAGTATTAAAGCCTATTTATTATTAGTATTATGTTAGTGCTATAATTCAAATTCACCTTTTCAGTAGAGCTACAGTTGTCGAGGACATCCTGGTTATATTTCTTAGACATAAAATTGATACGTTCTAAAGTTGAGAGTTTTAAGGTACAAGTTGGTAGCCGACTGCACGCAGCAGCAGCAGACGACGTGTCGCGGCGACACTACTGGTTTCTATGTATTTCTATGAAATTCCCTCCGTAGTGAGCGACATGAAGCCAGCGACGCGTCGTCGAGCGGCAGATGCCAGTGTCGTCCGACCGCAGATCAGTAGTGCCGCTGACGCTGGAGCAACGACCGCGTTCGAGCCAATCCAATCAACTGGATGCCATCTGCTGTTGCCGTCTGCAGTCGGGTTCGAAATCATGACTGCAGCGACATGACGCGACGACGTGTCGCGACGACATGAAGCGACGACACGTCGTCTGCTGCTGCTGTCTGCAGTCGGCTACCAACTTGTACCTTTACTGTGTGCTGGCATTTCCAGCTGCAACTTGCTGTCAAGGTTACCATATTATTGTATCATCATAAATTATGAATAGATACATTATTTTATAAAAACCTACAAAAAAGCGTAGGTGAATAGTATACCATAATAGCAACACGCACCAATCTGATTCTAAAAATACATAATTTTATTTTTATGCATGAATTTATATATTCTTTATTGGACTAGGTTATAAAATTTAAAGAGTTGCTATAATATGTTATTTTTAAGTTCGCTCATTTAAATTTTCTTATTTTTTAGGTCCCTATCGAATCTGCTGCTTTTCTATTTATTACTCCGATAGATGATTTTTTTTTATCTCAAGACCGTTATCTGATTTATAACTTCCCGATTTGATACTAATGCGGTACATTTTAGACTACTCGTATATTATATATGAAACTTTATCATTCTTTTTTTATAAGTCTTAATTTTAATATTGAGCACTACCTACTAACATGGAAGAGATTGTTTTGTATCCATTTTCCTATGTGGCTCAACATATAAATTGATACTGATTTTATGTAAAGTGTATTAGATATCCATTATGGAGCTCGCTTATCTGTAGTTACTTAGTACCTTGCTTAGTACAGCAAAACTAGCACTTATATCTGAGATTGTTTGATCTTTAAACGAACTGCACTCAGCTAGAGAACGTTAACGTCCGCATATTTGTTTATCTCAACCACGTTCGGTGATGTTTGTTATAACTGCTGCTATATCTGTTGTAAGATTTAAAATAAATTGCATGTTGCATCATGTTTTATTTGAAACACCTTCATTTTAAGATGAAAATCGTATTGTAGAAGAATCAAAATGTATTCTTACATTTTTTTCCCAAAGTCAAACACTCAAAATTTAAGATATCTAACTCTGAGCTCTATATTATCCCTCTCTCAAATAAAAGAGAAAATATCTCTTTTTAATAGAACTTAAAACAAGTGCGAGTCGGACTCGCGCACTGAGGGTTCCGTACTACAACCGGAGGAATAAAACCATAAAAATCACTTTTCTTATCGAACCGCAAAACTAACTTTGTTTTTAGAGGTTTTATTGTAAATATCAAAAAACTACTTATTAGATCTCGTTCAAACCAATTTTTGGTGGAAGTTTGCATGGTAATGTACATCATATATTTTTTTTAGTTTTATCATACTCTTATTTTAGAAGTTACAGGGGGGGGGACACACATTTTACCACTTTGGAAGTGTCTCTCGCGCAAGCAAGAAGACCTATCCATAGATATCCCACACATAGGGGTTTGATGAAAAAAAAATTTTTGAGTTTCAGTTCTAAGTATGGGGCACCCCCAAAATATATTACTTTTTTTAAATTTTGTGTGAAAAGCTTAATGCGGTTCACAGAATACATCTACTTACCAAGTTTCAACAGTATAGCTCTTATAGTTTCGGAAAAACGTGGCTGTGACATACGGACGGACGGACAGACAGACATGACGAATTTATAAGGGTTCCGTTTTTTGCCATTCGGCTACGGAACCCTAAAAAGGGTGTTAAAATGTGTTAACAAAATGTAAGGATAATATTTTCATACTCAACTTTGTATATCGGTGACTGCCAGTAAATGCATTTGCATCGACCTTGATTGCACGTATTTGCATCGCAGGTACTTGACAGTAATATTAAATAGCAGAAGCAACAAAAATAACTTTGCGATAACTATTCAAATTTCGTCCCACTTATTTATCATGACGAAACATATTTATGAATTCTTTTTATGCATATTTTCCTTCACTTGCATCTATAACAGTTTGACTAGTCAGAAACTGACTCTTTATAACAGTGGCAAATCACTATAGGTAACTCAACCCATTTTCAGGCAAAGGCCTTCCATAGTCTCTTCTCAGATGCCAACTCTCTACAATATCTCCTCTCCATCTGCAGGCTGATCTTCCTCTCTTCCTGATATTATATTATCCTTTTGTGATTCGTCTAATAACACGGCCAACCCGGTTCCATTTATTTCTCATGGCTATCTCATGACACTATGTAAAATACCCTAAATAACTATGTAATTGTAGTTAAAGCAAGCTAATATTCAACTAGAAGAATTACGATACTTGCTAATTTAGATCTTGAAAATTACGAAGGTATTGAAAATAAAAATAAAACTTCAATGCAGAAATATAAGTAAAGTGGAGCAGTACAAACAGTGGATACCAGCATATACCTACTGCATAACAATTAGGTGCTTAGTCTATTTCTGGCCGTGTTTTAGTCGTACATTTGCACTTTGCCATTGCACACAAAATAATTTGTGAATGAAAGCGAATATGATATTATCATTGAACATATTATATTACTCATCTGTTATTGTTATATGTATTGCGTTATTTATATCTAGTGCTCCTTTACTAATACTTACTCCTTTATATAATTTAATTATAGGTAACAAGAACTTTTTCGACATGCTTTCTGTTTGACACGCATCGATAGCAATCTGAATTTTGACCTCCTCAAACCAGTTTGCGGTTTGCAAATTAGCCAACTGAGTGATCTCTGTCAAGAACTGAAGATTGGCATCAGATGGAATGTTAGTCATCATGATTGAGGTCGATGACTTAGTAACATGTATAGTACGATTCACGAAAGATGACCACAAATGGCGGGCCTATTTTAGGTCTCTTTGGACTTACCTAACTAATATTATGGTCTTATTTATTTTAACTAATATATATGGTCTTATTTAACTAATATATGCTAATTATTTTGGCTTATGTCTTTTCTTCATGAGTGTACATAAAGAAAAGACCCGCCATTTGTGGTCATCTTTCGTGAATCGTACTATAACAACAAAATTGTGTCGACAAAGTAATTTGAAACCGATGTAAAAGAATTCATAATAATCAATGAATGCAATCAGATCAGATAAAATACTCATGCTTATAAGGTTTTAACCAGAAGCTTCTATTACTTTCAAATCGCTAAGTAACTGAAATAATATACCTACAGAGAGAAGGGATTTTGTTAAAGATTTTAGTTTTATTTGTGTGAATTACACTTGGATAGATTGTGTAGGTACTTGACAAAGATAGAGTGTTTTTCATGGAAAAAAATAGTTCAGTTTTTTATAGTAACTGATTCTAAAGATTATTTTCAGTTTCTCCTTTATCCGGAAGTGAAGCGATCAGATTCAGATTTTTTTATTTGTCAAGTACTTATCGTGCAAGATGAGATTACGTGTCAGCTATCGACACGAGTCTCTTAGGCGCAAAATGCTTATCATTTAATATGAGCTTTGTTTTTATCTCATTCGCTGAAATCTGTTGCGTGTATCCTTAATTGACATTGAGACTTGTGTGTGTATCTCTTTTCGTTTAAATTTCCAAAAAATCGGGTTTAGTGGAGGATGATCCTTTTTTAATTACAGTGTTTACAAAATAATGTGCTCTTGAGGAGGATGTACGACACATGTACGACTTTTTTTGTTATGAAAAAAACCGGCCAAATACGAATCGGACTCGTGCATAGAGGATTCCGTACTGCAGAAGAATTAGGCTCACTTTTATAATGAATATATATAAGGACATTACATACATAAAAACCTAACCTTTAATTGATCACTAAGATTGATTGAATATAAGCCTTTTTTTACTTTTAATCCGTTTAAGTACACTTGATAATTATTGTTTTTATCTACGCTCATTGCTTAAAGTTCGAATTATGAAATCAAAATGTGTCACATAATGACCTACTTTATTCACAGACTTCTATAATTATTAAAAAGTTATTCATAATAACATCGCTCTACTATGGAAATATATAAATCTCTGGGTTCCTGTATTTGTATCTGGGGTAATATTTTTTATGTAATATTTTTTTAAGTGAATCCACAGACAACATATAGTTGGTAGTCATTGCCGAGAGTATGGATGGGCCATGATTGACCATAGACAACAACACAACGTCTAACGTTCCGCGTAACGTTCCACCTGGGCCTGTGATTATGATTATGATTACGATTACGATAACGATTACGATTATGACGTTATCTCGTAAATCGTTCCACCTGGGCCTGTGATTATGATTACGATTACGAATACGAATACGATTACGATTACGATTACTATTACGATTATGACGTTATCTCGTAAATCTATCGTCCGTAAACCGACTTTACAGACAACCAATTTTTTTTGTTACTTAGTCAAAACTTTGCGCTGAAAAATGTAAATGTAAGAAAATTTCACTCCACCTGACATCTTAGTAGTTGCAATGATTTACGACAAACGTTAGCAAGATTTTATGGTTTGGATTTATGATAATAATATGAGCGTAGATAAAGTAGTGTATGAAACTCTACATAATTAGGTATTAAAACACTCGATACTATTAAAAAACTCGCCTTCGGCTCGTTTCTTAAACTTACACTCGTGTTTTAATACCCCCCATTATGTAACCGTTACATAAACTACTATTTTTTTGTCGCTTTACTCGCAGTGATGCTTACACTACGGAAAAAAAACACTTCTATTATAAAAAAAACCATTGTGAAATATTGAAACGCTCTTTCAGTTTAGAATTATAAATTATCGCGAATGTCTCAGAAGAAGCGAAGAATCATTAATTAAAATATCTTTATTTGATGTTTCATAATAGTAAAGCGCGGTAGGTTGGAAATTGAAATCCATTATTCTTAGATCGAATTGAGCACGAGGTAACGAGTTTAATTGAAAACGCACGATTAAGCGATCAATGAAATGCTGTCAAGATACTTTTGACAGGAGGTTGACAAAGCAGTCGTAGTGCATACAAAACACATCTGATTAAAATCTGTACATTTTTTAATTGCATATTACATAGTTATTTCAGCTTACACAAACTCTACCTTGTAGGCACTTTTTTTTAGTTTTGACTCAGGTTAAAAATCATGAAGTGGCGATAGTTTAGTTTAAATTACAAAAATATTATTGGACATATATTAGCAACATATAAAGCAATGTTCACGACTTCCCAAAACCCAAAAAATGTTGAAATCCGAGTAGGTACAAAAGTCAATTTTCTTATTGAATGTTTTCAATAATATTTTAAATAAGCTATGGCCATTGACGTGTGAATAAACGTGTGATAATTTAAAGTCTTATGTAAAATCAAAATCGATTTCCATAAATTGAAATAATGTGAACACCGAGTTTTATTAGGTAAAAGAAAATAGCCTTTATTGCTGATTCTATAATTTTTCCTTACTTATTACTAACAAGGTACTTATTCTAATGGTATGTGATCAGTGTGTCCTTCGACATAGGCCTCTATAGGTTTTACTAGGTACTTCTTATTACTTTTTATTGAAATTGCAAACACTATGATACGTAGTTATATACAGCTTTTAATAACTTTATCTTCATGACGACGACTGATCTGATATCACATTTCACATTATTATCGGTGGTATTATTTATATACACAGTTTGTATAGGTAGTAGGTATAACTTTAATTTAGGGTTCAACGTCCTCTTGACATTAGCCAATCAAAATTTTATGGTGCCGCTCGACATAAACAGGATTTATTTGCACTTTAATATTGGATTTTGATGCGCTTTAATTTAAACTTTATAAATAATTTTTGTTTTGAGGCGTTTTAGGAAAGATTAAGTTTTTGTAAAAAAAGGTACGTAATTTTTTTTTATTTACAATTCAAAAATACAAATAAAATAAACTAGTGGAGTTTGTTCAGACTTATACATTTCAAACCCGCATACAACTTTCTGTCGATAATAAACATCCAAGTGTATTTACATCTACATACAGCAATAAATTGACCACCAGCAGTATATTCACATGAAAGGGTATAATGAAGATTTATATCCATGAAAGACATCGTTTATTGGCTTGTAAGTTATCTATTGGTATTTTGTTTACTGTATGTAAGTATTGAATCGAATAAACAGATTTAGTTTAGAGAGTTTGGTAAACTTTCTAAAGGAGTAACTTGTTTATTCAGGAGAATCACCTCTCAGGACTCACAAAAGGATTCGCCTTTATTCGTCAGTTTTATATTGGAGTTAGATGATTACAATTGCACCTGTACAACACCTGGTACACGCCCTGATTTTACCAATCTTCCTCTATGGGGTGGAAACATGGACGATCCTTTCCAGAGAACGGCAAAGAATCGACGCGTTCGAAATGTGGTGCTGGAGGCAAATGCACGCAGCATTCCGTGGATTGCCAAACGGACAAATGTGTATTCTTTCTCAATTTAAATACGCGACTTTCTACCATCTGTCTTCAGCGCATTCTTAGCTATTTCGGGCACATATATACGCGGCGATAGCAGCATCGAGAGATTAATCCTCGTTGGCAACGTGGAAGGCAAAAAGCCACGAGGCAAATCTCCAACCGGTGGTCAGAGTAACTGAAGGAAACTGGCGCCCTTACATTTTACGAAGCAGTCCACATGGCTGCAGACAGAACACGGTGGAAAGAGATCATACACCGCAGGATTAGTCGCCGTGATTGATTGTCACGATCCTCAGTCATGAGGGACCGATCGAAGAGAGAAATTACATGGATTCATGGTATTCTTTCAAAAATGAAACGTGAATTGACTCCCTGGTTCCCTAATGCTGCAAGTTTTTAGAATAACCGTATGCACCTACAAAAGCATTATGTGATAGCGGTTCTAGAGTCGTAGCTAAGGAATGTCCTAACATAAAGTAACGACAAAAATTAATTTGTTAAGTAAAAGAGAATAAGTGATAGTTTCTAATTAATTTTCTTTCTTATTTTTTTTTAATTCTAAGTACTGTAGGTAATGATATGTTGTGCAATGGTTAACATTTAAAAATATATTATGTAGGTATCCACCTACCAACGTAGGTGACTGAATCTGCAATAATATTTGTTGTGCTAGCACATACCATTTTACATTAACTGCAGCGTCATATTATTACACGTGTACGAGAAATAATGTACCTACTTACCCGATTCATATTATTATGTAACTATGGCTTTTAACGAATTAACTATAAAATTCTTAATCTCATAAATATGAAAAATTCTCGTGTCCCATGCTTTGTAGCAAAACTCCTCCGAAAACTTGACCGATTTTTATGAAATTTTTTTGTCTACATTCGGTAGATCTGAGGCATAAATCGGCAAACGTTGTTTTGCCATTTAGGCCTCAGATCATCAGCTTGTTTTTTTATAATAAACAATCGCACATAGTTCCAACTCAAACTATGATAGTCTAATCGATATATCAATCTATTAATCTTGACGTCACACTATAGTTTGTCGCTGTATCAAAGTATCGAAGTTATCCAACACTTACAGTTAATATTTTATTTGGCAACATGAGATATGACGCTAATCTCATCGATTGGAATGGCCCGACCTTTATGCTTTGACGTAATTGCAGCTGAAAAGCGTCGAAAGGAATAATTTGACGAATTTGAACTCATCATTACAGCTTTTCCATTACATAATAGTATGATTCAGCTTATTTTATGCTAGAAAGTACAAAAGAACCCTTTTGAAATCATTCTAATTTTCTGTTAGAGTGTCGATACTTCTTTCGATGTCAATAACACTACCTTTTAAGGCTTTAAGACGGCCGAATGACAGTTTACAGGGGGACGGAGCAGCCGCGTTCACACTGATTTACTTAAATTTCGGGGAAAATATTACTTTACACGATTGTTAGAAGGCCTAAAAATAAAATTGTCAATCAAAGTTGTAGTAATTTTTGTGTACTTTTTTTGTGTGCAAGAATTCATTAAACAGCTTGCTCCGTTTTGCAGACAATTTTGAAAGTATGACAAAATTAGATGCTTTTTGGGTTTTTTTTCTGAGGGTTTGAGAAAATTCATTTTTTTGTCAATAACGATTGTTCATTAAACCCTTATTTTCCGTAACATATTTTTTCTGTAAGGATTCGATGATCAGTTATTTAAACAAAAAGAGCCAGTTTGCCATCTCTTCAAGCCTGTGTAGAATTTCTATATAACTCTTGTAAATTAGCTTAGTGTAATTTAAAAACTATTATTATAATAAGATGATGTTTTAATTGCTATTGTAAAGATTATGATAATTCCTTCGCAGATTACAAATTCAAGTATCTCAATAATATTAAGCACCTTCATACGAGTATGTATAATCAAGGTGCAAGCAATTATTGTTATAAGAATTAGGTTGTCTATGGGTAGATATGTTAACCATGTTATGTAATATATGTTTACCATGTTATGTAGGTACAACTGATCGTGTGGAATCCTAGGGCATTTTTTTTTTTATTTATTTATTTAATGTTACAAAGCATTCATATAGGTACAAAATATATCTTATGCACTAACAAACCACTAAAGTTTACAGTAAGTGCACATAATCTGACATCTGTTATTTACATTTTGTTTATGAAAAAGTTTTTAAGTTTTTTACTAATGTTTTTTGGAGTTAATCCATCCTTAAATTTGTAATCTAAATTATTTATTTAACGAGGAACCATGTAGGCAGTGGTGCGCAATGCGCATTCCATATTTATTTTTGGCAGGTATGGTCACTAGTAAATTTTGTGCTGCTCTCCGAGTAAATCTTTCATATTTAAGTGTCTTTTGAATATCTAAGTTAAAAAATTGCTCTTTTAATAGTTGGTAATTAATCTTATCATGTATGTTTATTACTTTACAGTGTTTAAATAAAATATATTCATCCTCTTTCGCTTTTAATTTAATATTTAAGGGTACAATAGCTTTAGGAATCCTTACTTGTAACTGATAAATGTAATGAAGATAAGTTTTATCGGTTCTTCCATAGCTGCTCACACCATAACTTATGATTGAATCAGCCAGGGCATTATACAGTAACAACCTATCTTTAAAATTTAGTTTTTTCTTGATTATGTAAATATTTGCCAAAAAAGAGTTTGTCGCATACATGATTTATGTGATCATGCCAGTTAAAACGGTGATCAATTATCAACCCTAGATATTTATGTGACTGAACTACTTCAATAATTCATTACATTACAATCTTGAATATTACTAGATAATATGAATATCATTTGCGAAAAGAGTAAAGATATTTTACCAAAAGTAAACACTTACTAACAATATTATTTTTTTATCTCTACCAATACTCTTAGACGTAGGTTTTTTACAGAAAGGTGCAATAGATTTTTGTTCATTTCGAACGCATAAAGATGATTTATATTTCTAAATAAAAAATACATCTTTCTTTTGGGATTCCTTTGTTTCGTGCTCTATATAACTAAACAAAAAACGCCTCGGCCATAAAGTGCCGCAATTGAAAATGATTTACCGGTTTTACTGTTCACTTACGAGATTTACCGTTTTTATGGTTCTGTACCTGAAATGATAAAAACGGAACCGTTGTAGAATCACGGGATCATTTGTTGCCCTGGTTTGGTGCATCCCGTCAGTCCGCCACTTCGGGTTTTTTTTCAGGATTGTTACCCTTTCCAAGAAAAAGGACTCTATAATCATGATGAACTTGATATTGAATAAGTATTATTTATGAGGTCTATGGTTCTTCGAAGGTATACAGTTTTCAGGCCTCTTTACCGTTACCAACGTTACGTCTCAACATTTTTTATCCTAACCAATATCCAACCTCGACCTCATCATTGCTTTCCATCAGGCATGATTGTCGTCAAGCGCAAGCCTATCTTCAATAAAAAAAAAAAAAAATTAAAAAATTAAAACCTCATTTTGAATGAGGCATGTCGTGAAGTTTGGAATCAGGAAATAAGCAGAAAGCAAAGTCTTATTAACACAAGTAAAGAGTATGAATCCCAAAAGTTGTTTTGCTAGGTAGGTTCAAAAATATTCTTTTTTTCTAGGCGGTCCAAATTTGCACGGAATATTATGCATATGCACCTGTTATTGTAGTTTTAGCCTATACCAACTAATTAGTGTTGCCCAAAATCAGTCTTGGTCTTGCAGTCTTGGTCTTGTTCTTGCATTTTTGCAAGACCAAGACCAAGACCAAGACTGCCTAATTTTAGCAAGACCAAGAACAAGACTGGCAGTGCAAGATTTGAGCAAGAACAAGACTAAGCCTGCAAGACTCTTGCGTCTTGCAGTTAACGTGAAATCGCACCCTCTGCCCGCGAAATTCTAATTTTATTTTATTTTTTGCAATTATTATTTAACTAATCCAACGAAGTAGGCTTGTAGTATTACCTTGGAAGAGGTAAGAAACACCTAACGGTTTCTACACAGCATCACACCGGAACGCTAAATCGCTTGGCGGTGCGTCTTTGCTGGTAGGGTGGTGACTAGCCACGGCCGAAGCCTCCCAAAAGACCAGACCTGAGCCAAATAAGAAATTATAAAATTGAAAACTCCAAAGTGGCCCGTGGCGGGAATCGAACCCGCGACCTCCCATTTCAATCCGGGCGCGCGTCACTGCGCTATAGTAGTGTTATTATCTCACTGCAGACTCGGTCATAAATCATTCGAGTGTTCCGCTTTTGTTGTTCTTTGTTGAGTTGTGCATTACTGCAGAACAATAAAAGCGAAACACTCGAATGATTTATGACCGAGTCTGCAGCGAGATAATAACATTACTTTAGGAGGTCGTTGTGGCTACTAAGAGTATTAAGACTGAGTGTCGTTTCGGAGAGTGTAGGAGTTCGGGACCAGCAATAGGCTAATAGGTAATTGCGAGACTTGCGAGACTCTTGCTGCAAGAACAAGACCAAGACCAAGACTCGGAGTGCAAGACCAAGACCACATGTACTGGCGCAAGACCAAGACCAAGACTGGCTGAGTCTCGTCTTGTTCTTGCATTTGGGCAACACTACAACTAATTATCAAATATTATACGGTTACGGTTTTATTATACGGGATCCTTAATTCGTGAGCCTAACTCACACTTATCATTTTTTTTAAACCAAATGAGTTTCATGTTTTGAGCAATAGACCAATAAGTCATGTAAAGGAAAGTCGCGTGTGCGGATTAAATTGTATAGCTCGTTAACCTCGTTTTATATAATTGAAAATCTCAGATCTCGATCGTTTAGCGTCAAAACCATATCAGAAATGTTTCTTATCCAGTTGCTTGAACATTACTTACTATAAAGTAGACACTTTATGATAATAAATGGGTAGGATAAGAGTATTCCTTTTAAAGTAAGTAAGTACAAGTTTTATTTAATTCAAGTTAAAGTATTATACGACATTTAAAAAGGTTGAGCCGGCATGTTACATTTTGAAGTCGTTGATAAAAGGCATTGCAATTTAATGTAAATATGAATACAAATAATAACGATTTCTACAGAGTATGCAAATAAGAGATGTTTTAACACTATTTGTATGTATCCAGTAGGTATCTCTTCAAAATATAAAACTAAGTTCTCAATGTACAAAATGTGTACAAAATCTTAAAAGTGCAAGATCGTGCAAGGTTTTTAGCTTTGTCTGAAAAAGAATCTGGCTATTGGCTCCATGCCCTACCATCCAGGAATCTCGGCATCTCTTCTCGATATTGAAAGTTTCCGTGTAGCTGTAGGACTCAGGTTGGGTGCACCACTGTGCCACGAGCACAGGTGTCCCTGTGGAAAAGAGGTAGACAAGTTTGGAATTCACGGACTCTCTTGCCACAAGAGCGCCGCGGGCTTTTTCGGCATGGTTCCCTCAACGATGTTATTAAAAGGGCCCTTGCCACCATTGATTTACCTGCCCTATTGGAGCCGGTAGGAATTAGTCGTGCTGATGGCAAGAGACCTGATGGATTGACGCTGGTTCTCTGTGAACGGGGTCAGGTCAGAATCAAAGCCGGGAGCCGCAACTGAAACTGCTGAATCCGGTAAAGAGCAAATATGCCTCTCTATTAGAGAGTTACATATTTGTTCCGTTTGCCGTGGAGACCATTCATAGTGCCAAAAAAATCCTACGACAGCTTTCCCCGCGGTTAATAGCTAATTTTTTGCGCGCAACATACCTGTTAACATAACACACAACAGCCTATAATTGTTAACATTTCAATAATAAACTCATGTTTCGTGTAATAATTACAAATCATTTATTGATAAAACGTTTTCTACTCCCGCGCAATGCTGTCTGTCGCACCCACCAATTTATTCGTAAGAGTGAGGAAACAAAAATGGAATCAGCTTCTTTAAAGTGCTACTACTTGTGCGAAGCCGGGTCAGATCGCTAGTATTTTATAACAGAAAATTGTATTTACCAGCTTACTTCAGTCATAACTTTGCAATGTTATGCTTGCTTCAATATCTTATTAAAGTACTACTGAATAAATGTGTATACATTTAATAGAACCTGTATCTACGGTTACCTATACAAAAAAAATCAAGCGAGTAGAACTCGCGCATGCGCGGGTTCCGTACCTACCATGAAGACCAATTCCAACCAAAACGAGCAGAAACGAGCCCATCAAATTCGAAAACGAGCAAATAAATCACATTTGTTGTATAAATAACTTTAAATATTTATATTATTCTATTTTTAATAGGTACTTGTTGTTGTAGCAGCAACAGAAATACATCATCTGTGAAAATTTCTAATAAATCTAGCTATGCCGTTTTTACCTTTTGGGTACGGAACCCAAAAAAGAATAGGAGCTTCTGCAAGTTTGCGGAAAAACGCTTGCCCGGAAGGACATTCCACACCTTAGCGGTAAGTGAGCTTTGGTTTTACAACGTTGACCTAAATCAGTGATGGGTGACGCGATCCGTGGTATGTGGTTAGACCCGTTTATTGTTCAGTAACATTTGATGGTAATCGAAAACCATGGGTGATAAAATACATCTATGTGCTACACAGTTTTTAACGGGTAAGATGAGATTGCGAACACTTTTTGTGTAGGTATGTGGGCGTAGATGTGATTACCTACCTTAGGTACTTAACTAAGGCTCGGTTGCTTGACTTGACTTTAATCGAAACGTTATAGTAAAATATGGCGGACTGATTCTTATGTCTTTCGAAATAAGGGTCAGACAGCGATATTTAACTATAACGTTTCGGTTAAAGTCAAGTCAAGCAACCGATCCTTAATCTTACAATATCTGGGTGACCGAGCTTTGCTCGGTATTTTTTTTTGGTAAATACGACATTTTCTAAAAATGAATCTTAGCTAGATCGATTTATCGTCCCCAAAACCCCCTGTATACTAAATTTCATGAAAATCGTTCGAGCCGTTTCCGAGATTCAGATTATATAGAAATATATATACATATATATATACAAGAATTGCTCGTTTAAAGGTTAAAAAATATGATTCAAATTAAATTTTGAGCAGTTACGTACTTAGGTAGGTAGTAGGTGTTTCCCGTGGGATACGTAAGAATTTATTTTTCACCTGTTAAATTAACAGGTTTACAAATTTTGTTTCTTTCCAAAGTAGGGTAACCATAAATTTTAATTTAGGTACATGCCTTGTCCTATTAATGGTTTAATTGCAATGATGCTCTAGAATCTAAATTATACATATATATAAATGAAAATTTATCCCTTTTTTTTTACTCCAAGTCGAATTTGTTGATTCCACACGAATATAATATGGGTATGAGCTAGCTACGATGTTTCTTATTTGAAGAAATTTTAGTCCTAAACAGACAGCGGTGAAAACAAGAGCACCTGCGTCTATAAAGAAATTTCTTGTAAGTTCTTACCATTTAGGAGCGGACAATCATTTCGGTCAGGAATGGCCACTTTTAAAATTATTGCTCATATAAATCTTTTTTATTTTTCTAAAGTGATTTAAACTAACAAAAACTTTAGCTTTATTTTGTTAGATGTTCGTTATTTAAACCAACTTTGGCACGCAAATACGGACGCCTATAATAATCAACTATAAGTACTTAAATTGAGAACAACACATTATACCCACATGAGTTTGACGCATGATCATGTACATTATCTGGTGACTGCTTACATAAAGTAATTAAGACAATCTCCGTATGTAGAGTATCTAATAGGACTTTAACTTAGAGCAAAGGCAAACCAACCGCCATTACTGTGCGAGCTATTTTTAGATTCCGCAGAGATCACGACTTTGTGTGCCTTAAATGAATACCGACTGTAGTCAGTGTGCTGCGTGAGTTCACCGCAGAGCCGGCACATAACAATGCATGTGTGTTATCAGAATGACATAACCTAAACGCACATAACTCTCAGATAGAACAATAGTAAAAAACCTTTCTCACCGAGTCCACGTTGAATCGAGTTGCACATTTCCCGCGTCATCATATTGCACTAATTAGAGTTCAAAAAACATAAAGAGGTTATGTCAGGGCGATATCACATCATTTTGACAGGTGACGTGCGACAATACTGCCACCTGCACTTGCGGGCAGGCGCATGTGATTCGGAGTCGGGTTTCGCGTATTATT
This sequence comes from Coenonympha arcania, assembly GCA_036785405.1. Lineage (NCBI taxonomy): Eukaryota > Metazoa > Arthropoda > Insecta > Lepidoptera > Nymphalidae > Coenonympha > Coenonympha arcania. The sequence continues at coordinate 9,567,960 of CM072072.1, forward strand.
TAGTTGGGATATGATCATAGTTTAGCTTTAGGGATTGGAGAGCAGCACGGATCGTCTTGGCATCGCGGCCAATGAACGGCGCACGCGGCGTCAAGGTCACTGGAGGCGATACCAGCGCGCGACCGACAGGGCCGCTCGCGGTGGATACGAGTAGCTACCTCGCTGCCCGTATGGCAACTAAACAGAGACTGTAAGCGTAAGCCCCAGCATGATGTGCCGATAAGCGGTATATGGTATAAATAAAAACGCCGCGTTGTGAATAATGAATGAATGCGCAGCGATTGTACGTCATTTGCCCATTTCGATGTGGGTGAAAACTATTTGAAATTCTGCTAGGTGGAACCACAGGGACAGATTAATAATCTGTACCTGAAATAAGAAAATAACCACGGATATTAATCCGTATTCTGTGCCACGGTCCCCTAGTGTTTCTAAAATTTAATACAACATAATTATGTTAAGTAGGTAAGTCATAATTATGTAAAGTGGACGGACGGACGGACGGACGGACGGGGGAAGTCTCACCATAAGGGTTTCGTTTTTACCAAAATGATATGGGACCCTGAAAATACCCAGCAGAGTTGCAGTAGAAAGAATACATATAGACAAACAGAGTTAAACATCTCAGACTGCATTTGCAGTTTACTACTGCACTTTTAAAAGTTGAGATGTAAAATTCATTATTTCTTCCTGAGAAAAAAACTTAAAAAATTATGTTAACTTTTCCATGCTCATTTTTTTTAATGTTTATCAATTCAAATAGAAAAGTTATTATTGCAGTTTCAATTAGGAAATTAAAAGTTATAAGTTACCTATAAATAACCAAATATTGGCTAGTTAATATCTCCTGATGATGCTCCGGTGTCGGAACAAAAAATACGTACAGAGGAAGTTTTTGCAAGAATTGTGTGGCACTGTCGGGGTTAATGGGTTCATTCGATATTTCATTGATTTACTGCAAATAATTTTGTGGTTAATCGAGGTACCTACCTAGATAGTTAATTACAAAGTCTTGTGGTTGCGCTCACGCCCAATGTCATCTGAATTCCTTCTCCATGTACCTAAATGTTAATCATGCCAAATCCCAAAATACGCTGTGCACACAATTTGCTAAAAGGGGTATAGGTAAAGACTTATCTTCACGTATTTATTACTCGAAAATAACTTGAAAACTGTAATTGTCAATTAGCAGATGTGCCGAAAAATTATCCTCTATTATCACGGTAAAATTGAGTGACAACAATGTTTAATTTAAATATTAAAAACTGGCACCTTTTTAGCTTATTAAAGTAAATGAATAAAAAAAATATTTAGGACACTATCCAATTAATGACAAATATTTAGTTACCCTAATTACTTGTCTCTGTAATTTATTCCGCCTAAAAATACTATTTTGATTTAGATATTTTTTGGTTTTTTCATTTAACTTTATATTAATTTCAGACATATTTAAAAAAATCTAGAGCTAGGTTAAGTTAATTTAAGAAAAACAACAGCTGAACCGGCGAACGTGGTTTTGCCTTTACTGTAAGGTACTATAATGGTACTCTGTGCTTATACCTAAATTATTTCTCACTAACCAAAAATAGTATGTAACGCTTAATAATTTGTACTCGTACCGAACTCTAATTCTAATATGAACTCGTATGTTTGTACCGTTTTGTACTCGTCCATATTTTTTTTTTTACATAAAAATCGGTCAAGACGCTTCGGAGGAGCGTTGTTACAAACACTGAGACACGACAATTTTATACCTAAGAAGGCAGAATATAAGCATTGACAGTTCATTGGGACTTTCTAAAGGAAGACATTTGAATCACGGACCTGTGACATTTCGGAGTTAAGTGAGTGTGTGGAAAGTAAATATCACCTCCTGAAGAAAATACTGTGGGGAAACTTGTTCACGATTATGTTCTCAAAAGTATGCGAAGCCTGCTAGCCCGCACTTGACCTGGTGAAAGAAACCCTTATTCTCAGAGGAGATCAATGCCCAACAGTGGAACAGAAAATGGGGTTACAAAGATAAGAGTTTGTACCCGTATGATTGTAACTTATGCAAGTGATTAACAAACATACAAAACCACGCGACTACTGAACCGATTTACACTAATAAATAATTGCACAGCCAGTGTGGTATTTTGCTTAGGCAGCGAATACCTTCGGGGGTACGGACCTCGAGGCTTGTCTCCTTACCCAGGACCCAAGTGATACTTAGGTCGTTTTTATTTTTATACTCCCTTTGTCGGTCTTTGAGCCCCCTAACCAGGGACCTGAGCCTCTGAGGGGCCTTAGCCATCATGGCTTGTGGTCTGAGTTTTGAGAGTGGGGCTGCCACAAGTTGTTTAATCACTCAGGTATGCTACTCCATACTAGATGTCGCTAGTGGCTCTAAGAAAAAATTCTAATAGGTGCATTTCTATACTTTCAATGTTCGAGGAAAAATTTTGGCGCTTTGTTAGGCATACAGAATAACCTAACAGAAACCTAATGTAGTAGGTACATAGTTAGTCCATGTGTATCACGTATATTCCTCGATGAATCCACTGGGAGTATGGGATTCACTTTCGTATTTACCGCGCTTCCGTCCCCGTCCCGTTGAAATTTCTAGGCTGGCCTGGCCGCTGCTGAATCCATCCTGCTGAGATCCTGAAACATCTATGGTCCTGGTGACGGACGACCCCTAACGTCCGTCACCCCCCTCCCCCCCAGGCCAGAGATAATTTACCCTGCAAACAAGATAAAAGTAGTGAATAGTGATGCTAGGAGTGGGTAATGAGCTTTTTTTTGATACTATATAGGCTAGCGCTTGACTGTGATCACACCTGATGGAAAGTGATGATACAGTCTAAGGTGGAACGCGCTTGCCTAGAAGATGCCTATTCACTCTTGATTTGAAGGCACCCGGGTTGTAAGTGGCAGGAAAGACACTGCCTGGGAGTGTATTCCAGGCCTTTGCAGTGCGTATCAGGAACGAGGAACCAAACCGCTTCGTACGCGTCGTTGGTACGTCAACTATGTATGGGTTGGTACGTCAGCTTATCTACTAGTAGGTATTACATAATTATAAATATAGTTATTTTTATAACTCAAGCATCTTGAATGAAATATGTATAAAATATGAGTTGGTAATAAAAGTCAATCATCATTAAACTATGACCGATAAGGAATTTTATTTTTAAATCTAAGTACCTATAGGTAAATTGGTTGTAAAATGTCAATGAATACAATATGTTAAAATTTAGATGAGGAATACTTATCTAGCAATTTTTTTGCGCCGAAGTTATCTTTATATTCAATCTTCGTGCAAGGCTATTAAATTACAAGAAAACTTATGTTTTTAAAATATTTAATGCATACGTAACAGCTATTATTGTAAAAAACCAACAATTATGTAAAAAACATTAAATAATTTATTCTTATCTTCAATAGAATATCAGTTGAAATTAGGTGTTTATTACGCTCAGTGCTAGAATATCAAATTACAATAAGTAATAGGTATATCTGTGACCTCCTTCAGAATTATTACAGAAACCTAATTCGAAGTTTAACGATTTCGAGTTAGAGTGACAAAATTATCTAGGTGTTAGGAATGACTATTTTCTTGCATCATAAATAAATTAGAGCCTGATGAAGAGAATTTTTAACCGACTTAAAAAAAAAAGGAGGTTCTGTATTCGACCCGTATGTTTGTATGTATGTTTGTATGTATGTATGTATGTATGTTTGTCCGCGATTATTTCGCGTTCGGCTGAACCGATTTCGATGCGGTTTTCGGGAATGTGTTTGTTACATTCTGGAGAAGGTTTTAGTATATTAAACGACTTAAAAAACAAGAGATTCTTAGTTTTATAGATATATTTGTATTTAAGTTTGTTCGCGATTATCTCGAGTTCGGCGAAACCGATTTTGATAATTCTTTTTTTATTAGGTAGGCCATACATCACAGGTAGACTCATTTCAATTTGGTCAAGATCTAATGAATATCTTCGGAGATGGAGAGCGGAACTCCTCAACGGAAAATCGCTTGCGATCGGTATAATTAGTTTACAGTGTAGATTTTAACAGACTTCAAAAGAGATAGTGATTCTCAAGTTGACTTAAATATGTTTTTCACTGACCGACTTCAAAAAAAGAGGTTCTCTGTTTAACCCCCATATTGGTATTTAGTTTTGTCCGTGATTATCTCGCGTTTGGCTGTACCGATCTATTTGATCTATTGCGAAACAACATTCCTCGTCATTAGGCATACAGCATATTAAATTTAATAGTAGGTATGTCAAAGTTACATATGATATGATATGTTTTTAGTGGTAAGTATAATTATCACTAAAAACCTACCACTAGAATAAATTGATAAGGTTGTATTAATTAGCCCAAAACCTATACTTATCACTAAAAAGTATGAAATAAAAAAAAAATAAAAAAATCCCATTTAAAACACATGATAATTCTATTTCTTTTTTAAAAAAAGGGAACCGCCTTCAAAAAACCAACCCAATGAAAAATAAAAAAATAATTTTCTAATAAATCTGGGTATACTTACCTACCTACTTAGTTTTTGAAGTCGGTGCCATTAGCCATACTCAAAATGAATTGCGAATTTTGATTTGGCACCGACTTCAAAAACTAAGTAGGTAGGTAAGTATACCCAGATTTATTAGAAAATTATTTTTTTAATTTTCAGTGGGTTGGTTTTTTGAAGGCAGTCCCCTTTTTTAAAAAAAGAAATAGAATTATCATGTGTTTTAAATGAGATTTTTTTTTTTTCCTCTTTTGCGCTGCAATTACTTAGTCTCTGTTTTTATTTTTTTAGGCGCAACCTTCAAAGGAAATTTATCAAACTATATAGGTACTCGAAATCGTTCCAATTAAGTCTCTAGAAATATAAAGGAGCGTTCGTTTATATACGGGGGCCATATTATACGCCTAGATTTATAGACAAAGTTAATGAGGAAAAAACTTCTTATCCTATATCTAAAAGTTATTTATTATAACATTTATAGTGTGTTAATGATGTAGGATATTGAATTACAAACACATATAAGATATTATTGAATATTTTACTTTTTGATTCTAAACGAGCCATGTGCCACAAGTCACTGTTGACCTTTTCAACAAAGCTTTTAGCGCCGATAAGTATCCACTGTAAAATAAAAAAGTTTTGAAATCATTTTTTATTCCAAAGAATGATACTAGCAAGACGTTCACATAATGTTACCAATCACATTACTTTGCTCTTTTTAAATGCAGCACATCCCAGAACTCATACGACTGTTAGGGTCAACTTACATCGCAGCGGAATGGAATGGAAGCGACTTTCTTTTACATAGCATGAACTTTATTTAAATTGAATAACATCCAAAATAAATAATTTTTTAGTTTGTATCTTATTCAATTTACTTTATATATAGTTCATGCTATGTAAAAAAGTCGCTTCCATTCCATTCCGCCGCTGTATAAATTGACCCTTAGATTGCACTGTCAGGCCAATAAATCAGTTTTAATAAATCTCATGAGACTAGTCGGCTACATACCCTTCAAACTAAACGACAGAAATCGCAGTTACTGTTTTAAAGCAGAACAACTGATACCTGCGGTGATACCTCTATGGGTGAATTCAGCAAGACGAGTCCGACCAGCAGAAAGTTTTTTATTCTTCTATTTGTTATCCATGTTTAGCTGTATACTCCGCCATGTGTCTTGCGACTTGGCATGTATTGAAGAAACTGGCATAAACAATAAATATATCTAATATTATTATCAGCAGCTCTAGCCATTTGGCATACATTGCGATACTTACGATAGATGGAATGGAAATGGAACAAAATTATTTTTTTTATGAAAATGGTCAATTGAAACGCAAATATGTCACTCTCATCCATTTTTTTAATCCATATTTTTCTTTCCATCTATCGGATGTCATATTGCTAGAGCTCTACTAGGCTGATTCTGTATCGTGCAATTTGTATGTTAGCAACCCTCTGGGTTATTTACTAAGAAAAAGAAGGCAAAAATGCGGAGCGCGAGCGACGACGTATTAATAAATCTATGCAAAACCCTTTTTTTGTATACTTTTTGCACATGATGTCAGCAACTAGCATGGTATGTTGACATACAACAATACTAACCTAGCTTTTAACAAAAAGAATGCAAATGCAAAAAGAGAATTTTTGCCTCCGTTTGGTTGTTAACTTAACCTGGCGAGGGTTGCTAACTAACAAACTGAACGATACAGAATCAGCATGAAATCAGCTGACTTCTCTTCTTATAGTGCCGTCTCCTATCGAAGGTTGGCAACCATCATAGCGATTTGAACCTTGGATACCGCTGCTCTGAATAGGCTACGGGTGCTCTTCCCAAACCATTGGCGTGAGTTTCGAAGCCAAGATATTCTTCTGCGGCCAGGCCTCCTCCTACCTGCCACCTTCCCTTGCATGATTAATTGAAGGAGCTCATATTTCTTGGTATTACGCATCACATGGCCGAAATATTCTAATTTTCTCTTCTTTATAGTATTAAGCACTTCTAGAAATTTCCCCATTCTCTGGAGCACAGCGCTGTTTCGAACGCGGTCTGTCCAAGAAACTTTGAGCATACGGCGGTATACCCACATCTCAAAAGCTTCTAACTTCTTCGACATGGATTCTGTCAGGGTCCATGCTTCCACACCGTAGAGGAGCACCGAAAAAACATAGCACCGTACTAAGCGAGTCCGAAGGGGTATACTTAGCTTTCTGTCACAAAGTACTTTTTTCATTTTAGAAAAGGCATTGCGTGCTTGCTCTATCCTGCAGCGTATTTCTAAACTGTGGTCGCCTTTGTCGTCAACCATTGTGCCTAAATATCTGAATCTGGAGACCCGTTCTAAAACTTGACCATTAAGGCATAAAGAAGTATTAAGCGTAGATGTTCGACTTATCACCATGTATATTTAGTTTTCTTCGTATTTATGTTAATACCATAGTCAGCACTAGCTGACTGCATAGTTTAAATAAAAAAGGTATCAATTATTGGCGTAAATCTGATGTTCTCATGACGAATACGGTACAACAAGGAACTTGGCACGGTTTGTAGAATGTTGTTATTATTGGTATTCTCGTCGATAATGCTGCGTATTCACTAGACTAGGAGGCTTCTGCCGTAGCTAGTTACCAGCTAACCAGCAAAGGCGCAACGCCAAGCGATGTAGCGTTCCGGCATTATGCTGTGTAAAAACCGTTAGGGGTTGCTTATTCCTTCCAAGTTAGTACGATAACATCTTCGCCTACATCGTCACTTACCAACAGGTTAGACCAGACAAGTAGGTACTTAATTACTTGTTATAAGTACTTATGTATATTAAGGTAGGTATTTTAAAAAAAAAGATCTCAGCCTGAAATAATGTCGTTCTCTTTGACGTCCGACTGCGGTGGACAAACAGCCGGTGTTGCAAGGGCGTAGCGAAGGTTTTGTGGTTCAAACTGCAAAATATTAGTTAAACACCTAATACGTTTTAATAAACTTGCCAATGAGCTGAAATCAAAAACTCAAAATGTAAAAAAACGATGTCATTTTTTTGGCATCTTTCTCAGTATTGTTTTTTTTTTAGCAAAAGACGAACGGTCGAGAAGGACTATTTATTGAAAAGAAAAAAATTCAAAATGGCCGAATATTTTTTCATACCACTTGTATGGCCAATTTTTTTCATACGAAATTGTATGATGTGTTGTGCCACACAAACTAACCTCTAAATCTAATTTTGACCATCTAAGAAATGAAAACCTCGGTGCGGACCAGTGAACAAGTGCGGATGGCTAGTGTGCGCTGACCCAAGGATTCCCAGTTCCCAGCCATCATAGTATGATTCATATGACGAAAATAGGTTAAGGAATTATTGCGTGGATAACCTGAGGGTCGACAGACGTCTTGGCCACTTCCTCATTTGTCACTACTCATTACTCTTCCGTGTTGGCAGTAATATTATCAAGAATTATCAAGCTTAGGTTCGTTTTATAGTGGAAAACGCAGTAAGTAGTATTATGAATGTAACTGTGAGAGGCAAGAATGTAGTCATCATCATCAAAGTGAAGATTCTTTGGCGGTTAGACGAAAATCTTATCTATAAGCACAGAATACGGTAGGTACATATACTAAGTGCCACTTCGTTCCTATGTCAAAAACTCTGTCTCAAAAAGTGGCCCTTTAGGCAGTCCTTTGCCTTACTTTGCTCGCCTATCGGATCCTGAAACCCGTGTTCTTAAGAGGAGATCGTACCTTTGAGTTTTATAAAATTTCCAGAATTTTTTCAGAGCGACCTCATAATATTACTTACTAACTTTCTACGTCTTTTTTGTAACTTCATATTTCGTGCAATGTTAAGTGATGAATTTTTTTATCATAGATGTACGTGCTGTTCATTGCCCTGTAAGACACCAGTAAAAGGTCATTGACCCAGCGCTGGCACGTATTTCGTCACACAGGATAATGACACATCAGAGGCACCCAATAATTTAGTATCTATTAATTAAAAACTAAGTTCTGAAAAGTCGGTAAAAAGTAAGTATGTAGTTTTAATGACCTGAACTACAAGCAGCATGAAGGTTTGCAGCATTTTGTTATTATTTATTTAACACTGTAGGTATGTATGTGTAATCTTATTATATTTTGAGTGACCTTGGAAGAATGAAAGGATTGAAGTAAACGCGGGTTTTTTTGTAAATAAACATACTAATATTCTCAAATTTTATTTAAAAATAAATTATCGTAGTACAACTTGCAGCAATAACAACAAAATTTTGGTTTTGAACAACTTGAAACCGTAACATTAGCTCAAAGCATGAATCAATCGTCATAGTGAGTTTATTATAGAAATAGTCTTTATAATAAACATAATAATTAACGAGAATACAAAATTATCTACAAGGTGCGATAGAAACCCTTACTTAAAAATTTGGATTCGCTGCTATCTGAAATGTAGGTTGGTAGATGATGTTGTATCAGCAATCTAAATGTGTTAGCCAGTCTCAAGAGGGACCAGCCAACTGTTGGGAATATCAGATATTCTAAAAAAGAAAAATTGACGGAGTCCCCAATGAAATAATTATTAACGTCTAAGCAGATTTGTTTTAATGACACATAAATTTTAATTAGTATACCTAATTGGGTAACTCAGAATGTCTTCTTCATGTAACGTAATAAAAAACAATTACTATTTTTACGTAACTTAGGAATCGGGTCAGTTTAGTCATCATCTATGAATCTACCAAACTAACAACGAACCCTTTATGTCCAATTGACTATGATAAGACTCATTCAAAACGTTTTCCTAATTCAGATACTTTTAGTAGGCATTTCATCTTTGTCCACATTTTATGTACAAGCTAGGCTTCAGAGGACAAAAATTTTCCAACTAATAATACCTACTCATTTAACAATTATTCCTATTTCAACCACACAACCTTAAAGAGATTCGCCCTCTAATTACATGTTTGCTCAACACATGGGAAATATAACATATAAATTTATAAACACTTCCTCTTAACAACAGATAAGTAGCTACATATTTTTACTTGTTGCTAAAGTATTAAACGTATAAAAAATTTCATAAAGGTGCGTAAAAGAACATTCATCCAGATCCAGAATAGCTATTTTTTCATGCTACTTTCTCGCCCTAGGGAGAAATGAAAATTCTTTTGGGCCCTAGGGAATATAATAGCATTTAACGCCCGCATTTTGGGCATTAAAAATCTGCTTTCCGAGCGGGTGAGATGAAAATATTTTTTTTCTGCAAAAGGTATCATTTTTATATCAATTTCGGAAAAATGAAAGACAAGTAGATGGGAGACGAATGGGACTGGAAACAAAACAAATACTAAAATGAAACCAATAAAATCCGATTTTACAGTTTTCGGATAGCATAGAAAATTTTAAGAGCGAACGATGAACTTGAATCTTAATCTGTCCCTAAGTTTATTACTTAAGAGCTTATCGATAACTTAAAACTGTACACAATATTGTTATAACGATATATAAACCTAATATAAACTTGCTACGATTTAAAGATTTTACAAAATAAGTCCTCATAGATCAATGAAGACTATATTTGTCAAATATTGCTTTAATCGTTTGAAATATTTTCTGTATCATTGTCTAATTCATCATGTAAACCATTTCTAATATCATGATTTATGTTCTTGTTGCAAATAATGCTTTATTATAAATTCACCTAAATTACGTCCTTTACTCGTACGTTATTTATTATAAAGTAATAGTATATTTAGCTCTAATATTTGCATTAAGTGCCATCTCGGTAAGTGTCAGAGGCTAACAATTTTGGCTTGCTATTTATTAGCCAGTTTGAAACGGTTCTTATTTTAGCTTTAGTATTAAATTAATATTAATTTTAGTTTAATTTATATGTATAACAGTTTCATTATTCATCAGCAGAATTATATAATTAGCTACAAGATCGGCAAATTCATCAACAAATGCAGATACAATACATTCTAAGGTAGATTTGATTGTTTTATGAATAATTGACTGTACAAGAAACTTTTTAGTTTCTTATTTTGTTGCCACGGTAAAAATGCTAAAAGGGACGTGTCTATTGCTACATATTTTGTATAATATGCTTTTATTTAGTACATGGTTTGACTAATAAAGTTTGCTAAGCTTATTTTGGTATTTATAATTTTATACATATTGATACTACTTTAGGCGGAACTATACCTTTATTCCATTTTGGAGCTGTATAGAACCTTCGACGGAGTAATTAGTTACCTAAGTATTATAATCTGAGTATTTTGTTAAGAGTCCCTATACGGATTGGCTATAAACATGTGAATGTGTACACTGTACAATGATATAATCATAAAGATACTCCGATTTAAATAACAATACACATGATTTCTCATGAGCTATGATCATTTATTATTCTTTTGATAGAATGTTGAAAATAAAAAGTAAATTTTACTTAAATAATTCTATAAAATCCACATTTTCGTGATTTTTTTTCGGAATTCATGTAACTGTTTTTCAATTATAATGATTCATTTTAAATAAAAGTTGAAAGATAAATTTTTAACACAAGGACAATGTTCCTAATATTGGTGGCAGATTTTTCATTCAATGCATACAATACTTACAAAAAAAATCTTTATTCTTTTAAGAAGATGAAACAAAAAATCTGAACAAACAAACAGTTCATGATAACCTACTTTGCCTACTCAAGAAAAAAATACGCTTGTAAATAATGTATAAAGTTAAATACTTAATCAATTTTTCAAACTACATCAGCACGGGTTGTTTAGCGTTCCTTAAATAAGTACTTTCAAATAAGTGCATTCTTTCTTCTTTCAGATAAGTACGAAAAAGACCACAAAGTATCGGAATAAGTGGGTGGGCCATTTACCTAAAATCTATAAATTATTATATCATTAATAAAGACTTGACTTACTTTATCAAGAGAGATTTGACTTACTTTATCAACAGAATAATATTCTTGAACTAAAAATTTAAATTAAGGTTCAGATGGTGCATGAAAAATGTTTATTAATTAATTCCACTTTAATTACAATATTTTTATTTGTATGTTTAATGACGTGACGTCATACTGTACACGGAATAAGCTATGCTTGTAGTGAATGCTACTGTTATTCGAGTTTATTGTACATATCATCAATCTGGGGCTTGAAGTAATTTCTGATCTCTGGTCGTTTCGCCTTCATTGTGGGGGTTAATAGACCGTTCTGCACCGAGAATGGGTCTGGGTGAAGATAAATGTCCTTTACCTGAAATGCAATATCATTATGTCAATTTATGTTAGGTAAAACCACCGATTAGTAACCTCAGGATATGGGCATCCGAACGATTTACGTAAACCCTTTTTATACAAACAAACACTAGCGCTATCTGTCAAAATTCTATAGGTGACCGCTGAGTGAACTACAGCGTGGCCTTATTGTCCTACTGTTGGTATTATTGGCACCGATAAAATGGCGACATTTTTTCACGCCGTCTGCTCTGTCAGGGTATATACCCTGTCAATTGGTGAAACACATAATTTATTATTATGAATTTATGAATGGTAACGTATTGACTAACTGAATTAACTTGACAAGGCTGATGTAAAGCTCTAAATAATTTTTCTTTGAAGCGTATCTTCGTAGAAGGTATATACCCTGTCAATTGGTGAAACACATAATTTATTATTATGAATTTATGAATGGTAACGTATTGACTAACTGAATTAACTTGACAAGGCTGATGTAAAGCTCTAAATAATTTTTCTTTGAAGCGTATCTTCGTAGAATGTTCTTAACCTGTTCGGCAAAATAGGTGCACCAAATACTCTACCATACGCTGCCTCAAAATATAACTTTTCCAAAACAGAGAACGATAATATTATATCCTTATGTTCTTACCACGAATAAATAACTTCCTTCCTTTACAAAGATATGGACTATAACTATAGCTCAAAGAGACTCTATTTGAGTTCGATAAATCTCCTTTTGTTTGAAAGATTTCTCAATATGACAATGAAGAAAGAACTAACTTGTTCAAAAGTTTTAAGTCCAGCGGACTTTCCCCACTGCAGCATGTCCTCAAGGATGACTTTCTTTACACGTTCGTCTTCACAAAGCGCTGAGAAGGTGCCCTTGATTCCTTTCTCCAGCGCCCAGCACTTCACCACATCGACGTCGGGCACCACGACTGCTACTACGCATGACTGGAATAATATACGTTAATTAAAACTACTGCTGATACATCCTTTACAAAACTTTAAGACTTATATGGTTTTATCATGGATACCATTATCAGAACTGGACTCAATTGAAATGAGACGACACGGGAAGCGTCAGCTTTCTAATAAAAAAAAGAATCACCAAAATGTATTCAACCAGTCAAAAGTTATGAGGTAACAAACATTAAAAAAACAGTCGAATTGAGAACCTCTTTTTTTTGGAGTCGGTTGAAACGTCAAGACTTAGACGTTACTAGCTCGCCTGGCAAACGTTTTTTGGCCATTAAGGATAAAAAAAGTCTCATGACCTACTCTCAGATCTACCAAACATGCACAGACATAACAACAGAGAAGTTTGGTAATAATAAAAATTGGCACGAAAATTTTGCATATTAGAGACTAATTTTGATTACTATTAATTATTATTAGCTGTTTACGGCAAATATACTTGTATCTTTACTACAATTCATGCTGTTTTCATTTATTTATTTATCATTAAAAAGAGGCTTTCCTTTTTTAGGCTTTGGTTGTGATAGGATGACGATTTAACCTAATCCACTGTATTAGGTTAAATCGTCATTTATTATGCATCATATTATGCATCATAGATATCTGAAAAGGCATAGGGTATTATTTTGTATATGCTAAGTATTTTGAAAATCCAATTTTACCTTTAATGATTCACCGTGTACGAAAACTTGTTCGACATATTGACTTCTAATGTAGATATTTTCTATTTTTTCAGGAACTATGTATTCGCCTTGTGACAGCTTGAAGATGTGTTTTCTTCTGTCTATAATTTTCAAGGTACCATTCTGAAAAGGAATTAAACCATTAAGGTGAAATTAAATCAAATTATAATAAGTCAAATTAATCAGCATCAATGTTATCATTTGGTTTTACTTTTAGAAATAATGATTCATTTGGGATTCTATAAAATCTCTGATACGATTTCGTTTTCGGTCGCAGATATGCTCGTAGGTCTCTTCCCCAACGCAACGATTAGAAATGGTAAGTACTATTTCTAGGACCACTGTTTTGGCCCTTTCCATAAGTAGGTACTACTGTAAAAGGGATAAATTTTTGGAAGGACTAAAAGGGATTTTTAATTGTTTTCTAATTTCGACTCTTTCTTTTCCAACAGATTCAATACTCACCGGCAGCCACTTGCCAACGTCGCCGGTATGATGCCAGCCGTCCTGGTCGATGACCTGTCGTGTCTTGTCTGGCTCCTTGAAGTAGCCCTTAAACACATTAGCACCCTGCACGCACACCTCCCCTTGCCCCTGCGCCGCGTAGTACTCCATTTCTGGTACATCCACAAGCTGCAAGAAAGATAAAATCATCATTTTCTATGCTCCTTAAGAACCCATACTTCCCTTTAAATGATTGCTATATTCTCACTTCAAGGAACATTATGTATGGGTACGACGAGGACGCATAGAGCGTCAATTTCACAAAAAACAACGTTTTTCCTTTTTAAAGTAAAAATAAATGGAATAGATTTGAAGTCAAATTCGGATTATTTTTAGTTTTTTTTGGAATCATGTTTTCGGTAGGTACAACCTTTAGCAACAATGCTCAATTATACCATAAAATAAATGATTTATAGATTTAATCCTCCAGTGTTTTTTAAATGGCTGATCTTGCTAAGCAAGCTGAGGTAGTACCGGCCGTGAATGATAAGCAGTGACACCTTAATGATGATGGACGTAAGCTACCTTCACTTTACAACAAGCGACGGGAGGCCCAACATGTTCAGGGACATGATCACCCTGAACTGTCAGAGTCACCGGCGCGGTGCACTCCGTCTGACCGTAGCCTTCAACGATCTGCAGGAAGACAAATACAAAATCACATTTTCTTAACAATGCTAGGCAAAAGGCAAATATCCTGTTAACCTTAGGACAGAGACAACGTCTGAAGCGGACAAATGTGATCGATACCATACCGACTTGAGGACAATGGTCTTCACTTGTGATACACCAGTTTCGAAACTCAACTTCGCGTTTGGTTTGTCGACTGATCACAAATGACATCAGAAAAAAATGCCAGGTAATCTCGCAACGAATTCTAATCAGAGTTTTATTTCAGAGAATGACAAGACAAGCAACTACTATACTAATATCAACTACTTCTATAATTATGAGATTGGAATATTTAATTATTTTATAATAACTAATTTATAAATCAATTTGATTTATTACCCGATATTAACTTCCCGGTAGATCTATCCAAAACAAATATCGAACTTTGTGCGTAATTCTCGGTATTTGAAAGAATAACAAACCATAGAAATATTCGCATATCTTTCATAGAGTATATCATAAGGAGGCCTTGACTGGTGTTGTTGTTATAGTAAATATTTCCGGATCTGCTTCTAAGATAATAATTTCAGTAGCTACTTATAATACCGCATTTTGCATCGGTAACTGAAATGATTCATTCACGTAAAAATCTATAGGGTGAATCATTTACCGAGCCATCAACACCTTCTATGAGATAGAAAGCCGAAATTGAAATTCCTTATAGAGATTCCTTTAGTGGAGACCTGGGATACGAAATATTATACGAAATTTGCAGGATCAGTTGCGGGAAAGCTACTCAAAGTTATCTATTCAAACAGTCTATAGAATAAAACTGACATTTTGCGACCTAGGTATGTCCAAGGGATCTTGAGGTAAATTAATGTTCTTTAACATTATCACATAGGCTTGAAGCGGCACTAAATAATATTAGACGGTCATTTCAGTAGACGTCCATAGGCTCAATCAACGACGATAGAAAATATACTTACCAGACATCCCAGGGCGCATCTTGCAAAAGTGAGAACATTGCCAGCCAACGGCGCGGACCCAACCACCATAATGCGTAACCGGCCTCCCATGCCTTCGCGAACTTTGCGGAACACCAGCTTGTCCCAGATGGAGTCGTGACGGATTATTCCCCTGTAATTGTAAAATTTATTATATTTTAACATTTAATATTACCAGCTCCAGACTGATTCGGCAGACGACAGCTTCGACACAACATAGCGTGCTCTCCAAGGTACGGGGGTGATATACACTAAACAGCATGCTGGTACTAAGAATTTTCTGATAGAAATACCCGATAGTATTTATTGGCCGAACCCTGGTGATCTGTAGTCGAACAGGCTCACCGTAATATAGAGACCCTGAGATATAGACCTATCATGTATCAAATTGTGGAAATTTGCAAAATATGTTCCAACCCTTTTTACGGCCGCAGGTCTGAGAGTGATAAGGGCGTATATTCTGTCAATTTGAGTTGGTAGGATTTACATACCTTTGAGAATATTAAGAACACCTTTAAATTAATGCAGGTTTGTTTTCTTCAGGATGTTTTCCTTTACCGCTGGACAAGTGATATTTATAGTTTCCACAAACACACAATTCAAAAAAATGATTAAGGAAATCAAACATAGACCAATCAGTGGTGAAATGGCTCAACCGAGGCAAGCATTAACCAATCAATGGCCAAGATGTAAACTAGTTGGATATAAATTTATTTTTGCTGAGGTAAGAGGTATTTGCAGCTGTGAGATACAGCTGCAAATACCTCTTACCTAAAATTGAGAAACTAACCTCTTTAATTCTGACTCTTTTGCAGATAACGCCATATTGAAGAGTAACTTCTTGATCTTCGAATTAGATATCTCACTCTGGGCCTTATCGTACAATCTGTTTAGGAGACGCGGAACGGCTGGCATCATTGTTGGCTTGAGGGCAGTCAGGTCGTCGCCTAGTCTTCTGATGTCACCGTTGTAAAAACCGACAGCCCCGCCTACCATATACAGAGCATTCTGAAACGATTTTGGAATAATTGGTCAATTTAAAGTTATATTTTCATTTACAGGGATTTTGTCGAATCCAATAATTGATCTTTAATTAATTATTTACTTTATTATTTAATAAGTTTTTATTCTTATCATCAAAAAAGATATTATGCAATTCGATGGAGCATGACATTGCTATAGGATTTGTTTATAAAATACCAACTTTTCGGTGAAGTGTCCGAATAACCAAGCATAACAGCAACCATTTGCTGTCGGATCCAAGTATATTAGTAAATCCCACTCGATGATCATAAGTAACGAGTTGAGCTAGAAGTTCATCTGATATTATACGCTACGCTTGCTTATGTCATATG
The DNA here is from genome assembly GCA_036785405.1 of Coenonympha arcania. Classification (NCBI taxonomy): domain Eukaryota; kingdom Metazoa; phylum Arthropoda; class Insecta; order Lepidoptera; family Nymphalidae; genus Coenonympha; species Coenonympha arcania. Next base: position 9,584,851 of record CM072072.1, read on the forward strand.
CAGTGCTTCTCGAGATCTTGCATTATAATAATAGTATGCTGTATCGGTATATCGGTTGTTGATACATAACTCCCATAATGACTAGTAATTTTTCCAGCTATAGTGTATTTCAAACCGAAACAGAGTATAGCTTTGCAATCACTGCTTCACGGTAGAATACCCAACATGGCGGTGGTATGATCACCTGATAAATCTGATAGACTGGTGGTAGCAGATTATGGTGGTAGTGGTAAATAAACTGCAGTTCAAACAACAAATACTGACCTCACAACACCGCTCAAGCATGTGCGCGAGTGGTAGGAAGGATATCATGACGTCGTTCTTCATCGGGCGATGTTCGCCCAGCTGCATGATCACGCTGCACATGGAAGCCACCACGTTCTCGTGAGTCAGCATCACGCCCTTCGGCATGCCCGTCGTACCAGACGTATAGCAGATTGTGCATAGATTGTCTGGGTTTGGTGGCTGGAAATAATTAAGACCACGGTAAAGCTATAATAGTATCTATTTTGCTCTTATTGTTCAACGAAATAGACTCATTTTGTTTTGTACCAAAACTTCTTTCCATCAGCTATATTATCTGAACTTCCATGGTGAAAAGATGCAGCTGTTTGATTTGTTGGATTGAACTCACAGCTTCATTAAGATTTGAGGACACAATTTTGTTACCACAATCAGTTTAGTACTTTTAAATTTTAAACATAAAATATATCTCAGTTCTATAATAGCTTTCGTAATCATCAATACTATGAAGTTTTCATTATTGAATTCTTGCAGTAATCGAGACATGAAGAATTAAGATACTTGCATGCATAATTTAAAGCTTAAAATCCAATGTGACTGTGTAGTCATAGCAATTACTCTAAGCAAGTCTTTAAGCGTCGTTACGAAATACACTTACAACACAAGGATGGTCTTTCTGCGCTCCCAGTATTTCGACATCGCTGAATTTAACTATTTCCACACCACGACTTTTCGCCCTTTGGTGCGTCGACGGCGACACTTCCTTTATCGTGACGAGTTTGCGCAAACACCGCGGAGACTGGTCGAGCAGGAGGTTGGCTTTCTTGTCGTCTTCGCACACCACAATTGTCATTTCCGCTGGAATAGGTGATAAAGAGTGTTCAATTAGTTTTTTTACACAGAAGGTTAAAATGCAAAGCGATAAAAGTAGGTCAGCTAACGCGATTTATGCGATTTAACAAAATATGGCCAGAACACAAACATTTGGACCTGCGCTTTTTAAAGACTTCCGTTACAGAATATGTTGCTCCGCTGAACTAAATATTTAAGGAGTAGACCCGGCACTCACGGCATGAGCTGCACGCGTCTCCGTCTATCTTCAACTAACTTATTCTAATATTGTAAGAGGCAAAGTCCTTCTTTGAGTCGACTTATATAAACATCTAATCATATCCTTATGGAGCCTATTATAAAGTAGCCACCATTGGCAACAAAGAGACTTACTTTGATTTATAATGAAGGCACATGCATTAGCTCCTAAAGTATCATACAACGGTACTATAACCATTGAATAGCAGTACGCTGCTTGCTCCGTCATGATCCACTCTGGACAGTTCTGGGCGTATATACCTGAAAACAATGTTAACCGATCAATAATATTCCTCCACATTGCTTTATTCCTTTTACAGGATGAAAATTGGTTAAAGCTAACGCCTTCTGGGGACGGCATGGCAATATCTTTATAGAAATGCAACATATTACTCTAAGCAACATTGCTATGCTTAACATTGCTATGCTTTAAAATGATGCGGCATCGAAAGGCATTTCATTGAAAGACACGCCAATGGGCTGTCACTGTAGGATGCCTTGGTATGCCGTAGCAAGAAGCTGAAATGCCTCAGTATCTAAGCGGCTAGTATGGCGCTTACTGGCGGCAAAATCCTATAACCTTTAGTTTTAGCAAAAGTAACGCACGGATTTTTATTACAAAGAATAATGAATGAAACTAAACGATCCTTTTACAAGATTTTATGACCCAAGTTAATTAAATGTTACATAAACATAACTATAGGTGTTTAAACAGTTAACTGGTTGAAAAGTGATTATGGCTAAATTACTCACCGACAAAAGTGCTTTGACCTGGGGTGAGGCCTTGACATATAAGACCTGAACCGAAGTTCTTCGCTCGCAGCAGGGTCTCGTTGTAGGTCTGCCACACATACGGCTTGTTTGGTCCCTCGCGCCAACCAAGGCAGTTGCCATTGTCTGAAAATTAACAACTAATCTCATTTCGCTGTAAGATAGGAACTACCGTAGTGTTAGGTATCCTACTGTACTACTACGTTTCGTTTAGAACGGCACTGTATTTGGAGAGATTACTGGACAAAATTGAGACTTAAGGACCAACGTCTCAAAATGATGAGCGCAGTGCAGTGCATCGTATGATATTACAAAACGTAGCTGTGTGATGCACTATTTGATATGGGTAGGCGTACTTATCGCTCAAAATCAGGTACCTAAATGGCTCGTCAAACATCAAAATGACGTCTCAATCAGTAAATTGAAGGACACCAAATTACAGGACCTAATTAACAAGTAATGTCTGAAACACAAAGCAAGCACATCACTAGTATCAGGTAGGCAAACGTCTTGATCAACTTGCCATTTTTTGTTTCAAAACTCCTTCGACAAATATTAATAACGAGTACTTTACAGTAATTCATGCATGCTTCACGATTTTAACATTCACCGATAATACTTATTTTTCTAAAACCCGAAAAACTCCAAAATTTCAGGAGTGCCTTTGATTTGAACCCCGAACTCTCAGACTTCTTAACCACTGTCCACTCTGCTACTATTGACAGTGAAAACGATTCCGCAATGCTACATTGTAATCATATATAGGTATTTTTAATGGTCGGCATTTAAAAGATCACTTAAGAAGTAAAAAAAACGTAGATCTTATCGTTTTAATAAGTGAGATGTTAATCTCGGAATATTCCACAAATGATTTTATATTTTGCTGCATTGCCAAGTATTTTTGTTATTTCCACCAGCAATGTAGTTTATTCGTTTTATACGCAAATAAAACTAGACGTCGCGACGATCAATCCTGCTAGCACGTTAACTGTAAACTGTTTAACCCCTTTAACCCCTTTTTAGGGTCCCGTACGCAAAGGGTTCAAAGAGCCTATTACCGATGCTATAATTACCATCATTAGTCACCACACAAGCTTTGGCTGTTTTATTAAGAAGTATTTTTTAAGTTCGTTAAATGTTAAAAAAAAACATTAAAAAATCGCTTAGGTACGTTTTATCAAAAGATCGTATTGTTTGAGGGAAATAGGTTGTGTTGTGATTAGGATTCTGGGGACTTCCTAGCCCAAACGTTGCCTTCGCCATACAGCCGCTAATCTGATGGGCACTTTTGGCCCAGGAAACCCCAGGAGACGGTCTTTTTGACGAAGAGTACCTAAGTATTTTTTTTTCAATGAAAAAAATATTTAAAGTGGTTATGTAGCAAGAAGCTTGATTTAATTTATAGACTCGTGCTTGTCGGGTTTTGAATAATGCTAACATTCATAATGTTAAGACTAAATTGCATTTATCGCTAACTAGACGCTAACGAGCGGAAACGCGATGCGAAACAAAGTTGGCCCTAGAGTTATGCCTTGAAGCACTCCTATGCAAACAAATGTATTACTGTAGTTTTTTTTAGAAGTCCAGGGTTCGAACTAGGCTGCAAGACTGCTTCTCTAACTTGGTGCTTGAGTGACCTATGTTGAAGTGACCTATGTTGGAATATGTAAAACATTTTGAATGTTTTAATCTAACGAGAAGAAAATGTACACTTACTTGATTCCTTAACGCCTCTACGAAATGTTTCATAAAGTGTGCGTGTGTCTTCGTGTAGATATCGTAGGTATTTCCCGTTTTTTGCTTCTTTGTAGAACTTTGACACGCGAACCAATTCAGGGCCCTGAAGAAATAAATTACCACAAATAAGTCATGTTAAAATCAACACTTATGGTGTAGTTTTTAGAGAAAAAGCTTTACGAAAGGTATTATTACCTACAGTGCAGGTCACCCCACCATAACTATTATAATATCTGCCGTACCTACGCCGTATCCATGGGCGCCATTTAAAAAGGAGACAATAAAACAAAGCTGTTTGTTTGTGGTGTTGTTGACGTTGTTAACCATCGGAACCATGTCTGTAGCAAAAGTCACTGCCGAAGGGAAATAAAATGAATGCCGGTTGCAGTGATAAAAACAGGCGATCTGCTTCCCCATTTTATTGCCCTGCGAGCAACGATATTTATCACAGCACCTCTAGCCACATGACATTTTGCGATACGCTTAAAAAAAAGCAATGGAACGAAATTCAACAATTTATGAAAATTATCGCTAAATGATCGCTAAATTTGTCACGTAACTCCCGTGAACTCTAATACATTTTTTTGAATGTTCGAAAGCGATGAATCATGCAATAGCATTAAAAATTGCATGGATACCTACTCGTAGGACATAATATGGCTAGAGGCCTAAAGCTGCACGTATCGTTCCAATACGCTTGTCGACAGCTATAATTTGATTTGTCATGATAATAGAGTTCATTGCCCTTTCAAGCATAGCTGGGCACCGTTAATCAAATAGTTAACTTCGTTAATCGTTAATCCGTTACAAAAAAAGTTAGCTTCGTTAAACGTTAAAGCGTTACTTTTCCGAAGAATTAACGCAAGTTAACGTTAATCGTTAATCCGTTAATATGTGTAAAATTGCATTTTTATATTGTTGCGTTAGTGAACATCTATCATACATACATATCGATATATCGGTCTCATAGGCCGATATATCGATATTTTATCGATTATTATTCTTCTTTTTAGGGTTCCGTAGCCGAATGGCAAAAAACGGAACCCTTATAAATTCGTCATGTCTGTCTGTCCGTCTGTCCGTCTGTCCGTCTGTCCGTCCGTATGTCACAGCCACTTTTTTCCGAAACTATAAGAGCTATACTGTTGAAACTTGGTAAGTAGATGTATTCTGTGAACCGCATTAAGGTTTTCACACAAAATTTAAAAAAAAGCAATAAATTTTGGGGGGTGCCCCATACTTAAAACTGAAACTCAAAAAATTTTTTTTCATCAAACCCATATGTGTGGGGTATCTATGGATAGGTCTTCAAAAATGATACTAAGGTTTCTAATATCATTTTTTTCTAAAATGAATAGCTTGCGCGAGAGACACTTCCAAAGTGGTAAAATGTGTGTCCCCCCCATGTAACTTCTAAAATAAGAGTATGATAAAACTAAAAAAAATATATGATGTACATTACCATGCAAACTTCCACCGAAAATTGGTTTGAACAAGATCTAATAAGTAGTTTTTTGATATTTACAATAAAACCTCTAAAAACAAATTTAGTTTTGCGGTTCGATAAGAAAAGTGGTTTTTATGGTTTTATTCCTCCGGTTTAAGTACGGAACCCTCAGTGCGCGAGTCCGACTCGCACTTGACAGGTTATTTAAAAGCTTATGGAACTCCAATGTAGTTTTAGTAATATATAACTCATAGGTATCAAGTCTATGTTAGTTAATAACCTGGCCCTGATTCTGTAACTCAGCTGCTATAAAAAAAATGACAATCACTGACATATATTCTTTATACATTGAAGGTTTGCTAGGAAAATGTTATTTTTATTTCATAGCAAACCTTCAATGGATAAAAAATATATGTCAGTTGCTATCATTTTTTGATAGCAGCTGAGTGACAGAATCAGGGCCCAGTGTTAGCAGCAAAGAGTAAATATACAGTTAGAAGCATAGACTGCATAGACCACGAACACTAGCAGTACAGCATTTTAACCTGATTTTTTGTTAATTTGAGTAATTTAATTTGCGTGGGTTTTTCGATAATACGTCTCGATATTTTGAGGTTTTCGATACGATATAACTATATCGTCGTACCGTCGATATCGATACGTATCGATATTTTTAGGGGTCGATATATCGATATTTATCGGTTTCCCGATATATCGTTGCAAGCCTAGCCACCCGGCACTTGTCGTTTCATACTTGTCTGAACCTGCTTTTCGCGCCGCCGCGCCGACCGGTGCTGTGCGGTAAATAGTAGGCATTGGATTAACGATTAACGGACTTCTGCATATTAACGAAAGTTAACGAGTCCGTTAACATTTTTAAAAGTTAACTTAAAAGTTAATCCGTTAATCAAAATGTTAACTTCGTTAATTAACGATTAACGGATTAACGAGTTAATGCCCAGCTATGCTTTCAAGGAACAACATCCATACTCTGGTAATCTTTTTAGCGCCACCGCATTATATGCGTTCTTGTTGATCAGATTACGTAACATGTAATGGTCTACATAAAACTTAGTAGGTCTGTAGTACTGAGTATCTAGTTGGCTCTGTGAAAGGTTTTTTCATACAACCTAAAGTCTAGACAAACCTTTTCCTGTATTATGTCTTATTGATTGAGCTATGTTATTTATTTTTCAATACAAATGTAAAAAATGGCGTTCTTTCAGCGGTTATCATTACTCGTATGATTCGGAAATATGTATATTACCTATTGTGGTTTATATAAAAAAGTAGGTTATTGTAAACTTGTGACATTAAAAACCTCGCCTTCGGATCGGGCGTCTTAGTGACAGCTCGTTTAATAACTTACTTTCCATCCTTATATTACAATAAATACTAATTGTTGATGAATTTATTAAAAATTTTCAAAGTAACTACTCTCACCAAATCCCATTTCTCAATATAGCAAATATTGCTTTAGGTACCCTTTTCTTAGTGGAGTAACCCAAAGATAATGTAAGTGAAAATGTGTTAAAAGACACGTGAAATGAAAAAAATATGATTCTATTAATAATTTTCACCAATGACAACTATGAATTTTCCACTTTGTAATTTTCAAATCATAACGATATTGAAACAAACAACCAAAATATAGCATAATTTATATTTGTCAAGTTGTGCTAAATAAAAAATTGTTTTCGTAAACGTTCTAACTACGTAGGCAGTGTTTTGCTAAGCTAATTGACACCTTTTCGACGAAAATCATGCACTAAAAGCTTGTGTAAATAATACTCCGTTAGCCCAATGACATGATTTGGCTTACTAATACTGTTTTTGAATCAAGCACGTAACACTTTATACACGTGTCGACTAAAGATACCTACTGCAACTATTGGGTGCTAATTTTTATAGCAAAGATAACTAAATTCTAAGTCAGAACCAGAAAAAGTGTTGTGATTCCTACTACTTTTACTAATCCACTTTGTCCCCTAGTTTTGGAACCTAACCGACTTAAATGTGTTTGTTTTTAAGTCTACCTCACACACCACCAGATGTGCAATGACTGAATAATTTGTCTTCCTGGCGCTTTGGCACGTGTTTATTTGAGTGGGATGTCGCGGGTTTGACACCCGCCACGGATCACTTTAGAGTTTTGCTATAATCCGCTTGAAAAAAAACTATATGGTCTAATATGCAGGACGTCCACATGAAATACCATACACAATTCTTACAACAATTTCTTCAACGCAGGTTTCGGGGGAGTTTGGTTAAAAACACAGTGACACGAGAATTTTATAAACTTAAAAGAAAGAAAGATATTGTGAAGTAGATTGAGATAATGACGTACACTGAATAAAAATACTATCCTGCAAATAAACAAAAAGATACAATATTGAAAATGTAGTTTCCATAGATACGATGAAATTCTTCATCTCAACGTTATTGAAAGAGCAATTTACGATATAAAAGAATTCTTAGAATAATAGAAATATAAATAGAAATATTAATTAATTTAGTTTTAAATATTGTGACTTTCTAATTAATTTTAAATTAAATTACTTTAAAAATTTTTATTATGTTCGACATTTTATTGTAATCTTTAATACTAATGATTTTTTTTTCCTTAAATATTGACCTAATCATAATATTTTGGAAACTGATAATTTTATTTGTTTTTTGTTGTTTATAAATTTGCATGCCAATAATATGGTATGATATAGCGTGAACTAATTGTATTGTATTATGTACCATCATTATGTACCTATATCAGCAAATAAATAAATTGAAATTGAAATTGAAATCAATATAATATTATATTTAGCTTTATTATGAGTACAATTTATGATCCAGAATAGTGATGATTAAACGACCGTTTCCACAAATATGTTCTCATCAAGAGCAACCGTTAATAACAAACCGGTAATACAAGATGTTCATATGTTTCGTTTAAAACTGAACAAGGTTAGGAGGAAACAGAAGTAAAACAGAAATGTGAAGCGACAGCTGTGAGGTTAGGTGACTGAGTATTTATATACTCTTGGTGACATAACGCACACGTTGTCTGAGATATTTTAGGGTACTTCAAGAATGGGACTATCAACATGAGGATCTTCTATCACGATGAATTCACGGGTGATGAAATAATTACGTACTCGTTCAATTTTTTTGACTTCGCTCTATAATCTGAGATCACATCATAACCTTTACATGTGACAACCTCGGGAGTATTTCCTTTCAAACAAAAAAAAATTTTTTTGAAAACCAGACTACTCTTCGTACATCAAAAAATACGCGTTGTCTGGAGAACCTCCTGCGTTTTTGACGTTATGTCAGTTAAAACTATATTTAATAAGAACTCGGGCTTATGAAAGGATTTACAGTCCTATTTGTTTCAAGTTTATACTAAAAGTTTTTTATACTTCTTACTTACTACACCTACTCTTTTAAAGAGCAGTAAATAATACCTATGGCTAATGGGGCGTGTCTTGGTATAATTTCGATTTTTGCATGCACTTCTCTAAGTAGGTATTTGACATATTAAAAACTTAATTCTTCTCGAATCTAACTGGATATGCCTGTTATGTAAATATTTTTGTGAACTAATATCATAGATAAAATGTGAACCCCATCAAAGATTACATCTGTATTATCTTCAAGAATTGTTTCACAAATTTAACATTAATCATTTCATAATAAATAAACTTTAAAAATTTTGTATAAGCTTACAATAATTCTCATACCTGGTTTTTTCTGTTCCGTGTCTCATACTCATGCTCATATTGTGAATGCTTTTATTCGTTTTATATAAAGATACTCTGAACGTAAAGTTTGCATAGTCAAGCTCGCAAAATTGTTTTAAATAACAACACAAAACTAAAAAAAAGTATATCATTAATCAATCTGTAGAGAATTTCTTAAGGTCGCCATTGGGCGGGTCCGGGACAACAGCCTACCCTGTCACTCAAAATATAATAATTTTTAAATTCCCGACTCTGTAGGAAGGTTTGGCGGCGTCACATTTCCGCATATCACGCTCTAGAGTGTTCAGACTTCAGAGATGTAAACAAGATTTGAAAGAAATGACGTGCTGTAAACAACATGTGGTTTATACAGCGGAATGTTTTAAATATCTTGTCAGTACATCATGAGATGATTTTCATATTTTGATGACTGACGCCCTTAAATTCAATATTTTGAGTTTAGATTGGCATACCATGGTATAGGATTGTGCAATTTATACTGGTAGTTAAACTGTAGCACAAAGATTCAAATCAGATTATCTCCTCCTCAATCATCACAGTCTCGATTTTACCCTCATAACTCTCATCTCTATGGATTTTATCTATACTAAATCATACGATATTACTCGAATATTTATATCAATGATGCTCTCCTACTTCTTAATCATCACAGTCTAGATTTTACCCTAATATTCCTCTTCTCTATTTTTAGTCTATAGTAATGGGTCTTCAAGGATTTTCCGGTACTTTTTTGTTCTATAATACAATGGTACCTACCTAAATGGTTGATCGTCTCTGTTTATCTGAAGCTCTCATTTGCTAATGCGTTTCCCTGATTATACAACATCCTGTTGTAAATGAGTGTAATGAGTGTTTAGAATGCTAAATTACAGTTAATATGACTAATATAAACAAGTAATAAATAAAAATGTTAAGTAACAACAATAAAGTGTCAATCATGAATTGTTTGCAGTGCTAACGTTAGTTAATTTGGCAAAACACCAAATAGTATGTTATGTTTACATGTAATATATAAACAAACTGCAAGTGACAAATCAAAACAGTATGATATTGTAAATAATATTGTCTAAGAAATACAAAGGGGTAACTTTATTTCAAAATGAAAACTACTAACTGCAATAAAGTGGGTAATTGTTTCTAAATGTATAAAAAAAACTGTCTTGCATAAATTTAGCGTAATTTCGTTCGAAGAAACGAACATGAGAAAGTAATCTAACACGTTAATGCGAATATGAAAGAATTCAATGGAAAAAACGACTTTCAGCAAAACAGTGACGTGTGAGTGACATGCTTATTCAGTTTTCTTACGAAAGCCGTGTCATGGTTATTTAATACTTACATTGTAGGTACGCTACAATGTAAAAGAACGAGATGTAATCAACTGCAGACAAAAGTTAGTGAAGCCCAGCTTTAATCTAGCAGCGTTTTTATTGCATTCTTATCGTGTTTTTTATGATGCAACACGAGTTGAAGAGCCAAATAATAATAAATTAAAAAAAATTATCAAGTAATCTACTTTTGGCTCAAATTTTTTGAGACGGCGTTGATAATAAGATACGCATATTCGCTTTTCATGCAAAATAGTAACTGAACAAAGCCCGGTCACCCAGGTATACTTATAATCTATCTATCCAAGCATTAAAGCAATTTAAAATGAGTCAACGCTAATCAGCGGCACTCTATAAATGTTATAAAAAATATACTCGTGACTCGTCTGGAAAACGTGCCAAAAATTTGAATAACGTTAAAACATGATTTCCCTAAGCTCACGTGCTGGTGAGTAATAAATATTGATGATCCGTTACCATGCGGTTTAAAAATTAATGATGGTTTAGCAGGTCTCAGTGAGAAAGGAGTTGCTATTAAAATTCCTCTCATTATAAATAAATGAAGGTAAAGTTTTGAAGCGGGATCGTGTATTACTTTAGTTGTACTATTTATGAAGAGTATCGTTAACGTCCCTAGAGTGAGAAATCACGTTATAAGAGAGCATTATAATATTTAAATGTTTGAAAATGGAATCGCTTGTAATACCACTGAAATAGCTATAAGTAACAAAATATCGATTATAATATAGCATCTTAACTTCGTGGTGCATATGACACAAATTGAACTATTTTGCTATAAATTAATTCAAATTGCTTTTACTCACTAGTTTTATTACTGAAGGAAACTAGTCATTAGCTTTGCTTCACAGTTATGGCGCAGTGTTGTAAAATTTACTAGACATTTTAATTGCCCACGCGAAGATGCCATAAAAACAAACAATTTTGGCACTAAATGAATCATGATAATGAATTTCTTGAATACTATGCTTTTCAAAGTGGCAGTTTCTATTATCATACCCCTGGCTATATGTTTGACGTTTTCCAGATAGGTAATAAATCATTCTAAGATTTATGAAATGCTAAAGTGCATTACCATTAGAACGCTTTGAGTCATACGCCAAGATAATGGAAACCTTACGCACATACGCTTAAAAAATACTACAAAACGCCGTTATATTTTTAACCCGTTAAGAAATAAAAAATGATCTTTTTTGAGAATAGCAATTATTTCTAACAATATCGTTTATCTATTCTTGATATTAGAATTGACCGATGTCGCAAAGTCTTTAATGTTTTCTTCTGATAGTTATTTACATCGGTGTTATCTATTTTGCATTGCGTTTAAGGAATGTAAAATCTGAGTGAAGAGATCGTACGGATTCATATGGTATTAAGGAAAATAAAGTAGATCATGGATTATACTTTACAATATAGCTAACTGTAGAATATACTCGTACCTAATGGTTTATACTTCAAACCAACCATAATAACATTATGAATGTAAAATAACACTACAAGTTTAAATATGCTATTCTTCAAACATGCCATTTTGAGAATCATAAAATCACCTATCTTGATCTCATTCAAATGACGAGGAGCTTTGCCAACAATCACAACTCGATTAACAGTGTCCCAGAGACACGGATTACAATATTTCTTTTTTTACACTTGTTTGTGTCCAACACTATGTGGTCATCGTCTATTTTTTCCAATTATCTGGTTTTATTACATTTTTTAACCCTAATTTATGAACGTGCGACAGCGTAATCTGTTTTATCTTTCATCTACGATGTACAATATCGTCATTGGATGTCATCCCATTTATCATAACTATTTTCATCTTTTGTCATTTTATTACTGGTAACATAGAAATAACAAATGACACAAAGAAATAATTCGAAAATCTTATTTTTGTATTGGTCTTACTTTTATAGTGTCGGACTGATCAGTCAATGGTATAGGTGGTCGAATTGGTGCGACACCAATGCAGCAGTTACAGCAAGTCATTTTAACTGTCCTTTATCACTCACTCACTGCTTTATATCAACTTCATTAACACATCACTGACTCATTGCGCAACCAGCATAATTTATTGCTTTTATAATCACTTCAAATGTAATATTGTTAAACGTAACGGTCACTTATGTCACGGATTCTACAAAATCTACGAAAACTTTATGAACTAACTATTGTAACCCAACTTCGGAATTGAGGTCCGAGTCAACGTCGTCACTTTCGCTAGAGACTTCTGAATACTGACAAGAGAGTAGCAGGTTGGGCAGCTCTTGGCACAATGAGTTAAAAATATCGCTCGAAGATGTGCTCTGCCAATTCAAAGAGCGGAATCTTGGTTTAGGACATCTTGAACTTTGATGCTCAGATATAAGGAACAGTACAATCATAGCCACACATTATGATACATCAGGTGCAAAATTGTATTTTATATGAATATATTAAATACGTTTTATAGCTACGCTATAAGAGTATACCGATCATTGACCTTTACGTTGACATTCAGAACAATTTTAATTTTGCTTTATTTTTTTTTAAAGAAACATTTACTTTAAAGAGTTCGGTAGGCAACAAAAACTTTGTATGGAAATTGATTCATGTTAATATTCCAGCGATGATTATAATATTGTAGATTAAAATAAAGTTCTCTTCAAATTGTGCTTATCTACCTTATAACTTTAAGGAAGTCCTTATCGATCATTACTCCTTTAGACAAAAGGTATGTCTATCCTATAAAAACCAGTGAGTTAATCGGCTGTGAACCTTCCTTATCAGACATTAAATTACTCAATACCTTATCTCAAATAGTGAAGTAAACACTTTATTATCATTGTACTTGACAACAAGTGGTATACCGATAAATGCCCCTCAGTTTGGACTTCCTGATTTTTTGCTACCATATATCACGTATGCATCGCCTTCCTTAAAAAGGTTTGTATTAAAGTTGTAATTTACTCGTAAAACCAGCTTCAAAAGTAATCCGAAATACAGTAATAATAAAAATATAATAAATAAATATTTTGTTGTGGCTAGCGACACATCAATTTTAGAATATTAAGTATTATTATAGCCAGCTTGTTGTCAAGGTCTAAATAGATAATATTATGATTGCATTTCTTTGGAATAGGGATATAGCAATGATTAGTTAGCTTAAGTAATATCCATGTTTGAGTAGACTTTTTCTATCTTGAAATCAATAGTTTATACGGGTACTAATAATCAAGTTAAAAGTAAACAAGCAACTCTGTTTTTTGTATATTTCCAACGGTTCCCAACTTAATAGTACATGTACATCTTAACGTTAGGCTGAAAAGAACGGACATAACTAATGCCCTGAGTCAGTATGTACACAGGTTACTTTTTATTTCAATAAAATTCATAGTTCACTTAGATTTTTTAAAAACTGAAATCCTATGCACTGCCAGATAATGTAAAATATTTCTACCTCTCATCATTGGTGCTAAAACTGCTAAACAATAAAATGAATTAGCATATTGTCTCGGCGTTGGGATATTGTCTCCTGAGGCTGGGTATCGGGACGAAACGTGCTTCGTAGAAAGCGTTGGAAGAATAATGTGTGGTGTTTCATGTGGGCGGTGTTGCTGCATATCGGACCCTACAGATTCTTTTCAAGTAGCGAATTATAGTAAAACAAATTAATCTGTCCTGCTTATTATAGATGTCCACAAAATAACGCCTGCTTCCATCCATTCTTACCGGTTCTAGCAAGCTCTGCTCATGTAACGTGACCAGAGGTTTCTCTGGTTTTGGCCGCGTGCTGAGGTAGAAAGCCGAAGCAGCCGCAACGCCCGTCAGTGCCAGGGCCCCAGCTGATCCCCCGACCATCCATAAGTACTGGTCTATTTCGCTTACTGGAACAAAAAGAAAAACATTATTGATGAAAGTAACAAAAGCTAAAACAATATTGTATTCCAACCCATTCCACTCTTTACGACCATGTTTGTATTGGGCAAGGGTCTCCCTTAAATCGCAATGTTTCTGATTCCACAAAATCCACTCTACTGATTTCTTCTCATTGCCATATTGTGCGTGTTAGTAGTTTTCATAGATCTTTGAGCACATTATGGAGAATTCTAAGGCATGCATTTTATACATGATGCACTCAGTAGGTGAAAAATTGCGATAAACCCACAACTCCAAAAACTCAAAGGTCGAAACCCTGATTCATCTGATTTCTTTTTTTATATAGAAATAAATAAATTGACTGTAGCACTTAACACTTAACATTACTATAATGCAACAGTATGTACGAGTGAGATAAAAAAGTAGTAGTATTTAGTAGTAGTAGAAGAGAAATAACGAATGTCGTAGTGGCATTTTATCTCTTTTACACACACCCTAAGAACCAACCTTTCAAAAGCCAAGTTGATTAAAGTAAAAATTAAGTTTTCTCTTTATCAAATTGAACTGCAATATGGTATGATAATTATTGTTACCCCATTAAGGTCACTGAATAAGGTCACAATTATTATTGTCATACCTATAAAGTTTATAATAAGACGCGCAGCAACTATAAAGGTAATTTACAATGTATATTCGAAATCCAGATATGACAAACTATTCCTCATACGACATCTCGGCATCTCCAAAACGAGAGATACTATAATAACAGCTCTCATTAAAATGACTATACGGCATACTCCATGAAACCTTCGATAAAGATCATGACCTCTCTTGTCAATCGCTAGATTACTAATGAACATACAGCTGAAGTTAAGTTCATTGACCTCAATAACATTAAGGTCTTTTAATTCTATAAACGTATTTTTCTTGAATAAAAATATGTATATGCATTAAAACATCACGGAATCGTGAAATTTGCAATACGGAAAATAAATTGTCTACAAATGAACGAACTTAATGATACAAAATACTGAAAAGGAGAGCAATACAACATAATTAGCATTTATTAAAAAATGATAGAACTTTCTCAGTTGGTAGACAAAGAGGTACATAGTACTTTTTTATAAGATTTAGCAACTCAACCATTAAACCGCAAGCAAGGAAGTGTAAACAAAGTAAATCGGTTTTTGATAGGACAGGCGCATCTAATGCACACATAATATACTGTGTCAGAAACGCTGCCGCCATTAGACGTTGAGTTTCCTGATCTTCAAGACAAGGAAACGCCTTAGACAACTTTCGTGCGATCTACAGACTAGTTCCTGGACCATAAACTGAGAGTGCAGCTAGTTTAGAAAGTGGATACCGGGGTGCTCAATCGCCAGTCGTGTTAGCGTGTAGATTTCACGGGATTCTCTCGCGCTTTCCACTGACACACTTTTACGTAGCTTGTTGTATTTACAATGAGAATACTAGTAAACTCTGTTAGATGTAGAACTTCCAGTGAAGCATGTTTGAGAGTAATTTTAGGTTTTATTTTAGGCCTTTGAATTGTAATAACACGTACTTGTAGATCGTGATTCACTTTTATGTGCCTAATATTTGAATATGAACTTTATTGGTTTAAAAGCACAGTTTAAGATCAACGTAATGGCAGCTCCCACAGAAATTAGGGTTATGGGCTCGCAAAAGTCAGTGTCGAAATGCAACGTTTCGATTATTCATTAGAAGGGTCCACATATTATTTGAAGGCGACGTTTAAGGTCGTGTTGCTGGCCTCGATTATTTTGTCGTTGAATAACAGGAGGTACTTGGTTGATTTCAAAAGTTGGAACCTTGGTTGCTCTAATTTCCCCTCATTGTAGATTCAAATAGCGTAATAAGCGTGACGGCCCTTCAAGGGCCAGTTGGTCTTGCAATACAATCAAGTAACCTTATATTTTTTTATCGACCAACAAAAAATATATAGGCACAAAGGGCTGAGTTAACACTACTGCGTCAACATTGTTAACATTATTATTTCGATCATATACTTCAAAATATTTTTGGTCTTTTTATTTAGGTCTTAGAATATTACCATCTTCTTTGTAAATCTAAGTTTAGTTTACCGAAAATTATTTATAATTTATTCGGTTTCTTATACTCGCTTCATGAGTTTTGCTTTAGACGACTTTAAAAAACAATACAATTACTTACAACTGCTGCATTGATTCCACCAAATCGTCTTCTCCTTGGAGATAGATTCAGTCTTCTGTTTATCAGTCTTCTTGAGTTTTTTCTGCAGCTTACGACATTTTTCCTTAATACTAAACTCAGTCTTGTTAGCCTCTTTTGAGTCCACTTTGTCTTTTCTACAGTTGAGTCCAAACTTCCCGCTTCCCATTTTATTATTGTTGCACATATTTAGTAATTTATTATCACTTCTCTTTCCGCATTACGATTCTTATCAGCATTATTTATTTACATGACTCGATGTGTCTAGATTATAATAAACAAACTTTAAGAATTGTACCTACCCACTTCACTTATACACTATGCATTCGCTGGTACTCGATTGCCGTAAAGATATTCAATACCGATTATTTTGTTGTGGAATGAGGCTGAATCCATAAAACTAAAAGGTTTTATAGATTCATTTCTTGAGGATTTTGGCCTTGGGAGGGTCAATAACACTACATGTGGATATCTGAAACTAATCTAGCTTCTGATTTCATTGGCTAACTGGCTTATCTTTTTATAATGTATGTTATCAAAACATTGGAAACATTCAAATTTTTTCAGTCAAGTGTTTCATCACACAATGTCTTGCTACTGCCAACGCACATGAACTGCCTGTAGACTTTTAATGATAATGTATCATTATAGCTTAAAAATTAGTAAAATGATTGATATGAAACATGCATGCCTTATTTTAGTTAAATTAGGTTCGTTGCATTACTTCATTAACAAATGTCATATGAACTACAAACATTCGTTATATTAATAAAGCGAACAAATTCAAACGAATTCCATTTCCCACACATGTAGGTAGCCGGCACTTCTGTCCTATTGAACATGGTAAACATTAAAATGTAAATCATGCAGTCAATGCAAACAGTCAAACCATAGATTGACAGATAAAAGCGGCAACATGCTATTGAAATCTAACAATGGATTATAATCCCCAAGCCGTATGCAGTGTGTTGTGTTGACCCAATAATTTGAAAGTACCGTAGGTTGTGGGTGTACTTAAATATCCATAGCATTTGCAGCAAACGCCTTGATACTCCATTGGGTTTAGTCCCTAATAAATGTATCCCCATTGATGGAGACTTAAATAAAATTATTGATGAAAACTATTCCCGTTGTCCCAAGTAGAGTACCATATTAATGAGATACTATATTGTTTTTTTCCCGTTGTCCATCGGGTTATCCCCAATCAGGGCAGAGGTTCTTGAATAAATTAGTAAAAATACCAGCTGTCTCTAATGCCACCTCAATGTCCGGTCAGCGCATTTCTATTTTCGTCTTCCATTCGAGCTAGATGCGTAATAAATAGTGTTCAATGCAAAATCTCACTAATGTTATAGAACTAACTGAAAAACTAACTCCACAATTTGGAGTTCTGAAAACAACAGTACTGAAAATAAGGAGCCGCAAACAGTTTGTACACATGTTTTTTATTATTGAAATCTTGTCAGGGGTTTAAAATAGTGTTCGGTTCAAATGTATAATCCAAATATGAAACATGTTAAAATACTTGCTTTACTTACTATATTTCTTTATTTTGCAAAATCATCGAAGTTGTCCTTTTAGGTTTTCGAAACTGTGATTATAATATATTATTATTGTTATTCAACTTATCGATAGCTCTATCAATAGACATGTCATTTACCTTTCCCGATATGGGTAATATTAGTACATTGAACTTGTAGATTAGGTAGATCGGTTTCCCAAAATTCACGACACAATGAACACATTCTGCGGACGGATTTCATTGGACCAATTGTTAGTTACGGATCGTAAATAACGTAAACACGATTGTGGTACAAAATGAATGGGACCTGTAATACACAGCTAACAGTGATTTCCGCTATTGGACTGTTCGCAGTTCACATTTAACGGTAGTTGCTCAAATCTGATTCACGAAACAATAAGATCACATTTCTTGAAACATTCTACCTATTCCATGAGTGCATATCCTCCAATAATGACTTTAAATGATAGCATAGCTAAGGATACTAAGTCGACTTGTGACTTATTTGCAACTCACTTTTCTTCAGTCTATGAAACTGATACAGCTGATACGCACAATTCAAGTAATTTTCACTCTAAACAGTGTGACGAAATAGACCATCTTGTGTTATCCCGCTCAACAGTGTGCAAAAAACTAAAGAAACTCCACAAATATAAGGGAGCTGGCCCAGACAATATACCCCCATTTTTTTTGATAAAATGTGCATGGCCTATTTCTTTTCTTCTCACTACGATTTTCAATAGGTCTATCAGTGATGGTCAATTTCCGGATGTTTGGAAAGAGTCCAGGATAGTTCCTATTTACAAATCCGGCAAACATAAAGATGTTAAAAATTATCGTCCCATTTCTATTATTTCCACCATGGCAAAGGTATTTGAATCCTTAGTTTATCAGCATATGTATAATCACTTAAATAAATACATTAGTTTTAACCAACATGGATTCATGAGATTAAGATCAACTGATACTAATCTCTTACTTCATGTATCAAATATCTCTGATTTTATCGATGAAGGGCACCAAATTGATGCAGTATATACAGACTTCTCAAAGGCTTTCGATAAGGTGAATCATCGCCTGTTATTAGCCAAGCTTGAAGCACATGGAATCTCTGCCTCCTTATTGATGTGGTGCAAATCATATTTGGTAGATAGGAAATCTATGGTAGTTATTGATGGCAATCAGTCTAGAGTATTCGTGACTGAGTCTGGAGTTCCCCAGGGATCTAATTTGGGACCATTACTTTTTAACATATTCATCAATGACATTACCGATATTTTTAAACACAGCAATGTGAGTCTTATTGCAGACGATTTAAAATTGACTAGAGTAATAAAATGTGACTCAGATGTGCAATTACTCCAAGAAGATGTAAATCGATTAATTAAATGGTGTAAGGTTAATAAAATGACCCTCAATGCTGATAAATGTAATCATATAAAATTCACCCGTAAAAGAAATAAATTATCATCTTCATACTTCATAAATTCCATACAGTTATCTGAAGTTGAATCAATCCGCGACCTTGGTGTTGTTTTTGATACTAAACTATCATTTATTCCGCATATCGATAAAACCCTAGATTTGGCTAATAAATCACTCGGATTTGTTCTTAGGTGTTCTAAAAACTTCAAGAAATATTCTACAGTAATAAAGCTTTTTGATTGTTTTGTTCGTAGCAGATTAGAATATGGTTGCACAATTTGGTCACCATATGCTAAAACTCATATTAAAAGAATTGAGAAAGTACAGGAACGGTTCTTGAGGCAGTTGTCCTATAGGTTTAGGATTAACCTTAATAGTTACGATGAAAGATTAAAATTCTTTTCTAAGCATAGTCTGGAGAGTAGAAGAAAAATGTTAGAGTGTATGTTGTTGTTTAAAATATTTAACAATAAAATTGACTGCCCTGAACTTCTTAGCAGATTCTCTTTAAGAACACCACGAATGAATAATCCAAGACACCCTTGTAACCTTTTGCACCATAGACTTTATAGAACTAACCTGGGTAAATGCTCTCCTATACCTCGTATATCAGATAATTATAATTCGTGTGTTAAAAAGCATTGTGAAATTGACTTATTTCATAATAGTTATCATCAATTTAGAGTCAAAATCATTAACTAAATTTGTAACTTGAATACTAAATAATTTTAAATTTGTAACAACCTGTAACATCACTTGTAACTTAATATTTTAATTAATTTTCTACCACATTTGTGACTTATTTTGTAATTTATTGTGTAACCTGTAATTTTTGAATAGTAATAATTAATTGTGCATGTTGTGTCAGCCTATAATTAGGCATACATTTACAATGTATCCATTTAACATTAACTTTTAAATTGTATATGTGTTATTGTATTGTCTGTTGGTTGACCTATAATAAATAATAATAATAATATTCTAAAGTTCTATAATTTTAAAAATTACAATTTGGCATTTTTCTCAATGAACGAGTATGTTGAAATTTTTAGGAATTATTTTTAACTACAGGTTATTAGTACTTGACTGTAATCTCATCAGATGATAAGTAAAGATGCAGCTGAAGATGTTATCGTACTAGCTTGAAAGGAATATATAACCTTTAATCAATGACTTCTTAGGATCTATCAAGTCAATGATTCTTAAATCAATGCACAATCGTACTAGAACACTTAATCATTTTGCGTTACGTGTTTTTAGGTAGCTTAGTACAAGCCGCAACCGAAGCCTAGACCAAATCAAAGTCAATTTTGAAATTATGAAATCCTAAAATGAATCGTGCGGGGTCCGGAATTTCCAACTTAATTCCGAGCCTGCGCTCACTACATCTCTCGTCGCCATCCATATTCATTAAAAAAATAAATAGCCAGGACACTCCCCTGTTTACCTCTCGCATTTCGGACTACAATACTGAGTGCAAAAACTTTGACACACTTTCAGGAGTTGCTAGGCGATTTCGAGGTCGACGAACTCTCCAAAGCGTGTTTTGATATAGCCGTCAATTCGCAATCTGCCAATTTTTTACCAAAAGTACCGCGGTTACAGTTAAAACGCTATAAGGCTTTCGCGAACCGTTTTAATTACTTCGTAGTCACGTCGTAGTAAAATTTTTACCGCTACGCGAGAGTGATCTTGACAAACCGAACAGGATTTGTATGTTTTAGATGAATTAGAAGAAGAATGTTGAAAATTCCATCACAGGGTTCAACGATCTCAGAAAACTTCTACTTCGTTGATAGATTTCTGTCAATTATTTGTATTGATTGAGACTTTTTTGGGGTTTTCCGCTATAGTCATGTTTCTTCATGGGTCGTAACAAATAAATGATTACGAATATTATAATTCATATTTTAATAATGGAACTTTAGTTTAGTTTGACAATTCATTATTAGTAATCAAGCGACGTCATTCTAAATCCAATATGGTGGTCAGTCCAACGGAGGACTATTTTTCCATGATATATAGATTATAGATAGATAGATAGATAGAAAATTCTTTATTGTACACCAATAAAACATGAGAAAACATTGATAAATACACAAAAAATATATCCTAATGTACATATTATACGTATTAATTTAAATGGTTAACTCAGAAGAATACAAGTACAGAGCATAAAAGCATGTTTTTAATAATAACTCATGTAGTATATTCGAGTTCACATACGAGTTCTAAAATCGAAAGTAACGTTCTGAATTAGCTACTAATCAAGTGAACACAATTTCGCGCACGGGTTTCCGCGCTGTTGCATGCACTTCCTAGGCGCTGCGCCGGAGCATACCAAATGAGGCTCAGGCGGTGCGACGCAGGCTGAGTCACGTCTGCGCACCGCTGTAGGTATACATGTACTCGATTGGTACAATAATGATATACTTGCTAATATTATCATAGTAGCCTATCAAGCTAATCCATCATGTTGTTCAATAAGCGTCATGAAATTATGAGAGTTCAGAGACAACGAAGACCTCCTGGGAAGTTATGCTCTCCGTTGGATCGTTTTTGAAACAAGAAATTGTTAATAGGTAAAATTTATTTATTTTAAAAATCATGAACATGAAGATCAAGATGTTGTATCATTTTCTTTAATATCCTTACATAAGGTTAAAATAATAAAAGAAAATGATTGGGTACTATTGTAGTGGGATTGCTAACATACCAAACTAAACAGCAAAACTTAATGAAGAACTTCAGAACTTTAAATTTTTGCGCGACGAATTTAAATTACCCATTTTCTATTTATTTACTACTAAAAGTAAAAATCATCATTAGATGTTGCTTTATAAAGATGCTTTTGTTTTGAACAATGCTTTTAGTTACACACACACAGCACAGTATAAACGTTACACGTATAAACTAAAATAATTGTATTATACATCCTAAATTAAAACGTCAGCCTTTACAACCACGCAGATAATAAAATTACCTTATTTTCTCAGTTAAACACTCAGAGAACGTGTCTAAGGAAAAAGGACGGACAAAAGTTTTATTCCTATCAAACTAAGCTTAAAAGTCCGGGATAGGACAGGCTCAGTCGATTCGCAGGATGCATTTACTGCTTCGCAGAACGTACCGACTTAAGTGAATCGCCACATGATGGTTTTGTTTTTTCCTTTAAAAGTACAGCTTTTAAATATATTTCAAGCACATGATACAAGACTAAAGTACTGAATGTGCCTAGCCTACTCGTAAATGGTCGTATTTCTAGAGAATTGAGAATACTTGTAAAATAGTTTTATTTTGAGACCTATTTGCAAATTACATTCGTGCAATACTAAGAAATGTATGAGGTTGTTGATCAATAGAAGTCAGAATCAGAATCATAATGTTTATTGTTTCATTAGGCGAAACTTTTAATGTCAGACGTTTGGAAAGCTGTTTTGCACCGAGAAGAACGGGCAAGAGGCTCGACTGTCAAAATGGATCTTATCGAAGCATTTATAGGAGAGATAACTGTTGTGCCGTGCAGAAGTTTTAAACTCAGGGATTATTCACCTATAAAAATCAGAAAATCTTAGTGGTGTTAGTAGTTTTAAATTAAGTAAACTAAATTATAGTAAAAAATTCTAAAGAAAACTTGAATGAGATAAATGTATGAGGTGATAGTTCAACATTACAGTAATAATGCTTTTATTATTCAAAATTGAATCTTAAGCGTTTATTTAATCTTCCAAAAATATTATCAAACTATCTCTTTGAGCTTAGAAGAGGTAAAATGCGCATCCGGACTTCGCAGGATGCCTTTACTACTTCGGGGAACGAACGCAGTTGAGCGAATTTATGTACGATGGGAAGAGTGCCTGTTATTCCATAAAGAACGCTTCATTCAGAATTTTATTATAGCATTCGAGTATAGTCAATCTAAACGTAAGTTACTGGAAATATTTAAGTCCCATCGATAGCTTTTACAATACAAAAATCCTCGTTTAAACTTTGCGATTTATCCTCTCTTAAGATTCTGACTACTGAATTCTTCTATTCTGAGGAAAGAGTTGATGCATTTCAGGTTTATGGAAGCTTCATTTGATTTGTAATAAAGTTGTTGTTACTTGAAGCCTTTGTCATCACGATACTGAATACAATAAGAAATTAAAAACGAAAATCTTTTACATTTACCTTACTTACAGGCTTTTATGAAAAATTAAAACTACATACCGCCAATTGCAGAATGCAGCTTTATAAATAGGAAAACTTGCAAGAAAATTGGCACTTACTCTTTTTAAAATGTCATGGTATCAAATGTTTCTTAGATACTGATATCTCGTGAGCAGACAGAGCTTATGATGCCTAATCATATTATTCCAAGAATCTCTGTCATTTAGGAATACATAAAATCAATGGTACAGTAACACAGATTTTCTCTACCTTACGCAAACGGTGTGGCATTCTGACTAAAGTCGCAAACCAATAACTTTATATTGAAATATCATAATATCTTTACAATCATACCGAAAACCACAGCCAATACTATTAACCTAGCATTTAGTACTTAAGTTATACTTTGCAACTACATCAGTAAAACATTATAGATTTCGAGCAATAGTAATTTTGTTTTCAATGGTGAAACTTAAGCCACTTTTACAATATCGACCATTATGATGCAAGTTACTCTTAATTCAAGGCTAATGTCAGGTTATTATGTCAGGGACGGGTTTTTATAAGACGCC
Source organism: Coenonympha arcania (assembly GCA_036785405.1). NCBI lineage: Eukaryota > Metazoa > Arthropoda > Insecta > Lepidoptera > Nymphalidae > Coenonympha > Coenonympha arcania. Next base: position 9,608,988 of record CM072072.1, read on the forward strand.
CGGTCGGTCTTTCATTGCGCTTGTCAGTTTAGAAAAGCCTTTAGGGGAAGTCTAATAACTAAAGCCTTAGGGCATTCAACTGTTGAGGTCTTTTGTATGTTAAGAAAAGACCGATTAGTACTTTAGTGTTCAGAAAAGCGTGTGTTTTTTTTGTAGATATCCGGACCTTTGTCACTATGGAAATCTAAGATCCTCGTACTCAATTCACCATTTCTTTAGCAGGATTTTTTTTACCGTTTTAACCTTGTTAAACTTAGTTGTTAGCTATTCAAATACTTATCACCATTCACTAAATCTTATATTTCCCTGTCATTAAATAAGTTCCTGTAGGATAGGCGAAATGTGAAATAAAGAACTTTCAAGTTTGAGGTTTGAAGTAGACTAGAATAAAGGTAGGTCTTACCAGCTGTGATCTCTAGTAAAAAGTAAGAAAAAAATGTTTTAAAGGTATCAAAAACAGGCGGCTAAAAGGACGGGAAATCAAGTACTGTTTTAAGAAAATAATTAATTTTTGAAAATTATCGACTTTCAGTGGAATAACTGGATATACATAACAGCCTCCATTACAGCAACAGTGCCTTCTACATAAAGCAATAATATTTCCAATAGCATTGCCCAACAAACCCTAATTGCATCAAAGCGCTCTCATTAGAACCCTGTCCGTACTAAAGCCATTTATCAAACCGCGCCAGACGTGCATGTTATAAAAGAGCTTTTATCTAAGTACGGCCTACAGTATTCTAACATTCAAGTTCCATTCATACGACAAAATAAAGCAATTCCCTTTATTAAGCTGCCTTGCTATCAGAGATGAATGTTTTTAAGAGAATAATGAGACGCGCAAGACGTCACTGATGTATTGATGCAGTGCTTCGCATTGCAATATTATAATTGACTTATTGCACTGTACTCATCACTGAGTTATCAGTTCTTTGGTATTATTTTGCCCAATAATCTCCAATTATCTAAAAAATATGCCCAGCGAACCTCTGCAATCTAGATATTGAACTTTTAAATGACAAAGTTCCTTAGAAGAAAGTGAATATTCCGTCTGCTCTCAAGATACTTATATATGTATAATTTGGTATATTGTTTAAAACAAAATTGTAAATAATCATTTATGAAAATTATGAAAATCGTTCTTCCCGTACAATAAGTGCTTTGCGAACGTGGCCGTAGAGTCTGATATTTCGCAAGTGCCTGTAAGTTATGATTTGATTTATCATAAGTCACAAGTCAAACCCATGGGAAGGCACCATTATATTGAATCCAACAAGAAACCTTTACAGTCGAGCTCTGAGTCTCTGACCCACAAAGGTGCGGATCAAATTTCCTCCCATAGAACAAGAATCGTGATCGCCTTAGGCACGATCGCAATCGTTTATGTGTACAACACTTGTTATTAAAATAATGGTCGGCTGCGCGATGCCTTTTCAAGTCATAAAATGCATTATTATACAGCGAGGGACCGCGTCTTTGAGATGTGACATGAGATTGCGAGAATATGAGTTGTAAATATTGCCTTTTCCATCTCGGAAAGCGTACAGTCATTTAGCTGTTCAGGCATGCAAATAGGTTTATTTATAAGAATACCGTGTGTAGAATTACTTTAGATACATTCGTGAAGATAAACGGATCATGCTTCGTATATTGCAAAAGTACAGAGTGCCTAAGTACCTCTTTGTGTAGGTACTTTTAAAGCAGTTTAATCGATTTATCTGGTTCTTATGATTATGAATGCATGATAAAGGACCGTCAAAAGGGATTTAGTAGGTATTGCAGTTGTAGATATATGTATCACATATAAAAGAGCTTTAGATAATAAATTTTATTTAACGCTTTTTTATATAAAAAGCCTGTTTTAAAAGAGCACAGACACCAATTCTCATGCATGGATTTAGAGTATTAAAGTAAGGGTACGTTTTATGTATTTGTAGGTTACTACTATACCAAGGTATTTTAGCCGATATTTTTTTACCCACTTTGCATTATGCATTAGGTTTTTGTAGTAAGTAGCTGAAGAATATAAGTAGGTAGGTAGCTACCTATCTTCAGAATTAATACCGTCTAGCTCTAGATATAAATACAGAAGTTAATAATTAATTAACAGCTAACTAGATAAGTGGTCTCACCAGACCGTTAATATAATATTTAGCAATGCCCAAAACATTGCCCAATGCCATTTGATATCAGCAATTTAAGGTGTTGGTGCTTGGCATTATTATGCCTTGGCTCTAAATATTACCAAGTAAATTAGTCATTGAACCATAAAATATGATAATAATTAGGCTGTACGTTCTAACGTAGATAAATAATTACAAAATATTAATTAAGTATGTTACTTTTACGGGTGTAATTTAAAATATTATTAGTAAACAATCTGCCAATTGCCAATCTAATCAATTAGAAATTGTTTCTATTGGCTCATTCTGAAAGTGTCAACAAATGATCAAAATTGTTGAAAAAAAAAAACAATACTTTTTGCCGGTTCCATTTCTTTTGAAAGCTGCGGTAGTCGCTATAAAATGATATACTAACTAAATACTTGCCCTATGGCCTTTAAGCGACTTAAGGGACGTGGGTTATGCCTATGTAACAAAACTAAATTACCCTTCAATAAGATTAAAGAGTACAATATGTACCTACATAAAACAGTAAACTATATCGGTCCCCGGACGTCCGAAAGTCCGACAGTCATCTGGAAGGAAACTTCCCTATCGCATAGACGGCAAAGATTATTTAAATACCATTGCGCAGTAATGCATCTGAGCGTAAAAAAATAAATAACGTATCGTTTCATAAACATGCGATCTCGAGAGCGAGACATTGATAAACTAAGCAGTAAACATAGACACGGCAAGGAGGGACAACAAGAACACGACATCGAAATCGTTACGGCATTCCAGCGGGCACATTACCTACGGAATTTACACACTGCGGTTTTTATCGACGTGTTTATCGATCGTCACTCGTTATATCGCGTCGCGGTCGATATGGCGTGTAGGTGCGCGTGCGCAGGGTAACGCGCGGCCGATGCGGCGGCCTGGGACAATGTGACTCCATGTACGACGATGCCTCCCCAGCTTAGCCTAGCCGGCACTCACCTCTCTCTTTCAAGTTAGCGCAGCCTAACTTCAGCCTATCGCAGCCAGTGGTAATGAAATTCGCAGCTATTTCTGTTCCACATTAAATTCTTACGATGCATATTTATTTGTACCCATTGTTGAAGTGAAAACTTCCTAAGGCGCTTTGGGCAATTTTTTGACATGGGAAAAAATAACAAAAAACCACTGAACTCGCGACACCGTTACCGTAACCGACACCCCACGTTATTGTTTAAGTGTCACTTTTTTAAACTTTTTTTTAACTGTCACTTTTTAAGTAAACTTTATTGTTTGTAGCTATACACGAAAATAGATTACCAAGGTGCTCTGTCAGATTACCCATTTCGAACCTTTGTCAACGAAATCAAAGAAAAATCTCTTTATAACGATTGTAGAACTTAACTGAGAATGCAATACTCATAATCAAATTAAATCAAAAATGTATTCTTTGATTAAATCTAAATCTAATTAAATAAAGCCTGAAAGCCAATATAGTCGTAAACACGTTACGCCTACATCGCAATTCCCGTTTTATTGTACACGAAATTGTTTTCTCGCGCATAAAATGAGGTTTGTTGGAGACAAACATAATTTATATCGGGTAAACTTAAGTAGAAACTCGGGATTTCAAAGCTTATTATCCATCGCAGAACCAACCATCTTGCTCCAACCATTACCACTGGATGGCTGGCAGTCGACGACCATCCAGTATGCCAGATTTTCCTTTCCACGCACATGTAAACTATGGAACCAGCTACCAGCAACAGTGTTCCCTCAAAATATATAACAAGGGGTTATTCAAGGGGCGGATAAACAAATTTCTTAATAACCGGCAACGCATTTCAATTTCTCTGGTGTTGCAAATGTCCATGAGCGGCGGTGATAGCTTTCTATCAGGTGTCCCGCCTGATCGTTTGCTCGCGTTACTTGTAAAAGAAAACCAAACATTCGTATACGGACTCAGTCTACAAATTCATTCGATATTTATGATCCTGAACTGATTTAATTACCAATAATGCTACAGCCCTTTGTACGCTTGAAGATTTTCCATTACGCCATCGTTATTCAATAAATTGGTCTCATTATGCTGCGGTTTGGCAATAGGCGATATTAGTGGGTCTGATATCGCAGGATGACGAGCGCAATGCAGTGCGTATAACATTGCAATGCATCTGATATGGGCAGTGGTAACATTGAACAAGAGCGGCCTTAGTCATATCTACGATCGGCGTAGGCCGCTGTCGATCTCTCATTCTCATTCCATAACTACAAATGGAACAAAATATGAGAATTATAACAGTTGTTTTCAAGATGAGATATGTCATACTAGCAAACGCCCGCGGCTTCGCTCACGTTCTGCTTTACTCCCTCAAGCGTTTAATTTTCAAAATATCTGTCGTCGCCATTTATTTTGATTAGGATCACAATTTTTCACTACCTTGCTGATAATAGTCAAATATCGATTTTCAAATCATTCGGCCCAGTAACAAAAAAGTTCAAAATGGCGGCCATTTTTTTCAATTTTGACCACAAATTCCTTCTCTGTGCCTGATTCTATAGTCAGATATTGATTTTTAAATCATTCGGCCCCGTAACAAAAAAGTTCAAAATGGCGCCCTTTTTTTCAATTTTGACCACAAATTCCATCTCTATGCCTGCTTCTATAGTCCCATATTGATTTTCAAATCATTCGGCCCAGTAACAAAGAAGTTAAAAATGGCGGCCATTTTTTTCAATTTTGACCACAAAATCTTTCTCTATGCTCGCTTTAATAGACACATATTGATTTTCAAATCATTCGGCCCAGTAACAAAAAAGTTCAAAATGGCGGCCATTTTTTTCAATTTTGATCACAAAATCTTTCTCTATGCTTGCTTTAATAGTCACATATTGATTTTCAAATCATTCGGCCCAGTAACAAAAAAGTTCAAAATGGCGGCCATTTTTTTCAATTTTGACCACAAATTCCCTCTCTATGCTTGCTTTTATAGTCCCATATTGATTTTCAAATCATTCGGCCCAGTAACAAAAAAGTTCAAAATGGCGGCTATTTTTTTCAATTTTGACCACAAAATCCTTCTCTTTGCTTGCTTTAACAGTCACATATTGATTTTCAAATCATTCGGCCCAGTAACAAAAAAGTTCAAAATGGCGGCCAATTTTTTAAGTTTTGACCTTTGATTCTTATTCTATGCTTGATGCAATGGTCGGATATTAATTTTGAAAGATATCGGTCCAATAACAAAAAAGTTCAAAATGGAGGCCAATTTTTTTAATTTTTGACTACATTTTCGTTTTCTATGCTTGCTGCAATGGTCAGATCTCCATTTTGAAAGGATTCGGTCCAATAACAAAAAAGTTCAAAATGGCGGCTAATTTTTAAATTTTGTCCTCAGATTCTTAATCTATGCTTGATGCAATGGTCAGATATCCATTTTGAAAGAATTCGGTCCAATAACAAAAAAGTTCAAAATGGCAGCCATTTTTGTCAATTTTGACCACAAATTCCTTTTCTATGCTGGCTTCTATAGTCACATATTGATTTTCAAATCATTTGGCCCAGTAACAAAAAAGTTCAAAATGGCGGCTATTTTTTTCAATTTTGACCACAAATTCCTTCTCTATGCCTGCTTCTATAGTCACATATTGATTTTCAAATCATTTGGCCCAGTAACAAAAAAAGTTCAAAATGGCGGCTATTTTTTTCAATTTTGACCACAAATTCCTTCTCTATGCCTGCTTCTATAGTCACATATTGATTTTCAAATCATTCGGCCCAGTAACAAAAAAGTTCAAAATGGCGTCCATTTTTTTCAATTTTGACCACAAAATCTTTCTCTATGTCTGCTTTAATAGTCACATATTGATTTTCAAATCATTCGGCCCAGTAACAAAAAAGTTCAAAATGGCGGCCATTTTTTTCAATTTTGACCACAAATTCCATCTCTATGCTTGCTTTTATAGTCCCATATTGATTTTCAAATCATTCGGCCCAGGAACAAAAAAGTTCAAAATGGCGGCCATTTTTTTCCATTTTGACCACAAAATCCTTCTCTTTGCTTGCTTTAACAGTCACATATTGATTTTCAAATCATTCGGCCCAGTAACAAAAAAGTTCAAAATGGCGGCCAATTTTTTAAGTTTTGACCTTTGATTCTTATTCTATGCTTGATGCAATGGTCGGATATTAATTTTGAAAGATATCGGTCCAATAACAAAAAAGTTCAAAATGGAGGCCAATTTTTTTAATTTTTGACTACATTTTCGTTTTCTATGCTTGCTGCAATGGTCAGATCTCCATTTTGAAAGGATTCGGTCCAATAACAAAAAAGTTCAAAATGGCGGCCAATTTTTAAATTTTGACCTCAGATTCTTATTCTATGCTTGATGCAATGGTCAGATATCCATTTTGAAAGAATTCGGTCCAATAACAAAAAAGTTCAAAATGGCGGCCATTTTTGTCAATTTTGACCACAAATTCCTTTTCTATGCTGGCTTCTATAGTCACATATTGATTTTCAAATCATTTGGCCCAGTAACAAAAAAGTTCAAAATGGCGGCTATTTTTTTCAATTTTGACCACAAATTCCTTCTCTATGCCTGCTTCTATAGTCACATCTTGATTTTCAAATAATTCGGCCCAGTAACAAAAAAGTTCAAAATGGCGTCCATTTTTTTCAATTTTGACCACAAAATCTTTCTCTATGTCTGCTTTAATAGTCACATATTGATTTTCAAATCATTCGGCCCAGTAACAAAAAAGTTCAAAATGGCGGCCATTTTTTTCAATTTTGACCACAAATTCCATCTCTATGCTTGCTTTTATAGTCCCATATTGATTTTCAAATCATTCGGCCCAGAAACAAAAAAGTTCAAAATGGCGGCCATTTTTTTCAATTTTGACCACAAAATCCTTCTCTTTGCTTGCTTTAACAGTCACATATTGATTTTCAAATCATTCGGCCCAGTAACAAAAAAGTTCAAAATGGCGGCCAATTTTTTAAGTTTTGACCTTTGATTCTTATTCTATGCTTGATGCAATGGTCGGATATTAATTTTGAAAGATGTCGGTCCAATAACAAAAAAGTTCAAAATGCAGGCCAATTTTTTTAATTTTTGACTACATTTTCGTTTTCTATGCTTGCTGCAATGGTCAGATCTCCATTTTGAAAGGATTCGGTCCAATAACAAAAAAGTTCAAAATGGCGGCCAAGTTTTTTAATTTTGACCTCAGATTCTTATTCTATGCTTGATGCAATGGTCAGATATCCATTTTGAAAGAATTCGGTCCAGTAACAAAAAAGTTCAAAATGGCGGCTATTTTTTTCAATTTTGACCACAAATTCCTTCTCTATGCTTGCTTTAATAGTCACATATTGATTTTCAAATCATTCGGCCCAGCAACAAAAAAGTTCAAAATGGCGGCCAATTTTTTAAATTTTGACCTTTGATTCTTATTCTATGCTTGATGTAATGGTCGGATATTAATTTTGAAAGATATCGGTCCAATAATGAAAAAGTTCAAAATGGCGGCCAATTTTTTATTTGACCTCAGATTCTTTTTCTATGTTCGCTGCAACGGTCGGATATTAATTTTGAAAGAATTCGGTCCAATAACGAAAAAGTTCAAATTGGTGGCAAATTTTTTAAATTTTGACCTCAGATTCTTTTTCTATGCTCGCTGCAACGGTCGGATATTAATTTTGAAAGAATTCGGTCCAATAACGAAAAAGTTTAATATGGCGGCCAATTTTTTAAATTTTGACCTCAGATTCTTTTTCTATGCTCGCTGCAACGGTCGGATATTAATTTTGAAAGAATTCGGTCCAATAACGAAAAAGTTCAAAATGGCGGCCAATTTTTTTAAATTATGACTACATATTCTTTTTTTATGCTTGCTGCAATGGTCGGATATTAATTTTAAAAGAATTCGGTCCAATAATGAAAAAATTCAAAATGGCGGCCAATTTTTTAAATATTGAGTACATATTCTTTTTCTATGCTCGCTGCAACGGTTGGATATTAATTTTGAAAGAAATCGGTCCAATAACGAAAAAGTTTAAAATGGCGTCCAATTTTTTAAATTTTGACCACAGATTCCTTTTCTACGTTTGCTGTCATATGAGAAAAAGAATGAAAAAATTTATTCCAAAATCAAAGTCAAGAAGTTCGAAATGTTCCCATCCTTAAATTTGAAATTCGAATATCCCCGTCGCAGTACAAATTCAACAACCTAGGTACCCTGATTAGTACGAATCAAAATTTTGTCGGAATCGAAAAAATTACACTTTTGTATGGAGAAATCCCTAAAACCAACGGTTTTTACCCCTTAAACATGGAATTTCTGGAATCCCCGTCTTAGTACGAATTCATGACCTAATATCTACCTAGGTACCAAATTTGAGATATCTACGACTTTTAGTTTTTCGGGAATCCCTGGAACAACGAAAAAATTTACACTTTTGTATGGAGAAATCCCGAAAACCAACGGTTTTTACCCCTTAAACATGGAATTCCTGGAATCCCCGTCTTAGTACGAATTCATGACCTAATATCTACCTATGTACCAAATTTGAGATATCTACGACTTTTAGTTTTTCGGGAATCCCTGGAACAACGAAAAAATTTACACTTTTGTATGGAGAAATCCCGAAAACCAACGGCTTTTACCCCTTAAACATGGAATTTCTGGAATCCCCGTCTTAGTACGAATTCATGACCTAATATCTACCTATGTACCAAATTGGAGATATCTACGACTTTTAGTTTTTCGGGAATCCCTGGAACAACGAAAAAATTTACACTTTTGTATGGAGAAATCCCGAAAACCAACGGTTTTTACCCCTTAAACATGGAATTTCTGGAATCCCCGTCTTAGTACGAATTCATGACCTAATATCTACCTAGGTACCAAATTTGAGATATCTACGACTTTTAGTTTTTCGGGAATCCCTGGAACAACGAAAAAATTTACACTTTTGTATGGAGAAATCCCGAAAACCAACGGTTTTTTCCCCTTAAACATGGAATTTCTGGAATCCCCGTCTTAGTACGAATTCATGACCTAATACCTACCTAGGTACCAAATTTCAGATCCCTACCACTTGTAGCTTTTCGGGAATTCCTGGAACAACGAAAAAAATTTCACTTTTGTATGGGGAAATCCAAAAAACCAACGGTTTTTACCCCTTAAAATTTGAATTTCTGGAATCTCCGTCTTAGTACGAATTCATGACCTAATAATTACCTAGGTACCAAATTTCAGATCTCTATGACCTATAGTTTAGACGGAATCCGTGGAACAACCAAAATGCCTCACTCTTTTATATATATAGATAGCTAAAGTAAAGAGGTCGTCCCACTGGCAAGCGCAGTCGCCTTTATAAGTACCTATAAATTTCCAAATTAAAAAACAGTTTTGTGTCATGTTTCGAATTTCGATCGACAAACATTCCTACCCTGGGGTCTCACTGGGGTCTAGTTTGATGCGTAGTCTTTCAAGAGAAGATTTACGTAGAAGAACAGGAACTTGGGTCCCAGATATCTGAAATGACACGCCAAAGTGCATAGTGCATTGTGGCAAAGAATTTGTACCGATATTGCTTCAAACACCTATCTAAATCTAGGCTTGGCATTTGCACACAAATCGTGTTGACAAAACCCGATTTCAGGTCGCGCTAAACTAAACATATTGTACTTCAGTATCCTTGCGAAACAAAATCCAAATATTGACGCGACCAGAACACGTGAGTGCACCGAAAATAAACACTGCAGTTCACAAGGGCGACGAACTAGAACGAGCAAATTGGCACTGCTAAATTGAACTGCAGAAACTCAATTCTCATACTACAGACAATAAACGCATTGGCAGATTGCTAAATACTATGTAGTTCCTTGTTTAAGTGACCACAACATATGAACCAATGAATGTTAAGATATGTTAAAAAGAGTTGATTGGTTTTTTAGTCCAAATTAAACTAAAACTTTAATAACCCTTCAACGCTTGTCATTCAACGATTATACTGGCACGCGTGAAGCACTTAATTGAGTAATCATACGCCAAAAAATACCTTACATCATTTTGGACAAACTGATACTCTTACACTGCTGAATCGACATTAAACAAACATAGCTAAGAACCACCGCAAGGAAACTGGCTCGAAAAAAATCACATCGAAATCGGTCCATCCATTCGAGAGCTGCGATTCATTGGCTTGCACACACACAGACAGACAGATAGACGTCGACGTCAAACTTAAAACACTCATTATAACAGCCCTCTTTTTGCGTCGGGGGTATAAAAGAGAAATATCACAATCACATTATAGACCATAGACCGTAGAAGAATGAAGGTTGAAGTAATGAAGGATGGTATTCTATATTCTGTAAGTAGACTATCATCGAATCGTGAGAACAAGACTAACATTCAAATTAAAGACATGACCCATTTCGCTAGCATGCAGGCGGAGACATCAGGGCGACGCCAATACGAGCCAACCTTTTCATTCAGTAGAGATACGAGCATAGAGTTTCTAAGAGCAAAAAAAGTCACTTTTCAATATTTTCCGATGACCTAGTACTTAGGCGTAGGTTAGCGAACTGTGGTATTGGCTACGCTGAATTTGGACTCTGAATTGACTTAGTTGTGGTCTGTACGGAGGTTTTGACCAGTTACCATGATACAAAGTGATCCCAACAAAAACATTTTCATGTATGTTGCCAGACGAGTATATGGCTCACACTGTCAAAAAGTTATCAGATCTCATGTAGGGCAAGACTTCTGACTTTATACACCCTTAAATACAAGCTCCCTTAAATAAAATCATTTTCCTGATTTCAAATTTTGATTTAACAGAACTTACAGAGTACTGAAAAGTGAATAAATTTTTGATTTTACGCCCAATGTAACGGTTGCCAAACGGTCAAGACATTATTGTAACTAAAGTGTAGAGTTTGTGAAGTTAGAGCTTGTATTTAAGTTCACCGACGACATCATTTCCCGAGAATTTTGATTATCTGGAATAATTCTGGCCTAAGTTATAAGGGTTTAAAAATACGGCGAAACACTTCGAGAAAAGATAGGTAGTGCCCTCGCGCTTCGCTTGACTCGTCTGGCGGGGACACTACCGTGTCCCCAGATATGTCTGTAAGTGAATTAGCGTTTAACTTACAAACATTAATTTTATCTAAGGCTTGGTAAGGGATCAAAAAACGTACCTACAATGTTTATTTTTATAATAAGATCAAGCTATAGGTACTATTCGTCTTATAGGCAATCCAAAAGTTTTCTAGTTGGTAAGGAATCAAACCTGGAAGTGAACTGTCACCGAATACCTATCTCGTGTCGAATCGAATCGTAGTCTTATCTTGTTATCAGTATCCAATATCCATGCAATAATGTGATGTGACATATCACATACCTAGTATCGGGTAACTGATTAATTGTGATTTTGCTATTTCATTTGACCCAAACACATAGACGTAGCTTTTAATATTACACTTATTTATTGACTTCTAAGTGTCGGGACACATTTATGTAATTTATTCACTCCCGTTTTTCATATAACCACACAGATGTAACACAAGCAGAAATTATACGTCACAGAGGCAGCGCCAAACTTCCGCCAAAGTTTCAGCCAAGTTGTACGTGCTATTGATGCGTGCATTCAACGTATTTTGCTAGGCAAGGGACACGAATGCGATGCGTTATGCGGCGGTAAGTATTTTGAAAAGTGTGTACAAACCAATGATATTATAACACTCTTGTGATACAGTTTTGTGATCACCAATGCAAGAGCAAGACAACGCGATTATTTGGCACGGTGCCTAAAGTCGATATGGCATGATCTTCTACGATTCTACGTTATTTCTTACGTCACTGATATTTAGCCTTTGATAAAACAGCGGGGCTAGACAACGTAACAGTCGTTTAGCGTTCACGACGGTAGATAAAAATGTATGGACAAACCACGTGACGAATGAAAACAAATGAAGCAGAATCTACTTTATGCTAAGCGTTGTTTTTTATAAACCTGATGTTTAAGTGATCCCATGCCCATTGCCCATTGCAGATGTCATCGGATGAATCCGTAGATACCTCACAATAATATAGAATTCTTCCAAAAAGGTTTCTCTATTCTAGGTTTTACCCTGAAATTGTAGTAAATCATCAGCGGGGCTAGACAAAGTCACAGTCGTTTGGCGTTAACGCTAGTCGACAAAAATGTAAGGGATAAAACAAATGACTGTAGAAAAACCACGATAATAATTACTAAACACGCTGTGTTTGATACTGTCGGCTGTCAATTGTCAAGCGAAGTACGCTAAAGTTATCTACAAGGTCCGCGAGAACACCAGGGAGCGTTCAAGTTGTCGTAGTTAATTATCAAAAACAGCGTGTTTAGTACTATTATTATCGTGGTTTTTCTACAGTCATTTGTTTTGTCCATAAATTTTTGTCGACTAGCGTTAACGCCAAACGACTGTGACTTTGTCTAGCCCCGCAGGATATATAAACTCGATGAGGTTGCTTGTAAAGTTATGGTGGCGTGAAAATGCAGAATTGACATCAAACTTTGACGTTTGGTATTAGATATAGGTATACGCTGGACAGGGCGGACGGCACGAAAAAGTGACGCCAGTTTATCGGTGTCAAAAATGCTTGTTTCATCACCTATAGAATTTTGACAGGTTTCGCTACTGTTTGCTTGTACGAAAAAGGTTTACGTAAATCGTTCGGATGCCCATATCCTCAGGTTTCTTATCGGTGCATTTGGTACAAATCAAACGTGGAACTCGACAAGGGGAAATATTACCCTATAGTACCTATCAAGAAAATTTTAAACTTTGTAGGTACCTGTGCAAGAATATAATTCGCGTGACATTTATCTTACAAAAATTTCGATCACTGGCACGATTTAGCCGTAAACGTTTTACGCACTTTAGTTATTGCTACAAAATAGAAAATAATACATTTATAGTCGTCCTACTTACTATTTTTCTACTTACTTATTAAATCGTTGACCTACTTAAAATTTATATTTTGATAGAAATGCAATATCAGAAGGACGAGTCAGCTGTTTGTGTCTGGCAAAACGTTGAAATAGAATATAGTAAATTATAGGAAGCAATTTCAATAAACATGAATGAAGCTTTTTGAATCTCCATTATTGCGGACATTTTATAAATAATATTGGATAAGTGCGAGTCATACTAACGTACTAAGGGTTCCGTACTTGTACTACACATAATAATACAAAATCCATTCATAGAGAAAGAAGAAGGACTAAGGTAGGTTTCATGTACTTAATTGTTAGCCAATGAGCATTGACCATAATATTATAGTATAATATGTACTTAATAATAAACAATGAAAATAAATATTAAATGACTTTTTTAATCTTTAGGTATGCATTGTGCTGTTTCCCTTTTTATTTATTTTTTTGTAATTTTACTAAATCAATATGTTGTATTGAAGTAGGTGAATTTCATTTGTATAGTTCAAACTAGGTTAAGGTATAAAGGTAAAGTACATTCGAATCAAATGAAACATAAACGATTTTGACGACGAGAGTGGGGCACGTCTTCGTGGATTGAAATATCTTTAGTTCTAGTAAGGCGGACAGATTATTATAATTTATAAGCGACCATTTTTGCATTTGACAATTGGACCCTAATACAGTAGTCACCTATTTTTGCATTTTACGTTTTATTTACCTGTCATCACAAAATTTGAAAACCTTGGACTAATTTTATGACGTCTACCTAATTTCAAAAAGTGTTTGGCAGGTAATGGAGAAATATGGAACATATATACCTACTTAGTATTTGAAAAAACTTAAGCATTTATATTTCTGCACGTTTTCAAGTATTTTTGATGTTATAGGTAACATCCATAGAGGCATAACGGTTCAAGAGGGAGCCCTCGACTTCAAAAGTGCGGCAAAAAATACCTTGCCCAAATTGGCAAACCCAAGCCGTCGCTACACAATTTTTCAGGCACACTATAGCATCCGCAGCACACCATACAAATTTCACTATAATCTGAGTTTCACACACACACTACAAAAATAACCTGTCAAGTGCGAGTCGGACTCGCGCACTGAGGGTTCCGTACTACAACCGGAGGAATAAAACCATAAAAACCACTTTTCTTATCGAACCGCAAAACTAACTTTGTTTTTAGAGGTTTATTGTAAATATCAAAAAACTACTTATTAGATCTCGTTCAAACCAATTTTCGGTGGAAGTTTGCATGGTAATGTACATCATATATTTTTTTTAGTTTTATCATACTCTTATTTTAGAAGTTACAGGGGGGGGGGGGACACACATTTTACCACTTTGAAAGTGTCTCTCGCGCAAGCTATTAATTTTAGAAAAAAATGATATTAGAAACCTTAGTATCATTTTTGAAGACCTATCTATAGATACCCCACACATATGGGTTTGATGAAAAAAAAATTTTTGAGTTTCAGTTCTAAGTATGGGGCACCCCCAAAATTTATTACTTTTTTTAAAATTTTGTGTGAAAACCTTAATGCGGTTCACAGAATACATCTACTTACTTAGTTTCAACAGTATAGCTCTTATAGTTACGGAAAAAAGTGGCTGTGACATACGGACGGACAGACGGACAGACGGACAGACGGACAGACGGACAGACGGACAGACGGACAGACAGACATGACGAATTTATAAGGGTTCCGTTTTTTGCCATTCGGCTACGGAACCCTAAAAATTGCAGTCACGAAGCTGTCGTTGATAGGTTGGGCTCTATCGACTAGTCGGAACGCGAGCGATGACCTATTATAAAACTATGGTAACATCGAATGAAACTTCCCTTTGGAACTCATAGGCACATTGTATATGCTTGCAAATATGTGACATTGCAATGTCAAACGACGCACTGCACTGCGTTCATCACCCTGAGACAGCATTTCTTAGATCTCGTATTGCCCAGTAATTTCGTGTATGGTAATTCGCCAAAGCATACTACCGAGAGGTCAAATGAATCAATTATCATCACGTACAGTTTATCAAAACCGGGTTTAATGAAGACTGTCTTCTTAAAATATTACGTAAACAGTAAACACATTCCACCCAGGTGTGATTGTGGCAAGTGCTGGCACGCTAACCCAAAATAAACGGTCGGTATGCAGGTTTCGACCGATTTATTAATTTTTAACCGTGACTTCGATAAACTTGCACCTTCGTGTTAATTGTGTGTAGGGTTACCACTACCAGTAACGATATTTTTAAAGAAATTTTACTCTTGGTGTTAATAAAACAAGTTAAAAAGTAAAAGTAACAAGTTAAAGTTAAGTAAGGGGGCAAGTTTTATTAAAGAAAAAAAAAGAATAAATGTAACTATCTCACTCTGGTCCTTCCCTATTGCTATGTTCATCTCATCTGTCACCCGCACCATACAGCGCAAATACTATAGTTAGTTTTAAGAAAACTTAGTGTAGAGCATGTCCTGAAAATTCAGAAAGCATTTAGGTACCTACAAGTAAATCTAGAAAGACGAAGGCTATGTCAAGTACTATCTACATAACTATTTATCTTCTATAGAAAGAAAGAAAATATTTTATTTTTAATTATGTATTGTGCGGCACAATAATTAACAGAATATTTGTGCTATCCTTAAAAAATGTAGATACATAGGTACTTAAGTACCATTACGATGCCGGAAGATTTCCTCTAATTGGGCAATATCATGTCATAATATAATAGTATTATATCCTCAAAGCACATAGCTCGTAGAACTGACGGACGTTGGGGAGCCAAAGTGCTGGAACGGTGATCCCGCACAGGAGAGCTCAGTATTTGGCAGACCTCCGACCAGATGGATTGACCATATTAAGAGGGGCACGGTAAGTCGCCGGATACAAGTAGCGCAGAACCATTTCGGTCGGAAATCATTGCAGGAGGCCTTTGCCCAGCAGTGGGCATCCGTCGGCTGAAACGATGTCCTAATATCCTAAATCAAAATATTATAACCCGATACGATATCCACGGAGCGTGGGACAGTGCGTCACAACGCTCGACTCGCCAATCGCCAGTGGATGCAGCTCTGATGACGCACCGCGGAATGCATGTCACATGCCCACTACTGCATGCCTCAGAGCATTGCAACTGGTACTGGTATGTACAGTCGCGGAATGAAAAGGTTCGTTAATTTTCAAAGTGATTCGTTTGCACTAGTCGATTGTTTTAGTATGTTGACATTATGGACTCTTGCAGTACTAGTGTAAGGGAAAATCGACACTAAGGTGGCGAACATTTTCATTCCGCGACTGTACATAAACAATACAAGTACTTATCTTGTATAAGGTATCAAAATTATCGCACCCGCGTACCCCAGCTATTGCGGCTGGGTGCTTTACCACTGAGCTATAAGGGAGTACAGCTCGGCCGAGACGATAATTTCGATGCGTCTCACATTCTATACGAACTGAAATGTTTCCTAATTTCCTAACACAATGATGAATTTAGATCTGAAAAATTAAATCCAGATAAAAATCCTTTTAAATTCAGAAATAACTTATCAATTAACTATTGATATCCCGGAAATAATATAATATATATTTTAAAAAATAATACGTAAAATTACCTAGGTACTTGGAAATACAAGTCGATAAGGAACTGAAATGCTTCACATCTATTCAGAGAAACCGTAAAATCGTTATAGAGTAGGTACTATTTTAAAAGGATCGCCAACTGTTTCAATTAGCACAGAACAAACAACTCTGAGACGGTTAATTATGTAGGAAGCGGTCACGGTTATTCCAATACTTAGCTTTAAAGTTAAAAACTAAAGTCATTTCTTTATTCGCAGGCGTCCGCGTGAAGTACGTACGAAACGAAAAAAAAACATGACGTCTTTTTAAAAGCTTCCTGCATAATAAACATAACAAATAGTAATAAAACTTGACAACTTACCGTGAAATGCTGAAATATCAAAATAGCCACAACTTTATTTAAAGTATCTTTACTTTACACTTGGAGGAGACAAAGGCTCTTAGTGTGTAAAGTGGATCGTAATAAAATAATACTACGAACACGGAGACGGCTATTATGGGAGACATGTTAAGTCAGGAACATACATTGTAACATACCTACCACTGCTACAACTTGATATTGCAGTGTAGTTGGTCTCAAATCAATGAATTGTCTGAACCAAGTTAGCCAAGAAACTTATCAATTTACATTTCACCGTTCAAAATGTTTTACTTTTTTATAGCAAAGAATGACGAATCGAACGAAATGTTCGCCTGATGCCCTAAGTCCAATCTGATATCCTAAGTACAATTAATATGGAATTTTATCCATATTAATTGTACTTTGGATATCAGATGGACTTTTTTCATTCATTTATTTAGAAGGAACATAAAAATAGGGCACAATATTGGATAAAATCTATAATTTCCACGCTGGGACTCGTGTCGTGTGTGGAATTTTTAAACACCAAAGATGCAGTGGATACTGAAGCAATACGAAAACTTCAATAAAAAGTCCAATAGAAGTTATTGGAGGTCGATCCAGAGGTTTAGAATAAGGTACATAAATGTAACTTTGAAGTTCCTGCCCATTTGGCTTGGCCATCGTCTGCGGTATTCGTATTACTTACGACATATTATAGGTACTTACGACATAGCCACATAGGAGTATTACGTACTTAAAGCTTCAGCGGCAGGTGGCTTGCAGAAAATAAAGGATAGGCCGTATAACTCGGCACAATAGTGTCATTAATCCTTCACCGGGTCCGTGACCCCGGCCCGCGAGTGATAGACAATGGTGGTAGTCGGTTGTGAGCTGAATTAATGCGTATGCACATGCAATGGGAAGTGGGGACGACCAGCCTTGAACTTGCCCGATGCACTTCGTCGCGAGCAATGAATGCGAAAGCACCCGCCATTTCTAGGAGGCAATGTAGTGCCACCACACGGAGCGTAACCAGCGCGTCTCATACTACACGATAAAGACGGTTCAGATAACTGAGACTGATTTTTTTTGCTTCTCGCTCACATGCATATTGAAATATTTAACGTGTAAACGAGATAGCCAAAGAAATTTGTTACCACTTTTTTGGTTTAGCTGGTATAGCTTGTTGTTTGTTACCTTTGACCAGTGAACATGTATTTATTCGTACAACACAATTTATTCGTAACTATACATTTTACTGTCTCTCCTTGTTTTACAAATTTTAGAAGTCCGCATTATTACAATCATAGTATCAAACAATCTATGAAATATATACAATTCTCGTGCCAATTTTTGTTACCAAACTCTTCCGAAACGGCTCGACCGATTGTTATGAAATTTTCTGTATATGTTCAGTAAGTAGGTCGTAAGCTATTTTCATATCGCTAATGGCAAAACAACGTTTACCGGGTCAGCTAGCAATAAATAAAGCAACCATGTTAAACAGAATGTGCTTCATCCAAGTCAGTTGTTCTAAATAACTTAGCTTGCGGCATACATATTCGCCCTTCAGAAGTTACATGATGCATCCTTATAAAACTGTTATCAATCACTAAGTCACCGTGTAATATTTTATATAAATCCTCTGCACTTTCACATGATTGCAGCCCCACGTAAAACGATCAGTGGTTTTTTGTGATGGTATCTATCCGACTATTTGGATATTGGCAATCCATTGTCTTTAACCTTGTGGGCGGAATTTTGGTGGCATTGTTATTAGGTAGCAGAAAATATATCAACGTTTTATTTATGAATCCATTCCGTTGCGTTGGAAGGATAAATTATGTACCTTGGTTATTTGTAGACAGGCTTGACACGCCACTATAAATTACGGGTTGATTTCGTCGAATAAGACCTACCTATCTTGGTGGATTGTTATAGTAAGAAAAGAAAAAATCCACACCTCAAATCCAATGTTTGGTTAGAATTCTGAATTTGTTTAAATAGCCATAATAGAAGTTTATGTAACGGTTACATAATGGGGGGTATTAAAACACGAGTGTGAGTTTAAAAAACGAGCCGCAGGCGAGTTTTTTAATAGTATGACACGAGTGTTTTAATACTTAATTATGTAGCGTTTCATACACTACTTTATCTACGCTCATATTATTATCATAAATCCAAATCATAAAATCTTGCTAACTTTTGTCGTAAATCATTGCAACTACTAAGATGTCAGGTGGAGTGAAATTTTCTTTAGTAGGTTTCACTACTAGACATTTTTCAGCGCAAAGTTTTGACTAAGTAACAAAAAAAATTGGTTGTCTGTAAAGTCGGTTTACGGACGATAGATTTACGAGATAACGTCATAATCGTAATCGTTATCGTAATCGTAATCGTAATCATAATCATAATCACAGGCCCAGGTGGAACGGTAGACATTGTGTTGTTGTCTATGGTCAATCATGGCCCATCTATACTCTCGGCAATGACTACCAACTATATGTTGTCTGTGGATTCACTTAAAAAAATATTACATAAAAAATATTACCTACATACCCCAGATAATTGTAACCGTTAACCGTTGTATTGCCGATAGCGGTACTGTAATCAATTCCTTCAAAACCCCAGATACAAATACAGGAATCCAGAGCCGTGTATCGTTATGGATATTAAACAAATTTCTTTAAATATTTCCATAGTAGAGCGATGTTATTATGAATAACTTTTTAATAATTATAGAAGTCTGTGAATAAAGTAGGTAATTATTTGACACATTTCGATTTCATAATTCGAACTTTAAGCAATGAGCGTAGATAAAATATATATTAATACTGTAGAAAGAGCAAAAAGGAAAAAAAATATAATTTCTTTTGAACGTTTTTTTAAGGAACTTGGATGAATAAAGTCTTGCATTTGATGAATTAAGTTCCACGTCGTATACCTAAATGAAAGTTCAAAACGTTCCAACAAGTTACACAAAGAGGTTTCAACAATCACGATAAGACGTAAAAAGGAAACGGCTCGTGTGATAGCACCATTACACTATAGCATCATATTAGACCGGTCAGCAATTACTGTTTTCCTGCTACGGACTGTGTCGTGTTTCTGTCGTGCTGAGCCTATTATCGGTGACAGAACAGAAGCTAATTTAGCTTCAAAGCGATAAGCTCAGGCGATAAGTGTGTCGCTCTGTGCACGCTTGCAGGAAAACATCGTGCGAGGCTATTTTATTTACTGGCCACATTACTCGCAGACCATCTCGATTGTAAGTGCACCGTTGAATTAATAAACACTGTATGTCGCTATTTAAATTTCGCTTGGGAATTTTAATTCAACATCCTTGTGTCATGTTTAAGGAAAGTGAATTGGTTCACAAAAGGAAATGCCCTAAAGATACGGACTTTCTGGGACCAATGCGGAACACAGGTGCCGCTGTCCTTTGGTAATTTACATTGGGTTAACATTTATGAGAGATCCACATACTTTCATATTGTATAAACATAATTTAAGATAAAAGGGTTGGTTCATGAATGATCTCTCTAATAAAAGTTACAATTTCTTGTCATTTTTCTTACCCTTTAAGATGAAGGGATAGATCATAAAATATTTGCAATCTCAAACAAAATGTAAGGGTCAATGTACACAGCTGCGGAATGGAATGGAAGCGACTTTTCGCAACGAAATTGTACGGTCCGGATACTTAGATAAATCGCTTTGGCCGTATCTGGTTAACAACTTAGCACCCTCCCTACTGAACACAGGAACCGCTATTTGATCGGACGTTTCTAAACTGAATAAAACATTTATAATAACTATTATTATAAACTCACAAAATGCGTCGGCTACATTTCGTGAATTGAAATGTTTAAAAAGGTCATGGCATTTCAATATACATAATATAACTAAGAAGATGATATTGAAATCAAAACATTTTTCGCGAACATTGAAAAAAATTTTTACGCTAATTTACATAGAGCGTAAAATTGAATGTAGTTCTAAACGCAACATGGTCGAAAATCTTAAAATTAAATTTACTTTCCGCGTTAAGGTTGAAACAGTTTTTTTTAAACCATAATAATATGATGAGGTGAAGAAAGCTCAATTACCTACCCGCAATTTTCCCCGAAAACCGTCATAAATTGAATATGTAATTTGTGAAATGATGATTATAATAATTGTTTTGTGTAAATAGCGAGATGCTGGAAGGCTCAGCCGGCAGTGGGTTGCGGGGTCGACGCCCTATCAACCGGTCGTGCTTTGAGCTTTGTCGAGCGAGCGGGCCAGCGCGAATTTGACCCACTTTTGAAAATCTATGCTTTATTATAAGGAATAACCACACTGTGGCGAACTGTGGTAAACGATAATCTTTTTATTGGTTACCAGTGAAATTCTTTTCGTAGATAAAACACAAACTAACTACCACACACACGTTATTCTTTCTGAATTACCTATTTGTTATTCTGTTCACATACGAGTATTAAAGCCTAGATTTACCTAATCATCTTTTTTTATGGTCCCATCTTGCCTGGTGCCTCGGCCCGGTACCGGGTCAGATGGGAAAAAATCATATCCTAACAATTATGCACCATGCGATCGTTTGCCGGGCCGGATGGTATGTTTCTCACGAATTTTTCCCATCTGCCCCGGTGATTGGGAAAACGGGTAACAGACATCCTCACAGGCATATACACTCGTAGACATCCATCCGCACACACACAGAGAGACAAACGCGCCTATACAAAGACACATGCTATAAATTAAGAGCTTTCCGAACGTGACGGTAAAGTCTGGCCTTTTTATTTCATAAGTGTCTGAAAATCTACGTGAAAGAATAAACAATGTGATTTTTTTTTTTATCCACACGCCTACAGTTCTTACTGTGATGACCCAGAACATTTTGATTATTGGTAGAACTTTTTGATACAATTAGCGTATAGGTGGGTAAGTAGGTACCTACCTATGATAGAATAAAACGTATACTTTTACTTTAACTTGTTACCTTAAGTTTGCAGTCAATGTTTCTAAAAAGTGCATAACATTGTGAAACTAGAATACATAATAGCATTATTTAAAGGGCAGGTATACCTACATTATAAAACTAGTAGATATAATAATATTGTCTAGTAGAATAAGTATCTATTCCGCCCTTTATGCGCCGGCGCATATTTGTTACATTAATCTCCCCTTCGCGGTTACTGTGTCGACTAACGGTGCTCGGCAGATGGAGTCGAGCGTATCTACTTGCCACCAAAGAATATTTATTATAACAAACAATAATAGGTTTTAATGTTTTACTTAGTTTTTCACGATGGGGCAATTACCCTTGAAACCTTACCGGTTGACAAGTACTGGGACCGCTTGTGGGACTACACTTGTATTGTATGGTCCTAACAATGTTGCATATTGATACTACAACATAGCTACTCGTAAGTATCTCGAGTATGAAGTCGAGTAAGTAGAAGCGATTACCCGAGCGAAGCAAGCCAGGGGCGGGACAACTATAGTAGGTAGCTCTAGTTTTTTTTCTTTATAGTGTTCCAAGGGTTTGGAATGGCGATTTTTATTCATTGAGGTTCAGGTTTCGGAGAAAGTGTCATTATGTATCTTTGCACACTATAGCAGGGTAAATAGGTACAATAGTCTTTTTGAATGAAATTAAAAGATTTTAAAGTATATTTCGCAAATCCGTTCCATAATTCATTCTAGTGTGATGAAATACTACATGGGATTTAGAGGTATTAAAATTATAGTTAGTGTTAAAAATGAGAAAAGTAAATTTAGTAAAAGAAATTTAAAATTATGCCTTCATCACTAAGATACATAGGTAGGTACCTACACCGGACTTGCGAAATTAGATGCGTTTTCTACCTATTTCACCACCTGGTGAATAGATCTTTGGCCGTTGAATGGTTGAAAGCGCTGAACAGTGAACATATTGAACTTGTGGTGTGTTGTGTCATGAGCAGTTATGTGATGCTTCTGACCCACTTTTGAGCAGTAATTGAACAAAAAACACACTCAACTGACCATTGTTCGCCGAGTTTGATCCCTAATTGTTCTCCCACACTTAACTTCGTTTGCTAATCTTTGAACAAGGGATGCCTTCTTTTGGGTTCCGTACCCAAAGGCTCAAAATCGGGACCTACTTATTAAATTCGCCGCCTGTCCGTCCGGTCCGTCCGTCTCCCAATATTAGTAGTAGATTATAGAGAGTTTTGGATTCTGCATCGTCATCTTGCTAAGTTATACATATAGATAATGGTACGAAACCCTTCTGCGTCGCGCGCTAGTCTCATCCAGTCCGGGCCGCATCTCTGAGATAGAGATATAACTCTCCATCTCTCTTCTCTTCTTATCCCTAGGAACCCATTCAGTCACTATTTTTGTCCATCTTACATTGTCTAATCCGCAAACATGTCCAGCTATGATGATTACCAACCTTTAAAAGGAGATGGCTCAGTGGAAGAAGCAATAGCGGAAACAAAGGAATGAAACCAGCAATGTACTTCCTTAGTTAACATAACGTGCACATTTCAGTCGTCAACAGCCGTCAACTGGAGGGATATTCACGAAACGCGTCGGCTACATTTCGTGAAGTGAAATGTTTAAAAAGGTCATAGCGTTTACGTACCTATTTAAGCAGACGATATTAAAACCACAACATTATTTGCAAACACTGAAAAGTTAATTTAACTACTACTGACATAGTTTGTTTGACATATTGTATTCCGTGATAGAGAAGTTCAAAACACAAAAGAATCGAAGAGGTCGAGAATCGTGAAATTAAATTTATTTCGCTCAAGGATTGTATTTCCTAGGTACATTCAATTTTACACTCTAAAAGAATAGACGTAAATTTATTTTTTCAGTGTTAAAATTTTTATTTTATTTCTGAATTCACTTCACTCAGTGTGCGAAAACGTTACGAGAATCGTCCCCCTGTGCACTTTTTAGTCGTCAAAAGCCGTCAACTGGTAGATAATAAAAAATGTACCGTTTCCGACACCGTTGCCCAATAGTGGCAGGGTTTCACATAATACACGCAACCATTTTCGGGTTATCAACTACCTGCCTACCTACTCATATTTCCTTTTGCTACGACAATGAAAAACGGTTACGGTATTGTAGGAACTTACCTTCGAATTGTTTATTCGATACAGCGATAAAATTCGATAAAGCCGCTGTTTTTATTGTGTTTTTGAACATACTTTTTTTAGAAACTTCCAGTTGTTAGGTACTTGACTGCGATTTCACCTGATGATAAGTGACGATGCAGCTGAAGATGTAATCGTACTAACTTAGAAGGTGTAACCAAGACAGCATCGCGCCGAACGCTACAGTGTTTGGCGATGCGTCTTTGCTGGTTGGAAGATAACTAGCCTTGGCCGAAGTCTCCGACCAAGCCAGGCCTGAGCCAAATTAGCAAATGACGGGAATCAAACCCGCGACCACCCACTCGATTAGGCGTGCGCAACTGCGTCGTCAAATTCTTATTCTTTTCTTTCCATTTATAGGTACTCTTTTCAGATAGAAAATGCCTCGAATATAAAAGATAGAAGGCGAAATGCTGGCGAAAGTACGGGATTCACTGTGTGTATTAGCGTTATAAAGAGGGAGATCATTTAGAAAATTAAGCAACAATCAAAGGACCAACGAATTTTGAGCACGTATTTACGTAAAATACACGCAATATAAATATCTACTTTTCTAAGTGAGGAAACATAAGTAGTTCAATCACAAATGAAACGTATTATAATAACCTCAATTCGTCAACGATAAAAAATATCATTACAGTTATCTATCGAATCATATCTTATGGAGCGGACGGCCTCGGGGTCAACGACCTGCCATCTAATGCTTTTGGTTCAGGGAATTAGAAAATATCGAAGAGCCGAAATAATAAACAAAAAGTTGATAACCTCGGCGGCATTGTTGAAGTGCCGTAGATGGCTCGGTCTTTAGCATTGTTGAAGCTTTGGTTTGTTTTGGCTATGCGAGCTTCCCACAATATCAAAAAACAAAGGAATAAAAGTGGGGTTAGTACAGGTTTTTGTACGAATTTTGAGACGACTCGCATCGCACAAACGAATCGAATTCCTTCATACATTTACAGCCAACGCCATCTATGGATAGTCACTGACATGTGGCTGTCGATGATGTGATGTGATGGCGGTGGCTGTAAATGTATGTAGGCATTCTATTCGTTTGTGCAATGCGAGTCGACTCGACATTCGTATTAAAACCTGTACTAACCCCTGAATTCGAAGTCGAATTTCGTTTCAGTCGAATGTAGAAGCATAGGGGCATTTCATTTTGTCTAGATTTCGAAGTAGTAATAAAACTCTACTTGCATAGCCCGTGTGGGCAGAGAATGAGATCACAATAATAGTTAACATCCAAATAGGTTCAGTTATTCTACAGTGAAGCATATATTGCGGTTTGAAGGGCACTGTAACGGTTACGGTTGTTACAGTGTAACCGTCGAGATTGAGTTCAAAATTAGACCTAAGAACTAATTTTTCAGGGTGATGGAAGTGCAGTTAGTCATATTATGACAAAATCTTGATACGCAGTTCACTGGGAATGGGCAGGCATCTATCATTTAACATCAGATGATATTATACATGCAGTATGATCTAGACGTTTTACAGGTGTAAACGAGTTAATCCTACTTAGCTAATAAAATGCTTAACAAAACAACTTTACGCTAAATAAAATTCAAGTAGCATATCCGCTCTTGAAAATATTTTTTTATTGTCACGAGTTTTCATAGCTTTTCTGCAACTGACAGGTTGTTTCCAGTGTGATTGTGATACTTATAACTTTACATAAAAATAGATTTTATGTGATTATATCTAAATAGATATAGGCACTTACCTACTACTTAGACTAGGTATGTTTTTGTTAAAGGCAGGAACTTTTCTTCTTTTATTTTCAAATTCTAGACCTCAGAAAGCGGAGGAGCGATTCTCTGAAATATTTGTGGGGACCTATCAAGATTCTATGCGTTTTATTTTAACAAGCAAAAAGTGGACGTGGATTTTAGACAAAGGAATTATTCTTGATACGAGACCCCTCAGACTACATAGACCCTTTATTTGTTAGAAGTTTGAAAAAACAACTTTTAAGAACAATAGATTACACAACGTTGAACTTTTTATACAGATGGTGATTTATACTTCGAAAATAAAATCATGTAGGTATTTTTATAACCTTACGAGTTGGAGATTATAATAATTGTCAAAATACCTGAGTGTGTGCTTGCGCCGGCAAGGGCCTATAATTATTATGAACCTAAAGGACAAGACTAACTATTATAGAACCAATTCAAAAATTCTTGCAACCACGGGCGCCGGGTTGACCAGATTTGACTCCTTATGTCCAAACTCCAAAGTAATAAAGTGGCCTATTAAAACGAAATAACCGTTATATTAATACTACACCAATGAACGTACTTCAGTGCTCATTAAGCTACCAATTGCGTTCGCGCATCCGCTTTGATGGTAGATAATAATGTAATAACTTTGATGCGTTTCACAAACATAACGGTAACCGTCCCATTGTGGCGTGGAACTGTAAAGAACGACATTACGTATGTATCCGTTAGATCATTTACGGCCGAAATTAATAACGTACCATCTTCTATTTGCCCTAATAGAGATATCAATGTGACATAAGCTTGTGTCTTTCTATCTCTAGTAAGGGAAACCATGGATAGATAGGATATTGGGAACTGCCGTTAGTGAATTATCCACACTAGGTACTTTTCTTTTCTACTAGCCCCAAAGGCTTTAAAAGGGATGAGATCATCTAAACATTTAAGGTAAACCCTTACATTTTCATACAAGCAACAAGTTATCATTCAAACATTTTTTTTTAAGAACAATCTTTTATACGTTTTATCCGTAGGTACTCTTCTGAACACCAGACCATGGTTACCATCTGGGACCAAAGTACCTACTCGTCAAGACTGATCAAACGAATCCAAACTCGACGGGGACGTGTTGTTTAACTACCAAGTTCTTATTGACACCTTCAGGTCCCATCATCGGATCAGCTCTATGTCATAATAATTTTGCATTGTCATCCGGTTTACCCACGCATGCAAAATTTCACTCCACCCACTCCCAGACTTACTGAAGTCCTAACATAGAAAATTTCATAACAATCGGTCGAGCTGTTTCGGAGAATTTTGAAAATTGGCACGGGGAATTTTAATTAGATTGTATTAGAATAAAGTTTACCATACCAACTTGTACTTGGCCAACTTGGTGGGCCAACTTGGTGGGCCAAGTTTAATCACTAAACTCCTTCTAAATAATTGCTGCAAGCATCCAAAGAACATATTTTAGATTTTTATTTTTTTATATTTATTTTATTTATCGGCGTAGTAGTATACCGGTAATTTAGTGTCGTTGACCTATTACGTTACGTTTCCCGACACTGACTTTACGTTCCTTCCATCCGCTTTAAATCTACATCACTTAATAAAGCTGCCTTTCCACAATAGTAGGTACTTACTTAGGCACAACAATGGTATGTTAGATTAAAGAACATGATTAAAGAAAATGAATAATATTTTTATGCTCGCATAAAATGCCATTTTATTACTTCATAATCTATTATTCTCTAAAGAGAGACAGTTGTAAAATTGTGTGTGTGTTGTGGGAATCGTCTAAATCAATTGTAGTTTCGACTTTTCTATCTAATGCATGTGTTAGTGGGCTGTGACAATAGAAATGTACCCTGGACAGGGCGGACGGCGCGAAGAAATGTCGCTAGTTAATCGGTGCCAAAAATGCTTATTTTGCCACCAACAATTAGGCCACGCTGTAATTCGCTCAGCAGCCGCCTATAGAATATTGACAGATGGCGCTACTGTTTGCTTGTACGAAAAAGGTGTACGTAAATCGTTCGGATGCCCATATCCTGAGGTTTTTTATCGGTGGTTGTGACCCATAAACCGCGAGTCTACGCTTCAGTTGCGCTGAGTGCAATGCACAGCTGCTTCGCATATCTCTGGTGGAAAGGCAGCTTATCTCGATAAACCCACTTTTTGAATGGCTGGAGATCCGGTCGCATGAGAGTGACCTACAAACCCCGTGCACCGTAGTTGACCGCCAGCCTTCGCTTAAGTTGCTATCAACATTAAAGCCATTAGTCACCTTGAGATTCAGGTGACTTTAAATATTTATTACAGTAAATGTAATATATGTAATGTAATGTAATGTAATGTATGTGTATGTAGTATATTTTAGGTACAAACTACAAACAAGGGGCTAAACCGAAGTTGGTATGACGTTACGATTTTAGGAACCTTCTCATTGCGAGATGGCGATAAGAATATGTCGTGACAGCACACGGTAAGACCCTACTCATGACGTGACGGCAGACCATAAGACCCTCTTCAGGACGTGACGGCAGACGGTGAGACTCTCCTCATGATGTTACGGCAGACGGTAAGACCCTCCTCATGACGTGACGGCAGACGGTAAGACCCGCTACTCATGACATGATGTCAGACGGTAAGACCCCCCTCATGACGAGACGGCAGACGGCAAGACCCTCCTCATGACGTGACGTCAGACGGTAAGACCCTTCTCATGACATGGCGGCAGACGGCAAGACCCTCCTCATGACGTGACGTCAGACGGTAAGACCCTCCTCATAACATGACGGCAGACGGTAAGACCTTCCTCATGCCGTGACGGCAGACGTTAAGACCGTCCTCATGACATGACGGCAGACGGTAAGACCTTCCTCATGGCGTGACGGCAGACGTTAAGACCCTCCTCATGACATGACGGCAGACGGTAAGACCCCCCTCATGGCGTGACGATAGACGGTAAAATCAGCTTCTCATGACGTGACAGCAGACTTTAAAACCCTCTTCAGGACGTGACCGCAGACGGTGAGACCATGTCATGAGGAGCATGATGTTACGTCAGACGGTAAGACCCTCCTCATGACGTGACGACAGAAGGTAAGACCCGCTTCTCATGAAATAACGGCAGACGGTAAGACCACCTTCATGGCGTGACGGCAGAAGTTTAGACTTGTAGGACCACCTTATTACATGACGTCATGGGTAAGACAATTTAATGGCGTGACGGCAGACAATAATTCCATCCAATGGGGTGATGACAAAAGGTAAGATCGTTTCATGGCATGAGGCTTGACTCTCTCATTTTCCAGATAACCCAGTTAATGGGTTAGTAGAACTTCTAAAGCTTGTTGTGAGAGTTGGTTAGAGATATTTATTATACTAGACCTGAGAAATTCTAGTAACATTTAAATCAAGAACCTAGATCTAGCACCGTTAATACCTACTAAAGCTTTACAAAGTAGGACATTAAGTGGAACCAAGCGCATTGAGAGTTAAATGTACTACTAGATTTTCTATATGTACTACTAGATTTTCTATTTATCAAAGACAAGACAAACTTCCTACAGATATAACTTGTAGCCCATAAATGGATGACCCCTCTCTCCTCTCTCAAAGAGAGATAAAATACTCGTTCCCTATTTAAACCTTTTAGGAGTACAATGTTACAAAAATACTGAATACTGAATTCTTCATAATTATTAACCTACAAGCCTTTATTGACAAAAAAGCAACTTTCATAGACGTAACGCGAAAAATGGCGGACGACCCATATCCCCTATTTACCCCCTTTAATTTCTACATACAAGTCTTGCTCTTATATCTAGTCACTTTTCCGACCAATTAATCGATTATTCTTCAAAAGGGTGTAACTAGCTAATTTTTATTTCGATAGGGCTTTACGTAACTTAAACAGCCGGTGACTCAGCAACGCGCCCCTTGAACATTATTTATTGAGCGATGTCTGTTTACTCAGTAGGCAGGTATGTACGACAGGTAAAAAGCCCCTAATCAATACATTTTCATCAACGTCACGGAATTAGACCGAACAGTAGTATAGTTTGATGTTTCCTGCGTGCCTTCCTACTACATAATTTCTCATGATTATGTGTATGTGGTGTAGGAAAATAATGTAATACTTAGATATTATTCGGTGTAAGAAAATATTAAGTACTTACTTACATACGTACCTATCTATTTATTCATAAAAATAACCCATTAAATTAATGTATTCTTCTCTTACAAAATGGCATTTATAAGGTCCATAGGGTCTCTCATTGGGAGAGAGACGTGTATGTACAAAGAGCAAACCGCTACGAAAATAAAGGTCAGCGGGTGACTAAATAATATCATGAAGTTAATTCCCCAATCTTATTAAGCAAATACGCAAATTCTCGGCCCTTATTCTACAAAAAGAACTTAGGTAGCAACGATCGTTCGTGCGTTTCTGCTGACGGCCAGACTGCGCCATGCGGGGTTGCTCCAGCACTTTGGAACCCCAATGACCGTCGTCGGTTCTACGAACTATTTGCCACTTATGCTTCGCGATACGTCGAACCAAGGTACAGTACACGGCAAACTTCTTGGGTATTATTATGACCTTGATTGCGCACAAGCGAATTTTAGTTCGTTCGGTGGTAAGTGCGGGACGCGTCGGCGAAGAGTCGCCTGCGCTAACTTGCCCCCACTACGTCATTACATACTCAAGAAGTTTGCCGACACCTGTAACGACGAACATGATATAAATTATACTCACATTTTGACATAGCGCCGACCGGGGTAGTATCTCCGTCAGCAAACTAAAACAATAACAACAATCATTACAACAACAATAACAACAATAATTAAACAGAATAATAATCACAACACAACGTTATCACTAATATGAACGAGAAATTAGACTGCGACCTACCAAGTTATTGGTTCGAGTGATAAGATTCACTTTATTTATACATATAAACTTTGTTAATTTTGATGTTGAAACTAGACATAGTGGTGATATTCATGTATTTTTTCAAACAGTTTCAAGATAATTCTTGCCCGAAATCCCACCTTATCAATGATGAAGATGAAAACCGCATCAACGGCATTCATCGACTTATTTATTCGATTACTAAACTTATTCGACGTTATCACGTAAGACATTATTAAACGCAACATGGCAGATATTATAATTTTAAGTACCTATAGACACTAATAACATATAAATAAACAAATAGCACATCCTGACAATTAAATAATACTCATTAATTTAATAATTACCATACAAAGAACATGAAATGTAGATGAAAAAATATGAATAATTTGTAAAGGAAGTTGAACACTTACGAAGTTAATGAATTCAAAATACCGCAAAAGTACACGTAGAAATTCAATGTATTTGATACTCTTTTAAAATATTATTATTAAATCACGTTAAATTATAACAATACGCAAATAATTCGCTTTATACGACTGACACTGACTCCGAAAGGGTTTGAATTGAAATTAGAATATCGCTGCATATCGCTAAATCAAACATGAACCTAAATTGTACATACATAATACTCAATGCAATGATTACCTATATTTTGATTCCCAACTAGACTAATCTATATTAAATTACTAATGAAACTTATAGTTTATTCAGCACCTTGATTTATGATATTACCTGTATCAAAACCTATATAATGCTACGTTTATCATAAGTATAATGAGCAAAACACAATACCTACAACTTTGTTGATTTAATATTGCGTGCATTATTATTACCTAATGTTTCATTGAACTAAAATTATGTAGTTCAAGACTTTGCTATTGTAGGTTGCTATTGATTAAGTTTATTGGAAAACTGCCAATATTGTAAAACGAATATCTACTCAATACTCACTTATTTTCTTATAGAAATGGTAACAGAATGCTGAATTCATTGTGGAAGGAAGACGGTATTAATAATGATAAATTTTCTTTTATCGTTACGTACGGGCCATTATGACTGAATATTGACTTACATGACAAATCAAAGTCTTCTTTCTACTAATAAATCATCGATAAAAGTAAAACTCATGATTGCGACCTTTTATAGTTATGGTCTCTTGTATACACTTAGCATTAGTAATCCCTGATCTGTGGTTCCTTATCCTTACGTAGAGCTGGCGCTACATGGGCGCTACACTTGCGTTACAGAACAAATATTCATAGAAAACTATCTATAGAAAGCGTCATTTAGTTCTTAAAATTAGTTATAGCAACCTACCTATTTATTCATAGACTAAATTAGTTTATATATTATAATTTTATATGAGGTACATACAACCTTACCGTAGTTTAGTACGAGTATCGAGCTAGCTACCATTGTGGTAGCTACTATTATGTTCCATTAAATATCTAAACGAAGTTTTCATTTCAAAACACAGAAAATTTCGTTCTTATCGTAGGTACAAAATAACCTAATAAACAATCGTTTCAAATTTCTTATATAAACAAACGTTTTCTAAAACGTGACAAAATGGTAATAACACGTTGAGTGGTGGAGTCAAATGTATTTTTCCATTGAAATTATTACACAAACTGTTGATACATAAGAAAACTAACCTGTACTTAGTAAGCTAAAACTTTGAAGTAGGTATGCAACGTAAATGGAAATATATCTAGGTAATTATTCAGCTTTAGGTATACCCATTATTAAAAAAATACGCAGTTAGGTTCTATCAAGTAGTACAAGCTTTAAGAGCTGGCAAACTGGCTCTTTTTTACAATGTTTAAGGCATTTTGTTTAAAGAACTGATCATCGAATCCTTACAAAAAAAATATGTAACGGAAAATTAGGGTTTTATGAACAATCGGTATTGACAAGAAAATTGATTTTCTCAAACCCTGTTTCAGAAAAAAATTCCCAAAAAGCATCTAATTTGGTCATACTTTGAAAATTGTCTGTAAAACGGCACAAGCTATTTAATTAATTCTTGCACACAAAAAAAGTACATAAAAATTACAACAACTTTGATTGACATTTTTATTTTTAGGCCTTCTAACAATTGTGTAAAGTAATAATTTTCCCGAAATTTAAGTAA
The DNA here is from genome assembly GCA_036785405.1 of Coenonympha arcania. NCBI lineage: Eukaryota > Metazoa > Arthropoda > Insecta > Lepidoptera > Nymphalidae > Coenonympha > Coenonympha arcania. Next base: position 9,641,957 of record CM072072.1, read on the forward strand.
ATCAGTGTGAACGCGGTTGCTCCGTCCCCCTGTAAACTGTCATTCGGCCTTCTTAAAGCCTTAAAAGACGTAATCCTTACGTTGTTGAAAATTTGTGAAATCGTGCCGTACGAACGTAGCAATATTTACAACGCTGCCCGTTCCGTCACATGCTTTGCAGTTCAGTGTAATGGCTTAGTTTCCGTGATAAGAATAAGAAAGGAAATGTTTGGTAAACATTACCATACCGTATATGAGTACTGAATAGTTCGACTGCCCTTTCACCAAGATGTCAACCGAAGATATTATACGCAAATAAATAATATTATTATGTAAACCGAGAAAAGTATGGAAAATTAGAACAGTTCATCTTTACATAAAAGTATAGTACAGGTACAATTTCTCAGGGCGCCTCTATAGAGGCGTTGCCTCTATATATTGCTCTGTCGTGTAATAAGATAGGTAGTAATTTATTAAACGCACCCCACTATGTCAAAATCGCTTGTTTTATTGGATTCGTATGGAGTTTGACAGAGTGGGGCGCGTCATCGTAGACAGAAGTAGCAGTTGAGTTGTGCATTTCTGCAGGACAACAAAAGCGAAACACTCGAATGGTTTATGACCGAGTCTGCAGCGAGATAATAACACTACTATAGTTGAAGCTAAAACTTAATTGTTAAAAAATTAGTTTATCCCTTCTTTCTTGCCTTTATTTGGTCTATGTCAGTTAGTAATTGTTTTCAATTCGGATAAAATAACTTAGCAAGTAATGGTAACCTTTAAATGGGTTTACATAATATATCCTGTGAATGTATAGAACAATGTTTTGTATGTATTTATTTTAAGAATGCTGTACCCACGCTGTACCCAAATAAATAAATAAGACACAACCTACACTGCAAATAGATTTTGATAAAGAGGCTTAGTGATAAAATGAACGTAAATGTTAGTGTTTTGAATAAAACGGTTTTCATGAAAACCAGAATTAAATATTGTAGCTTTAACAAACTTTCAAAAATTTCATAGGAGTAAATTATTTTATACTATTTCCGGACATATCTGAAAGAATACGTGGCTCTCACGAGGCCCCGGCCCGTTGACGTAGCTACTCACTCCGGCAGCTGAAATTCAGCACTGTGTCATGATTTTTACGAGTTTCAGCTGTTATTTCGTGTGTTCATCTTTCCGCTACATTTTTCCTGCGACTTCAATTTTTGCGGCATTGGTTTGGACTACTGAATATTCCAAAAATAGAACCGGGATCTTCATTTCCGAACTGTTCTCCCGTTCGTTTCAGAGTATGTTCGGTTTTTACGGAAAAGTACTCTTTACAAAAGGCACCAAGTATGTCGTTAGTACCTACTTGTTTTATCGTATCCAAATAATAATATATCTTTTAAGTAGATATCCTTAAAAAAGGAGAAATGGCAGTCCTATAAAAAAATCCTAAATGAACTTATTATTCAAATTAAATATCTTGAAATTAAATTAATTCTACAGATATCTTTTAAGTGAGTTTTTTTAGATATTAATACAATATATTAGGACATTGCGCTCAATATTGCAATTTAGCATCAAATAAAGCGACAGCTTGTTGTTTATGGGTACTAGATAACTCATAAATATAGATGATATATATAAACATAATATGAAGAAAAACACGACACTGAAAAACATTAATGTTCATCACACAAACCTTTTCCAGTAGTGGGAATCGAACCCACGACCTGAGGGCATGATCACTTACACCACTGCGCTATTCAGTTGCCTTAATTACGTTACGACGTATAGTACGATTCACGAAAGATGACCACAAATGGCGGGTCTTTTCTTCATGTACACTCATGAAGAAAAGACTTAAGCCAAAATAATTACCATATATTAGTTAAATAAGACCATATATATTAGTCAAAATAAATAAGACCATAATATTAGTTAGATAAGTCCAAAGAGACCTAAAATAGGCCCGCCATTTGTGGTCATCTTTCGTGAATCGTACTATACCTAAACGAATCTAAATAAATGAAGATGCATGTCGGTATCTGCGTAATTTTTACGTAAGTGGGATGTTAACAACAAAATTATTCAGCAATGCAGATTTTCATAAAGAACATTTTTTCAGCAATTGATAAGTATAGAAAATATTGACCTACAGGATGATTACAATAATGAGTCGAAAAAGATTACTTACTTGGTCTATAAATAAATGTCTCCAGTCTAATATATTCACATATCACAAATTGCGTAGATTGCTATTGTATTCCTTATTTTTAGAACGTAACTTAACTACTTCACATAATATTTACACAAATAAAAGCTGTATGCATCCTTTGTAGTCCATAATTTGTACCTATAACATTGGGCATTTGAGTTCTATTTTAGTCACAGAAAAATAAAATTTCGTTAACGCCATCACCAGGGCGCTGTGCCTGACTATGCCGTGGTTTCCCATAAAACACGCCACGGGATTTTCACCCTCGCATACTCACGTACGCATGCGTAAAATTTAAGGTTATCCGCCATCCCTTTCAACCCCTAAATAATAAAAAGAGTGGCGTATAAGAAGGGTGACTTGCGCAGTGCAGTATTGATGGATATAGAGAGGTGATTGTATAGTAGGTACCTACTCGTAAGTCGTAGTAGGTACCGTTTCGTGATACGGAAATACCGCAATTTATTTTGATTATCACCATAAAAGGTATGGGGTGCCGAAATTAACGTACCTAATCCAATTAGATAATTCAGAACTCAATTTAGAGCTGTTTTTCGTGGCAATAGCTGTTTCATTGAATTTCATCATTCAGTTTTAATTCTACTTTACAAAACTTCAATGAAAAATTTAAACCTGTTCGTAATTAATAAAGTATAGTTATTATTAGTAATAGAAAACTATCAATTAAACAAACATTTTGTATACTACAAAATCGTCCAAGTGAATAAATGCATTAAAATATTATTCAAAACAGTTTCATTAGAAACGTAATTACGTTCATAAATAGCAAGTTACATCATAAAAGCTTTTCATTGCAGAGCTTTTTACCATCGAAAATTTTAATTCAAGTTCGGAGTCACGTAGTGCCATCTATCTAAACGGCAGAACATTTATTCACCCCCGGAGGTTCCGAAGATTTGTAATGAGCCGGATCAGGCTGTGGTCCGACACGACTTCGCAAAGCTCTGGTTAGATGCCAGCACCTTCCGTAAACCGGCTTTTGACGCAATGCACTGTCTTTTAGACGCCAACCGTACTCAAAGCCGGAGCTTTCTGCGAAATAGTACTTATTTTCCGGAGAGATTCTACTACGCTTGACCAAGTATTGCTCCCTTCCATTTTCTGGTTTGGGTTTGTAGATAACGCTCTTTAATTCCGGATAAACTGGGCGCATTACCGGATCAAAAGTCAGATCCTCGTCGGGTCTTGCAAGTCTGGGATCCTCTTTCGGATCACCCAGATCAACGTCGACTATAGAATGTCCTCGTCGGAGGTGTTTAATACCAGGTATGAACGTCCCGTCGCGAATAGGGACTCTTCGTCTATTGTAGCCAGAAACAATGTGATCTCTTGTGACAGTCGCCAAGCCACTAACCATGCCGCTAGCTATGACATCTGTCTCGAAGTAATTAGTAGGCTCTCTAGCGAGTGTAGCGGCCTGCTGTATCGCCTCCCAGTTCTTGTGGATCCAGTTGAGCCGCAACCGGTTTTCCTTTTCGTAGTTTTCGATCAAGAATATAATGACTTTCGGATTTGTTATATCGATCAGAGGCATTTTTTGGTTGTTTTATAGACGGTAGGTTTATAAAGTTTGTGTAAAATAAAATATGAATTCAGAAAACTTACTCGTTTTGTTTACGACGTGATAAATATGTCTGACGCGTGCAAAACTTCAAAACTATGAAATGAAATGTCACTCTCGGCGGTCACTCCTCTCGCCGCGCCAACTGGCCAACAAAATAACACCGAGATAAAAATATCCGCGTTCCATTAGGACGGTCGATCTTGTTTTTTGCAAGCTTTCTCATTTTCTTTTAGATCATGCGTGTGATTCGGTTTTTCGCTCCGTCCACGGGAGTTATAGATTTTTTGTAATACAATCTGGTGGAAATAAATATGCCTTCATGTTTCGGCGAACCTAGTTAGGTACTTGCCTACAATGTCACTCGATTCCCGGCAAAGGCCGGAAATTTTAGAATTTCTAATCTCTAAGTTGGCTCATGTCTTGGGTTTCTGCTAGTTGCTACTGGATTTAGCGTTTTCAGTGTGATGCTCTGTATCTAGCAACCGTTGAGAGCTCTACATAAATAGTTACCCACGAAAACACCTTCGGCTGTATGGTATTAAATACCATCAGGTGAGATCACAGTTTCATCATTGGATACTAAATTGTAAGTAAAAATCAATTGACTTTTTTGTGAGAAAATCGCATTCGTTGCAAATCCAAAAATCAAAAGGGAAGTTCATCATGAATCATCATTGAAAGGAAATCATGGCATAATAGCCTTAGCCATTATCTGCAATCGCTCAAATGAACCAATGACAGTTGTCTTAGATAAGTCACTTGATCAATTTTGCGATCAAATTTATCCTTATTATATATCTATGTTCCCAACGTAATGATTATTTGTTATCGGATATACCTATATTGCATTTAATTTCGTTTCTGCGATGATCGCAGATAATCCATTATATCACTATAGATTTGCTACGATTAGGTAAGTGAAAGCTGTCGAAACTTGAAATCGTAGAATGTTTAATTTTGACGTAAAAATGCGATTTTTCTACACAATCACACTTATTTAAGGAAAGAATTTGACTATTTTCTAGATAATAATAAGTCTGTACGTATTTCAAAATTTGTTTATTCATAAATAAATAACATTTTTGTTTGGAACAAAACAACCTCCATATTATTCACACGCCATACAACTCGTCATATAATTGAATTACAATTATTATTATCAATTATCTAGTTACATTCTAATAATACTTACAGCAATCTTAAAATTTACGTTGTACATATTTCATTACCACAATGAATTTGAGATTTTTATTTATGAAAAAATATCTAACGTTTATATAGAGAGAGTTATATTACCAATTAGAAAATATTTTATTTATTATCATATCTGCTATGGAACAATATTAATTGGTCAAAACTTGTATACATTACGTCAGTAGAAAATTGGCTTTTTATCATTGAAACGATGAAGCTTGGGAGCAGATTTAGAATATGACAGATATAAAATTTGTTTGTAAGGCATGGACAGTTATATTGAAATTACTAAAAGAGTTCATCAGGCAATATTGTAATGCTATCCCTTTTTGTTATACTTTATCTGACAAGGAGGGACAACATTACTTACAATGTTTTAACTAATGAACTCTGGTCTTAGTGGTCTGTACCTAATAAAAATGTAGTGGATTAGCATAAACACGTGGAGAGGCGTTCAGTTTCAGATTAGTCAGTCAGTCAGTTAGAAAATTCTAGGCTTAGGTACTACTGTAAAATCGTGGGACACCGGACATGTTAATATCGTAAAAATCTTTGCTTAAATCTTAGTTATCTTAGAAATTAATCGAGAGACTCGACTATTTTGTGAGTTACTCACCTCTAACTCAATGCTCGAACTAATTTCTAAAAAAATTGATTCATACAAGTGAACGTTTTAATATAATAAATACGTAGGTATAGATGATACTAAAGCTTTCCCATAATTCATGAGCTTCTTAGCTTACAAATTGTGAAAACAAAATGAAATTTGAATATGGCGGGTAGACCTGCTTTAGTTCACCTTAAATTAAAAACAGCTTGTGACGAGAAGATTGACAATTTGATATTGAAACATAACATGATAATATTATGTTAGGTATAATATATATAACTGTAGACGCCACAAAGTTATTCCTTGCTCTGTGGTAGACGCAATAATTATTATTTATATCAATCTTTGCTAAAACATACATTATAATACAGAATAGCGACCATATTTAATGTAACAAACAGGTTCCAAAATGCTAGAGTCGTACAATAACCTCTCCTTAAACCTATGTTTTTGTTGAACGCATGTTTGTCCACTTTGAAATAATTGACTGCGTCGAGAGAAATTTTGTATTAAGTATTAAATAAATAATACCACATTTTGTTGTATTTCTTCATATTTTTGTTGATTCAAGAAGATATTTGGAAGTTAAGTTAAGAAGATATTTCAAAGGATTTGTTGTGCGAATACTCTGAACTAAACTAATTTGACGCATCTAAAAATAAGTGCCATTGTTTTCTTAATGCTCCCCATGGAAAAGTAAGCATTATTTTTACACGTATGTAATTATTTAGTTTTAAAGATTTTGCACAACAGAATTGGCCCTAAAACTAAACAGGTAGTTCTAAAATTTAGGGTGATAAGACTCTTTTTTTGTTAGACCAGTGGTTGATTATTAACTTCAGAAGGACCAAACCAAACGTCCCATCTCCTTTTCGACGGTGCCCACTTAGACGGAAAGAATAACTACGCTGTCCTGTCCATGCCAAAATGACCATTAATGCTAAGGGAATAAAAACGAAAGCTAATTTGATACAAAAACATTCAGACTGGAATGGATAAACTGGTACCAACTAACATTCTGAAATAAAACGTAGCGCGAGGCGGTGGTTCCCAAAAGCAGACGAAAGGGTATAGTTCCCAAAAGCAGACGAAAGGGTATAGTGACTGCGAACGATTACTTTACAATAAGTACTTACCAAAAAATAATTACGTTAATTTTGTTAATTTTTGTTATTTACACAAAGACAAAAATAAGGAAATTGTGCGATCGAAACGATACTACTCTTTATTGTCCACAAACAAATATATGTATTTCTCAGTTAACATCATCCGATCGAGACATGGACATTTAGCCCCAATTTCACCGATTAACTAACCATGGTTTAGTTACACATTCTTTGTATCTCTCCCTTTTCGCAATCGCATATGTCATTTGCCAAAAAGAGACAGTATTACATAGTAAACGGGGGTGAAAACGCTTGGTGAAATTCGGGCTTAGCAACTTATTAACTAAAAACTAAAAGTTATTACTATATTAGTGCAATTTCTATAATCACAATACTCAAGCTTGCATTTTCTCGGAATCGATTAAAGAATAATTTAGTACAATACCTAACTATATAATATAAGAATTTTTGGTATCTTGGTCATTTATTTACTAAATGTCACGAGAATTAGGCCTTGCTATTGAATATGCATTTAATCGGATTACCTATTACTATAAAAATATACAAAGGTACCTTAAATAATAAAACAAAACTAGCGACTCGCACAAAAAATCATCGTGCCATACTCGTATGTAGTAGGAATACACGAATGAGGTAAGTAAATAAGAATATCTACATACGCGATTTCTCGTAGAAATGTAAAGTTACGTATGACAATAATTTGTAAAAAAAAACATTTCGAAAATACCGACTTCAAACTACGATATAACTTTGAACTCAATATACGATACAAAAGCTACAAAACAAAAACTAGATACCTAAGTAAAATGTTTGTAGATGCGTACACTTTTTCATTTGGAAAAATTAATAAATTGATAACGGAAGAATTCACAATGGAAGAGAAATTTATTAGAATTTATTAACTTTTAAGATATTTTATTATTATACTTTATATTTTACATGATATTATTTTATCTCAGCTTCAGCTTATTACAAAATTAGTTCCGATAAAATCTTATTTGATCCCCTATGAAATAATGAAATTCGCAAATATAAGAATATCTTATATCCTTCTGAAGTCGGTACAAAAAAAAATGAGGGTAATAATATAGTCATGTAGGTGTTTAGTTAATCAATATACAACGCCTTGCGTTAGATGAATTTCAAATTCGACTATCATCTACAATAATTACACAAATATCACACAAATCTCAAAGCACACTTTCATACAGTAACCCCACTCTGGACTTATAGGAACACTGAATTAATGCAATTGTTATATCAGAACTGCTAGGCGATTGTGTAAGAAAAACGACTTCATCGCTATCGTTATTATAAGAAAATTCTGCCAAGTAATTGGCTGGAAAACATGTAAACAGCATATCCACTCTGGACTTATAGGAACACTTAATTAATGCAGTTGATAAATCAGAACTGCTAGGCGATTGTGTAAGAAAAACGACTTCATCGCTATCGTTATTATAAGATAAGAAAATGCTGCCACGTCATTGGCTGGAAAACATGTAAACAACATAATATTCTGCCTATCAGCGGGCATAATTCGTTTACAATTACGATAGCTATAAATACGCTTCTCTTGCATAACGCAACATTAAACAGATGGTTGTTAAATATATTGTAAAAAAGACTTAGACCAACATTTTTCACCAATGGCCAGTCGCCAAAATAAACTAAGTGACCTTTATCGTGTTGGTCAAGACCAATTGGTGTGAAGGTACATTATTTCCATGTGATGGCTTAACTTTATGAATATTGTACTCAAGCATTATAATATAGCAGTGGATGATATTTCAAAGAAACGCAGACGGTTTTTGTAAATTAATTTTTAGTGTCAGTCCCAATAACAATAATTTTCAAATTCCAATCGCCCTTTGATACAAGATTTTAAATACGCCCTCATTATCCGATGACGGATATCAAAAAAACTTACAGACCAGTGGGCCAAATTACTTCGAGCTATATTGCCACACAATGTTATGGCGTTCCATACATGTAGCAAAAAGTCGCCGCCTGTGAGGCAATAAAATAGGGAAACAGACCGCTGTCTCACACATCTGTCACACTTATAGGCTTTACAGCAGGCCTGCCGGCAACAGATGCCGTCCGTTTTCCGCATTTTATTACATAGCAAGCAACGAGTTTTCGCTACAGACATAATTGTCGAACGATCAAAGGATACGATTTCAAACCGCAATTGGGTATATGTAACACAAACAGTGAACACATTTACACTATCATCGAAAACTTTTTGATGGTAGTGTTTTTTCAACTCACACAATTATCTATATATATGTAATAAATGTGTGCGCTAACGTGATTGCGCATGCAAATGCGTGCGCTTACGTGTTTGCGCATCCCACACATTTACATCACGTACACAAATGAATTGCACTAAATATACGTGCAAATGTGTGCGCTTACGTGATCGCGCATCACACACATTCACATCCAGTACACAGACGAATCGCAAGAACTACGAGTATACGTGCAAATGTTAACGTGATCGCGCATCGCACACACTCACTTTGCTACAGTATGTACAAATGTGTGCTTTCTCAAGAATCATCGTGTGCCACGGATTTCCACGTGACACCCGCTTAATTCAATGCAGTCATTCCATTAGTCTATTGGTCAAACAAATGACGTGTTGGACGCAATCCTTCAATTTAGCTCATTCAGCTGACAGATTTTGGTCTCAGAGTACAGGCTCGTGATTGCGGATCGCACACTTTACTTGGTATTTACTCACTTTGTTGCAAGAAGTGTACGTGCAAATGTATGCTTTCACAAGAATCATCGTTTGCCACGGATTTCCACGCTCAATTCAATTCAGCGCCAGCGTGTTGTTGCAGTCGTAGCCCTACGACCGGATTCTCGAGGATTTCATATTTGGAGTTAATCTCAGAGTACAGGCTCGTGATTGCGGATCGCACACTTTACTTGGTATATACTCACTTTGTTGCAAGAAGTGTACGTGCACTCGCAAGAATCATCTTTGAATTCCAAGTTTAATTCAATTCATTCATTCCATTAGTCTATTGGTCAAACAAATGAGGTGTTGGACGCAACCCTTCAATTCAGCTCGTTCAGCTGACAGATTTTGGGATCCCTCGGCAGCGCCAGCGTGTTGTTGCAGACGAGGCCTACGACCGGGTTCTCGAGGTTTTCATACTTGGAGTTGGTCTCTGACGACAGGCTCACCGCTCCGCTGCTGTCGCCTTCGTAAGTGTCGGTGTCGTCCACGTGCGAGCTTGTGCTGGACTTGTCATTCCTCTCGGGTACTTGGTCCAACGCGTAGTCGTACTTCTCGCCGTTGTCGCTGTTGGCCAGCTCGATCCAATGCGCCCGGTTGATCTTCACCCGGTCCAGCATCGGTTGCAGCGATTGGGATAGTACCGCGAATGCCTGTAAATGAGAAGAGGTTTTTGAATTTTTGAAGTTTTAGGCACGTTGGAAATTTTTTAGTCCTAGATAGCGCTATGTTGGCCCTCTGTGCAGAGCCTGCATGAAGGAGGACAAAACGCCGGCACACGTGCTACTACGGTGCACCGAAGTGTCGGATCAACGCGAGACCTACTTGGGCTCCTCAGCAACACTCCAAGAAATCCTGTGCGACCTGGGAGGCCTCTTCGGATTCTGGAGTGAGCTCGGCTGGCTGGAGTGATCCGGCGAGGACCCGCATCGGCGACTCCACGCGCAACGGACGAAGAGATTTCGGCCAATCGCGGAAAAGTCCCAGGAGAAGAAAGAAAGAAAGAAAGAAAAGCGCTATGTTGGGCCATCACGTGTCTGTTAAAGTTTAAGCAACCGGGCCATAAGTATTAAACTTTCTGTTTCGTAAGTTTCTGTGAATCTATCATGTAAGTTCAAATGTCATGATATGATTTAGATTAACTTATTACCTCATAAATTGGAAGGCAAATAGTGTCGATGAATTTGACTTGCATAGCAGGGAGTTGATCTTCTTTATCTCTGTTCATGATGTCCTGGAACAGAAAACACAGCTCATTGAAAGTATTTCTACTAAGCACTTGTTTGTTAATTTCCACAAGTCAGTGGGAAACCTACGTAGTGACCTACAATTTAAAGATCTCGGTCTTTAAGTATAGTATATTTAGACATACAGAAACTATTATGTCTTCAAATTCACCCTGACGAAAACCGTTCCAGGTCGCCCTGATGGAAGAACTCGCCAGCAACCAGCGCCATGACTCATCGCTCCACTGGCCACGGTTTGGTGATGGCAGCCAGATCGCACGCAGTCATCAGTATGGCTCAAACATCAGCTCCATGGTCTACATTACATTACAGGTACTTACAATGGGGGTGAGGTTCAAGTTCTGCCGTTCCAGGTCTCCCTGACGGAAGAACTCGCCTGCGACCAGCGCCGCGACCCGTCGCTCTACCGGCCACGGCTTGGTGATAGCAGCCAGGTCACACGTAGTCATCAGCATGGTTCAATCTCTTATCTCCATGGTCTGCATTACATGACAGGTACTTACGATGGGGGTGAGGTTCAAGTTCTGCCGTTCCAGGTCACCCTGGCGGAATAACACGCCTGGGACCCATCGCTCTATCAGCCACGGCTTGGTAGTAGCAGCCAGGTCACACGCAGTCATCAGCATGGCTCAATCTCTTATCTTCATGGACTGCGTTACATGACAGTTACTTACGATGGGGGTGAGGTTCAAGTTCTGCCGTTCCAGGTCACCCTGACGGAAGAACTCGCCTGCGACCAGCGCCGCGACCCGTCGCTCCACCGGCCACGGCTTGGTCATGGCAGCCAGATCGCACGCAGTCATCAGTATGGCTCAAACCTGAGCTCCATGGTCTACATTACATGACAGGTACTTACAATGGGGGTGAGGTTCAAGTTCTGCCGTTCCAGGTCTCCCTGACGGAAGAACTCGCCAGCAACCAGTGCCGCGACCCGTCGCTCTACCGGCCACGGCTTGGTGATGGCAGCCAGATCGCACGCAGTCATCAGCATGGCCCGCAGGAGTCCTCTTCGTTCTTCGCACTCGCCCCAAAGAGGTGTCACTGCTCGGTCTTTGCTCACCAGCTCGATGAATGGTTTACGTTTACTGGAAAAGAAAATAATAAAATTTCAGGAAATGTCATCTGCCACGTGAATTTTATCTATAAAAAAAAGATTCCAACGAATTGAGAACCTCCTCCATTTTTTGAAGTCGGTTAAAAAGTGTGTAAAGATTCCCTGCCATTCGGTATTTTTATTTCTTAGTTTTTGAAAGCGTTAGGGAATGTAAAAATATTTTTTATTAATAAGTCAAGCCTGCTGATCATTTGCCAGACGATTTGTTTTGCGTATCTAAGTGTACATACTGTATAAAATTAGGAAATACCTATACGTAATGGCACTTCTTAAATCGAACGGCAGATTTCTAATGTTGAAACGAAAACGTAAAACGTGTTGAGGACTCAACTTTCAATCAATTTGTCAATATGAATAAGACTAGAAAGTAGAGCTTTCAACATGAAACCATGTTTATGTTTTGTTTGTGGAAATCTTGTTGATGTTTACATTTACCGATGCACATTCGAATCCAAAGGATAAATTCAATAATTCCAACCATTTTTGACATACTCCATCGATTTGGCTCATGAACGCTGGGCCGGACTCTTACCGACTAAAAAAACCCACCTAGCTCGTAGCAGTGATGTAAGTACCTGCCTTTGTTGTCATAATATTACGACATAGGCTCCGGAAATTCCTAAGCTCACTTAAAATACACGGCTAAATCAGTGGACAGTATGGCGTCTTCCAGCACTTTGACGACCTTCTCGTAGTCGTCGGAGGAGAGGTTGGCGGGCACCTGGTTGCCGGGCGAGTTGAGGATCATGAGGTCAGAGTGGTGGTGCTCCATCGTGGACGTGGAATATAATTACAAAGGCTCACCTAAAATACACCGCTAAATCAGTGGACAGTATGGCGTCTTCCAGCACTTTGACGACTTTCTCGTAGTCGTCGGAGGAGAGGTTGGCGAGCACCTGGTTGCCGGGCGAGTTGAGGATCATGAGGCACTGGTCGAAGTGGTGGTGCTTCATCGTTGACGTGGAATATAATTACAAAAGCTCACCTAAAATACACCGCTAAATCAGTGGACAGTATGGCGTCTTCCAGCACTTTGACGACATTCTCGTAGTCGTCGGAGGTGAGGTTGGCGAGAACCTGGTTGCCGGGCGAGTTAAGGATCATGAGGCACTGGTCGAAGTGGTGGTGCTCCATTGTGGAAGTGGAATATAATTACACAAGCTTACCTAAAATACACAGCTAAATCAGTAGACAGTATGGCGTCTTCCAGCACTTTGACGACCTTCTCGTAGTCATCGGAGGAGAGGTTGGCAAGCACCTGGTTGCCGGGCGAGTTGAGGATCATGAGGCACTGGTCGAAGTGGTGGTGCTTCATTGTGGAAGTGGAATATAATTACAAAATCTCACCTAAAATACACAGCTAAATCAGTGGACAGTATGGCGTCTTCGAGCACTTTGACGACCTTCTCGTAGTCGTCGGAGGAGAGGTTGGCGAGCACCTGGTTGCCGGGCGAGTTGAGGATCATGAGGCACTGGTCGAAGTGGTGGTGCTCCATCGTGGACGTGGAGTACAGCTGCGCGAGCGGCGACGATGCCCTGGAAATGCAGGTGGCGTATGTGTGAGAACTCATTTTAGCATTTTTGTAATTAAACTAGCTGATCGGGCAAACATTGTTTTGCATTCAGGGGTATGAGAAACAGCTTACGACCTTATTCTCATACCTACCGAAAGATGACAAAAAATTCATTTAAATCGGTGAAGCTATTTCGGAGGAGTTTGGTTACGAGAATTTAATAAATTACATGACAAGCTGACCTGGCAAACGTTGTTTTGCCATTGAGGGGTATGGGAAAAATAGCTTAGCATCTATTCTCAGATTTACTCACTTGATCTGAAAAGAGTTATTGGTCCCCCGGTGATCAAGGTCGTGGCACAGGCAGCCGATGATGAGAGCCAAGCACTCCAGCTCGCCGAATATCTTCCACCACTGCGTCTCCTGAAACAGTCAACACTATTTGAAAACTATATGGAGGTGAGATGGAAGCAAACTGATAAAATAAAGCTTCTATGACTATACGTTCCTATTTTATCAATATTTATATGACAAATACTTTGATAAAAAAAAATTCAGACTTATAAACTCGCCGGCATATTTAGCGGAACATAAAAAAAAGGTTTGATATCAGTATCATATAAAGTTGCTGGCTGGTTTATACGTTATTTAATTTAAAAAGAAATATTTTCAAATTAAGAAAACAACTGAACATCACATTTTATGCAATTGTTTTAATTTTATTCAAATACATCTTATCTGGAGCGAACTTCGAGTATTTCTTCTTCGAGTTTGATTTAAAATTTCATTGAAATACTGTTTTTTGTTAGTTTTTTTTAATCGCGTATCTTTCTGGAGTTGATGACTGAATTATGCCTGACTTAGCCCCAACGGAGATTGCCAGGGCACTCGAAATGCGAAGAAATGGTCAAACCTACAGAGTGATATCCAGAGATCTTCGTCGACCAGTTTCAACGATCCATCGCAGTATCCAACGGTTCAGGGAGACCGGTACTTATGTGAGAAGAGCAGGACAAGGCAGAAAAAGACGCACTTCGAGTAGGGATGATCGTTTCATTCGGCTTCGTGTACGTAGGAACCCCTGTTTGACGGCCGTCCAAGCCCGACATGAGTTAGAAGCAGTGCGGGGTGTAACCGTAAGTGAGCGTACGGTACGAAGAAGGCTCGAAGAAGGTGGTTTGGGTTCATTTGTGCCCGCCAAGGCTCCAAGGCTCGAGGTAAATCATCGTAGAAACAGGTTAACTTTTGCTCAGGAACATCGACTTTGGAACGCGGACCAATGGAGTAAGGTATTGTTAAGTGATGAGTGCAGAATTCTCTTAGATCAAATTGACGGCAGACAAAGAATATACAGACGCAAAGGAGACCGATACATTCAGACAAATTTTGAAACTACAGTTGCATACGGTGGTGGATCAATAATGGTTTGGGCGGGCATTTGTTTGGGAGCTCGCACAGACTTGGTAGTGATTGACAGAGGGAGTCTGACTGCAGACCGCTATATCAGAGAAGTTTTAGAAGAAAATGTCGTACCGTTTGCCCCATACATCGGTGACGATTTTGTTTTTATGCAGGATAATGCTCTGTCGCATACCGCTCGGGTAACTCAAGCTTATCTTAATGATATGAATATCACTGTTATGGAGTGGCCGGCGAGATCACCGGATATGAACCCAATAGAGCACGTTTGGGACTTGCTGAAAAGAAAAGTTAAGTCCAGAATTCCAGCTCCTGCCAACGTGGGAGAACTGCGAATCGCCGTAGTTGAGGAATGGCGGAGACTGTCCCAGGAGACCATCGATAACATCATTCTCAGTATGCCTAGACGGGTAGAAACTTAAATAAGAGCACGTGGAGGAAATACGCGATATTATTCACCATTTTTCTAATTTAATTAATTGTAATTTTAATATTAAATTTCACTTTTCCAGGTTACATGAAAAGTTCAAAAATGTACCATTTTTCACAAATAGCCTTTACTCGCAAAATCTGTTCTTAATGTGATCTCATTTTAAGTAAAAACAAATGAAACTTTAAATAACAAAAGAAGTGTAGTAAGTAGATTTTAAAATAAAACCATATTTTTTTAATTATGGACCTTTGTTTTATGTTCCGCTAAATATGCCGGCGAGTTTATTTTTTCTTGTAATTTCATACGCATGAGTTGTTTTTATAACGTATTTTTCTGGGAATTAAAAGTACCATCAGTACAAATCATTTATATTCTTTTACTGGTGGTAAAGGCCTTTATTTCTGAGTTCGTCCGGGTACGTACCAACCGCAGTGTCTATTTATTCAACAAAAAATACCGTGTACGCCGACATGATTACTATGCAAAATGAGATCTAACAACTGATGAAAGCTCCACATGAGCGTAGTGCAGTGTGTCGTATGATATTGCAAAGCAAAATTATGGAACGCACTGCATATGACAAGGGCATGCCTTTCATACACTAGATGAACATACACAGGTAACATCAGTTCTAGTCTCATCATTCTTCTTTATAAAAAAAAATGTATGGGTAACACCGGACATATCGGACCCTGGGGATGTTCATCGGAAAATTTCACGTCATCTTCTTCAACCGATTCGGTGGCGTGAACCGCGGTCCATAGACAATGCTGCGGTTGGCTTACAACTGACACTGTTGGTGTCAAAACAAACATTTTTGACACCAATAAAATGGTGATATCTTTTCGCGCGGTCCGCCAGGTCCTGTGTGTGAGTGGGTGTGTGGGTACTTATAGGTACTCGTTTATTAAGCTATATTTAAAAGTTTAGAAACTTCGTTGCACTCACTGTCAGTATCGCGAACATCATCTGCGCGACATTGAACGCGTGCCTCCAGTTGTGGTACGTTACATTGCGGTAATTCTTCTTGACGCTCAGCAGCCACCTGCACAGCACGCTGTAGTCGATGTGAAACCGCTCCACGAAGTCGAGGTCTAGGAACATCCGAAGGCACGCCCGCAACGTGTCGTCATCCGTAAGGTCTATGTCATCAAAGGCCAGATCGTGTAGATTGAAGTGCGCTGATGAGGGTATCCTTAAGTTCTGTAAGAAAAGAAAACACTGAAATAAATAAATAAAAAACAATTGTTTATTGTTTGAAACAAGTACCTACCCCAATACGCCTAAATTACAGGCTATCTAGGAAATATCAAATTCTAGTGCCACTTTCAAAAAGCTAGTTGGAACGAGTGATAAATAAGGGTCTTAGTTTTGTGATGATTTTTCAGGATTGGCCCAAATAATTTGGAGTCATTTAGACGCACTTGTGCATAATAATATTTGTTTCATGCCACGAATGAAAACTGATAAAAAATGAGTTGAAGCCAAACATTTTATAGCTTATTCGTTTTATTATGAACACTAAAATCTAGCTAGCACCTGTGATCCAATAAATCGTTCAATATGTATCCAAATCCAATAGGTGCATACTCATATCCATTGCTTTGAGCAAGCGTTACTGAGAACAATTAATACACATATCATTTACATCTATACTTTTGAAGTAGGCATAATATAATACCAGGAATAAGGTTGGACAAACAGCTAACACAGTTGCATAAATATTGTGTACGGATGTGTTACGCGGAAACCATAACGTGTAGAAACGCAAACACAACATAAGTCGTTATGGATTTCATCGTAACTAATGCATATCGAATAGCGCGTCATTGTACTAAGAGCTTCATGGTTGCAACACGACATAAATTAAAAAAAAGTTGGAGCAACCAAAGGCTTCATTAGTAGATACATAGTTATTTTACTTGACGTCCAAACAATTACTTTGAATATAGGACAGTCATTTCTGACATCACACCGGAAAGTGATGATAAGTACTGTCTAAAGTAAAGCGGAGCGCGCTTGCCTAGGAAATGCATATTCATTCTGATTTCAAATTGCCCAAGTTGTAGGTGGTGGGAAAGACAGTGCTTTGAGGGTATTCCAGACCTTTGGAGTGTGTAGGAATGAAGAATCAAACCGCTTTGTGCGTGTCTTTGGTACGTCAACTATGATAGGTAGTGATGGAAGTCTATGTTTTTTTGTCGACAATGCTCTCAACTCAGAAAAGCTCAGTCCTATTCTGAGTTTTGACGGAGCCCTAAGTCGCTGGCTATTCCGGGTACTCGTGTAGAGGCGTTATAATGACGTCCATAGTGACGTCAGAGCAGTAGGCTATAGTGTCACAAGTGTACATTTATGGTGTTTGCTTGTCTACTTACTCGTAAGCGTTGGGCGTCGTCCAGCGAGGCGGACGCGTGGTAACTCAGTACCTGAAACATGACCGCACATTGTCAGACGGTAGAGAACATTAAGGGGGTTAATTATAGCCCTACAGTTGTCACTACAGATTACAAACAGCAGTTAGTCTATTTCTGTACGTGATTGTGATTTGTGCTCACTAGTTCTATTCATAGCACTGAGTCGACGTATGGAAGGCGATATTGGTATTATTTTGTTTCTTTAGAAGTCGCTTCTACGTACAATATTGTATGCAACTTTATTGTTGCATGCATGAGTTATGTTCTTCGTAAGGCCAATATAGACGAAACTTTTTTTTTGTCACACAGTCAATCAAGTGCGTACATGATATAAGCACATAATTTTAATTGTTATTGCCGTTTCAAAATGATTTATTGATACATGTGTTGTAAAGTGGCACTCACTTCAAATGTTAGTTCTACTTTGCCATCGCGGTGATCGGCTTCTTGTACATGTGTGTTGTGATTGCCCATGCCGCAGAATATCGCGAACGCCTCTACGAAGTTCTCGTCATCCAATGGTATGAAGTGTCACTTACGTCACGTCACGCTCTGCTTGGCCATCGCGGTGATCACTTTCTCGTACATGTGTGTGTTGTGAATGCCCATGCCGCAGAATATCGCGAACGCCTCTACGAAGTTCTCGTCGTACATTGATATAAAGTGTCACTCACGTCAAGCGTCACGCTCTGCTTGGCCATCGCGGTGATCGCCTTCTCGTACATGTGTGTGTTGTGAATGCCCATGCCGCAGAATATCGCGAACGCCTCTACGAAGTTCTCGTCATCCAATGGTATGAAGTGTCACTTACGTCAAGCGTCACGCTCTGCTTGGCCATCGCGGTGATCGCCTTCTCGTACATATGTGTGTTCTGATTGCCCATGCCGCAGAATATCGCGAACGCCTCTACGAAGTTCTCGTCGTTCAATGATATAAAGTGTCACTCACGTCAAGCGTCACGCTTTGCTTGGCCATAGCGGTGATCGCCTTCTCGTACATGTGTGTGTTGTGAATGCCCATGCCGCAGAATATCGCGAACGCCTCTACGAAGTTCTCGTCGTTCAATGATATAAAGTGTCACTCACGTCAAGCGTCACGCTTTGCTTGGCCATAGCGGTGATCGCCTTCTCGTACATGTGTGTGTTGTGAATGCCCATGCCGCAGAATATCGCGAACGCCTCTACGAAGTTCTCGTCGTTCAATGATATAAAGTGTCACTCACGTCAAGCGTCACGCTTTGCTTGGCCATAGCGGTGATCGCCTTCTCGTACATGTGTGTGTTGTGAATGCCCATGCCGCAGAATATCGCGAACGCCTCTACGAAGTTCTCGTCGTTCAATGATATAAAGTGTCACTCACGTCAAGCGTCACGCTCTGCTTGGCCATCGCGGTGATCGCCTTCTCGTACATAATTATGTGTATTGTGATTGCCCATGCCGCAGAATATCGCGAACGCCTCTACGAAGTTCTCGTCGTTCAATGATATAAAGTGTCACTCACGTCAAGCGTCACGCTTTGCTTGGCCATCGCGGTGATCGCCTTCTCGTACATGTGTGTGTTGTGAATGCCCATGCCGCAGAATATCGCGAACGCCTCTACGAAGTTCTCGTCGTTCAATGATATAAAGTGTCACTCACGTCAAGCGTCACGCTTTGCTTGGCCATCGCGGTGATCGCCTTCTCGTACATGTGTGTATTGTGATTGCCCATGCCGCAGAATATCGCGAACGCCTCTACGAAGTTCTTGTCGTCCAATGGTATGAAGTGTCACTTACGTCAAGCGTCACGCTTTGCTTGGCCATCGCGGTGATCGCCTTCTCGTACATGTGTGTGTTGTGAATGCCCATGCCGCAGAATATCGCGAACGCTTCCACGAAGTTTTCGTCGTTCTTCGTGAATAGTAGATCATCGAATTTGTTTATTAACTGTAATAGAAGATAAGCATTCATCAGAAAATGTAAAATTTTGTCTTTCTGTACGAATCCTATAAATATTGCAGTATTTGAGAACTGTCGTAAATGTCCCTTCATGCCCACTAGTGCAACTCCGCACACAAGCACGTATATCGTACGTATACTTGCGTCTATAAATAACACAACTACATGTAAGGCGCGTCTGCTATCGCGAGCTACATAAGTACATAGGTACGTGTTTACGTAATTGCGCGTGAACGCACACATATACATAACTACAGATAAGTATTTGTCGTGTAGGACCTAAATAAACTATTGAACACTCGCATTCGAGACTTCAAAAAAATATACCCGATGTTAATCGTTGATTAATTTTTGTGTTACCGTAACGTACTTTAGGAACTATAACGGTTAAAAGGTTCATATCATTTTCGAACAGTGGCGCCATTTTGTACTTTTTTTTAAATGATAGTAATGACTGATTTGGTTGAATACGCAATCTAAAGCTACCAGCTGAATGTTACAGAATCGTTACACGTAGTGTACTGAACCTGGAGAAACCCGGTAGACGATTCAAGTAACGCGTTGGCTATATTTCGTGAAGTGAATGTTTAAAAAGGTCATGACATTTACGTACATAATTATAAGCAGGTGATGTTGAAATCAAAATATTTTAGCGAACACTGAAAAATTTTACGAATATTGACATAGAGCGTAAAGTTGAATGCAGTTCAGTTCAAAACGCAACTTGGTTGATAATCGTGCAGTTAAATTTAATTTAACTAATATAAATGTGATAAGGTTAAAAGATTGTATTTCGTAAATTAAAATTCAATTTTACACACTAAATCAATACACTTAAAGTTAATTTTTCAGTGTTAATTTTTCATTTTCTTTCTTGATTCACTTCACTCAGTGTGTGAAAACGTTACGAGAATATAATAAATACCCCTGTACTACCGTCAGTTTTGCAACATGTTCACTGCCTTTGAAAACATTATGCACACTGTACCGCACTTGCACAAACACGCGCCATGAAAAGGGGTTGAGAATTTGAGACACATTGTTTAATCCATCTTAAACACGATAACTTTGAAGTACAAAAGCGCGCACAATTTCTCCCAGCGCAAATTCTTCTCGAGTCATATTAAAAACATAATTTCCCCCGAGTGCTCAAGTTTTCTGCCTCCAAAATAAGCCGCCAACTATTTATTCTTTGTGCCTGCATAAAGCACAAACAAGGTTTTACTTCGTAAACTTTGTAAATTTGATGAGGTTAGATATCGCTTGTAAACACAGGACATTAATGTTTTGGCTTTTATTTATTGTTAGCATTTTCAAAGTACAGGGGGGCTATTCACGTAACGTTTTCTAACACTGAGTGATGTGAAACAAGAAATATAATAAGAAATTAACACTGAAAAATTAACTTTACGTCCATTGGTTTAGAGAGTGAAATTGAATGTACTTCAACATAAAAAATACAATCTTTCAACCTTATCACGCGAAGTAAATTTAATTTCACGATTGTCGACCATGTTGCGATTTGAACTACATTTAATTTTACATTCCAAGTCAATTTTTTTGCGATAAGCAGAAGAAAGGTTTTACTTCGTTGTAAATTTGATGAGGTAGATATCGCTTGTGAACACAGGACATTAATGTTTTGGCTTTTATTTATTGTTAGCATTTTCAAAGTACAGGGGGGCTATTCACGTAACGTTTTCTAACACTGAGTGATGTGAAACAAGAAATATAATAAGAAATTAACACTGAAAAATTAACTTTACGTCCATTGGTTTAGAGACTGAAATTGAATGTATTTCAACATAAAAAACACAATCTTTCAACCTTATCACCCGAAGTAAATTTAATTTCACGATTGTCGACCATGTTGCGATTTGAACTACATTTAATTTTACATTCTTTGTCAATTTTTGCAATCGATAAGCAGACGACCTAAATGTCATGACCTTTTTAAATATTTCACTTCACGAAATGTAGCCGACGCGTTACGTGAATATCCCCCCAGCACCTACTTTTGGTATCTTTCAACCTTTTAAATGAAAAATAATTATTTTATCAATAAAATGACCTACATTATGCGTGCGAGTGCAACTCGCCTCCATTATTTATGGTAACGAACGTAACAGCTGTCTTGTTAATTGCATAATTATTATTTATTGCTTCGCTGATTTATATGAATGAGTGAATCTATCTATATATATAAAAGAGAGTTACCACTCACTCATCACGATATCTCCGAAGTATAAAGCCTACAAACTTGAAATTTGAAAGGTAGGTTCTTTGTAATGGGTAGGTGTCAGCTAAGAAACGATTTTGAGAAACTACCCCTCTAAGGGGGTGAAATAGGGGTTGGAAGTTTATATGAAAGTCCCGTGTTTTTGAAGTTAGAGACGTGAAAATCGTCATTTAGGTTATCAGCTTCAGATATTATAAATTTGTATAAGTCGTTTTGGAAAATTCCCCTTTAAGGGTGGTAAAATAGGGGATGAAAGTTTTTATGTGAAAATTTTAATATTGTTACTGTTGACTTGAAATTTGGAAAGTAGGTTCTTTCTAATGGGTAGTTGTCAGTTAAGAAACGGTTTTGAGAAAATCCTTCCCTAAGGGGGTGAAATAGGGGTTGGGAGTTTGTATGAAAGTCCCGTGTTTTTGAAGTTTAAAGAGTCGTGAAACTCGGCATTAGCACTGAATCTCACGCGCATGAAGAAGCCGAATTTCACGCGGGCGATGCCGAGGTACTTTTTACCCGGAAAAAGCGATGGTTCCCGCAGAAGTAGTGAAAAACCTAAATTCACGCGAGCGGAGCCGCGGGCAACAGCTAGTAATATATAAATGCTTAAAGAGATACAAGGGAGATTACGTTGTATGCGTAAGTTACGAGTATTTCCATGAATAAAAACATACAAACACAGAGTAATTTTCGACTTTTCATACATACAAACATAATAACAGACAATTATTTTAAAATATGTATAGAATGGGCAAGTTGTCCTTCAGAACGAATTGAAAGATCACCCAGAATGGAAAAGCAAAATTTTGGTTACTGGCCTCACCGCTCACAACTCTTTTGCACAGAAAGATAATCCAAACTATATATAAAGTTCCAAAGCCCGCTGCGACCAAGTACGTACTACGTACAAAAAAATATCTATGCCCTTATAGAGAGAGTTACAAAGTCCAGAGCTAGGCCTACATTTTGTTCTTGAAATATTGCTTCGGGTGATTACGTTTTTACCCCCCCAAACGTTTACCGAATTGGATAATTGTAGTCTCATTAGATTCAGTACATTTTAATTTAGGTGGTACTTAACGGTACGTTTTATATTTTTAATATTTTAGTTAGGAAAAAAAATACTCGAGGAAGTTTTTAGGTCAAAAATATGGATTTTAGACGTTAATAATTTTTAAGATAAGCAATATTTCTTAAAAATTAAAAAGTACGAGCATAGTTCTTAATTGTATCCAAGCAACATTTCTAACAATTATGAAAATCGGATTACATTTACGGGTGAGAAAACGTTATCGCTTTTTGTATGAAAACTTACAGCTAGACGATCTTCTTATATGAAGTATACACTTCATATAAGAAGATCGTCTAGCTGTAAGTTTAAGCAAAGAAGCTCAAAACAGAGCTTTCGAGTAATGTTTCGTCCGTGGGAAATTGCGGTGAGACTTTTCATCAAACAGAACAATGCAGGCGGGAGTCGTTCAATTGGACAGAATTCAAAGGATGCCAGAATTTAAAGGAAAAATATCTAGGTCAAAAATTATTTGTTCCTTTCCAGTTTCACACGCATTTTCGTTGTCGCATTGTCTCTTCCGCAATGCGCAACGTGTAAGTTTAACCAACAGGCAAAATTGTAACTATATAGATAGAATACAATATTTGTTTGTATGTGAGTGAATTTTTCATTAAGAGGATATACTGCATTTATTTTTGCCCTTCTCTCTCACTCCTACGAATACGTTAATGGGTGCGACATGCAGCGTCGCGGAAGAATATAACAGAAACACGACGTTTTACCTAATTACTAAATATCTAAGCTATAATAGTTATCAAAAATCCGTTTCTGAGCGTTTTCGAATATAATCATTAAGGGGATTTATTGAATTTATTTTTGTCTTTCTCACTCTCACGGATACTTTGGTACGTACAGCGTCGCGGAAGTATATAACAGAAAAACGACGTTTTACCTAATTACTGAAAAACTAAGTCAGTTATCAAAAATCCGTTTCTGAGCGTTTTCGAATATTAATGACACATTAAAATAAAAGTTACAATTACATCCATTGTAGTTTCCGATAACAAGCAACAGCATTGGAGCAACTTTTGGGAGATCTTTATATCGAGAAAATCCAATCCAACCTAATCATGTTTCCGCTTCACAGCGAATTTAGATTGGAGTCCGAAAATATAACATGACATTTAAATTTGAAAGTAATTGTCCGTATAGTTTTTAAACTGCAGGTCACTTAAAATTGCTTAAAACGACCGTATACGCCGTTGCAAAATTTTCGACTTGACTTCTGTAATTTTATTACGCTTGTGGTACCGTGGGGATTTGTTTCCGCGCTGGCGATTTTTCCTTCGTTACATTTCCGTCGCGTGAATCCACTGTTCATCGGTTTAATGGAATTCGTTTTAAACATTGTATCACGTGTACGTATCGTACATATAAGAAAGATAAGATTTGTTCAGACATTTTAGGTGCAAAATATTGCTCAACTGACAGTAGTTAGCAGTACCACAAACCAGAAAATGAGATTATATTGACACTAGCCGTTTCTAGGAGCTCCGCCGGGGTGGATTTTGCTTTTTACACATCCCATTATAATGAGTCAACTTTAAAAGATAGATATATGATGTTGCGGCCTTTTTTTTGAACTTTTAAAGGAGAACAATTCCATCATACATGGTTTATGCGAAACTTTTTCCGTTCAAACTCCGCTCCTATTTGGGCATAGCGTGATGTTATCTAGCCTATTGCCTTCCTCGATAAATGAAAACGACACAAAAAGAATTTTTCAATTCGGACCAGTAGCTTCAGAGATAAGCACGTTCAAACAAACAAACTTTCAGCTTTAAATATTAGTTGAAATTTTTACTCAGTTTTTAGAAACCTCATTCTGAGAGAAGGTAGGACCGCATGACATAAAGAGGAGGTGTGACTATGTAAGATGATTCGGTGATATTAATTCTTGGATATGATTACTTAGGATGTTAGATAATATTATGAAGTTAGGGCTACAAAGTCACTAAACTTAGACAATAGCTAAGAGACAACTGTTTTTATTTAAGTAACAATAACCAGGCCAAGTTTTGCCAAGCTCTCAAATGTAATAGGTTGCGATATACAATAGAAACGAAAACATTTTGCTAAGAAAGTTCTATATCTTTTATACTAAGTTAGGTTCTTTAATAATACTTTAGATAATAGAGCTTACATACGAGTACTTGAGCAAGCGTAGAAGCTTAATAAAAGTAAATTTCCAAACATTAGGCATATTTATTACATTTTGTACTTGCAACATTTTACTTCCCCAGTTCTCATGTCTAAGAAATAGTCGAGTCTGTGTAGATGCTATTGTGAGTGGAGCGGAGGTAAACAGAACTTCCCTCGCTTATAAGCACTTAGCAGTAAACCGTAAGCCGACTTTAGCTTCCATAATGAAAGAATGATGTACTTAAAACAAATTTTTATGTTTGGAAATAAAATAAGTTTTCCACCACGCTGTATAATATTGATGTCTGGCAATTTTACTACTGGACTAACCTGCTCCCTTCTTTTCTAAAAGCTGTTTTATTTTAAGTAAATTAGATATTTAGAACCTAAATACGTCTATGTCGTCGCCAAAATCTCATGCGATTTTGTTTATTAAGACCAGCCCCTAGATTGTCTAAGGAAAACGTATTCATCGTTATCGTAATCGTTTACAAATTTTACCCGCCGATTGGTTCCCTGAGTTACGTCAGCCAATCGGGGAGCAGATTCGCTTACGATTACGATAACGATGAATACGTTTTTCTTACATAATCAGACCCCAGTTTTAGCGCAACAAGTTAAAATGAAACATATACTCGTATACTTTTTGCGTGATACCTAAATGATTTACTGATAAACTACATTTGAATGAAATCAAGGCGTTATCTTAATTCACGGGGGAAATAAATTTTCAGGGCGATATTTTAGTACACGAAGGAAATACTTAAAAATACGGTCATTTTGATACGGCATGAATCATTAATATTCATTACAGATAGGTATGGGGCCAACGCGGAACTTTATATGACCGAAAGCGACGTTCGAAGTTCATTGATAATAATATTTGTTTATATTATGTGTTAACCAGAAGTTAAACGAACTACTGAACTGGTCATTGGTCCTATCGTTTTGTGTCCGCAAGCATATTTTTTCCGGTATCTAGATCCTGCATGCTGGATCTCTTTGTAACTTTGAACCGGAATGCCGTTAGATATTCTTAATTAAATACCCGTGTTTGTAATAGCTTGTTATGGGGAACAATATACATACAAGTTACAACCTCTTACAACATCCTAAGGCCTACATGAAGCAAATAGCTAGTTCAATATTTCCGGTTTAAACCAGAGGTTTAACGTCTATCTCGCTTAATATTCTGATAATCTAGACAAAACTTAAAATTCCTCTATTACTCTGGGTTAATCACACTTAAACCCAAGTTATGTGGTCCTGTCCTATGATTTTTACAAGACCTTTTCATAGTAAAGTTTCAGCTATAGGTACGTGACTCTTGAGTCGGAATATTCGTGCCGGAGAATTCTCCATAATGTTCTCAAAAGTGTGTAAAGCCTGCATACTCAGTCATCATGGTGGTCTATGAACATACCCTTCTCATCCTTTGAAAACTTTGCCCAGTAGTGAATTGTAAAAAGGGGATGAAATTTAAGACAAAATAAACACTTACTTGAATAACACCTATTATTCGCCCCTCGGAGTTTTTGATCGCCATACACAGTATGGTGTTGTGTTTGAACCCCGCGCCTTCGTCCACGGAGGGGTCGAACCGCGGGTCCATGTATGCGTCCGCGATGTTCACTGTCTGAGAAACATACTTCATTTTAGACAGAATTTCCAAAACATTTTTAATATAAAAAATATCAATGGGTAGTAGTGTCTTAACAATTAGTCGCTTTACAAAAACGCTAAAAAAATTCGTACTTTCATTATTCGTTCTTTTTTTAAATTCGTACTTTTTCGTTGACCAGCGTCAGTTAGTAATTTTTTTGCGTTTTTCTGTATGGCATCTTAAGAATAGTCACGGCCACCTAACTTTGTTTTCGGAAGCGGTCTCCATTCTGCATTATAATATAGGATACTTGAATAAAATGGTATACGTTCCAGTTATTGTACTTTCAAAATGATGTTGTTACAATTAAACTTGATGAGTTTGAGTAACTATTAGGTATCGCTTCGAGTCGTCAGTTATGCAAATAAATGTAAAAGCTGCCTATCTGAATTAGTATTTACTCGTGCTCTCTTACTAATTAAGTTACTGTGCATCGTAATGTAAAATAATAACGCAGTACGAAAATGAAATTTGAGGTAACCGAATCTCATCAACGCGATGATTTATTAACATAATATCTATGTACATTAAATTACGGTTAATACAGTTGTTAATGTTGTTATGAGTGACTGGAAATAGTGAAACACTGATAACTATTCTGTTTTGGACTCTAAATTTAGCGCGTCTAAACATCTTCTATCCATTTCACAATTTTACTCGTGGAAAGAGATAACAGTTGCCCATTTTATGCAGATCTCATCTTATTTAAATTTTACATCTTCATTCGCGATTCTTATGCATCTGAAAGTTTCTCATAAATTCTTTAAGGTTCAACAAAACTCTTTGATTAGGTAAGTAATTACTTGAAAAAGTAAATAATATGGAGCACTAAGAATAGTAGTAAAATTAAATTTTTCTTTGCTTAAAAATTAACGGCGAAGATAATTTCATATCCTGATGTTATTGATATCGTGATGTCATGTCCATTGATGATATTTCTACTCTTCTGTTTTAGACCATTGAAGATATTTAAGATATAATATTGATGTGAAATGAAATTATGCATTTTCTTAAAGCTTACAAGCGCTGCTTATTCGCATTAAATAGCATATAAGCCTAGCGACACACCTACCGAACGCACGGCGCTGAAAGTTCGGTTCAATAATGCTCGCAATGATATTAAGTTACCTATGAGTTTTGACACGTCATGTACCTACTACTTATGTCTTGTACGTCATTCGTACATATGCGTATTGAACCGAACTTTCGGCGCCGTACCTTTGGCAGGTGTTGGTAAGAGAGCCGGCCATACATTTACCTTAACCGAGCTATCATGATGATAACAACTAACATTACCTCCCCAGTCGTCGCCACGTATCCCGTGATGCCGATGTTGATGGGGAACCGGCTCTCGTAGGGCGAAGTCCGTGGCGTGCCCGGCTCCTCGTCATCCCCAGCCTCCAGGTCGAAAACCCGCGAGAAACTGCCCTTGGACGCTTCATGCACCAACAGGATCTAGGACAAAGTAAAGGACCAAATTGCAGTAAACGAACCTTAACAAGGAATAATTTAAGACCAGGGGGGTATTCACGTAACGCGTCGACTACATTTCGTGAAGTGAAATGTTTCAAAAGGTCATGCCATTTAGGTACGTACTTATATAAACATTTTTTGCGAACACTGATAAAATAATATTACGACTATTGCCATAGAGCGTAAAAGTCAAAACGCAACATGGTCGACAATCGTGAAATAAAATTTACCTTGCAGGTTGAGGCATTGTAATTATTTCATATGTTGAAGTACAATCAATTTTACACTCTAATACAATATACATAAAGTTATTCAGTGTTAATTTTTTTAACTCTTGATTCACATTTTAAATGTGAAATCGTGCATAACCTCCTAGAGTTCGGAGTTACTAACATTTAATCTCCGTAGTTAGTAGCATTGCAATGACAGATTACTATTGCAATATTGTCCTTTTTTGGCAGCTGAACTATGCGATTTTCCAAAAGTTTGGATCTCTACAAAGTAAATAAAAATCTAGTTTCAGTAAATCCCAGTTAGGTAATTGATTGGTGAATGAGCTTTTTATTAAAATAGTTTTTATATTTTGCTCTTTAATAAACGATAATAAATAAGCACATAAAAAGTCTATTACACTGAATAGCCCTGCCAGTCTTGTACCGGCAACCCATTCAAATAAGAAGAAGGTACGTGTAATGAAGGATTATAATTTCCCCCGGTAATCCTGTACATTTACATCATAATCAAGCAATTTCGTAGAAAATATTAGCAAGATTATGTCTCAAGATTTAACAGCATCTGTCGTTGTTACATTTACCTTAATAACACGCATTAGCTTCGCGACCGCTCTAATGGCTTGCGTTTAGAAGCTCATACGTGTACGTATATTTTACCAAGAAAATGACTGTGGTGCAAGCTCAAGATATTCTGCGAGAAATTTCATATTTCTATAGTCTGCGTATAGAACCAAAAACCTGTCCTAGGTTTTTTGATTCTAAACTCAACCTCTAAAAGACACTATCTGCAAGATATCTTTTTTTACTTTTTTTTATATATAGAATTTTCGTGCTAGTTTTTGTAACCAAACTCTTCCGAAACGGCTCGACCGATTATTATGCAATTTTCTGTGTATGTTCGGTAGGTCTGAGAATAGGTCGTAAGCTATTTTTGTTATGTCTTATTATGGCTAAACAAAGTTTTCCGGGTCAGCTAGTTGTTACATATAAATGTGTCCATTGATTTCGGCAACATGGCGAGCATTTTTATTTTCTTAGTCAGGCTTAATAAGAATTAATATTGAACTCCCTTCAAGATTTTCTTGTTACGAGGATAATCTCTTTATGAGACCTCCTGCGAAGAGCAATTATGTAGGTTACCCATTAAACCCCCTCGGTGGCTAATTCTTGCTTATATTGGGTGGGTTCGGATCACCGTTTCAAAAATGGCGAATTTGCCCGACACTGGCAAAAATTAAATCTGCCGACTCGATTCCTGATAATGCCTAGAAAATGCTACCTTACTGAATTCGCCTAATTTTGCCTACTGAGTAGATAAAATAGCATAAAACTTGAGCTAAGTGGTCCTTATTAAGTGGCCATTTGGACAAATTTATTTCGGCCATCCAAATAAATTTGCCCAAATGGCAGAAATCGGCCACAAACGGTCACAGTGTTTCGGATCTCATATGAACATACACCGACGCCTCTCGTGCGTAGCGCCCTTAGGACACAGTCACGAGATGCAAAAAATCCTTCCGCCTACTGAATTCTGTGAGAAGAATGGTACTGGATGGTTGGTTAGTTTTGTGATGATGATGAATATGTAAATTACCCGCCTTGACGACCTCCCTGGCGCAGTGGAAGGTCGGATTCGAGTGGAAGGTCGCGGGTTCGATTCCCGCTACGGGCCACTTTGGAATTTTATAATTTCTAAATTGGCTCAGGTCTGGTCTAGTGGGAGGCTTCGGCCGTGGCTAGTTACCACCCTACCAGCAAAGACGCACCGCCAAGCGATTTAGCGTTCCGGTGCTATGCTTGTAGAAACCGTTGGGGTAAATTTATACTTACCCTTACAAGTTAGTACGATAACAAATTAGGCAGCATCATCACTTACCATCAGGTGAGATCGCAGTCAAGTACTAACTTGTATAGATTAAAAAAAAAACCCCAAATTACTTGTACCAACTAATCATCGAATCTGCCGCAAAATACATGAATTTAAATTGGCATCCACCGTACGACCCTCGTGAAGTGACGGCAGGAGTGTTATTAAATGTCGATAACGCTAAACAAACGAGGTTAATTGGGTTTGTCGAAAGTTTGCTCCAGAATTTAGGCTTAGTTGTTTACACTTTATGGGTTAAAAGCCACGCCGAAAGGCAATAACGTTATTATTGATCGTAATATTCATAAGCGACTTGATATTTTATTGTATACTTTTAATATCTTTTACAACAGAAAAGCATCGCTTACACACCCATATAGATTTGATTCCTTGTTCCTGATACGCACTGCAAGGTGTGGAATGCATTCCCAAGTTCCGAACGTCTTTTCCATACCTACAACATGAGTGCTTTCAAATCAAGAGTGAATAGGACAACTACTAGGCCAGCTCTATCTTAGACTGTATATCATCACTTTCATCCTTAGCTCTCTTTAGCATGGCTTATAAAATGTAGTTTTTGTTTTCTGCTTCTTAATTTTTCCCATTTTACCAATTATAACAGAGAGCTTTATAAACCTTCTCTGATAACACAATGCGACATCACCATTAGGAAGGAGAAATGTTCCCATTTTTTTCCATAAAATCTTTTTTCTTGCAAATATTTTTTCAATAATAGTAGGGTCAGAAATAAGAATAAATATAATAGTTATTAATACATAATATATTCTGGCGGTCAAGTATGATACATGATTATGATATATACATATTGTGTTATATCCCGGAAAAACAAACAGTTCCCGTAGGATACGCAGATACCAGTTTTAAAAATAACAAAAATAACATTCCTAAGAGTACTTAGCAACGTTACGACATCTACTTGTATATTCCAACCATGAAGGATAGATAAGTAAAAAGAATTTGCGTTCAATTTGACTCGACTCTTGGGGGCTTTACAAGAGTCAACGTAACTTCCATTAGAGGGTTTCGGCGGCTTATTTCCACATTGTTCTTACATAATTGAGTTTTCTTTGGAAATGATCCAATAAAGTATTGCAAAGGGGAACTTCGTGTCGATGCTATCTATTTCATTAATTTTGATCGATTGTTACACTTTTTAACACAGTCATACCTATTGTGTATTCCCTTCATAGTTATGAATGTTAAAGTTTTTTATATGCTCGGTTGACTACATTTTTAACATTATTGTCGTAACTAAGGATGAAAGCGAGTAGAAATTAATAAAATCACAAAATGACCTGTCAAGGAATCTACTCTCCCGCTAAATAGATATCTATTATTTATACAATGTGGTTGATTCTGTTGTTCAAAATCTCTAAACTAAACTTATTTAAAATATTGGTATCTTATCCATAGGAAGCGGTTTGCAAAAGATAACACTATTTAAAATTAGTTTTTTTTTTCGCAATCTAGCCCCAAAGTAAGCGATAGCTTGTGTTATGGGTGCTAGATGACTGATAAATATACATACATACTAATATACATGAATATAATATATTGAAAAACACCCAGACACTGGAAAACATTCATGCTCATCACACAAACATTTACCAGTAGTGGGAATCGAACCCACGACCTCCGGCGCAGACGTCAGGTTCGCTACCACTACGCCGTACGCCGTATTCGGTCGTCAGTTTAGTTTAGAGATTTTGTACAACAGAATTAGCACCAATGAAAATAATATTAAATCAGTACATCTATATCCGACAAGAAAAAATACGTGTTAATTTAAAAATAATGATGTGCTTGTCACTCATGACTAGCGCTTTTCGCAAATCGAAGAAGCAACAACGTTACGTTTGGATAAAAATAACGCGATCCATTTACGTGCGAGCATGGGGTGTGAACCATAGCGTGTTAACATGCGATGGATGCTAACGTAAACATAGGTAATTAAGCCAGCAACATATTTTCAAGAACCTATTTCATTTACGTTGCGTATAACTAAGTAAGTAGTATCAATAATAATTCCCTAGTAGGTAGGTTTTTATCATAAGAATTTATGTACACATTTACACTATCCATTGTACAAAGTCCTTCATAATATTCTAGGTATCATAGTCAGCCCTTTTGCAGATCCTGCCAGGAGGATAACGAGACATCCGCGCACGTACTTCTAAAATGCAGGGGTGTGTCCGACAAACGCAAAGCTTAACTAGGCTCTCCAACTAAATTCCTTGAAACCTTAGGCGACTTGGACGGCCTCTTAGGCTTCTGATGGGAGTTCGGCTTCAAGCGCGGAAGAGTTCCAGGAAGAAGAAGAAAGTTCTTCTTTGCTGAAAGTTCCTTCATGCTGCATATTACTATAGGATAGCCTATAGTAATTTGCAGTATAGAAGTAAACTTGGGCGGGTCACGTGTGTTTTAGAGAAGACGTTCGCTAAAACCAGGCTAAGTTCGTATTATGCTGATAGAAGAAAGAGATACGCCCGACTACAAGTGCATGAACGTGCGTCAATATCAAGTAAGGTACCTTTAAGAAAGAAACACTTCAATATTTCAACAATTCAATTCGTTGTCGAATTGTAGCGTGGCGTCAACGTTGGTATATTGTAATAAAAGTGTGCACAACATTATAAAATCGGTCAAGTACGAGTATGTGTGAAAGATAATAAAGAAAGATAGAAAGTGCATAATGTAACTTAATGTACTGTGAATATTTCAAGTGTCTACCAGTTGTTATTCTCAAAATCGACCAAAAACTAGTAAAAAGGTCATGTCAAAACTGTCTATCACGGTTCAAGAGATACAGCCTGGTGACAGACGGACAGACGGACGGGGTAGTCTTAGTAATAGGGTCCTGTTTTACATTTTGGGTACAGAATCCTACTGAATCAACATGCATTCAGCTTCAGCCTTTCAGCGTTTCCGCCCACGAGGCTCGTGTAACTTAAAATTATGTCCCCGAACACGATCTCATTTTACGGTGCCAACTGCAAAATGCCAAATTTAATTTTTTACGACTGGCGTGGTTGGTCGTTAACAACTGTAACTTTTGACATTTTTAATTATGAAATTAATAATGTGCCTACTATGCAAAATTTAAGAAAAAGAACCGGGAATGACGATAACAGAATGTGGATACTTCAAGCATTGTTTTTAAAATCAATGCGATTTAAAATAGTTTGGTTTGGAACTGCTTTTTGTGAAGTAGGTAGCTTAGTTTCAAATGGCTTGTGATTTTTAGGGTTCCGTACCAAAATGCTAAAATGAAACCCTTATGGTGCGACTTTCTCCGTCTGTCTGTCCGTCTGTCTGTCTGTCTGTCCGTCACACTCGATTATTTCAGTAACTACCAGAGCTATCGATATGAAATTTGGAATAGTTGTGAAGTGGCCCAATGACACTGGAATAAAAAAAATGGAAATTATTTTTGTTCTTATTTAAAAAGGGGGGAAAATCGGAGGGTTGAAATTTAAAAGTGAGATAACTGTACTGTGTGGGGTATCATATGAAAGGGTTTACTTTGTACATTCTAAAACCGATTTTTAATTATTTTTAGTCATGATAGTTTTTGATTTATCGGGGAAAATGACTAAAAAAATACCGTTCCCCCCCTTATCTCCGGAGTTTACCAATCGAAAAATCTCAAATAATTATGGTCAATAGGAATTTACGTATATTTTACAGGAAAACTATAGCCAATGCTCTAACTAGCATAGTTTTTTTGATATTAACAATAAACCTCTACAAACAAAGTTAGTTTTGCGATTCATTAACAAAGGTAATTATTACCGTTTTTCATCTTTGGTCGTTACAGTTTTGGTCGTGTTACATCTACATTAGTACGAAAAGTACCTAGCTATAACTACCTAAGCTTATTTTGCTTCAGTACTTCTTGAGTACGGAACCCTCGGTGCGCGAGTCCGACTCGCACTTGGCCGGTTTTATTTATTATGACTTCACTCATGATATAACGCCACAATATGGGATTAATTTTAATTGCATGGGTACAGGGGCCGTACCACCGTTTTCTTGTAGCAATGTGCAAAATATTGTTTTGACATTTTCATACAATGTCAGTATGAAAATTTTAAAACAATATTACAATAATACTGCAGCTATAAAATATGGTGGTACGGCCCTAGGTCTAATCGTGAAATTGAAAATAGAACAGTGCAATAATGTGCACGGTAAATGCTCTATTGATTAATTTAATGTATCTAACTGATTAATTAATTTCCAGCTTTCTGCAACCCATCCACATATATTTTTCACCAAAAACATCTTTACCAAATCCTTCACTCCATCGTGTACTCAGTGTCTTAAAAAATATTATTCATGTTGTTTTAATTTTTTTTCATCGTCAGTTCAAAGAAAGCTCAAATTACAGTGACTATTCGTTAGTCGTTACACACGTCATACTCTCATCAGCTTTGTTCATATTCAACATCCGTAAAAGAATACTACAACAAAAATACGAGTCACAAGACAACTGATATTAATTGTCCATTGCATAAGAATACAACGCCTTTGTATTGTAAATAATATATAATATCTGGGTGACCGAGCTTTGCTCGGTTGCCAATAGATGGCAGCAGGGTTCATATTTTTTTGGGAAATTCGATATTTTCTAAAAGTGAATCCTAGCTAGATCGATTTATCGCCCCCAAAACCCCCTGTATACTAAATTTCATGAAAATCGTTCGAGCCGTTTCCGAGATTCAGATTATATAGAAATATATATATATACAAGAATTACTCGTTTAAAGGTATAGGATATACATCGTGACGTAAAATAATATTGACTCTTATGATTGCGGCTTGTGATGAAAAGGGGCGCGATTGGTCAGTTCATGAACACGCCAATTTTGGCAAGTATTCAGGGATTTATCTTTAGACCATATATATTTGGTATATAAGACTAAATTATACCCATTGATATAAATGTTACAACTATACCAATTTATTAATAAACGTGGAATTAAGATGAAGTAGATAACCTCTTATCTTATCTTTTCTCTTCAAATGTCCATTTCCACGTGACAGATAAAGACAAAACAGAGTTTAAGTACTCAATCTGTGTTCCACGTTTATTAATAAGGGGGTAGAAGACTAAGAAAACAAACAAATTCCAATGTATTTGGTTGTTGGTGAATCAAGATATCAGAAATATTAGCTGTACCGTGTACACGAAAAAAATGCAGTTACTTGTTGGAAAAAAAGAAAAAATGCAGTTACCTACTTATTGGCAAAAAAGGCAATGGAAAAATGAACTTTCGTTCAAAATATATTCGGTAAAAGAGTAAAAAACAAAAAAGCAATTTCAGCTTTTGTTTTGTTCAAATAAACAAAACTTTTGCCTCTTATGCATGTATGTTATCTAGTGTAAGTACCTATAGACTGTTTTTAAGACGGTATCATTAGACATGTACCCTGGACAGGGCGGACGGCACGAAAAAGTTTCGCCAGGTTATCGGTGCCAAAAATGCTTGTTTTGCCACCAACAGTAAGGCCACACTGTAGTTCGCTCAGCAGCCATCTATAGAATTTTGACAGATGGCGCTACTGTTTGCGTGTACGAAAAAGGTTTACGTTAATCGTTTGGATGCCCATATCCTGAAGTTTCTTATCGGTGACGGTATCACAATTGCAAGTATCGAATTCGGAAATGCTGGACAAGTTCCAAGTCTCCAATACATTGTTGGAAACACATTCTTTCTTTAAAAGAAGCTATTCAGAGAGTACTAGGCTTAGGAATGAATGCCAAAAGCGTTTTTAGTAAGGCTGCGTTTAAAATAATACAAGCAAGAAGGTCAACGTTTCATACATAATATACAACTATGTACAGTTATAGATGTCAGCAACTCACTGGATATGGATTCCCAGATTTTGGAAAGAATCGCCTTATTCGACTGAACAGAACGTGAAAATTATCAGACTCATAAGAAAAAGTCGATTGAAAAAAGCGATATTATCTCCACAAACTTACAAACTATTCATAAATTTCAAATTTAAAGCACGATACGCATAAACTTCAACAAGGATCGAGTGTTTTAGAAGAAGACTAAATATATTAGGTTTAGATGCAAATAGAGTATGTACTACTGTAAGACAATACAACCTGTTTAGATGACACATGACCGATGGGAATGTAATCTCAAATAGCAGTCTATCGAACGTTGGAGATTTCAATTAGCATTCAGTTGTTTACGCGCTGATCTTGATAAGGTTCGATCTGGCGCCACCACCGGGCGACGACTCAATCATCATTACATGGTGTCCATTAAATAGAATTTACCGGCGTCGGGCAAGGTATGGCGTCGGGAGTTCATAATAAATCGCGATATCCCAAGGCGATATTGGCAGGCAGAGATGTCATATATAGCAGGTACTTTAAAGTGGCGTGAATATCAAATATTTGTCGCGATAAACATTGCAACTTTCAGCAGTAATAGGTTCTTTTGAACGCTTTCAAATTGTGAATTCAGATTCAACGTTTGGTCGATTAACTCTTTTGTGTTCTTCTGTTTCAAATGCAATGAGATAGATACAAGTTATTTTAGCAAGGCATGAATATGA
The DNA here is from genome assembly GCA_036785405.1 of Coenonympha arcania. Classification (NCBI taxonomy): domain Eukaryota; kingdom Metazoa; phylum Arthropoda; class Insecta; order Lepidoptera; family Nymphalidae; genus Coenonympha; species Coenonympha arcania. The sequence goes on from CM072072.1 coordinate 9,678,779, forward strand.
AATTCTTGAAGCGTGAATTTGCTGTCAAAGTTAGAACAATGTTTATAAAAGTGGATAAGGTTTTCCAGCTCGTTTAGATGGTAAATCGGTATCTTGGCTCCGCTCAAAAAGTTTGTAATAAAAATCTCAACATCAAATAATACCAAAATCGAAAGAAATTTCAAATGTATTTAGTATTTCAAACTGGCACGAATACAATAAAATATTTGTAACACGATACAATCAAATTCATTTAAATATCGTGAAATGTTATAGTATTTTTGGTGCATTTGAGTTCTCAAAATTAAAAGCCCGTTTCTACGTTACCAAGTAGATCGAAAGTAATAATTATATTGCTCAATAAAATTCGAAAGCTTCATTCAATTACATTTCTACTGTCTTAAGTATCTTCTTAAATGCCGACTTAAACGAAATTTCTCACACAATATTCACAGAATTTAACAGGTACCTATTAGGTACACCTTGTTAATATTCGTTAGCGTCTGAAGTACCCCAGCTTGTAGCTACGTTTATTAGATTTGGTATAATACACAAATAATGACTTACGTAAGGGTACGAAGCAGGAATACGTATTTAATTTGAGGCGTGAAATACAGTCAGTTTGAGATTCGGTACATTCAACAACTAAAACGCTTAATAAACTAGAGTAGGATGTTTGAATTTTTCTCAACTACTTAATTGTTTCTTTTTTCGAAATATTCTAATCAGCTTAAAATACAAGATTTTCATGGCTATGCATTTATTTCTATTCAAGGTACTTATTTCACGTTTTCCAGAGGTACGAAGTTTCAATTATTTATTAGCTATGCTAGAATTTTGAAGCGTTTGATAGAAAATTGAATTTAATGATTACTTTCTTACTCTTATATTACTAGCAAATACACCTATGGACTGAATGTGGATCGATTATATTTTGATATATGTGTGTGCGTGTGTGTGTCTTCTTATCTAAATACCTAAACGTTTTTTCTTCAAAATGCAAATCTATATTATAATAAAAACAAAGCCACTTTGATATTGATTACGTACTTTTTGTCTACAATCTAAATTTGCTTAGACATAGAATTTTAAACCGATTTTGTACGAGCTACGAGAAATAATTTATTATGATCTGTCGCCGACTGTACATTATTAACACATAAAACGTTCGCAATTGCGTATTTGTTGACAATTATTGTTACCTTGTTAGAGAATATTAGTCGATGAGGGTGAATTACAACAGTCAATATTATGTTCGCAATGAACAATAGCCTCCACGCACGTAATGTATAATATAATATTATAACCGTAAATATTGATTATAAGTGGTAAATACTTGTATTACTATACCGTAATAATTACTATAATTGCGGGTATGATAATACTTAATTAATTTAATTTAGTGAAAATATACAGTAGGTTTATCCAGTTGAGTTTTCTCTCATAAAGTTAAACATGAAACATGATTAAAACTGTTTTCAACGTCTATTCTTGACACAATAACAGAGAACAGAACTCTCGGCAAGTTCATCGATATATTAAAACTAATTTGTATCGAAACACTAAAATATGGAAGCCGTCGTTACGTATAAATTGTTTTTCAGAAATGTTACCAACGTCACACATACTTAAGGCTCGGTTGCTGGACTTGACTTTAACCGAAACATTATAGTTGAATATGGCGGCCTGACTCTTAATATGTCTTTCGAAATAAGGATCAGACCGCCATATTTAACTATAACGTTTCGGTTTAAGTCAAATCAAGCAACCCAGCCTAAATCATCAAAAATTAACCATTGGATCGTGCAGTTTGTAAAGCTAACAGTGAATAGCCGTCTCAGCCACGCGGATCAACCAACCAACCCGACAGCACAAATGACCCCTAGGTGGAATTTTAGTAGTGATAGCAAAAAATATGTAAAATACTTTAACTCGGTAAAATCCACGTATTCTGCGAGATTTGTAAAAAAACCTAAATCCACGGAGGTAAACGCTTGCTTTTTCAATAAAGGAGATCATATCAACTGACCTGTACCCGTTGACACTGTATTAAGCTCTGCGTATGCGTCAGTATCCTCAGCACCATGTGCTCTATCGTGCTCTGCTCCTCGAAGACCATCCTCGCCAGGTCCAGGAGCACCTGGTTCCTCTTCACCTCCAGCTGCGACCGCTCGTACAGCTGCGCGTTCCGCAGACCGATGCCGCAGAACTGGAGGTAGGAGGCGAAGACCTTTTCATCGTACGACGTGAAAGGTCCGTCGCTCTGTTTGTTTATCACCTGGAATTAATGAGTCTTTTAATTTTATGTCTCTGCGCAAAAACCCCAAGATGTCTCTGCGCAAAAACCTCTTATGTCTATGTGCAAAAACCTCAAGTTTTTTATGTGGGGACTTTTCATGATGTCTGGAATAATAAAATATTAAAAAAAAATTAAACAAGATCAAAATAGGAACAGCTAGAAAGCATAGATAATTAAGCTTTATATTGAAGTAGCAGATGACTGCGACGTCGCTTACGGACTTCTATTTCACCTCCTTAGTGGTTGATTTCACCGCCATTTAGGGGTTGAATTTTCCAAAATCATTTCTTAGCAGTGTCTATACTATACGTCATAATGATATCTATTTTTCAGCCAAATTTTAACCACATTCGTTCAGTTTTTGAGGTATTTGGTAGTAGATTAGTCAGTCAGTCAGCTTTTAAATATTATATTACGCCTTTAATGAAAAGAGGTATGCTGAATCGTCCCATACTAGTAACTTAAGAGTACACCATGTAATTTGCAACATATTCCTCTATTTAACTCCGTTATAGGATGGACTTTCAATTATTATCTTCGCTTTGTACTCACTAATTGTCCAAAAAAAAGTCTCCAGTCAAAAATTCTTTCTACCCAGCATTACCATTAAACATTCTCATCCCCAATTTAACCCCGTTGAGGGATGAACTTTCATTCATCCTTACGTTGTACTTACTTACTTATTTTATACAACGAACTGTAGTACGAAAGTACTTCTAGACTCTACATAAACCCTTCCTTCTAGATATTTAAGATGTTAAGTATCTGTTTGTCAGTGAGTCAGTCAGTCATTCAAAAACTCTCACCTGTGCCACGCCAATGACTTCGCCGTTGATGTCCTTGATAGGCATACACAGAAGAGATCTCGTTTTGTATCCTGTTTGCTGATCGATGTCGTGGTTAAACCTTTCATCCTGGAACAAATACATATAACTGTTAAATAACATACTATCTAAAATTAGACATATACACACAGGACCCGGCGAACTGCCAAAAAAAATGTCGCCAGTTTACTGGTGTCAAAAATATTTATTTTGACACCAACGGTGGCAGTAGTAGCTGTAAGCCGATCGCAGCATTGTTTACGGACCGCGGTCTACTCCACAGTAGAGTTAGTATAAGTTTTTGTACGAAATTCAAGTCGACTCGAATATCACGAACGAATCGAATTCCTCCATACATATACAGCCAGAGCTCCATCTATTCACAGCCGCTTGTCAGCGAGTGTCCATAGATGGCGCTGGCTGTAAATGTATGAAGGAATTCGATTGGTTTGTGCGATGCGAGTCGACTCGAAATTCGTACAAAAACTTGTACTAACCCCTCTGATCACTATACTTATAATAAGTTCGCACGCGCGTTTCGACAGGGACGGTTTCCACTATACTTATAATAAGTCCGCACGCGCGTTTCGACAGGGACGGTTTCCACTATACTTATAATAAGTCCGCACGCGCGTTTCGACAGGGACGGTTTCCACTATACTTATAATAAGTCCGCACGCGCGTTTCGACAGGGACGGTTTCCACTATACTTATAATAAGTCCGCACGCGCGTTTCGACAGGGACGGTTTCCACTATACTTATAATAAGTCCGCACGCGCGTTTCGACAGGGACGGTTTCCACTATACTTATAATAAGTCCGCACGCGCGTTTCGACAGGGACGGTTTCCACTATACTTATAATAAGTCCGCACGCGCGTTTCGACAGGGACGGTTTCCACTATACTTATAATAAGTCCGCACGCGCGTTTCGACAGGGACGGTTTCCACTATACTTATAATAAGTCCGCACGCGCGTTTCGACAGGGACGGTTTCCACTATACTTATAATAAGTCCGCACGCGCGTTTCGACAGGGACGGTTTCCACTATACTTATAATAAGTCCGCACGCGCGTTTCGACAGGGACGGTTTCCGTTATTTTGTGGCGTATTAGCGGGTAATTCGCCAGATGGTGCCACTGTTTTCTTGTATGAAAAAGAATAAGAATATCCATAGAGTTACCAGAATGAATATTTGATATCATAGTACTGCATAAATTAACCAAAACTATCAAAATGGCGTCAGATTGTTGGTGCTTAAATGTCAATATAACCCCACTTTAACCTGAACTGACTTTAAACTCCTAAGGGCAGTTTGAAATTAAAAGCACTTACTCACAATTTATCACTCCATTGCGGTCCATTACGGTCTATAAATTGGCAAATATATCTACTGAGTACGTTTATGTTGTTACCAAACTTATATTCTGTAACATATAGCTTCAATGTAGTTAGCTAAAGCTTAGAGTACCTACCTGTATTAAAGTATGTTTTGTTGTCGAGAGATTGATGAGCTCCTAATGACCAAAGCTTGTTTTTGCGAATTTCTATAAACAAACTAATGGGCAACATCTATTATGTTACAAACATCTTTTTGTATTAAATAAAAAGTTTTTCGGCAACTAAGTTTGATCATGCCTATATTTCATTCACTACGTGTATGATACAGAAAAAATTGTACTTATTCACTATTTTAAATTCCCTATTTTTAAAAAAAGTAAAACTATATTATGTTATTCAATTTTCCTATAGCAGATGTGAAAATAATAATTTTTGGATGAGGAAAAAAAGGTCTTTTTGGGCTCCAGCAAAAAAACTACTACTTCAGTACATGGTAGGTACCTGCTAAGATCATCTGTCACGTGTGATCATGTCTCATCAACTATCAAAAAGGCATGCATAAACAGGGCAACCTAAAAAAAAATCACGCATCATTTTTGTTTATAAAAGCAAGTGTCGCAAAATTATAAAAGAATATAAAAACAAATATGAAATTTTGGAAGTACCTAGGTATAGCATAAGCTGTTGCAAGTTTGCATGCGGGTACTTGAGCGTTTGCCAAAAATATGTACCTACATTATACGCTGTAGAGAGAGTAAATGGAGAGAGCAAATAAAGTAATATAAGAGTTAAGAATAGTTAAAGTATTCAAGACTGGTTTTCCTTCAATTTCAGTAGTCAGTACACGTGCAGTAATAGCACGAGTATTTAACGTAGCGTGCAATTATATTATTTAGGCATTATTATAAAGTTATATAGATAAAATTGTTTTATTGTAAGGTGTAAGAGTAAACATTAAACAATTATTGCCTTGTTCGCTAAATGCCTTGAATAAAAGTACGCAAAAGACGAAAATGGTTCCAGAAAATCGGAACAGACAAGATAATAATAGCTACGATATAAACAGATAGTAGTAGGATCATTCCAAAAATTCTACGCAATAATAAATAACATCTCGGAACATCCGTCGGAAGCTTACATCGTTTAAAAAATGGCCAAGCGTTGGCTCACACGAATAACTAAAGCGTGAAACAGAAACGCAGTCGGAGAACAGAGGGGTTAGTATAGGTTTTCGTACGAATTTCGAGTCGACCCGGATCGCACAAACGAATCGAATTCCTCCATACATTTACAGCCAGCGCCATCTATGGACACTCACTTATATGCGGCTGTCAATAGATGGCGCTGGCTGTAAATGTATGGAGGAATTCGAATCGTTTGTGCAATGCGAGTCGACTCGAAATTCGTCCAAAAACCTGTACTAACCCCACAGTCCAGGCTCTCCGAGGCAAAATGCCTTTAATGTTTCACATTAGATACAATAAAAGCGGGATTTTGTACTTAGAATTTGTAACGCCGTTAAACGCCGTTTAACTGCTCGGAGGCGAACTGTAGGATTAGTACAGGTTAAATTTTGAGTCGATTCGATTCGAATAAACGAAACGGGTTTCTCCATACATCTACAGCCAGCGTCCCAAGCGGGCAACCGCTGAAATCACAATATTTCAGAGGCATAAATCATGTATGAAACCAATCAGCTTAACACTGGCTGAATCACGAACAAACACAATATATTAATCCACATAAAAATCATACACCAAACAAAATAATTTAAAATATTTCATAAAATTGAACATTTAGAAGTAGCTTACTTACCGTGTTTCAATTTAAGATTTTCACTCAAAGATGAAGAAGAAAGCTATTTTAATTTTATATCAAAAAGGGGCTGAAGTTACAGATTTCATCCCTAACTAAATATGACTTCGAAGGGAAAATGATATCGATGTTTTTCGATTCATAAATTCGCATTCATCGATGTTGCAGTCAAAAGACGAAGACAGATAAAGTTGTGGGTATGTAAACGTGTAATTTGAGTGTCCTTATTCTTGTTTGTTCTAGCAGTAAGTTAAAATCCAGTCCAATAATTCCGTTTCCACATCCCATTCCGATCTATATATGTAAGCTCTGGCGTCGATGTATATCGGGTAATTTATAACTCCATAGCACAGTATTCATACAATAAGATATACTGCATGGACATGACTGTTTGTTGAGAGGATGGCCACAAGCCAAGAAGTGATGCTGTAGTTTCAGGCTTCAGCTAGTAATGATTCATCGACTTAAAGAAAGTAGGTACCTATTAGGTTTTATAGTAAAAATTAAAAGTAATAATATAGTGGCTTTAATTTATCTTATAATCAAACCATCACTAACTCTAATGTAAAGACCGAACTCAATTAAATTGGATTTACGGTATTGACGGATCGTCGCAATACTGCATAGTAATCTAACGGAACCACATCCACGATGACCAATAGAGCCAGTAATTTGGGGATTAATCAAATGGATAGGCTAAAATCCACAAATCTATCACGAGAGACGCGAGCGACGACGTTTATAAATCTATACATGAGAGTTGTAGATTATAACGTACTTACAATCTACATATTTTAATTTGACCAAAATTGGTGATTTCATAATATTATCACACTATGTAATGATCACAGAGCAAGGTATAACTTTATGTAATGATGATGGGTTTGCAAAGAATTGGACGGAATCGTTTATCTATCGTATCTCTATCGTTTGCTACAATAGATCGCACCAAAGCATCTACATACATTCTGATAGAATTAAAGTAAGCTTCCGAATGCAATAGTAAAAAAAATTCAAAAGTAAACAAAATTGCCTACAATTGTTCAAAATAATGTACTTGTACAAATTGAGTTTCCATAACAACATAACGATATTCATGAAGCTGTTATTTATTATGTTACGAACTGTATGCGGTAGAAATATATCACAATTTACTTGATAAAAGCCATGATAAACGCTTTTATCATACACATTCAACCATAATGGCGGCCAAAATTAATGGCGACGAATGATAGCTATTTTCCAATATAATAAAATATTTTGCTTTAATACATCGGTTAACAAAGGGATTGTAGAGAAACTTTCGCCCATAAAGAACCTACGTGGTAGTACCACGACACGACAAATTGGTCTGTATGCACGCTATTTGTGGGCCATCAATAATTCTGCTGTATCTCTAATGCCAAAACCCTAATTCGTTTCACACAATGTGTTTGAGCAAGCAGCCTTGAAAAATGATCGATTAAAATTCAAAGAAAAACATGAAATAGTTTGAATATTTGCATACTTACTGATTATTATAACGAAGAAATTCGCGATTCATGTTCCCTCAATTAAGTGTTAAGTTATAATTAGATAAAGAATCAGGCACCACTACTGTTAGTACTCTTTGTGTACGAAACTCTAAAAAAGACGGAGTTCTAAACAGGACAGGTGTTCCAATAATTTAAACAACATAGTAGATTCCTAAGTTGGATGCAATATAGATGATTGTTGTTTTGTTTACTCAAATATACCACGAATTAAATTCAGTGGAAAGTTATATTTTTTGGGACAAAAAGTAATCAGAAAGAGATTTGGAGTTAGAAGTGGGATATACCGGAAATTTTGAGGCGGATGTCTGACGCTACCGGTAAGATAGAAAAGGAGACTTTTTATCAATGCTTGAATTTTGAGCTTCCGGATCGATATCGATTAGGCCTACCTTCTGAATGCAGACATGGTATAAAAAGGAACAAATAAAAATTGGTATGAGTTTGCCCTTGAATTTAAAATGTTGGAAAGTAGGTTTTGCCCAATACTACGCATTTGTACGATTTTTGACTAATCCACCGGATGGATTCCTTGATTGAAATGAATCCACGGGAGCGGTAGATTTTTCTTTCATTGAAAAATAGGTAGCCTGTGTGTTTATCTAGAGTAAAATATAATTATCTTCATTCCAAATCTAAGTTAAAGTTAAGTGTTACTAGGAACGCGAATTGTGACGTGAAAGAGTTACAAACATTGTCTATTATACTTTTAATATTCAGATTATCTATGATATTCTTCTAACTAATTTTTATTTCAAGACAAGCTACTTGTTATGATTGGGTACACATACATTGGTATTAGGTACAAGGCCGTAATTTTGGACATAGGCCAGAATATGTTTTGTGTATATGCAGACTAATGGTAAGTATAGTGTGTATGATTCATCAATATTTATGAATTGATTCATTCAAATTTTAATTTCTTGTCTCGTCTCTGCACGCCTTAAACTTTTACAAAATCAATACAACAATTATTATTTTTTTATTTTATTTTTTTTATTTTTTTTAATAAAACGTTTTTTCGTATCTAGTGTGGCAGAAAGCCTAATTGCTACCTAAGTGGCCAAAGTGTCACACAAAAACAAATGGATTTCGTTTTTCCACTCCGCTATATCAACAGAATTATATTTTGACTCTTTATTTAATTGTCGAGATGACTTATGAATCTATCCAAAGCATGGACAGCCTTGGTATAACAAACGACAATTAAAACACTTAAACGGTTTCATTCAAGACTTCAAATTAAGGGACTATGCAAGCTTAGTCTAAATCCTGCAGCGCATTTCGTGCTTTCTAAGTGTTAAAATCTGTTTAACTTTAAGACTTGTAAATACACACATAATAACTTTTTCAGCCAGCGTTTTCTTTGGCGGTCGCAAGCCTTCCCCTCAGGGACATATCCGAGCATCTCTCATAGCCGTAGTTTTGTGGCTTCCGTAGGCACTACACGACCGTAAAATCTAAGACAGGGTTCTTTGAACGTAAGCCCATATAACATTTCTTAATTAAAGAACATGTCGTCTGGCTTTTTATTATGACGAAATTCGGTACGTTAATTAACTCTCTCGCTTTCTATATTGCTAAGTAACAGTAAGTAGGTGTATTAATAATTCATTACAAAGGCACCAGTCACATACCCACATAATTTCGCAACAAAAGGCAACCTCTGTCACGGAATTCATGGAGTGTGTTGAGATGGATAGCTTAGCTAATATTTAGAGGGTTTCTTAATTTTTTTCTTAGCTATTATTAATTAGGTAACGATAGACGATAGATCGAGTAGAGTATGGTTGATATTAGGTCCTAACATATGAAATTGGCGTTTTGTATGGGAGGAACATAAAGTCGATTTTTTTAAATATAATAAATTATATTTTTAAATATAATTTTTTTAAATATTTAATCAAAGTATGTACCATTGCTATCTATGCACTTTTGCCACCTTATAGGTAGTTCATTGATCCCTTTACTAAAAAAGCCATTCAGACGGGAATCAATAAAATCTTTGAAAGCGCTTTGGACTGCCTCATCGGAGTTAAATTTTTTCCCTTGTAAGAAGTTATCCAAATTTCGAAAAAAATGGTAACCTGTTGGAGCAAGGTCCGGGGAGTAAGGTAGATGTCTTAGGCATTCCAATTGAAGCTCCTCTAATTTGGTAGCCGTCTGTTGTGCAGTGTGTGGTCTAGCGTTGTCCTGAAGCAGCAGTGGCCTAGAACGATTGACCAGCCTCGGTTGTTCAGCAGCTAGCTTTTCCATCATGGATTGCAGTTGCTGACAATAGATATCCGCCGTAATCGTCTGGCCAGATTTAAGAAAGCTGTAGTGAACGACGCCGGCGCTAGTCCACCAAACGCTCACAAGTAATTTTTTTTGAGTCAATTTTCGTTTGGGGCAGGATTTGGCTGGTTCGCCAGCGTTCAACCATTGCGAAAAGCGTTTCCGATTATAATACAGGATCCATTTTTCATCACAGGTAATGATTCGATTTAAAATCCCTTCATTACTGTGCCGGTTGAGTAATGTAACACAACAGTCTACGCGCGTTTGTCGGTTTGCTGCACTCAATTCATGAGGTACCCACCTTTCAAGCTTTTTCACCTTCCCAATTTGCTTCAAGTGAACTAAAACAGTTTTATCACTAACACCGCAGCCTGCAGCTAGCTCGGACGTGGTTTGCGATGGATCCGCTTCCACAATAACCTTCAATTCTTCATTATCAACTTTGGTCTCCGGCCGTCCACGGGGCTTGTTCTGCAGGTCGAAATTTCCAGAACGAAAACGTTGGAACCAAAAACGCACTGTGTTTTTTTTTGCGACACCCTCGCCGTACACATCATTAATCCTTCTCTCTCTCACAAACACAAAAGCATGAGTAAATAGCTGTATAAATTTGAAATTGGAATTTCTAACCAAAGAAGAGATATTTGAGATCAAAGTGGCCAGTACGACAAAACGCCAATTTCATATGTAAGGACCTAATATTTTGAAGAGGACTATGTACAGTCAAACCTGGATAAGTGAGAGCTCAAGGGACAACATCTCTCTTTCTCTTATAGATATAGATGACGGGGCCTGGCAAATACTCTCACTAATAAAGTTTTCTCGCTTACCCAGTTCTCACTTACTCAGGTTCTACTGTAGTGTGGAATATGGTATTTCATTTCCAAAGGCTAGCCGGCTCTTAATCCGCATAATTTTTTTAACTACTCCTAACATTGAAGTTTGACTAAAACCTTCTAAAACGTTTGGCTTAGGTACCTATACCAATTACTGGACCTACAAGCAATATACTATACATATTCATATTTTGATTTGGATTTAGACACATAACCATGCTTACGCACCTATAAATCTTCTCGCAAAGTTCCCGTGATGTTCCAAACCGGCAACACTAATTTTATCGTTGAATGCTTCATGCATTCAAAACAGTTTCGTTCATTCATTCAAAGAATAAAACAAACTCGGACGTACCTAAACGCATCAGCGACTCACAGAACAGCAGGGTTAGTAAAGGTTTTTTTTACGAATTTCGAGTCGACTCGCATCGCACAATCGAATCGAATTCCTCCATATACATTTACAGCCAGCGCCATCTATTGACAGCCGCATGACAGTTAGTATCCATAGATGGCGTTAGCTGTAAATGTATGGAGGAATTCGATTCGTTCGACTCGAAATTCGTACAAAAACTTGTACTAACCCAGAACGCGGGCGAGGCCAAACAAAAGCGAAACCCGCTAGAGTCCGCTAGACGATGATAAAACACCCGCGTCGGGTTTTTTGCAGCGCTGTTCACGCCCTCTTAATTTTAAACTTTTCAAATTAATGGCCTCTTCTCACTCGGTTCACTTTGAAAAACTAAATGGACGTGCGTTTTATGTCGGACGGACGGCTGCGCTTTTGCTCCGTTATTTTATCTTTCTTTTTCCTTGTGTTGGGAAAAAATCTCTATGTAGTCATTATAGTCACCTTTTATAGGGAGATATCAGTAATCTGTGTATTTGTTAGGTTTACCAGCTTTTCCCTGTGGCTCTGCTTGTGTAGAATTCGGTTTTTACCAATCCCACGAGAACCTTGAATTTTTCTTAGTTGTTTTTTATTGTCTCCATTTTTTAGGGTTCCGTACCAAAATGGTAAAATGGAACCCTTATGGTGCGACTTTGTCCGTCTGTCTGTCTGTCTGTCTGTCCGTCACACTCGATTATTTCAGTAACTACCAGAGCTATCGATATGAAATTTGGAATAGTGGTGTATATTAGTGGCCCAATGACACTGGAATAAAAAAAAATGGAAATTATTTTTGTTCATATTTAAAAAGGGGGGAAAATCGGAGGGTTGAAATTTAAAAGTGAGATAACTGTACTGTGTGGGGTATCATATGAAAGGGTTTACTTTGTACATTCTAAAACCGATTTTTAATTATTTTTAGTCATGATAGTTTTTGATTTATCGGGGAAAATGTCTAAAAAAATACCGTTCCCCCCCCCCTTATCTCCGGAGTTTACCTATCGAAAAATCTCAAATAATTATAGTCAATAGGAATTTACGTATATTTTGCAGTAAAACTATAGCCAATGCTCTAACTAGCATAGTTTTTTTGATATTAACAATAAACCTCTACAAACAAAGTTAGTTTTGCGGTTCATTAACAAAGGTAATTATTACCGTTTTACATCTTTGGTCGTTACAGTTTTGGTCGTGTTACATCTACATTAGTACGAACGAATCTTAAAAGTACCTAGCTATAACTACCTAAGCTTATTTTGCTTCAGTACTTCTTGAGTACGGAACCCTCGGTGCGCGAGTCCGACTCGCACTTGGCCGGTTTTTATTTCTGGAGACGTCAGTGTTATTCTCCTACCAAAGTCGTTGAAATTTTCAGTATGTTTTTTTTAAAGTAATTTTTCTTAGTTAAAAGTAGAATCTTGCTAATCCCTATAACTATATTTTAAATCCCCTTCAGAAACTATTTAAAAAAATCCTTTTTTTATTTTCAATACTTCGTACTGAATATTAACGTACGTTTAAATTTAAAACAACCTAAAGGGTCAATTCTTCAGACGTTTATAACGTCTATAGTAGTAATTATAGAACACGCCAGACTAGATTCCAAGAAAAATAATCCTGATTCAATAGAGATGGAGTTATTATGCGAAAAGTTTGTTCAATGGATGAAATAAATACATACTTTATCAATTAGTTCTACATAATTTCTCCATTACTTGAATACGAAAATACGAATAGACGATTTGATAATATATTTTTAAGAATGTCTACTATTTATCAATGTGATTTAGATTTTGATAGCCATAATAATATTATGTATTTCTTGACTATGCGTTTAAGATGAGGTATTCGTATAGTTTATCGAGAAAAACAGGTATTTTATTATCATTTTAAAAACGCTAAAGTAAGTTGTTTTCACACAAATCTAAGAAGCTTCATATAAAATAAATAATAATGGCGAAATAAACTATTTTAATTAGTGTTTAATGTGTTTGCTAATGAAATAAATAAAAAAAAACAAAATTATCTATTCAAATTAGAATCCAATTGAATATTATTGGTCAACGACCAAGAATGACACTGATTTATAAATATTTGGACAGTTTGGCAATGTCTGAATTTTCCATTAAGAAAAAAAAAAGATTCCGACGAATTGTAAACGTACTCCTTCTTTTGAAGTCGGTTAAAATAGGCCTGTACAGCCACGAATAAACATAAGGGTCTCATAATATGCCAAAAAACATAAATGTTATATTGACCTGATTTCTAGGGTTCCGTAGCCAAATGGCAAAAAACGGAACCCTTATAGATTCGTCATGTCTGTCGGTCTGTCTGTCTGCCTGTCCGTCCTTATGTCACAGCCACTTTTTTATGATATAATATAATATACATAAAACTGGATTGAAGAACACTGATCATTATGACAAAACCCGGGCGGAGTAAGCTTATTTTATTTATTTATTTAAGTATTTACATATATTTATTTATTTCCTTAATATTTACTTATTATATATTTAGTATACATATTCTCTGCCCCCTCCCCCATTGGCAAACGTAAATCAGGGAACCAATCAGCGCGCAGTGGGTAGAATTCGTTTACGATTACGATAACGGTGAATACGTTTTTCTTACACAATCGCCTAGCTGAACTGTTTAGCAATTCTTCCCAATCGGAGATGCAGTGGAAATAAGGTCCATAAAAAATAGTTCGAGAGAAAAATACCTACGTCAATCATAAATGAAGGCTAATAACTCAGAAAGCCATTGTAAATTAAAATAAATAAATAATTAAACTATGAAAATGTCATTCGTTAATGGCCGGCCACAGAGCGGCATAACTGTATAATTTTTTTACTTTTATTGGGACATACATTTCTCAGGGCGCGTATATATATAACGTAAAAAGTGCCTTGTAATGCCTGAGTTAATGTCCACGTGGGAGACATTTTCCATGTAAAATTTATTGTGAAAATAAAAATAAAAATCCAAGATAAAACAGCTGACCATGATTAGCTTTTTGTCGTCCACACGACTCTCGAGTTTCGACATAAGCCTTTATGAGGGCACTTCACCATAATTGGTTATTCGTCTTCCGTGTTCACTTTCAAATAGTCTGTGGATTGCTTCCGGGAAGGTGCAAAATTTATAAATGCACATAGAGATGCGTGGAAGGACTAATTTCATAGTAGTTTTAAGTTGTAATTGCCTTCAAGAGAAGAGTAAATAGGTATTTTGTGGACAAGCGCCGAAGAAAAACTTTTTTTACTAAACCGCAAACTTAACTTCGTTATTATTGAGGTTAATTGTTATTAATTGTTTTGAATTAATAGAAAACCTCCTTCGCTTTCACTTTGGTATATTTTGTAACAGCGTACCTACTATAAGCTATTACTAGGATACATCCACATACGATTTTGCTTCCGTTAAACGCTAGTCTTATACACTTTTCTAAAACTTGACAAAGTCCATCAAATATACCACAATAACCAACTCGTAATTCACCCACAATGAATGGCTCGGTGCTAAAATTGTTCAGCTTTAGGCCACGGTGAAATTGTCTTTCACATTTCGAAAGGCATTCACTAAAGTGAAAATGATGGACGTCCCTATTCAAACAGCGATATCGGATAGACGTTAGATTTATTATTTGTTAACGGAGAATTCATTTTGACTTCGCTTTTTACGTACAATGGATGGCGGCAGAGATTTTTTTTGCTGGAATATTTCTTACCTACTTACCTTAGAGAAGCTATGTATTTTATACATTGCTTCACCAACCAAAAGAACATCGCAAATGGTGGTGATACGCCAGCCAGATACCGCCAGCACCCGTTTTCAGTGGTTATGAAAACCGAAAGGCACTGAGCTCATTTTGACATACTCCATATATTCGACTCAAACTCAAACTCAACATATCTTTATTTCACATAGGCCTAACGTTCAGGCTCTTGTAAAACGTCAATATGATATCTGTCGATTATGTATAGTGATAACTGCAAGTCGATTTTAAACTAAGTTTACGAGGGTTCGAACGCGCCCTGCACTGAGAAGAAGCCTATAACAAACTCAGCCGGGTTTTGTTTTGTTATCACCACTTCACAAAGGCTCTTTAAAAACTAAATGTAGTATGATTACAGCAGTTCATTCATTCCCAAGGATTTAATTCATGTTAATAATCCATAATACTAATAGCTTTACAATTTAAAACGGAACCCACTAAAGGTCACTTTTTTGTCCTCAAACGAACTCAGTGAAAATACGAACAGATTTTTACTAATTTTATAAAATGTAAGTAGGTATCTCTCGTGTATTTTATATTGCAATTTCATAGCGAAATTTTATTTCGGAGTTTTAAATTTTTTATGCAATGCGATGCAGTGAATGATAAATCTACGTCGTTTGCCGAGTATTGTTTCGGAGCAAATTAATATTCGTTGCAGTCACTGAAAAAAAAAACTCAGGATATGGGCATCCGAACGATTCACGTAAACCTTTTTCGTACGAACAAACACTAGCGCCATCCGTCAAAAATCTATAGGTGGCTGCTGAGCGAACTACCGCGTGGTCCTTACTCTTGGTGACAAAACAAAGCATTTTTGGCACCGATACACTGGCGACATTTTTCACGCCGTCCGTCCTGTCCAGGGTATTTGTATATTTGGTGCAGTCAAAAAAAATTTTTTTTTTCAAAATATAGTTGCTGCCATAGTCTAACTTGCTTTAGTAACTCAATCTGTGGTTTAACAGCAATATCTTAACAATATAGACTTCCAACCGCTATTTAAATCCTTTCACACTCGCTATAAAAACCTATTTTTACATGGGTTCAAACAAACAGTACAGTCAAACAAACAAACAAAAATATTTTTGCATTATTAGTTTCTGTGAACAATTTAACATACAAACAAACATAAAATCTACTTAATAAAGTAATGTACAAACGGTCTCTCACCCTAAACGCATTTTTATGACGTAGTTCATTGGACACCGTTCCCAATGGGGTCAGACGTTGCCAGTAAGTATAATCGTAGGAGGATTTTTCTTAAAAAACCCCCCACTAAAAAAGCTTAAAACGGTAACACATAAGTGCTCTCAGGTACGTTCAAATGTAGTTTTATATTTAATTAAAATTCGAATAAAACAAAACTAGTAACAGTAATAGAAAACATAATAATAGACAAAGTTTCGTCGAGTCCCAGCAGATTAAAACTAAATTCCACGCAACATTTCGTTTCCTGTCTAATTGCTTGTGTCATTAAATAGTTGGATAATCGCTTAGTTCAAACTTATCGCTAACGCCAGGATGCGACTAAACTTTACTGCGACGTGACTGTGTATTGTTTAATTTTCTACGTGATATTATGTTGGGATTTTGATATAATTTGTTCATGATATTCATATACTTATAGTAGTGTTATTATCTCGTTGCAGACTCGGTCATAAATGATTCGAGTGTTTCGCTTTTGTTTGTTGAGTTGTGCATATAACACTAGTAGTAGGTTTAATATTAAGAGGATATACTGAGATTATATTTTATGACCTTCTCACTCTTACTAACGCCTTGGTGGGTGCGACATGCAGCGTTGCGGAAGTTCAGACGTGCGAAAGAATATAACAGAAAAACGACGTTTTACCTGATACACATTAAAAAAGAATTACGGAAAGCCCACCAGTCGAGCAAATGTGGTTGGGGTGTCAGTTTAAAGGGCTAAAGCTTGCCATCGGTACGGCATACCGTCCACCATGGCTCGATGCAACAATTTTCCTGGATGCCATGACCGCATCGGTGAGTTCGTTTTCAAGCTTTGACCATATTATCCTATTGGGTGACTTTAATATCGACATGTTACAGCCCGGCACTACGAACCTCAAGAAGCTGCACGACTTTCTAAGGTGCATGAATCTTACTCAGTATGTCGCGGATCCTACTCACTTCACTGACCACAGCTCAACTCTTTTAGATCTCATCTGTGCAGATATAAATATCTCAAATATTCACATTGATTACATTCCTGAGTTGAGTAGGCATGCATTTATAACGTGTGAAGTTGATGTCATAAAGAAAAAACGAGTATCTAAGAAATTGACATTCAGATCTTTCAAACACATTGACAAGGACTTGTTTGAAGAACATCTCAATCATTCATCTGAGATCTCAACCAAATAGATTGGGGACAAATTGTTAAAATACAGGATGTCAATGTGATGCTTGATACATTCAACTCATACATTTTATTGTTATTTGATGTGCATGCGCCACTCAAGACTATTACCGTAAAAGAGGAATCCTACCCATGGATCACGCCCACTATCGTACAAATGATAAGACTGCGAAATGAAGCGCACGCAAAGTCACGCTTAGACCCTAGTGGCGTAGCTGCCAAGAAATATTATAAAGATTTTAAGCATATGGTGAATACTGCTATTTATAGGGAAAAAGAAGCTTTTCACAATTATTATATAAATAAGAACATCAATGATCCAAAGTTATTATGGAAAAACATTAAAAAATATGTTGTTCCGAAAAATAGTGGTTCTGATGGGGATATTTTAAACATGTTCAAAGACCCAAACATTATTAATAACAGTTTTCTTGATATACCAGTCAACAAACAAGTTGAAGAGAGTGATATTACTTATTATAAAACTAACAGCATTGGTGACTGTAAGTTCCAGCTTCAATTCGTTACTCAAGATGAAGTAAGAAAAACCATTAACTCTCTGAGATCGAATGCCACTGGCACTGATGGAATATCATTGGATATGATTTTATTCACCTTACCTACTACTCTTTTCGTTATCACTGCAATTATAAATAGGTCAATTGAAACTGGTATATTTCCGCAAGCATGGAAAACAGCCATTGTCAGACCAATTCCGAAAAAGGCCAACATTGCTTCTCTTAAAGATTTACGTCCAATCAGTATACTCCCTTGCCTTTCAAAGATTTTAGAAAAAGTAGTCTGTGGACAGTTAACTAAGTATGTTGAAAAATATGATATTCTGCCTGAGAGACAATCTGGCTTCAGGAAAAGTCGTGGGACAGCTACCGCACTGATTGATGTTGTTGATGGAATACTTGAGTCCCAAGATGCAGGAGAGGTGAGTCTGCTTGTGCTACTTGATTTCTCGCGCGCTTTTGATACAATCAATGTAGCATTACTGCTTGCTAAACTGTCTTTCTATGGCTTAGGCTCTAAATCCTTGCAATGGTTCGCGAGCTACCTCAGTGACCGCTCTCAATTTGTGCAATTGCGTAATTCTGATGGTGGTACTGTAGATTCCACCCTAAAACCAGTTACTTGTGGCGTCCCACAAGGTTCCATTTTGGGGCCTCTTCTTTTTATAATTTATACAGCAGACATCGTAAAGAGTATACAAAACTGCAAATACCATCTATACGCAGACGATACACAAATATATGCATCCTTTAGGTCTAATAACATATCTGATGTAGTATCCTTAATTAATGAAGATTTGGATAGGATTGCGAACTGGTCTGATGCAAACCAGCTAGTCCTTAACCCTAATAAGACAAAATATATGTTTCTTGGGACTCGCCAAAGTATAAGCAAAATAATTTTCAATGCGCCGCCGGTTTGCATTAAAGGTCAAGTATTAGAACGTACCACGGAAGCTAGAAATTTGGGGATTTTAATTGACAGCGATCTTCGCTTCGAGAACCATATGCTTCAAGTAGCTCGAACCTGTTTTTACAAACTCAAGATTTTGTATCGTGTGCGTAATTTTCTTACCACCGAGACACGCCTCAAGGTTTGCGAAACTTTGATTCTCTCCAAATTAAATTACGGTGATGCTTTATACGGCCCTAGGCTACTGAGTCGCACCAAGCGTCTGGTGCAGCGAATACAAAATGCTTGTATACGATTTTGCTACTGTATTCCCCCTAGATCCCATATCTCACCGTACATTAACAAAGGTAACCTGCTCAATATGGAATCTAGAAGAAAGCTGCACTTGGCGTCATTAATGTTTGGTGTGATTCAGTCGCAAAAGCCCTACTACCTTTTTAATAAATTTGAGTGGGCGAAAAAAACCAACACTAGGCCCAATAGGGTTTGGACATTGAGAACCCCTCATCACTGTTCAGCAGCATTTCGTGGCAGCTTTAAGTTTGCAGCCACGAAGTGCTGGAACGACTTGCCCCCTCCCCTGCGTGACATAAAACTTTTAAAAAAAGTCTTTAAAACCAATCTAAGAAAGTTCTTGCTGAGTCAACAAAAGGGGGAGCTTGTTGAGTAGGCGCTCATCGTATTTCAAACTTATTTATTTTTTAAATTTTAAATATTATTATTATAGTAGTAGGTATGTATTTTATTATATTATTTTTTTTATCACCTTTTATATCACGTTTTCTTTATATCCATAGTTTTTTAGTCGTTTATTATGATTCGTTACCTATATCACACTAACCCACTTTAAAATATATTTTAGCATATTCCGTACTAAAATTTAAGTATAATTATTTATTTATAAATCGTCCGATATTTTTTGGATCCACGGAAGACCAGCGCTATGACCGTGGGGCAAATTTAGGCTCCACGGGCGTAGCAAACGCTGAGTGGATTCCATTTTGGAATCACTCAATTTCACACAATATAATTAATATGTATCTGGCGGACTATATAGTATGTGTTGTGATTCCAAATAAACGTTTTTTTCTTTCTTTTTTTTTTTTTTTTACATTTATATCCATTGTAGATAAATAATAATAAAAATTATAAGTAGTAATGGAAATTTTGGGCCAATTTTTTTTTTTGAGAAATTTCTATCGAGAACATTTTATCCAACGCATATCCAAGCATTTTACGCAAGAGTAATGAAATCTTTTTTTTTTCTGTCTCCAGGAACACGCAAAATCGTGTTAGGTTTTATTATCAGGAAATAGTTCCCATTTGATTGGACACAATACTACGTGACGTAGTTAGAATATGTTTCCGTCCACAGACGAACAAAATATAAAACTCATTCTCTGATCTGATCGTCAGAAAGATACATCGCATCTTGTTTCTAACGCGGTTTACTTTCAACATGAGCTTCAAGCAACTTAAACTAGCGAATTGAAATAAAACGCCCTTCATTCATCTCTCAAACGGAACGTTTCCTCTTTTCAATCTCCATCTCGTTCACTTCCCAGAGCTCACTAATTAGAGATTTTTCAAACGAGATCCTTGAATAGCTCAAAAAAATTAACATCCGATGAGATATTTTTGATTGCAGACTGTTGCACGGTGCACAAGAATATATATACGAGTAAATAGTACATAACTATAAACTTGTCGCCTGAGGATATTCATAGCTTCATCAAATTGCAGGTAAAATCGCGTGAAAGTATTTATGTGCGCATGTTTGTTTGTGACTCTTTTATGCCTTAACGTTAAATTGAAACAGAGATAGATTTTAATCTGAATTAACAAATAGCTTACTTTTTTGCAGGAAAATTCCGTGGTTTTCGGGATTTCACGCGGACAAGTCATGTAAAGTCTGCTATAATTTTTTAGCACGTCCGCTGCGTTCATAGTGGTTGTATTTACTGATGGACATTGATATTTTTTATGAAAAATTGGCAAGACGTTCTTGCGATTCTTGAGATAGTGTGCAATAAAATGGCACAGGGTTTGAGAGCAAAGACAGTTTACCACAAATTATACAGTCAGCGCTGATAAAGAAAGAATAAAAATTCGTTAAGGTAGTTGAAAAATACAAAATACTAGATTGCAAGTGGTACGGTAAACCCTCAATTTGCCTCCATAAGCCCCGACGACGTTACTGAAATAACCGTGAAACATGAATCTTTTGAAAGACCCGCATCATTTGAACATCTCTGGGAATTCCTAAAATACCTACCGTAATGAAGCTTCGCATTTGAGAGCGAGCTTTAAAAACCCTCCCCCCACTTTGAAATGGCAACGCTAACGCAATGCGCCCATAAAAAATAACGTTCGCTTACTTCGCACCCCTTTCCCGGTGGCTTTTCAGAAAACATTTTTCGGTCTTTGCAAACAAGTAATTGTGGTTCTTTATACAACGTCGCGTCGCCGCGTTTCATTCGGAGTTGGCTTGTACCGTTTTATTAATAACGTGTTTGCTTTTCGGGAATAATAAATTTTTATGTGAATGTATTTTTGACGTGACAACGTCTTATAATTCGATAGAGCCGGTTGCACGCACGAAAAAACATGACTCATCCGGCGTTACCGGCGTTACCTCGCTCATGCGGCGTTACCTCGCGAGCGCGGAACGAGCGACAAAGAAGACGTTGTCACGTTCAACTATCGTCAGTAAACCGACTTTACCGACAACCAATTTTTTTTTATATAAAATATACCGAAGCAGAACTTTCCGTTGAAGTATAGAAAGCACAGACCGAAATTGTTAATCATTTGAAAACATCCCCAAATTACTCGATACCTAACCATTTTGTTTTGATTTGATTCCATTGTGAACCAGTAGGTGGATATTATTCTAGGTATAATATAGGTACTAATTATAATATGAATACTTATTGTACTATACCTATTTAAATTATTTCAAACATAAAAATGTGATCAAACCAAGTACGTTATTACAAATTTCATAATTAATAAAAACAGCAAAATAGTCTTAAAATTTTCCACATTAATGCCCAAGCTAAATTAGAAAATTATTATACCTACTAAATTTTCTGATGAATAAAAAAGAACACTGCATAATTGCCCTCGATTCCCAATTGTAACGAGTTTCTATAACGTTAAATACACCGTTCTATTCAATCAAACAAAAGCAATAAAATATTGAGAGTAAATTGGAATAAAGCCCTAGTTTCAGAGGCAACTCGCGGAGTCGAATTGTTACGATTTGTTTTTTAGGATATTGAAAAGTTAAATGGATTTCAGTAATATATGTGTATGATCCATACCGAGCCATTTTGCTTTTAAAAGCAGTAATCCAAATTTTGACTAGCTTTTCGACTCAAAAGCATAAATAGCCAAAGTATACAAAGCTGACAAACAATCGTACATATGGTCCCTAATTTGGTGCTTGACTATATGAGCAATCTGTTACATTAATTAGCATTGGTTTCAAATTTAGTTAAAGATAATGTAGGTACATCAGTACAGTAGTTCAAATTTAGTTAAAGATAATGTAGGTACATCAGTAGGTGTAGGTACAGGTATTAGGGTCATCTTCAAATAATGCAAGAAACTTTATTTCAATTCAAACAACAAGAGGATGATGAGACGACAATAAAAAGTAGACTCCTTTTTCTGATAAGGGCCTTATGAGCTATAGTGAAGTATACTAAAACTCGACTGTTTAATTCAGTTCTTTACCGATGGGTACAAGGTGCAGAGGGGATCCAAGGCAAAAGTAGATGGAAGAAAAAACGTATACACAGGACCCGGCGGACCGCGCAAAAACATGTCGCCAGTTTACTGGTCTCAATTTTTTTTGTTTTGACACCAACAGCATAAGTTGTAAGCCGACCACAGTATTGTCTATGGACCGTGATCCACGCCACAGACCACTACCTACTTATTATTAGTCCGCACCCGTTTCCATAGGAACGATTTCCGCCATGTTGCGGCGTTTTAGCGCAAATTTTGACAAATGACAATTTTTAATATGACAAACTTTGACGAAAAATGTTCCGATGGTAAAAAATTTTCATATATGGATGAGATGGAAGACATTACCTTGTAGGCGTCAGGAATGTTGACCGGCTCTCCGCTCTCGGCCACATAGCCCACGATACCGCTGCCCCAGGGAATCCGGATCTCTTCCAGCTGCTCCATCTGCTCTGGTGTGGACTTGGAGCACACGTCGAACAGCTTCGACACCAGGCACCTGCCAACAATAAGGTTAAATCACCTGAAAGACAATAAACAAAACAACTCGCAGATGCATTTGTGCACAAGCAGCCAAATCATCTTAAAGACTTTTTACGTTTGTAATAGTGTACTTCAACAATAGACCCATACTATGGACGCGATGGACCACGAGAATAAGTGTCGCCAGTTCACCGGTGCCAAAGATGTTTGTTTTAACACCAACAGAGTCAGTAGTAAGCCAACAGCAGTTGTCACAGAGCACTACCACCTCAATAGTCTGCACGCGCGTTTCCATTGAGACGGTTTCCGCCATAAATTGTGGCGTGTTAGCGGGAAAATTTGACAGACTGCTCTAGCTCTATTATTTTCTTGTATTTAGAAGAAGGTTGGCGTAAAACGTTCTGACGACCATATCCTCAGATTAATTATCGGTGACTTCAACAAAATAAAATAAAAATATACCATGGTATAGGTACCTACTACAAAACCTGATAAGTTTTTACTCTTAGATAGGGGACATAGGCCGTTTCCTCAAATCGATCAGTCAATCCATGATTATACTAAAGTAGAGATAGAAAACCGACTAGACTGGAGTTTGCGTTAAATTCGTTTCTCTTGTAGGACAAATCGTGGATAGATAGGTTATTGGGAAGGGCCGTTAGGGAATAATGGAAGACGGAATGCGAAACCACATTATTCTCTTCCGTATTTCATTCTTTCAGCAATGACTATCACTAATAATAATAAACGCATAGTTCTTTTCACTTATTTTATCTTTTTATTACAGTGTTTGCACACTTAGGTTGTTATTTCTATAAATTACTAGCTAACCCGGTGAACGTTGTTTTGCCATTAGGGATATAAAAAAATAGCTAACAACCGACTCTCTTAGACCTACCGAACAAAGACAACACATTTCATAACAATCGATCGAGCCGTTTTGGAAGAGTTTGGTAACAAACATTGGCACGAGAATTTAACGTACCTATATTAGAGAATGATTGAATATGTATCAAAATGTTTTACAAAGTAAAGATTCAAGTATAAAATAACATTTTAAAACTTAAATTGTACTTGTAAGTATACGTCGTTTATCGACTATCGAGTCCACGACAGGGGCACAATCAAATTCCTGCTGCCCGTGGAATTTCCCAATCGGCAAACACGAAACCTATTGAAGGAAGCGAAGGATTCGTTTAATAAAAGCGAGCACTGATACGTGCGGTCAGTCCTACCGGGGCACCCAATAAATAATTCTTGTCCAGCAGATTTCTTGAATGAAATACAAAGCGCTTGCGGAATTTAAGTGGCCTGCGACGTTTGATAGGGATTGCAAATCAATGCGTCTTTTCTAATCCTACCGGATCCGGACCCGATTCCACCAATCCGGCCGGATCCGACCGGATTGGTGCAATTGATCAAATTAGGGTAATTTTTCCTTTCCGCTCGATTATTGAGAACAATAAACTTTATTTCTCTTTTAAAATAACGAGATTAAAAGGGCTTTTAAGCCAAAAAGACATACTTTTTAAAATAAAGGACTATACTAGCGACTAATTGCTCTCGGTTTGATATAATCCACCCGCAGCATTCAAGTAACTTACGAACTTATGTTATTGGTTTATTCGAATTTGTAATCTATATATATAAAAGAATGAGGCATTTTGGTGATTTTGGTTGTTCCAAGGATTCCGCCAAAACTATAGGTCGTAGAGATCTGAAATTTGGTACCTAGGTAGATATTAGGTCATGAATTCGTACTAAGACGGGGATTCCAGAAATTCAAATTGTAAGGGGTAAAAACCGTTGGTTTTTTGGATTTCCCCATACAAAAGTGAAATTTTTTTCGTTGTTCCAGGAATTCCCGAAAAGCTACAAGTCGTAGGGATCTGAAATTTGGTACCTAGGTAGATATTAGGTCATGAATTCGTACTAAGACGGGGATTCCAGAAATTTAAATTGTAAGGGGTAAAAACCGTTGGTTTTTTGGATTTCCCCATACAAAAGTAAAATTTTTTTCGTTGTTCCAGGAATTCCCGAAAAGCTACAAGTCGTAGAGATCTGAAATTTGGTACCTAGGTTGATATTAGGTCATGAATTCGTACTAAGACGGGGATTTCAGAAATTCAAATTGTAAGGGGTAAAAACCGTTGGTTTTTTGGATTTCCCCATACAAAAGTGAAATATTTTTCGTTGTTCCAGGAATTCCCGAAAAGCTACAAGTCGTAGGGATCTGAAAATTGGTAACTAAGTAGATATTAGGTCATGAATTCGTACTAAGACGGGGATTCCAGAAATTCAAATTTTAAGGGGAAAAAACCGTTGGTTTTAGGGATTTCTCCATACAAAAGTGTAATTTTTTTCGTTGTTCCAGGGATTCCCGAAAAACTAAAAGTCGTAGAGATCTGAAATTTGGTACCTAGGTTGATATTAGGTCAAGAATTCGTACTAAGACGGGGATTCCAGAAATTCAAATTTTAAGGGGTAAAAACCGTTGGTTTTAGGGATTTCTCCATACAAAAGTGAAATTTATTTCGTTGTTCCAGGGATTCCCGGAAAACTACAAATCGTAGAGATCTGAAATTTGGTACCTAGGTTGATATTAGGTCATGAATTCGTACTAAGACGGGGATTCCAGAAATTCAAATTGGAAGGGATAAAAATCCTACTTTTAAGGGATTTTCCCATACAAAAGTGTAATTTTTGCGTTGTTCCAGGGATTCCAGCGAAATTAAAAGTCGTAGAGATCTGAAATTTGGTACCTAGGTTGGTATTAGGTATATCATGAATTCGTATTCAGAAAGGGATTTTCGAGATTCAAATTTTGAGGAGGAAAAATTTTGAATTTTTTGGCCGCCATTTTGAACTTTTTTGTTACTGGGCCGATTGCTATGAAAATCGATATTTGACTATGGCAGAAAGCATAGAGACGGAATTTGTGGTCAAAATTTAAAAAAGTGGCCGCCATTTTGAACTTTTTTGTTACTGGGCCGATTGCTTTGAAAATCGATATTTAACTATGGCAGCAAGCATAGAGAAGGAATTTGTGGTCAATATTTAAAAAAAAGGCCGCCATTTTGAACTTTTTAGTTACTGGGCTGATTGCTTTGAAAATAGATATTTGACTATGGCAGCAAGCATAGAGAAGGAATTTGTGGTCAAAATTTAAAAAAGTGGCCGCCATTTTGAACTTTTTTGTTACTGGGCCGATTGCTTTGAAAATCGATATTTGACTATGGCAGCAAGCATAGAGAAGGAATTTGTGGTCAAAATTTAAAAAAGTGGCCGCCATTTTGAACTTTTTTGTTACTGGGCCGATTGCTTTGAAAATCGATATTTTACAGTGGCAGCAAGCATAGAGAAAGAGTTTGTGGTCAAAATTTAAAAAATAGGCCGCCATTTTGAACTTTTTTGTTACTGGGCCGATTGCTTTGAAAATCGATATTTGACTATGGCAGCAAGCATAAAGAAGGAATTTGTGGTCAAAATTTAAAAATGTGGCCGCCATTTTGAACTTTTTTGTTACTGGGCCGATTGCTTTGAAAATCGATATTTGACTATGGCAGCAAGCATAGAGAAGGAATTTGTGGTCAAAATTTAAAAAAGTGGCCGCCATTTTGAACTTTTTTGTTACTGGGCCGATTGCTTTGAAAATCGATATTTGACTATGGCAGCAAGCATAGAGAAGAAATTTGTGGTCAAAATTTAAAAAATAGGCCGCCATTTTGAACTTTTTTGGTACTGGGCCGATTGCTTTGAAAATGGATATTTGACTATGGCAGCAAGCATAGAGAAGGAATTTGTGGTCAAAATTTAAAAAAGTGGCCGCCATTTTGAACTTTTTTGTTACTGGGCAGATTGCTTTGAAAATCGATATTTGACTATGGCAGCAAGCATAGAGAAGGAATTTGTGGTCAAAATTTAAAAAAGTGGCCGCCATTTTGATCTTTTTTGTTACTGGGCCGATTGCTTTGAAAATCGATATTTGACTATGGCAGCAAGCATAGAGAAGGAATTTGTGGTCAAAATTTAAAAAAGTGGCCGCCATTTTGAACTTTTTTGTTACTGGGCCGATTGCTTTGAAAATCGATATTTGACTATGGCAGCAAGCATAGAGAAGGAATTTGTGGTCAAAATTTAAAAAAGTGGCCGCCATTTTGAACTTTTTTGTTACTGGGCAGATTGCTTTTAAAATCGATATTTGACTATGGCAGCAAGCATAGAGAAGGAATTTGTGGTCAAAATTTAAAAAAGTGGCCGCCATTTTGAAATTTTTTGTTACTGGGCCGATTGCTTCGAAAATCGATATTTGACTATGGCAGCAAGCATAGAGAAGGAATTTGTGGTCAAAATTTAAAAAAGTGGCCGCCATTTTGAACTTTTTTGTTACTGGGCCGATTGCTTTGAAAATCGATATTTGACTATGGCAGCAAGCATAGAGAAGGAATTTGTGGTCAAAATTTTAAAAAGGTGGCCGCCATTTTGAACTTTTTTGTTACTGGGCCGATTGCTTTGAAAATCGATATTT
Organism: Coenonympha arcania; assembly: GCA_036785405.1. Taxonomy (NCBI): domain Eukaryota; kingdom Metazoa; phylum Arthropoda; class Insecta; order Lepidoptera; family Nymphalidae; genus Coenonympha; species Coenonympha arcania. Next base: position 9,706,435 of record CM072072.1, read on the forward strand.
GACTATGGCAGCAAGCATAGAGAAGGAATTTGTGGTCAAAATTTAAAAAAGGTGGCCGCCATTTTGAACTTTTTTGTTACTGGGCCGATTGCTTTGAAAATCGACGTCTGACTATGGCAGCAAGCATAAAGAAGGAATTTGTAGTCAAAATTAAAAAATGATGAACTTTTTGGCCACCATTTTGAACTTTTTTGTTACTGGGCCGATTGCTTTGAAAATCGATATTTGACAATGGCAGCAAGCATAGAGAAAGAATTTGTAGTCAACATTTTAAAAAGTGGCCGCCATTTTGAACTTTTTTGATACTGGGCCGATTGTTTTCAAAATTGATATCTGATTATCGCAGCGAGCATAGAAAAGGAATTTTTGGTAAAAATTTAAAAGAATTGGCCACAATTTTGTACTTATATGTCTTACCATGGTAGCAAGCAACCACGGCCGGATGTATGAACGGACGGTGGAGTCTTAGTAAGAGCTTTTACCCTTTGGGTACGGAACCCTAAAAATGGCCACCATATTTAACTTTTTTGTGACGATCGAATTTTTCAAAATCAATATGTGACTATTACCAGGAAGCAAGAGAAAATTTTGTGGGCAAAATGGTGTGTAGTGCAGGAATTTTGGAAATTAAACCACCATAGTAAAGCATAACTCAGAAGTTAACGTGAGCGAAGCCGCGGGCGTTTGCTAGTCCCTTAATAAATTTAAGCCAAATACTGCAAGACTTACTTTATAATAACGGAGAGTAGATCCAAAATGCCAGTTTCTGAATTCATAAATTCAGTCATTAGCTCAAACCAGGTTTCTATGTTACCATCATCCGACGAGGTTTAGATTAGCAAGAAAAGTTGCAGAAGTTCGACTTCTGCAAGCTATTTCTCCTTGTTTAGCAGTTTGGGTGACTGTTTACATTGCTTTCAGAAGTCAACTTCTGCAAGTTTTCTTACTAATCTAAACCTCACTTTAGGTAAAGGATGTTCTATTGCGATTATGTTTAGCAATGGATATATGGATTGGTTTTTTAAATGTCGCCACATTTACATTTCTGGAGACGTCAGTGTTGCTCTCCGATATGTACCTACTTTTTAAATTTTTCCTACAGTTGAATTTATTGATTAGGGTTACAATTTACCTTTTTATTGCCTAGGGGAGATTCTAGCTCATTACCATGTAGCTTGTAGTATAAACTTAATAAACACTAATAATCAACGAAGTACGGTGTCAGACTCGTGCGCGAAAAAATTACGTTTCTTTTACGGTAAATATTTTTTTCTGTTTTTAGTATTTGTTTGTTATAGCGGAATCAGAAATACATCATCTGTAAAAATTTCAGCTGTCTAACTATCACAGTTCAAGAGATACAGCCTGGTGACAGACGGATGGATGGCGAAGTCTTAGTAATAGGGTCCCGTTTTTACCCTTTGGGTACGGAACCCTAAAAACTAAAGGTGAAAGAGAGCCAAGCGCAATAATTTAAAAACCCACGAACAGTAAACCTGTGCGTCCATTGATTCAACATCGCCGTATTTACTCTTTACTGTTCGCCGTTGGGGAAATCTGGCGAATGAAATTCAATTATACTCGTATTGTGGGGCCGAGCTCGTCAACTGTTGACGGGATTCAATTTATTTTAAAAGCGTAGTTATATACACCTAGAGAAGTTACGAATGCGTTTATTTTAAGGCTATCGTCTAGTGACTTAGTGCGACGCGAATAGATGTTTTCAAAAATGCTATTCATACTCGTTTAGAGAGAGTTGCAAGTTCAGAGCTAGGTATACATTTTATTCTTGAAATATTGCTTTGGGTGATTATGTTTTTACCCGGCATACGGGAGATATAGGAGACGGTATTCTAAGAAGAAAAAGAACACTCAGTACACCTTAATCTAGCCTCGAACGTTTTATTTTTTTAGTATTTCAGTTTATTTTAATAAAATAAAAAATTCTTAAACCTACAACAATCCTAAAAATTATGGAAATCGGATTACACTACTACTACGGATTGGAAAACGTTATCGCTTTTTATATGAAAGCTTACAGCTAAGACGATTATCTTAAAGGTTTCGTACGCGTACCCTTCGGATTCTACGGGATTCTGTAATGGCCCTACTACTGACCCTATTAATGTCCGTCTGCCAGTCTGTCTGTATAGCAACGGGCAGTAACTTCATATCATAATCCGTAATAGGTAGAAAGTTATAACAGCACGTATACTTCTAACGTATTGTCGCGATAACAACCAATTGCAATTTAAGGTTAGCGCCCATAGAAGGAATGGGAAGACAAAATTTTTTTAAGGGCTTTGTGGTATCATTGGAAGCTAATTTTGAGTAGATTAGAGTAAACATTGATGAATTGGGATACTTTTAAAATGACACTTATGATATTTATAAAATAATATTTCACAAAAACGCAACATTTTTCCGATAATATTATTAACTGTGACAAAAAATGTTGTGTACATTTTTTACAGCAAATAATGTGGAGGAAAATTGAAAATCCATGTCGTGTAGATACGAAAAACACTTCGCAAATGTTTACTTATCGAGGAATCCGAATCACATTTCCCCGTTCCCCAAGACCTGATATTACCCGTGAAAGTGTAGCGGTCTGGAATTAATTGTTCATTAGGAACATTTGGGTTATCTCGTGACACTATTCTCATATTGCGAGATCAGATTACAGTAAATTCTGTTCTAGGGTTCTAACATTTATATGTTACTATTTTTCGTATGAACGTTTTTGCTGGGAGAGCTTTATTAAGTAACTTGACGTGACATAGTTATTTTGTCCTCGTCTGTCTAACTGTGCTATAACGGATTTTGATGTAGCCTTTAATATGATTTAGATACTGAAAGATAAAAAATTTAAAGCATTTTTTGAGCTGAAATGTTCATGTAAGGATGCAATTGTTAAAAATATTATTTAGGACATAGATTTATAGGTAGGTCGTCGCTCGCGTTCTGAATAGATAGATCCCAACCTAACAAGGGCAGCTCCGTGAGTGCGGCAACTTTTCCTTGTAAGGTGAGTGTGTCAATTTGAAATTTGTATGATGCGCGGATGTTATAATTATGTGCGTGGAAAGTTGTGTAGTGAAGGCTCGGGTATGCGAACTTTGACAGAGTATTTATTGCCGTACTTTTAAAGCCGCGTGCGGCCTCTTGGACCTCTATATGATTTAGGATTTAGAATAGTTTATAAAACAGGCTCAAGGTATTTTATAATGATTCCTGTTGATTGACGATTGAATATCAAACATCACACAAAAAATACCCTTGACTGATGTTTTCATTGCATTGGTAGTAAAGAAATAAATAAAACATCTCAATACATATGCAGCCTTACGCTTAAGAAGTGATTTATTGATACGTGGTATGTTAAATTGTGGTTAGGAGGCCACCACGGTCAATACACCACAGATTAATAATATAATAGTTTGCCTATACTATATAGTATTACATATTACACACTCAATCTAAAATCAAACAATAACATCCCCGAGTACATTATTAATAATTATTTATTATCGGCTATGATGTAAATAAAAACAAACAATTTTCATACTTATCACAAGGCATATTGAGATTATAACGCGTATAAAACTGTTATTTATCTCGCAATATAATATTCCTTCTTTAAGTAAGCGAGTAAGCGTATGTAATAAGTAGGTATTGAATTAAACATTCGATAATTATATTTTTCAAGAGGCACGTGTCAAATTTATTGGACGAGTCAACGAAAGGAAGAAAACCAGTCGTTTACATTTTATCAGGGACATTCAGAGTCGTAAGTTATAATATGGTCTCATGAATTTTAATGAAAAAAAACTTTGTTATGAAAACTAAAAATATCATTTCCATTCGCAAGATTCAGAGCAAACACGTGTAGAAAGATGGATGGTAAGATCGAGATCTCGAAAAGTGAAGTAATTTTTAGTGAACATTAAAACTATTGTAGAAAAAAAAATACATTACTTATTTTCGTTTTTTAAGAGTTCCGTACGCAAAGTATTAAAACCGGGACAAACGGTAACAAAGATTGACGAGAGAATTTTATATATTAGAGAAGATAATGTAATTAATGTCAATAAACCAAGAAAGAAAAAAAAAAACTAAAAAATTATTCTCCTTACATGTAAGATATCGAAGAGGCAGATAAATTTATAAGAATTAAACACGGTTAAAGCAGGTTTAAATACCCGAAAACCCCGTGTGCACTGGTCCTAAAGCCTATCCTGGATAGCAAATGAAGCTTGCAGCATCAATCGAGTTTGTAGAGCAAACCGGGACTGGCCATTATTCCCAGCGAGCGGCCGCACATTGCCGCAATCCGCAAAGCTTTATCAATGTCGCTTTTCAGTTACTGATAGGGTAATTTGCTAAGACCACATGTTTGATCTTTTTTTTTCCTACAAGAATAGATGTACACCCAGGACCCGGCGGACGGTGTCAAAAATGTTTGTTTTGACACCAACAGCGTCAGTTGTAAGCCGACCTCAGTATTGTCTATGAACCGCGATCCACGCCGCACACAGATTACCCCTTATTAGGGGGTAATCTGTGACGCCACAGATCGCTATACTATAGTAGGTAGTGTTATTATCTTGCTGCAACTCGGTCATAAATAATTCGAGTGTTTCGCTTTTGTTGTTCTGCAGTAATGCACAACTCAACAAAGAACAACAAAAGCGAAACACGAAATGATTTATGACCGAGTCTGCAGCGAGATTATAACACTAACTACTATAGTTATTAGTCCGCACGCGAGTTTCCGCAGGGACAGTCTGCCATGTTGCGGCGTAAATTAGCGGAAATTTTGACAAATGGCGCTACTTTTTAGGGTTCCGTAGCCGAATGGCAAAAAAACGGAACCCTTATAAATTCGTCATGTCTGTCTGTCCGTCTGTCCGTCTGTCCGTCTGTCCGTCTGTCCGTCCGTATGTCACAGCCACTTTTTTCCGAAACTATAAGAGCTATACTGTTGAAACTTGGTAAGTAGATGTATTCTGTGAACCGCATTAAGGTTTTCACACAAAATTTAAAAAAAGTAATAAATTTTGGGGGTGCCCCATACTTAGAACTGAAACTCAAAAATTTTTTTTTCATCAAACCCATATGTGTGGGGTATCTATGGATAGGTCTTTAAAAATGAAACTAAGGTTTCTAATATCATTTTTTTCTAAAATGAATAGTTTGCGCGAGAGACACTTCCAAAGTGGTAAAATGTGTGTCCCCCCCCCTGTAACTTCTAAAATAAGAGTATGATAAACCTAAAAAAAATATATGATGTACATTACCATGCAAACTTCCACCGAAAATTGGTTTGAACGAGATCTAATAAGTAGTTTTTTTGATATTTACAATAAACCTCTAAAAACAAAGTTACTTTTGCGGTTCGATAAGAAAAGTGGTTTTTATGGTTTTATTCCTCCGGTTGTAGTACGGAACCCTCAGTGCGCGAGTCCGACTCGCACTTGACAGGTTTTTTTTTCTTGTATGAAGAAGGTTGACGTGAAATGTTCCAATGAGCAGAGAAATAATTATCCATATTGGAGATATCGCGCCCATCTTGAGGCCCATATCGGTTTACTAGTTATAAAATTAACACGTAAATAAGAACATCGAAAATTTTAAACACGTAAAGTTCTACTCCTGGTTATATTTTTGAATCTTACAATCATCTTAAAGCGATAACGTTTATTACGGGTTCCAAGGATCCTAATAAAGAGCTCCTTGTCTTGGAATCTTGTTAGTGATGGCAGCATCCCATCGCAAGATTTGTGATACCCTGCGGCTCTACATAGAAGCTGGGCATTATCCCGAGAATAATAGCGGCAATCAATTCATTCGTTCGCTTAAATGAGCTTCCATTTTCAAGCTAAGACTGGAATAGTTTATCAAAAAAGCGGTTGACTGGCCGTGACTTGGCATCTAAGCAGCTAAAAAAAATAGCTAATATGTAAAAAATTTTAGAGAAATTTCCATGACAGACTTCAAAAAAGGAGGAGGTCTTTTTATAATATTAATTGTTTTTATACAGCGTGCATTGGTACTAAAAGGAATTTAAATTAAAGATTGAGGACCCATAGGTTACTAGGATTATAAATTTTTTTTTTAAGTTTTAAAAGCGTCGTTTAAGATAATCTCTGTGCTGAGAATAATTATGGGAGAATTTTGAAATAAGGCGTATTCTTAGGGTTCTTTTATCTGTTGGTATCGTGGAGGAACAAATCTTGTGGATTCAAAATAGTTTTAGTTTTACTGCTACAAGAAAAACTAATAACTACTGTCAAAATTAAAATAATGTTGATAACTGAGGTTGATATCAATCAATTTAAATCGCGTAAATCAATGACATTTTATACACATGACATTGGCCTAAACCAAACAAAAGTTTGTAGTAGGTAAGTAAGGAAATTCCCATTCCTCAAAGATGTAAATTTCAGACATAATTCAAAGAATCAAGAAGAAACATTGTTCCTTCCACCCCCTAAGGAAAGTTAGGCGCGAGATTTTTCTATTCGAATGTGATTTCCTCCATCCCCTTCCTTCCCCAACCCTCGATACGGTTCGACCGTGACCTTAACCGCTCCGACTCGATTGATGGAAATATCTCGATAAATTAATCACCTTTTGACAGTCTATACTATTGCAAGATTTATTTGCCAGGATACAGTCTATTTTTACGACTACCGAATTGCGTAACGGTAGCGAACCTGCCGTCTGCGTCGGAGGTCGTGTGTTCAATTCCCGTTACTAGTAAATGTCTGTGCGATGAGCATGAATGTTTTACAATGTCTAGGTGTATTTCAATATATTATATTATGTATATTAGTATGTATGTATATTAATCAGTTATCTAGTACCCATAATTCAAGTTCGCTTACTTTGAAGCTAGATTGCGATGTGTAAATGTCCATAAACAAAATTAAAGATGAGATGAATTTATCAATAGAAATCTTCCCTATATACCTGGATGATGCGCTAACATAACATATTATGTTAGCGCATCATCATTTTTCATGTTTCACCATGTTTTAATTAAAGCAATAATTATTAGGTATCGTAAGGTATATATATAATCCAAAGATTACTTATAATAATCATTCATTATTACTGTCCCTTAATAATGTCAATGCAGAGTTTGCAATAGACTTCCATATTAGGAATCCCGCGGGGCGTATATAAAGACTATTTTGAGGAAACAAGGTTAAGGAATAAGTTCTAAGAAATTTGGCGGTCGTGTTACCTGATACCTACAGTCATAGGTGGAGCAGTACTTTATTAAATTGAACCACTTTTTTAGGAACTGTATGTCGTAAACGTAAACATATTTTCCTGAGTTTGGGGAAAGTATTTTGTCGAAATTCTAGGAAATTGGGTTTCGTAGGTGCTCAGTAAAGTGCACGCACTACTCAGAACGGATACGCGATTGAGATACTATGTTTCCGATACACAGTTTCTGAAACGAAATCTACATGTTTCTAATATAAAATGTTTGTTTCAGAAATGCGTTATGTTTACGGCAACATTCTGTGCTTCCCACTTGCGATGAGGAGCACTGAAACATTGTTTACAGAAACATTTACGTGTAGTTTCATATCTGAATTAGTATCTGAATCATTGTATGTCAGGGAACAAGTGGCATCGCATTTTCAACCGACTTTAAAAAAAGGAGGAGGTTCTCTATTCAAGTGTATGTTTTTTTATGTTTGTTACCTCATAACTTTTGACTGGGTGAAATGATTTTGATGATTCCTTTTTCATTAGAAAGCTGACGCTTCCCGTGTGGTCTCATTTTAGTTTAGACCAGTTCTGATAAAGGTATCCAGAAAACCATATAAGTTGAAATAAAAAAAAGACCTTTTTAATTGGAAAGGATTTATTTGAAGTCGGTTTTTTTTGTTAATTAATTAACGTATATTATACGAGTACCTTAGCAACATCGCCTACTTCAGAAAACCATAATAATTGTGATATGATTGCAAAATCTTTGTTCGATGGACTCTTTTACCTATTATTGGATTGCCGCGAAAAATTCTAGAATATCCCGAACATTTCCCAAAATAAATACACCGTATCATTCGTTAGGGGTTACTTACAATAACGTCAAGCATGAACGTAAATTCAATTAGCAATAGTGAGATGGAGTATGTGTCTAGACATTAGACAGCATGTCCAACTGACGCCCAATAAATACTTACATAGTGTGTGTTTGACAGTTTGTCCTATGTTTAAGAAATTATATCTAAAAGATAAAATGTTATTTCTTACTGCAGATCTTTTGTCTCGATTTTCTCATACCTAATTGAATAGACAATATACGAAAACACGAGTCTAACTGTTAAAATCTTAAAGTGTCTGTTAAAATCTTTTGTCACTTTAATCAATTATTTCAAATTAAGCATAAAGGGTAGTCTTTAAACGGTTTGTAAGTGTGTTTTCCTTTTTTTGTATTTTTTGATTCGCAGGGGTACCAGGGGTAATTTTGTTTTGCCTGTGGTACCCCTTAAAGCTCCAGGGGTACCACGGGCAAAAAGAATACCCCTAGGGGGCTATCGGGGGGACCACGGGCAATAAACAAATTTATAGTAGCCTATCATTGGCATTTGTTTTATGTTTTTTCACCAATTCTCTCTGACGCAGAATAAAATAATCCTGCTGTAATAAATCCCTGTTATTTATACTGAGTCCATAATATCAGACTTTGCTATTTTCATGCATAACAATCGTATCACGAAAATCTTAATTTGCATACCTAAAAATAAACGGAAAATGCGAAACACAATGCAAATAAGGGAAAATTTACATGAATATGTAACGCAAGGGAATAGAGTTGTTTGTAAAGTTAAAGTAGGTAACCAAAATAATTAAAAAGCCTACGTAAGTAGTCTAGACTCTAGAATGCCTTATTGGGTTTTCAACTTGTCTCAACTTCTATTTGCGGCCTTCTATGGAGCAAGAATCTCGTCCAGGAATGAAAAGGATTTGGACATAAATTATACACACACTGGCCACAGTGGGGATTCCAAGGCTTCAAACACCTTTTATTGAGGACATTACGAAGAAGAGAGAAGGAAAACATGTGTTTTTGCAAGAAATTTTCCTTTTATCTGCAAAAACCTCTGATCAGAAAACGCAGGATATGGGCATCCGAACAATTTACGTAAACCTTTTTCGTACAAGCAAACAGTAGCGCCATCTGTCAAAATTCTATAGATGTCGGCTGAGCGAACTACATCGTGGCCTTACTGTTGGTATTATTGGCACCGATAAACTGGCGACTTTTTATCACGCCGTCCGCCCTGCCCATGGTATATGTCTATTACTAAAACATTATTTTTCTATTCAACTAGCTCTAACAAATTCAAAGTAGTTACAGTGGTCTCTCGATAAGTTCAACTCCTTAGACAGGAGACAAGCTGCGGGCGATGGCTAGTATATTATAAGCAAGCGTTGCGTTAAGGCGAAATAAACGACACACCTTTAGCCATATGGCATTTTGCGATACGCCAAAAAGACAGAAATGGAACGAAATTCTAAAATGTATAAAAATATTCGGTAAAACGATCAGGTGACCTCGCGCATATATTTTTTGAATTTCGTTCGAAAGCGATGCAAGATTGTTAAATCTTAAAAAATGCATCGATGGGATATAACATGGCTAAAGTTGCTGATTTGATCGCAAACCCACCAAATTTAAATTTTGCAAACTAATACGGCATTGTAGGCTATTGGCAGTAAAATTTCGGGAACGGCATTATCATCTTTACATATTCATGCTAAAATCATTACTAAAACGCGTCCAATTTAAGAAAATAGTTTCATTATCGAGTTTGAAGCGAGAAAATCACCATTCTCGCACTAAATTCCCTTAAGTTACTGTATACTTTCAAGCAAAGATTTTTACAAACACTAAATGACCCGGCAAACGTTATTTTGACATCAGGGATATAAAAAATAGCTTACACCTACTCTCGGACCTACTGAACATTCACAGAAAATTTCATAACAATCGGTCGAACCGTTTCGGAGGAGATTGGTAACAAAAGATGATACGAGAATTTTATACTTATCATACTAGATGACCGGACAACCGTTGCTTTGCCGTTTAGGGATATTAAATTAGATAACAACCTGCTCTCAGACCCAGTGATCATACACTGAAAATTTCATAACTAATGGTAGAGCCGTTTCGGAGGAGTTTGGTAACAAAAATTGGCACGAGAATTTTATATATTAGGAAAATGTGTACACCGAGGAAAAAAATTGAATTTAGCGGGTACTAGCATTTAGTTAGCCTTAACTCTGAATAGTAAACTCGGTAAAACGAAGTCAAGGATGCGTCTCGTTTATCTGCGCTTCTATTGAATGAGTCACTGAACTAAACGCTGTGTACAAGCGGTTGCAAAGATTACATCAATATGAACTGCCTACTCACGATTCATCTATAAAATACGATTATTAATTTCCATATAATCAACACTTCAGAGAAAAGAAATTTATCGCGCGGACTCTGGGTTTAACGGCGTAGAAGCCTTATATAAAGAATTTGAATAAAGTTTTATTTAAAAACTATAAAGAAAATAACTTTCAAATTTAAACGTTATTTATTTTGGGTCTTTAATCTAAAATCGCTTAGAAACAGAAATACGATTGGATAAAATTTTCTCGATAGAAAGTTCTCCCAAAAGTTGCTCCAAAATCTCAGTTTTCCTGTTTTTTATCGGAAACTACAATTGATGTAATTGTAATTTTTGTTTTAATGTGTTGGTGATAACAATACCCAAAAACGCTTAGAAACCGATTTTTGATAACTGGCTTAGTTTTTGAGTAATTAGGTAAAAGGTCGTTCTTCTGTTATATTCTGTCGTGTCGCACCCATTAACGTATCCGTGAGAATGAGAAAAACAAAAATAAATTCAATTAATCCCCTTAACACATATTATTATGCTACTTTTAATTTCTAAAAAATACCAAGGCTTCCGCTGGATTAGTAAAACCCATGCGGTGAATGAGTAATGTACAGAGAGAGTCTGATAACTATGTCCTTGCATCGTACAAAGAGAGTCTGCGGGGCTAGACAAAGTCTCAAGCGTTTGGCGTTAACGCTAGTCGACAAAAATGTATGGACAAAACAAATGACTGTAGAAAAACTATGATAATAATTACTAAAACACGCTGTGTTTGATACTGTCGGCTGTCAATTGTCAAGCGAAGTACGCTAAAGTTATCTACAAGGTCCGCGAGAACGCCAGCGAGCGTTCAAGTTAGCGTAGTTAATTATTCAAACACAGCGTGTTTTAGTAATTATTATCGTGGTTTTTCTACAGTCATTTGTTTTGTCCATACATTTTTAGCGTTAACGCCAAACGCTTGTGACTTTGTCTAGCCCCGCTGGTTTAGTGATAATGGCGGTTTCTCGAATAGGTACAATTAGTGCACTATTTTAACACACACTGCACATTGCCTATACATTGTCCTGTTGTCTTCACAAGGTCAAAGGTCGGATAGCACGTGGGACAAACACGTGTTTCCTCATTTTCAGGAAACAGTCGCTGGTTCTTGCTTTACAGAAACACATGTATATTCAGGCTAGTAACAGCTCTTTTTGTGAAAGCTTTTTATATATAAAAAAACAAAGAAAATAACAATTGATGTGGATTTCTGACACGAAGGTACGGGTCCCAGCTATAGGAAAGCCAAATGTCACTCAATTTTTTTTCTGCAACAAGAACTAAGCTCACCCGTCCCTAAAGATTTACGAGTAATACACAGTATATAAAATACCAACCGACGTCTAATATAAAACTCCCAAATATTAGACCAGTAAAACGCCCTTTATTTGTACGCCTGTATCCTTGGAGATGTCCTGAGGATATTTAGCGGCACCATATTATTCGCAATATTGCGAGTGTTATCTGTTTATTCAAGCTAAAAATCTCGGGTGCGGTACGCCTCACCTAACACAGTTCTGGATTTGTGTTCTGCAAAGAATGAAATGTATTGAGCTCATATAACTATTTCAGTGAAACGGGAATTCTAAAGGACACTGACCATGGATGCATGGAATGCTGTATCAAATCTAACTTAATTTTTTACAGACTGCGGTCTCCCAATTCACTCCTGCAATTATTGTTTTTATAATCAAAATCCGGATTCCGAAGTAATGGGCAAATAAACAAGTTGTACATGTTAATAAAAAAATTTATGGCAGGAAATGTGCATTCAAAAGCAAGACACTGTTTGTACATAAAATTAAAGTCCGGATCGGAAAAATAATTCCAATAAGTGCCAATGGGTCTCTGGGTTTTATTTTCCTAAAATATTTTGGTTTCGGTTCGTGAGAAAGAATGACCAAAGGTGGTATCAAGACCATCTTTGGTCATTCTTTTTTGACCATATAAAAGCAATACAAAGACGACTTATGAACTTACTTATAATTAAATTTATTGTTGTACGTAAAGCGTGTGCTTTATACAAAGACCACCTATGGTCATTCTTTTTTGACCATATAAAAGCAATACAAAGTCGTAAGTATGAATTTACTTATAAGTCAATTTATTGTTGTACGTAAAGCGTGTGCTTTATACAATACATTAGTCGTCTTAAGTGTACGAGAGGAAATATTCTAATAGCGCGGCAGACCACAGAGTACAGTCCGCAGGCCTTGATGTAGTATATACCGTAAACCATCGCCTCAGTTAAATGGATCGTGTAACCGGAGACAGATTGCGATGAAACCTCTTGTCTGACCCCAACGGGATAAACATGGCGCGATTAGTCAACTTACTTGGATTACGGCCAACAGCCGTCGATAAACTGGATGTATTGCTTCGAAAAAAGATCTAATGAACACTGTGTAACCCCATTTTTTCTTCAATATACATCTTACTGACGACGTCCCCGGCGCGGACGTATAAAGATTCTAGTGGGAGGCCGCAGGTTTGATACCAGGATCCGTTTTGGCTCGGATCAGGCCTGGTGCGACGCTTCGGCTGTGGCTAGTTACCACCCTAGCAGCAAAGATAAACCGCTAAGCAACCTAGCCTTTCGGCGCAAGGCTGTGTAGGAAGGAACCTTTAGGGGATACGTACTCATTCCAGGTTAGTACGATAACATCTTCGGCTGCATCATCACTTACCATCAGGTGAGATAACAACCAAGTGATAACTTGTAGAGTGTAATTTTTTATCAACTACTAAAGGAAAAATGATTCGGAATAAGGTGAATCAAGTGTGAATCTTTGTAAATAATTTTAAAACTGGAAATTGTTTTAAGTTCCGTACACTCCGAACTGGGATCATATTAAGGCTTTCAAGATCATAATTCCAGTCTTAAACTATAATACTAAATTAGTATTCTTCCATCAAATGAGGCTAAGTACACATTAATTGAAAGGCAATTTAGTAACATGAAAAACACATTTATTATCTTAAAACTAAAATGAGAGTAGAGTAATCTTAATAAAGTAATTTACTTAGAGGGAGAGCTCTAAAAATAAATCTGACAGAAAAAACACAGGGCGTTAGCTCATAAAATGTTGCCCAAAACGGATGTTACCATTTACAAGGGCTTTGGACTTCCGATTTTTAGGGTTCCGTAGCCGAATGGCAAAAAACGGAACCCTTATAAATTCGTCATGTCTGTCTGTCCGTCTGTCCGTCTGTCCGTCTGTCCGTCTGTCCGTCCGTATGTCACAGCCACTTTTTTTCGAAACTATAAGAGCTATACTATTGAAACTTGGTATGTAGATGTATTCTGTGAACCGCATTAAGGTTTTCACACAAAATTTTAAAAAAGTAATAAATTTTGGGGGTGCCCCATACTTAGAACTGAAACTCAAAAATTTTTTTTTCATCAAACCCATATGTGTGGGGTATCTATGGATAGGTCTTCAAAAATGATACTAAGGTTTCTAATATCATTTTTTTCTAAAATGAATAGCTTGCGCGAGAGACGCTTCCAAAGTGGTAAAATGTGTGTCCCCCCCCCTGTAACTTCTAAAATAAGAGTATGATAAATCTAAAAAAAATATATGATGTACATTACCATGCAAACTTCCACCGAAAATTAGTTTGAACGAGATCTAATAAGTAGTTTTTTTGATATTTACAATAAAACCTCTAAAAACAAAGTTAGTTTTGCGGTTCGATAAGAAAAGTGGTTTTTATGGTTTTATTCCTCCGGTTGTAGTACGGAACCCTCAGTGCGCGAGACCGACTCGCGCTTGACAGGTTTTTCTCTTTCGCCACGGTCTAATAACGAAAAAGGTCTAGTAAAACGATTCCCGAATCCACACCGAAAGTGGTTGTTTTTTTTAACCGACTTCAAAAAAAAGGAGGAGGTTCTCAATTCGTCGGAATCTTTTTTTTTTTTTTTTTATTATGTATGTTCCCCGATTACTCAGAGATGCGTGGACCAATTTAGAAAATTCTTTTTTTGTTTGAAAGGGTATAGTTCACAGATGGTCCCATTGTCACCAAATCAGGATCTGATGATGGGATCCTGGAGAAATCGAGGGAACTCTTCAAATTTTATAAGCACACTTGAAGTGATTTGGGTATTGTTTAAAAGAGTAATTTTTTCCAGGTTGTATTATGGTCATCAGGTCGGGATCTGATGATGGGATCTTGGTAAAATCGAAGGAACTCTTCAAATTTTGCTAGTATACTTGAAGCGATTTAGGTATTTTTTATAGTTACTATTGCATTTCCTAGCAGTCATCAAGTAATGACTGTATTCATCAAGTCAGAATCTGATGATGGCATCTTGGAGAAATTGAGGGAACTCTTCAGATTTTAGAAGCATACTTCCAGCGATTTGGGCATTTTTCCATTACCTTGCGCATTACTTGTTTTCCACTAAAAAGTAAAAAATAAAATGGAAAATTCTTTCCAAAAACCAACTTCAAATGCCACTACAAAGAGTGAAATAATTTTTAATGTACACCAATTCGAAGTCGGGCAATGTTTCGTTCATTCACTAATAGTCCTCCGTATTGACGATAATTTTGTCGTTTCTTTGCACATTAAGTTTAATAATACGAAGGACTATTAATGATTGAACAAAACATTGCCCGACTTCGAATTGGTGTACATTAAAAATTATTTCACTCTTTGTAGTGGCATTTGAAGTTGGTTTTTGGAAAGAATTTTCCATTTTATTATCGCCTAAAGAGCTCTAAAAGGAATCAATCTATCTCATTTTTTAGTAACATGAAAAACACATTTCAAATGAAAATGACAGTATTATCTTAAAACTAAAATGAGAGTAAAGTAATCTTAATAAGTAATTTACTTATAGGGAGAGCTCTAAAAATAAATCTGACAGAAAAGACACAGGGCGTTAGCTCATAAAATGTTGCCCAAAACGGATGTTACCATTTACAAGGGCTTTGGACTTCCGATTTTTCTCTTTCGCCACGGTCTAATAACGAAAAAGGTCTAGTAAAACGATTCTCGGATCCACACGGAAAGTGTTTGTTTTTTTTTATCGTCTAAAGAGCTCTCAAAGGAATCAATCTATCGCATCTTCCGATCAATTAAGTTATTGTTTGAAATGCCTATTTATATTTCCGAGGTTTTTTGAATTGATCTTAAAGCTTAAAATTTTCTTTCACGTCATCGTTATTTTGGAAGAAATCTGCTAATAAGGGATTTATTGGCATTGAGTATTAAATGCTGTTTAAACAATTAGATCCAAGAATAAGATACTAGGTATAACTCTACTGCCTAACGTCTCTTCACACTATGATAAAATAACTAGGTACTTATACAACTAAAAGCATTATTCTTTGGAATAAAGTATGATCAAGTTAACAATACCCCGGAAAGATTATTGGTTTCGCTATGCCTATAAGTTTTTTATAGTAGGTAAAAAAAAGGACCCGACTTACAAATTCTCTAGAATTAATCTTCGCACTCAATGCAGAGTAGAGATTTCCATAATAATCTAGAGAAGGGATAAGAAAGGACAAGTATCTCTGGAAAGAGATCCCGACGAGATTGTCCCAACATCACACGGTTTAGCTACTCTCAAATATAAATCTGTACCGATATGTGCAAAAGTACTTGTTTACGATAAGGTTAGTATTACGATAACGTCTATTGCGTCATTTCGAGCCGACACTAATGGGATGAATAGTAATTAAACTGCGCCAATAAAAAAAGGAAAGAGTCCACTGACGTCGAAATCGAAATGAGAATTTGCACTTGACTGCAAGTCGTGCTCGTAATCTGAATTTATTGCGTCTGCAATAGGGTCACCAATCACCATCCTTGGTGTGGGATTGGTGCTCACTGCTCAGATTACACGGACTTCTTCGACTCACTAAAACTTGGACAATGGACATGTTCTTTCTGTAGGGTTAGTACAGGTTTTTGTACAAAATTCGACTCGAATTTAGCGATTGTACAGCGGCGGACACCCACAAAAGCTTAGCTCACAATGTGACCGCTTGGGACGCTGGCTGTAGATGCATGGAGAAAACCGTTCCGCTTTTTCGAAGCGAGACGACTCGAAATTTGTACAATAACCTATACTAACCATACTGAACTGAGAGAAAATACAAGCAAGTAACCAGGGACGTGTTATCTGACTATGTTGCAAGCCAGTAGTATAAAAAGAAAGCTAACTTCTAACATTTTTAACAAAAAATATTAACTTCTATTCAATTTTAATACTTAGAAAACTTGAGTAATGAAGGTTTCTAGAAATATTACGAGTGAAGGTCCGCGTCAGCCTAAATACAATTAGTTAGTCGGAGCCTAAACTCCAATATTGGATTAATATAGAATTAATTTAGGTACATCACAAATATTACTCTAATTAAGTTTGAATTTATTAGATTAATATTTATTTAGATTACGCAAAACGCTATACAATATATTATTATACGAGAACAGTACGTAACAAACTTACAAGTACATATACATAATTACAATATTGGTGCGTTTTCAGGCATAATACCACTTTAAAGGCGTCATGCATGAAAAGGCTGATTGGCAATTAATTTATATCAGCACTATATTGAGGTGATTTTATTAGTAATCTGATATCAAATCAAGGTATGACAGGTGTATTCGTTTCAGTGAAAATACCACATTAATATTAACGGCATAAACCAACAAGATGTGAGAAAACACAGAAAAAGAACGCGGAATTTTTATTAATCTGGATTTTAGCTGTTCGGTATCAGTAGAACTGATATAGTTGATGGTTTTACAATAAAGGGTCGAAGGATACTGTAGGTAGCTATTGTCTTCTGACCCGAATTTTACAAAAATGTATACTGGCCTCCAGAATAAAAATATTGTCCACCGGCTGAATTCGTATTTCCGAATATGTTGCTGTTGCAGATTTTACATTTTTATTTTGTTTGCGAAGTTGAAATCACGAGTGATTAGTTTTTTATTGTAGTCGACTTTTGTCGATGCACGATAATTAATCCGACAAAATGGCGATGCTGTTTTAGAGTATCTAAAGGAGAATGACGAAAAGTATCATGTTTTCTCATGAACCAGAACAAAAATAGTCTAGAAAATTAAAATAGTGATTTTAAGAACCATTGATTGGCACTAGGAATTTGTTTTTGTCTGGATTCAATTTTGCATACAAAAAGTTACTCTTTTCAATGCACATTTCTTTTCATACAGATTTAATTGTTGATTTGCCTATAACTTTGAAATACGGATGTAAATCAAAACTTGATACGGGATTCCATACATTCATAGTCATTATCCTTTAGCGCTAATAGGTCAAACTTAAACTTTAAAGTAGAATCGGTGCTATTGATGTTATTTCAACATAATGGTCACCCGAGTCATGAACAAGTTTACGAGTAAAGTCGCACTCTGGATGCATTAGAGGTGATTTCATTTCCATCATGTCGCCTCATTGTCGATGTTGTTTATAAAATTTCCGAGACCGCTAACCGAGGATTTATTCATTAAAAAAAGTTTTATTTTTTGTACTTGATTAATATTTTGCAAATCAATGGTTTGACCAATGGCGATGTACGCTACGTTGACGAATTCTCTTTTTTTTTAGAATTCGACATGTTTGCAAGAAGAATGTAAGTCGTACTACGTAGGACAGGAAAGTTTTTGGAGTATTTTGTAATTTATCTTTCATAAATGAAATCCATAAATAAGTACTAGCAACCGAAATATCGCAATTAAAATTCTTAGCTTTAAAAAAGAGTCCTCTTTGAAATAACCTTTGTTCGTCATATTCAGTTTATATTTCTAAGAGTATGAGAAAATCAAAAGCTTGCTCGTACAAGTGCTTTTGCGGAGTATACAAAAAATTACATCTTACATTTTTAAAAGTACTGTTTGCATACGCTATATCATGAGAGAAGGTGGCGGAGTTGTTCATAAAATATTTCAGGCAGTTTCGCTTCGAACAGACATTCCCATTTTTTCTCATTTCATCTTGCGCCAGACCTACTTGTTCGTAACTTGCGAGGTTCCAACACTGAGCTATTTTTAGCAACCGATTTTCGGGCGTTTCATAAAATTCCTTGTTATGGGGCCGGGGGTATTGAGAAAATTGGCAGCATTTTTGGTTATATTTAACTGTACTGAGAAATGTTCATCAGTTTAAAAGCTGCGATACGAGTACCATAGAGAATTAAAAATATCCCTTAAACGAGATAGCGATACATTTCGTGTGCATTTGATACTTCAATGTAGGAGTAGATAACTTTACGAAAATCCAAGAGAGACACAGAATTCTTTGCAACACTAAAATCTTA
The DNA here is from genome assembly GCA_036785405.1 of Coenonympha arcania. Classification (NCBI taxonomy): domain Eukaryota; kingdom Metazoa; phylum Arthropoda; class Insecta; order Lepidoptera; family Nymphalidae; genus Coenonympha; species Coenonympha arcania. Next base: position 9,725,198 of record CM072072.1, read on the forward strand.
GACATAGGAGCAGAATGATCCGTAGGTAACAAGACAACCCTATTTACGTCAGGGCAAAAATTGGCATTTATTTAGTTTTTTACTTGTAGTTACACATTTTTCGGTTGTGGAAATTACGATTACGCAAATTATGTTTTTAATGAAATTCTGTTTAAATATTCCTGTTCGCCTATCAGTTCCCGTGCGATCTATTTGCGCTGTTTCCTCCGATAAGCAACCTCAGGATATGCCCATCCGAACGATTTACGTACACCTTTATCGTACAAGCAAACAGTAGTACCATCTGTTAAAATTCTATAGGGGGTACCGGTAAAATGGCGACAATATTTCGCGCGGTCCGCCCTGTCCAGGGTAGATCTGTTTCCCAGATTCGCAACCAATGGGAACTATGATGAAGCTATATTATGAAGTAAATAAGGATTTTTGAGTAAAGACCATAAACCATAAACCTTCAATGTATAATTACGAGTATAATAAGTCTTGTCTTTTTTTAAATATGGCGGGCTAATTCTACCCATCAACCCTTTCCAATAGTGTATGTAGTGTAAGTAAAACAAAATTATTTTTTTACCTACCTTCCATTCTGCGGGTGCGGCGACGATGCTCGCTCCCCCTGCACCAGGAATAGAGAGCCTCTGTCGGCGTCCAGCAATATGGACACGTTCTGAAGGATCTTGTGACACAGTACCCGTACCTCCAGCTCATTGCATATATCTTTCACCTGCGAGAAAAAACAGTGGTGAAAACCTGGAGCCTACACTACAAGTAACTAATAAGTACGTGGTATGACCTGGCCAGGGGTGGGGATGGAATGGGATTCAGCAGGGTTTCGAAATAAGAGTTACGCGATAGAATGAGAGGCAAGGTGTAAGTTAACATAAGTTTAGGTACTAAGATTTGTGACAAATTAGGTAATATCACTTTGTCAAAAGCATAACGGAATTAACATCTTAAGGGTACTCGCGTAACTTATAACGCCTATTTTTTTATTGTACTAGCAAAAATAGATAAAAAATATCGTAGATATTTAAGAAAGATCCATGACTTTCAAAACAAATTTAAATTCACTAGGTAAACTTATTATTTTAGGGCATAGATAATGGAGATATATGAACAGATCGATATCTGGCTTAGTTTTAGCTCTATTGTTGCAAATAAAAATAAAAAATTATAGGCGTATCTAATACATTTGTTTGGAGAAGCGAATAAGTAGAGCACCCTTACGGTAATTAATCGAAATGCCATAGTGTTCTCAGATGTCTGAAATCCGCTAATCTGCATTATTTACCGATGTGACTGACGGTTTGTAATGATAGCCTTTACATTTCATAAGAAGACCCGTATTATAATTCTAAGTTTCAGCTAATGTGCAAGATTTTTTTAAGAACTAAAATCTGCAGTCGCGAGTCAAAGTAGTCTTAATAATAAAAGTAACCGTTACATTATACTTATTACAATTGAAGTGACGATGCGAAAATTGAAAATTTCTTTGCAGGCTTCAGAGGATCATATCTATAAAAGTGGCTATCTTCACTTCAATAGCTATGAGAAGCTGTTTTATATAGACTTAATAATGCTCGGCCAACCGGTCACTGATAATAAAAGGTCTGGTAAACTTAGGAGATGAGGACTTTGTAAAATCATAAAATCCGACTTGATTGCTCGGGTATAGTGCGCTTGATAATTATAAGAACGGCTGTAATTACAGCTTTTATTACAGCTGTAATTATAGCTTTTATTACAGCTGTAATCTTTATGTAGCAAAGCAGTAAACACCTATAGGGCTTTATCATTTAGAAAGTTTAGATTAAAACGTCGTCGTTTCGAGTTCACATATTAATTAAATTCCAAGTCTCCAATTTACAGAGGTTAATGGAATTACTTATTTTGGAGTTTGGAGTAAGTATTTGCTCTTAGTGAATTAAAAAGCTAAGCATCTACATTCCATTCCAAGACGGATAACAGCGATCGTAAGAAAATAAATTTAATACTATGAATGTTTATATATATACGTCTTTGAAGAAACGATGTACCTGTGGAAACTTTCATCACAGTTTAATCAATTGAAGATAACAGTTATAAAACTCAAAGAATGCACATAGTACGAGCAAGATGTTCGCCTAATGTCAAGTGATACGCCTGCCCATGTCAGATACGTGCGTCTCACGGCTTTGCAGTGAATTTCTATGCGACACACTGCACTACGCTCCTTTGAAGTGAGTTCTTAAGTCTGATTTTACAAAGTAATCTTGTTGGCACTCGGAATACTGAGCCTTTCAAACCGAAAAACAGTATGTATAACATTACTGATTCACGGAAGAATAACTGACACTGGGGTGGAACCTACCCGGATGGACTACGCAAGAAAACTCCACAACCCACATTAATAAAAACTCATAAAAATATAGATAATTTTTTGACGTGACAACGTCTTATAATTCGATAGAGCCGGTTGCACGCACGAAAAAACATGACTCATCCGGCGTTACCTCGCTCATGCGGCGTTACCGGCGTTACCTCGCGAGCGCGGAACGAGCGACAAAGAAGACGTTGTCACGTTCAACTATCGTCAGTAAACCGACTTTACAGACAACCAATTTTTTTAATGCTACTGAAGTATTTTTCGTGAACGCATTACGTTATGCATGGTACGGTAGTAATGACGGTGACATTCATTCTATCAGACAGAAAAACAGGAAGAAATTTTAATGTTTCTACTTGTCTACGGAACCCAAAAAATATCACAGTGCTACTTACTATAACACTGTGATATTTTTTGGGATCTTTTAACACTTCTGTATAGCCCAACTTAAATTTTATTGAATAGTTAATTAGTAAAGTCGTCAGGTATTAACAAACCAAGTGGGTTGTTATTTTGTAACTACCGCCATATAGGTTGTTACTCATAAACATGCTAGGTCAAAGATAGATGGGATAGATAGCGGTTAAGGCCTCGAAAACTGTCTATAACCCACATTCTGAACCGACGTCGTAACTCGCAAGTCGTAAAGGGTGTTTCAGGGAACACGACTATTAAAGTAAAATAAATACTGTTGGAACTTGTGACGAATGTTTTATTTTACAGTAGTATGACAAGTTATATAATAATAGAAAACTGTTGCTATGGAGACTGAAGGTACAGTCCTCCTAACATCCACTCCTCTTTTAGGAACTGAGGCCAAGAGCTTTAGTTAGCTTTTCCAGCCTGGGTGCATATAAGGGCTTTGTGAAACAATCAGCCAGTTGGTCCTCAGTAGTAACTTGCTTGACCTCAAGTATGCCAGCTGTCACACACTCTCTGACATAGAGATACCTTCGTTGTATGTGCTTGGTTCGGCTATGTTGCTCGTAAGGCGGATTGTATGCTAGCTTTATTGTTGACTCATTGTCAATGTAAAGAAGTGGTGGCTTTTCAGTTTTAGTGATTTCCTCCAACATCTGTTGTAGCCATATAATTTCCCGGGCTGTCTCCGAAGCTGCCACTAGCTCTGCCTCCGTCGACGATAAAGCTATCGTCTTTTGCTTGTTACTCCGCCAGCTGATTGGACCATAATACAAACAAAGTATGCCTGACGTTGAGTGCGCTGCTGAGAAATCTGCATCGCTGTAGCAGATCAATTTGTTATGAGCATTATTTGACGAACCGAATACTAGACTTTTATTCATTGTACCTTTTAGGTAGCGTAGTATTCTTTTTACTGCTATTATGTCTGCTCGTGATGGATTATCAAAATTTCTTGAAGCGCAGCTGACAGCGAAATTGATGTCTGGCCTAGTCCCGACCATGAGGTAGGCTAAGGAACCCACAGCCTGCCTATAAGGGAAGATTAAGCTACTTTCCTTTTCATCTGATGCATTCTCTATGTTAGCTGTCTCTTTTGTGATTGGTGTCCTTACTGGTTTGCACTCAGACATCTTGTACTTTTCTAGTACTTTTTTTGTATAAGCTTTTTGACTTAATGTTATGTTACCATTGTCAGATCTTTCGATTTCCATACCAAGAAAATATGAAGCTGGTTTTGTTACAATTTTGAAGCGATCTTGTAATTCCTTTATGAATTTCTTTCCATCATCCTCTGTAGTTGATGCAACGAGCTCACAAGAAATTCATGTATACTGGTGTTCCAACATCTTGGAGCCTGCTTGAGGCCATATAAGCTCCTCTTCAGGCGGCACACTCTGTTTGTTCCATCGCTATAACCATCGGGCTGTTTCATGTAGATTTCTTCTTCTACGTTACCGTTAAGAAATGCTGTTGACACATCAAACTGACAGAGAGATAATTTCTCTTTTACAGCTACTGCTAACAGGGTACGGACGGTAGTAAGGCGCACTACAGGGCTGAATGTCTTGTCATAGTCTACCCCTGGTTTCTGTGAGAATCCCTTTACTACCAATCTTGCTTTATATCTCTCGACACTACCATCTGGATTGGTCTTAACTTTAAATACCCACTTGCAAGGCAGTGCTTTTCTGTTCTTTGGTAAAGGAACAATATCCCATGTTTGGTTCTCATGAAGGGAATTGATCTCGCTCAGCATCGCTCCTAACCACTTCTCTTTGTCTGTGCTTTCAAGAGCTTCGCGATAGGTTGAAGGTTCTCTATAGTTGTTAAACTCTTCAGTAGCAGCGAGAACAAATTCGTCAAACCTTTGTGGTTTTCTGAGGCAGCTGCGATCACGAAGTACTCGTTGTTCAGGAGCTTCATTGGTAACTTCCTCAGTTGGATTTATTTCAATAATAGTGTCATTAACATCTGTATCTGGGATAGGTATTTCTTCATTATCATTACCTTGTACTGATTCTTGTTCATCATTTTCTTGTACTGACTCATACTCACTTTCAACATCATCATCAAAGAAGTTTATTTCGGCATAATGTTTATCATTATCCTTCAAAGATTTAGTAATTTCCGAGATTGGATTTTGTTTTTCAGTGTAGTAGAGTTTGTTAGTGAATCGAACGTCTTTGGCAATTATGATTTTATGTTTTGAAGGTACCCAAATTCTATAAGCTTTGGAAGTATCTGAATAGCCTGCAAACATCCCAGGTATAGCTTTTGATTTGAATTTATTATGTTCTTTGCCATCTTTCAGTAATATAAAGGCTTTTATTCCAAACTGACGCAGATGGAAGATGCAAGGCTTTCTTTGTACCCATTTCTCATAAGGTGTAGTAACAGTACCAAAATGTGCAGAAATAGTTTTATTGACGCTCCGATTGGAAAGGTAGTTTGCAGTTTGAATAGCTTCTCCCCAAAGGCTTTGAGGTGCTTTGGATTCGATCATCATGCTCCTAGCCTTTTCCAGTAGGGTGCGGTTTTTACGTTCTGCAACACCATTCTGGTGCGGTGTATATGGTGCTGTTAATCGTTTTGTAATACCATGTTCTTTCAGAAAGTTATCAAAATTTTGATTGCAGTATTCCAAACCATTGTCGGACTGGAGACTGATAATTTTGTCACCAGTGAAATTTTCCATTTCTGCCTTGTAAAGTTTGAATTTGTCCAATACATCACTTTTTTGTTTTATGCAATAGACTCGGCTGTATCTAGTATAATCGTCGATGAAAGTTATGAAGTATTTTTCTCCACCAAAGGTTTGAGTCATCGGACCACAGACGTCGCTGTGCACTATCTCAAGTCGTTTTGTCGTGCGTGGAGTATCATTGGGTTTACTAGGCAGTCTTTTAATTTTCGCTTGAATGCATATTTCACAATCTCCAAGCTTCTCATCTGACTTGAAATCTAAACCGATAAGTGTCTCATTCTTTAATGCCAATTTCATATCGGCCTCATTCATATGACCTAAACATTTATGCCATTTATGAATTTTTGTGTCTTCTGCCAAGTTACATTTGTCTTTGTTGTTGTATTTACACGATGCAGGATTTAAGTAGTACAGCCCATCTTTGCCTTTTGGCGCATCGAGTATAATACCTTCCTCAGGATGTGTAATTGTGGCCTTTTTATCTGTAAATAAGACAGTCCATCCAGATTCTGTGGCTTTACTTATGGATAGTAAATTTGAGGATAGGGTTGGCACATAGAGAGTATTTGTCAAAATAACCTCTTGAATTTTACTTTTGCCTCTAACGTTGGCATCTAGCATAATAGTGACTTGACCTTTACCAGTAATATCAGCTGTTGCATCTTGGGAAGCTAGTCTTAACAGTTGAAAGTTAGATTTGTCGAGATTTTCGAAATAGTTTCTGTTATGAGACATGTGCGATGTACAACCGCTATCAAGAATCCATATATTCTTTTCATCATCTGAACTCTTACTTTTGGAATGCAAACATACAGTGTGGGAAGTTTTAGGAACTTCTTCGTGTTCATCTTTAGTGTTGGTAGTATTGGTGTTGGAACCATTATTAAATTGCCTGGCTTCTGATTCTTCTAAAATTTTTACCTTGAGTTCTTCAGGTTTCGGTAACGTGTCTCTGGATTCTATCGCTACACGAAAATTTTCGTAGTCAGGTGGTAAGCTGTATAGCATCATAACAGTGAGCAAATCCTCATGAATACAAATGTCCATATCCTGCAATTTGTCTACCACGTCCATGAACTTATTTAAATGCTCTCTAATATTGCCATTTTCCATTTTGGACAATATTAACTTCTTTAAAAGAGAGGCCTTCCTAGCCGGTCCCTTACTGGCATATATAAAATCAAGCAAAGTCCAAATCTCGTGAGCTGTTTTGCAATTTTTTATTTGCTTCAATTCAGAGGGTGAAATTAGAAGTACTAACTCAGTTTGAGCTAAAAGATCCTTCTCTCTCTTCTCCTCATCAGCTTCCTCAAGGTTCAGCGGCTTCTCAACAACACTCCATAATTTATTTTTTTGATGAGTACGGCCCTTGCTTGAATTCGCCATGTGTCGAAATTTTCTTTATTTAAAGTCTCAATTTTTGTACTTGAGTCCGACGCCATCGTGATCAACGTATTTATAGCTTTATTTTTTGCTCTGCTACCATATTAAAGTAAAATAAATACTGTTGGAACTTGTGACGAATGTTTTATTTTACAGTAGTATGACAAGTTATATAATAATAGAAAACTGTTGCTATGGAGACTGAAGGTACAGTCCTCCTAACAACGACTGATTTCCGTGTAATTTCCGACGAACATTTCACAGTTTCGACGTTTCGACATTATTCCTGCCGTAGCCCAAATCACACAAAGGGTAGGTACGTGTCAATAAATGTCACACGTGTCAGAAATGTCAAAGATCAAACTGTGGAAACTGGTTGAATAAAATATAACAACCGTTTTCAAGAGGCGACGGGTGTGCCCACATAGGTATAAAGTCATTCCTTGCTCTGTGGGCGTGCCCGTAAAATTCTTTTTTTTTTGTGGATTTTCGCAATTTGTAAGCAATAAGACATGATAGAGTTTTGGCAGTCAAATTGCGGGAATGGTTATCATCTTCACGTGTTTATATAAAAATCTTTGATTGAAAGTGTCCAGTTAAAGAATTAGTTCGAGATTTTCAAGTTACTCACTCCAAACTCCATTTTCGGTCTTATTTCCTGGGATCCACATATTTATTTATACTGAGTTTTCTAATTTTGAAACCAATTGAGATCGAATTTCAAAAAGGTCAAGGAATATCAGGAAGGTTAATCATTCGTCAAGGAAGCGAATATAATACTACTTATATCTTTTTTAGTTTCTTGCCTAGTTTTTAAGATTTTCCAGAGTAAAATAACTTATGTTTGATGTTTTTAAATTATGTCGTGCTTCGGTTCTGTGATGCCGTTAAAAAATTGAATTTCCTGATAATAACTTAATCAGTTAATGACCACGATCCACGCAGGTAATTTTGGTTGAAATATATGAATATTATTCCACTTTCTATAAAAAAATATGTCCACAGCATTTTCGATAATACCTGCAGAATATTTTGCCAATCATAATTGCACGCTGAATGCATTAAATTAATTAAAAACGTATTTACTTTGCTTTTTATAAAGCAGCGTTAGTTAAAATATTAAACGTATTTAAATTACAAATTTAAACGATTTTTTGTGACCTGCAGGTCAATAACTACGAAGACATATTATGCAGACCCAAAATACGAGTACATTACTTTCAAATTTGAACAAAAACAAAATACATGACTATTTTGGGTCTTTAATCTAAATCCGCTCAGGAGCAGATAGACGATTGGACGAAACTTTCTCGATAGAAAGTTCTTCTAAAAGTTGCTCCAAAATCTCCATCTCTTAGTAATTAGGTAAAACGTCGTTATTCTGTGATATTTTCCCGGAAACGCTGCCTGTCGCACTCACTAACTTATTCGTAAGAGCGAGGAAGAGAAAAACAAAAACCGTCTTCGCTCTTAACAAGGGCTATAGAAATAAAACTACAACACCCGCCACAACTAAAAAGCCTATGACAAATGGCATGAAATCTTTATGAGGACATCTCTACATCACTCGCTCTGAATAAAGTGTGCCCATAATAGAGCCACTTTATCCACAAACCTAATAAATAGCTCCTCTTACACTAAAAGATAAGCATCGTCGATTTATAAAGCAACCCTAAGACCCTCAATCATATTTTTCCGGATAATATTTCAAAGCGAGAGCCGATTAAATAACTCTAGGAACGTCCACTACGACAAGGCAAACATTTATCCAATATAATTATTATCTACGTCCTGATTAATACACGGACAATATTCGAACCTTACGTGACCAAGTAAAGTGTAATTACCTTCCTTCAATGGAAAATAGATCTTAATAATAAACAACAGTGTTCTAAGTTCCTTAGTAAATACATGTGTTTTTCACCTTATCACTTAATTAAGCTCTAAGTCCTCTAGGTTGGTAGACCGCCGTTGTCCCTTACATTCCATTGTGCTTGTGCAGCATAATTTTTCATTGCACATTGTACTTACGTACTTTTAATTTGTTTAAAATTTAAATAGTTAACTTAAATATTAAAATAGTACTTTTCCATAGCAATAGAGAAAAAAATCACAATCTACATAAATTAGAATTTTATTTGAAACAAAAACGTGTTTTTATTTTTGAAACTGCATCTATCTTTAGCTTAAATGGAAAGTTATTCATTTATAAAAGCGATTTGTGATATTATCAAACGATTTTACCACAAAAATTTAAAATATTCACAAATAAAAAACACAATACGAGCGAACACTTGTTATATAATAAGTGAAGTATGTGTGTAAGTGTGTATGTATGTTTGTTACTCCTTCACGCCGCAACTATTGAACCGATTTGGTTGAAATTTGTAATGGAGATGGACTATAACACGTTTTGAAACATAGGCTACTTCTTCTGCCAGAAAAATCCACCGTTCCCGCAAGATTTGTGAAAAAGTGAAATACATGCGGGCGGAGCCGCGGGCTTTCGTTAGTGAAATATAAAAGTTAAAACCCTCATTCAACTTCCTTACTAATTTCCAACGAAGTGTCAAATCTCAAACAGCGCTTGTGAAGTTTAAAATTCAAGCGGAGCATTATTAACACGTTTAACCTTGTTTAGTGTGTATTCGCGAAGCGTCAAAAAGTTGCATCCTTGCTGAAATGGTCTTCCGTGAAGACTCGTTAACCGTGTTACCAGGATTATACTGTTAAACCCAATTTTCTGAGTAAATTTCGAGACCGGGTTAGGTATTGTATTCAAGACAGTTAAGTGATTCACTCCAATAGACAAATACATTATACAACATAACGGCAGGTATATGTGTATTCCAAAAGCAACACATATGGATAACTAATATTAAAAAGGCGAAAGTGTGTGTATGTGTGTATGTGTGCGTTTGTTAGTCCTTCACGCCGCAACTACTAAACCGATTTGGCTGAAATTTGGAACATAGTAAGCTTATAACCTGGATTAAAACATAGGCTGGCTACTTATTATCCCAGAGAAATGCTTAGTTCCCATGGGATAGACTCACTAATAACTAATACCTCGTCAAATCATTTTTTCGAACCTTTTTTTCAAAACAAATAAAACCAAATGGCTTCCAGAAGCCAAATACAATAAAACAACAATACAGTGAAAAAACAAATCACGTGATTTATAGAAAACAAAAAACTATCGACAAACATGAAAGAAGTATTAACTCCCTAGGTGGGACACGAATACGATTTTCTTTGTCGTAGCTATTTGAATCGCGAATTGCTTTTTTACGGAATAATAGGTCCAGCTATAGCTACAGACATTTTTTACGAGGTAGTGCAGGACTGTTTCATTTATTAGTGGCACTGTAGTGGCGAGAACATCATTAAACTGTTGCAATATATATAGTAGTTGGGTATAATAATGTCTTGATAATTGAGAATGAGTCATTAATGTCTTATCGTATCGTAAGATGACGGGCAGGAGTACCGAGTATGATTTATATGAACGTCTTGGTAGTCTCTTCATTTCTTTTTCATAAAAATAATGTCGATTTTTTACGAGTAGGTATCTATTGCATGAAAAATCATGGATTTAGGTAACCCTTCCAACCTGCGCTGAGTGCTGCTCGTAGTGCCACCTCCAGTGTAATCCAAGCGTCGCGCGTTATCGCGTGAACACGCTTTTTGAAGTACTACGAATGAGTCCGAAACTAGTCGGGCATGCTAGACTTCCGCGTGAGTTAAGCCGGTTATTTTTCTAATATCGTGTTAAGGTTATCTATGAGGTAAGAAGAATTTCCGGCTCTAAAACCGGAGCCGAAAAGTCCTTGAGTGTTCTTGAGTCCGCGGACAAGTAAGCGTAGTGTAGGACGACCCCCAGCTCGTTGGACTGATGAAATAAAGCGGGGGCGGGAAGCGGCTGGATGAGGAAGGCTGATGACACGGTGTGGTAGCGCGCTTGGGAAGGCCTATGTCCAACAGTGGACGTCCGCGGGCTGAAATGATGATGATGAAGAAGACTTACTAATTCAAATATGAGCTCCTTCTCGTCGAGCTGGCGCAGCTCGTGCCGCGAGCGGCGCTGCGGGCGCGAAGGCTGTGCGTGCGGCGGCTGGTCGCCGAGGAAGGTGGGCGTGCCGTCGACCGTCGTCACCAGCGGCTTCAAGAGCCCGCCGCGCTCGAATTCGTGCGCCGAGATCTTCCTAGAGGAAAAGAAGTGGGTTTAAACTTTAAACACATTCAACGCGATATCGCGTGATCAAGCTAGTTAGCTTTTCGCTGAACACGCGATATCGCGTGTAATATTTGTATTGGTAACTGGGATAACAAAAAAACTAATAAGAAACTAATAACAAGAAGAGAAGAAGTTACAATATGATATAGAGTAAGGATTAATTTTAGATTCGCCATGAACAAAATATTAATTCGTCAAAATATTAATTGTTTATTTAACCCATAAACAATATACCAAGGTACTTTTTTTATTTCTATCCATTAAATCCCTATTAATCATTATTGCCTATTAATATCATTTAGTTCAAACCTCACACATCCCTCACGTTAAGCTATTAACTTGGTTTATGCACACCAGCCTCTCTGGATTACTTCCGCAGCGGATCATCCACGGCATAAATCAGTAGGGTTAGTACAAGTTTTTGTACGAATTTCGAATCAACTCGCTTCGCACAAACGAATCGAATTCCTCCATACATTCACAGCCAGCAATCGCAATATGGGTCTTCTACGACGACCGAAGTCCGTCGGCGGCAACGTCCTCGAGACTTAGCCTCCTTACCCGGGCGTGTCCTCACAGGCATTCGCTGCCTGATTTCTTGTTCCCTTCTAATCCGTGCTGGGGCCGCGCCTCTCTGGCGTCGTCGGCCTTGGAGGTGTAAAATAAAATCTACAACCAGCGTCATCTACGGACAGTCGCTGACATGCGGCAGTCAATAGACGGCGCTGGCTTTAAATGTATGGACGAATTCGATTCGTTTGTGCGATGCGAGTCGTCTCGAAATTCCTACAATAACCTGTACTAACCCCTCAGGTGTATTCCCAAATATTATTATGCTAATTAACAATTCCGCTATGAATTATATCCGGGGACGCAATATATTTGATAATGAGATAATGCCTGCGAGGATAAATATAATGCATTACCAATTTTATGTATTATGTGGTGCTGTGCATGTAGGGAATAATATAAAACCAGTGAACGAAAATAAAAAAAGTTTCTTTAGCTCAAATATACCGTAAAAACTGACTATCCCAGATACAGTCAGATTGTTCATCCGTCGGCACGACTGCCAAAATTCGTAAGTCAGATATCAGACAATCGCGGCTGCACACAGCACTAACTTATAGTGAGACTTTTGCAATAATTTGAATAACGTGTGACTTATATAACATTTTCGAAACAAAATATGCAAGGAACGGCAGCTTTTTAAATGCTTTTCCCTTCACTGCCTGTACTCCTATGCACTTCGTTGATTAAGATTATTGAATATCTACGACAAACATGACGCTTATTTGAACGGGAAAAGAATCGGATATGAAACTTTATATCCGGGCATTCCTTCTTGTAGTTTCCACAAAATTATGAAAGTTTCAAGGAACGAAAAAGCTCCTAATATAATGACGTACTTAACTACGAGTATATCCATTCCGCTAATTGGTTTCTACAGTTCTACACGGCTTTGAACTAGAAGTTTAAAACTTTGCTGGCGGGAGTGACCGGACTATTTTGTTGAACGTTAAATTAGAATGAATTGTTTCCTAATTTAACCAGACGTATTAGTTATAGGTAGGTATCTACTATCTTCACAGTAGTGTTTAGTAATAAAAGAACAATAAACAATAATTATTGAACATGTATATTAAGCTTTGAAAAATCATTATTGCTGCTTTCAGCATTATTGATTTTTCAAAGCTTAATATAGACGTGTTGAAAGTTTCTTTGGCAACAAACTATACCTATAAGTTATTCTGAATGAGGATTGAATTTCAGTATAAACAATGTATGCACCTTAAAGTAGTGCCAAGAGGTTTTTTAGTTTCAAACTTTGAACACGTATTTCTTGCTTAGCTCCTAGGTAGAACAGCGCAAGACGCCAAAATCTTTAGTCTACAAAAATATTAAATTTCCGTCTTCCCAGACACATTGGATTAAGGTATCAAATTCAAACTTCTTTATATTCATTTTTTATTGTCTTTCAATTGAAAATGGTTAGGAAAAACCCTTGTCAATATAAATTAATTCGCTGATCTGTGGAAAACACCCGCGCTGCTTTCGTCTCTCCCAGGTAATTTTCCTAATCTGTTACATACCTAAACCAAAGTCCTTCTGAAACTATCGCTGTTTTTTTTCCATTTTTTACTCCCGGTGCAAAAAGAGAGGTGTTATAAGTTTGACGTCGATGTCAGTGTGATTGTGTGTGTCGGTCTGTGCCCTCGTTGCTCTCAAACGGATGGGCTGATTTCGATGCGGAACTTATCATTTGAAAGCCAGTTGGTCAATATCGGTCAGTTGGACCGATATTAACCAAAAACTGCTAAGAACGTTATATATGCGTATATAATTCATGATCAGTTTCGGTAAAGATATATACATAGCTGAATCGATACTTCGATAAGTAGCTGAAATACTGAGTGGTATAATATGGGTCGACGGGAGATTGATGGAGGCCACACAGAGTTAGGGGAGGATAAGACGGTTACTGACGCTCCAATAATATCCTACTATAAATTATGCTGAACAAATGACAAGAATTGATAATGAAGAAGAATTACGGCAGAAAAACACACACAGTTACTTTAAACATGATTAATGGGTATTTCTGCCACCAAAAATATATTGTTACAAATTGTTATAAAATTCATATAGATCCAAATACGTAAATATTAATTTAATTATTATATTAATTATTATTACATTATTCAAATACGTAAATTTAAATAAGAAGTACAGACAGTGGCAGTTTATAAATTTTAAGGTAAAATTAAACTTATTATAGTATTAAGGAGAACGTTTAAAATAAAATCTGAACTTACTTTTAGGACGTAATTAGGAGAGAATTTTTTAATTCCAATAACTAAATTAGGGGACTAATCCCAAACGATCATAAGCTTGTTTAAGCATTGTTTCTCTATATTTCATTTCCAGTTCTATGTAATAATACTCCAGAATTCTACAGATTTTTCAATTAAGTAGTTCAGAAGTCAACAAAGCCAGCAAGTTTCGAGGCAGTTCAAGTCAATTATCCCAATGTGCTACCGCATAACTAAAAGGCACTTTACCCAGTTATGATGGCCTGTAATAGCCAATTACCAACTTCATTCATTTCGGCTAGGCCCTCCAGTCATTCTTTAAGAGCGTATATAAATTTATAATCCTTTTCCACTTCGTAAAATCTCGCGCTAGAACTAATTTCAACTCATTGCGTATTTTTTATATTTTCTGCGTATAAGTATAAAGTGAAATATATTCATGACCTTCATTTTTCTCATTACTGTACTATACTGTACATCAATCATCATACATATTTTATACCTACTCATATGTCTAGAAGATAAGTACATTAAAATTATTCGGAGGAATACCTAGACATAGTACTTGTAGTAGGTTATGGTGATTTCTTGAGCATTACTAACAATCTTATCCCGAATGTATTCGACCCAAATTCAACCTTCTAATTTACTATAGGGAAGCTTCCGCCTTATCCTAAAGAAAAATTTCTTGTCTCAACGTCATTAAAATTATTATTCTTGTAATAAAAACCGTTTTGGAGAGACGAGACGATAACTGCATCTCTTGTAATGTAAATACAAGCACCGCGCGACATCATCTTCCTTTAACATCAGCTAAATTGGATTGAGTTTTTACTTAGAGTTTGTGTTTTTCAATTCAATGAAATTTTAATCCAGCGTCTGTAGTCAAAACTTTTTACTAAATAGTCTTGAAAATTTTGCGCTTTACTCTCACACGTAACTAAACTAATTTTTATAATACAAAATAAAATTAAAATGCATAATATTAGTAATGGTCTAGAAATTTGACAAGATTTACTAGCTTGGTAAACTGAGATATTAAGGACCTAGAAGGCCTATTTATGCGATTTTGACCGGCCTCTCATATGAAAACTATTGAGGCAACTAGTTTCAAATTTGAACGTCATGTATTTTGGGTCTTTAATCTCAAAACGTTGAGAAGCAGAAACACGATTGGAAAAACTTTTCTCGATAGAAAGTTTTTCCAAAAATTGCTCCTATCTTCTCATATTTCCTATGCATTCTCGGAAACGATTCTGCAGATCTCTGTTTTTTTTTATTTTTTGGGTCGATAATGATGATTACTCAAAACGTTTAGAAGTTTTTTGAAATCCGAACTATACTTAATTAAAAATAAAGTAAATACCTAAATCAGTCTAAACTAATTATTCCGCCCACAAACTAGGTAAGCGATAACCATATCGTTAACTCTTTCGGACATGTGATGGACCTATGTTGACATCGTTTTCACACGGACAACCCATATTTGGTTCAGTCTGCGATACGCCATTGCGAACGACGGATGTGCACACTCGCAGTCGTTCGTGGCATGTCGTCGAAGTCCGACTAATATAGAAAAAAGCGCCATCTATTAGTCGCTGGATGAATGGTTATTGTACTCCCAACACGCCATCTGTTAGTACGTAACAGAACGATTATGATTCGAACTTTGAAACACACCGCTCATGGCAGTAATTGATTTCTAGATAAAGACGTACTTACCACAAGTTTTAAAAAGACTGTTTAAGGTTCGAGCACATTATGCGGCTGCGGCCCCGCATCGGGGCGGAGCGCAAAAATCCGCTCAAATCGCTTGAATACAATTTGTATGAATTATCGCACACTGTGCTGGGCTGCAGCGGCTCGCATTAAGGGGATTTATTGAATTTATTTTTGTCTTTCTCACTCTCACGGAGATTTGGTAGGTGCGACATGCAGCGTCGCGGAAGAATATAGCAGAAAAACAACGTTTTACCTAATTACTCAAAAACTAAGCCAGTTATCAAAAATCTGTTCTAAGCGTTTTAGGATATTATTATACATTAAAACAAAAATTACAATTACATCCATTCTAGTTTCCGATAAAATATAGAAAAACTGAGATTTTGGAGCAACTTTTGGGAGAACTTTCTATCGAGAAAATTTTATCCAATCGTGTTTCTGCTTCTAAGCGATTTTAGATTAAAGACCCAAAATACATGACGTGTAAATTTGAAAGTAATTGTCTGCGCTGCGGCCTGCTCCGCCCCGCTGCGGCCCGGCATAATGTGCTAGAACCTTAAAAGTACCAAAACGCGGGGCCGCCTTTTTCTCTGAATAGTAAGGGCGCGTTCCCACTAGCGTCGCAACGAATAATTTATCGCTGGACGACTGTCGTGTTTAGCTGTTCCCATTAATACGATTGTTTGATCGTTATTCGGTATTTTTTTATCGTTTAGTGACTATCGTATCTAATCGTTCCCATTAGATCGCGACGACATTTTATCGTTTTACGGCAGTCGCTTTGTTGTTTACACATCATTAACAAGCTACACGGGTAAACGTCTAGACGGTATTTGTTATCGATGATATGAAAGATTTGCGGTCACGATTAGTCGTATTGATTTTTTATTGTTTTACGACTGTGGTGCTAGCCGTTCCCACTGTCATGACAATCTGTTGTCACTACAAAACAAGCTGTTGTAGACGACAGTAAATCGTGTCGTTCTTTAGGAACACCTCCATTTAAACATGTAAACCACGACACTTAAACTGCACGATTATCTGTCGCACAATGAGAACGCGCCCTTAAGATATAAGGAACACCTTTTGTGTTTGCCAACAGATTTTAAACCTTATTGTAGGTAGTAATAAAGTTTTAAATAGACTGTCTTGTTTGCTTCGATTACAACTTTTTTTAGTTGTGGATAAGGTTGTTAACCGACCTTAAAAAAGGAGGAGGTTCTCAATTCGTCGGAATCTTTTTTTTTAGTTATAACAGTTTACTGCTGATTCACTCACTGACTAACTGATTGATCTCCTCTCCTGAACAAATTTGTATGAAAATTTTTTTGTTCACGGATCGGGTCGTGTAGACGAAAAAAATTCATTTGTAGGAAAAATACGGAGAGAGCTAATTGAAAATTTCAGAGACGGGTAAAGAGCACAGCCAGGGTATTAAAGATAGGTGAGGGGTGCTCGACCAAATGTTACCCGAAACATCATGCAATTGGCCGCTATACGAATTTCGTCCATATCTCGGAAAGTATAAAAGATGGAAGAACGGTTTCTTGACGAGAAGTGATCAAGACCCGAAGCTCTATTCAATGGATAGAAAAAAAATTCAAAATGGCTATATAGGCGGGAAGACAGCACGTGGAGGCGCGGGCCACATGTGGCCTGCGCCTCCACGCGCCCTACTAGTATAATTATATACTAGCATGCAAAATTTTAAAATTTGATTACAAATATGGGGACAGTTGAAATTGAATAAAAGCGTGTAAAAAATACCTCAGGAAATCATTCGGTACTAGGCATAATAGATAAATATAATATTATATATTTCAATCCACGATGACCCGTATACTCCATACGAATTTAATTTACCGTAACCGACACCGCACACTGTTACCGTAACCGACATCGCACACTGTTACCGTAATCGATACCGCACACTGTTACCGTAACCGACACCACACACTGTTATCGTAACCGACACCGCACACTGTTACAGTAATCGATACCGCACACTGTTGCCGTAATTGATACCGCAAACTGTTACCGTAACCGACACCGCACACTGTTATGTTACCGTAACCGACACCGCACACTGTTATCGTAACCGACACCGCACACTGTAACCGTAACTGACACCGCACACTGTTACCGTAATCGATACCGCACACTGTTACCGTAACCGACACCTCACACTGTTACCGAAACCGATACCGCACACTGTTACCGTAACCGACACCTCACACTGTTACGGTAACCGACACCTCACACAGCAAGTCCTTCTCTCTAAATTTGTATTTTTAGGAGGTACTTGCCTACCTAGGTCGTCAACTAGTTTTTGAAAATATGTTCCAAAAATACTTTAAATACAAATTACGAATGTATAACATGCATGTAATAAAAATATTTTGGGTTCAATTCTTTATCCAATATCATCACACTAATATTATCACACTTCACACTATATAATCACACTATAATATTATAAAGGCGAAAGTTTGTGTGTGTGTAAGTGTGTATGTTTGTTACTCCTTCACGCCGTAACTAGTGAACCGATTTGGCTGAAATTTGGAACATAGATAGCTTATAACTCGGATTAAAACATAAGCTACTTTTTATCCCTTGAAAACACATAGTTCCCATGGGATATTAAAAAAAACCCTAATTTTCAACAGTAATCTATAGCTATTGCTATAGGTAGATTACTTTGACAATTACTCCTGAAAGTAGGTGTAAAGGTCATTGAAAAGGAAATTCAATTATTTCTCGGGATTAGTAAAAAATCAAATTTAACGCGAGCAGAGCCGCGGGCAAAAGCTTAGTAAGAGATAAAAATTGAACAAGTTCCTTTCATTTAATTTCATAGTTACCTACTTTTATGAATAACGCCATCTATGGGCATTTGTGACAGTGTAAAAGTCCCGCGTATTGCCGCATATCGCGGAGCGCCAAATGGCGTGCTCGGTAATTTATGCAAATTTATGCCGCCCAATTTTACGAAGTACTCATAAAATCTGAAATCCGTTTTCGTGATAATCTATTTTATATGATGAATGATGATAGTATATCATACGCAACTTAGAGATAAGATAATGAAATGATCAGGTAGAATTTACAGTTTTACTCCTGACCGTGAGTAGCAATTAAGACAAACATTCAACCAGAGCTGATAGTGAAAATGGTGCAGAACCACTAATTAGCGTATAGTCTCAAGTTTTTATAGTTGTTCCTACAGAAGGGATCGCCAGCTGCCCGATTGGATTTATTTTTTCTTTTAAATTATACTAATTATTAATATTAATTGTATGCCATAAGGCTGAATTATGGAAGCACTAACACTATTGAATAAGACGTAACTATTGAATAATTATAACTAACCTAAATTCGCTAATAAAGCAAATTGATTGATTGAATGAATTATCCGCGACTCTCTTGGTGTTTTCCATGCCCCTAACGGTGAACAACCAACGCTGCGTTTTCTAGTAGATTATGAATATTTGTCGGGATATTTCATTACCTGACAGGAGTGGTGGCTCCAGAGCCGGATCCGGCCCGCGAGGGGGACGTAAGTTCGGCGCTCGGCGGCGTTGCATGGGACACCAGCCATGCATCCACAACTTGCCGCGTTGCCTTCCTGATGACATCAAACTATGTTAACAAGGGACGACTTTTATTTGATGCAGATTTTACAATAAAACTTATCGCTAACTTAAACTTATTACTTATTACTTTAAATGTGACATGCTGGAACCACGCCAAGAATACTGGCTGTATTAGGTACCGCACTGAACAGCTAGCCATTGCATAAAAATGAATCAACCCTTATTTCACTCGATGAGGCTGTTATTCGCAATGAAATTTCTTGGAGTAGCATCATTATTTATAAGGAAACAATACTCATATACAACGTGCAGGTTACTTGCCATAATTAGCCGGAAGCCTAAAGTAGGGGAGGATGTACAGATGCGTGAAAAAATATCACAAAAAGTCTAGCTCATATCCTGAGAAACTATAGGGAATTCAAAAAGGGACCATAAATTTTAAGTTGCATGCCTAAAAACAGCTCATTCAATATGAATGAACTGGGAATAATTAAAAGTGTATTCCGCATTGTTGACATCATAGTTAGGGTTGCTAAAAATTATTTTTCTAAATTAAATAATAAGTTTTGGATTGAAAATAAAACAAAATAATTGTGTCTTCTTATATCCATTAACGAGTTTCTAGGAACAAGTAAAAAGGTAAGCTGCCGGCACATTATACGAATATACCCACACATTGTATAATGAAACAAAAATTCTGTGATAATGAAGACAGTAACTCAAACGTACCTACATATTTTATGTAGGTACGTTTAACTTTTAAAAAATTTCATCTTAAATATTTTTATCAAAATCTACAGAATTATTGGTTGTTTATTACTTTAGTTGATACATAATGTAGAGAACAAATTCGAAGTACTAAATCGTGAACTAAATGAGGCAAACTGCAAATGCTGACCATAAAATCGTTTATGGACAAGTGTCTGCGTCAAAGATTTAACCGTTTACGCAATAAGACAATCACGGGACGTAGAATATTAGGTTCATTGTAAACTAACTTATTCTGTTGTATTCCGATGGAGAGCAGTTATATCCGCTTTTAAAATGAATCTATTTTATGAGATTGTTTCATTAAAATCATTACAATTGCCCGAGCTCAAGTTTACTTCCTTATTTTTTCTTGCTTGCTTGCTTATTGGTACGTCTGATGATGTTTTTTTAAACACTACAAGCAAGTATTTGACTGCAATCTCACCTGATGTTAAGTGATGATAGAGCCGAAGATGTTATTACAATAACTTGGAAGAGTTAGTCACCTTTAAAGGTTTCTAAAAAGAATCGCGTCGGACTGATAGGGTGGTAATCACAATCAGCCATGAAGCCTCTTACCAGACAAAAAAATATTTTATGTGATGATTGAATTCAATGATATTTTATCTGTTTTCAAACCTTGCACTAAGAAAGAATTTATATATTTACGGTTACGATTACGATTGTGACTTCGCCACTAGTAACACTGGGAGCAAATAAAAAAGAACAATACAAACCACAAATAAGAATTACTTTGTAGTAAACGCCATGTAGGTTACAACTTAGAAAAGATGCCAGGCACGTAACTAAGAATGAATGGTTGAAACAATGTAGCCTCGAGTTAAGCAGATCCTTGAAACTCCCAAGTCATATAAACTTCAAAATCAAGCTGGTTTACTTTATTGCTTATTCATCCTGAAAGTTTGCACATTTCTAGCTACAAAGTAAAATATCAAATAGGTTTAAAATTAAATACTTCAGTATGAAGATCACAATCAAAAATACGAAACTGACTCGATAAAGATGTTGTATCTGAGTTTCTTTAGAAACATTTCAAAAATTGAATATTATTGTGTTTTGACAGTAACATGAGCACAATAATATTTGGTATTTTCAATATTTCTATTTGAAAAGTTTCGTCGAGTATCACCAAAGTTCGGTACAATTATGAAGACCTTTGCAAGCGAGCAAGAATCTTAAATAAATATTAAGTGAAGTTGCGTAATGATGAGTAATAAAATGTAATATGAATTCGATAAAAATATTGTAGCATAACCTCTTTAAACTTTTTATAAAAAAATTACAGACGCAAAATTTCCAGGGACTCAAAGCACCTAGCAAGAAATAAAAGGTTGCCAAATTAAAGAGAAATTTGTTTAATTGAAACGATTTACCGCTAATGTGTTCTTTAAAATCGGTTTCTAATTCTACTTAGTCATACAAACTATTTACCTAATAATATTACTGAAATTATTTAATACAGTAGGGAATACGATTGCCGTATCCGAGAATGAGCTCTCATGACAGTGAATTGGAATTTTTAATTGAAATAACGTACAATATAATTAATGATTAAACGAACTTACCTGTACGTGAAGTTCAATCATAATTACTCGAAAGTCGACTCCAGCACGTTATATTACAGTAGTATCACCGTTAGCCGCTCGCCATTTCGTCACTTTTTTGGAGGTAGGCAAAAGAAAAAACCTCGACTCTGCATAAACGACGGCCGGAATACCTCATTTAGTTTAGAGAGAGCAGAGCTGTTGAGAATCACAGATTCTTTGAAGAACAAATCAAATTCTCACTTCAAAGAATCTGTGCGTAAAATAAATTGATTATTTTTCAACTTATGTTTCACGCCCAGGGCAATGGCATGTCCATCTTGGGAGGGAGGGCCGCTAACGTGCTGGAGTCGACTTTCGAGTAATTATGATTGAACTTCACGTACAGGTAAGTTCGTTTAATCATTAATTACTCTTTGTCGACTCCAGCACGTTATATTACAGTAGATGTTGAGAGAAAGATAGTATCGTGAAACATAAATTTCTGGCATATCAAACAAAGTAATTGATTAATATTTCTATCAGAAAAAGAACATTTCATAATAACCACAAACCAGAGTATTTTCATAATAACAGCTACTTTCATAATAAACAGAAATATAGCAAAATCACGTAAGTAATACCCGAAACAATGGTCTTAGAATTGGTTGTAAACAACTCTACATTTAGTACCTATATTACGAATGATCTATTATAACCACTTGTAAAATATAATATGAAGGTAAAATAACAAATTGAATTAAATTCTGTGTTGATATATTTTAAACAAATCCTCTAATTAACCTTCATGTGATACTATACTAGTATAGTATTTTTCCAAAAGCCAAAAAAAAATTAATGTCAATCGTGCAGTATTACTTAGTTAGTATTAGTACAGGCAGTATTAGTAATACTAATACTGCCTGTACTGTAATAAACTAACTGCAGACTTTCGAAATCGACGCGTACCTAGTAATGTGCAGTGAATATGGGTTTTATTATTACTCAAGTTTACCAAAGGTTTATTAATGGTACCTTTGACCCAACTACTCAATGTTTAAGAAGAGTTTTTACCATGAAGTTTTTTGAATGAAATGAATAACGTAGATAGATTCGAAGGTCCTTAGTTCTTTTACCATAGATATATTAAAGTTAAATATAAACTTTGTGATATTTGCACCTAGCAGCCGTGAGGTCTTTATACAGTTTGGAATTTTTATTACTACTTCAGTATTTGTGAAATTAATATTATTTATATATATCGCAGACAGCGTTTTAACTCTGTGAGCTGCAACAAGTAGGTGCCCATTTTTAGTTGATATAGGTTGAGGTACTTTCATACATCTGATGAGCAGTCCGAAACTTGGTCAACATTAATTAGTGTTAAATTAGACATTTTTGCAATTAAGGCCTTCAACAAAAACATTTTTGGCCTTAAACAAAAAGCAATTTAAACCTTTAAGTATTTTATAGAAGTTGAAACATTAGCTATATCTTGACCTAACAAAAATAAAACAAAATATCTAGAAGTAATTGTTGTTCCGTGTCTAGCCATGTGGAACAAAAGAATAGAACACCTAATATGTTCTTAATCACATCATTAAAAATATGTAAATCCCATCATTAAAAATATGTTTTACAGTAAGTAATTCAATCCCCTATTTATGGCTTTCAGCAGCCATAAGTAAATCGTTTTATACCACAAGGGTCCTACTGTTTAAGAGTAGGTATTGTCTACAGGTGTCATCATCCAGGATGGATGACTAAATAAGACTCCTCTTCGGAGTAGTGAAATCCGGATAAGATACCTATTCCACACAATCACGGTGGTTTAACAGAACACTGCGCGTTCGTTACATTAATAATTATTATTATCAAAAATCTTGTGATTTTAAAATTAATGCTTAAGTATTGGTGTTATAAGTAGATATCTTATAGAGGGGGTATCACAGCTATGCAGGCCATTGAGGCACTACCATAACATAATCCCTGATCTTTACCGTTAGTAAGATTTGTATTCAAAATTTATTTGTTATATGTGTTTAAGCTGATTATTTATTTATAGATAAATAAGATAAAATAAGAAAAGATAAAATCTCTCCACGATATAGTTTATATGCGTTAACTGTAAAGATATCGGAATCCTAACACCATGACACATATTATTACGTTTATACATTTGTGGTTTTTCCTACTTGCAAACAAATCTGTCGAGGGATTAGGTACCAATTATTATCATCGTGATTGTTTTATTTGTATAAGCTCAAAGCGATAGTTAGATATTAAGATGCGGTTTTTGTGATTCTGCATCCGCGATTTTATTGTCAGAACTGCATAAGTAATCAGCATGTGCAATTTTACTAATCACTAATAAGTAAGAGTAATTATATTTTACTGATTATATGTATAAAAGTGCCCGTAGGCCAGGCCTATATGAAATAAGTCTTTTGAATCTTTGACCCATAGACCGTTATATTATACAATCTTCACCATTATTATGATTCCTGTGCCTGTGTATTTGTCAAATTTGAAAATTAGATGTCCCCATTCTATTGATATTTTCATATTACAATCGCGCTGTCAATACGAGGCGCAATTTTTTTTTTTTTTCCGTTCTGAGTCCAAAGTCTGTCCAAAGTCCTGGTGACTGTGTGCGTGTAGCTGTCATTCCTGTTCTCTCTATGGTCCACAAGCATGATCCCCAGTTATTGAGCCACGAGTAAATGTTTTCATGGCATAAGTACTACCTTTTGTTTTCCATGATTTATAATCCATATTATTGCTTAACTAGCATATTATATTTAAATAGATTTTCGTGTAGATTTAAACATTTACATCGCTCGGAATCTTTTGTGTATCACCAGCAGTAGGTATCTACGGTTGACATTCATAATTTCTTTATAAATGGTCACATTGTTATTATTATATTGTTTTTATATATTATGTTATGGCTTTATTGAATTATTATTAACAGAATTAATTTGTAGTTAACACACTTTTATTTGTAATAAATAGAAAATAAATCCTTAGTATTTAAGTGTCGGATCTTGTATCGGCCACGTTTCGTAAACAATTATTTTAAACCCCATTAAAAATGAATATTTGATAAAAGATGATACTTTATACATGGGTCGCAATACTTTTGCAACAGGCTTAATTTTAGTAAATACTGGAGCTGAATTGAATCCAAATGGTAACACATTAAATTCACAGAGATTGCTATTTCCCCGAAAGCATTAATTTTTTTTTTTTTTAATTGTTATCTAAATATTTATTTACTTAAAAAGGAAATTATTATATCTTTATTCAAGGTGTACACATGACGTAACTATTTTTTGATATTTATTTAATACTTGTTCTTAAGGTCTTCTACTTTAGAAAAACTATGTATTTATGAGTTTATTTATCCAATTCCTTCATATTGGAAGTAAAATGGTTGAAATAATGCTCCTATGTAAAAGGATTATCTACAGATTACTTTAAAACAATAGGTATTTAATATTCTGTCTAGTAGTATATTTTACTTTTTTATATTATATATAGTCACGAAGTATGGCAATGGTTATGACATGACATAACCTGATATCCACTATGAAATTGTAGAATTATTGATACTAAATCATAAACATGAAATAATTATTAATAATGATTGGCATTAAATTAATAGTCAGCCATTGTAGAAATAAATTAAGCGGCCTCCCGGCTTTACCGTTCCTTGTGTGTCGTGGAAGCTGCTGCCACGATGTCTTCTTCGAGGAAGCGGGAAGCTGCGTCGATGCGTCACGTGACTCGTCGTCCGCCTTGCCGCGCAAGCGGCCGAGCAAAAACGGCTGCCTGCTGGTGGCTGTGCACTACAAATCTTGCTGTAGATCTTAATTATCTGCGCTTTACTTTAAGTTTCAGTCAAATTGTCGTAAAAAAAAAAAATAGTCTCCTCAGGAAGAGTCGATATGTAGAATATAATATTATGTTTAAGATTCAAACCGAATCACTTTAAGCAGAATCCGCTTAAGCAGGTATCGATTTTTCATCTTTACAGGATAAAAGTAAAGTACCTAATAGCTACGCATGGTGATGACAGCGCACGAAGAATTAATACTTGCTTATTTTCTATCCTATCGGATCATTTTTTAACATGCTCAGAATGGGTCTAATATTCTGTAGGTAAATCCGTCACAGCAGCAATCGTACAGCAACTAGTAACAGGTAACTGGGACAAGAGGCACGCTGGAGACCAAAACAGCCGATATTGCAGCGGGGCCGATGTCAGCAACGTCGTACCTACTTACATTCGTTCCAGTAAAAGCATCCTTCGTGACGTCGACATCAATGGCGGCGATTGGCTCGCTGTTTGCGTAGCAGTTATGCTTCGGTTATCAGTAAAGGGTGTATGTGAGACTCCTAGATGAGAAACACGCAACCCTGTATAGTATGGGCGTATGTGAGACTCCTGAATAAGAAACACGCAACCCTCTATTGTAAAGGTGTATGTGAAACTCCTAGTTGAGAAACACGCAGCCTGCTTGTGATCTGTTTCCGTTGCCGGGAATCGAACCCGAGCCTGCTGAGTGAGAGTCAGATATCCTAGTCACTATGACCATATCAGATGCTGTTAGGTACTAAAAATGTGGAACGCTTCACGATTTTGCGTGTCATCCTTGCGCAGGGGCGTTCCGATTTTAGTATTTATTATGTACTGCCGAAGCGAGTACTTTCATTTTATAATTGAGTAGGTACTCACGGCTCGGGTTATGCTGCGTACTAACGCTATCCGGTGAAGATGCTCGACGACAGTATTTTCACTAAATAATCAAAATCACAAACACCACTTTTATGATTCTTTCTTTTCGGAATGATAAAAAAACTATATACCTCCTTCTTATCTCGAGAGAAAAAACAAAACATTAATTATGATTTAAAACGTGCGAAACAGCGATGCACTAAACTGTGAATGAGGTATTCCGGCCGTCGTTTATGCAGAGTCGAGGTTTTTTCTTTTGCCTACCTCCAAAAAAGTGACGAAATGGCGAGCGGCTAACGGTGATACTACTGTAATATAACGTGCTGGAGTCGACAAAGAGTAATAACTCTATCGAAACGCAAAATGAAAACAAGTTCTTTTTAAGTTGCATTTTTGCATAAGTTTTATGTGAAATTCATCTACAGTTATTAGTAAGTAGTATAATTTCGCATAATTTATATATTACGCAAATACGTTTTTGATAATGTTATATACAGTAAAAATGCCTAAATAACCATTTAAGAAACATAACGGAGTATTTAAAAATGATAATTTGCGTACCATGTATATTAATTACCTAATGAGTTACAAGTTTGTGTTATTTTGGAATACTTTTATTATTTTAAACATCAGTTTAATTAATACATTAATATATAATTGAATTAAGGGATGCTGCATTAGTGGATGTGCAATGACTCAACATTATAGACCTCAAATCTCATTATGGTTAAAAGACTGATCTCATATAGAAAGATAAAACTAGAGAAAAAAATCTACCAACTTATATTTTCCACAATTTGAGTGCATTGGCGTGTGCAGAGTAAGAGCTTGTACCTTATAAAAGACCAACGAAGATACTAAGTTGTTCTTCCTGATCAGAAGCTTTCAAGAGCATTTAAAGCGCGAAGTGAAAGCAAGTTTCAATACGTTGGTTCTTTCGCTAATGAATGTCAAACTTTGCCCTTTCTACCGACTCTGTGTAAATGAGCTAAAATAAACTTTATTTTCCCCTTCCGCTGCCGAGATGATGAAAGGGGCTTATCAGATCATAAATTCAATGCAAACTTTTTATTACATTTCTATTAGATGATCAGCGATGGAGAGTTCCTCCTCGTGGGTACCTACATAATATGTAGTTAGTAAAATATTCCAGTATCTTCTACAGAATAATGGCCAATTAACTTGACAAATTGTTAATTACGAATTTTCAGATCTGAATGCTAAGTGGGTGACACCGACAAAATATCAGAACGGATTAAATTCAATCATATTGTAAAAACCGGTCACCGGGTATAGTCAAAGTTAGGGGATTTACAATTTACTTAAAATATCAGTAAATAGCTAAAGAAAAATAAAAAAATAGTTAAAATAATGTATATAATGTCATAGTGTAAGTACATTGCAAAATGGCGATGAGCAAAGGTACATATAATTCAAAGAACCGATGGACATTGAGAATTGAGGATCCAATGTGCTTTAAAGGCGACATCCGAAAACACAGGTTGCTAAAAGACGCCTAATCACCCAAGCGGACAGCAAGAGAGTCGCGGAGAATAGCCAAAAGCGGTATGCGATTGTGGGATTGGTAAGTCCTCCAAGAAACCAATACAAGATGCAGCTTAATTGATGATAAATAATACTAACCTTACATTTTTATCAGCATCAGACTTGCTGTAAGGTGTAGGAATGGCCTATCACCAGAGGCGGGATGGGTCGTTTGTGACAAATCTGCCCAAGGATGGGAAGAGATACAAATTAAAACAAAGACTGGGATGATCCAAGGATGGGAAGAGATACGAATAAAAAGGACTAGTATGAAGCTCAAGCAGGCGCCCCGAGAAAAGTACTTGAAGAGAGAAATGGTTCTGATACCAACCTTAAAAAGTAATCGTGAACGAACTCCTGGTTCTCATCAAGCCAGGCTTCTGTCCGGGCACATTCTGCGTCATAACAGGTTGGCGCGGGCATGCCACCGCCCGCGCCACCCGGCGGCTCCTCTATACTCCGCAACTGTAGACCTGCAACAATAGAGAAGAAACTCAGTCTCCAAGAAATTTTTATAGCATGTTAATGTTATTTCAGAATTAAAAGTGTCGTGAGTACAAAATATTCGAAAGGTAGAGCAGATTTTCGGTGACAGTACTTCTTGCATGGTCCGAGGCCCACCATGAAGGAGTTATAGTTCATAACTCCTTCATGATGGACTTCGGATGAGTCTGACTACTCGGGCTCCATGAAAAAAGTGTAGCTCCAGAATAAGGACATATTTGGACAATTCCTGGAAGAAAACAATGGACTACAGACGGATTCAAAAATATTCGGGCACATCCTTAAAAAAGATACGTGAATTTGCCGGGCAACTTTACTGACTCCTTCGCAGACTCACTATCGAGGTCAGGGTCAGAATAACAAGGTTGCTTTGCCACATTAATTTATAATCACTTTATTTATAAGTCAGAGGAACATGCCTGGGATTTCAACCCCTGATTGCTAAATGGGAGGCCGAAATCTAAACGACTTGGCAATATTTTTTCTGTTGCTACTGTTGTATTAAGACTGAAGAACAATTGCACACTCTTGGGACTTGCCTGGGGCACGCTTTTCTTTTGGTATCTTTAAATCTACAGTTTAATCTTTAAGGACCTACCAGAAAGGAAATTGTCTTGCATTATTTTGTGGAATAAGAAATTATAAACGTTTTGGTCTTTGTAACTGGCATTACCATTGAACCCCACGTAACCCTATTAAATCAATTCACGTCACAATTCGGCTGGTTTTGCCTACGATTTTACGCAGTCTTTTACACGATATGTACGGCCTTGATCGGTTGTTCTATACGAGAATTTCTATGTATACAAACAGTATCATGTTGCTTGTTAGAACAGCTTCTGAAACCTAAGCTTATTCCAAATATGTTTCCAAATTAACTTACTTGGAAATTCTATAGACCGCCAGTCACAACATCCACATGAAAATAAATCCATAGATATCGCTTATCCATACGTTATTCTCCTTGAATAAAATCACGTTATTTATTTTAAATGTAACGCAATAATAATTCAGATTGTTTTATCGAAACGCGATGAAATAAAATAATAATTGTCACAAGTCAATGGCAATTGAAATGAAATTAAGTCACATTTTTTTTTTATTAAACTGCATATTATACAAAGGTTTCCATAAATAAAGATATATTTTAACTTAAAAACTGAGTAATTAAGTGAGCGCGAGTGAAAAAGAGTTCAGATATTTTAAAGGTATATAACTAACGATAATTATATTTCACAAATAGGTCGAAATTGATACCCTTAGAATTTATTTTCAAAGGAACGATGTTACCAAATCCGTATTTCACTGTAATCTCGAGGCATCCATAACAGTTTCTATTAATAACACTAAGCTTTACTTGAAAGATGATCTTATCACAAACTACGTTATTGTTAACTGCGTTAGAAATAGGACAATTTATTTCATACAAAAAAAGAATTAAATGCCTGTATTAAAACAAAACTACGAAATTACCTATTTAACTTATTTAAGTATTAAAATACTTATCAAAATTTGGTCCCCTAAGTACAAGCTTCTATGTTTCTGACACTTAATTTCTGGACATAATTGACCCCCTGTTAGCAACCTAGGGTTTGAAAGTCGATTGAGTAAACGCAGATGCCTCAGATAGCAATTGTTTAAATAGCGCTTAGCGCGTTTGCAGCACTTATGCATTATAATCAAAGCCAAATCCTGAAATGCAAATGAGAATTTCTGTATAGAAATAACTACACCATAATGTTTTTTTCACTAAAGCTATTTCATTTGAGCGTTAGTAGTTGAGTGATCTGAGAGCAAGACTCTAATTTATACACCACATTCACATTAACAAGAAAACAGCAAAAGCGTAGATATAATTATTTCATGTACCAAAAACCTATACCGAGGTATATTCACACGACTGTCCGTAAATCCGATTGTTTGATTGAAAATTGTGAATTGAAGTAGGCCACTGGAGTCGAATCGGAATTACGTTACATACTGCATGAGTCGGCCAATCACGGCTGAAATAACACCAAGCTCATGCTCGTAACCAATCGTGATATTTCGGTGATTCAAAAGTTACGTGTTCCGTTGCTGCCATATTGAAACACATTTTGCACGTAACCGCAGCTTCCATAGTCTTTATTTCGACTGTTAAAAGTAAGAAAGTTTGTTGATATGCTTTTTTGCACACAATGCTTATCTTCATTTTAAGCATAAAATATGAAATTTGTATCGGCATTTAAAGAACTTCTGATTAAATTGCACTACGCACGTAAGCACTACGTATTCAGCAGTTGACGATTGATGTTCACAAAATATGTTGCCATAAAATATTAAAACTTTTGAAATCTTTTGGAATTGAATAATTCCAAATACCACCAAACTATTAGGTTACTTTTCACGTAGGGCATGTGGAAAACCCCCTGGGGGCACTGTGGTCTGTGAGGACTGTGAGGTACTAAGAGTGTATCCGTCTCGACAATTGGTAGCTGCGAGTTCCCTATTTCAGATCGTTTTTAATATCGAGTACTTCGAAATTCGCATTTTTAATCCCACTTTTGCGGTACTGAAAAACACCGAATTTCGCGAAATTGTGGTAACGATATAACGATATTGCGTGCTCTAGGCGCAATGACAGCTCTAGCTTCTACCAGTAAATCGTAGAGTTAGTCTAGGTCTATGGCTTAATTGGAAACACGCTCCGATCGTCGCATCGTATACGATCTCCCAGCTCGCAATTAAAGCAGCAAGGCATGGGCTTTCTCTAATTGAAATCGACACGAACTATTAACAAACCGATAAACACCGGGTGTCCGCTGCAGAATAGCTATTTCCTCACCAGATACCAATGCTTATTTGCCTACTAAATAATATAAATTACTGATTCCACCCCCGCTGCGGGCTGGAAAGCATTGCAGCCTGCAGGAGGCCTTTGTCCAGCAGTGGACGTCCGTCGGCTGAAACGATGATTCCACTTAAAAAGCTTTATTATGTGTTTATTGTTTTTGTTTTTGGTGTGGATATTTGGTTGGCGTTAGATGTGTCATGCCAATAGAATATTACTCGTAACACTAACGCTTTTTGGTTTTCCACAAATATAGCTATGAATAAAATATAGCCTTTATCAATCTCTATGCCATGCTTTTAACTATATCTGTGATCACATGGATCCGTTGCTCCGTTGTAAAATGATGAAAGAACAAACAAACAAAAGAACAAAATGACATACTCGTATTATAATAATGGCCCTATTAGTTTGGATTATCAGTAAATGTAATTGTAAAACATCTCTCCTAAATTATTAGAGAGCATTGCAAACAATTCTCATTAAACTATGCGGATTGTGTATTTGCATGCTATAGTTCGTGTCAGTTTCAATTAGGGAAAGCAAACGTGCCTCGCCGCTTTAATTGCGAGCTATGAGATCGCGTACAATCGAACGATACCTATTGGTAGTGTGCGGGTTGCGATTCAGAAATTATTACTTCACAATTAACAAAAAATGTACACCTTCATATACGGATGACTTTTAGTCTCTATAACTTTAGCCATCCATCATACTCTCAAGTCTCAATCCTTTATTATTTCTCGTAAAGCGAAGCGCGAGGAGATGTGTCTGCGCAGATGACCGCCATTTTGGGTCAGCTTAATTGCCGCTGCATAGTATATTGTTAGGTCAGGTTCCCGCGTAATAAAACATAGCCTTCCACTTGATATACTTGTCACAATTTATTCACCTTCAGCACATTTGTTACAATTATAATATCACATTTGTTACAAAAATAATATCCTTCCAATATACCGGTTAATACTAGATTACCCTCTCCTTGATATATCCTCGCCTTTTATTAAATAATCTTACAACAACCACCACCGGCTTCCGAGCCCCCTCTCGAATGCCCCAGCGACAGGTGAGCTGTGATTGGTCGACGCTTCTATCGCTATCATTGGTTGACGTCGTCAACGGAAGTCAAATTAACAAATTATAATCAAGTAAAGGCTTTAGATCTAGATACTTAATTAATAAAAAAATATGAATGTCTTTATTAATTTATACATTTGCAAATAAGAGTGACGGTGATTTAGCAGTCACGTCTAATAAAACCTAACAATATAATATATAATATGTATGATCTTCCTTGACGTGGCGCCAAACGGTAGACCTAGCTATTGGACGTGTGACCGATAGTGGCTGACGAAACAGAATTTCGCCTTCAAGATAGTGTTGCATGGTACACAATACAACTGACCGAAACATTGGTGACAATTCTATCTCTAAACTAATTTGACGCGTTAAAAATAGTGCTTCGCTATTGAGAATGCTCCCTATGGAGAAGGGTATCTAACACATAAATATTATACAGGTCAAATTACTTGAGTTAAGAAATTTTGAATAACACAATTATTGTCACCAATTCAATTGTACTTGTGATTGTAGAAAAGTTTTGGCCTATTCTTTTTGACCAGTCGTTTGTATTAAGATCTTTGAAACGACGTGCCTCGAACTTCGTGAGAGCCTTTATGGTATGGACATTTCAATCCACGACGTCGCGCCCCACTCTGTCAAAATCGCTTATGTTTCATTCGATTTACATGGATTTTGACAGAGTGGGGCGTGCCTTCGTAGATTGATATATCTATAAACCTATCTAATAGTTAATTAATAACCACAGACTTCAGAATTAGTGCGTTTGGTTAGATGTATAGAATGTTGTAGTTGTTTGTCATCGGGTTAATAGTCAGTTAATTATTTATTGACTCCGTGCCAGCTGTCCGCTAGTTGGTTATTGCGTTTAGCAACAATTATGTCTAGCGAATTGACTGGGATAAATTGGTATGGCAATAAACTCACTCACTCCACGAAACATAATGAGATGATTATCTTCGTTTTATAAGTTGTGTGTAGCGCGGTTTTAACCTTCTCATGAGTTATAATAAATATTATTTTGACTTTCGTGTGTGAGAATTTGTTAACGATTGATTAGTTCTTTTCTTGGACAGCGAAGAGATTTTAGTCCATACTTGAACTTTTTATTGCTTCGAGTGTACTGGTACCGCATACATAATATTAATTATGTACGACATTAGCCAAGGGTATGGTATCGATTTTTTTTGGATTATCAAAATTTAGCGCATCCATAAATAGTACTATTTCCTATCACAACGTAAACTGTACCTGTGGAATGTGATGGCACCACTTCTTACGACTAATGTTATACCTTTCCACGTGTACCGTTGCAAATGGGGTGGTAACTGGTATCTACTATTTTTGGACGAGCTTTTAGAGGCTCTAAAATTGAATAGCTACCATTGTAGCCGTCTACTCTACATATTGTGTCAGAATTTAAAAAAATTGGTTCGGTCATTATAAATTATAGCATGTAGGTATCTCTATCTCTATTGAGGGCCAACATTCGCTCTAAAGGCGGAAGACGTTAAAACCAACATATACATAACTAAATTAACCTCTAGAACTAGTGGTGACAGCTAGTGGCTCTTATAATTAGCCTCTATTACAAAGAAACATATCTACTGTAACTATACTACCTATCCACCTATTTCGGTGTTTTGCCCTTGCCAAATTTCTCGTCATTACCAGGGGACACGTTGAGTCAACGATCCCGGTCTTTATCACAAGCCTTAGATGATACTCGTAATAATCATTAATCTCATTACCAAGACCGAAAAGGTTGTTGAGGTCAAGATTCGCTCAAGTTAATAGTGCCATTTATTTAGAGTTGCAGACAGATGGACAGATTTGTTAGGTTTGAGTAGAAATAGACCATCGTGAAACACCAGCGATGTTATGTTTATTCATTGTGGTTCTAATACCTATTCTCTAAATTTTGAATCTACAGACTTCATATACAAAACCACTGAGGTTTTGAATAAGAAAAATTAGAACTATAGTTAATTTTATTGGAAGAAAAATGTAATAACACCCATTACTCTCATAATTACCAACCTATTGTTGGTTTGTGCAAATAAAATAATAAAAGCAATTAAATTTAGTTTGACTCCTTTTTTGTACAGGAATAACGCGTGGTATGATATCAGCGAAGTTATTGCTTTACGCAATAAAATACATCAAGCAGGCCATCCATCATCTGATGTAATAAAGTTTACTAAGGAAAATGTGTTGAAAAGCTGACCAGAAAAATCCTGCTGTATGAACCATGTCCAGTCATACCTATCCATATTAAAAAGATAGGTCGGCTTCTGTGTTTCGAAAATAAGCATTAATCACAAAAAAAACATACATACAAACTTTAGCGTAAAATGGAAGCAGGCGTTATTTTGCGGAAATCCATAATTAGCAGGACAGATTAATTTTTAATCGTAGAGACTACGATTTCGCATTGTGAAGTCAACATCTCCTGAGGATGTCCCGGTGTCGGGACGAAACGTACGTCAAAGAACGTGTTGGAAAATTGTGTGTGGTGTTTCATGTGGGCAGTGTTCCTGGATATTGTACCATACAGAATCATCTCAAGTAGCGGATTATAGCAAAACAAATTAATCTGTCCTGCTAATATTAGTGTAGTAATAAACAAATATTTTATCCGATTAAGGTGCAAATGCAAATAATTAATATTTCCATAAGTTTGGAACTCTTATCAAGTATTAAGGATTTGCAAACATAATCAGAAACGAATTCCCGAGCCTTAGTGTTTTGTAAACGCTAACCAGTAACTATCAACCCCCTTTCAACCCCCGAGGGTTTTCGATAGTTATGCAAATTACCGAAAAGTTTGCCGAACTAAATGCTTGTGTATGTGTGATAAGCAATCTTGCAATTTGTAAGGGTTTTTTAAAATTAAAAACGAATGCGACGGGACGTATACATTTTGAAGGAAATAAGCGAAATTTTAGAAATCGAGTGAACGAGGTATGTAATGGGAATTGAGGAAATTATGAAGAGAGTATAAGATGTACTAGAATTAGTATAACTAAGCTTAGGAGGTTATACCAATGAAAATATAATAAGGTGGAGCCACATGAATTGAGGCTACGTCACGAAAAAAATTGAAAGGTTATATTTTTCGTTGAATTTAGATAATGTGGACGATTCTGTTGTAAAAACCTCTAAACTAAACTAATTCAAAGTAGTGCTATCCTTTTCAAACTGCTCCCTATGGAAAAGGATAGCTATTTTAAATTAGTTTAGTTTAGAGATTTTGCACAACAGAATCGACCACATTATAAACCCGTTTAGCATAGGGGCCGAGAAAAATTTCTCCATGGGAGAAGATAAAATATTTGTCGTTTTTACAGCTTTACCCACTCTCTATACATAGTTGCACGATATAGATAAATGAATACAAAGAACTTTTTCTCCTTTTGTCGTGCTTTACCCGCTGGAGTAAAAACCTTCGTCCCTGTCAGAGTTAGTAGTAACTGTTAATCGGAGGATATAAATTTTATCCACACAATATTATCCAATCCAATAAAGTCGTTGGGTTTGATTATCTTAACAAAGATTACATTGAGGGTTGCGAATAATAGGATCAATAACAATCAGCCAAATCAATATTATGTTACCAAACCAATCGGTTAAGCCTGTATCAAAAGATAAATAATGCGTACCTATCGCTTATACAATAGCCGGGTTTACTTTGATTATGCTAGACTAGCTAAAATAAACTTTACCACGCCTTAGTCGATATTATTGGGTATCAATATTCCATTATCTAGCAACTAATCAGTAAACGCTGAATCGGTACTCTTGAATGTTCGTCCAAAAATGCGTGAAAATATTTTTTGATGATGTCTGATATCTATAGCTTGAAGCTGAGTACCTTTTTGACACTCTGTTACTGTTACTTGAATAAAGAGCAAAGAGTTGAATAATAAAATATAAATATAAAATTTAAATATATACGGTACATTTTACACATCGCAATCTAGCCCCAAAGTAAGCGATAGCTTGTGTTATGGGTACTATATAACTGATAAATATACATACATACTAATATACATGAATATAAATATTGAAAAAAACACCTGGACACTGGAAAACATTCATGCTCATCACACAAACATTTACTATGTACTATTACTTATAAATAGTGGGATTCGAACCCACGACCTCCGACGCAGACTGCAGGTTCGCTACCACTACTTCATTCGGTCGTCAAGTGCTAGTTACCACTTGGTTTAGCTTTTAAACTAGAAACATGAACCAGATATATTGTTTTTAGCGAAACATCATAATATTGCTTTCGTGCTGCAAAATTAGTAATTCAATAGGCGTTTGTATAACACCAAGGTTGGCAGTTTGGTTCAAGATTATTTCTTAAATACAGTGATGTTATCTATTATGAGACTGAAGAAATAGATTATAAGCTTTCAGCCATCATAGATTCCCCTCCATCTTTCTTTCTTACTTCCTCTCTAGTCATAAGTACCTAACTATTTAAGTTTGCCGAAGTTCAGAACAGCCATATATAAATCGTGCTTATTTGCATCCCAAATGTTAAGTACTTACAGTTGTTATAATATTTGCGACTGTCTGGAGTTCACACTTGGCTGATGTCGGGGCAATATTAAAATCTATTCTGACATTCCAGACGCATACGCTTAAACAAAAAATTTAATATCTCTTCGAAACGTAGATGCAAGTAAATCCAGTGTCCCGTTCCCAGACGAAGGTAGTATATTATGTATTTGGCGTCCCGTCCCGTCGTTTGATTCAGATTTTTCGTCTTATCTTGCTCTATTAAAATTTAGAAACATTTATTTAATATATTATGTGTGTATATGTGTGTTTGAGTGTGTGTCTTTACACCTTCACGCTGTAATTACAGTCGATTTAGCTGGAAAAGGAGAAACTATCTCTGGATATCTAACACATAACACATAGGCTACTTTTTAGTAGCATAGGGCAAAAGGTATAAATAAAAAAAAGACAGAATGATTATTTACTGACAGAATCTAACAACACAAATCTTAAACTGGCTGAAAAGTACACAACTAAGGTTCTACCATGACGTAGGCGTCAGCTAAGGAAGGATTCTTGAAAATTCTACCTCTAAAGGCGGTAAAATAGAGATCACGACGCAAGCAGGTGCCTTCTAATTTAATACAGAACCCATCCAACGCGGACTGGTTCTTTCTGATACGAGCGTTTTATTTAGTTATTTATACCTAATATTTTACCCTCGTAGCAGATTTTTCTTACTTTGTTTTAATACTGTGGATCTTTGAGGGGGGTGCTTCTAATCGGCACAAAAAACGAACTGTCAATTGTATAGTATGTTAGATCCATAATATGATAGAGATAAGTGGAGCCAACAGTTTTATACTGCACCAAATATTTCTGTTATCATACCTTTTTTATTTAGCCGAGTTGAAAAATAACATTACGATAATAATATTTTTTACATTACACGAATTTGCCATTTAGAAAAGATTTGGTTATTTGATAAATAAAAAGATCGGCATAAGTAACAGTAACCAACATAGCTCTGTAAGTTACAACCACAGCTTAAAGATATTCTGTCCCATCTTTAAACTGTGCTATAACTCAAAATGGTATGAGTAAAGAATAGTTCGTATATCACCGACGCACGCTTTAATGTCCCAAAATATAGAACATAAACGTAAATTGTAAAATTTGAAATCATTGCATTAAAAAGATGTTCGTCACCATGTGGAGAAAGATTCTATTTACTAACATTCACCGTATACTATGTACTAACACCGTGGAAACTAAACTTAATAAAAACATTCGCATGGATTCAAATCCAACTAAAATAATAAACAAACAAAGCTTTAGTGAAGAGAAAGGTTATTTTCTTTAAAGGAAAAGACATAAAATGTCGTCCACAAACGTTACAACTTAGTCAGCAGTAGATGCAGACCGACCACCCCATGTTGCTGATATAAAATTTACGGACCGGAGTTAGATACACAAAGTTCAGTGAACTTGAGAATTTCCATACCCAGATTAATATACCCCTACCTTTTTTGTACAGTCAGCCATAAAAGACAAGAAATACGTGCAAGCGAATTGAGAAACTATTAATGTCTGCGACTGTATACTTCTAGTTGTCAACATGGCTTAAGAAGTTTTTTCTTCTCATCAATGAGTCAATGAAAATAATTATTTACGCTACGTGCGCCTGATTTTGCGTACTCGATATGAAAACTATAATAGATATTTCAATACACGAAGACACCTCCATAACATACTTAAATGCAATATCATTTGTATGTTCATTTCACAACCGTAGCCTTAAGTGAATAGCCTACCTGTTTTGAAAAATAGTTGACATAATGAGGCAGCAAGGCTGAGGTCACGGGAGATCGTAGACCTAGACACGGCATTGAAACTTCTCCGGTCGTAGTGGTTTTCCGATCCACCGAGCAAGGAAAGCGAGATTGAGAGAGTGCACCTGCGAGTAAGTTCACTCGAGTGTGAAGTGAAATATTTTCTCAGTATATTAGAATCAATCGCCGTAACTGAACGCGACTGCAGAACTTAGAACATG
Organism: Coenonympha arcania; assembly: GCA_036785405.1. Lineage (NCBI taxonomy): Eukaryota > Metazoa > Arthropoda > Insecta > Lepidoptera > Nymphalidae > Coenonympha > Coenonympha arcania. The sequence continues at coordinate 9,763,997 of CM072072.1, forward strand.
ATTAAGTAGCAAGTACCGACTTCTCTGATTCTGCCTGTTGCATTTAATTTTAGTTTAAGCAATGGAAGACTAGCAACTCTTTTTAACTCGAACGAAACGTTTTTCGTCTATGTTTCTTTTACGTACCGCTAAGGTGTGGAGCACCCTCCCAGCTTCTGTGTTCCCAACCAAGTACAATCTAGATGCCTTCAAGAGAAGAGTGAATAGGCTTTTTCTGGACAAGTGCGCTCCATCCTAGAACTCATTATTTCTGTCCATCAGAAATGATAAATAAAATAGCATCGTCTTCACAAATCACAACAGTAACTAAAATCGAATATAAATAGTGGTTTATATTTAAGACTGAATGATCATCAGAGATGAAAATTGATCGTGTGGTGATTGATCATGTTAGTACTTGGAAACTGGCATGATCTAAATACATCTTTAGGTATGTTGTAGATCAACTAAAATGGAATTGCTCCTTTTGATGAAGTCATATAGTAATTGTTACTTCACAAATGATTTAATATTTCAGTCTTAATCTGATATACCTACCAACCAAAATATAATTAAAACCATGCTTTGTAACTAAAATAAACTCCAAAAATTAATAAGTACAAAAGTACTATGAAGAAAGGAGAGGTATTTTCATATCATCTTCATTTCAGTTTTTTTAAATCCTCTAACTTACATTCAAATCTTCTGATCGAATAATATGCATCGATATTTGGTATATTCAATCTATCATTTGCAATACAAACCACATTAGATACTTTAGCGCAATTAATAATGATTTTCATAATTCAATTTTAAATTACGTGGAACATAATTAATAAATAATCATTTCAAACAGAAGATCGTTAGGTAAACATTATCATTTCAAAAGTGAGACGCGAAATATCAATCGTTTACACATTCCTCTTAAATCCTGTCGAATTCATATAAAAAAAATAAAGCACGTGCCTCATAATTAATCGGCTAACAGGTTTTTGATATAAATTGAAATAATATTCATAACATTGAAACTCTAGGTGCCTATATCGAACATTTATATTATAACAACCGGATAATATTATACAGTCTTCTCAATGTGACTTAAGTAGGTAGTAATAATTATATTATTGATTACACAGATTGGATAAATAAAATTATAACAGGCATGACGAAGTATTTTTTAAGTAATTGAGTTACGATAAATACATTTGGCAAATCGTTGGAAATGAAAATGAGGTGATGAAAAGGTTTCCATTCGATCAGTCGAAAGGTTAAATGGGATTTCATTAATTATAACACAACATTGATGGTAATAATAATTGATACATAAAAGGATAATGGTATGGAATCCCGTAAACAAACTTCAAATCCAAACTTTATTTTTTATAGACTACGGCCTACAAATTAACTCCTGAAATTTTAGGATTCCAAAGTTATGGGCAAATAAACAAGTCGTACTTCTCAATAAAATATCTGCTAAGAAATGCACATTGAAAAGAAAGTAACTTTTTGTATGCAAATTCCTAGTGCCAATGATTAAAAAAAGCACTGTTTTATTATCCTACAATATTTTGTTCATAATTTACATTACAATTTAATTCACTTTTACATGTCTAGTACAGATTTTAATTGCTTTATCGACTTCGTTCTTATCCGGGGATAAACTGACGATATCAAACTTCCAATAGTGTTTGATAGCTCAAAAGAAACATAATCCCCTACCCGACCTCCGTCCTCGTGTTTACTTAGCACGTGCATGCTCCGTATAGTCGCACCTACCTACTGCAAGCACTGAAGGAATGAGGCCGCATACGGCATACCAATAACACTGTGTTCAGCTCATATACCTTCATGCACCCCGTTTTGTAACCTTTCTATGCAAAAATGTAAGCAACAAATACTCAGTACATTTCTTGTTCATTTACTCACGTTCAGTGAATGGAAAAAGCGTATAGAAGCGGTTTGATTCCTAATTCCTGATATGCACTGAAAATGTTTGGAATGCCGTCCCAGGCACTCTCTTTCTCGTCACTTACAACTTGGGCGCCTTCAAATCAAGAGTGAATAAGCATCTCCTAGGCAAGCGCGCTCCATCTTAGACTGTATCATCACTTTCCATCAGGTGGGATCACAGTAGCTAGCCTATATATTTAGTTTCTTCTGTTCAAATATGACGTAACTAACTTGGTACAGGACTCTACTGCGAGAGTCGGCTAATTGCGGCTGGCATTACACACAGTACGCGTACTTTTAACTCAATTGTGAGATTAGACTCTTAGAGGATTATACTGAATTAATTTTTGTCTAAAGACAACTTTCTATCGAGAAAATTTTATAAAATCGTGTTTCTGCTTCAAACCGAATTTAGGTTAAAGACCGAAAATATATGACGGTAAAAAAATACTAATCCTTAAGTATAGTTTTTAAACTGCAGGTCACTAAAAATCGCTAATTAAGTGTGGTACTTTGGTACTCATACCGTTCTGGAAAGACAATCTGTAGAAAACGGCTGTTGCTATGTTTACTTCATTCACTGCTCACGTTACATTGCTGAGTTTAGTAATCTTAGGCGCCACCTCTATTGTAAACACTTGAGTATAATTATTGTAATATGAACCGATGTAATGCGAGAAAATATAGGGTAGTTGTGTTGTTGAAACCCAGAAGAATATTTTCAATAATTATTAAATTATTAGAAACAGGTTTTTGTTTACGATTTTTTTTAAATAATATTTATATCTACCTACCAGGACTATTATTTTCAAAAACAGTGAATGTCACTAAAATCCGTACCTATAATAACAATATTTTATTTGATACAACGTTGCCCTAAAGGTTTGGAGTTAGCAATAGTTCGAGACAATTGTCTCTTTATGCTAAAAATTCTCTCATAATATGTATTTTCATAAACATTCCAAGCGTTTCCACTTGGTTTCCAGCGAGGTGAACGAACTTCTTACCTAAGGAAGATCGATGTGAACCAATACTGTGGAGCGAATCTCCCCAAGGAAAATCGCTTCAGTGGATTATATTGTTCTTGACAATCAAATCTGATCTGCTATCAAATTCTTCTTATTTTCGGAAGTGCCTGGTAATTTTTGTAAAGGATAATAACCAAAGGTTGTGTCAAGTTTTCTCAAGAACAAAAACTAAAATATTCTAGGAAAATAAAATAGTTTTTTTTTAAGAACCATTGGCACTAGGAACTTGTTTTTCCTATCCGGAATTTAATTTTGCATACAAAAAGTTACTTTCTTTTCAATGCACATTTCCCGTCGAACAGATTTTATTGAGAACTTTGTAATCCAGATGTAAATTAAAAAAATAATAATTGTAGGAGTTAATTTGGCGACCTAAGTCTATAAAACATAAAGTTCGGAGTTGATTCGTCGGACTTTATCGGAAAAAGCACGGTCTCCGAGTTAACTTGAGTTTATTTTATTTTGTCTGTGTGTCCGTCCATCTGTGACCATCTTCGTCATGTCTTTCCATCTGTCAGAGCATTATAACTTATGTATTAAAGAACAGAATTAAGTACTTCAAATTCAGCTATAATATGTAAAGGGAACCTTGCAAAATCAGCAAACGTTACGGGCAGAAGGATTTTATTCTCCCCGATACCGGTAATAATTGTACGTGTTGTCAGAAATTCAGAATTGATGGGTGGGTAGTTAAATTGCCGATCGACACGGCTCGCTCACGCTGGTAACTGGTAATAATAAATCGCTTTTATGAGTTTGGACCGCGCCGACGCGTTTGATTCGGAGCCGGTTGCCCACATATTGACGTAAAACTGACTGATAACAATCATTACGAACCAAGTTTAAAATCAGATGCTTCGCTTAAATCCAAAGAGTTGTTTTCCCGTCTAAATTCCTAATGCGTCGTAAGCGTCATCCACAAATACGTAGCCACGGGTGATATCTCAGAACAGTGTGCTGATTCCGAGTTTTTTAAAATATGTTTACTTACTCGATCGTGAGAGAGTTAACGCCGATTTGTATGGGATTGGAGTAGTTTACAAATTGTGCAAATAGATGTCGCTACAACAATCCTATACAAATTCGCGTTTACGCTCTCACTGTCGAATAAGTAAAAAACTCGGAATCAGCACACAGTTCAAAGTTTTCTTTCTAAGGATTGGAATAAGTGTTTGAAGTGCGTTTGTGGTGACAAAATATCACTTGCTAAGCGATATTGAAGTAAAACATATGTAGCGTGCGGTGGCACTAACCAGCGTATGCGACCTAGGTCGGCGAAGATGATTGTTCAACGCCACTTACCAACGCTGCACTGTTTGTCGAATAGAAAGAAGGTAGCTCGTACCGGCTTTTGGCTTGAACCTTTATGGATCAAGGGCCGTTCTGGAATCCGTCACTCGTCGAGGCTGCAACTCCAGGGTTGTCGGGAATTAAATTAAACTAAGAGATTGATCAGAAAATCATTTACAATTATTGTATTCGGAATTTAAATTAGGTTAGTAGTACATGCGCTTGGCTTAATGGCTAAAGTACTAGGCGAATAGTCTAGAAATCAAGGCCGAATTATTCCCGCTTTCGACGGTAATTGTGTGGCGAAGTACACTAACGGGAAGCGCTCGCGAAAATGGGGTAGATGAAAGTCCACAGAGAAAGAAAGTGTTTACGATACGGATTGTCCAGGATCCCGGGGTGCGCGTCGTGGAGGGTTGGCGGCGGCGGCCGGCCAACCAGCAGGGAGCGTACGGGGGTACGCGCTGGCGTCTCACTGCTGTACCATGGGCAGCAGGGCTGATGGTCCAGCTCCCGACCACGTGTCCGTCTGGGTGCGGCGCGTTCGTTCGCCTGGAGGCATCACTTATTTTCGACGATCACTTCACTTCACTGCACTGTGTTACTTATAGTTACTTTACATTGGCGGTAGGATCTCAAGAGCTAAGCAAACGTCCACCAAAGCGCCGACTACAAAAAAGTACAGGCCATTACGCGGCGTGGTCCGCCATGTTGGGAAATGTCGCTCGCACCTGTCGCGAAGTGCGAGCGAGGGGGGTTTAGACACCCGTTTTGAGGCGGTCGCGAAGCGACCGGTGAACTTGTGCTCACTCCGGGGGGAATCTGGAGCCCTGATGCGGCTTCACATAGCGGGCTAGTGAGCCGTTTTTTTAGTTGAAGGGACTAGACGCGTCCGAAAGCGTCGGTCGTCCGTGCGCGACTAGTTGACCGTATCTACGTCCGGCTAGTGATGTACCTTTTTCCGTTTTACTCTCTAGTGACGTGCCTTGGGTTTGAAGGTGGGCGTAAGCCACAGACGAGGCAACTGGTAGTCAACTTCTAGGTTGGGGTTACCGAAGGGTTGATTGAGTGAGATGGTAGTGTTTAACACTACACATACGCTTTTCTTCGTGCTATACGAGCATGAAGAAAATCTGCATGCCTAAGAATTTTCACTAATATTCTAAAATGTGTTCGAACTCCGAAGCCAGCAAACCCGTACTTGACCAGCGTGGCAATGGCTTTATTTTACGCAATTTTAATGAGAAGAGACCCATGTTCAGTATAATCTAGGACGTAAAAAGAGGTTTAGAATGGAGATATTGAAAAGGTAATCAATAAAATGAGAAACGTTCAAATATACCAAACGACTAAACAACTGTAACAAAATCATTGGTGACATGTAAATGTAACAGATATAATGGTATAGGAGCTAGCAACGTTTTCGAGAAAGAATTTTAGGTGAGCTGATTTTGTGATATGTCGTCCTTCTTGCACTTTCGGTTAGAGTCTGGGCTGTCTGGCTGTTGGTAGCGGTTGCGTTCATCAGTGCGCATCCTACCTGTCCAGGTAATAATCCTGGATTTTAAAATCATTTTAGAAGGCGTAATTTTTAATTTTTTGTTTTTAAATAAGTCTACCTGACATACTTTTTTTATTGCCAGACATTTTCGACATTGCTAACGATGTGCCATACGCGATTTTTTATTTATTTTTTATAAAAATTTCAAAGTATTTTAGAATGTCTGTAATTTTAATATTATGTCATTTAAAGATAAGAATAACTTAAAATTAATTTGCCAGACATGAATTCGATTGTTAAGTCTAAAATTAAAATGAAAAAGTCATGAAAAGTATTGCAGTATGATGTAAATTCGGCCCCATCATTTCGTAGCTGAACTTAAAAATGTGCAATTTAAAGAAGCTTTGATTAACTTTTTCATTGATCACTGGGGTAGTGAAGACATGTTGCCTTTTATTGGTAATAAAAACAGTTACGTAAGTTTCAATAAATGTTATTCATACAAAGTAATATATAAAAAAGTAATTAGAACTATTGAAGAATCATCATCGTGTGAAGAACACGAAGAAGCTGATTCTAGGATTATTTTTCATATTTGCCAAATCGATTTTGACGCATACGTTGTTATACGCTGTTCTGATTCTGATATTTTAATTATACTTCTGGGAAATATGGATCACCTGAAAGCATCTTTGAAAATTTGGATAAATATGGGTGTTGGAAATCATCAGCGTTACATAAACATCAATGAATTACACCGAATTCTTGGTGACTCTTTATGCAAAGCTTTACCATGCTTCCACGCAATAACTGGATGTGATTACACGCCAGCTTTTTTTAGAAAAGGCAAAGTTAAGCCTTTTAAAATATTAGAAATTTCTGAAGAATACCAGTTAGCTTTTAATAATAAAATTACGGATGACGAAGAAGTACTTGAAACTACGTTTGTAACCCTGGAGCAATTTATTTGTCAAATGTATGGAGTTGAAAATTGTTCCAATGTTAATGATGTTAGATTTCATTTATTTTCAAGTACGTTTGAGTCAAAAAATTAGATAAGAACTTCGACAAAAAATTTCGAAACTTTGACTCATCCAGTTTGTGTTAGTTGATGGTAGTTTTAGCTGGTTAGTAGTCTAACTACCATCATTAATGCAGTGAATCTTTTGATTTAAAGGAAAATAAATGGATATGGTTTTACTCAATGTTTATTGAATAGCAGACACCATAGTAACAAGATATTGTTTCTCATATTGACAAGTTCTCAATTTAAATACATAAGACTAGAGTTTATGAATATAACGCAATCAAAAAAGTATTTACTACAATAGTTTGCCACCCTGTAAAGCGGAATTGCAACAGCATTTATTGAGGGTTCGTTACGTGACGAAAATTTGGAGAAATGCTCACTCAAAACATCCAACATCTTTATCTCCAATGGCTTCCGGTTGGACCATTAACGGTGACAAATATGATTTTGTCTGGTTTTTGGGAGATCAATTACCATCCTCAGTTGCAGATATTATTGTTCAAAGTAAGTGAAATGGAATATTTATCAATAATAACTAAAATGTTTTATAACGAAAAAGAAGAATTACACTGTTTATATTTTTTCTGTTGCAGATGATAGAGTTTTAGAAGATAACGAAAGTTCCCAAGAAGATGATATGAATGACACTGACAAAGACAGCGACGATGATGATGATGATTATGAAGATGCCTCTTTTTTTGTGACGTCACTATAGGCTGAAACATTACAACAACTATGCTACAATTAACTATAGAATTAATTAATTATAGCATTATACTGCAATACTTTTCATGACTTTTTCATTTTAATTTAAGACTTAACAATCGAATTAATGTCTGGCAAATTTATTTTAAGTTTTTCTTATCTTTAAATAACATAATATTAAAATTACAGACATTCTAAAATACTTTGAAATTTTTATAAAAAATAAATAAAAAATCGCGTATGGCACATAGTTAGCAATGACGAAAATGTCTGGCAATAAAAATAGTATGTCAGGTAGACTTATTTAAAAACAAAAAATTAAAAATTACGCCTTCTAAAATGATTTTAAAATCCAGGATTATTACCTGGACAGGTAGGATGCGCACTGATGAACGCAACCGCTACCAACAGCCAGACAGCCCAGACTCTAACCGAAAGTGCAAGAAGGACGACATATCACAAAATCAGCTCACCTAAAATTCTTACTTTTCAAACGTTGCTAGCTCCCGTACCATAAAAGAGGCAGCAATGACACGATTGCTGTAATAATTTTCGAATATCGTAATAATAATGGTTTGTTACGGCCTCTTCTAAATGTAGGGCGTTAGAAACCTCGTAACCGTTAAAGTTCGTATTTTGATCATTATCTTAAACAAATATTAATTTTTAAAACAACTCAAAAAGTAATTAGTTACCCATTTTACCAAGAGCGTCTTTAGTTTAAAGCTGGCCCAGGAAACTTGAAATTTTTCATAACAGATTTCTTAATTGAAATAATAAACCCTACAGACGTAAGCGGAAAATCAAAGGGGATGAAAACAGAAAAGAAAGTTTGCAGAGGAAATTTTATTCCCTTTTTTACACAGACTTTAATATCGGGTAAGAAATTGATTGAAATAACAAATGACCCAAATAAGAAATAAACTTAAATTTTAAGAGCCTTAAATTCCACAAATTGATTGAAGAGTTTATTGTATCGAAAGCTTCGTGCTCAAGAATACTCACCCTCGTAAAACTGACTTTGTTTTTACGCGCCATAAAACTCTGTCCAATATATTTTAAAAGGAAATTAAAGCAGTTTACATCAGAATTGAGATGATTGTGTAACTTTAAGGTTACGGTCATCACTTGCAGAGACGAGAACAAGAATAGATTTATTTTAGACAGGGCATTTTGAGTTATACATACATACAATCTTTTGATCTTTCGTTTGGATACTATTTGACCAGTGAAGAACTTTGACGTTCACATAGCTTTGTTTCTAGAGAAGAAAACTTAAACTAAATCGTAAAGGAATGAAGACCACATGTTTCTTCTTAAAAATTAATAAAAGTTATTATTGGTATCCAAATACCTACACGATAATTACAATGGTAAAAGAAAACATAGTTTAGAAAGAAAACTACACCGTTCAATCATTTTACAACAAATTCTTATCACAAACATGGTTAATATAACGCAGAAAAATGAGCGAGCATTTCATAGAAATCGTTTTATGAACATGTGCAGCTTTGCAGTTTGCAGGCTTATTCTATAATTTTCAAGCTTTTCAACGTTGACATACAGTTAAAGATGAAATAAGAGTATGTTACGAAGGCAAACTCAAAGACGAATAGAGCGCTTTTAACACATAGAGCACAATCTTTACAGTCGTATTACAGAATTAGTACCTAAAGCAATTCCTTTATTCGGGGTTGCCGAAAAAGTAAAGTAGGTACTGAGCGGACTTTGTTTCAGCAGTACTTTTTTATGTTGATATACGTAATATACTCGAATAGAGATTTTTTATCTCTTTTCAAGTAAATCTTGTGCAAATGATAGAGAAGGATTTAGAATCGCTGCTCTGAAAATTCAATGATTTAAACCCAGGACCTACCGAAAAGGAGGCTGAAGCAAAAGGTGTTGTTACCTCTTCATGCATCTGCTGTTAAAATTTTATGCATATAATATAAATAATAATTTATACATCAAACATTAAAGGCAACATGTTAAGTTATCCTTAAGTGTACAAAGTAACAAAGTGTAGTGTAACAAAGTCAATGAAAGTTAGAGCACGTTAGAGACAACGACCGCGAAATCACAAAGCGCCATTCAGAATAGTTGGAGAGCTAAGGGACCAATAGAAACCTTATCGTGAAATATGGAAGTGTAATCCTTATGTCGAAGGACATAAGAATCAGACCACGGTATTTAACGATAACTTGTCTGGTAACGTAAGTTCAAGTAACCGGCCCTATACTATAATAAAAAAAAAAAATACAAGTTGTATGCCGTGAAAAAGGGACCAAAATTGTGTTTCCATAACATGTATGGGCGTTTTCTTGCCAAAGGAGACGTTTCATCAATGTATGGGCCCTGGGCCAGGTCTATGTACGGTATACTTAGGTATAGCCCAGATCACAATAAACAATTTTTACTTAAATATTTTCTTTAAAAATGGCTTTTTTCGGTGTACAAAACAAATATTTCTGCTTATAATTGCAACACTTAGCAAAGATTCATCATGGCGGTAACATGTCTTTCATTGTGAATTGACATTTGACTTGACAGAAATGTCAACTATTGAAAGAATGTAAAATTGAGTAATGACAGATATTCTGACAGAAGTCATCACAATGACAATTGACATTGAAGTGTCAAGCTGTCAGTTTACGTCAAATCCTTGGTCTTATGTCGATTTGACATAAGACCAAGGATTTGACGTAAACGTACGATTTCAGCGAGACGCCATATTGAAAATCGATCCATCGACGCCATATTAATGAAAAAGAAAAATATTTTTGTACACCTAAACTATTCGTTATAACTAAATAATTATATTTTTCCCGAGAACAACAGACTTTTCTTAATTTTTTAAGGTACCGTAAAAGATCTAGCCCAATTTGAAATGTCTCCTTTTCAACATTACGGCACACTTTCTCAAAAAGTAAAGTTATCCGACACTCTACAGCTTACCTAAGATTTGACTACTACACAGCGAAATCGTTTTCCTTCTGTTTAACAACAGCGGTAGGGTGTAGCGTAGCCAGTTCGTCTTCAAAGGTACCCTGTAGTGATGACGAAGTTTGTTAAGTTAAATGAAAAAAGTGATTAAGTTTTTCATACTTTAATTATCATTGTTAATGATATAATACGGAGATTTTAAATATATTTTATTAGTTTTTCTACAATTTTGGCTACGTCCGCACGGCAAGTATCTAGCTGCCAGACGACAGATTACGTGTATGAGTGAATAATAACCTAATGTAAAATATTATTCTTTCTTAAACGGTTGCAGTCTTGGTCCCCCATCTCTCAGACTAGAAAGCGCCATTAAATTCTGCATTAACTTCGCAAGGGGTTGTTCAAGAACAATTTATAAAAAGTTATTGCTAACGCCGTTATTGTTGTTACAACTTGCATGAATATTCAAGCAGTTTCGAAGACAAATCTTTCTCGGTAAGTTTTCTTTTGGTACAGAAAGAAAAATAAAAGAAAAATGGACGACTATTGAACTGAGATTTGTTCGAACATTTTCCTTCAATCATTTCTCTACAAAACTGTAATTTAGAATTAAAATGGAGAGAGAAATCTGAAGTACGATAGGAGTAAGTGAGGGTTTTGAAACGGCAAAAATGTACTAACGGCCAGGAAATCTTCGATCAGCAATTAAATTTTTTTATTTGTTCCGTATAAGTAGTCGTTTCCCGCGGTTTCATCCGCTTTGTTTTAGGTCTCATCAAAATTCAATGAATACTTACAGCTTATTCTCTTAAAAAAACTTTTAATTGGTAATTTCAAGGCTTAAGGCGACTATATCCCAGCACTTTAGGCATTTATCGCTCGCTCAGACCCCGCGCTACGATACCTACCGATCATTGCCGTAAGTCGCGCAGTTCAAATGAACTCCGTGACCCTATATCATAAATATTTGCGTCACAGTTGAACTGTTACAGTTGGACTATTTACATTATAATTCGCTTCACGAAATATATGTTGGAAGTTGCGTTTTTACCTATATTTTGATTTTTTTATGGTAATCGATATCTCAACACAGGTATATTTTATATAAATCAGTTATTTCTGTATGTTTGTCTCGCTAAAACTCAAGAACGGCTGGACCGATTTAGCTGATTTTGTTTTTTAAATACTAGTCGTAGTCTAGGAAAGATTTAAACGGTCAGTACCTATATAGCTGCTTGTGCTGATTCACTGACTCACTCACTGATTGATCACCTCTCCTGAACAATTTTGTATGAAAAAATTTTTTTTTTCAAGTACTGTTTCGTATTTAAGGGAAAAATTCATTCAGAGGGAATACGGAAAGAGCTGATGATTGAGAATTTCAAAGACGGGTAAAGAGCACAGCCAAGAGTATTGCAGATAGGTGGGGGGTGCTAGACCAAATGTCATTTGACACGTCATTCAGTTGGCAGTGAGCTGAAAAAAAATTAAAAATGGCGCGATTCAAAATGCCCGCCATATGAATTTCGTCGGTATCTCGGAAAGTATAAAAGATGGAAGAACGGTTTCTTGACAAGAAGTGATCAGGACTCGAAGGTCTATTCGATGGATAGAAAAAAATTAAAAATTGCGGAATTTATTTTTCCATAGAAAATGTATAGGGAATATTGAAGAGACTATTGAAAAGTTGTGCAACATGTAGTACTTTGATGCGGTTTTTTGGAGGATTCTTAGCGAAAACATATGAAATGAGATGATGATTCAGGGTTCTGAAGACTGTCGAGGTGATCAATCAGTCAGTCAGTGAATCAGCACAAGCAGCTATATATACAGGGTGGTCCAACTAGTGACGTCAATAAATTTTTTTTAGATTCTTCACACCTAGGGGTATCTGAAAATACCCCATGTATGTTCCGCGATTTTTTGTAGTTTTCGAGTTATAATTTTTTTTGTGTATTTTGAATCTTTTCCGCCAGCGAAGTTTCAAAAATTCATATCTTTTTTTGTAGTAGGTATATTTAGCAGTTTTTTTTGTGACATGATTGTCTTAAATGTTGTTTTGATAAAAAAAAAATTCAACTTACTAAAATTACTTAAAGTTACTCAAAATGGGCTTGAAAGTTAGAACTTTAGTTTTCAGTAGGATTTACTCAAACATTCAACTTCAATTTAAAAATACCAAAAGGAGTTCCCATAGCTTCTAGCTAAGTTTAAAAACTTCGGAGAGTCCTAAGCTACCAAAATCATTAAAAAAATATGGTACTTAATTGTTTTTTTTTTTGTTGTGATCGGCCTTCTAAGGCGGATAGGCTAAACATCGTTAAAACATGATTAAGCATTAAAAATTCTTTTATCTACTTTTTATCATTCTTACGGTCAATTAAACTTAAAAATGTAATTTTAAATTTATTTCAATTGAAATTCCTGTAAAATAAAAATAAAATATTTTTTTTAAAAATAAAAAAATTATTGTAATAAATAGTAATTTATCAGTAAATTGTGCCTTTTATTTGCTATCCAAAAACAGGTAATTTCATTACTAGCAATTTTGACAAATTAATGTCACATTTTGAATCAGTAGTCAGATCAAAATTATTGTAAATAATTATTGTATTGTAATTACACGAGCTACTGTTATTTTACATTAAAATTAATTTAAAATCACATTTTTAAGTTTAATTGACCGTAAGAATGATAAAAAGTAGATAAAAGAATTTTTAATGCTTTAATCATGTTTTAACGATTTTTAGCCTATCCGCCTTAGAAGGCCGATTAAAACAAAAAAAAGCCAATTAAGTACCATATTTTTTAAATGATTTTGGTAGCTTAGGACTCTCCGAAGTTTTTAAACTTAGCTAGAAGCTATGGAAACTCCTTTTTGTATTTTTAAATTGAAGTTGAATGTTTGAGTAAATCCTACTGAAAACTAAAGTTCTAACTTTCAAGCCTTTTTTGAGTAACTTTAAGTAATTTTAGTAAGCTGAATTTTTTTTTTATCAAAACAACGTTTATGACAATCATGTCACAAAAAAACTGCTAAATATACCTACTACAAAAAAAGATATGAATTTTTGAAACCTCGCTGGCGGAAAAGATTCAAAATACACAAAAAAAATTATAACTCGAAAACTACAAAAAATCGCGGAACATACATGGGGTATTTTCGGATACCCCCACGTGTGAGGAATCTAAAAAAAATTTATTGACGTCACTGTTAAACCACCCTGTATATACTAGTTGGATGCGTGGTGGCGCGGGCTACATGTGGCCCGCGTGCTGTCTTCCCGCCCATAAAAAATCTCTTCAAAATTCCCCACACATTTTCTATAAAAAAAAAATATTCCGCCATTTTGAATTTTTTTCCTATCCATCCAATACACCTTCGGGTCCTGATCACTTCTTTCCAAGAAACCGTTCTTCCATCTTTTATACTTTCCGAGATATCGACAAAATTCGAACGGCGGCCATTTTGAATCCGCCATTTTGAAATTTTTTCCAGCTCACTGCCAATTGGATGACGTTTCGAATGACATTTGGTCGAGCACACCCCACCTATCTTTGATACCCTGGCTGTGCTCTTCACCTGTCTTTGAAATCCTCATCTCATCATCTCTCTCCGTATTTTTTCTCCGAATAAATTTTTCCCTTATATACGAAATGGATATTAAAAATTTTTTTTTTCGTACAAAATTGTTCAGGAGAGGTGATCAATGAGTGAGTCAGTCAGTGAATCAGCCCGAGTAACTATATATTATACTAGTAGGGCGCGTGGAGGCGCGGGCCACATGTGGCCCGCGTGCTCTCTTCCCCCTATTTGCCTTTCAACCTTTAGTCTCTTCAACATTCGTCATACATTTTCTATGAAAAAAATAAAGTCCGCCATTTTGAATTTTTTTTTCTATCCATCGTATAGACCTTCGGATCATAATAAACTCTTGTCAAGAAACCGTTCTTCCATTTTTTATACTTTCCGAAATATCGACGAAATTCAAATGGCGGCCATTTTTAATCCGCCATTTTGATTTTTTTTGACGACGTTTGATGACGTTTCGAATGACATTTGGTCGGGCACCCCCCACCTATCTTCGATACCTTGGCCGTGCTCTTCACCCGTCTCCAAAATCCTCAATCATCAGCTCTCTCCATATTTTTGTTCTTAATGAATTTTTCCATTGTTTATGACAGTATACGTCAAAAAAATTTTTTCATACAAAATTTTTCAGGAGAGGTGATCAATGAGTCAGTGAATCAGCACGACCAGCTATATATATATTAATAGTTATAGTAATTGACTAGTAGGGCGCATAGGGGCGCGGGCCACATGTGGCCCGCGTGCTGTCTTCCCCCGCTATTTGCCTTACAACGTAAGTCTCAACATTCCCCATACATTTTTTATGAAAAAAATAAATTCCGCCATTTTGAATTTTTTTCTGTCCTTTGAATAGACCTTTGGGTCCTGATCACTTCTTGTCAAGAAATCGTTCTTACATCTTTTATACTCTTCGAGATATTGGCGAGATTCGTTTGGCGGCCATTTTGAATCCGCAATTTTGAAATTTTTTCAGCTCACTGCCAATTGGATGACGTTTCAAATGACATTTGGCTTGTACATGATAGTATACGTCAAAAAATTCTGTTTCATACAAAATTGCTCAGGAGAGGTGATCAATGAGTCAGTGAATATATAAATGTACTAGTAGGCCGCGGGTTGTCTTCCAGCCTATAAAAGAATCATCGCTGACCTCTTAAATATTCCCATACTTATCTATGGAAAAAACTAATTCCGCCATTTTGAAATTTTTTTCTATCCATCAAATAGACCTTCGGGTCTTGGTCACCTCTTGTCAAGAAACCGTTCTTCCATCTTTTATACTTTCCGAGATACCGACGAAATTCGTTTGGCGGCCATTTTGAATCCGCCATTTTGAAATTTTGAAAGGTCTCGGGTTCCGCGGGTTTGTGCTCCTTAATATTATTATATTTGTATTTTTCTAAAAACTTATTAGTAGGTAGGTAAGGTATTTCTATTTAGTAGGAACCAATCTAGGGGTTGGAAGTTCAAGAAATATCTCCCACGCAGTTTTTAAATTTCTATTGACCGCCATGTCCAAAATAAAGTCGAGAGGATATTATAATATCATGTATTCATGAGAAACTCAGTTTAGCCAAACAAAAAAATCTCGTCTCCCTTACTGACTGTATATAGGTATAAACTGTGGTTACGCGTGATGGTATTTGCACGTGGTGGAATTTACTCTACCTACCTAATTTTCTTAGTTCGTGTCAGATTTTCTTTGGAGCTTTTGAGGGCTAGGTATTTTGAAAAACTCAAGAAACACTTACCATATTTTAATTTTATTACTAAATGTAGTAAGAGAATTTATTTACAAATAATTAAAAAATAAATAATTTTAGCGCGAAAGGAGCGTGAGTCGTGAAAACTTGCGCAGGTCCTTCTCGTATAGAGGCTCGTGAGCCACTGAAGTACATCGCTTATTAGATGCGTTAGATCATTTTATGACTTCTGTTAGGCGAAATTTTGCAGCAAATTTTTTATTTAAAATCTGTCTTTCCAATAAATAGGTAATACAATGAGCTTACTTTACGTATAATTTTTATGAAATTTGGTCTGAAGCTTTGGAAATGCCATTAGAAAAATGAACAAAAACGACCTGTTTTCAAAAATTTTTATGATCGAGGCAAGTTTAACTTATCGTGTTTTCATGAGTACATTAAAGAGATAAGGCATGTATCTTTAATATTTATTTTTAACAGTGAAAAAAAACTATTTTTTCATGATTTTGAATTGGTTTGAAAAGTGGCGTAGTCGCTAAAAACCGGGATAATGGGCCGAAACTATCCAAGCTTTTAAATAAAACGATTTATCGCTTTAAGTGTGACCGAGTGTAGTAGGCACTAAAAGATTTTTAAGTAGGTACTTTAGATATGATAGATAGATATTGGATACTATGGAACTAGATTAATGTTTGTAATATGATATAGGTAAGTGTAGCACTTACAAATGTGAGTAGTTCCTATACCTTATAATAAATACAATATATAAAGTTTACTGTTTTAAACTGCATTATTTATCGCGTCAAATAGAACTTTATTTTAATACTACTACTACTGTACTACATCATGAAATATGGATCCGAGACTTGGTCATTGGTTATGGGCCTCTGAAGGCTCAGTGTTACTCAGCGGGGGATGGAGCGGGCTATGCTCGGAGTATCTCTACATGATCAAATCAGGAATGAGGAGATCCGTAGACGAACCAAAGTCACTGACGAAGCTCAACGTGTAGCGAAGCTAAAATGGCAATGCGCGGGGCACACACTCGTAGCTCGTAGAGTCGACAGACGTTGGGAACCCAAGGCGCTTGAGTGGCGACACCGCACGGGCAAGACAAACCTGGCCGGACTGTTGGCAGATCTCCGACCATGGACTGACGATATCGAGTCGCGGGGATTTGCTGGATAAAAGTGGCGCAGGACCGTGTGTGTTGGAAAATTTTCAGAAACAAATTGCAGGAGGCCTTTATCCAGCAGTGGACGTCCGACGGCTGAAACGAACGAACGAAGTACTGTCAACCAACTTAAATCTTTTAGTTCTATCCAACGGCGTACTTTAAAAATCTCATAACTGCACTTTATACGGTTATGGCTAGGCTATGGGCCAATACATGCAATATAGGAAGCAGCCAGCCCGACAGCGGGTAATAAACTCAACTATCAGTTATTTTACAGCGTTATAAACCGCACAGATATGCCCATGCCCACGTGTCGTATAAATGCCGACTGGTTTACCCTCGTTTCTGTTCATAAAATAATTATTTCAATCGATTTTTATAGCGACCTTTTATTAGACTTATAAAACTTCAACGTATTTAGTGGATTAAAGCAGGTGTTACTTTGAGGAAGTCAGTGGTAATCAATGGGTCACATTTTTCTTATCATCATAACTAATTGAAAAACGAAAATTTGCTTCAGAGGTTTGAGCAACACTTAAGGAAGATTGCGCTTTCTCTCTTTGAATTGGTCCGTGTCTATATCAGAATTGTCCACTCTTGTCTTTCCTAGATTTTTCAATAAGTAGGGACGAAAAATATTGTGATACTCGGGGCGTCATATTTTAAATTGTTCCTTACGCTCAGTATTCCATTTTATAATCTTTTGCTTTGCTCTGAATTGAAAGTAACGCCTTTCAAGAACATAATTTCACTTTGGACCATTTTAACCTCAGATTGTAACACAAATAAGTATTGAATAAAGTCCGTATTCTATAGAATAAAATATATTCATATAGGTTCATTCATTCACGTAATGTAATGAGGCATAGCAAAGACCATACAAGTAGTACAAATCGCGCTAAACCTACCGGAAGAGAAAAGAGGAAGGGGCCGCCTGCGACCTTGTGGTCGAATATAAAGAGAGACCTCAAGCTAGCCCAAATGCCTGAACAGACAACCCAAGACAGCACGACTTGGCGCAAAAATGTGAGGAGACCCGACCCCAAGTAACGGGAATAGGGAAAGAACAAGAAGAAGAGGTTCATTCATTCACGTTTGGAGTCTGTACCAAACAAACCGTCAAAAACTTTTCTCTACATCGTCATCATCAGTCCACAAAGTGTATTTTTACTCTACGATTTCGCATTGTGAAGTCTTCCTGAGGCTATCCCGGCGTCGGGACGAAACGTGCGTCGGAGAAAGTGTTAGAAGAATTGTGGGCGAGGTTCCTATACAGGGTTATATAAAAAATACCAAAACGCTCTCGGCCTGTATTTGTTTACATTAAAACTAACAACTTTTGTTCTACGACTTTTCTTATTACTCGATATTTTGAGAAATATCCAATACTCAATATTTTACAGAGATACTCTACTCGTTCCTACTCTGTAATGTAACATCGGCGCGGCGGCCGGTGCGCGAGCTCGCGGCGCGAAACTGCAACAGTGTAATGTCACTTTACAGAAACAACATTTTTTTGTATGATATAAATTAAAACTGAATTTTGAAAAGTCGCAGAACCAAAGTTGTTAGTGTTAATGTAAACAACTACAGGCCGAGAGCGTTTTGGTATTTTTTATATAACCCTGTATATTGGACAATACAGATTCTTTACAAGTAGTGGATTATAGCAAAACAATTTAATCTCTCTGCTATTTTTAAAAGTTTTACCACCGACATACAGTAAGACAGACGAATATATGATGTGTATTGTAATTGATTAGAGAGCATTACGTAACCCTTGAATTCTTCGAGAGAACTGTTTAGAAACAATCTCGATTAGATAATTGTTTGATTGATTGCATCTATTTGACATCTGAACGCGAATACGGGTCAAATATCAATTTCCTTATTCAGTTCAATAAATATTATTCTCAAGAATCATAAGTTCATGTTCAAATGGTTATCAGTTTCTTATATTAACAAAATTAGTAACTATAACTCTTTTAAGTAAAACACCAATCCTTAAAATTGGTCAAGGCAAAGTTCTGGACAGTTGCGGTGGACAAAGGAAGAAGGTATTGCGGACAATTTGGTGCGGTAGAGGTGGACGGTCTGTGGCGTATCTGTTACAACCACGAACTGTACGATATCTTTGGTGAGTCAAACATTGTCCAGCACATAAGATTGCAGTGGGCTGGACATGTACAACGCATGAGTGACCAGAGGCCACCAAAAAAACTACTGATCTCACACCCAGACGGCCGTAGAAATGTTGGTCGGCCAAAGTTTCGTTGGCTGGATGGAGTGAAGCGGGATGTAAAAGCCGTAGGAATAAAAAATTGGGAAACGAAAGCAATGGACAGAGACCGATGGAGGAATCTTTTGTAGCAGGCCGCCGCCCACAAAGGGCTGTAGCGCCGTTGAAGATGATGAAAGTTCTGGACAAATACCGAAGGAAAGCATCATCTTTGTCAAATTTTCACCAAAAGCATGAGGTGACTAGACGGAAAACACTTTTTGACGTGACAACGTCTTATAATTCGATAGAGCCGGCTGCACGCACAAAAAAACATGACTCATTTACCGTTACCGTGCCGTTACCTCGCTCTGAGGCGTTCCATGTAAGGCTTAAAGTGCAAGCGAGAGTTGTCACGTTCAACTATCGTCAGTAAACCGACTTTACAGACAACCAATTTTTTTTACTAACTACATTACAATTTACTGCTTGACCGCGATCTCATCCGATGGTAAGTGACGATACAGCTGAAAATGTTATCGTACTAACTTGGAAGGGGCAAGTAACCATACGGTTTCTACACGTGAAGTTTTACAGACCGTTGAAAGTTAACAACGCGGAAATAGACGTATATACAAGACCCGGCGGACCGCGCGATAGAATGTCGTCTGGCGTCAAAACTATTTGTTTTGACACCAACATCGTCATTTGCAATTATTGTCACGCAGTAGGAGCCACGGTCCACGCCACAGATCTCTATACTTAGGTATTACTAGTCCACACGTGACTCTCCACAGGGAAGATTTCTACCATGTTGCGGCGTAATTAGCGGAAATGTTGTCAAATGGCGCTATTTTTTGAAGAAAGTTGACGTAAAATGTTCCAATAAGCTCATCCTCATGTTCATATCGGTGATCGCGGTATAGAAACGATACAATTCTTCCTTCTTTCGTTTTTAGTCGGTTAAAAATTATGTCTTCGGTACGTATTTACCATTCAATGGCCATTCTATAAACGAATACGAAATAGTGACGTGCTATTTCGTAATCGCACGTTTATATCTTGAATATGAAACGATGACATTAAACCAAGCCAAGCTATAAATAGTGATGTGACAAGTATTTAAACGGTCTAATATTAGCTTTCACTTACCACATTAACGCCTCGGGTCAGTGTTTGCGTATTCAATTCGGTGTTTCATGAGTTACTTTTACATTTTTCAATGGAAGATTCCTCCGTCGTCATTGCCATGCATTAAGTAATCATCCAGTAGGAGTGGAAAGGTAAAATCCTTATGCCAAAATGGATGAGTTGACAAGTGACAGACATACTCGTTCAATACAATATGAATATTGTTAAACTTACATTTCTGCGAGATTTGAATGATAAATTTTAGATTTGTTATTATTCAATGACAAAGCCCTATAATTTTTAACATTTTACTGATATAAAATTTTGGTAGAGCCAAGAAACACACCAATTTGTGCACATTTGAATGACAAAGCCCTATCATTTTTAACACAACTTCAACCATGCAAACAGCACACTCCTTATTTTCAGGCAGAAGCTTAAAAACTGTTTACACCAGTGACTGAGCCGTCTGAATTGTGACCGATTCTTTGGCAAAAAATATGCTCAATTCCCGTACTGTTCTGTGCAGTGAGTATTTAATGTTGCCATAGCGATGAATTATTTAATGGGCAGTACGAGTGATGGGACTGCCAAATTCTTTGTTATAACGTACAGTGCTTGCGAAAGTCATACTGTATTGGAACCTGTTCGAAATTCTAAAGCATCATTAACTTGTAATGTCTTTTAATGTTTTTTTTCATCGACTGATGATTTACTGAAGCAGATAATGATTAGTTTATAGTTTACAGTTTCTATATATTTTGCATTTTTCTAATTATGTCAACCGGATCATCCGAATGCAGCACAGGCGTCGGAATCAGCCATATTCAAAAAATGAGAATGGCACATCCGATAAATTGATCACGTGACTTTCACGTAGGCAACTGTCATTCTCGTACATTTTTAGGTTTCCGTTATCCAAAGAGTGAAAAACTGGACAGGTATTACTGAGACTTCGCTGTCCGTTCGTCCGTCCGTCTGTCACCAGGCTTCACCCAACCAATGAGCTAGTCTGTCACTGTCCGCTGACAGCGCTGCCGTATCATATACATATATCATTATAGCCAATCGCATCACCCGCCCCGCGTCCCACAGACCATCAGGAGGGTCAAGTTTATAGCGGTTTACAGTCCGCGAGGCGTAAGCTGAGCTTTGCATTTGTGTGAGTGAGCACTAAGTAGA
This sequence comes from Coenonympha arcania, assembly GCA_036785405.1. Classification (NCBI taxonomy): domain Eukaryota; kingdom Metazoa; phylum Arthropoda; class Insecta; order Lepidoptera; family Nymphalidae; genus Coenonympha; species Coenonympha arcania. The sequence goes on from CM072072.1 coordinate 9,785,426, forward strand.
GTGCGATGGACGCACCGCGCCTCAGGCCGATTGTCAAAAAGCAGTAAAAACCGGTTTATACAAAAGCAAGGGACGCGCCGCGCTTTAGGCCAATGTTACACCTACACTATCTATGTACACTCACACAAATGCAAAGGTCAGCTTACGCCTCGCGGACTGTACCATAGTATGGATCATCGCCATACCAATTAGAACGGTATATCGATGGTATGGATACGTACTTTTCTTGTGGTGTAGACATGATCCGTGGAGGCGACACATGCTCGCCGTCTGCCCCATGCGGGCGCTACCGGGCCCTCGAACCCATCCGTGCGCCGCACTGCACTGTCACTGCATCGCTACACTCATCGATATCGACACTTCATTGCCACTTCACTAGTTTCGTTCAGCACACCTTTACATCGTCGGTTTTATATACTTTGATACTAGCTGTTGAAAATATCCATTTATGTTCCGGAAATCATACATAGAAACAAAGAGACGAGAAAATAAAATGGAGTCCCGTCGTACCACGACACAGATTTTAAATGGCAATACTAACTGACCCGGCAAACGTTGATTTGTCATAGGGATATAAAAATAGCTTATACGACCTATGTTCAGACCTACCGAACTACAGAAATATTCCAGCCATTAAGAATGGAAAGAGTATAATAGTAGTGCAGTAGGAGTATTAGTAATAATACTCTAAGTCTAATGGTTTACAATACAAAGTAATGCAAACTGGTTCTTAAAGAGGGTATTATTATGGTATTAGGCCAACCTAGGTATAAGCATGGTGATTCTATGAATACAAGACTGATGTTGAAGGAAGGTTGCAACACTGCATATTACTTTTCTTATAGAAGTATGCTCAATTTGGTGGGAGCACTTCCACGCATTGACATAGAGCATAAAATTTAATGTATGTAGTTTAAAATGAAACATGGTCGACAATTGTGAAATTAAATTTACTTACCGCGAAATAAGTACATTCAATTTTACACTCTAAACCAATAGACGTGAAGTTAATTTTTCAGACTTGATATTTGTTTTCATTCGGTCACGTGGTTTTTCTACAGTCACGTGGTTTGTCCATACATTTTTACCTACCGTCGTGAACGCTGAACGACTGTTACTTTGTCTAGCCCCGCTGAACGGATAAAGTAACCGAATCGAATGACAGGGAGCATAGAACGACGTATGCCATTGATTAATAGTTGTGTGTACAGGCGTTGAATACTGTTAATGAATGGACTATTATGTAGTGGTATACCGTCAAATTCTTTTACATGATACGGTACGACTGGTTTCAACCATACTAATACTAGCTTTTGCCCGCGGCTATAGATTACTGTTGAAAATTAGGGTTTTTAAATATCCCATGGGAACTATGGATTTTCCCGGGATACAAAGTAGCCTATGTTTTAATCCGGGTTATGAGCTATCTATGTTTTAAATTTCAGCCCAATCGGTTCAGTAGTTGCGGCGTGAAGGAGTAACAAATATACACATATACACACACACACACACACACTTTCGCCTTTATAATATTATAGTGTGATAGTGTGATAATATTAGTGTGAAGTGTGAAGTGTGATAGTGTGATTTAAAAGGCGAAAATAAGTATGAATGTTGGCAACCCCTTCAAGCCGCAGAAAATGGAGATATAATTATACCCTGGATTATTTTTCCCGGAAAAATCCATGGTACCCTCGGGATTTGTGAAAAACTAAATTTCACGCAGGCGGAGCCGCGGACGTCCGTTAGTAATTGTTACCTCGGAAAGAATAAAGATTTTTATTTGGGGCTATAAAAATTGATTAAGGGTCGAATTTATTTTGGGGCTACGTTTAGTAAAAATTCGCGAAAATTTTAGGCGAATCGCTGAAATACGTTAATTTTTTAAGCCACCAAAGGTTAATTACGAAAAGCCCTAAAGCAATTATCGGATTTAGGGGGCGAAATTAAGGACGAGTTTATGCAATTTATCGGTTCGGTATCGTCTCGTGGTCGTGTTACCAAAACAGGATGAAATGGCGATCGATATAACCCACTGTATGGCTTGGTAAACATTCGCTCAGTCACTGAACTGAGGACGACTTTTTCTATTTTTACTACTGTCCGTGCTAATTGATTGTTACAGCCTGTGAAAACATGAACATTTTAAGATAGAGACGCTATAAAAATATTCGCATTTTTCTCTTTATTTGAACACACTCACAAAAGAAGAAACTACCAAGTTGAGAAAGGTTGACCAATATTAATCCAACTTGGATTCATTCATAAACAAGTATTTTAACGAAATAAATAAGAACATTTAATATGAAAAAAAAAATGATACTTCGCTAAATAAACGTTGGTTACGAAAAAGTGTCCCGAGAAAACCTATAAGTAAATATAGGTATGTGTATTTTTATTAACAAACTAAAACATTGTAATTTATGTCTTAAACCTAACTAGTTGAGTGACCGAGCTTTGCTCGGTAGTATACAGCTACTTACCAATAGATAGCAGGAGAAGTTTACTGTAACAGTTTTACTTTAGCGCCAATAGATGTCAGGTATAGATTTATATATACATTTTTTTTGGTAAATACGACATTTTCTAAAAATGAATCCTAGCTAGATCAATTTATCGCCCCCAAAACCCCTTGTATACTAAATTTCATGAAAATCGTTCGAGCCGTTTCCGAGATTCAGGTTATATAGAAATATATATACATATATAATATATACAAGAATTGCTCGTTTAAAGGTATAGGATACAGCCTGATTTTACTTGCAACTGGTTATAGTGCGATTGTCTCCCTTTTCGCGTTTTATCTCTCTTTCCATCCTTAGTATTATATATCTATGTTGGTTACCAACAAAAATAAAACACAACTGTTACGAAAGTACTGATATTGCAAATGCATTGTCAGCAAAACTCAACGTGAATACAAAATTGGAGCTTTCAGCTCAATCCGTTAAAGATAATATCTGCTTCAAAATTTAGTTGCAAGATTTCATCCGAACAAACATACTTACCTTACATACATCGCAAGTTAAATAAAAATAGGTATATGTATTCGTCCCGTTTGCCGTGGAAACCCCGGGGCCATGGAGTCATAGGGCCAAAAATTCCTTCTAGAGCTTTCCCCGCGGTTAATAACCTCAATAGGTGACAGAAGGGCTGGCTCATTTTTTGCGCAACGTATCAGCCTAGCTGCTTAACATCGAAATGCAGCCACTATTCTAGGTACTATTCCACGCGGGCAAGACTTAGTACAGTGCAAGTACAGTTATTACAATAAGCTAAGTGATAATTTTAACACTTTGATAAAAAATAAATAAAAAAAAAACTCAACCAGCAGCAACTAAGTCAAGGAATCAAGTAAGCGACCAAACAAAAGTAATAAATCAAATAGTAAGTATTTGAAGATGGGGTTTCTTCAAGGAGTTGATATTATAAGTCAACAAAACTGAAAGTACCTCGTATTTTGAATGGCCGAACGTGGTTTTCGTAAACAAGCGAGTTCAACTTGACCTCAACTGGTTTTGAAAATAAATTCTCCAAAACGAATTCCGTAGTGGAAAGATCTAGTCGACGATTAGTACTGATTTTGCCAAAAACTCTTGGTGAATTTTAGAGCTTCTAATATACTCTTTAATATGCAAATTCTTGCAAATTTATTAAATAACGAATTGATAATGATAATTTACTGGACAATAAACTTCATTTATAAAAACTTTTTTTATAATTACGCTTGAAAGCCAAAAATTAATGGCATGGCAGGGGTCTTTAACTAATTCCTTCGTTTTATTTTTAACACTTGGGAGATTATTTATTCTTGATTAAACCACTTACTCCACTCATGGATAAAGTTTAACATATTGCCGAGTGCGTAAATTTTTATCCGTTCTCAAAAACTGTAACTTCATTATAGAAGCCCTACAAACGTGCGTGTCCTATATTATTAGTTAAATAGTTACCTGGAATAATCAGATTTCCACCTTATAGTGATTCTTTTACAACACTATCGAGGTATTTTATTTAAACTTATTAAGGATCTGATTTAATACACATGGCTTCGACATTCTGTACTTCTCCTTAACGGGCTTTATTACGAGTAAATTCCCTTTAACAGCGTCTCGAAGTGAAATATCGTTAACCGAGGATTTCCCAAAAAAACTCGTGTTCTGATAAATTACCTATGGTAATTAATTAAGTAAGTATCTATCCCTATGTACAATAATAAACCAATTAGGTCATTCTGAAGTAATGCGTGTACATAATAATCCTTAATTATTTATTTATCTCTAATATATAAAATTCTCTCGCTTTTCTTTGCTACCCAACTCCTCCGAAACGGCTGGACCGATTGTTATGAAATTTTCAGTGTATAAGATCTAGGTCCGGGAGCAGGTTGTTATCTATATTTTATGTCCCTAAGTGAGAAAAAATGTATATGGCAAATCAACGTTTGCCGGGTAAGCTAGTTTAAACATAATACGTATTTAAAGAACATAAAAAATAAGCTACAACTCAATTTGAGGTCAAGGCATAAATAAAATCTAGTCATACATGGTACTAGTCTCATAACATGGTTTGCAAATGTCAGAATAATGTACAAAAGTGTAATCAAACTTTTTATTGGCCGAGTTAACATGTTATGGTCTAGTTTGCTAATAAAATGTACAACATAATAAATACGCGGATTTATTAGTGCTTGAATGCATACTTATCTAGAATTAGGTACCTACATGTTGTAGTAGGTATGTCATTACTGGGTATAGAATTAATATCTAGGTATGGTCATTTTTCTTAAACTGAATGGATTGCATAGCTGATATTCGTATTAAAAAATGTAAATATGTACTATATGAATTTTATAGACTGACTCGTTTAGTGTGCCACAATTTATTTACCTAAGTGAGAAATAATTTATATGAAAAAACAACGCTTGCCGCGTCAGCTAATAAAAGTATAGATTTCAAACTAGTCAAACTACCTATATGCATAGAGCAGCATAGACTTAACAATCAAGAGAACGTCATCTGAACTAAATGCAATAAATGCGCCTTCTGCCAACAGACAGGTAGAAAAGCCCTATTCTGTAACGTACAAGGACTCACAGCCATTAATGAGAATTGTAATTGGAATAATGCTCCCTCTGTGCAGAATGCAACGAGTCCCCGAAGGCGACAAGGTAACGCAATCTTCGGTGCCGGCCGCGAATACTAAGCAATTCTTAGCCCCTTCGCACACGGCGTCGTAGCGTAAGCGTATCGTTTTCCGCGCGTACGACGAGAGCAATACACGCATGAACATTTTCAAATAAGAGCGCATACAAAGCGATGTTGCAGCGAATGGTAGGAGATGTTTATTGTTATTATGAAAGTCGTAGCGTAACTGCTGACCTACCAGGCGTAAAAAGTTGTCTTTTCATTATTTTCTGACTGAACTGAATTTCAATTTTTAATGCATTTTAACTTTCTACAATTAAATTCGGCAAACTGGTTGAAGACTGCTCTTGTCTATATAACTGATATTTGTGCAACACTGCAGAGGGCCTAAACAAAGTGGCCTTTTATAAGAATGGCAAAAATGAAGGAGCTAACGCTATGTTATATGCGTTTACATTTTGCACTTCTCTATTCGCGACATGGCTGATTGAAGGTCACTTTGTCTACATGCTCAGGTCTCGTATGCGTAGCGTCATGAAGATACGCTTGCGGTACTCACTACGCTTACGACCCGTGTGCGATGGGCCTTAATGTATTTAACATTCATCCGGAAGAAAATCGTGTGCCGCCCGCCCCAAGCGCTCGCCTTGAATCGAGAATACTTTTGTTCCACGCACGGTTTTGATTTCTCTTTCCTGTGTTACGTAAATACGTTTCGCCTGCAGCTGTGCTGGAGTGGATTTCGTTTCTTGCGTATCCTGCGGGATACATACATGTTTTCAGGATTAAACGTAAAAGCCTACTGGAGTTAAGGCGGAATATAAAGCTGTGTTCATGCCAAATCGGTTCGGTAGATAGGGTGTTAAAGAGTTACAATGAAAATACAGTCAAACCTGGTTAAGTGAGAGCTCAAGGCACTCAGATCTTTTTTCTCGTATAGAGCTTTCTCAATAAGCCGAGTTTCAGAGTTAGAAGGGAAAAATGACGGGACCTGGCAAATACTCTCACAGCTGACTAATGGAGTTTTCTCTCTAATAGGTTTGACTATTTCCTTTATATATAAAAAAAAACAGTTTGCCTAAGCAGGGTCATTGTTGTAAAAACTGTAAGTAAAAATCACCATATTCCACCAATATACAAAGTCAACAACAAATCTGTGATTTGATCCAAACATTTATAGACCATCCCCTCATCGAACCAACGGAACTCAACCCAGCTTTAGACATAACAAACCACCGATGCGTCAAATTATTTACGAGCATATTCCTGAGGATAGCACTTCTTGGCGCCAGAAGCTATAAATTTTGCGAGTCAAAGCATTAAAATCTCGTTAAAAAGCCATCCAGTATCGGCAACCCCTGGTACTTAGTAGTTACAGCTCAACGACTCTTACTACGTGTAATGTAACGGCTGCTCTACACGATGACACATTGCTGGCCCATCAAATTGGTCCGTGAGATGGCTCTGCGATAGCTCCAACATATCTCGTGGCGATATGGCGTAAAAGAAGATGTTGTATGTTATCTATAGATACAGTCAGGGTTCAAAAATGCATACTTAAAGGCTAAAACGGTATGCAAAGTAACCGCATGTTGCCATAAACACACTATCAAGTATCAACCTTAAGACAACTAGGTTAGGTTCATAATATTTCTATTTAATGTGACACTACTGGTACTGTTTGGCCGAGAGCGTGCAATGGATTTTGTTTGCAAATTCTACATTAATTGCTCTTTTGACCTGACCGTATATTGTAACAGTGGATCATTTGAACAAATACTGAGTAGTGGGTCACGTGTATTTGCGTATCGTCATGATGGATGGCTCCATAATTCTTTGGTGTGCAGCCTACAAAACCAATAGCTAATCCATCCTAGAACCATCGCGTGCGCTATGAGACGCCCTCTACCAGGCCAGGTTCACTTATCATGTGATCGAAGAGACTACAGGTAGCCGTCTCGACGTACTAATTTCGGACGGCTGCCACGCGCCGGCTAGGTTGCACGCGTTTGTTCTTGTACGATCTATTTCACGCACTGCGTGCGCCCGATTACGAGGCAACCTTAGTACGTCGAAAGAAACCACAACTTTAGATGCATAGCGGAGGCGGAGCCAGGCGCTATTGCGAACTGAAATGCACTTTTTGTGTCAGCGCTAGAGTCACTATTTCTTTAAATGATCTTGCGGAGTGAACCTTCTGTACCGTTAGGTACTATTATGTATTCCTTGCCTCTACCCAATTGTCAATCATAGTGGGCCATCGAGATGGCCTATCGTGTAGAGCAGCAATAACGTAATGAAACAAACGAGAACCAACGACTGTAGACCCGTCGGTCCATAGATAATACATAATCGTCGGTTGTCGCGCGTCGCTTGCCGTCATTTGCAAAAGCGCAACAAGTGTGCTCATGGCTCATACTCAACAAATCGCTAAACTAATCGACCGACTAATCGGATGGACCGTGGAATGCAGAAAAAAGCAAAAAAAAGCTAGCGCGTGAGCTTAGCTGTTTACCGTTTTATTATACCTACTTGTTCAGATGTTATCTGCATCGTAGAATTATTACTACTTGAACTTACGAGTAATTAAAATGCTATAGATTTTTTTTTATTTTCTGTTAAAACTGCATTATAAAGCGCTGATGGTCTCGTAACTAGTCCTGCATGTATAATTATTGTCTTTCTACCCAGATTTATCTTGGAAAATATCAGTTTTCAAATTTGAAAAATTATAGACCTGAAAAGGTGAAGATGATACAGCCAAAGCTCTTTTCTTGAAATGTTGCGGATGTTTTCGCAAAGGTATAATATGCAAACAAAACCTGAAGTCGGTTTTCAATCAATCGCAAAAATATAAGATGTCTCTAGACATTTAACTAGTTTCCCTCGGTCTGAAAATGATATAGCATAAGACAACATAAATGCTTAAATGTCACCACTTAATGAGGCCTCAACGAACTGTTAGCAAGTGGTGATTAATATCATAAATAATAAGCTGCTGCAATTTTATTGAAAAAAGTGGCCAATTAGAAATTTTATTTTTTATTTTTCACTAGGTTCCTACTTCCTATGTCTTATATCGTTAAAGGAAAAATATTTAAAAGTCTTAAAAGTCGTTCTCCGTTAATATTGGACTTCTAGAGATGTCTCGATATCTGTGCTCTAGACATTTATCTAGTTTCCCTCGTACTGAAAATGATATAGCATAAGACAACATAAATGCCTAAATGTCACCATTTAATGAAGCCTCAACTAACTAAATTAATATTATAAATAATAAGCTGCTGTAATTTCATCATCATTGATGTTAAAGGCAATTGAAAAAAGTGGCCAATTAGAAAATTTATTTTTTATTTTTCACTAGGTTCCTACTCCCTAAGTATGTCTTATGTCGCTAAAGAAAAAATATTTAAAAGTCTTAAAAGTCGTTCTCGGTTAGTATTGGACTTCAAGAGTCATACTCATATTCCATAGATAATTTCTTTCTTTTCTTTACACATGTATCATTCTACGTAAACATTTTTAAATGGAGTCAAACAGTAAAATGAATGTCCAGAAAAACATATTTAAAACTGTTCCAGCAATAAACAGTAGGTACTTCTACAAGATGCACTATCCATAAACTGAATTCCGGTTCAGTTAAACCTACCACGGAAATTCCACAGTCGGCACTAAGAATCCTATGACTCACTGTCTGGACGCAGGCAGGTTTAAAACCTCTTTTTATTTACTCGACACTAGTCCCTACTATAAAGGAGGAGTTAGACATGTATAGGAACCATCAGATGAAAGGATCAGGAACGATGGATGAGGATACACAGGACCCGGCAGACAGCGCGAAAAAATGCCGCCGGTTTTCTGGTATCTAAAATGTTTGTTTTGACACCAACAGCGTCAGTTGTAAACCATCTGCAGTATCGTCTATAGACCGCGGTCCACGCTCTACTTGTTCTTACTTAATCACTATACTTGTTATTAGTCTCCAGTCCGAGTTTCTACAGGGCGATTTCCGCCATGTTGCGATGTATTAGCGGAAATTGTGACAAATGGCGCTACTTTTTCTTATACGAAGATGGTTGATGTAAAATGTTTTGATGGGCTCATCCTCAGGTTCATATCGGTGCGAAGAGGTAAGGAAAAAGGTGCACCCTTGAGTTGTACAGGTCGAAAAAAATTGTCAATACAATTTACTAAGACAATGGACAATGGCGACCATGTTTGGGTGACACCTTATGTGTTAAACATCGATTGTTTGGTTGTTTGTTGTTTATCTTTTGTAAACAATTGAAACAGTCCGCAACGAAAGGAAAAACAAACAAAAATGGTTCGTATAAAATTAATGATTTGTATTTTCGCTGAAGATTATAAAGAAGTAATGGCAATATTAAACGCATTCAGACAATAGGAATCTTAGCTAAAACTATACAGAGGTAAGTTTTAAGGGCTGTTCCACCACTTTCTGATAAATTTCGGATAGCCTAAACGTAAGTTTTGTCACTTTCTAACTTCATGTCAAGTGACAAAGGCGAAACTTGTGCATAAGCTATCCGACACTTTTCCGAAGATGGTGAAACAAGCCCTTAAATCAATTCTCCTAGTTCACCCTATAAAACCTCGATAAGAATTACAAGATAACTTCAATCATAATAATGTACAGATAGTACCTGCATGTAATGAACATGTGGATTAATCGAGCCACAAGAGCAAGACGCAAGGTAGCGCCGCGGAATGCAGCCGCAAGGTCGGGAGTATTGCATTCATCAACTGACGAGGCCCGTGGCCCGTCTAAGGTTTTTAGATAGATAGAGAGATAGATAATCTCTTTACTGTGTCTTTACACCACAGAAAATAAAAAAACATACACAAAACTAACAAGAGTTTAAGAGTACAAGGTAGCTTCTACTATCTTTACTTCACTTCCATCGTTAATACTGCAGGTTCTCTTTAAATTAGATGTTAAGGCATAAACGGTTGTTTAAGCGATTGTTAGTGACCTGTTAAAAACTATCAAGTCATTCACTTTAAACTTTAAACATCATGTTCATTGTTGTTAATTTTGTACTTACTCTTCGTACCATTTGATCTTTCATTTTGTAAACCGTTAAATTTAACCAAAAAAATATTAAAATTGTAAAATTTTAGTTGCTAGCTAAGTATTAATAAATTTGATATGTTTTCAACTTACGGGAGGGCACTGGCCCCTAAGATACGGGCTTTCCTAGTTTAGAGGTCAGGAGTCCAAAGAAGTTTGTAAATGGAGTTTTTCAAATAAACGCTATTATTATGTACTTTGGGTCTTTAAACTGAATTCGCTCACAAGCAGAAACACGAATGGAAGAAATTTTCTCTATAGAAATGTTGCTACAAAATCTCCATTTTTTTCATTTTTATCGTAAACTACAATCGATGTAGGTACCTATATGTATTTTTTTCATTGATGTCAGCAATAATAAATTCTAAAAACGCTCAAATTATTTTGATGTCTGCGTTAGTGTTTTAGTAATTAGGTAAAACGTCGTTTTTCTGTGATATTTTCCCGCTGTTTGTCGCATCCATAACGTCTCCGTGAGAGCGAGGAGCAAAAAAATAATAAAAACCGTCTTCGCTCGTAATACTTGACTGCAACCTCACATAATCGTAAGTGACCAAAAAGTAAATATTTGCCCGGGCCACTTCTGCATGAATATCAACATAGTGACCTAGAGGTCGTCGAAAGACAAGTCTTCTTGTAACGTACTCGTACATGCTACGTATTCTGATTACTAATCTACTTGTAAACGTTAGTAATATTTTCTCTTTTTTGCTAGAATCTTGTTCTAATTATATCATTTTTGTGCCATTTGTTCCTCTCAGAATTAGAGGAGTGTGGCCAAATGCGGGTTAGAGAGCTAGCGGTTCACCACAAATTTTTACACCTTAAAAAGTTCCATTTAGTGCTAACAAGTGATATTTAGCTTCCACAATTGTACGTAACTCCACAATTGTACGTAACTCCAAAATTAGGAGGCAGAGAGCTTCGGCTGTTTTCTTAATTTAATAAATTCCATTGTTACTTCCTTATTATTAGTCCCTGCCTGAACTAAAAGCAAAGTTTAATAAATAACAGTTAACTATTTAAATTGGCATACATTTGATGACTCCAATCAATCTTAGCAACGTAATAAATTATTTATTCATTCGAGACTTATTATGACAGCAATTTACAAAAGAAGAGGAAAAAACTGCAAACGCCACTCAACAGACTTTTAACTCAACAAACTAAGTTTTTATTCAAAACAAAAACAATGAACGTTTTCAGTGTTCAAGGCTGGCGCAGTTTTAGTTTTAATAATTGGAATTTTCCACTGTTAGCGGTTAGATATTTAAATTTAAGCGCAAACGTTACTGAACGATAAAAAATCTAATTAGCCATACACAATACTACACTAGTTTGTAATTGAATATTTTTTGACATTAATCATATTAATACATTTGAGTATAATAGTTGCTTAAACTATTTAATAGACAATACTCATAGTATACTTTGATTTGTTTAAAAAAATCGCTAAGTGCGTTGTTTGTGATTAACACGATGTTAATAAAGTTTAGAGACGGTACCTGTTAAAGTAATTGTAACTGTAAAGTAAAAGAATAATGAGTAAAGAAACAAAAATTATAGCAGAAATAAAAGAATACTGTACCGAAACATTTCCTAACGAGTGGGCAATTCATCAAGTACTTCCAGGGTGTGTGCGGGGGGTGTTTTTTCTTGTTGCAGCTCCTATGCGAGGGGTGGCGGCACCGCTCAGGGGCCCTGTTGTTCTTCGTGAACATTCCGATACCGAGACTCTTCCATAGACTGTCACATCACTGGCACTAACTACACTACACCGGTCGCTCCTCCGACGACTCACTACCACTAATCACAAGGAGTAACCGCTAAAAGGTCATCTGTAGCCATCACCCTCCCGGCCAAACACTACACGGGTGCAGCGACCATTAACTGCAAAGAAAAGAAAACAAAACAATGTAGTAACACCCCTCCCCAAAGAAAACAAAAATAAACAGCGTAATAAGACTGAGATTGAGTAGGACAGACGTATTGAATAGTTCTCGTTAAGTGCTCCATGACTATAATCTGAGCTTCCGCTATGCGTCATGGAAGAAAGGAACAAAAAATATACGGCAGGATTTTTTGTGCTCGTAATGCGCCGTTATGAGAGAGAAAGTGAAGTATGTCAATGTTTCACCATCGCACACTGACATGATTTTTTTATCAGCATATACACGATCTATTAGCACCGAATTAATGTCGAACACCCAACGAGTGATTGAACAAAAAGAGATATTGGCGTTTCGAGGAATTGAAGTCGGTGACATTGAATTCGTATGTGTACATACTCGTACGTATTTTATCAAGAAACCAAACAATACAGGTTTTTAATGTGCAAAACAAATTACACACAAAAATGTTACTGATTCGAGTTGGAGGGCGGATGGTTTGGATCTGGGTACTGATATTGAAGGCGAAACCAAGGTAAAACCGATAAAGTTTCTTAAAACTAATATTTAAGAGGCGCTCTAAGAATAAAAATTCAGTGAGGTTGGTTCAATGAAGAAAGGTTAAATTATATTGGTTTTACTATTGTTGCCAAACATTTCAAAAATTGAAATAAAAACAAAAACTGATTTCTTCACAAAACTCTATACCTACTTATTTTATTAGTCGATTTGAATTTTATCTTGGCATTCAAAGATTTGAATTTTTGTAGGCATTAGATATGTTCGTGCACAATATAGGAGTACATCTTGAATAAAAATCTCTCGTATTCAGTAATCCTTTTACTATTTTCGTTTGAGTCTAATTTTGAATTCATTAATTTTAGAATTAAGACTTCCGTGAGTAGACATAATAATTTTACTGAAAAAACGGCTAAAACTCACTATGACTTGGTCAGGATCGCCCGACCAGTTTCATTAATTTTGTCAAAAGGTAATAAAAGTTAATTTTGTTAATAAAGCTATATTGATTATTATTTGTTAGTTATAAATCTACAAATCTTCTTGCCGTTGTAAAATATGTGCAAATCAATCGCGTGTAAAACCAAGACCGGAGCAAATGCGAAGCGACAATGAGCTAGTTGATTAATAAAACGCAAGTAGTGCCCGAACATAGCAACATGTAAACGCTGCTGACATTGGTAGATGTGAAGGTACGTCAGGAACACTATTGGGGAAACAAGTCATTTATTGCTGAACTTGTTTGCACGCGGTCACAGACCGGACTACGGAAGGTCAAGGTGCCCACTGCCATCAATGATCAAGCGACTACCTGCTACCACACGAGCTAAGACCCGAGTTAAACCGTTCACGTGAAACGTCTTTTTTGAAAATCGAATAAGAAATTATCTACCAAAAAGAAAGAGCATTGTTGTTGATATCTCTTAAGCCTTTTGTTTGTGCCAAAGCAGCACTGAGTGGGACAGAATTAATGTTTGACTAAAGAGTGACAGTAGATTATGTACCATAAGTTTATGAAAGTGTAGACAGTGAAATCTAAACAATTAGTCACTCAGCACGGCACTCACCTAGAATGACATCGAGTGGAAATATCTGATGACTCACTCAATGTACTTGTACAGATATAGAGGAGCGTACTATCAATTTTAGATATCGCAATAGTTCATTTACGAGACCTGACTGGACCTGACATCAAAATTATTGCCAGTGGAATATAATTCTATGTATGTAAGAGGAAAATCATTACATATTAGTGTCAAGGAGGTTTATTGTTGGAGAGATGAAAGTTAATGACGGTCCTAATTTGTTTGTAATTGTAAAATTGATCATATAACACTCAATAATTGAGGGTTAACTAAGGGAAATTCAGATATTTGATTATTTTAATTAAGTTTTTGGTGAACCAACTTTGTAACCAACTATTCCTTTTTCAAACAATATCCCAAAAGAAGTAGTATCAGTTAGTATAATTAACTACAAGAATTACAATTAATTACAAGAAGTAGTATATTATTAGTTACACAGGTGTACTTGTCGCTTTGAATTTCATAATACCCTTATAATATAAGAAGTAAAAAGATCAATCGAAGATTGTATCAGGTACTAATTGCATTTGCCAATTTATTAAATATTCATAGCAATCTACAAAAATACCAATAGAAAAGAGTCGTTCTTTTCATACCATTTAATTTAATTTAGCAAACTGAAGTACCACGCGTAATAACAATTAGATGTGAAGTAATCCTAATTTGCTCTAATTTGTTTTATGGAGCCGTGAAAAATTCCACCATTTGTAGAAAAATAAAAGACCAATATGATACCAGCAGGATATAATAACGGACACGTCCAGATTACAGAATGACCCTCATGTGGTAAGACCGTCTGTGACCGTCTGTTGATTTTCCTCGAAGATGAGAAGCCTATCGATTAGTTTCTTATAGCCTTCTGTGCATGTATGAAGTTACATAAGTACAGGCTCGACCAGGATGATTCACGTTAGACCAAATACGGTGGCGGTTCAAATGTACGACCTTTCGTCGTTTTGCAAGTAGCAGAACCGGACTTACTACCACACGCACACGACATCGTCTAGTTTGTTTAGTCTCTCGATTATGGGATTATTATAATTGATGAAAGTTTCAACCAGCACTTTTCTGAGGTATTTTATTAAAATGCCAACGTCAGAACGAATAGGTTGTAGGTTAAACAACCTAGTGGTCGAAAAAGAAACGTTAATACTGGCCCCCATAAGTTTGAAGATAAACGACAACGAAAATCCAATATAAACAATATCCCAATTCCCATCCCCAGACACAAATAACGATTTCCGAGACCAGAGCAGATGTTACGGTTTTAATATGACACTCGTATGAAACTGACCGTGGTGGGTAGAACTTAGGGAGTCGGGGGGTAGGTGTTCATTCATCTGAAGCGTGACGTCACGAGCGGGGTCGTGACCTCGCAGTTGGCGACAGAAAATAAACGCCGACAAATAGCTTCGAGCATGGAAACTGCTCCATACATTTTAATCTGAACGTATTAACATTTAAACTCCTCAATAGAATAACCAAAAGAGTAGACGGTGGAGGGGATGTAGCGGTTTTTTATCAGGCTAATGCATTTATAATGTTCTTCAAATCCATCCGCCGTCTGCGAGACGCTAGTCAGCTGTACCTAAGCACTTTCAATTGTGCTTTTACGTATAGCGTATAGACTATAGAACAATCGGTTGATCGGGGTAACTGGATATTGCTCCGTTTTAAAGCTAAAGTTTTGCGTAAGATACTCCTAGTAAGTACTAAAAACTTTTAAGCAAATATATTCTCCTTCGCAATGATTTTCATATCAAAAAAGATTCGGTGTTTGGATTTAATAAGCGATAATAGGTTCATTTTAGTTAACGCAGTTTTAGTAGACTGAAGAGTTTTATTGATCTTTGTAACCTCTTATTTAGTGTGATAAGCAAATTTTAACATAATTTTATTAAGAGTAAGAGATAACTAATAACGGGTTTTAAATCGGGTTTTAAATATTATGCCAGAGTAGTGGTACATATTGGTAATATCGTGGTCTGGAATCATTTTGAGTCCCGTAACTTAAATGAGAATGACTGAATCCTTAAACGATCATTTTGTTGTTTCAGGCACGAGTAGAGTTATTAAGTTTGTCAGAAATTGATACCAAATACTGAGCTTCCTAGGAAGTACAAAAAGTTCAAGCCTGTAAGTCAACCCATTAAATAGAAACCCATTAAAAGAAGTCCGTTTATGGAATATACACCTCTATCTCAAAATCATGACGAAACAAGATCTCATAGCAACGCTGATTTATGTAGAACGATGTCTACATACTTACTCGAAACTAGTCTCACTTGGAAAGAAGGATCTGATATACCGGATGCCAGCCAAACAGGATTACATTATAGGATGTGGAGGTGGAAATCCACTCAAAGACGATGTAACTCAAGTACCTAGATCAAAAATCAAAATTCGAAATTCTTTACACAACAATGCCTAACTTACAGTCACTGCATATGCATATGATGCTTCCATAAACGACTAAAACACATATTATGTTCCAAGGGTTTCAGTTTGTTTTATTTGCCACTGGACAACACATCCTAGGAATTTATACTACAAAAACGAACAGTAGTCTCTCCAAGCCCATAGAGCAATAAAGTAGCACCGAGTGATAGTGTTTGTAACAAAATGTTTCGACGCGGGCGTATCGATTGAATTAATGAGATGTGGGCACACGTGTGGTCCGTGTGTAGAATTGTGGGCGCGATTACAAACGATCGCTTTAACAAATAAGACTGTTTTTACGACCACATTACAGCACTAGAACAATAGAAGGTTTTTTCAAATGGGTTGTGCAACAATTTTTGGTTTGAATAATCGTGTAGATAATGCGCGTGTCAGCATTTTGGACACGTCTCTTGATGATAAAGGCGAGAAAACAAAGTGTCTGATTGTGACCAGCCAAATTGGTACTGACTGTATGATAGATGACCGGATAAAAGCTTCGCCTTAAGTATTATTACAGAGATTAAATGCCCCAAAACTCTGTAATATGATATGGCTCTGATAACAATAGGTAAGGGTTTCTTTAACGATAAATATTAATTGTTGTGGATAATAATTTGTTACTTATTGAAATAAGAGGCAAGCTACTTCTACCTAGAGTGAAGCAATATCAACGATTATGCTATCAACAATTATGCTTCTGTTATTGATATTCAGACTTAGCGAGTTAATATTATATCATATTCATCATGATCGCAATGACCAACAAGCCACACTGACCAAGTAAAAACTTTGCACTTTACAAACCTTCAAGAACATACGACTTTCAAGTAAGTAGAATTATAGGCATACTGACACTGCTGCCAACGCAATAAATGTTAAGAAAATGAGCGAGCAACTGGCAAACACAATATCAAATTGTAAATGTTGGCAGCAACACGTCACTGTAAAGTAGCAATAACAGATGATTATGTAGATTGTGGGTACACATACTGTGACGGAGGAGGCTTGCCGCGATAACGCGAGGTCAAACATCCAATAAAACAGTACACAGAGCCACTTTATTCATTAATATGATTTACCTACTTTCCGAGCTGACTGACTGAGCTCTCATTTGAAGAATGCTTAAAACGAAACTTGTTAAGGAAATTATGTGTCATGTTGGAAATTGTGTGGTGCAACTGCAAGCTGTAACTCAAAATAAACCATTCAACTCAAAAAAATCAAGGTGCATCTATTTTGTGAATCCACTAGAATTACATGACTATGAAGTATGTATACTATTGCGAACCGGTTCATACGTACACATTTCTTTAACAATTTAATCAATGAAGCTCAAAAGTTTCCAGTCTCCGTGTAAAACGGCTGTGACAAAAGAACATCGTGTAATTATAAGGTTTCCATTCTTGCTAGGCTTTTTCCTTCTAAGATCATTGTTCTTGCCATTTATTTTTTGCATTTATGTTTTTTCATATACAAATTCTTTTCATTTTTATCTCCGAATTGTAAAAAAATGAAATCCTTATAGAATTTCTGGAAAAAAACAGTAAAAATTGATGTAGTAGACAAACAAGTAACAATAATTACTATTCCAGACGAGGCACCATTGAGTGCGACCAGGGTTGTTCACCTTTAGGAATTAATGGTGTGTCGTACCTAATGCTTTTACTGTGATGTTTCGCTAAATTCGTGTAGAAATATTACAATGTGTTTTGATATTTTGAACTTAACTTACGTTGTAAAATCTTTTCTAGCTTATAGATAATAATCTTCTTAAAATATCATCTGTATTGAAATAAAAACTTTGAGGTTAAAAGACAGACAAGTTAGAGCAGAATGTATAGAATTAGACCTAAGAGAGGAGCTAAATACACAATCCTTCATCACCATGAAGATGATAAAATATTGTAAGATGATAAAGTAGTACACATCCCTGTTAAACCCCTGTTAAATAAAATATCCCTAAGGGAGTCACAAACATGTGAAGGAATATTGAGGAAGAGGCCAAGACTCTTAAAAAAGTAGCGTCGCAGAACGACGATATTGATGATGAAATACTGTAACATGTTACTTTGACCAACGTCGTGATCATGTCAAAATCACGAAAAGAGTCGGTAGATAAGTGAAAGATTATTGTGGATGCGGACCAAACCCAAAAAGGGATAAGCGCGCAGGATGATGGTGAAGATGATAAAATGCGGCAAAATGCTACTTTTTCCACGTGACCACGTTAATCTTATGTACATCTTGGTAAAGCACGTGCTGAAGTAGCAGTTACTGGTGCGAGTGTGTGCGTGAATTGAACTGGTAGTGGTAATTGCGTATCTCAGCCGGCGGGAGAGGGCGGGGCGCCGCACGCGAACTGATAATAATTATTAGTCTAGGGCAATTAAGAGGCGCCAGATATACGCCATGGATGCGATAGTAGCGGACTTGCGGAGGAACACAAGTTCATAACACGATACAATTTATCTGAAGATCCGGGTTTTAGAAACTGGACGTGCTGGCAAATGACTGCAATCTAACATGATGTAGACTGCAGTATATTTTGATCTAACCCTCCTTATACATCTGTGGATTTCACGTAATTGTAATTGATGGTGTAGTAAATAAGTCAGAAGATTAAATGAGATAACTTACCTACATTCTTGAAAAGATTCTGAGTTTTATAAATTACACATTCCACAAAGGGGTATACAGTTGTGGAATGTAGAGATACAAGAACTAAATAAGTAGCTCGGTAATATCTACGATACTACTTCTGTATACAGAAACAACAAGTTGGAGAGATAACCTTGAGAATAATACCTTGAGTTTAGTTCTTAAGCCCCAAAATCTGAAAATGTATTCGTCCTCTAGTTTCTGAGAAACACGTGTAAATTGTTCACACTAATGAAATTCGGCACACTTCTATAGAAGCTTATCTAAGCTTCTATAGAAGTGTGCCGTGTGTAGTCTAGTTTCTTGAAATTGCACAATATTACATACTGATAACCTCGTCTTTTTGAAGGTCGTTAATGCATAAGATAATACAAGCGTTATACATATGAAAAATAATTCATATAAACCTTAAGGATAAGTAAGCAGAGGCCAATAAGTATAATATTATTCAATACACAACGTAACTCTTGCACGTATAGCTAGTTACGTACGCAATACTCATTGCATCTAGTTTGTACTTGTACATTGTTCGTCTCTTAGGATCGGATCTTGGATAAGCAATTTTGCAATTGAATAAGCGATTGGCTGGAACAATCACATGCCTGTAATATATTGTTTAGTTACTCCAACATGCATGTGTGTTCATGAATACGTTAACACGCATCGCTTGGTTAGCCGAATGAATAATACGAGTACTAAGAATTGTGGCTAATGTGATTGCAATTGACTTTCAGAAATTGTTACAATAGATATACTTGTACCTCAATAACTATGCACAAACAGCCATAAAAAAGGCCTCAAAAACAGAAGATATTAATATTTTGCTTAATTTAAACTTTATTGTTGGTACATAATTCTTTTCTCAAAATCTTTTAAATCTCTCGATCTAGAGATCTGATTCATGATAACGAAAAAAAAGGTTTTAAAAGAATAGAATTCACATAGTATATTATCATCATCTTAGGCTCCATAAAGGTTAAAAAGCATCTATAAGTACACATTATATGAATACCAAATATCTAAATATTTGATTTTGTTAACACAAAAGCTGTGAATAATGTTTCATCCCGGAAGATCCATGATTTCAGAATTATTCAAGAGGGCGAAGCTGCTGGAAAAATCTAGTATATAAAGAGGAAATATTGGTAAATTGTGTTAAATATTTATTTAACGCCTTGTTTAGCTGATTAGCTCACATTTTGCAATGATTTATGTCGTATCACGAATTTAGATATAAAATTGTTGAACTGTTAAGATAACTGATGTTTCGTAATTGGGCGAACAATTCTCGAAATGGAAAATTTACAGCGATGTATTGTTTGGAGATACAACTTACAAGACATTGCGTGACGGAGTTATATTACGTAGATACATTTCTATGGACCGATCTGA
The DNA here is from genome assembly GCA_036785405.1 of Coenonympha arcania. Lineage (NCBI taxonomy): Eukaryota > Metazoa > Arthropoda > Insecta > Lepidoptera > Nymphalidae > Coenonympha > Coenonympha arcania. The sequence goes on from CM072072.1 coordinate 9,805,650, forward strand.
AGACCTATCGTCATGACATGTTTTTCCGTATAGTTAAATAGAAAACGGCTTCATCATATTATGTGTGATCTCGCAATAAATAACAAGGGAAAGTTTACAATCTTAAACATAAACAACAATACTGATTAGATAAAAGAGTATGTTCTACGACACTTATTAAAGGCGTATTGCGTTTGTTATCTACAAAGATATTAGCAGAGTTCAAATTGGAGAAGCGTGTTCAATAGATTATAATTATGCTGTAAACTTACAAAACTCCCGATTCCCAATTTCATACATATTGAATCCAACATACACTTTAAAAACGTTCACAAGTTGCAAGCAAACAGTGTCCATTTAAGATGCAATGAAGAAATTAATAAGAACTTAGAAGATAATATTCTACTTATTGGTCAAAATAGTAAGTTATTTATTAATATTAAATTCCCGTATTCCTTCTCTTTAATGACTAAATTAGGAGGACTTAAAATACCAAGAAGAGGCTGGTCAAAACGATAGTCTTCCAGGTCTTGTATGATATAAGAGAAATTATACACAATTCGAGTATTAATAAAAAAGAAAACAATGCACTAATTTGTGATGTAGAGTTGGTGAACGATGTTCGTTGAGGTGTTAACACTTTCTACCATGAATCAGAGTAGTAAGCTTCCCAGAATGTCCAACAAGAAGTTAGTTGCAATAATTAAATCAGTGACATTAAAACGATTTTGCCGACATTTTGACCATTTTTAGGGTTCCGTAGCCAAATGGCAAAAATCGGAAACCTTATAGATTCGTCATGTCTGTCTGTCTGTCCGTGCGTATGTCACAGACACTTTTTTACGATTAATCGTTCGACTCGTTGTCAGATCTCTATTCTTACTTATTCTTCTTTTTACCCACGACGGAACGGGCTGCCATTGCTATTTTCGTTTCCAATATCAATTAATGTAATTAGTAAGTATTGATAAACCGCCGGTATATGAGAAGTATCAAGAAATTGAATTAGTCATCAACTGGTAAACAGCACCATCAACACCGTCATAGGCAAAACACAGCAGCTCCGGCGGATTTTCTTGGATTTGTAATTATACTGAGAGGTTCTTAGTTCTTACTTTCCTTTAGTCGGGGAGTTTCAAAAAAATTATTTAATCCATTTTCAATTACAAGTCTGCAAAAGTCGTGGGTATTTTAAAAATTTTTAATTTTCCACTTGTTAAAATGCTTGTTCTTGAATAATTGAATTTGGAAGGAAGGCATGAATTGAGAATTTTAATTTTGATTCATTTTATGAACATCATTGATTTACACATATTCATATCATAAGATTAACTATCTACTTTTTCGCATCATTAAAAATCGCTTAAGGATTTTATCAAACAATCTATCAAGCGAATCTCGTTTTCATGGCAACTTTCTTTGCGATATTTACCACTCTTTGCTGACTCCAGACATTTTATCAGTTTCAAAGTCATGATAGGTACTAGTTTGATCTCTATATTTATGTTCTGTATGAATCTCTGAATATACACAACGTATATTATAGATATTAGTTACCTAATATTTTTGCACAAATATTTTTAAAAGACTCGTGTTCTCTACCAAGTATAGTGCATAACTTAATATAGTTTTAATTGGAATCTCGTTTTCATGGCAACTTTCTTTGCGATATTTACCACTCTTTGCTTACTCCAGACATTTTATCAGTTCCAAAGTCATGATACTAGTTTGATCTCTATCTTTGTGTTATGTATGTATATACACAACAAATATTATAGATATATTACTTACCTAATATTTTTGCACAAATATTTATAAATATTTTTGAAAGAATCAAGTTCTCTACCAATTATAGTGGATAACAATATAGTTTTAATTGAAACACCGAATACGAGCTATGAAATTATTTATTCAACGCCAATGCGCTTGTCGCGTTTTCGTCGATGAATATTTATTTATTTTTTACCAAACGTTGAAGATTTTTTTTAATAATTGACAGTTTTGTTTAATAGAGCTGAATTTTTTCTGAGCCGCATGGACAAACTTTATATCAATACGTGTGAAATCAATTAAAAAAAAGTATTTCCATGGCCGGTGCTTTGTAGACGACAAATCCACAAATTCATTTAATTTTTTGAAAATGTTTCGTTGTCTGGGATCGCAACAATTTAATTTTTTTTTTTATAAAAGCTCTAAGTGTCTTAATACAAATGCATGTATCAACAAATCTGAGTGCTTTTAGTCTGCCTGTCTATCTCAAATTACTCATGGCACAAAACTTTCCCATACAAATGTACGTATATTTATTTTGGGCACCTTTCGATACATGGGACGTATGCCAAAATCAAGAAACTCCTAATTATTTTAGGATGAACTAGTCAAAGATACATCTGATAAGATGGTGTATTCGGTAAAGTAGCATTATTCCAAAGTACAGAGTGAAAAGATTTTAAAAATTACAAAGAAGAAAATTCCAATAAATACTCTAAACTCATTTCATTTAAAAATCCATACTTTTTTAGTTATTTACTTATTAAACATACAAAAATTTTAAGCAAATTATTTAAATTATTACCCAGAATAATATAACATTCAATGATAATTACTCATTCATACAAAAGCTGTACATTATAATATCTTGACCAAGCTGACCTCGAAGATAGGGTCTCCATTACTCATTATAACATTATACATACCGAATACATATATGTGTACTGAACATTTTTATAGTTGGACATGTTTACTTATCTAATCTACTCCTACATACGAGTATAGGTACTTTTCGTACTAATATGTCAATTTTCATGGGATTCCCCCCAACCATGCAATCCAAATGACCAATACTTTATGTAGTTTTTAGGCTTTAGTACCGATTCTATTTTAGATTCTCTAAGTTGTGCGCATCAAAAAATCTACTATTACTTTCAATACGGTTCAAATGCAACTTCAGTTCACTAACTTTAATCGTATAGGATCAGGATGAAATATTTATTAATTTCTATTGACATTATAGGTTTCGGTTAGGATAAAGATTGTTTGTCGCGTCAACCAAAATCAATTTGGCGACGTTTACTTAGGTCCGCATCCATTTCGGCCCTTAATGTAAGCTGTTTACCTATTGAGTATTGTTTGCCAAATTAATTGAAATCATATCGTCTTGTACAACAGAATTCTTCATAATGACCTCGAAGGTACTCTACAAATCAACCTGAGACGAAACCGGCAGTGGGAAATAGCATCGCCTCTTGTTTGTTATCTCAAGCTCATGGTTTCATGGTAGCTTCAGCCGATAGATTCCCTCAGTTGGACATAGGCTTTCTGTATAGGAATTTCCTTCGTGCAGGGTCTTGCACCTATTCGATCCAGTGGCTAATTAGTTCTTAACATCATAATTGCAACTTATTGGGAGTCTGCCAGCACTGGACTCTCCGATCTAGAGTCACCATTCCAACATTTTGGTTTCCCAATCTTTTGGTCCTACAACCCATGAAATTTTTTCAACAGTAGTACGAGTACCATTCGCATCATTGCATTAGACCAAAATACTTAATAATACTACTGAATCTACTATGATGATCGGCATAACAATAACATTATTATCATACTCGCATTCGTAGCAGGAAGTTTAAAATATGAGATGCCTAAAAACTTGTTAGATAATATGTTATAGGATACCTACCTGCCTACATTTCAACAGAATACTTATTAGGCATAGGTATTTTAATTGATTCATATGCATAATCAAATAATTTTATAAGCATGAATTTAAATTATAATAATTAGGTATCCTTTTAAATACGCTATTGAGACAAAAGTTTTGTCTCACTTTTTAGCAGATTTTGTTGTAAATAAATTATTTTGAATAATATATTTTCTAGGCAGGCGCTCTCAATTCTAGCCTTCATTATTACTGTCCATCCGACATAATTGCAGTCAAGCACAAGCCTATCAATTATACAAAAAAAACATGAGCACATAAAATACTAGTGGGTAGGTACTAGGTATGGTAACAAGGTATGAGGAGGGATAAATATCAATTAGATAACTAAAAAAATTTGCCAAAATATAAGAAATGCATGAATACCTATCAATACCTACGGTGAAAGAAGAGATAGCTAACCTTGCCAAAAAACACAAGACTAGACACAAGCAGATTTTATTTATTGTCTCGCAGTCTCACTTATCCGGAGGTAAGACCCAACAGGCCAAGAAGACAACACCCACAATAGATGACCTATGCTGTGGTCACTAAACTCTGTAAAGCTGTTATAAGAAGAGCCGCTCAATGGAGGGACCTTGTCTCATGCCACAATCATGCATCCAAAGACTGATCGCAGAAAGATCGGAAATACTTAGTGTTTCCACTAATGCAGAAACAACCGGAGCAGAAAAATGGATAGAACAAAAAAAACTCATCTTCACTCTGCTTTAACGAAACTAGCAGAAACGCTAGCAGAAACGAGACGAAAGTAACAAAATTGGTGAAAAATTGAGGAGCCACAGATTAGTTCATATTACTAAAAACCTCTGTTTGAAGAAGCTTAAGAAGAAAGATGATTATTTAGTGATCTTGGGTTGGGTGCAACTGTGCAAATACTTATTCAAATCGAAGACGAGAAGAATTGTATCAAAACGCACAGTAGGTAGAGTAAACAAAATCGAAGGGAAACATAAAGCAGCTAAATGGGTACAAAATGTCAGATTTGCTCGTTACCGCTTCAGTGAAAGTATATCCTTACACCTACATAAAACACGCGTGCCGAAAGTGTCCCTGAGCCAATTTTTTTACTTATGATGAAGTTACTTTTTAAAGTTCGTCCTTGTACCCCTTTTAGGTTCAAACAAAACTTGCTTAGTTAGTTTTGCTAAGTACACCTAAGTTGTACGTTAACTTGATAAACAGAAATGAATAAAAAAATCGAAGTTAGTCAATACAATGTAATAATTATGATAGATAAAAAATGCCTAGATATAAAATCTTAATAGGCCTTAACTCTAGGAAGAGCTAAAAACCAATTTATAAATTTTCCATAGTCTAAGTTTCGCGCTCTTGTTTTAAATGAAATGTACGTAATCAAAAGTAATTACAATAACAAAGTTAAACATTTATTGTATGCCTTTACATATTATAACAAAAATAAATACGAGGAAAAGAGATATTACCTACCTACTCAAATAAATAAATTCGATAAAAAACAGAAGGAAAGTTCAAACCCAAAAATGATAACACAACAATGATAATGTTAGAACAAAATAAAACAGGTACCTAACTCTACTAACTAACTCGAATAGGTTTACACTTTACAATATAGACACAGTAAGTACTACCACAGTACTACACTAAAGATGAGACATACAATGGTTTGTACACATACAGTCGTATGTACACATACAGCTGAATACACATATCATATCTAAGTATACGCGCACCGAGCGATATGTTCTCTCGCTCACATGCTTGCAATAGTCATGGTTACAGAGTCGAAATCAGCTTACACTTTTTTACGCATTTCGAACTTAGTGGGATAATCAAGAGCATCTTATTCCACAGTTTATTTTACACAGCTAGTATCAAAGTATATCAACCGGGGTCATACTTACAGATAATCGTGTCACGGATCCAACAGATGAGTTTACAGTTTACACAAATGTTATCCGTCAACAAAAACACAAGAGATGTCTTGCAGCGCTGCACGCAGCGGCCGTTAACCCGGCCGGCGGGCTGCGTTTCGAAAACTTCGCAGCGAAGCGTTTAGTGAATATTCAAAAATAGACCGACGGATTCTGAAACACGCGCAACTTTGCATGTAGAGACGTTTGGACACTTCGAAACCGATACCGCAGTGGTGGTAATGCACGCGGCGATGTGGGATCTTTGCGAAAACTGTGTTCAAAAGTTTCCAGTACACAAAGTTGTGATCGAGAGACAAGGCTCAACGCGGCGACAGCGCGGCAGCCCCGCGACGCTTGGAACTCGACTGGCGCCTCCGACCGCTGCGCACCGCGCGTCACCGAGGAACACCCACACACTCAGCAATACACACACATCGCCAACCAGCACACCGAGATCGTGCCGCGACTCCACACACACACACACGCAGCTCCCAGAAACTGATAAACAGCTTAAAAACACGACACGATGCAACTGCACTTATAAACATATCCCGCTTTCCTGCCGACGCGAGCTTGAGTTCGACCCAGACACGGAGCAAATAGCAGCTGTGTTGTTATCTCTATATATAGTCATAAAGCCCGAGACGTTAGCGCAAACTTAGAGGTATAGTTAAGAGATCGTAACCTTTATTAATGACCGGCAGATGTCCGAGAAGTCAGAAGCTGAGATGCTAAGGACATTAACGTTATCTAAAAAAACATAATGTTACAAATGAACCCTATGATAAGCGCCATAAGGTTTATTATCGCACTGCCGAAATACCACTCCTAAGTTGTAAACAACTTGAGGGGTCAGTGACCTTTCTATAAACAATGGATTTCTGGGAGTTACGACTTCTCGAACGATCGACCCTTCCAATAAATAATGAGGGGTGAAAACTTCGAGACTCGTTCAGTTGTATATAAAAAGCGAGCAGCGCGCGACGCAGTCAGTCTGACTGAGGGACGAGAAAGGTGAACAAGTGAAATAAGCGATCAAGAGCGAAGAGGAAGTGAACTACAAGGAAGACCAGGGATATTGGATACTGGAAGCACTGAATAAAGTCTCAACAAGGATCAGCAGGTGTTTTATTCCAAATCGTCGAACCCAGCACGTAACAATTGGTGTCAGAAGTGCGATTTGGAAGAGATGCCATTGACTCCGAGAGACGACTCCAACAGCGAGGGTGTCAAGACCAGGGCCCAGCGTGCTGCGGAATCCAGCCGTCCGCCTGCAGTGGAGCACCTGGAAGACCCGGCGCTCGTTGGGTCCATCCACCATGAGCCACCCACTGGCCCCGCCCACCAGGCCACGCCCCCTGAGGCCACGTCTACTTCATCGGAAGCTCCGCCCACTGGCCTCGCCCACCAGGCCCCGCCTTCCAGACAAGCCGCACCCAACATCGACCTATCCAGTTTGCTACGGATGATGCAACTACATTTTGCAGCTCAGGACAGCAAGTTTGCAGCGATTCAAGAAACTCAGGCAACAATTCAAGAAAATCAGGACAGCAAGTTTGCGGCGATTCAAGAAAATCAGGACTGCAAGTTTGCAGAAGTTCAGCAGACCGTCTTGACTGCAGTGAACGAAGTTGGCGGCATGGTGGCCAAAATACGGAAAGATTTAGATCTAATGGACGAACGGGTCACCTCCTTGGGAACCGACGTGGAGAGCATGATGGCTGCCCTCACGGAATTGCGGAAGAGGGTCGTACGACTAGAAACCACTAGGGCATCATCGAGTGGAGCGATAGAGGCAGTTCAGGGACCGCATGTGAAGGTACCCCCATACGACGGCAGCACCGCTTGGTCCGCATACCGGCAACAGTTCCAGACGGTTGCTGCTGCCAACGGATGGGCGGATGAACAATGCTTAACTGCCCTCACTATCGCTTTGAGAGGGCAGGCACTTAACGTTTTGGAGGCATTGCCAAGTTCGGGTTTTGGATATAAGGAACTGTTGGATGCACTCGAAGCTAGGTATGGGGAACGACATCTGGAGCACGTTTTCCGCGCTCAGCTGCGAGATAGAGTGCAACGAGCAGGAGAAGGGCTACAGGAATGGGCGTTGGAAATCGAAAAGCTTGTGCGAAAAGCGTATCCATCGGCCGAAGACAAGATGATAACCGCAAATATCGTGCAAGGTTTCGTGGATGGAATCAGAGACCTGGAGGTAAGAGCTGCCGTGAGGCTTCGTCACCATGCCACATTGAAGGAAGCGTTGACGCATGCCTTGGAAGTCGAAGCAGTGCGACACGACATTCTGCAGACACCTGTTTATAAACTGCGTGAGGTAGCAGAGGAGGTGAGAGAGGTCAAGGCCTCATTCAAGAAGAATCTCGGCGCTGTGTGCTATAAATGCGGTGAACGAGGGCATCTGCAGCTAAATTGCCCACACAAAGAGTCGCAGATGTCCAGGTTCAGGAAAGTGGAAGAATGTTTTGAAGAGCTGTCGAAGAAGAGCGAAGATGCTTCAAAAGGGAGGATTGAAGTCTCCACAAAATCAGGGAAATTAGTAACAGCCAGGACTAAGGGGCGAGTACTGCATGGCACAATGGAAGCCCCAGCACCTGTTATCTCACAAGCAAGGACGGATAAATCGGGCATTTGGAATGATTCTACAGTCAATGAACTCCTTAAAGACTGCAAAAGTAATCTGACTTATTCACAAAGCATCAAGGCTAAGAAGTTTCTTTTACGCTACGCGGACATCTTTTCTAGTCGGGAAGGAAACCCGGGAAGAACGTCGTTAGTACAGCATAGAATTGATACCGGCAACGAGAGACCCATCCGTCAGCGGGCAAGACGGATACCGATAGCGAAAGAGAAAGAAGTCAAGGATATGCTGCAAGAGATGGAAAATAACAAAATCATTGAACCATCCTCAAGTCCATGGTGTTCGCCTGTTGTGCTAGTGAAAAAGAAAGATGGAAGCACACGGTTCTGTGTGGACTATAGGCGACTCAATGACATCACCAAGAAGGACAGTTACCCGCTACCCAGAATAGATGACACTCTGGACACCTTGAGTGGCATGAAATGGTTTTCGACTCTAGACCTGAAATCTGGTTACTGGCAGGTGGAAATCCATCCAAAAGACAAGGAGAAGACAGCGTTCTCAACAGGAAAAGGATTATGGCAGTTCAATGTCATGCCATTTGGTTTGTGCAACGCGCCTGCCACCTTTGAACGACTCATGGAGTGTGTGCTAGCAGGGTTAGTAGGAGACGCCTGCTTAGTATATCTGGATGACGTCGTTGTCATGGGTCGGGACTTCGAGGACCATTTGCGAAACTTGGAACGCGTCTTCGCAAAAATATATGGAGCAAACTTGAAACTGAACCCGAAGAAGTGTCAGTTATTCAGAAATGAAGTGAATTATCTCGGCCATGTCATCACTAGTGAGGGCATACAAACCGACCCAGCGAAAGTTGAAGCGGTTAAAAAATGGCCCACCCCCAAAGACAAGACAGAGGTAAGGGCATTTTTGGGCTTGTGTTCCTACTACAGGCGTTTTGTCAAGGGGTTTTCGGAGATCGCAAAACCATTACACAAACTAACGGAAGAGAAACGACAGTTTTGTTGGGATGAAGCCTGCGAGGATTCCTTTCAAAATCTGAAGAAATGCTTATGTGAAACACCAATTTTGGGTTACCCACGACCAGAGGGCCAATTTATCGTCGATTCAGATGCAAGTAATACGGCAATTGGAGGAGTGCTTTCTCAAAAACAGGGCGATAGAGAAGTTGTGATTGGGTATTTCAGCAAATCACTATCGAGACCGGAACGGAATTACTGTGTGACAAGAAGAGAGCTTTTGGCCGTGGTAAAAACGTTACAGCACTTCAGCAAATACCTCATAGGTCGACGGTTTTTACTACGCACCGATCATGCAGCACTGAAATGGCTACTGCAATTTAAGAATCCTGAAGGTCAGGTCGCTCGATGGATCGAACAACTCCAGGAATATGACTTCGAGACTCAACATCGCAGTGGGAAGTCTCACGGAAATGCAGATGCACTTTCACGAAGACCGTGCCCGGAAGACTGCAGACATTGCATGAAACAGGAGTCCATGGAAGTGACATTGAAACTTACCAGGACGAGTTCCTTAGGACCCTGGGAGGATGATGCAATGAAGATGGCTCAAGAGGGCGATGATGATCTGCGGCATATCATCGTGTGGAAGAAAAGGGGGGACGCTAGACCAACATGGAGTGAGGTTGCACCTACGAGTGTTGTCACTAAGGCGTATTGGGCTCAGTGGAACAGTCTTATTCTACAGAATGGAATACTTTACCGGAAATGGGAGAAGACTAACGGCAGGGAGTTCCATCTTCAGATAATTGTTCCGAGGTCCAAAGTACCCGATGTCCTTCGTGAAGTGCATGACGGTGTTTCGGGAGGCCATCTTGGCGTCAAGAAGACACTAACGAAGGTACGAGAGAGGTTCTACTGGCTTCATTGTCGGGAAGATGTGCAGGCTTGGTGCCGTAAATGTACCACTTGCGCTGCTGTGAAGGGACCACAGACAAGGAGTAGGGGTAACCTGCAACGGTACAACGTTGATGCACCTTGGGAACGTATAGCTGTGGATGTAGCCGGGCCATTTCCTGTGACGGAATCGGGGAACAAATACTTCATGGTTGTTATGGACTACTTCACTAAGTGGCCAGAAGTGTTTGCCATACCTAACCAGGAAGCTACAACCGTTGCAACTAAGCTAGTCGAGGAGGTCATATGTCGTTTTGGTGTACCACTGGAAATCCACTCCGATCAGGGGAGGAACTTTGAGTCACAAGTGTTTCAGGAAGTATGCAGAACTTTAGGTCTGCATAAAACGCGCACAACTGCATACCACCCGCAGTCGGATGGAATGGTGGAAAGATTTAATCAGACTCTTGAAAGACATTTGGCTAAACTGGTGGACACCCATCAGAGAGACTGGGACAAGTACATCCCACTGTTCCTCCTCGCCTACAGGACAGCAGAGCATGAGAGCATTAAGGCAACTCCGGCGTTTGTCAACTATGGCAGGGAACTCCGGTTGCCAATAGACTTATTGACGGGAGGATCACCGGACGAACCTTGCACCATTCAGGATTACGTTGCCAACCTGAAGGAGAAAATGCGGGAGATACATGCCTCAGTTCGGGAAAACGGATTGCAATCGAGCGAGAACATGAAAACCAGGTACGACCGGAAATCGAACACGAGCGGATTCGAAGAAGGCGCCTTAGTATGGCTGCATAATCCGACTCGTCGGAAAGGGAAGTCTCCAAAATTGCAAAACAGATGGGAGGGTCCATACAAAGTGGTCACCCGTATGAATGATGTCACGTACAGGATTCAACGTCAACCCAGAGGTACATTTAAGGTGGTACACATCGATCGCCTGGCGAGACATCACGGGAGCAACAGTGATACTCGGGACGAGCATCGCTAAGAGGAGGGCAGTGTTACAAATGAACCCTATGATAAGCGCCATAAGGTTTATTATCGCACTGCCGAAATACCACTCCTAAGTTGTAAACAACTTGAGGGGTCAGTGACCTTTCTATAAACAATGGATTTCTGGGAGTTACGACTTCTCGAACGATCGACCCTTCCAATAAATAATGAGGGGTGGAAACTTCGAGACTCGTTCAGTTGTATATAAAAAGCGAGCAGCGCGCGACGCAGTCAGTCTGACTGAGGGACGAGAAAGGTGAACAAGTGAAATAAGCGATCAAGAGCGAAGAGGAAGTGAACTACAAGGAAGACCAGGGATATTGGATACTGGAAGCACTGAATAAAGTCTCAACAAGGATCAGCAGGTGTTTTATTCCAAATCGTCGAACCCAGCACGTAACAATAATTTGAATTCATCACTTTAATTGCAGTAGATAAAGCTGTAGCATCTTACAGAACTCAAGAATCTCATACCGCTGATATTCTATACATAAATATTTTCTAAACTTCGATATCCTAAAGAACTTAAAAAAATTGGTTGCCTGTAAATTCGGTTTACTGACGATAGTTGAACGTGACAACGTCTTCATTGTTGCTCGTTCCGCGCTCGCGAGGTAACGCCGGTAACGCCGCATGAGCGAGGTAACGACGGATGAGTCATGTTTTTTCGTGCGTGCAACCGGCTCTATCGATTTATAAGACGTTGTCACGTCAAAAAAAATTGGTTGCCTGTAAAGTCGGTTTACTGACGATAGTTGAACGTGACAACGTCTTCTTTGTCGCTCGTTCCGCGCTCGCGAGGTAACGCCGGTAACGCCGCATGAGCGACGTAACGCCGGATGAGTCATGTTTTTTCGTGCGTGCAACCGGCTCTATCGATTTATAAGACGTTGTCACGTCAAAAATTTAGAACTTTAGTAATCAATTTAGACTATCTGAAATGGGTAACCGGCATTGGCCATGATCCAACAGTTAATAATACTAATCACAACATTAGCGTTAACATTTATGCATCAACACAAACCAGATAGATAATCGAATATGGAGTTTCTAGCTATTATTTATTGAAAAGTAGATTTAATTAAAATTTCCAAAGATCAAATGACCCCAACCAAAGTTACTTGAAGAACTGCTGACCTTTAAAAAAAATCCTAAGGAATACGGCAAGTAATAAGTCACTGTTTAGAAAACAATCAAATAGAGAAAAAAATTTCATAACATGGTGAATACTGAACTAAGAGTTCGAAATAAAAAAGAAAGCAATCCAAACAAAGATTTATAAAATATTCCACGAATTTACAGTTTAATCCCTGCATCATTTATTCAAAATAATTTCTTACAGTGAGTATTTTTAAGTATCGGTAAAAATAATACACATTACACTACATCAAGTGAGTAATCAGTTACACTTCTAGCAAGGCCCAAGGTTAGTTACATAAACCTCCGCATAAAAGGTTAAAATTAATAAAACGGTTTAAAAGTAGACCTTGAAGCGGTATTCTCTATTCCCAGAAGAAGCCACAACGAATCTCACGGATTTTGATTATTTTATAGCATGGGAAGTCTCAAGACGTTCAGAGTCATAAAATAACATCTGCCGCGTAAATAAAACGTTTTATAGTTGTTCTTGTAACCCAGACGTAACTAAAATGAACGTAAATTCTTGTGCAGGACAGGAACCTTTAAATAAAGAAAATCTAGAGAAAAAATTGTGCAAACCCACTGTTACTATAGATGTAAGTTTAAAGTAGAAGATTGCTACACATTGTTATTGAAACCAAAACGTTTTGATAACACAGTTAACATATTACGTCAAAAAATAATCGTAATCAATATTGAAAGATAACCAAGGTAGAAGATACACTATATATTAAACAAGATACTGAGTGATCTCGAAAAATAATACGGTGAATTAAATCACTTAAAAATTTTAAACATGGCATACACTGAAAATATATGAATCTCAAAAGAGTATGTAAAATGTACTCACCTGAATGAAATCCATCAAATTTCCTCGCCGTGTGGAAATTACCTGAAATAAAAAACACTATCGGAAAATTTATCATGCAAACAAATAAAACATAAAATCGACGGAAAAATAATGTTACATGGGAATGGAAAAGTGTTTGTACAGAAGATTGAGAGCATTACAAAATAATACGACAAATTATAAACACGCTGAAAATATGACTGTTTTTGAAAAGTCAAGGTTGAGCCAGTGAACGTACTTTAATAGATTTCATTACAAATCGCCCTAAGTGTAAAATAACATAACATTGAGTCCTGGAATAGAAGAATGGACACTTTTATTGCACCGCTATAAGTTTTATCCAGAGATTGGAGAGCAGCAAACACACGTTAATAAAACTAATGAAAATTACTCCAATTACGTTAGACTTTTAATAACTGAGAATTGCCATTAAAAGTTCAATTAATTTCTGATTTAATACAGCACGCAGGTCAAAAAAATTACGCACAAAACTAGAACGGAACAATAAAGTTGTTTAAAACTTATTTATCTACTGACCTATACACAGAAAGTTAATAGAGAGCACAAAAATTGGAGCAAACTGCAACTTGATATAAATATATATTTTTAATGAATTCTACCGCATCAGGATTCCAGCCAAAATCTAGATGAGAAACAAACAAGAATTTCTCGTTGGCAATGGCTGGATCGTTTATCATTCCGCTACAGTTCTTTGCCAATATGAATCGATCCTTCCTAAGATAACAGACAAGTGTAAAGGAACGTGTGTTTCGTATGAATGAAGCATGAATAGTTATTACGCTTCAACGCGCAATCGGATACCATATATGAATTTTTAAAGAAGTCCAAGATTTAAGACAAGGTAAGATACATAAGTATATTATAGCGGATAAGCGTTTTAGTGATTACTGACTACTTATGAAACCAGTAGTCACTACTAGCTAGCAAAACTGTATATTCGCGAAGATGTGGAAAGAATTTCCAGATACACGTTGAATTCTTGTCAGCTAATTGCCGTGTCCGCAATCATCAGTCTTTATCTTCATCATCGCTTTCAGAACATAATTGTTTCGAAGATAAAAGCGCACAAATATGGACACGCAATTCAATATAATAGAGACGATGGATAGAGATAAACAAAACATTCAAAGAATGTTGCCAAGCGTGAAACAGATGGCATATGGGTGTCCCGAATGGTGATGAATGAAACATGAATAATTATGAAAGCTCCGGCATATAGGCGTGAAATCAAGCTTTGAATTCGTGACAACTATTGAATAATCCTCGTCACGATGTGGACGGAGATTCGAAGAAGATATTATGATTATGTATTGTTAGAGTTCATAAGTCCCATGAGAGCTAGATTAAGCGAATGTGTGTCAGTTGTTCGGTGAATTAGTAACGACAATTTTCCCATGATATAATGGACAAGACAAACGTGTGAATAAGGATGGTAAGTCCAGCATTCAATTATTATTAATGTCTTCCTAATATTTTAATTCATAACAAGAATTTTATTGTCTCATTGTTTGTCGTAGTCTCATTCAGTATTAGTACTGGTAGTTTATGAGGTCTTATAAGGAAGAAAACTTTTGTGTTGGGTTTTCGTTGCGTGACGCTTTATCTGATATTAGTTCATAAAGAAAACAGCAAGGTTATTCAACTAAGTTCGAATGCGATATCAAAGTTTCCCATACATAGTGGTACTAAAGCTCACAAATTACTAGACTTATTACTTAAACGCGCCAAAAAGATGAACCATTTATAAAAAAATGCCTAAGCCGGTTACGAGTGCACATACACACAGACAATTCAAAAATAGTCTTCTTCGCTTCACCGCAGTCGGTTAAAAATAACAACTACGAGTATTCTATTGCGAAGCGTGGATCACGTTCTCCGTATTTAGGAATTTTGGTAAACTGTCAAATCATTAGGTACTGAGTACTTTTGTTTTTTTGGTTAATATCTTTCTCTAATATTTATAAGATTCTTCTGTCCTCGTGTTTGTCACCAAACTCCTTCGAAACGGCTCGACCGATAATTATGAAATTTTCTGTTTATGTTTGGTAGGTTTGAGAGTAGGTCGTAAGCTATTTTCATATCTCTAGTGGCACAACAACAGTTGCCGGGTCAGCTAGTTATTATATAAAATACTAAAGAATTATGAGAATTCTGTGAAAATTGTAACAAATTAAAGCAAAAGATTGCATGATCCGTGGCATAAACATGACCCAGTCTCGCCTTGTCAAGTTGAAGCTGTAATTCATGGATGCTAACGACTTACGTTAAAAAATTATGACGAGTTTCGGGGATTTAAACGATCGTTCTCGTGATTTATATTTGAGAAAAATTTGAACTGTTTTTATTACGTAAATTAGGAAATCTTTTGGACACCGCTAAAACTTAGCTGTTTCGATGGAAGAATTACACATTAAATTTGATTTGATTAAGGGGATTTATTGAATTTATTTTTGTCTTTCTCACTCTCACGGAGATTTGGTAGGTGCGACATGCAGCGTCGCGGAAGAATATAGCAGAAAAACGACGTTTTACCTAATTACTCAAAAACTAAGCCAGTTATCAAAAATCTGTTCTAAGCGTTTTAGGATATTATTATTACCGATACATTAAAACAAAAATTACAATTACATCCATTGTAGTTTCCGATAAAATATAGAAAAACTGAGATTTTGGAGCAACTTTTGGGAGAACTTTCTATCGAGAAAATTTTATCCAATCGTGTTTCTGCTACTAAGCGATTTTAGATTAAAGACCCAAAATACATGAAGTGTAAATTGTCTTTATAGTTTTTGCATAAAACTTCATACAAAATCGCTAAAATACTGCTTCTAGGCCGTTAAACATTAAATTTGATTTAAAAAAAATCCTTTATTTGTGTTTTGAATATCATGTAGCTAGGTACTGTATTTTTTTATGAAAACTTATTAGGTACTCGAGTAGTTGTCTATTAAAGACTACTTGATAGTCCTATTAAAAAAAAACTGCTAACAATAGTAAATTTAATGGATCTGTTTGTAATAGTGCCATTTAAGATTTTATCTACGCTCATTGCTTAAAGTTCGAATTATAAAATCGAAATGTGTCAAATAATTACCTCCTTTATTCACAGACTTCTATAATTATTAAAAAGTTATTCATAATAACATCGCTCTACTATGGAAATATTTAAAGAAAGTTGTATAATATCCATAACGATACACGGCTCTGGACTCCTGTATTTGTATCTGGGGTTTTGAAGGAATTGATTACAGTACCGCTATCGGCAATACAACGGTTAACGGTTACAATTATTATTTGGGGTAGGTAATATTTTTTATGTAATATTTTTTGTGAATCCACAGACAACATATAGTTGGTAGTCATTGCCGAGAGTATAGATGGGCCATGATTGACCATAGACAACAACACAATGTCTAACGTTCTGCGTAACGTTCCACCTGGGCCTGTGATTATGATTATGATTACGATTACGATTACGACTACGATTACGATTACGATTGCGATAACGATTACGATTATGACGTTATCTCGTAAATCTATCGTCCGTAAACCGACTTTACAGACAACTAATTTTTTTTGTTACTTAGTCAAAACTTTGCGCTGAAAAATGTCTAGTAGTGAAACCTACTAAAGAAAATTTCACTCCACCTGACATCTTAGTAGTTGCAATGATTCACGACAAAAGTTAGCAAGATTTTATGATTTGGATTTATGATAATAATATGAGCGTAGATAAAGTAGTGTATGAAACTCTACATAATTAGGTATTAAAACACTCGTGTGATACTATTAAAAAACTCGCCTGCGGCTCGTTTTTTAAACTCACACTCGTATTTTAATACCCCCCATTATGTAACCGTTACATAAACTACTATTTTGTTTTAGAGCTTATTCATTTTGATTTTGCGGAATTAACCAGTGGGATTTTTGGATCACATAATTGATTCTTCCCACTTCCCAGTATGACACAGATGGTAACATGAAACCCTGTGTACTGGACGGATCCAGTTCGTTTAATTGATTGAGCAGTTAATTACAGAGTCACTAGAGAATGGGCACTGTGTTATTTTATCAAGTTTGTAATACGTACTTATGGTATTAATTTATTATTATAAGTACGTAATTTACTTGGATGTTAAAAATGTAGGTAGAAGACTTAGGAACACTTCTCGCAAATGATAGAAGAATGAACCGTTAGGATAGGTATACTCTCCAGGTTTACCTAATTACTAAAAAACTAAGCCAGCTGTTGCAAATCCATTCTGAGTGTTTTTGGATATTATTATTTACGACAAATTAAAACGAAAATTACCATTACATCCATTTCTACATCATCATCATACCATTACATTTTCTATTTTTTATGGGAAACTACAAATTAGAAAAATTATGAAATGAGATTTTGGAGCAACTCTTGGGGGAACTTTCCATCGAGAAAATGTTATCCAATCGTGTTTTTGCTGACGCCAAATACATAACGTTCGAATTTGAAAGTAATTGTCTGTATAGTTTAATTGCAGGTAACTAAAAATCATTTAAATAAGCCATCTTGGCAGTTAAATATTAAACTTTTAACAACTTTTTCACTCACCCAATAAATAATGCCTGTGGAAATAAGAAGCCTACCCTTTATCTTCGTTAACGCTAGTTAGGACCAGCTTTATTTTGCAGCGTCAAACTTGACGGGAATTTAATATTTGCTAATTAAATAAATTTTCGGCGACAGCGACAGCCAATAGTCTAAGAGGTAGCTGCTCTATTTTCCACTACATTAAAACACTTGGCATACTGTTTTCTAAGACGTGGTATATATAGACAGTAGAATATTATTTTAGACTACAATTTATATCCTAGTAGATCACGTACTAATCAAAATTAATGATCCCTACTTATTGTCATCGTATAGAATATAGATGTATATATACCTATGTAAAATTTATTAATTTTCAATAATTTCCCCTTGATGACCATTGACCACCCAATGAACCTTCGTTGCTTTTTTTTTACAGATGTATTAATATTATTTTTCAAATATAATAAAAACGTCGTTCAAGGCACGTGCGGATTTATTGTCATTTCCACTCGTCTCCATTGTTGACCCGCACTTTCGGCTTGGGTCAACAAACCGAGAATCGTGAAGAAATTACATACTTTCTGCACTTGTACCGATGTCTGTACTAATTTCATAAGATTTCTATGACTTCTGAGCTAAACATATATAAAAACTAAACATTTAAACAAACGTAATAGCAAAGCTTGTTTTTACGCTCTAATAAAAGCTTTAGTCTTCAACAGTATCGGTTGATGCTAAAAGGATGCGCTACGGTAGCTTTCAGGTGAAACCTAATAAATGACCTCACGTTCCCCACATTCAACACTTAGCAGCTAACCGCATTAAAGTTCCGTTCCCGTATCGTGTTCAGAAGCGAATGAGAGGCACCGGGCACGGGGCTGAAGTTTCTACCTATATAATTTCACTAGGTACATCCATCTTTATTCACTGACAACTGAATCACTCCACTGCTCACGGTAGATGCCTTGGGGATTTTGACAAATCCTTTACTTTCTTTCCTTTGTAAAGGGGGTCTTGTACGAATTTTCAGCTTGATCCAGAGTAAGGGCGATCAGGTGTCGAAAGTGCATGCTTCCGCGATCCTTTAGCGTCTACGTCTAAGACGCAGGTGGCTGGCTGCGCTGGGTTTTAGTGCCGTTTCCGACTGCCTCGGGTCAATGTACACCGTGTCGGAATTTTTTTTTATTGAAGATAGGCTTGCGCTTGACGACAATCATGCCTGATGGAAATCAATGATGAGGTCTATGACGGAACGCGCTTGCCTAGAAAATGCCTATTCACTCTTCTCTTGAAGGCATCTAGATTGTTCTTGGCTGGAAACACGGAGGCTGGAAGGGCGTTCCACACCTTAGCGGTTCGTATCAGAAACGTGGAGGAAAAACGTTTCGTGCGAGTTTGTTGGACGTCAACCACATAAGGATGCCACCGCTGAATGGAATGGAAGTGACTTTTTTTTTTAAATAGCACTAGCTGACCCGGCAAACGTTGTTTTGCCATATTTTTTTTTTCCTCTCGAACAGAATAAATAGTATCCTATGGACGTCTCCTATATATAGATAATGAACTTTATGTCAATTGTATAAGATACAAAATAAATAATTCTCGCGAATGCACCAGGGTTCCTCGGAAGACGCGCGACCTTTTTTGGCTCCTATTCTTATAGGTTCATTGTGCTTTGTAAAAAAAATAGCTTCCATTCCATTCTGCCGCGGTGTAAATAGACCCTAAGTCAGTGAATTCCCATATCCGGCCAAAGGCTTCATGCGGATGGGATGCGTAAATGCATTTCCCAGCGAAAAAAAGACTGGACGATGATGCTGGGGAAATCGTGGTGAAATCCACAAAAAAAAAATAAGTAGGTGAAATCCTTTCTGATGATCTTTCTTGTAAACATTCTGAATGTAACCCCAGTGCAAGTCAAGGGTTTTAACGAATATATGATGAGTTTGATGAGTGAGGGCTTTTTCTACAAATCATGTAAGAACCGGAATACTGGCTATACCTTCCATATTTCAGTCAGGTTAATATTGCTCCGAGACTATAAATGATTTAATAAGGGCCGAAATAAATAACATCTGTCAGGGCATCTCAGTTTACAAGGCCGAAGGAGTTTTCAGTAAACAATATCCTGTGAACAAATTATGGCCATTTGTTCCAACTTCCACCGCCCGGGTGGGTGAGACTTTGTCAATGTTTAAATAAATAATAATAAGCATTCGTTTTTCCGTGACCTTCCTTTACAGAACTTGACGTGGTAGAATACACGTAGGTCTAGGTTCTAAATTCGAATGTATGTTTTTTTGTTTGTTACCACATAACTTTTGACTGAGTGAATCGATTTTGATGATTCTCTTTTTATTAGAAAGCTGACGCTTCCCGTATGGTCCCATTTCCAATTCTGATAATGGTATCCATGAGAAAACTATGTAAGTCTTAAATATTTAATTGGAAACGATGAATACAACTGTAGTTTGATGAGAGTTGAAGTCGGATTTTGTTAATTAATAAACGAATATTGTTTAAGTGGGAAGAACCACATCGGTTCCAAGCATGAGCTAATTTAGGATTTTATATAATTTACTAGCTGACCCGGCAAACGTTGTTTTCCCGTTTAGGGATATAATAGTTTACGACCTACTCTCAGATCAACTGAACATACACAGAAAATTGCATAACAATCGGTCGAGCCTTTTCCGAGGAGTTTGGTAACAAAATCCGGCACGAGAATTTTATATATTAGACGAAGATAAACAGTTTTAGATGTTATCTGGTAAGGAGAAATACTCCGGTGATCACCTGCTGTTGACTTGACTGCTCGTTTACAGTACGCGCGGCGTACTAACTGTACTAACTGTAGCTGTACTAACGTAAGCTATAAAAAATTCGGTACGGCGACGAAAATCACACCATTTCTTCAATAATAAATGGCAGTAAGAAAAGGCTACTTCTGTATCCAAATGTATCATGACGATGTGTAAATTGTAGGCATATTACTCGTAATACGTCGGGCTACATCTAATGTATGTAACTTATTTTTCTATCCATTTATATTATACTTAACAAGGAGAACGGACTCTTCGCAGCTAATTACCGACATTTGAGTGGCGCCCCAGCCACCAGCCTAGTAAGTAGGTATTCAGCATCCAAATTTTGCTGCAGTCCCAAATAGCGCAATGTCGAAATTCCTGCGTCCAGGTCATATTTTTTATTTTATTTCCCAGGTCATATTATGTATAGGTAATATTGATGGCTAAATAAATAGCTCAATGAATATACCTATTTGAAGCTTTTGAAATTGCTTGAACGTAACACCGAACTTGTCACTTTACATGTAGCTGCAAAAACCGTGGCACGCTCTACCCTTTCAGCAACCAACTCTATGCCTAATATGCGAGCTGCTCTAAGTTCTGGTGGAAATGTTCCTACTTTATACATTATATGCAATAGTGTTACTATTTCAGTTATATCTTATCCAGCAAGCATCAGGCTATTAATTAAACAGCTAAGCACGCTAGAGTCAAGTATGGTAATACGCCAGAACAACCTATTTGCGAGATAATGCGGCAAATCTCACACCACACTGCGTACTATCTACGCCTCGCAAATTACCAGCAGCTGTGGAACCGCATAATCCACAATTAGATATAACAGACGTGAGACGTTAAATAAAAAGATTACATCATTTAGAAGCCTGTACTGGTGTGTTTATAACGAAAAAAGTTTTTGAAGTGGAGATTTTGAAGAGGTTTCTTCAGGCCCGTTGGACATTTTTTGAGGTGGGAAAAACAATTGAACTCTGATACCGTTATCACCTCACGGTTTTATAAGCAACACTTGTATAAATATGTATCTGTAATACAGTAATAGTCTGTCTATAGTTTGACGATGCAAAAAATACACGCATATTTTTTTTAAACATCTGGCACTCGCGAAGTTGTGCATTATATTTTCCAAAACTAAGTAAATACTATGCCTTAGTGCTTTAGAGAATGTTGTATGTCTATAGCGCAATAATATGAGACCAATTATTTATTATAGGATGCCGTAGCAACATCGCCTACTGGAAACTACTCACTTAAAGGACTGAGCGATAAGATTAGGTATTTAATTAGGAAAACTACCCATCTGTAAGGGTTTTATTAGTGCTGACCTACCTACACAATACCTCACAAGGTGCTGACTCTGCACTGTCGTAGAGTAATCGTAACTTATGTATGGATGGTCACTAATATGTATACTATAAAGGCGAAAGTTTGTGCAGTGTGTGTGGAGTGTGCGTGTGCGTGCTTGTGTTCATGTTTTTTTTTAATTTTAAATTTTTATGTGTGTGTGTGTTACGCCTTCACGCCGCAAATATATTTTGTATTTATACAATGGCCTACTTTTGATCCCGGAGAAACCTACGGATCTCGCGGAATTTGTGAGAAACTGAAATTCACGCGGGCGGGGCCGCGGGCCTCCGCTACTTTGGAATATAACGAAAGCTACTCGACTGTCATTCAAGTTTGATATTTTCGAATTGTTGCGATTCCTATTGCAAATGAAACTCGGCTCATCTTTGAATCTCTGCGCTCGGAATTCCCTTTTTTTCCTCGATTACCCTCATTAGCGTTCTGGCAGGCGCGCGAATTGCCACAACAGTAATACCTATGCGAAGTCGTTATCACGTTTGCAGATATAATATTATTTATCAAGCTATATTCGACTACAGTAACCGAAAACTTATGAACTTATTAAAATTCGGAGCATTGCTATACTTTGTATACTTGTACTTGCCCTTTTAATTAACTCAACACACGATTTTAAAATTAATTATTAGGTATTAAATCCGAAACTAACTGTTCCGAAATCTCAAGCAGACAAACTCGAGAGTTTCAGTTTATATATGGTGTCATGTAAGACCGATCTGAAGTGCATTTGTTGAAACTTATTTCCAGAGAACATTAAGGCATCGCAGGATCGTTATTGGACTCAGCGTCTATGATAATAAGGATCATTTTCGCACTGAGGCAAGATTTTGCGAGTCGTTCAAACGTACACGGCACGCCGGATGTGAAATTTTCCACGGTGCTCCAGTGGAGATAGTACAGGTTTTTTACGAATTTCGCGTTGACTCACATCGCACAGACGAATCGAATGGTACTATACATTTACAGCCAACCACTGCGTGGTCTTCTCCATGGGGAGCAAGTCCCCACGGGGGTACGGGCCTCGAGGCTTGCCTCCTTACCCGGGCGATGTGTCGCGGGGGAGCCACGCTCCCTCGGTGTTGTTCTTTTAGCCCCGGTAAGGGGCTAAGGCCTCGCCTTTATGGCTTGAGGCCAGCTGGTTTGACGGGTCTGGTCGCCCCGCGCGGTCAGCGGTCATGTCGCTGCCCTGCGCGGGGATGCTGGGGTCCGGTAGCATGAACCCCACGTCGTCGTCTTCGTCTCCGTCACTGTCCACGCGCGCGCGCACGGGGGAGGGAGACCGCAAGAGCTCACGAGGTAGCGGACGCCCCGTTGGTGGCCGATCTTGTTGTGGTGCGATCCCGTGGAGGTGTTCGTATGGCCCGTTGTCCGCGCGAGCGAACAGGTTCCGCGTAAGACCACGGACGAACTCCTCCACGGTGGGCGTCCTGGTGTCCCGATGTGTGTCGTCATTTCTGACGTACCTCGGAGCTCCCACGATCAGGCGGAGGCACGACCAGCAGCCGGCGCCTCTGGGTGGCTGAACATAGTGCGTACCAGGCAGGTGCCGCATACGTCAGGCGAGAGCGGACGTACGCCCCGAAGATACGGAGCTTGGTCCTTGGTGTCCTACAGCCAACGCCGTCTATGGACAGTCAGTGGCATGCGGCTATCAATAGATGGCGCTGTAAATGTATGGAGCCATTCGATTCGTTTGAACGATGCGAGTCGGCTCAAAATTCTTAAAAAATCCTGTACTAACTCTTCAGGCTTGTTCGGAATGGACGGTTTTCGTTCATTCAGGAATGTATTTTTAGCGTGGCGCGCTGCGATTCATGCCAGGCGTGAACTGGGTAACCGACCTCAGGTCTAGAGTAACGCAAACAAACAAGTGGTATATACCAACCAACACTGACAGCCTTTCGCCAGTTTTTTCCCCATGATTTATGGGGTTATGACTCACCCACGATATTTTTACAGATTCAGAATAAACACAATCGTTCCCGTTTTATATGCCACCGAAACGTTTTTCCTCCACATTTCTGATACGAACCGCTAAGGCGTCGAACGCCCTTCCAGCCTCCGTGTTTCCAGCCAAGTACAATCTGGGTGCCTTCAAGAGAAGAGTGAATAGGCTTTTTCTAGGCAAGCGCGCTCCATCCTAGACCTCATCATTGCTTTCCATCAGGCATGATTGTCATCAAGCGCAAGCCTATCTTCAATAATAATAAAAAAACCTGCGGTTTCTAAACCTCAAAAGTGTATTCCTAGAACCAAAAAAAAACTAGCCCTTTTTTCATATCCAATCTGTAAGTAGATTGGATTATCTGGGATTTTTACCCACTAAAACCCCCTCAGTGGACATCCTCAGTGCTCATGTTGGAAGCCCCCGGGATCTCAAAGGAACGCACCGGAGGCTCCCTTACGCATCTCCCGTTTGGCTCACCTCTGGCTGACCCTTAACTTTAGCTACTTTCAGGGAAATTCAGGGTCAGCCTCAAGGTCCCAAGCTATGAAGGGGTCTGGAATTGTTATCTACGGCGTCTGCGAAAGGGATCTGATCTCTCTCGATCCCTCTCCGCAGCCTAGAAGGAACTAGCCCTATCTTAATTTTTTGGGTAACAAAAACTTAACCAATGTTTTTTTGTAGGTTTTCACTTTATTCCAGTTTATTTTTAGCCGACTTTAAAACAGGAGTTTCCGTTTGTGTACATAATTACTTAAATTTAAGTACATAATTACCTATTGTATGATGCTATTCCGCAACTAGTAGTGTTATTATCTCGCTGCAGACTCGGTCATAAATCATTCGAGTTTTCGCTTTTGTTGTTCTTTGTTTCGCTTTTGTTGTTCTATGCACAACTCAACCAAGAACAAAAAAATGCGAAAGCTCGAATGATTTATGACCCAGTCTGCAGCGAGATAATAACACTTTTGATACGGTGTTCGCTTTCGAATGCGTATTTATTGTTTCTGTACAATAAGTCGCATAAAATATTCTTAAAAACTTTATGTAGGTAGGTATATTATTAACAAGTTTGCAGTTGGATCATCATTTCTTAGACTCAGTGTTCTAAGAAGAAGAACGAAAACTTTTTAACGGGCACTAACGTACACTTTGTAGTATTCATTGATCTCTCGTAACTGTTATCCGTAAATCATAAAACGATTGACTCAGTGGAAGCTGTTAAGCCGACTTTGTAATGTTTATGACTCAATTTTTCCCGCTAACGCTTCTCGGGAAATGGAAATTCTTTTCTTATTATTCATTTGGGTATTGTTTGGGTTTTATTGATTTTCTTGACAGCTGGAGCTCTGGGACCAACAGTAAGAGAAATGGTAAAATTTCAACGGTAAGTAACTATACTATTGTATGAAGCTATAATTAATGTGAAGTCTTTCAGTAACTTCAGACTTTCCAAAACTGTTGCAATTTAGTCCTCAATATGTATTTAGTAATCAAAAATACGATATACTTAAAATTTTTAATGTGAAGTGAAGTTGACTTTATTTTGTTTTTAATAAAAATCTCTTGCCAATTTTTGTTATCAAAGTCCTCCAAAACGGCTCTACCGATTGTTATGAAAGTTTCTGTTTATGCTCTGCAGGTGTGACAGTAGGTAGTAAACTAATTTTAATATCCCTAATGGCAAAATGACGTATGCTGGGTCAGCTAGTTTTTTTTAATCTCCACTGAAATAATTTTAAGCCTTATTTCAAAATATTATGCAACTGAATTCTCCATAACAATGTGATCGCAGATTTAGTTCAGCCCAGTGACCAATAAGTACATACCTAAACGTCACGACTCACGATATTGTATAGAAAGTTTAATTTCAGCTGAGAATGTTTATCTATCTTTAAAAATCTTGATTCAATCATTCATTCATTGGCTCACAGAAATTTGGCAGAATTTTCGCCCATGATGTAGACAAGGGAAAAGGGAAGACTTCTCGAAATTCTCACGGAATCGCCTGAACAAACGAAACCGATTTAAATAAAAATCTAGGTTCTTATAGTAGATTCTATTCGATATTCCAGGCCTCGGTTCTTAACAAAAAATAATACCCGAACGGCAATAAAACTGTTATACCTCAAGTTAACACCGGTTTTACGTATTTTCATGAAACAATCGGAAATAATGACTATTTTACGATGAGGATAACTAATTACAGGTGCATTCAGCACTCGTGCCACATTCTAATAACAAAGTATGTACAGGTGATTTAGGTAGGTTAGGTTTGGTTAGGTTAGGTTTTATTCGTACGGATAGAAAAAAAGCCAAACTCGCGCACCGAAAAAAGCTTAGGAAAGGTCTCTTCGCGTCTTACCATCGATAAGTCACATGGTTAATCTATCGATCGCATAGTATGTTATTCACATATTTTTTCAATTGTTGGATTTCGTACCGAAAGCAATCATAGAAATAAAATAGGGACCTAAGTGAAAATTAAAATCTTTATTTTTCACATATTATAGGCCTATATAAAATAGGCTCTTATGTAAAGTCAAAACTCTACCACCAGGTTCGGAAAGCAGGTTTGCACCGAGAAGAACTGCCAAGAAACTCATCACTTGTATAAAGGACAGCTCATCTATATATATAAAAGAATGAGGCATTTTGGTGATTTTGGTTGTTCCACGGATTCCGCCAAAACTAAAGGTCGTAGAGATCTGAAATTTGGTACCTAGGTAGATATTAGGTCATAAATTCGTACTAAGACGGGGATTCCAAAAATTCAAATTTTAAGGGGTAAAAACCGTTGGTTTTATGGATTTCCCCATACAAAAGTGAATTTTTTTTCGTTGTTCCAGGAATTCCCGAAAAGCTACAAGTCGTAGGGATCTGAAATTTGGTACCTAGGTTGATATTAGGTCATGAATTCGTACTAAGACGGGGATTCCAGATATTCAAATTTTAAGGGGTAAAAACCGTTGGTTTTTTGGATTTCCCCATACAAAAGTGAAATTTTTTTCGTTGTTCCAGGAATTCCCGAAAAGCTACAAGTCGTAGAGATCTGAAATTTGGTACCTAGGTAGATATTAGGTCATGAATTCGTACTAAGACGGGGATTCCAGAAATTCAAATTTTAAGGGGTAAAAACCGTTGGTTTTATGGATTTCCCCATACAAAAGTGAAATTTTTTTCGTTGTTCCAGGAATTCCCGAAAAGCTACAAGTCGTAGAGATCTGAAATTTAGTACCTAGGTTGATATTAGGTCATGAATTCGTACTAAGACGGGGATTCCAGAAATTCAAATTTTAAGGGGTGAAAACCGTTGGTTTTATGGATTTCTCCATACAAAAGTGTAATTTTTTTCGTTGTTCCAGGAATTCCCGAAAAGCTACAAGTCGTAAAGATCTGAAATTTAGTACCTAGGTCGATATTAGGTCATGAATTCGTACTAAGACGGGGATTCCAGAAATTCAAATTTTAAGGGGTGAAAACCGTTGGTTTTATGGATTTCTCCATACAAAAGTGTAATTTTTTTCGTTGTTCCAGGAATTCCCGAAAAGCTACAAGTCGTAGAGATCTGAAATTTGGTACCTAGGTTGGAATTATATCATGAATTCGTATTCAGAAAGGGATTTTCGAGATCCAAATTTTGAGGAGGAAAAATTTTGAACTTTTTGGCCGCCATTTTGAACTTTTTTGTTACTGGGCCGATTGCTTTGAAAATCGACTTTTGACTATGGCGATAAGCGTAGAGAAGGAATTTGTGGTCAAAATTTAAAAAAGTGGCCGCCATTTTGAACTTTTTTGTTACTGGACCGATCGCTTTGAAAATCGATATTTGACTATGGCAGCAAGCATAGAGAAGGAATTTTTGGTCAAAATTTAAAAAAAAGTGGCCGCCATTTTGAACTTTTTTGTTACTGGACCGATTGCTTTGGAAATCGATATCTGACTATGGCAGCAAGCATAGAGAAGGAATTTTTGGTCAAAATTTAAAAAAGTGACCGCCATTTTGAACTTTTTTGTTACTGGACCGATCGCTTTGAAAATCGATATTTGACTATGGCAGCAAGCATAGAGAAGGAATTTGTGGTCAATATTTAAAAAAGTGGCCGCCATTTTGAACTTTTTTGTTACTGGGCCGATTGCTTTGGAAATCGATATTTGACTATGGCAGCTGGCATTGAGAAGGAATTTGTGGTCAAAATTTAAAAAAGTGGCCGCCATTTTGAACTTTTTTGTTACTGGACTGATTGCTTTGAAAATAGATATTTGACTATGACAGCAAGCATAAAAAAGGAATTTGTGGTCAAAATTAAAAAAAAGTGGCCGCCATTTTGAACTTTTTTGTTACTGGACCGATCGCTTTGAAAATCGATATTTGACTATAGCAGCTGGCATAGAGAAGGAATTTGTGGTCAAAATTTAAAAAAGTGGCCGCCATTTTGAACTTTTTTGTTACTGGACCGATTGCTTTGAAAATCAATATTTGACTATGGCGATAAGCATAGAGAAGGAAGTTGTGGTCAAAATTTAAAAAAGTGGCCGCCATTTTGAACTTTTTTGTTACTGGACCGATTGCTTTGGAAATAGATATCTGACTATGGCAGCAAGCATAGAGAAGGAATTTTTGGTCAAAATTTAAAAAAGTGGCCGCCATTTTGAACTTTATTGTTTCTGGGCCGATTGCTTTGAAAATCGATATTTGACTATGGCAGCAAGCATAGAAAAGGAATTTGTGGTAAAAATTTAAAAAAGTGGCCGCCATTTTGAACTTTTTTTGTTACTGGACCGATCGCTTTGAAAATCGATATTTGACTATGGCAGCAAGCATAGAGAAGGAATTTGTGGTCAAAATTTAAAAAAGTGGCCGCCATTTTGAACTTTTTTGTTACTGGGCCGATTGCTTTGGAAATCGATATTTGACTATGGCAGCTGGCATAGAGAAGGAATTTGTGGTCAAAATTTTGAAAAAGTGGCCGCCATTTTGAACTTTTTTGTTACTGGACTGATTGCTTTGAAAATCGATATTTGACTATGACAGCAAGCATAGAAAAGGAATTTGTGGTCAAAATTTTAATAAGTGGCCGCCATTTTGAACTTTTTTGTTACTGGGCCGATTGCTTTGAAAATCGACGTCTGACTATAACCAGCAAGCATTAGGAAATATTTAGTGGTCAAAATTAAATTAAATGACGGTTAATACATGAATTTTGGAAACTTAACGCCTGAGGGAGTAAAGCAGAAGATCAACGTGAGCGAAGCCGCGGGCGTTTGCTAGTACTTAATATGCATATACCTTACCATACCTCAGTCATACTTAATATGCGTATACCTTACAATCAACACATCATTAATATTTAATCTATAAGGAACAATATGGTAAAGAACACATACAACCCCATCATTTATTTTGTCTTATCCCAAACTCTCTTCATTAATAAGAATATCTACCAGAACATCAGAGTTACTATATGAATATTTTCCAAATATCCACCGTACCTCTGATATGAGCCAACAATCATCTATTGTTTCTTCTGTTTCAATCTTCCTTCATTATAGTAATCAGAAACTACTTATCGCTTTCATTGAATGAGGTGTTATAGGTGGCGATAACACTTGCTCTTTTCAAAAATGTCATTATATAATACAAGTTTACTTATAAAGTATGAAGAATAATTATTACATATTTTTAAGATATCTCGTGAGGAGATGGAAGCATATCCCTATCATTCATAAGGCTGCTGATAATTTCTATAATATATTATTACGTTTAACCGGATGCGTTTTATCGGCGTGTACAAAGTGCTGACTGAGGGACGAGTGTTTGGTTTGGTCGGCGAGCGGCTCAAAGACGTCACGCGGAATTATACCGCAACAAATACCAACTGAAGCGTTACCAGTTACCACCCAGAGCCGTCTAATACCGTCTACCAATTGAACAATAACCTAATGCCTCAAAAAAATCAAATATAACTTTGTTGTTTTGTATAGTTTGCAGCCACGAAGTGCTGGAACGACTTGCCCCCTCCCCTGCGTGACATAAAACTTTCAAAAAAATTCTTTAAACAAATCTAAGAAAGTTCTTGTTGAGTCAACAAAAGGGGGAGCTTGTTGAGTAGGCGCTCATCGTATTTCAAACTTACCAATTTTTTTTAAATTTTAAATATTATTATTATAGTAGTAGGTATAGTAAAGTATATAAATATATTATTTTATTATATTATTTTTATCACTTTTTATCACGTTTACTTTATATCCATAGTTTTTAGTCGTTTATTATGACTCGTTACCTATAATCACACTAACCCACTTCAAAATATTATAAGTAATTTAGCATATTCCGTACTAAAATTTAAGTATAATTGTTTATTTAGAGCCAGCCAGCTAGAGCCAGCGAAAGCGCCGATCAGTCGGGTGGTGCGAGCCGGGACCGGCGCTTGGTGGTGCGGCTGGCGCGGCGCGGCCTGCGTGACGAGTTGTTGCGCAGCGCGCGCCTGCGGCGCGGCGCTACCACGCAGGACATGGGCCTCGATGCGCCGCCCAAGCGCTTCTATGTCAACGAGCGGCTGACCAGGAGGAACCGGAACCTCTTCTACCTGGCTCGGGAGGCGGCGCGAAGGGCGCAATGGAAGTACACCTGGACCAAGCGCGGGCGCATCTATGCGCGGAAAGCGGATGGCCAGCCGGCTCATAGCATCAAAGTAGAGGCAGACGTTGATCGGGTTTTTGGTGTCACCCAATGTTTGTAAACCAGTTGTGGAGTATAAAAAAATCAGGTGCCGTGTCAATCTGCAAAAATAATTTTAGGTATAATAACTGGATGATTATCAGAGTCCAGGTAAATTATTGTGTAAGTTTATATTTGTGTAGTATATTATGCTCTTGTATTGGATGTATAGATTGTGTAACTTGTAGAGTAAGTGAAAAGGTATCAATTGAGTGTATCTGTGTTGGAATGGGTAAAACTAAATTTAAGGGAAAAAACAGCAAAAAGTTTAACTTTTTTAATCTAATTATCATATCACTACAAGCAATTAAAAAACATTCACACATGTTACGCAATATTGATATTTTAATGCAATGGGTCTATAGTCTAAAAATATTCAGTACAGCTACTGTGGTGTCTTGCCTCCAACTGGTTTATGTAGTATTTAATTTATTCCAACACTTTCCATACCACATAAAAAATAATTCATACTTTGCTCAAGCAGGTACAGCAAAGAGCCTGGAATTAAATGAACTAGTTTATGTTAAAACGTGTGAGTATAATGGTATGAATTTCCTGACTTTACCCTAATATGAAAATTAAATCGAAACTTTTCAAGATTGGATTATTTAATGCAGGCTCTCTTGGAACTCGGCATGAGGAATTTTTGGTGGCGATGAGTGATATAGAAGTAGACGTAATGGCAGTTAACGAAACCTGGCTTAGGGAGGGAGAAGAGGGGCTTGCTCCACAGGTGCCTGGCTACCGCTTTCTTCACTCACCTCGGCCAACAAATATAAAAGAGGGGCGCGGAGGGGGAGTGGGTTTTTATATAAAAAAAGGCATAAAATTTACTATCTGTGAGCATCCAAATCCCCATTCAGTGGAACAAATGTGGTTGAGCTTAAGAGTTGGTAGCAAAAAGATCATGGTGGGTACAGCTTACCGGCCACCATGGCAGGACGTTGATTTATTTATTGACTCTATGACCCAGTCCCTGACTCTTTTCTCAAGTTGTGATACCCTAGTACTTTTGGGAGATTTCAATATCAATTTACTTAGTCCATTTGACAGTAAAACTAAGCAGTTTAATGAATTTTTAAACTATATGAATCTCAAGCAGGTGGTCACGGAACCAACACACTTTACCGATCACAGTGAGACTTTGATAGATTTGGTATGTACGGACGGCTCGTCTCGAGACGTGGAGGTGCTGCACATAAAAGAGTTAGGTGGTCATGCCATTGTCACTGTCGCATTAAACCTGAAAAAGGCTAAAATAGCTCCTCGGTGGATAACTATGAGACCACTAAAAGATATTAATGCAGAGGACTTTAATGCGGACCTAAATAACATTCCATGGAGTGTCATCAAGTCTTTACCTGAAGTTGAAGATATGGTATCTCAACTTTATGCTTATATTCTAACTTTATTTGACATCCATGCGCCTTTAAGAAAAACTAAGGTGGCTGAGCAATCATGTCCTTGGATAACTTACACCATTAAGAAAATGATAGCACTGCGGAATCAAAGTCATTCTAGATATAAAAAATCAAATAAAGAATCGCATAAGCAGTATTACAAAGATTTTAAAAAACTTGTATGGGAGGCTATGGAAGCTGAAAAAAGAGCTTATTTTAAGACTTACATAAATCAGTGCATTAATAAACCACTTCTGTATGGAAACATTTAAAGAAAAATATAGGGATTAAGAAGCAAGAGTATGATATACCTTCAACGTTATGTGACCCGGAGAAGTTAAACAAACACTTTTTGGATATTCCGCATAGTGCGAGATCCTCACTATCTAATCTTACGTACTATGAATTCAACAGGTTTGGGCCAAGCATTTTTAACTTAAAAACTGTAACAGAAGCAGAGGTACTTAAAATTCTGAAAGGGTTAAAATCAAATGCTAAAGGCCATGATGAAATCACACTAGAAATGCTATACTGGACATTGCCACAGAGTTTAGGTACTCTAACAGCTATTATAAATAAGTCTATAACAACGGGAACCTTCCCTAGTGCATGGAAAACTGCAATAGTCAAGCCTCTTCCGAAAGTAAATAATCCAACCAGTATGAAGGAGCTTAGACCTATTAGTATATTACCATGCATATCCAAAGTTCTAGAAAAGGTTGTATGTGCACAAATGACATCTTATGTAGAGGAGAACAACATTCTGCCCGTTCACCAGTCTGGCTTTAGGAAATTTCACAGTACATCAACGGCTATCATGGATGTAATCGATAACATCTTAACAGCTCGGGACCAAGGTATGGGAACCATTCTGGTACTGCTTGATTTTTCACGTGCCTTCGATTCAATTGATACTTCGTTGCTGCTGTCTAAGTTGTCGTTCTATGGATTTGGCTTTTCAACTATAAAATGGTTCAGTAGCTTTCTCAGTAACCGGGATCAATTCGTACAAATAGATCGAGGTGATGGTACCCATTTGAAATCCTCAACATCTTCAGTACTTCGAGGAGTACCTCAGGGGTCGGCGCTTAGTCCATTGCTTTTTGCAATTTACACAGCAGATATAGTCAATTGTTTCTCCAACTGCAAATACCATCTTTACGCAGACGATGTACAGTTATATTTCTCTTTTAAGCCTCAGGATGCTGCAGATGCTGTAACAAAAATTAACAATGACTTAAATAGAATAGCTAACTGGTCAGATAAAAATTCACTGTTATTGAATCCTCTTAAATCTAAATACATGATTTTAGGAACAGTTAAAATGACAAAAATGATCGAAAGTCTGGATCCGCAAGTCAGAATAGAGAGTAATCCAGTAGAAAGAGTTTCTGAGGCTAAGAATTTGGGGGTAATTTTCGACTCAAGCTTACATTTTGAATCACACATTACAAATATTGCCAGAAACTGCTTTTACAGGTTAAAAGTACTGTACAAGATAAGATCTTACCTGAGTGAAGAAATCCGAATACGGCTATGTGATTCACTGATTTTATCTAAGCTGAATTTTGCGGACACAGCTTATGGGCCTTGTTTGCTGGAAAGAACCAAGAAATTAACTCAGAGGGTCCAGAACGCTTGCGCTCGGTACTGTTTTCCTATTGCTCCTCGTTCACATATAAGTCCTTATCTTAATCAGGCAAACTTACTAAATATGTCATCCCGGAGAAACTTGCATCTGGCTACACTGTTATTTGGCGTTATCTCTACTGGTAAACCGGAATATCTCTTTACGAAAATTAAGTGGGCAAGACAGCACAGTAGATTTCCACCAAGAGGTTTGGCGTGTCAATTAGCTGTGCCAAGACACAGCACCGCCGCATTCCGAGGCAGTTTTAGGCTTGCTTTTTCCAGGATTTGGAATGTGATTCCGCCCCCAGTGCAAAACCTGAAATCAGTATTCGCCTTTAAAAGTAAACTCAAAAAGATTTTATTAGACAAGCAAAAACTGGGTTAAAAAAAAAAAAAAAACAAAATTCACTCACTTCACTTAAGTTTAATTTACATCGCGATTCACTCAAATACCTGGAAGGGCAACACAAATAGGTCTTAAGGTGTTTCTGTTGTTTATAAAATCTACTTTATCCATTTATTCCAACGTTACCTGTTGAACTTAAAGGTAAAGACACTTTTAAAAACAAAGCCATAGAGTAAAGTAATATTTGATAATAAAACACACAACACAGGTCACAGACTCCTAATCTAAAAAAAAAAACCACAGCACAGATAGTAAATAGTAAGTGACACTGCCAAACTTCAAAGAAATGCCTCAGAAGTCAGGTGGAATGACAATAATTATGTAGCCATATTGTAGCCATAGCATTTAATTTTAACATGTTCCTTTTTATTGACCAGCGAAGTCAAATCGGCGGGCAGCCCGGGCCGGTCCGGGACGTCGAGGTTTTTTTAGGGGCCGGCTGAAAATCAGCGCTGCGATGGTGTATCTACACCATCTCGGCATTATGCTGAGTCGTTGCCCCTTTTTGGGTTTACTGGTCACAGGTTTCTTTAGTTTTAGTATTATCTTGGCTTTGTAAGTTTGTTTTTTCTGTATGTATCTGTGTCCATTTTCTAACCCAAATAAAGTTTTTTATTTATTTATTTATTTATTTATTTATAAATCGTCCGATATTATTTGGATCCACGGAAGACCAGCGCTATGACCATGGAGCAAATCCAGGCTCCACGGTCGTAGCAAACGCTGAGTGGACTCCATTTTGGAATCACGCAATTTCACACAATATAAATAAAATTTATTCTGGCGGACTATTTAACTGTGTTGTGATTCCTTTCTTTCTTGTCTGAAATGGTAAGGCCTCTACGGCGTAGAGTCTACGCGCCGACGTATATATTGTTCGGTGAGTCTATAGCCATACCTCTTCTGAATACCTAATGGACCAGTATGATAATTAAAATTGAAGAAACCCGATTGCAAAAATGTCAAGTGAATAAAAATAAAAACCAAATCGCTGAAACAATTATATTTAATCATATTCTGTATTATAAACTCCTACCTCCTAACAAATAAACGTGGAATAATAGAATAGTTGTCCTTCTTCAAAAAACTTTTCGACAAAACTTTTGTCCTTCTTTGTCATCAGCAATTTGAAATTCGATGGAACGAGACAAAACAGAGTATAACATTTCCACCTTTATTCCACGTTTATTTGTAAGAGGGTTACTCAATACGTTAGCTTAATTTTTTAGCGCTCAAAATCCGCCATTTTAATTTTTAGGGTTCCGTACCAAAATTGTAAAATGGAACCCTAATGGTGCGACTTTCTCCGTCTGTCTGTCTGTCTGTCTGTCCGTCACACTCGATTATTTCAGTAACTACCGGAGCTATCGATATGAAATTTGGAATAGTTGTGTATATTAGTGGCCCAATGACACTGGAATAAAAAAAATGGAAATTATTTTTGTTCTTATTTAAAAAGGGGGGAAAATCGGAGGGTTGAAATTTAAAAGAGAGATAACTGTACTGTGTGGGGTACCATATGAAAGGGTTTACTTTGTACATTCTAAAACCGACTTTTAATTATTATTAGTCATGATAGTTTTTGATTTATCGGGGAAAATGTCTAAAAAAATACTGTTCCCCCCCTTATCTCCGGAGTTTACCAATCGAAAAATCTCAAATAATTATGGTCAATAGGAATTTACGTATATTTTACAGGAAAACTATAGCCAATGCTCTAACTAGCATAGTTTTTCTGATATTAACAATAAACCTCTACAAACAAAGTTAGTTTTGCGGTTCATTAACAAAGGTACCGTTTTACATCTTTGGTCGTTACAGTTTTGGTCGTGTTACATCTACATTAGTACGAACGAATCTTAAAAGTACCTAGCTATAACTACCTTAGCTTATTTTGCTTCAGTACTTCTTGAGTACGGAACCCTCGGTGCGCGAGTCCGACTCGCACTTGGCCGGTTTTTTTTTCTATTTAAAGACACTTCTGTTTTAGGGCAGAATAGTATAAACACTGTCGTAAAAATATTGGTAAAAATATAATTATTTTATTTTATTTATTTGATATCAGTAATGATATTTTTTTTAAACAGGTAAGATAAGTGTATATGTACTTATAAGGATGCACTAATTTCTATCAGTGACCCTAGTTAGTGGTAGTGGTAGTTAGTTAGAAACTATGCTTTTGATGTCTGTGGGCAAGCAAGCAAACAGTTTTGAAATCCAATTAGACGTGATATTACGT
The DNA here is from genome assembly GCA_036785405.1 of Coenonympha arcania. Lineage (NCBI taxonomy): Eukaryota > Metazoa > Arthropoda > Insecta > Lepidoptera > Nymphalidae > Coenonympha > Coenonympha arcania. The sequence continues at coordinate 9,841,849 of CM072072.1, forward strand.
TAAAACCGTTGATAATTCCATTAATGGGAAATCTTCAAATGTAAAAATATAGGTAAGTAAAATATACGAAATGACGCGTTGGCTGTCTGTGGGCAAGCAAAGAAAGCAGTTTTAAAATAAGATTAGGTAGACGTGATATTACGTTAAAAGCGTTGATAATTCCATTAATGGGAAATCTTCAAATGTAAAAATATAGGTAAGTATAAAAAATGGAAAATTCTTTCCAAAAAACCAACTTCAAATGCCACTACAAAGAATGAAATAATTTTTAATGTAATAATAATAATAATAATAAATAATAAAAGCCTTTATTCACTGACCATTTAAACTTACAAGCTAATCTTATAAAACAATGGTATTCTTAAATCTAATTTTATAGCAAAAAATAATATTATAAACTATAATAACTTCAGCTCTGGTCAGGTTGTCTATCGACATAGGCCTCCCCCAATTGTTTCCACATCTCTCTATCTTTAGCAGTCCTTCTCCATCCTTTTGGTAAATCGTCCTCCCATCTTTTAATTTGACCTCCTCGTTGTCTTTTCCCGTTCCTTGGATACCACTCTATGACATCCTTAGTCCATTTTCCTTTGTTAGTCCTCATTATGTGTCCAGTCCAGCTCCATTTCAGCTTTCTTATTTTTTGTAACACGTCAGTGACCTTTGTTCTTTTCCTTATTTTTGAAGTTGTCCATCGATCCCGTAGTCTTATGTTAAGCATGCTTCGTTCCATGTTGCGTTGACAAACTACTAGTTTTTGGATGTTTTTGCTCGTCTCAGGCCAAGTTTGGCATCCATAAATAAGACATGGTAGAATACATGTGTTATATAACTTGCTTTTCATTATTATGGGGATTGTTTCATTTTTAACTATTTCTTTTAAAGACCAGTACCGTTTCCAAGTGCTGCATATTCGCCTGTCTATTTCTTTAGAATATTGGTCTTTTATTGAAATGAGTTGTCCTAAATATATATATTCTTCTACATATTCTATAATTTCTTGTCCTATTACTATGTTTTCTTTTGCTGCATTCGTCATTATTTTAGTCTTCGTTGGGTTCATTGATAGGCCTGCCTTCCTGCTTTCGACATCTAATTGTTGTAACATAGTTTGTAGTATGCTTGGTTTCTTGGCAAAAATTACGATGTCGTCGGCAAATCTTAAGTGATTTAGGTTCAATCCGTTAATATTGATTCCGAAATTTACCCAGTCTAAGTTCCTAAATATATTTTCTAACACTGCTGTAAAGAGTTTTGGGGAAAGTGGATCGCCTTGCCTTACGCCTTTTTGAACTCTAAATTCTTCGCCTTTTCTTTCAAGTTGGACTGTTGCTGTGGTGTTTTTATAAATTTGTTTTATGATTTGTATGTATTTTCCTTCTATTCCTTGGTTTTCTAGCGTTTTCCATATATAAATATGACTCAGCGAATCAAAAGCCTTATTGTAATCAACAAATGCCATATAATACAGCTGCCCGTATTCATTGAGCTTTTCAATTATTTGCTTTACAACATGAATATGGTCAATGGTAGAATAATCAGCGCGAAATCCAGCTTGCTCTCTCGGTTGGTTTTCTTCTAGTTTGTTCGATATTCGCCCGAGTATTATTTTAGAAAACACTTTGTATATATTGGGCATAAGGCTTATAGGTCTATAATTGTTTATTTCATTTTTGTCACCTTTTTTGTGTAATAGGATGATGGTGGATTTCGTCCATTGAATCGGTATTTGCTCAGTTGTTATTATTTCATTGAAAAGTTGGGTCACATATTTGGATATCGCTGGTAGGGACTGTTTTAGTAGTTCGTTGGATATTTTATCATCTCCAGGAGCCTTTCCAATTCTTTCAATCACTAATAGTCCTTCGTAATATACAACTTGATGTGCGAAGACAATTATCGACAATACGAAGAACAATTATTAGTGATTGAACGAAACATTGCCCGACTTCGAATTGGTGTACATTAAAAATTATTTCATTCTTTGTAGTGGCATTTGAAGTTGGTTTTTTGGAAAGAATTTTCCATTTTTTATTTGAAGTCGGTTTTTATTTTTGTTAAACTTTTATTTTATTTTTTGATTTTTAGTGGTTTGAAGTTCACTATTTTTTTTTTAAATATGGGTAGACCTACTAAACGTGCTGCTCATGTGAGACAGGGCCGTTTAAATGAAACGCACAAAGTCAGGGACAAACTACCTTCTTGCGTGGTAACTGGTATAAATCGCACCTACATAATGATGAGTAGCAATAGTAAGTTGATTTTAAAGTTGTAGAAGAATATTTTTTGTTAATTTTTTATTCTTATTTTAAGTGGTCTGAAGTTCACTATTTTTTCAATATTGGTAGACCTGCTAAACGGGCTGCTCTACCAAATCAACGCAGTTGATGAGTCGTGAAGTAGCGACATATGTTAGAACACCACCAGAGAACGTAATTCCCAAAGACGTCAATAGCTGTGGTGGTTTTCTGGCGTCGAATCCCGCGTGATGTTAAGACGCAACATCGTTGTTTCAAAAGGACTAGAAGCTATGGGCATGATAAAAAAAATCAAATGGCCGGCTTTGAGGAGAGATCAATAAGAGGGTGGAGAGCTACCAGAAGCCGTGTATGTCAAATGTGATGATGAATCTATTGGGCTTAGGCTAAAAGATAGTGATGGTTGCATACCCATACCTCCATCTAGTACTACTTACGTTTCAGGCAGCCGAATGCTGCCTCTAATATTAAGCTGGGCGGTTACGGTCCATAAACTACAAGGCACCACCCTTGAGAGGGCTGTAATCGACCTTGGCAAAAAAAAACTTTGCTAAGGGCCAAATATATGTTGCCCTTAGTAGAGTTAAAAGTTTGGAAGGCATAGTCTTATCAGATTTGGACGCCAACAAATTATTAAATAGACCACATGACGGTCACATGTAATTATTGATTAAACATATAACGGATCAGCATTTAGTGACGTCACGCATGTTACACTCATGTTGCAATGCAACAACGAACGTAAGCGCATTGAAATTTGATTACAGATACCTAGTTAGAATTTCTGCCACAGGTCGCATCCTTACTGTAAGCCGTTAGGGAGGCCCGTTCCATTGATCATCATCATATTCGGTTACGGCAGTTATTTGACCACTTGACCATAACGACGTTATGGTAGGGAAATATCTGGATAGTCTATAAAAGATTCAGCTGAATATCAATAATTTGCTCCTAAGAATTGAAGAGTTCCGTTATTTTGTCATAGATACCATTATCAGAACCTAATCAAGTTTTCAACAAACCACCCTTGAAGTACATTCTTCCAAATAAAACAATAATCATCGAAATCGGTTGGCGTGATATTGAGTTATTCATCTATTTGTCGCGCAAGTACTTAATGAAAATTTAATACTTATATGGTTTTCTCATGGATACCATTATCAGAACTGGATAAAATTAAAATGGGACCACATGGGAAGCGTCAGCTTTCTAATAAAAAAAGAATCATCAAAATCGATTCGCCCAGTCAAAAGTTATGAGGTAACAAACATAGAAAAAAAAAAAAAACATACGCGTCGAATTGAGAACCTCCTCCTTTTTTTTGAAGTCGGTTAAAAATATACGAAATGACGCGTTGGCTGTCTGTGGGCAAGCAAAGAAAGCAGTTTTAAAATAAGATTAGGTAGACGTGATATTACGTTAAAAGCGTTGATAATTCCATTAATGGGAATTCTTCAAATGTAATAATATAGGTAAGTAAAATATACGAAATGACGCGTTGGCTGTCTGTGGGCAAGCAAAGAAAGCAGTTTTAAAATAAGATTAGGTAGACGTGATATTACGTTGAAAGCGTTGATAATTCCATTAATGGGAAATCTTCAAATGTCGTAAAAATATAGGTAAGTATAGGAAATGACGCTTTGGCTGTCTGTGGGCAAGCAAAGAAAGCAGTTTTAAAATAAGATTAGGTAGACGTGATATTACGTTAAAAGCGTTGATAATTCCATTAATGGGAAATCTTCAAATGTCGTAAAAATATAGGTAAGTATAGGAAATGACGCTTTGGCTGTCTGTGGGCAAGCAAAGAAAGCAGTTTTAAAATAAGATTAGGTAGACGTGATATTACGTTAAAAGCGTTGATAATTCCATTAATGGGAAATCTTCAAATGTCGTAAAAATATAGGTAAGTATAGGAAATGACGCTTTGGCTGTCTGTGGGCAAGCAAAGAAAGCAGTTTTAAAATAAGATTAGGTAGACGTGATATTACGTTAAAAGCGTTGATAATTCCATTAATGGGAAATCTTTCGCCGTACCGTGACCGGCCATGACGTAGGGCCGCTGATTCTATTATCGGTACCTACGTTAAGATTACGGAAATACGGTTTGCGCACGTTGCGGGTGCCTGTTGACTCAGATCGCCTTTTGATGCAGAGCTGTAGGTAGGTTATGGTAGAGAATAATAGAATAATTGCTATAGGTAGTAGTGTTATTATCTCGCTGCAGACTCGGTCATAAATCACTCGAGTGTTTCGCTTTTGTTGTTCTGCAGTAATGCACAACTCAACAAAGAACAACAAAAGCGAAACACTCGAATGATTTATGACCGAGTCTGCAGCGAGATAATAACAATACTATAGTGTTTGTTTGTTTGAGCTGCTGAGTTTTTTTTGCACGTGAAATAGCAACTTAAGGGGATTTATTGAATATATTTTTGTCTTTCTCAGTCTCACGGATACGTAGGTAAGTGCGACATGCAGCGTCGCAGAAGAATATAACAGAAAAACGACCTTTTGCCTAATTACTCAAAAACTAAGCCAGTTATCAAAAATCAGTTTCTAAGCGTTTTACGATATTATTATTACCGACACATTAAAACAAAAATTACAGTTACATCCAGTGTAGTTTCCGATAAAAATTAGAAAAACTGAGATTTTGGAGCAACTTTTGGGAGAACTTACTATCGAGAAACTTTTATCCAATCGTGTTTCTGCTTCTAAGCGAATTTAGATAAAAGACCAAAAATACATGACGTTTAAATTTGAAAGTAGTTGTCTGTATAGTTTTTTAATAAAACTTCATTCAAAATCACTTAAATGCGGCTTTTACGCCGTTAATATCGTCGAGGGCAAGATACTTTTAACCGACTTCAAAAAAACGGAGGAGGTTCTCAACTCGTCGGAATCTTTTTTTTTTTAAACACTGCTCTCCCTGCTGACCTTTTGAGTGGTAGGTTCTGAATTTTATAATGTCTATACTTACAATGGCTTAAGCCCCTTTGAGTAATAACTGATAATACAGTCCAAGGTGTAACGCGCTTGCCTAGGAGATGCCTATTCACTCTTGATTTGAAGGCGCCCAGGTTGTAAGTGGCGGGAAAGACAGTGCCTGAGAGAGTATTCCAGGCCTTTACACTTGCAGTGCGTATCAGGAACGAGGAATCAAACCGCTTCGTACGCGTCTTTGGTACGTCGACTATGAAGCCTTTTCGATGCCTTGCATATGGTAAAAAGGTGACGGGAGAACCAAATTAAATAGTTCCTAAGCACTCTCCGAAATATTATATTCTGTAGATATTAAATCTGTCGTGAAGGAGCAAGAAAAATCCAAAAACGAAACTTACAAACATTTTAATTTTCATGTTTACTATATGGAAAGGGTCTTACAATTTTAGTTTAACCTATTACCTTAACTTACTTATAGTTTAACTATTATAACTAAGCCGAAAACGCCAGCAATTGATATAATGATACTGTATTAGCTTCGCAACAAAATACTCACTTAGGTTCATAATATGCAAAGTAACTCGTAATTCCAATTAATATCAAATACCACCTATCTATGTGTACGCAGACTAAAAGAAAATAGACACCGTAGTAATCATACAGATTAAAGACAAGCCGACTGTTGTTATAATTTGGATAATGCACATTGCACATCATAGAGTTCAGACCATCGAACGATTGCAATCGCGGGAAAATTAATACTACTAAGTTTCTTCAGATGTGCCTTTAAGACGTGCTCGTCGACAACCTGAACGATTTGGCTATGGTAATGTGTGTGTGACCAGTGAATTAAGTGTTAGTGATATAATGCTCGAGGAAGCGTTAAATGGGCCTGAAAGTGATCAGTGGAAATTAGTGATTAGATGAAAAGTGAACTTAAATTTTTTGAGGACAATGATGCGTGGGAGCTAGTTAATATTCCACCAAATGGAACATTAGTTCTATGTAAATGATTTTTTTAAAAGGGAAATTTGATTATGAAAATAAAGTTAGATATAGAGCTAGGTTAAACCCTTTAGTTTACGCAAAGACCAGGTATTGATTTTGATGAAACTTTTTCACCTGTCCTCAGACATTCAACCTTAAGATTGTTATTTGCTTTAGCAGTGCAGCTGAAATTAGATATTTGTCACTTAGATGTTAATACTGCATTTTTAAATGGCTTTCTAAATAAGACTGTGTATATGGTGAAACCACCAGGTTTTCAGAGCACTAGTGATGATATAAACAAGGTTTTACTTTTGAAACGTGCTATTTATGGCTTAAAACAGTCATCAAGAGCATGGTATCAAAGAGTTGATCAGTTGTTACAGGTTTTAGGGTTTAATAAATCCAAATCTGAACCATGTTTATTCACTAAGATAAATAAAAATACAAGAATCTTTGTAGCGCTATATGTTGATGATTTCTTTATATTTTCTAATAGTGCAGAGGAAACTAGTAAATTAAAGAAAAGTTTAGCATCAAGTTTAAGATTAAAGATCTTGGTTGTATTAAAAACTGTTTAGGAATGAGAGTTGTAGTACTACTGTAAAACTACTAAAAAAAATGGGTATTTTATGAATTGCCGCATGAAACATCTGTTCAATTTGATTCAGGGAGGCTATTCACGTAACGTTTTCACACGTGATGTTAATCAACAAATAAAATAAAAAATGAACACTGAAAAATGAATGCTTTGAGTGTAAAATTGAATGTATTTCAAAGTAGGAAATACAATCACAATCGACTATTTTGAGTTTTGAACTACATTCAATGTTACGCTCTATGTCAATAATTGTAAAATTATTTTTTCAGTGTTCGCGAAAAATGTTCTGGTTTCAATATCGTCTGATGATATATTATTATGTAAGTACCATAACCTTTTTAAACATTTCATATCACGAAATGTAGCCGAGGCTTTACGTAAATTGCAAGTTTGCCAGTTTTGCAAGTTCATATTAGACTTAAATTACCATGGTAAAATTTCACCCTTAAAAGTTACTTAATACTTCGTAGGTTTTCTATATTCCTATGTCTTCGTTCGTTAGTGTCAGCTAACGGACGTCCACTGCTGGACAAAGGCCTCCTGCAATGGTTTCCAGCCCGCACGGTCCTGCGCCACTTATACCTATTCAGCGCCTTCCCGCGACTGTTTTAATGTTGTCAGTCCATTTGGTCGGAGGCCTGCTAACACTGCGCTTTCCTGTGCGGATTCCTATATCTAAGGCCCGATTTTTCAATCGCCAGATAAACGTCAACTAAGGAATAAATATAACGTTTTGAAAGATTTTGTATGGCATATGTTTCAAATTTATTCCTCAGATAGTCTACCTGGCGATTGAAAAATCGGTTCTAAGTCTAATATTTTCTCTTAGTCTAAGTTATACTTACCCAGTATAGCAAGCTGAGTTAGAGAACATAGTACATTTATCAGTACATACATCTCTGTCAACAGACATAAGCGGTATTCTCAATATACCTCAGTATCTAATACCTACCTCATTTAATACTTCGCTAACAGGAGTAGGCATTGAGCTTTAATTTCTACGCTTTCTGAAGGAATTTGTTACTGGCACGTAGCTTGCGGACTTTACTATGAATGTCCGTTTAATTAATTTGACGACCTCTCTGGCAGTTTGCACTACGATACGAGCGGAAGGTCTTGAGTTGGATTTCCAAAAAGGCTCAGTGTAGAATTTTCTTATTTTTTTGTTTATATTATGGTCTGGTAAGACCCTGGACCCTATATCGTTTCAAAAACACGTTTCAAAACGATATAGGGTTTTGACGCATTGCTGCATTGCTAGTAAGGTTTACTCTTCGTGAGTTATTACGATAGCCTTGCCTGCATCAGTAGCAACCAAATGAGTTACCTTTATTATTCTTTCTAAATTAAGACCATAACCCTGACCATAATGCCTGTATCATCACTTACATCAGATGAGATGAGAGTCAAGTAGGCACTGATTCGTTCGTTTGACGCTGACGGACGTCCACTGCTGGACAAAGGCCTCCTGCAATGATTTCCAGCCCACAAGTTCCTGCGCTACTTGTATCTGTGCCTGCCTTCTCGCGACTCTTTTAATGTCGTCTGTGCATCTGGTCGGAGGTCTGCCAACACTGCGCTTTCCCGTGCGGGGTCGCCATTCCAGCACTTTGGGTCCGTTGGTTCTTCAAGCTAAGTGCCACTTCAGCTTCACGATACGTTGAGCTATATCGGTGACTCTGGTTCCTCTACGTATCTCCTCATTTCTGATTTGATCACGCAGAGAAACTAATACTAACTCGTAATTGAATTAAAAAAAAAATTGGCAGAAGAAGGCATCTCCACTCCAGTCTGTTGAGTACTTACGTACGTATACTGTACGTTAATTATCTAGTAAGCTGGAAACTATGTGCATTAGCGTGGTGAATCATTAGTCAGAGGAGGCAAGTGAACGGTGGCGCGGCGCTGTGTGGCGCCACATCCACGCCACATCCACGCCACATCTATAAGTTCACTTTATCCTACTTTAGCTGTACTCTAACGCTAAAACAGGCAAAATTGCTCAGTGTACCACACCACACCGCTGCAATAAATAAATAAATAAATAAAATATATACGGGAAATTTATAGATTGCGATGTGTAAAATGTCCCGTATTGATTAAAAAAAAAAAATTAGCACACCGCAATCTAGCCCCAAAGTAAGCGATAGCTTGTGTTATGGGTACTAGATAATTGATGAATATACATACATACTAATACACATAAATATAATATACTGAAACACCCCGACACTGGAAAACATTCAAGCTCATCACACAAACATTTACCAGTAGTGGGAATCGAACCCACGACCTCCGACGCAGACGGCAGGTTCGCTACCGCTACGCCATTCGGTCGTCAGAAAAATATTGCCAGTTTAGTGGGTTTCTACAAGATATACTGTGGAGTGTGCTCAGGAACTCCACAAACTTGAAAATCCTTCACCTTTCCTCCATGAACCGCAAATGCAGAGAGAAGTGGTTACTTCACTGTAGCTGTACTGTCTTTGACTCTACGCTAAAACGGGTAGAATTTCTCAGTTCACAACACCGACGCAATGTTGCAAATTTAGCGAGTTTTTACAGAATATACGTTCGAGTATCCTCAGGAACTCCACAAACTTGAAACTCCTTCACCTTTCCTCCATGGACCGCAAATGCCGAGAGAATTGGTTAGTTTACTGTAGCTGTACTGTCTTTGACTCTACGCTAAAACGAGTAGAATTTCTCAGTTATAACAACACCGACGCAATGTTGCAAGTTTTGCGAGTTTTTACAGTATATACTTTGGGCTTTTCTTAGGAACTCCACAACCTTGTAACTCCTTTACCTTTTTAACGGAACCGCAAACGATGAGAGAAGTGGCATCCTTAATATTATGTTATCCAATGAACTAGACCGAAACTTTTTTTGATAGGAACCGCTGAGACACCTTCCATTCAAGGCCGGAACGCCCAGTAAAGTATAATCATCTTCCGTGTTCCCAGTAAAGTATAATCTGGATGCCTTCTAGAACAGAGTAAATATGCATTTCCTAGGCAAACGCGCTCTAACTTAAACCTCATCGTTGCTATTCACAAGCGCAAACCTTTCGCAGTTTTAATAATAAAAAATCTAAGGTTATCTAAGGTATACGAGTCGAACGGTCACTGTTTCTCTTCTTTAGTGATAGCATAGCCCTAAGAAGACCCTGACTAAATAAAACTTTTATCATACGATACGATACGATACGAAAGTTAGGAAAACGCTGTTAGGTTACAGGGTTTCCGATGCGCTTACAATCATCCTCAAAGTTTAAAGAGCCCACAACGAACTCAGTAGGAATTCGCAAAGTACTTAATTGAATAAACTATTTCTCTACTAGCAGAGAAGGTACACTAAAGTTAGTTACTCTCCACCAGCGCAGCGCAAGCGTTATATTTAGAACTAACCGCGAAAACTAACTAAAGCAAACCGCAGGACTTCACTGCTAGTGTAAAACAACTAGAAACTTCGATTCCAGGCTCCACTGGCACTTATCAATGCAAGTACTAATTAGATTAGTTCCGAACTAGTTTTCTAGGTCATGGAGATACGGCTAGCTGTTGAGACAATGTTGTTATAATATTACCTAATACCTACCTACTAATATAATAGGCATAACGACAAATAACCGGACAAGTGCGAGTCGGACTCGCGCACTGAGGGTTCCGTAGGTACCTATACTACTACCGGAGGAATAAAACCATAAAAACCACTTTTCTTGAACCGCATAACCAACTTATTCAACATTAAACAACTTCTGTCGTCATCAAAGTTAAACAAAATATTAGACTTGTTGAATATCAATTCAACACGTATTAAAAAAAATTTTTGAGTTTCAGTTCTAAGTATGGGGCACCCCCAAAATTTATTACTTTTTTTTTAAATTTTGTGTGAAAACCTTAATGCGGTTCACAGAATACATCTACATACTAAGTTTCAACAGTATAGCTCTTATAGTTTCGGAAAAAAGTGGCTGTAACATACGGACGGACAGACGGACAGACGTTTTTTGCCATTCGGCTACGGAACCCTAAAAATGGTAGATTTCGTGTTTTTACGGGAAAATTTATGTTTAACAAGTGGAAAATTAAAAAAATTTAAAACACCCACGACTTTTGCAGACTTGTAATTGAAAAAGGATAAATAATTTTTTTGAAACTCCCCGACTAAAGGAAAGTAAGAACTTAGAACCTATCAGTATAATTACAAATCCAAGAAAATCCGCCGGAGCTGCTGTGTTCTGCCTGTAACGGTGTTGATGTTGCTGTTTACCAGTTGATGACTAATTCAATTTCTTTATACTTCTAATATACCGGCAGTTTATCAATACTTACTATTACATTAATTGATATTGGAAACGAAAATAGCAATGGCAGCTCCGACGGATTTTCTTGGATTTGTAATTATACTGATAGGTTCTTAGTTCTTACTTTCCTTTAGTCGGGGAGTTTCAAAAAAATTATTTAATCCTTTTTCAATTACAAGTCTGCAAAAGTCGTGGGCGTTTTAAATTTTTTTAATTTTCCACTTGTTTGATAGTTTTTCGATAAATATATTAATGTAATTTAAATTATATTATTATTAAAAAATGAAAATTAATCTTCAAACTACCATTAGCTCTTATAGCAGCGTTTGAAGGCATCATCCCTTCCAAGTCATAAAGAGACGTTTATTGTGGCGCCCCCTGCTGTTCAATCACAAGAACAATTATCTACGAACCATTGCCAATGACTCACTAATATTTTATACAAAACTGTATCCAAATCGGTTCAGTCGTTTTTGTAATCATTGAGAACATTCGTTTGCACTGTAAATGTTTTTTATGGCGCCCCCTGGTGATCGATGTTCGTAACAACTATCTAAGAACCATCGCCCATGAATACCAAACATTATACAGAAAACTGCATCTAAATCGGTCAAGCCGTTTTTGAAATAAATGGGAACATTCGTTTGTAATATAAATGTATTTCATGGCGCCCCCTGGTGATCGATCTTCGTAACAACTATCTAAGAACCATTGCCGCTGAACACCAAACATTATACAGAAAACCGCATCTAAATCGGTCAAGCCGTTTTTGAAATAAATGGGAACATTGATGTGCACAAACAAACAAACAAACAAACAAACAAACAAACAAACAAACAAAAATATTTTTGCATTATTGGTTTTTGTGAACAATTTAACATACAAACAAACATAAAATCTTTTTAATAGAGTAATGTACAAACGGTCTCTCACCCTAAACGCATATACCCGTACTCCGTTCCGTCGTGGGTAATAAAACTAAAATATCGGTTTACTATAATTTAAAAAAATAAGATTTTCAATAAAATAAAACATTGAAGTACTGCAGTCGGTCATTTTGACTGAAACACCGATCACAGCTCATGACGTCACGCCTTGGTAAACTTGGTTTATTGCCCGTGGTCCCCCCGATAGTCCCCCTAGGGTACCACGGGTAATTTTTTTGCCCGTGGTACCCCTGGAGCTTATAGTGGTACTTTTTTTACCTTATTTGTGTTTTGTTGTTGTGAATTACGCATATTTTGGATCAACTTTATTACGTGTTTCATTGACTGCACTCTAGTGTTAATTACTTAAATATTCATCGCTACGCATAGACACAATGACATGTTTACCTAAGCGTGACGTCAGAGCCGACGCCATGACACCTGAGCTGTATTCGCGCCGTATTAAAAAAATATTAGAAAAATGGCTTAAATCTCTGTTAAACTTAAGTTTATTCCCGAAATAAAGGTTAATTTGTAAATGTATGTAATGTTATGAAAGAAGTTTCATAAATAGTAAATGTAAACCTACATTATGGAAGAGGATTTCAAAATCTTTCGTCACGCCTACAGTAGGTTACATATTGGTTATATATACACATACCGAAATGTTGAATTATCCATCTTAGCCAAAGTGATCAATCTCGAGAGTGTACAGAGCAAGCCTCCAGTCATTACACTATCTGCTAAGTGCATTCGCATAACGCATGTATCTGCAAACATTAGTTAAAGTGATCAATTGGATACACCCAATTAATAGATACATAGTAAATCATCTTGCTATTTTACATACTATTATTTGTCGAAAGTTAGGAATTAACAAACATAAAAATTGGCGGATAACATAATCTCATTTAATTAGATTTTCCGGGCATTGAACTACTTCCATTTTATAGTTTGCTTTGGAACACGCGTTTTGAAAAATAAAACGCTGAATTTGAAAATCTTCGTAAAATATGGAGTATCTACTCCAACGTAAGAAAATTGTGTTACGGATGCTAGATATTTTCAGGAAGGATGATATAAAGCAAATATTATTCTTGAGCCGTTATTCCATTGCAACGTACGCTATGCACGATCATATAACCGATGAATTGTGGCCTTACGAGTATGAACGTCACTCCTGATATGCAAAATTACGCAAGTTATTGTCTCAAACGTAATGCAGTATATGCTATGTGAGTATGAAAAATATATAAACAGTACTGCAACATTACTGCTTTAAGAGAGGTGGTACGCCTGAAATCCAGTCAGATTTATCGGCAAATACGCAACACCAATCAAATAAAATCAATATATACTATATTTCATTTAAGCATAATAATATTTTACTGACTATTCATAAGAGTCAATAAGATAGACCTATATGAAATAAATAAATCATTTGAGTTTCATTTATAGGTCTAGCACATTAGACGCACTTATGACGAGTCATATTACAATAGAAATATTTCATATTACAATAGGCTTATGCTGAGTGGAGGCCCATTTGGGAGTGCACATTGTTCTTCCTGTTATCTATTTTTTCTCTCTTGTTAATATGTACCTAATGTGCATTACCAATAAACTTTTTTTCATTTCATTTCATTTTCATTTCAGAAAATATTATAAAGCTTATGAAAGTGTAACGCAATTGAATCTCGCCCTAAAGTCCACTCAAGAAATTGCTTCATCTCCCACGCTTCGGAACTTAAAACAGAGGTTAAACTTGATACACTGAGCTGACACTGAACTCCGTTAAGTTATTATACAAACTTTGCAAAATCTACACATTATGTTTGCTGCAATTTGAGACAATATAGCTTGTCTTACTTTCAGGACGAAGCTTTAATACATTTCTTGTCTTGTTGTATCGTACGCATCTTCAGTAAGTCGTGAATATAATTATGTGATCATTAAAAAGTATTTTCAGTACTACCAACTTCTTTTTCAGTAATTCAGTACGATTATTGTGCCTATTGTTATAACTAGACTAGGCATCATCAGCTCGGGTAAATTTTAGCTTAAAAATAACGATGTTTTTCTAGATCGAAATCATCAAAACAATATAAGTGAAATTTGTATGGAAGTCAAGACTTTCTTTTTTCTTTAGAATTCTTACTAATTTGTCCAAAAAACTTCTTTTTTTCTGAAATAGAAATGTGCAAATGCATGTTGTGCATTATTGTTATAATTCCGCTAGCATCTCGAGTCTTGATGTGTCAAGATAAATTTACGTAAACGCTGAGCTCTGACACTTTAATTTAAGGAGCTGTCCCGTTCAATTGTTGCTCAGTTGAAATATATTATAGACTGTAAATAAGTCTAGATGGAGTATTACGACGACTGGGATTCCATGTAATAGTATATGAAATAGGTGTTCTTACAGTGGCATCTCAATATATTTATAATTGCTTACTCTTTGTACGTCAAAACATTAATAATTATAAGCAACGTATAGATGTAAGTAACCGTCCAATTAGAAATGGCGGACACAAGTTAGTTGTAGTACCACACCGTTTACGTAAAGTACAGAAGTCCTTTGTGGGGTTGATTGTACGCTTCTACAATATGATCCCGAAGTCTGTTTTGGACTTACCTTTACACAGGTTTAAAGTCACTGTCAAAAAACATCTAATAAGTCGGGGTTACTATACTATTGAAGAATTTTTTAATGACAAGAATTGTTGGAATGATAGGGATATATTTCCATCTCTTCACGAGATATCTTAAAAATTATGTATTAGTTATTGATATTATTTAAGAAATTGTATATAATGACATTTTTTTTTTGAAAAGAGCAAGTGCCGAGTTTCTTGCCAGTTCTTCTCGGTGCAAACCTGCTTTCCGAACCTGGCGGTAGAGTTTTGACTTTTCATAAGAGCTTATTAATTGGGCCTATGTGAAAATAAAGATTTTTCATTTTCATTTTCATTTTCATGTCAGTTGTCCCTGGTAAGATCATAGACAAAAGTAGGTGGGAAATACATATATTGCCAATGATGACCACTCTAACGTGCCTAGCGCGAGCTGCATTGGAACCCTGCTTTAAAAAATCATTACTCAAATTGACTAGTCCCTCACATTGATCCACTGACATTCCTTAAAGTGTAAGAGGAATAGTGTTCAAAGCTGTGTTTGAAGTTACCTGAGGTTAAATGCAAATTACATATTAATGTTTCTAGCATGTTTCGACGCGTATGGTAAAATTTAAAGAAAGAAATAGATGTGACATGCCGGTATAATCACAAGAAAAGAAATAGGTAGGTACTTAGCCATAAACATACAGAAGTAAAATATAGGTCTTCGTATACGCGAGCTCCTAATAATAATAGTACGTACAAAGCCTTGAAATTGATTAATAAACTTTCCATCCCTTCGAGTCATGTCAACAATACCGCAGTGCCGAAGCCTTTGCGAGCCTTTATTCTATTAACGGTGACGCCTATCACAAACGAATTTGCAAAGCCCTTTCGATAAGGTTGTCAATTGCAATATTTTACTAAAGTTTTCAATATAATAAAAACAAAATCTTTGAACGCTACACGAAGCAAGAATTCTTAAATTACATACCAACGCAGAAAAAGAATCTTTGGAGATTTCATTATTATTTAATTATTTAAAAAAGTCAGATAGATTGGCAGATTACAATTTTGAAAACGGAGCTTTAAGGACACAATTTATTTCATAAATATAAACGTTTATTAATACATTGTACTTAAAAAAATATCTACTGGATTTTGCAGGTGTTAAATTGCAAAATTCCATGGTAATAGAATAATCACCAAATTATTTTGGTGCAGTCGTTACTGCACCAAAATAATTTGCACCAAAAAAATTTTGGCAATATTGGTCGAATCTTCTAAATCTCTCCCATTTGACAAAACTTTCCCTTAACGCATGTTTCGCCCCAACACCGGAACATTATAAGGTGTTGCCATTTACTAAGGTTTCCTAAGTAAAAAAATGACAAGTATACTAAGTTAAGTAGTTCCCTCGCATCTCGGGTCAGACCATGCTATGACACGAGTAAAATTCAGTACGTAAGAATACACGACTCGAGATACAGACACTGACCTAAAAATCAGCTTAAAAGCTCCGCTTGTTGAATGTCATCTCTCACGTTACAACAAAAATCCTTTGAAAACGTGGAAGCTTTTCACACCTCTATTACATTAAGTGTGCTGTCCATGACAAGCAAGACAAAACCCTATCGATAGGGTTGCTATTTAAAATGTAATATAAAATTGAAAATATCTGTAAAGGCTAATGGTTTTAAAATTGTCAAGTAAACCAAACAATAAAATTGGAATTTGGCTATTAGAATGTAGAAGTCACAAAATAAGGTATTTTATCTAGAACATGGTTGGTCTTAATTTACCTATTTATAGCTAGCTGACCCGACAAACGTTGTTGGATATGAAAAACAGCTTACTACCTACTCTCAGACCTACCGAAGTTCGGAGGAGTTTGGTAATAAACACGAGACACGAGAATGGATTAATAAAGTTCAGAAAGTTTGAGGAGGAAAAACACAATTAATCAAAAGCTACTCAAAATATACCTAGATGAATGATGATTACTTATGGAAAATTACCAACACGCAAAGAAATATTAATTACGGCGAGTCATTAAGGGTAACAATCAACAACCACTCAGGACTATCAAATACCATTGTTAGTTAATATCAACTGATGGATGAACTGAAAATGTGGAAGGGGGACATGTCAATTACCTTAGATCACGTGTTTGAGTGATCTGAGTCAATTACCGCTGCGTGGGTAGTTGTAAACAAAATTGTCATTGTCAAGGAAATTAATTACCATGCCTTTTCAATCATCTTCAAAGAAAATTGGCGCAGTAGAATAATATATCTATTAACAATGGACACATTTATCATGGACAGGGCCCTTATTCTGTATCTCAGTGATAATCACTGTTGTCTATGGATTGCTATACATTGCCGCTTTATTAAGTGGAACGAAAATAATATTTTGTGGAAAACTTTCAACGGATAAAAAATTAATGTCATTGAAGGCCACTGAGTGATCTTCACTGAGATAAGGAACAGGGGGGCAGGTCGGACTGTTTCTACATTTGTAGCTTTTATGTCACCAGCAGTAAGGCCATGATGCAGTTCGCTCAGCAGCCACCCATAGAATTTTGACAGATGGCGCTACTGATCCCTTGTACGAAAAACGTTTTCGTAAATCGTTAGGATCTTCTGGTTTCTTATTGGTGCTATGAAAACACACCTTATTCTTTTAAGTATTTTCTGGAAAATAAGGCTTTATGCGATTAACGCTTTCCGAGAATTTCCACTGAAGTTAAGATAAAAGCGTTAAACTAAAAGGTTTCTTCAATTATCGGCTTCGACATGAGCTTAAAAGATTAGGGACAGTATTTTAAAAAAAATATTTTTCGGGTTTTAGTCGCAAAGTAATATTTATTCATCATAATCATAAAACAACAAGTTGACATTTTCACAAAATCCGCCCGGGATCTTGGACATGGTATAATAATATAATACTGACATTACTTTAACAATTTTTAACAATTTTTATTATGTTCGACATTTTATGGTAATCTTTGAGACAATGTATAGTGTACGTCCTACCTATTTTCATATTGTGTTAATACCTACCTAAGTTTAGAATTATTACTTTAATATTCATACACCAGTTAATGGTAAAATGTAATCGGCATATCCAAATATTGTAACATCAAATTCTTCGTACATTTTTATGAATAAAATTTCATTTCATTTCATTTCATTTCATGTTCTCCACGTGGCGAGGATAAAATGTTTTTCCCTCTCACCATTTTATCCACTCTCTGTGCAGGGGCACCCAGGTGAAATAAAATATGTCCCCCGTGGATAAAATGAACATAAGACTTCTTCTTCCTTTCCATTTTTCCCTCCTTTAGCCGGTGGTGTAAATAATAATATCACCTGCCAGAAAATTTCCGAGAACAGATTGTGGCGGGGCACCTCCGCTGTCCTTAGCTCATTCCCCATACAATCTCTTCGTGCCATCCGCTTTTATATGATCTTTCGTAAACGTAAATGAAGTGAAAAAATAAAATAAAATATATAGGGAAAATACATCTTAATAATGCCTGCTGCATAGTTATATCTTTCCTACTGCAAAATTCAAACCGGGATCTATTGCAGGATAAATGTTCTAGGAATCGCATAATAATTTCATTCATAATACAGCCAGGAATAGCTTTTATGATAAAAGACGATTATAATCAACAGTAGGATTGTGCGCCGCCCGGTATAAAAGGGTTTTACGATTTCGAAGCCATCGGTTTATATTTACGGCTGCATTATTTATTATATCTTTTAAGGAAATCGTAAAATGAGTCGTAATTTACAGTAGAAATGTAAGTTTTTCAGAGGTCGGGCTTAGTAGGTACTTAGGTTCGACATTGATCGATGACACACGGAGAAAAAAACCAACAAAAATCCTGTTGTAATTACTAAAATATTTGTAAACCCGAGGACAACAAATGCCCTGTATTTACAACAAAACGACTTTAGTAATTGCTTATTAGTAAATGCAACAAATATCTGTTTTGTAATTTCAAGGAAACAATAGTAATATCCGAAGTAATGACGTCATAGACAAAAACTAAATTTGAGTTGGTATTACTAATTTCTTTATTTTATTCTAGCGTTCGTTTTGTAATTCCAAGTATAGCGGTCTCTTGAAATAACTAATGCTTTGTTTTATCCTAGCGTTCGTTTTGTAATTCTAAGTATATAGTGTTTTGTTGTTATAAGTGAAGTTT
The DNA here is from genome assembly GCA_036785405.1 of Coenonympha arcania. Taxonomy (NCBI): domain Eukaryota; kingdom Metazoa; phylum Arthropoda; class Insecta; order Lepidoptera; family Nymphalidae; genus Coenonympha; species Coenonympha arcania. The sequence goes on from CM072072.1 coordinate 9,860,707, forward strand.
GTAATATCTGACATTACTAAAACCGAAATGTAGGAATAACAAATACGATTGGGGTCTGTTTTGTAGTAATCAGTAATATTTGTTAATATAACAAAACTTTTGTAATTTTTAATAAAATTTAGTTATTTCTTCGAATACAAAACAGTTTAGTAAATTCTGGGGGTGTCTTTTTTCTCCGTGCATAGATATTTTAGGCATGAGATGATGTGTGAAATTGAATTATAATACCGAAGGCTAAATTTAAGTTCGTTTTATCCACGGGTGCTAAAGAACTCAGAGAGTGGATAAAACTATGGAGGGGAAAACTTTTTATTTTATTCCACCCGTGAGAAATTATCCCCAGCCTTCATGCTAGCTGGGCTGAGCTTTCTTCCTGAGTTATCGATTTTCTGCTATCAACCGACTTCAAAAACGGAGGAGGTATCCAATTCAACTGTATTATTATTTTTTGTTTGTTACCTCATAACTTTTGACTGGGTGAATAGATTTTGATGATTCTTTTTTTATGCTTCCCGTGCGCTCCCCGTTCAATATAGTCCAGTTCTGATAATGGTATCCATGAGAAAACCATGTACGTCTTAAAGTTTTAATTGTAAATAATGTATTCAACAGCAGTTTGATGGGAATTTAAGTCGGGTTTTTTTTGTAATATATTATTTTGAAAGCAGATATAATCTGCATTATAAATTAACCATGATAGAGACTATACTTACGTCATTTTGTTAAATCTTTGGTCGGTATTTTTCGGTTGGACTTAGCTTAGAAATTATGGTAGGCTATAGTTACCTTTTAGAAATATGCCTTGCTACTTGAAATCTATATATTGGTAGACCCATTGTAAGCTTACAGAAAATTATGCCAATCCGATATTCAAAACACCTATTATGAGAAGGCACGCACACCCGATCCCATGGATCAAGTTTATGTTTATAAGTCACAGACTTGTCGTGAACCGTGATTATAGAGCTTTAGGAGGATTACCCTACAGCAAAAGTTGGAGTAGGATGTAAATATTTAATCAATTTCTGAATGTGTAGCAGTTTAGCTAAAATAAGACGATCAAATCAAAACCTGGCGGGGTGGCCAAGCCCCCTAAATGATTTTTCATGAGAAATTATATGCAATACCGTATGCAACGCAATCACACGCAAGGTCGCCCTGCGATTTCCAGATCGGCATAGAGGAGGTAGAGGTGATCTTAGGCTATCCCATACGACCAGTGTGTTCCTTGAACTTACGCGCAGTACGTCCTTTATGTACTTATCTCATGCAATCTCATGAACCAAATATCTTCTACTCTTCCTAACTTTAGTTTTTTTGACGCGGAAATATTCATTTTAACATAGTAAAATCAATAAAATGGAATCCCGTATCAAGCTGAATCAAATCCCAACTTAATTTTTATAGACTACAGTCTCCACATTAACTCCTACAATTATTCGGATTCTAAAGCTATAGGCAAACAAACAAGTTGTACTTCTTAATGTAATCAGTATGACACGAAATGTGCATAGAAAAGAAAGTAACATTTTGTATGCAAAATTAAATTCCAGATATGAAACACAAATTCCTTGTGCCTATGGTTCTTAAAAAATACTATTTTTTTTACTAGACTATTTTGGTTTTAGACTATTGGACTATTTTGGTTGGAAAATTTGATACCACCTTTGGTCATTCTCCTTTTACGTTGCGTACGTGGTACCGAGTATCTCAGAGTGTTCATATAGCTCTAGAATTCTATTCAAAGCTATAGGATAGCAATCTACAACATCTATTTACAGTACAGTCCGCATGTTTGGAAGTGACGTATCAATTTCTCCGTGATGACATGGCCGAACGGCACGCGACTAGGTACGTGGGTGTATTGAGCGGAGAATTTTAGCTGAGGAATTGAGGATGGTCCTTTATAAGGAAATTGCTTTATCGTATCAAACAGTTTGCTCCGTCTAATGTTTCGCTGTCGTGACGTTGAGTAAATTGAATTTAGTTTGCCATACCTATTAATACTTGTAAACGCAAGGCTATTTGAGGCTTGGCCTGTGGTAACCTCTATAAGCATAATATTCTGTACCTAGTAACGATAACTATACGTGAATGGGGTAAATTAACTCAAGTTCCATACTATTAAAGAAGTAAAACGTTAAAAGAAACACTTTGTTGGCAAACCGCAAACATAACTTTGTTTTTGGCGCTTTATTGTTATTATCATAAAAAGTATAGGTAAGTACTAGTAACAGAGTTGATTTTACTTTTCCTGTAAAATATACGTTTATTCCTATTGACCGTAATTATTTTAGATTTTTTGAACGATAAACTTCGGAGATAAGGGGGAACGGTATTTTTTTTGACAGTTGGCCCAATAAATCAAAAACTATCAAGTACAAAAATAAATAAAAATCTGTTTTAGAATACACAAATAATGCTCTTTCTTATGATACCCCACTCAATATTGTAATTTAATTTTGAAATTTCAACGCTACGGTTGTCCCCCCTTTTAAATAGTATGAAACATGATTTTCAAATATTTATGATTGCAACGACGTTGGGTCACTATTACCAAAAACTATTCCAAATTTCAAGTCGATAGCTTTAATAGTTACTGAACTAATCGAGTGTGACAGACGGACGAACGGACGGAGAAAGTCTCACCAAGGGTTCCATTTTTACCATTTTGGTATGGAACCCTTAACGGCGTACAAGCCGTATTTAAGTGATTTTGAATGCAGTTTTACGTAAAAACTATAAAGACAATTACTTTTAAATTTGAACGTCATGTATTTTGGGTCTTTAATCTAAAATCGCTTAGAAGCAGAAACACGATTGGATAAAAAATTTTCTCGATAGAAAGTTCTCCCAAAAGTTGCTAAAAATCTCAGTTTTAGTGTTTTTTATCGGAAACTACAATGGATGTAATTTTAATTTTTGTTTTAATGTGTCGGTAATAACAATATCCAAAAACGCTTAGAAACCAATTTTTGATAACTGGCTTAGTTTTTGAGTAATTAGGTAAAAGGTGGGTTTTTCGTTACATTGACAATGAAAAAATGAAAATGAAAAATCTTTATTTTCACATAGGCCCAATTAATAAGCTCTTATGAAAAGTCAAAACTCTACCGCCAGGTTCGGAAAGCAGGTTTGCACCGAGAAGAACTGGCAAGAAACTCGGCACTTGCTCTTTTCAAAAAAAATGTCATTACATATAATTTCTTAAATAATATCAAAAATTATTACATAATTTTTAAGATATCACGTGAGGAGATGGAAATATATCCCTATCATTCCAAGAATTCTTGTCATTGAAAAATTCTTCAATAGTATACTAACCCCGATTTATTAGATGTTTTTTGACAGTGACTTTAAACTAGTATAGTATTATATTATCTGTGGTAAAGGTAAGTCCAAAACAGACTTCGGGATCATATTGTAGAAGCGTACACTCAACCCCACGAAGGACTTCTGTACTTTACGTAAACGGTGTGCTACTACAACTAACTTGTGTCCGCCATTTCTAATTGGACGGTTACTTACATCTATACGTTGCTTATAATTATTAATGTTTTGACGTACAAAGAGTAAGCAATTATAATTAATGTACTGAGATGCCACTGTAAGAATACCTATTTCTTTAAATTTTTGGCGAAGAGATTCGCGTGGCTTCATTTTATATATGGATCTAATTGCTCTCTTTTGTAATACAAATATAATTTGAATATAGCAGCTTTGCCCCATAATAGAATACCATAGGACATAACACTGTGGAAATAGGCATAATAGACAAGCTTGGCTGTATCAATGTCTGTTAACTGCCTAATTTTTCTCACAGCATAGGCAGCTGAACTAAGTTTACCTGCTAGAGTCTCAATATGAGCGCCGCTGCATGTCGCACCTACCAACGTATCCGTGAGAGTGAGAAATACAAAAATAAATTCAATAAGAAGGTAAGAATGAGTATATTTACCTGGCTTCCTCCGCACGCGCCACTGCACCGGCGGCGGCGCCGGGCTGCCCGAGCCCGACGAAGCCAGCTTGAGGCCGGCACTACACCTGGGGACAAAGCACACACAAAATTACTTTACTAATATACCTAGGTACTTACCTATGTTTTCTACAAAAAATAATAAAAATGTTAAAGGCTTAAAAACGCGCTCCAACCTAGACCTCATATCATTGCTTTCCATCAGGCATGATTGTCGTCAAGCGCAAGCCTATCTACAATAAAAAAAGACTGCTCTCTCTTAAATTTCTCTTAAATTTAGTAACTTCTACACATTTTTACCACGAAACCGCGTGGCATCGCAAAGGTTTGCACCTCAGTTCTATTCCAACTTAAATAACTAACAGACGGATGAACAAAGTCCTTCTTGAGAGGTTTAATTTGTTTTGTTTGTTTATTAATACCTAACAAACTAGGTAATTGATGTCAAGTTATTGAAAGACTGGAAGAAATATTATTCTTAATTATTGCATCAGGAAAAAAAACATGAAAAAATACTGAAATAGAAATAGGAACCACCTATTTAGGAAGCTTTTAAATAAGCTTTGTAAATATCTAAAATGTGCCAATGCCATTTTGTCATCATAATATTATTATTATTATTACATAATAAATATTTCTGTTACCTATTAATTATTTTGTGTTAGTGCACATATTTTAATTTTCATAAAAAGTACCTACCTAATGTGACATTTTTTTGCCTTCCATAATTAAACACGCATTTTAAGCGACATCTATTGTTGGCCTAGAAAACAACTACGTGAAAAGATGCGGCGAAGAATGGTTCTACTTGCGTTTGCTTGGTTTCATCTTCGTGTATTGCAAGGTCGCTAGATGGCGCGTTAAAAATCTCATATGCAATTTTTCATAATATTATCTTTTGCTTACAAAATAAAAGACCGAAATATTTATTAATTTAATAACAAAGTAACAGTGATTAATCGTTGCCTATTATAAGTTAAATAACACGAAACAAAAAGGGCGGCGGCCGTTTAACCCTCCGATTTTGACGAAGCTAACTTAGAACCAACTTGGAGCAAGATTCAAGCCTCCAAGGCTCCAAACGTGCTACAAGTTGGTTTAAAAACGGAAGCTAAAAAATTACTTGGCCTTAGAAGTTTGACAACTTAGTTTACAACTTACAAGTTCCGAAATCTAAAGCTTTCTTTCTTAAATAATGCTTTCTTTCTTAACACATGGAGCTTTTTAGCTTTCTAGAGGCGTCAAGAAATGACATAAGTACCTACCTAAGTAATTTATACTCTGCTCCAAACCTTGAATTCTTTGAAATACCTACTATCATCATGTATTATGATAACAAAGTAACATAGGTAAGACTAATTATAGTTATATTGTTTTGATCAAGTTATCCCTGACAAAATAATAAGATGGATCGTACCTACATAACTTCTAACCATTTAAACTTAACAATACCAAGTTCTCTTTTGATAGATGGCTTGGCAAAATATTAGTTTACATTATTAAAAGTTCCTACAGATGATAATACAAGTACAGACGATTCTTTTGAACTATCTACAACAAAAGATAGAAAGATTTATTTTGTATTTTAATTTTCTTTTTCTAGAGAACCGATTTTCTAAAATTATCCGTAGCAATACGTAGCATTCCACGTGGTAGTGGCGTCGTTTTAAGTTTTAATCTCCAACCAGTCTCCCAACAAATTGGTTTTTAATCTGACAAGAGTCGAGACTCGAGACACATAACAAGCAAAGCATGTATATTAGTTCGAAATAAGATTTTAAACTCGAACCAGAATCTGCAAATAACTAATGGTCTGGAGAATAGTAGTGCATTGCTCTACTGGGATCGGTCGATTATAACTGACAGGTATATTGCTGCCAATAGACCTGACATAATGCTAGTCGACCGATCGGTGCTTCGTGCAATAATTGTGGATATCACCATTCCACATGACGAGAATCTCGTGAAAGCGGAGAAGGAAAAATTATCAAAGTACTTAGACATTGCTCATGAGATTACCGCCATGTGGAATGTGAACTTGATTATTGTTCCGATAGTCGTTTCAGTTAACGGTCTCATAGCGAAAAGCTTCGACCAACATCTAAAGAGGCTTTCGCTCGACTGTTGGATCAAAGGCCGTATACAGAAGGCAGTGGTCCTATAGAAACGGCACGCATTGTGAGGAGGTCCCTCACTCTGGATCCCTGACCACCGGTGACTTGGGCTTTTAACGCGCTCCGCGACCAGTGGTAGGCTCAATTTTTTTATATTTATATTAAACGTGTTTTTTAATCTTTGAAAACATTGTTAAAAATATTATTTAATTGTATTAAAAACAAATGATAGAAATAAAAAAACTAATGTGGGTATGCCTATTTCAAATCGTAGGTAGATACCTATGCCTTGTTCCCGTTATCCGAATTTATTAGTTCAAGTACTTATTCTTAAACGATCCATCCATTTCTTTTTTGGCCTTCATCTAAGTACTTACTAAACAAACCTCTCTTATTCTGAGAGGAAACCCTAACCCAGCTATTGTGGGGTTGAGATGAAATTCAATTAACTATATTTGATCCAGCGAGAGGCTTCGGCCGCGTTCAATTAAATGTTGACAAAAAATAACAGGCAAAACGAAGTTTGCCGGGTCAGCTAGTTCTTAAATATAATAACATTATGTAACTACAGCTTATCCTGTGGTATGGCTCTACGCCTGTGTAAGGTGGGCATTCGATTAGCGTACGATGTATGGTTGTTACTTACTATAATTCTTGTTTGAAATATGTAATACACGATGTTAAACCTAGTGTTCTGGAGACTTATTTATACTCCTCGTTGTGTCTGGAGCTTGGACCACACTAAGTATTGAATTTTCTTTCGTAATCTCATCTTAGTTCATCTCATAACTAGCGGACCCCCTTCGGTTGAATTTTCACAACTCCGGCTTTGATTTTTCCGGGATAAAAGTAGCGTAGATACGTACAGTTAGTCTAGACTCTAGGGTATAAACTATCCGAAATCCGAATTTCAGTCAATTTTTTTCATTAGTTGGGTCGTGATCGTGAAGGAGTAACAAACATATACGCTTACAAGAGACTTTCGCCTTTATTATTAGTGTGACGTGAAACGTCTATATTCCGGGACGTTTTAGGGTTCCGTAGCCAAATGGCAAAAACGGAACCCTTATTTAATCATAGACGCAGTCTCTATCATTGAGAGAAAGATAAACTAGAGTAGTAGAGACCTATATTTATTCATAAAACCTTTGATCAAAGCAAATATTACGATATGAAATTCGCTTCATTAAACATATAGACCGTGGAAGTAGAGCGAACAAACAAACTCCCTACACATTTACATACGACATTTACAGCTATATTGTTTAGAATTTCAGGTTTCAATAATAAACTAATATTATTATATTACGAGTAGGTAGGTACCTACTTACATACTAAGGCGTTATAATAACAGTTACTAGAACGCGGTTGTAATTTCCATTGAAATTTCCATCCACCTAAAATCTACATCCAAAATCAAAGCTTAATATAATGAAGGTTTTAACAGTCTAGGAACTATTTAGTGGATAGATTTGCTTGCCTACTGGTGACGAACGTTAGGGACCGTCTGTCGCCCAAAACATAGACAGGCCAGGAGGTGGCGCGTACGCATACCTACGGACACGCATCTTAGACGGTTTCGGCAGCGGTCAGGCTGCCAATACGACAGCGAATCCCGTACTCCCGCCAGCAGGTTTGCTTTGCCGTGAAAACAGACAGTTTTTAGTGGGTACAAGCCCCTTCCGTTTACCCTGACGGAGGGGTATGCGTTAGGCATTTTCTGTATATTAAAAACAAAGATAATCGTTCCTTATATTAGGTAGGATATTTTTTACAACATGAAGGCGGTGCAAATATTCGGAAAGCTGTTTTCACGATTGTATTGTAACATTGTATGTGGTACGGAGCCATAAATGTACTTGAAAATTAGATTTTAAGTTAGTCACGTATAGATATCATAATACGAGAAGGTTCAAGGTACCTACTGACCGTACCTAAACCTTAACGAAATTCAGAAGACGTAAAGGATGCCGAAGATTGGACATGGCCCGTGCTCAGAATCACATCTGCTGTCATTGTTCAAACCTACACGAGTGCGGAGTACGTACCCTGAATATTCAATACTTACCAAAACAGCGTCAATAGTAGCTATAAGTACTTATGTTACTCCACTTCAATTGAATAGCAGCTGAAAACCAACACTTCTTACTTTCCCTCTCTGGACTCTTCTTGCTGAGATATTCCGGGTAGGTACCACCTCAGTGTTTGTTATTCTACAGTGAATTTAGTGTGATCACTCACTCAGTGAAGTGAATCAGAAAATAAAATGAAAATTTTTATAATTAATTTATATTGGTTTACAGTGTAAAATTGAATGTAGGTACGTCTTCAACATAGAAAATACAATATCTCAACCGTATCGTGCAAAGTAAATTTTATTTCTCGATTTTCGATCTTGTTGCGTTTTCAAGTACATTCAATTTTACGCTCTATTTCAATTCATGTAAAATAAAATTTTCAGTGTTCTCAAAAAATGTTTTGGTTTCAATATCGTCTCTTTATATACCTAAATATCATTTCACTTCACGAAATGTAGCCTCTGTGACGACCGCATAATATACGAGTATGTCATATGGCTAGACTGCAGGAGATGTTGACTCGACAGATTATACATTACTAGCAAACGCCCGCGGCTTCGCTCACGTTAACTTCTGAGTTATGCTTTACTATGGTGGTTTAATTTCCAAAATTCCTGCACTACACACCATTTTGCCCACAAAATTTTCTCTTGCTTCCTGGTAATAGTCACATATTGATTTTGAAAAATTCGATCGTCACAAAAAAGTTAAATATGGTGGCCATTTTTAGGGTTTCGTACCCAAAGGGTAAAAGCTCTTACTAAGACTCCACCGTCCGTTCGTCCATCCGGCCGTGGTTGCTTGCTACCATGGTAAGACATATAAGTACAAAATTGTGGCCAATTCTTTTAAATTTTTACCAAAAATTCCTTTTCTATGCTCGCTGCGATAATCAGATATCAATTTTGAAAACAATCGGCCCAGTAACAAAAAAGTTCAAAATGGCGGCCACTTTTTAAAATGTTGACTACAAATTCTTTCTCTATGCTTGCTGCCATTGTCAAATATCGATTTTCAAAGCAATCGGCCCAGTAACAAAAAAGTTCAAAATGGCGGCCACTTTTTTAAATTTTGACCACAAATTCCTTCTCTATGCTTGCTGCCATAGTCAAATATCGATTTTCAAAGCAATCGGCCCAGTAACAAAAAAGTTCAAAATGGCGGCCACTTTTTTAAATTTTGACCACAAATTCCTTCTCTATGCTTGCTGCCATAGTCAAATATCGATTTTCAAAGCAATCTGCCCAGTAACAAAAAAGTTCAAAATGGCGGCCACTTTTTTTAAATATTGACCACAAATTCCTTCTCTATGCTTGCTGCCATAGTCAAATATCGATTTTCAAAGCAATCGGCCCAGTAACAAAAAAGTTCAAAATGGCGGCCATTTTTTTAAATTTTGACCACAAATTCCTTCTCTATGCTTGCTGCCATAGTCAAATATCGATTTTTAAAGCAATCTGCCCAGTAACAAAAGGGTTCAAAATGGCGGCCACTTTTTTAAATTTTGACCACAAATTCCTTCTCTATGCTTGCTGCCATAGTCAAATATCCATTTTCAAAGCAATCGGCCCAGTAATAAAAAAGTTCAAAAATGGCGGCCACTTTTTTAAATTTTGACCACAAATTCCTTCTCTATGCTTGCTGCTATAGTCAAATATCGATTTTCAAAGCAATCGGCCCAGTAACAAAAAAGTTCAAAATGGCGGCCACTTTTTTTAAATTTTGACCACAAATTCCTTCTCTATGCTTGCTGCCATAGTCAAATATCGATTTTCAAAGCAATCGGCCCAGTAACAAAAAAGTTCAAAATGGCGGCCACTTTTTTAAATTTTGACCACAAATTCCTTCTCTATGCTTGCTGCCATAGTCAAATATCGATTTTCAAAGCAATCTGCCCAGTAACAAAAAAGTTCAAAATGGCGGCCACTTTTTTTAAATATTGACCACAAATTCCTTCTCTATGCTTGCTGCCATAGTCAAATATCGATTTTCAAAGCAATCGGCCCAGTAACAAAAAAGTTCAAAATGGCGGCCATTTTTTTAAATTTTGACCACAAATTCCTTCTCTATGCTTGCTGCCATAGTCAAATATCGATTTTTAAAGCAATCTGCCCAGTAACAAAAGGGTTCAAAATGGCGGCCACTTTTTTAAATTTTGACCACAAATTCCTTCTCTATGCTTGCTGCCATAGTCAAATATCCATTTTCAAAGCAATCGGCATAGTAATAAAAAAGTTCAAAAATGGCGGCCACTTTTTTAAATTTTGACCACAAATTCCTTCTCTATGCTTGCTGCTATAGTCAAATATCGATTTTCAAAGCAATCGGCCCAGTAACAAAAAAGTTCAAAATGGCGGCCACTTTTTTTAAATTTTGACCACAAATTCCTTCTCTATGCTTGCTGCCATAGTCAAATATCGATTTTCAAAGCAATCGGCCCAGTAACAAAAAAGTTCAAAATGGCGGCCACTTTTTTAAATTTTGACCACAAATTCCTTCTTTATGCTTGCTGCCATAGTCAAATATCGATTTTCAAAGCAATCGGCCCAGTAACAAAAAAGTTCAAAATGGCGGCCTATTTTTTAAATTTTGACCACAAACTCTTTCTCTATGCTTGCTGCCACTGTAAAATATCGATTTTCAAAGCAATCGGCTCAGTAACAAAAAAGTTCAAAATGGCGGCCTATTTTTTAAATTTTGACCACAAACTCTTTCTCTATGCTTGCTGCCACTGTAAAATATCGATTTTCAAAGCAATCGGCCCAGTAACAAAAAAGTTCAAAATGGCGGCCACTTTTTTAAATTTTGACCACAAATTCCTTCTCTATGCTTGCTGCCATAGTCAAATATCGATTTTCAAAGCAATCGGCCCAGTAACAAAAAAGTTCAAAATGGCGGCCACTTTTTTAAATTTTGACCACAAATTCCTTCTCTATGCTTGCTGCCATAGTCAAATATCGATTTTCAAAGCAATCAGCCCAGTAACTAAAAAGTTCAAAATGGCGGCCACTTTTTTAAATATTGACCACAAATTCCGTCTCTATGCTTGCTGCCATAGTCAAATATCGATTTTCAAAGCAATCGGCCCAGTAACAAAAAAGTTCAAAATGGCGGCCAAAAAATTCAAAATTTTTCCTCCTCAAAATTTGAATCTCGAAAATCCCTTTCTGAATACGAATTCATGATATACCTAATACCAACCTAGGTACCAAATTTCAGATCTCTACGACTTTTAATTTCGCTGGAATCCCTGGAACAACGCAAAAATTACACTTTTGTATGGGAAAATCCCTTAAAAGTAGGATTTTTATCCCTTCCAATTTGAATTTCTGGAATCCCCGTCTTAGTACGAATTCATGACCTAATATCAACCTAGGTACCAAATTTCAGATCTCTACGATTTGTAGTTTTCCGGGAATCCCTGGAACAACGAAATAAATTTCACTTTTGTATGGAGAAATCCCTAAAACCAACGATTTTTACCCCTTAAAATTTGAATTTCTGGAATCCCCGTCTTAGTACGAATTCTTGACCTAATATCAACCTAGCTACCAAATTTCAGATCTCTATGACTTTTAGTTTTTCGGGAATCCCTGGAACAACGAAAAAAATTACACTTTTGTATGGAGAAATCCCTAAAACCAACGGTTTTTTCCCCTTAAAATTTGAATTTCTGGAATCCCCGTCTTAGTACGAATTCATGACCTAATACCTACTTAGTTACCAATTTTCAGATCCCTACGACTTGTAGCTTTTCGGGAATTCCTGGAACAACGAAAAATATTTCACTTTTGTATGGGGAAATCCAAAAAACCAACGGTTTTTACCCCTTACAATTTGAATTTCTGAAATCCCCGTCTTAGTACGAATTCATGACCTAATATCTACCTAGGTACCAAATTTCAGATCCCTACGACTTGTAGCTTTTCGGGAATTCCTGGAACAACGAAAAATATTTCACTTTTGTATGGGGAAATCCAAAAAACCAACGGTTTTTACCCCTTACAATTTGAATTTCTGAAATCCCCGTCTTAGTACGAATTCATGACCTAATATCTACCTAGGTACCAAATTTCAGATCCCTACGACTTGTAGCTTTTCGGGAATTCCTGGAACAACGAAAAAAATTTCACTTTTGTTTGGGGAAATCCAAAAAACCAACGGTTTTTACCCCTTACAATTTGAATTTCTGGAATCCCCGTCTTAGTACGAATTCATGACCTAATATCTACCTAGGTACCAAATTTCAGATCTCTACGACCTATAGTTTTGGCGGAATCCTTGGAACAACCAAAATCACCAAAATGCCTCATTCTTTTATATATATAGATACCTAAATTCTTGAATGACTCGCCAAAGGGCCTTTGGCGAGTCAGCAACTATGATTGTTTTGTAGGTAATTTATTATGATAGAGTTCCGTAAAGGAATACCTGCTTCAACCCACCGTTCGTTATAGTAGCCGAATAATTAACAAACAGTGTCTCAGAATGCCTTTACTGTTTTAATATCGCCTGCGGTTAGGTGAATCGATTCAAATCAAGTTTGGCCCATTCTCCTCAACCCCATAATGTTTGGCCCGTAACAGACAGTCGACTCGAAACGTAAACAAGGACACCTGAGACACCTGTTAAGTAGGTACTTCAATTACGCAGTAACCTACCTTAATATTATATTACTGTAAGTACGCAGTGTTAGTCTAATATAGTAGCGGCCTCATATTTTGGCGTGCAATTGTAGCATCTATACTCGTGATTACTTTGTTGCACCTACATTTTGTTTGAGGTTTGCTGTAATAATAGGTATAAAGAAAGGGAGAAAAAAAAACTATAATCTGATTTTTTCAACTATGGCGTCTAATCACGTCATCTCATTTCACGCATTTGCCATTCGATCAACGAGGATGGGGATATCTCCAAACCTGTCTTCTTAAAATACTCCCATGACTACTGGCCAAGTGGCAATAAGATGAAGAGATTATGTAGTTGAAAAAATAATTGAACTCTATTAATACAGACTATAGAGATAGCAAGCTACGTTATTAATTTTAATTACTCCAGTCACGCAGCTGCTTTTCGCAGATGCGTAGGTTTCCAATTGGATCCTACTTTATTATTTCGATATAAACAAACCTTATTGAGTCGTAACTCGTTTGCGAGGCGTAAATCCGAAGTAATAACAATAAAGAAGCACAATAAAAAAATAGCCGGAACCCGGAGCGGGTGGACGGCTGAAATGGAAGCAATTTACTCCGGACAGACAGATGATTGCATTAGAATGATAAATTGAAAACACGACAAACAATATAGTAGGCACGAAACCATTAAACTGGTGGACTAAACGAAAATTAAATGAAGAACGTACACGTACAATTTCAGTGAAGAATTACGTAACTAAATCATCGAACATACCTATTTAAACGAATTTTTAAAAACCTATTCGAAAACCATACACTACAAGACAATCGAGGTACCTATACAGGATGACAGGAAACAAGATACATTCCATTCAAGGGCTTAAAAAAGATCATATTTGCTGCAAATTAAGTCATATAATGTCCTGTTCAAAACTTAGTACTTTCTGAGTTATGGAAGATTTAAGGGTTTTAATTGAAAATCCCGGTTTTTTTCAGTAAAAATTAACTGCTGTCGAAATCCTCCCGTCTCCCGTCATCCGGTATTTATTGGAGTGGAATAAGTTTAATTATTAAAAAAAACAGTTGTCGATGATGTCATCAATTAGCAAATACCAGGTGCAGTCAGCAAACTCGTCGCCTATTATTTTGAAATAGTTCAATGAACATCCAATTAACAATCGAAAGCTCGGAACAGCAATGGAAATTGCACAGTACACGAGAACCTTTACTCTTTAATTTTGCTAGTAAATTGGAAGCAAACATATAATAAGCTAATAAATATATGTGTGTCGTCGTATTGAAAGAAATAAAGTAACGGTAGGATGGGATCAAAAGCTCTGCATATTGTAAAGTCTTAAACTCGTCTAAAGAGACATTACGAGCTAGCTAGAACATAAATGTACATTTGGCACAGCGATCGATATACAGTACGGAGACATTTCCAGCATCCAACCTTAAACAGAAAACGTTATAGGTAGGTAGTTACTAGTTACGTAAGTTGGCTTAAATTTCAGAACACCGTTGCAACTTGCTAGTTCAAATACAAGTAACTTACACAGTAACACAAGTAAATTAAAAACTCCCTACGCTTGTCGTTTATCGATTAAACTGGAACGCGTGAGAAAACTATTTAGTTTAGTAATCATACGCCAAAAATGTCTTACATAATTATGGGAAAGAGCTGAGTCTTTCACTGCTGGACCGATAATAACCAAACATAGCTAAGAACGTCAAGGTTTCGAATGAAAAAAATCGCATCGAAATCGTCCATTCGTTTAAGAACTATGATGCCACAGACAGACACACAGACAAGAAAGTTATTACATCACTTTTTTGCTTCGGGGATTATAAGAAGAAGAAATTAGAACTCCATAATATCTAAGTAGGTAATAGTGAATATATGTCAACATTTTGATGATTATCCAGACAATCATAGTCTCCATCACGATGGTCAGATCAACCAAGATAATGGCAACTCAACACTGATGAATATAAGTTACTGATGTCCCCAAATCCCAACCTTTTCACCTCCTTCCAAAACTTACCACACATAGCTATTAGTGACAGTATACACAGAGATAACTCGCCAAATATGTAAATACTTGGTAGTCAAACTCCTCAGCTATGACTTCATGAAGGACCAACAGCAGAGAGAGGATGTACCAGGTTCGCAATACCTACGTATATATAGATTATTATAGAGTCTTATTAGTCCATTTACTATTTTCAAGATCTCCGTAAAAGGACGACAAAGAGAAGAACGAAAAGGAAGTGATGATACAGTCTAAGGTGGAACACGCTTGCCTAGGATGCTTATTCACTCTTGATTTGAAAGTAACCAAGTTATTAATTAGGTGCTGTACAAGTCGGAGGCAGGGAAGATATTCCAGATCTAGGTAAAAGGAATCAAACCGCTTCGTACGTGTCTTTGGGATGTACGTCAACTACCTACGACGTACGGTTGTACGATGTACGGTTGTAAGCCTTTGCGATGTCTTGCAGATCTGTGGTAAAGTATGCTAAACGCGATTTAAGCGTACTAAACACGTTTAAGAAGTCTGTTTTGTTTAAATTAACTTATCGAACGATGTAAGTTTTAATGATATTCATTATTCAAGCTTGACCTTAAGCCTAATCACGTGTTCCATTTCTCAAATCCCCATGGCGTTGTTATAATATTGCTTGCGCTCTAAGTTTGGCCAAACAACACTTGTTGAATGTTGATCTTGAATCGGATCACGATCTTTTATGTTCCAATTACCATTAACTACGTGGCTAAGATTAATAATGGTTTTCCCAATCGCCTCGTAAAGAAATTTGTTGTCGGTAACGGTAAAAGTGCCGCGAGTTCAATGGTTGTTTCTCATGTCAAAAAATGTTCTCAATTAAGAATAAGAATAGAATAAGAATAATTTATTAATCAAAACTTACAAATGTGACTTTCTATCTAAGGTTACAATAGTTATATCGCAATGGCTTGTACACAAATTTTGAACGCGCAGACTCTGCACTAAGATTGAACTTGTATTGCAGAAGTCTGCATACCGGGGGATCAAGCGAAGCCAGTGTTTAGATAAAAGCAAATATAAGAAATTACATAGGTATTTCTATTTAAAAAGTTAAGTCGACTAAGAATTATAATTTCTTTATTCTTACTATTTTAATAAAGTAATACAGTATTAGAATGTAGTCAGTAGTAAGAAAATATTGTTTTGCCGAAAAGTGATTATACTGTAACTTATTTACCCCTTTAATAATCGTTGTTCTTTTGAATTGCAATTAATGCTACAAATCTCGTAATATGACTCGTGGGCCGGGACTCAATTAACTATAAATCGCAGAACCATTACCGCTGATAGCTTCGTGACGGGGTACAGGCGGACGTAATTACACAAATTGCTCCCACTGTGGAGTAGTTAATGTTGATGCTACCCCAGAACCCTTCGAATTGATAAGACCCTGGTACCTTACGGGGAAATACTGTCTGTATCAACGACTTTCTATCGGGTAAAAGCGAATCAAGGACCCGTACTTACTTACTAAACGTAACTTTACTCATGAGGATACATTCATGACGAGGTACAGGCGGACGTAATTAGGTACACGAATTTCTCACACAATTGAGTAATTATGTTGATGCTACCACAGAACCCTTCGAATTCATAAGACCCTGGTACCTTGGCAATACTGTTCTAACGACTTTCTATCGGGTAAAAGCGTATCAAGGACCCGTACTTACTTACGAAAGCGTACCTAACCCTACTTATGAGGATGCATTTGTGACAAAGCACAGGCGGACGTAATTACAAAAAATTGCTCGCACCGTGGAGTAATTAATGTTGATGCTATCCCAGAACCCTTCGAATTGATAAGAGCCTGGTACCTTGGCAATACTGTACTTAACTATCGGGTAAAAGCGTATCAAGGACCCGTACTTACGTACGAAAGCGTACCTAAGCAATGGCCGCGGAATCTACTAAAACACTCTCGACCCCAAAAACGGATAAAAGAAGTGGAATCATGTGGGGTGTCTTTCTACATTTTCCGGGTCTAAATATTTGTTCAAGTTGTTTGTTTGTTGAGATTCAATCAGACACAATGAGAACCGCAAAATAAATAGAATGGACGATATAATATCTTAACGGGCTAAACGCTTACCTCAGTGACATGATTAAATACTATAAAGACTTTCAAAGGTTAAGTATGTATTTTTAGGTCTTAAATCTAAATTCACTCAGGAGCAGAAATACGATTCGATCGGAAACTACAATGGATCTTGTGTATTGTTTTTAATTTACATCTGCAGTAATAAGTGATATTTTCCCGCAATGCTGCCTTTCGCACCCACCATCGTATTCTTAAGAGTGAGGAGAACAAAAATAAAAACCGTCTTGGACCTTAATTACAGTGGAACCTAAATAAATGAGAACTGAATAAGCGAGAAAATGAGAGTATTTTTAAGAAACCAGTATTTTGCCCTCGTAATTCTGAAACTCGGGTTACCTCATCTTAAAGAGGTTTCTCGCACCTCTTTAAGAGAAAAAGTGATCTCGCTCCCTTGAGCTCTCAACCAGGCTTGACTGTGTAACTGTTTATTATTGTGTTTCGGATCTCAGACTACAGTGGTTCGGATATCTATGAGTATTGAGTATACTCAATATTTTTTGCTGTAGTTACGAGTTTTTGCGTGACGACACGCCGGCCGGGCAACCGACCTTCTAAGTTCTAGTTCCAG
This sequence comes from Coenonympha arcania, assembly GCA_036785405.1. Lineage (NCBI taxonomy): Eukaryota > Metazoa > Arthropoda > Insecta > Lepidoptera > Nymphalidae > Coenonympha > Coenonympha arcania. The sequence goes on from CM072072.1 coordinate 9,878,244, forward strand.
TTGTAATCAGCACGTGTAACGGGCAACCAATCGAGTGCAATGCGTCATCGATACCTATCGCCAGATTTGTACTAATGTCCTGCTCACATAAACCCAATACATCTTAGTAACGGAGTAGGTACCTACACATTCAAATTCAGTTTACACGACTGCTAAATAACCTGTCAAGTGCGAGTCGGACTCGCGCACTGAGGGTTCCGTACTACAACCGGAGGAATAAAACCATAAAAACAACTTTTCTTATCGAACCGCAAAACTAACTTTGTTTTTAGAGGTTTATTGTAAATATCAAAAAAACTACTTATTGGATCTCGTTCAAACCAATTTTCGGTGGAAGTTTGCATGGTAATGTACATCATATATTTTTTTTAGTTTTATCATACTCTTATTTTAGAAGTTACAGGGGGGGGGGACACACATTTTACCACTTTGGAAGTGTCTCTCGCGCAAACTATTCATTTTAGAAAAAAATGATATTAGAAACCTTAGTATCATTTTTAAAGACCTATCCATAGATACCCCACACATATGGGTTTGATGAAAAAAAAATTTTTGAGTTTCAGTTCTAAGTATGGGGCACCCCCAAAATTTATTACTTTTTTTAAATTTTGTGTGAAAACCTTAATGCGGTTCACAGAATACATCTACTTACCAAGTTTCAACAGTATAGCTCTTATAGTTTCGGAAAAAAGTGGCTGTGACATACGGACGGACAGACGGACAGACGGACAGACGGACAGACGGACAGACGGACAGACGGACAGACGGACAGACGGACAGACAGACATGACGAATTTATAAGGGTTCCGTTTTTTTGCCTTTCGGCTACGGAACCCTAAAAAAGGGAGCGTAATGCTTTTAGGGTTCATGTATATATGTATGTTTGTATTTATGTTTTTTTTTGTTTAAATACCATATAGGCTAGCGCTTGACTGTGATCACACGTGATGGAAAGTGATGATACAGTCTAAGGTGGAACGCGCTTGCCTAGAAGATGCCTATTCACTCTTGATTGTGAGTTTCTTTATTCCAACATAACTTCTGAACGACTGAACGGATTTGGACAAATGGGGTATCGTTAGAATCATTACATCATTCCGAGTAACATAGGGTATTTTTTTTTTTTGAAAAAGTCTTCTTACCACAGGGCAGTCGTGTATTTTAATTTTACAATTATTTACTTATTTTTATAGGGTCTAAAACGCTAAGTTATGTGTAAAGTCTAACCACTATACAATGAGGAAGAAGACTACCCTTGGTTAATGAAACACGGGTAAGTAAAAGAAACCTTTCTCTTCCACAGAAGGCCGAATTGAAAACTTTCTGTTTTTTTTTTCAAAATAAAACTTTGACAATTTACCAAAAAACAATAATGTGTGCCAAAGTAAACTTATTGCAAATCGAAATATCCATAAGCAGGTAACCAAATCACCAATGCCCATGAACCAAATGAAATAAAGTCAAGCTTATTATAAACCGGATTAGACCACCTAACCTTCGTATACAGAACGTAGGCATTGGGCCTATTAGAAACTATTAAAATATAGATTATTTGAACAAAATACCATTATCTTTACAAATAATCTGTCTTGGACAAAACGACTGTTTGAAATGACGAGTCCAATTCTACTTGCGCACTTATTTGTTAATTATTCTTACGTGTTTAGACAGATACTACAACGATTAGTCGATTATACTCCATGCAATTTGCCTTTGCCATACATTACATTGCCTTTGGGGAATGTCTGTGCAAGTTATTTTCAACATTATCGACACTATTGCCCCTTATATGGCTGTAATATTCAACCAATGTGTCGACCTAGGAACGTTTCCAAATTTAATGAAACATAGTAAACTGATACCGCTATTTAAGTCTGGAGATAGGCAGGACGTTAATAATTATAGGCCTATTTCAATTTTACCAACTCTTAGTAAGATATTTGAAAAAATCATACTTGACCAACTTCTAAGTCATTTTAATTCCAACAAAATTCTTCACTCCGAGCAGTATGGCTTTACTAAAGGTAGGAATACCACCGATGCTGGTGCCAAGCTTTTAAGCCATATCTATGATGCCTGGGAACAGTCTCAGAATGCCATAGGAGTCTTCTGTGACCTGTCCAAAGCTTTTGATTGCGTCGAACATCAGACGCTACTATTTAAACTTAGCCACTACGGTATCAGAGACAGAGCTCTTGATTTCGTTGCCTCTTATCTGAGTGATCGAACACAAAGGGTATGCATAAATGACACAAAGTCGCAGGGTTGTTCCCCCAAAATGGGTGTGCCACAGGGTTCAATTTTGGGCCCTTTTCTGTTTTTAGTGTATATAAATGATTTACCGCACCATGTAGACGGTATTTGCGAAATAGTATTGTTTGCTGATGACACTTCTCTCGTTTTTAAAACAGATAAAAGTAAAGACAATTTTGACGATGTAAATTCTGCTATTGCGCACGTATCGCACTGGTTCACAGTTAACAATTTACTTTTAAATTCAAAAAAGACTAAGTGCATTGAGTTTGCACTACCAAACCTAAGAAATATAGTTAGCAACAAAAAGGTGATTGTGAATGGAGAAATACTAAAAATGGAAAACTCTACTGTATTTCTGGGGGTGACCTTAGACAATAAATTACAATGGGGCGCTCATATTGAGACTTTGGCAGGTAAACTTAGTTCAGCTGCCTATGCTGTGAGAAAAATTAGGCAATTTACAGACATTGATACAGCCAAGCTTGTTTATTATGCCTATTTCCACAGTGTTATGTCCTATGGTATTCTATTGTGGGGCAAAGCTGCTGATATTCAAACCATATTTGTATTACAAAAGAGAGCAATTAGAGCCATATACAAAATGAAGCCACGCGAATCTCTTCGCCAAAAATTTAAAGAAATAGGTATTCTTACAGTGGCATCTCAATACATTTATAATTGCTTACTATTTGTTCGTCAAAATATTAATAATTATAAGCAACGGATAGATATAAGTAATCGTCCAATTAGAAATGGAGGACATAAGTTAGTTATAGTGCCACACCGTTTGCGTAAGGTACAGAGGTCATTTGTGGGGTTGAGTGTACGCTTCTACAATATGATTCCGAAGTCTGTTTTGGACTTACCTTTGCACAGGTTTAAAGACACTGTCAAGAAACATTTAATTAATCATGGTTACTATACCATTGAAGAATTTCCTAACGACAATGATTCTTGGAATGATAGAAATATGCTTCCATCTCCTCACGAGATATCTTAAAAATATGTTATAATTTTTCATAATCTATAAGAAATCTTGTATTATAACAATGACATTTTTGAAAAGAGCAAGTGCCGAGTTTCTTGCCAGTTCTTCTCGGTGCAAACCTGCTTTCCGAACCTGGCGGTAGAGTTTTGACTTTTCATAAGAGCCTGTTATTTAGGCCTATGTGAAAAATAAATATTTTCATTTTCATTTTCATTTTCATTTTCAATAGAGAAATTGGTGCTTATTCTGTTGCCAATCTCTAAACTAAAAATCGCTAAAAATCGCCAAAATAAGACTTAGAGAGATGTGACATTCTGTTACACCCCTAAATGACAGCTCTAATCTAAAATATAATTTGACAGCGCTAAACTATTCAATTTAGATTTTAGAGAACAAAAGCTATTCCGTTGTACGCGATATATGTTTAAATTAAGAGATTTCAATCTAAAATTCTTTAAAATAAGAGAGGACCTCGGGAGGTGCCGATTAAATTTAAGGTGTCTGCCTAACAATTGCATAAAGACAAATACACGAAATATTTTAATTATATCTTGGTTTTCTCTTAGAGTAAATTATTAATATTATTTTTCGTTGGCTTCATCTTAACATTTGAGTGCGAAAAACGTGGTGATTTGCTTGTATTTATTGTAATATAATCATCTTAATGGGATAACCTTAAAATGGAAGAATTCGTTGTTGCGGCTGTGATTGATTCCAGCGAAAGGTAATTTTATAATATTCTTTAACTTATTCTAAGGTAAATAAGCACTATTCTCGTAGGTAAAAAAATTTTTGTAGTCTCCATAAGGCAAAAAGAGACACTAAAATTAATCCAACTAAGTAACAAAGTAGGTACTTAAGCTATGCTTATCTGTGTTTATTGAACTTATTTCAGTATCAAGAAAGGATAAAGGCTGAAGTCAATCAGGGATGTCTCGAATCCATTTGAGATGACAGAGATAAAATTTAGAAAACTTTTTCGATTGCCCAAGTCTGGAGCGCGTTATTTAATTGATGTGCTGGATGATCCTCGGTTAGATGAAGGATTGATAGGTACCAGACAGATGAACAGTGACAAGTGACCACAGAACACTATACTCTCTAGCAAGTGACCAACCAATTCATGAGCATAGACTAATAGACAAATGATAATTGCTTGTTTGTCTATGCTTGGACATAGACAAATCAGACGATAAATTAAACATATCAACTTTCGGAATTTCTTAGGGTGATTGGACCAAAATAAATCAATTAAACTATTACCTTTGTATTTTACGTAACTAATTTCCATACATTTCGCAAAAAATATTTTTATTACAATTGGGGAAAATAAAAAACAACGTTTGTGGAGTTTTTGCTATTATAAATGGCAGCATTTACTATTCAACCCAAACGTCAGGTTTAGCGAGTCTTTGGAGACTCCAAATCATCTCCATATTTAGTTCGACGTGACTGCCGAATGCGACATGAGTTTAGAAAAACTAAAATTGGCGAGTCTAAACTTAAACTCGCCAATTTTAAGTTAGAGATTTTGTACAACAGAATAAGCACCATTATCTTTCAAATCAATCTAAAGTTGGTGTTAATACCTAACAGAAGATCCATTTCAGCTGATTGCTTCGCAAAAGGATGGACGTAATAGCGATCCGCGAGTAATTAAAGAAATGACTTTCCAACTTCGGAGGCAGTTGATGTAATGTGTCTGTGACATGCCGACATTAAGACGTCATCTGTATACTTCAATGTATAACGTCACGTATATATAGCAACGTTAATTACTTCCACGTAAAATGTGTACGTATAAACTCAATTAACAGTCGTAAGTTTACCTTTTTAGTGATACCTACATCGATTGTTATTAATGAACCGGTTGGTCGACAAATAATTATAATGATTCTTAAATTTTTGAGACCGGGATTTTTATAGCAGAAGAATTCGACTTTATTCTTTGGTTATAATAATTGCTCAGTGCACAAACCGATCATTCTAATTTCAGGCATAATGAAGAACACTCGACGCTTATGTCGAATTTTCCCTTATAAGTAGCCTACTTTACTGATGTTAGAACTAGAAGTAGGTACAGATAAGAATGTAACGTAGGAAAGTTTCCGCTTTTCGGTCTTCGAGAGACATGGCCAGATTATTACGTTATGAAGAAGCTCTAGGCCGGCAATTTCTGTTATGGGCACGAACATAAGAGCCAATTAACCAGTGCGAACGATAACGGAAATTTCATTAACTCGGCTGATAAGTTCGTGTACATAATATAAGTGACGGCTGTGCCTGTGGAACGAAAATACTTATTTCAAACAAAATCCCTACGCTAGAAATAATTATACCTAAGTACCTATTATATAGAACCTACTTGTGGTTGTTTTTATATTTAAAAAAATCGAACTAGGCAGTCTTACGTTTGCAAAAATGGAAGTCTTTGAAAAGTAAAAAAAAAAAAATTTTTATTTTACTAACAATTTTTAGAACATTCCACGTCCGCGGTATGAAGTAAGGTGTAGAAAGTTTACATCGGAGCTTTTATATTACAATTATTTTCGGATTATTGCAATATCTAGTACTGAAATGTAAGAATATAAATTGCTTAAATCCTGCTTTTAATGTCCACGATATCTCCGATAAAAAAACCTTTCGGATTTCCATTCTGTTTTCAATTTACAATTAGACTGTACACAAATGTCTTCCAAAATGCAGTCACATTGCCTGTGAACGCTGCCGCTATTCTTGCCAAGTTTTCGATATCTCCGATAAAAAAAACTGTCGGATTTCCATTCTGTTTTCAATTTATATTTAGACTGTACACAATAATGTCTTCCAAGATGCAGTCACATTGCCTGTGAAAGCTGCCGCTATTCTTGCCAAGTTTTCGTCTTGGACCGCTAATCCATAACTATAGATTTAGGTTAGGTTGGTCTTGTTGTCTTTGTACCTACTCAAGGTGAAAAAACATAATTTATTTTGCCAAAACAGAGTAGAAAATACCTAAGTTTTGAAGTGGAATAACACATTTTGAGCCGATCGGAATGCAATATTTATTACAACGTTAGGAGCATACAAGACGTTTTCTACAGTAGGTGTACATTCAACAGTCAAATGTCTATAAATAATTTGAATCGACTTCAAAAGAGTAAAAGTTATGAAGTTACTTATTTAAAAGCACTTACGATACGAAATACTTACCTGAATTGAAATTCTAGTTTTTTGAATTGGATGTAGATAAGGATTTCAAACCATAAATGAAAAGCAAAGCAAAGTGGGTACCGAACTGTTGCGAAGGCGTGCAAAGAATCTGTTCACGGTTCGTTTGCGTGCAGGCACTTAGATCCTTGCGCCGCTCTCGCGGAACGAGCCCCTGAAGTAACCTACGTCAAGGAATACAGTAATAGCTACGTCAAGGCTGACATTGACCTTTTATTTCTTGTAAACATTGCGCCATTAACAGCGCTTATGATCCGACTGCGAGCTAATATTATGTGACCCAGTGTTCCCGATGCGCTGCAGTACTTTTTAACCGACTTCAAAAAAAGGAGGAGGTTCTCAATTCGTCGGAATCTTTTTTTTTTTTTTTTTTTTTATTTTTTTTTATGTATGTTCCCCGATTACTCGAAGATGCGTGGACCAATTTAGAAAATTCTTTTTTTGTTTGAAAGGGTATAGTTCACAGATGGGCCCATTGTCACCAAGTCAGGATCTGATGATGGGATCCTGGAGAAATCGAGGGAACTCTTCAAATTTTATTAGCACACTTGAAGTAATTTGGGTATTGTTTAAAAGAGTAATTTTTTCCAGGTTATATTATGGTCATCAGGTCGGGATCTGATGGTGGGATCTTGGTAAAATCGAGGGAACTCTTCAAATTTTGCTAGTATACTTGAAGCGATTTAGGTATTTTTTATAGTTACTATTGCATTTCCTAGCAGTCATCAAGTAATGACTGTATTCATCAAGTCAGAATCTGATGATGGGATCTTGGAGAAATTGAGGGAACTCTTCAGATTTTAGAAGCATACTTCCAGCGATTTGGGCATTTTTTCCAATACCTTGCGCATTACTTGTTTTCCACTAAAAAGTAAAAAATAAAATGGAAAATTCTTTCCAAAAAACCAACTTCAAATGCCACTACAAAGAGTGAAATAATTTTTAATGTACACCAATTCGAAGTCGGGCAATGTTTCGTTCATTCACTAATAGTCCTCCGTATTGACGATAATTTTGTCGTTTCTTTGCACATTAAGTTTAATAATACGAAGGACTATTAATGATTGAACAAAACATTGCCCGACTTCGAATTGGTGTACATTAAAAATTATTTCACTCTTTGTAGTGGCATTTGAAGTTGGTTTTTTGGAAAGAATTTTCCATTTTATTTTGCCTTGTAGACACCGATATTGCCGATTAACGCCATTTGTCAAAATTTCCGCGAATACCTCGCAACATGGCGGAAATTGTCCCTGTGGAAACTCGCGTGCAGACTAATAACAAGTATAGTGATCTGTGGCGTGGACCGCGGCTTACAACTGACGCCGTTGGTGTCAAAACAAACATTTTTGACACCAGTAAACTGTCAACATTTTATCGCGTGGTTCGTCGGGTCCTGTATAATCCTTATACATAAGTCTTTTCTTGTAGAGGACATTATTCGAAGACAGCATGGACGAATTTCATTATCTTATCACAGACTCAGAATAAGATAATACGTACTAATTCAATGAAATAATGTGATGTGATAATGTGTATGTAATGTATCTATTTTATTACGTCAACCAGTAATGACAAGTCAACCTGTGTTATAAGAACACAGACCTTTCGGTAGAAATTTCTTGGGAATTGAGATGGAGATTCCGATCTCCAATTAGGATAAAGGTAGTCTAAACTGTAATCTTTACTAGGAAAAGGTGCAGGTATTTGTAGCAAGATGTTTGTGAGGACCCATCTTTGATGTGTTCTTACAATGAGGGTTTCTTTACTTTTATAGTCGGATCTAATGTAATTGAAAAGCGTAGGTAAGAGATATGCAAATTTAATTGCTACTCGGCTGGAAACCTATTGATGGGAGCATCCACTGATCTCTGCTGGAACTGGAATATTTGATGAAACCTGGACCTAGGATCAGAAACTTACGTCAATGGTTTGAATAACGGTATCCAACTTAATTTTTTCTACACAGTCTTTAGTCAACATTTGACTGAGATCTCATCTGATGGTAAGTTACGATTCAGCCGAAGATGTTATCTTACTAACTTGGGAGGAGTAAGCAACTCCTTACGGCTTCTACAATCATATCATAATCTTAATCATAAGCGATTTTGACAGAGTGGGGCGCGTCTTCGTAGAATGAAATATCTTTACACGGCAGCCTTTAGAAGACTGATCTTCGCAGCTGCTATACCTATTTGTAAGTTTAGATTGGCAATCTTGGGATTTGGTCTTGGAAGCAGATGTTTTAAGTAATTTACAGAAATATTATGACAGAGGCGAGACGTAAACCGTTATGTGACGGGCTATTTGAGTTAAAACGTTTCCAATAACATTTTGCTTGGAAAACGTTTGTTCGTATGATTCATACGTTTTTATTTGTTCATCACACATAATTTATCTTGAAATGGTGTCAGAATCTGATCAAATTCAACACTAGTGGAATTTACATTATATTATCTCCAAATATTTAACCTAGTTTCAGTTGTTCCTAGTTGCTTTTATATTAACTGTTTTTTAACCCTGTGTTGTACATTTCTTTATTGTATGCATTATGGCTTAGCACTTTCAAATCAGAGAGTGAGGCATTTTGGTTGTTCCACGGATTCAGCCAAAACTATAGGTTACCATGTTTAAGGGGTAAAAATCATACATTTAAGGGATTTTCCCATGCAAAGTTGTAATTTTTTCGTTGTTCCAGAAATTTCCGAAAAAAAGCAAGTAAAGTCTCGAAGTAAAGCAGAAGTTCAACGTGAGCGAAGCCGCGGGCGATTGCTAGTTAAAACATAAATTCATAATATGTTTTTTCCTCATTCCTACTCTAATCTTACAGGCACTTTTGAAAATTCCAAACTCTACCGCCACGTTCGAAAAGCTACCGATTCGTCCAGTTTCACTCGTTCACGTATTTGTATTGTTTTGCAGTATTCGAATATTATTTAATTTAGGTAGGTACAAGTTCTTATTATATACTTAAGTATGTACCTATACTATGTATTTTTTATTAATCTTGCGTAGGTATGTTAACAACACGTGTAACATGCAAAATAAATTAGGTATTCGAAGTAATTCGACCCTCGACTTGACATTTACGAGGTCAAACTAACTAACGATCTTCGTTGGATTTTAGATACCTATCATAGTTAAGACTTAGGACGTAAGGTCACTGTCACACCCCAATGGTTAGCTTTCTTAACCTTGGTTTATAGCTAGATGATCAGAAAACTTAACCAGTTAATAATAATGATCCCTGACCACCTGTGGCTTGGACCGTTAAAGCTCCGCGACCAGTGGTGGACTCAATATTTTAATATTTTTAAACGTGTTTTTTTTTAATATATTTTTTTAAAAAACATTGTTAAAAATATTACTTAATTGTATTAAAAATAAATGAGAGAAATATCCAATAAATTACTTATCGTCATTGGCACGTGAGATGAAATCTCAAATATCAGCCCTTTTATTAATTAATCCAGGGTCTGCAATGACGGCTAAGGGTAAAATATAAAACCTTGTTTAACCTTTCGTGTACTTACATGAAGCTAAACCTATCGTGTTACAACAGAATTCAGAATTCTCAGCGTGAAAGTAAACGTGATCTGAATGTACAATCTCAATCATGCCCTTTCTACTTAGACTTAGTCGCTATTAGGTATCTACACTTATACCTAGGTATATTATGATGAGCGTATGAAAATGAAAATCTTTATTTTTCACATAGGCCCAAATAACTTTCAGGCGCTTATGACGAGTCAATAAATTATTAAATAGTTATAACTTGTAATAACTTAAGTTTGCGAGAGTCCCAAACTTCCAACTCTAGTTAGCTAGGCTAGTTGCCATCTATGAAAGAGCCCAGAACAAACTCAACCGGGTATTATTTTTTGGAACTGCCATTCAAAGAATAATAAAATCAGAGCAATTTATACTATCTACCGCTTTTACCACTTTTACCGCTAAATAGCGGTCCTTAGTCCTTACACACTCGCAGCCATATAATGTCAGGCATATACGACCCTGTATAAAAATGTTCTTCTTAAACTATTTATTATTTTTAATGTAAAAGACTCGATGTTCATTCTATCATAAATTAGTAAAAAAAATATATTGTATATAATATGTTTATTAAATCTGTAACTTTCATTTAGATTTCAATGATAATTTTGTTGTATTAAAAAAATATTAAAAATGAGAAAAAAAAATTGTATCAGAGCAACTAACACCTAACTTAGAGCAATTAATTAAATAGTATAGTAATTTTAGCAATTTTGTTTAGTTGCAAACAGGTAGAATAATATTAGAACTTAGAATAATATTAGAGTTATGTATTGTAAGGAATTAAATAAAGCTTTATTTATTTAATTTATACTATCACTCCCACATATTTTTCAGCTACGTAGATAGATGGTGCTACAAGATTTTGACCCTATAACACATTACATAATATTTTATGCGCTTATCTCAAACTCCCGAATTACGCGAGACGTACGATAATATAGTAGGCATCTGTATTGTATGTAACGATTCTTTAGTTCAATAAATATTTATCTCATCAAGGAAGCGTCCAAACCGCGCACTTTGTTCGTAAAAACGTGATAAAAATATATCAGCCATTATCGGCTTACAGATAAGGCCAGGACAAAACTACTGATACGCTAATGTTTTAATACATTTATCTTTGGCAAACAATTACTTAGTATGTGAAAACTTAAATCCGTTACAAGTGTATGTCATACACACTTAAATTCGTGATATATCAATCAATTAACTAGTACGTACAGAGGTACATAACTACCTAGCAGCTGTCATAGTGTGTTGATGAGCTGTCATATAAGTGAGATCGGAAGTTGAAACAAGGTTGAAAGATTAGTTTTTGTTAATTATATTTGCTGCACAAGAAATCCTTCACAGTCCCGCGGAGACCATGTGTTAATCAATCATCAATAACTTTAAGATCCTTTGTCCTGACTGTAACTGACTGACAGACAAGCTATAGCTCAATCCAAATCCAAATCCAAAATTCCAAATCGTTGAACATACATTAAAAATCTAAAGATTACGAAGAATTGAGAACCTCCTCCTTTTTTGAAGTCGGTTAAAAAGGAGCCACTAGCGGCTAGCCCCAAGCGGCGACGACGCAAAACCGTGCAGGCCACATTTACGTAGGTATGTACGGACTGGAACGAATAAACGAACAAAAGCATCTTCTCTAGAGAGGCGTATTAAATTATTTATTAGATGGAAGTTTGGGGAGAGAGACAAAAGAGAGCTAAGGTTGGTTGGCTTCATTTTAAATTGAGATTTTTATAAGAGCCCTCGCCAACGCGCTCTTAATAAAATTGTGACGTCGAATGCCCGGATTGCCGAGTTACGAGTAGGTACTTAGGTACTCATTCAATACAGGAGGGTCGAAAATTTGTGATGCAAATAACCTACAGATTTTCTATAAAATTATGTACTGCCCGCCCAAACTCCGCACTCGCAGCAGTATTCTAACTCAGTGGCCTGATTCTGTATCGTTAGTTAGCAACTTGTACTGGGTTATTAACTAAGAAAACGGAGGCAAAAATCCTATTTTTGCACAAGGTAGGTACCAACTTAGGTTGGTATGTTATCATGTAAACATACCATGCAAGTTGCTAACTTGTGCAAAAATAAAACATAGATAGGATTTTTGCCACCGTTTTCTTAGTTAATAATCCAGCGTGAGTTGCTAACTAACGATACAGAATCAGCCCACTGATGGGGAAAATGAGACCAAATGTTCCCTTTACAGTAACCCAAAATGATTTTCCATATTATTTTTCCAAAATCGTCCTGTCAATTACGAAAACAACAAAAAAAACAATTAGTCAAATAGCTAACAGACAGTGCAGCCATTCCGCAGATGACTGATTCGCTTTCAAAAATTCAGTGAGTAATTGATTCGTATTATAATTTAGGTTTAAGGAGAGTGAACCTGACTACTAACGAGCCTATCAACGTTGAGCCGAAACCATTAAATTTTAGCATGAAATGAATACAGTGAACTGCCTAGACATAGCCGATATTTATATTCTCAAGTAAAACAACGTTGCGAAATGTCACTCTTCTATGCGTTTTCAGCTTCTTTCATCAAAACGCATAAGGTTTTGATTCGTCCGTACTCCGAATGGATTCCATTTTCTACAAATCCCACTACTACAACAATTAAAAACAATTTATACTAGCTTATGACGTGTGACTGAAGCGGAGTGAATCGTGAATTGGCCAACCAGAGATTGACACACAATGCCCCAAATTTCAAAGAGATTTCGGGCACTGTTCTTGGTCGATTCACGGTCCGCTCCACTACAGTGGAAACGTAACCTCAGGGTGTCTTTTTTTTTACTCTGTACAAGTTAGTACTTGACTGCGAACTCACCTGATGGTAAGTGATGATGCAGCCTAAGATGTTATCGTACTAACTTGGAAGGGTAAGTAAATTTACCCCAACGGTTTCTACAAGCATCGCACCGGAACGCTAAATGCTTGGCGGTGCGTCTTTGCTAGTAGGGTGGTAACTAGCCACGGCCGAAGCCTCCCACCAGACCAGACCAGAGCCAATTTAGAAATTATAAACTTACAAAGTGGTCCGTGGCGGGAATCGAACCCGCGAAATCCCATTGGAATCCGAGCGCGCCGCCACTGCGTCACGGAGGTCGTCAACTGGGTTTTTAGCTAATTACAATATTCTCCATAATCCATTGCAATTGTAACCAAATCGATTCCGTGGTTATGGCGCAAAGGTCTTACAAACATACAAACTTTCTTATTTATAATATTTTACTTTAATTTTAATATGCAAATAAAAATTGCAGTAGAGAAAGTTAGAAATACCGCAATATGAAATAGGCCATACAAATAAAGAAGATTTTATTTTTTTATTTCTTTCGTGTATTGCGGCTATTTGGTCCGCAATCATTTCGCTCGTGTCAACGTAAATGGAAAGACTACAAGAAACTAGAAGATTGATCGAATGTTTTTTTTTTCATTATTTTCGTATTATATACTAGCTGCTAGAGTAACCATTCCAGTTTTCTACGCTATTGTATGGAACAATGTGGAATGTTTCTATCTAAGTACTACAATAATGAAGTCTACGTTTTATTACCTAGTTTTATTTTACACATAATGTTTTCTCTCGGCATTTATTCCGGAAACTTTCTCTACAAGTTTTAGGTATATTATGTGTATTCTTACTTGACAATTAAAATATTCTTAATAAATGTACTCGAGTGGGAGGTTGCGGTTAAATTCCCGCCACGGGCCACTTTGGAATTTTATTATTCCTAAATTGGCTCAGGTCTGGTCTGGTGGGAGGCTTCGGCCGTGGCTAGTTGCCACCCTACCAGCAAAGACGCACCGCCAAGCGATTTAAAGTTCCGGTGCGATGCTTGCAGAAACCGTTGGGGTAAATTAACTTACCCTTCCAAGTTAGTACGATAACATCTTAGGCTTCATCATCACTTACCATCAGATGAGATCGCAGTCAAGTACTAACTTGTATAAAGTAAAAAAATTGTAATAAATAATAATGTTGTTCATTTCTTAGCTAACTGTCGATTTTCAGACTCCGAATCATTTTCCGATCCTTAGACGAATATAGAGGTAATATGGAGCGAGCTAAAAATACTTTGGTAAACCACATTTTTTAGAAGTCGGTCAAAAATATTTTACGAATCAACAAAAGTCCTTGCAAGATCGACGCATTTAAACACATGCAAATAAATCCCATTGTTTTGTCGTTTCGTTGTCGTGGCATTTTCGTAACGTTTTCCGCGGCTCGCACGGAATGACATCAGCATCCGATCCACATCAAATATTGTTCTTACTGCTTTTATACAGAGTGTTATTCTCATGGGACTACTGGCATTATACAGCTTTTTTTTTTAAATGACAGTCTGGGGAAGTCATTAACCGTAAAGACAAACGAGATAAATGAGATAAAAGAAAACTCTCGAACCGTGGGACTTTTGTGAAAACAATTTTGGTATATTATGTAGTTATACAGGGTTATATAAAAAATACTATACCTATCGCTCTCGGCCTGTAGTTGTTTATATTAAAACCAAAATTTGTTCTACGACTTTTTTAACTCCATATTTTTGAGAAATATCAAATTTTCATTATTATATTTAACAGAGATACTCTAATTGTTACTACTCTGTAATATAACATATCAGCAAGTGGCAACAGAATCCGCGCGCGAACTCGCGACGCGAAATCGCGGCGATTGGTTTCACAGTGTAATGTCACTTTACAGAAATTACATGATTTATTAATTTTTTTTGGTATAAAATAAATTAATACTGAATTTTGAAAAGTCGTAGAACAAAAGTTGTTAGTTTTAATGTAAACAGCAACAAGCAGAGAGCGATTTAGTAGGTAGGTATTTTTTATGGCCATGTATATTTTATATTTTGTCAAGCGTGAGCAATGCATTAAATCAGCAAAATTTACTAAAAATTTTTACCTTCGCCGCCTATGAACTGGACTAGATAGTGAGGAAACATAGAGTGCCTCCGTAAACACTGTCAAACTCACGTCACTCAGTGGAAGTTGGCTATGCACATCTCAATCGGTGGGGAATAAAAGCTTTTAAATTCAGTTGCAAGTTTTACCGGAAAATATCAAACATAAATTATAAAATGTAAAGTATTTTATTCAATTAAACTATGATAAATTTAGAATTAGCTTGTAAAATAGGTGTCTATTTTGTGTATTTATAAATCTCTTATTAATTGTTATTATTATTATTCATACTTACCCAATTTATAGTCATTAGGTATTTGTTAGAAGTTTAATAACTGTCTGCTAAAACTCGGCTAAGTTTCCAAATCGCCGGAAAATCCGGATTATCCCAAATCCCCATCGGAGCAAATAAACCTTAAAAGTGCGTGGTTTAATTTTGCAAGACTTTCGGATGAGCATTCTAAAACTTTGTCGAACACTGTAAATTTTGCACCAGACAGTATTATAATGGGTACCTACACACTTTAATGCTAATAATAATAACTATAGCAGTACAAATCTTGAAACTGTACACAAAATTACGAAATACCAAATAGTTCTTGCAGGGATAAGTTTTACAGTCTGTCATGAGGTTACAAATACAGTTAAAAATACCCCACCAAACTGTCATGATTATAGCTTAGGTAAAAGGTAGCTACTTATTTCAGCTATAGGTAAACCGCTATAAACTGACCCTTCTGATGGTCTTCGGTACGCGGGGCGGGAGCCGCTCAACCAATCAGCAAGTCTGTCGCTGTCCGCTGACAGCGCTGACGTTTCGTTATAGCCAATCGCATCACCCGCCCCGCAAACCATCAGGAGAGTCAAGTTTATAGCGGCTTACCTATAAGTAGGCTGTAAATGTAATCCCAACAAAAACATTTTCACATTGTAAAATGTTGCCAGACGAGCATATGGCTCACACTCTCAAAAAGTTATCAGATCTCATGTAGGGCAAAGACTTCTGACTTTATACACCCTTAAATACAAGCTCTAACTTCACAAACTCTACACTTTAGTTACAATAATGTCTTGGCCGTTTGGCTACCGTCACGTCATGGGCGTAAAAAATTATTCCACCAAAATCATTTTCCTGATTTAAAATTTTGATTTAACAGAACTTACAGAGTACTGAGAAGTGAATAAATTTTTGATTTTACGCCCAATGTAACGGTAGCCAAACGGTCAAGACATTATTGTAACTAAAGTGTAGAGTTTGTGAAGTTAGAGCTTGTATTTAAGGGTGTATAAAGTCAGAAGTCTTGCCCTACATGAGATCTGATAACTTTTTGAGAGTGTGAGCCATATGCTCGTCTGGCAACATTTTACATGTGAAAATGTTTTTGTTGGGATTTCATTTCTTTTTGTAAGTTTTTTAAAACAATGTTTTTTATTATCTTAATTTTTCTTTTTTTTTTGTGTATTTCTTGCACTTCAGGTGCGCCTCTTTTCACAGCCCACTCTCTAATATATTTGTATTACGAGTAGATACGTACTTTGCTTAGAAGTATATTCTGAAAATTTAAAAAACTTATAGTGGATTTAAAGTTAGTAGTTTTGGTCTACCGAAAGTAAAACTAATTTTACATTTATCAAGATAAAATGATAATCAAACGTAATGTATAGATACAAATTTCAATTTCTAACTTAAAATTTTACCTATTAAAACACAAAGTCAGATACAAATGAAAGTTTGGATGTTTGTTACTCAATCACAACACAAACACTGAACTGATTTGGCTGAAATTTAAAATGTAGACTGATTATGTCCTGGACTAACACAGACTACTTGTTAAAAATCTACGGAAGGTATCGGTGAGATTTGTGTGTTTATTAGTTTTTTAACTATTGTTTTATTTATAGTCTTTATTTTCGTTGGGCGCTGAGGCGCTCTTGAAATTCAAATTTGACGCTTGACACGCTTGACAACTCATTTTGGTCACAGCACTGGACTTTGGGCAATGAACACGCGGAGCTCGGTGCGGGAATTCCGGCTTGCCGCGTGCACTATGGTCCTAGGCACATTGACGTTGGGCTCTGTTAAAATCCATATAATGTACGCTTAGCATGCCCGACGGCTAACTGTGGTTATTGGGCACTGGGCCTTGGGCACTCATCTCACCCTGGGCACTGGGAACTGAGAGCTGGGCTCGTTGGACGGGGCCTGTATGTAACTTGGGCTTGACGCGTCCGTTTGGGCACTGATCAGGTATTTATGCGCTATGACGCTCTTCAAAATCAGAGAGATTTTACGCTTGGCACGTTCGAAAGCTCAAGCTGGGCACTGGGCACTCGGCTCAATGTGGGGTCTGTGGGATATGCAGTGAAACTCGGCTTGTTAAACATGACATGCATGAAACTTGGGCTTGAAACGTGCGATATTACTTGACACGGGGCACTGGGCACTTGGGCGCTTGGCCACTTGGGCACTGGAATCGCGCTTATAATTACCAAAAAAAATTACGTGTTTTTCCAGATGTGTACTAGCAGATATCTGAACATGAAATGAAGTTTGAACCTATATTCGTATGGGAAACCCCATACGAACTTCCAACCCCCTAATTTGATGGATGTGGGGTGATTTACTAAAAATCCTGAAACACGTGTTTAATTGTTTATTACAAAGAGTCCTTATATCCATTTTGAGACCTCTAGCATCAATATTTGCCGTAGTTTCATACAAACTTCCATCCCCCCATACGAACTTCCAACCCCCTAATTTGATGGATGTGGGGTGATTTACTAAAAATCCTGAAACACGTATTTAATTGTTTAGTACGAAGAGTCCCTATATCAATTTTGAGACCTCTAGCATCAAAATTTGCCGTAGCTTCATACAAACTTCCATCCCCTATTTTAAGGGGTTGGGGGGTTAAATTTCCAACTTTTGGAATTTTTTTGTTGGTTGTGTACTAATTCTAGCTTACATACCAAATTTCAGCTTTCTAGGACTTCAGGAAGTACCTAGGAATTTTGATGATCATCAGTGAGTCAGTCAGTCAGTGACGAAATGTGGGTTTTTCAGATGTCAATAAAATCTAAAGTATAAGACCTGTGATATTGAAACTTTATACGTTTAATAAGTTCACCGGCGACATCATTTCCCGAGAATTTTGATTATCTGGAATAATTCTGGCCTAAGTTATAAGGGTTTAAAAATACGGCGAAACACTTCGAGAAAAGATAGGTAGTGCCCTCGCGCTTCGCTTGACTCGTCTGGCGGGGACACTACCGTGTCCCCAGATAGAAACTATAGATACTGCAATAGGTAATATTATGATTTTTAACTCTAGGTAACTACGTAAATTCTGCATTATACGGTTAGAAGTCCGTAGAATAAAGACTTCTATAACGAACTGTTGTCCTAGGTTTTCCTGCGTGTAACATAATTATGAGAAAATAATGTATTAACCTATGTAAGTACTCGTAACAACAAACATGATGCAATTATTTTAATATCGAGCGTGGAAACCAGTGTTTTTCCATTTAATACCTATTCATCAAGATAACGTAAATTAATGATTAGACGATCGTTTTAAGCGATTTTAGTGACCTGCAGTTTAAAAACTATTCGCTTTCATCAAAATTCTCTGTGAAGCACAAACACGATAGGATAAAATTTTCTCGATAAAAAGTTCTGTAGATATTTGGCAACATTTGCTCAAAAATCTACATTTTTTAAATTTTTATCGGAAATGGCAATCGATGCAATTGTAATTTTTGTTTCAATGTGTCGATAATAATAATAATATCGAAAAACGCTCAGAACTGATTTTTGATAACTGGTTTAGTTTTTTAGCAATACGGTAAGTAAAACGTTGTTTTTCTGTTATATTATTCTTCCGCAACGCTGCATGTCGCACCCACCAACGTATACGTGAGAGTGAGAAAGACAAAAATAAATTCAATATAATTATCTTCCTAAGATGTAGTTTTATTAGTCAAGGCCAAACAGAAACCTTCTGCATCAACTTCATTAAGTTAATGCAGGTTTTTATTTGGTTTATGACCAGTTCGATCGGTTTTAGTAGCGTTTACTGACTTGTGTTCATAACGCACACTAGTGACTACCATAAAAATAAGCGAGTCTTAATATACAGCTCAAAATCTATTAACTTAAGCCTCAAGATAAGGCGCGCAGTGCAGTGCGTCGAATAATTTTACATTATTATCTTCTTATCTATCTAGGTATATATATAAAAGAGAGTTACCACTCACTCACTCACTCACTCACTGACTAATCACGATATCTCAGGAAGTATAAAGCCTACAAACTTGAAATTTGAAAGGTAAGTTCTTTGTAATGGGTAGGTGTCAGCTAAGAAACGATTTTGAGAAACTACCCCTCTAAGGGGGTGAAATAGGGGTTGGAAGTTTATATGAAAGTCCCGTGTTTTTGAAGTTAGAGACGTGAAAATCGTCATTTAGGTTATCAGTTTCAGATATTAAAAATTTGTATAAGTCGTTTTGGAAAATTCCCCTTTAAGGGTGGTAAAATAGGGGATGAAAGTTTTTATGTGAAAATTTTAATATTGTTACTGTTGACTTGAAATTTGGAAAGTAGGTTCTTTCTAATGGGTAGTTGTCAGCTAAGAAACGATTTTGAGAAACTACCCCTCTAAGGGGGTGAAATAGGGGTTGGAAGTTTATATGAAAGTCCCGTGTTTTTGAAGTTAGAGACGTGAAAATCGTCATTTAGGTTATCAGCTTCAGATATTAAAAATTTGTATAAGTCGTTTTGGAAAATTCCCCTTTAAGGGTGGTAAAATAGGGGATGGAAGTTTTTATGTGAAAATTTTAATATTGTTACTGTTGACTTGAAATTTGGAAAGTAGGTTCTTTCTAATGGGTAGTTGTCAGTTTAGAAACGGTTTTGAGAAAATCCTTCCCTAAGGGGGTGAAATAGGGGTTGGGAGTTTGTATGAAAGTCCCGTGTTTTTGAAGTTTAAAGAGTCGTGAAACTCGGCATTAGCACTGAACCTATTTTGGGAGCGGCGTATTCTCCTGTGACCACTCTCCATCAAGTGTACACACGTTAGCGAATTTCACGCGGGCGATGCCGAGGTACTTTTTATCCCGGAAAAAGCGATGGTTCCCGCAGAAGTAGTGAAAAACCTAAATTCACGCGAGCGGAGCCGCGGGCAACAGCTAGTTTATTATAAAAAAATCATTCGAGAGCTTTCCCCGCGTTTAATAACCTCAACTGGTGACAGAAGGGCTGGCTCATTTTTTGCGCAACGTATCAGCCTAGCTGTTCAACGCGGAAATGCAGCCAGTATTCTTGCCATCATTCCACGCGGGCAAGACTTGTATAGTAATTAGAATAAGCTAGTGATAAGTTTTATGCAGCGTCGCGGAAGAATATAACAGAAAAACAACCTTTTACCTAATTACTATCATAATAATTATCAAGGCCGGGTTGTAAGTGGCAGGAAAGACACTGCCTGGGAGGGTATTACAGGCCTTTGCAGTGCGTATCAGGAACGAGGAATCAAACCGCTTCGTACGCGTCATTGGTACGTCGACTATGTATGGGTGGAAGCCTTTACGATGCCTTGCCGTTCTATGGTAGAAAGGTGACGGGGGAACCAGCAACAGTCCATCATGATCGGAAGTCTGCCAACACTGCACTTTCCCGTGCGGGGTCGCCACTCCAAGCTACATTCTAAAAGCCGTCGGCTCTACAAGCTATGTGCCCCGTCCATTGCCACTTCAGCTTCGCGATACGTTGAGCTACGTCGGTGACTTTGGTTCGTCGCATCCGACATACAGTTTCACTTAACATAAGGTATACGTCTTATAGATATACAAAAATTTAATGAATTTAATATCTGTCAAACAAGGCCAACGTGCATTTTCTCAGCTTCCTCAAATAGCCATACCATAATCCACGATTCGCGGAAAAACCGGTTAGTACTTAGGTATACGGTCGCTTATGGATTGGCATTGCTTGAATTCTTTTATATGAATGTAGAAGTGTAAACAAATACAAAACTTACAACAATAATACTTCTTTAGTATCTGTCGGTGACTGATTGACTGACTGATCAATCAATCCACCGCGATAAGTATATAACTATCGTGGTGAAAATTTAACCCCTAAGGGGGTGAGATTTAGGGTCAAATCATCGCGTGAGCGAAACTGCGAGCTGAATTAAATGAAATTGAATTCAGAATGTATAAATAGTTTATTTATACCGTTTTCCTCCAGCAATAAACGCTCAACTTAGTAAGGTAGTTAAAAGTTACATCATTAGCTACTTAATGAACACATAGGTGTGCATTCCTCAATCCCTTGACCCGTTCGTAAGGACACGTTCTAACCACTAGGCCATGACGGCTCTCAAGTCACTCTTTACGTAATACATAACTCAATGTTACCTAGTATCGTAAAGGTGGGTACTGACCGGCGTTAACGGGGTGTACTGTAACGTGTTACACCGCGAGCATTCGTGCAGTCAGTACGTCGTGTTACGGGGAAACCAGCGAGCAACGAGCCGCTCGTTGCTCGCTTTGAGTGCTCCACCCGGCTGTCGGTTTTTAGCGAATCCTTTAAACGCGGTTAAGTGTACTTCGGCGAAAGCGGAGCACAGAGTTTTGACGAGCATGTTACGCCGATATTAAAACACAGCGTAACATGCTCGATGCGTACCACGCTCGATGCGAATGTTACATTACACCTCGTAACATTGGTCAGTACCCACCTTATAGCTATTCTGTCATAAAGGTGTTTCCGACACAGTTGAATTCGTCTTAGTCTTTGCTTAGTGTCTGTTTCTTATAAATCCGTATGATAAATCCACTGTCTCACTCAATGAAGTTTCGATACAAAACCAAGTACTTAGGAAGATATAATAGACTTTAGAATGGTAAGTAGCCCTACATAATCTAATAAATAATAAAAAAGCATATTATGTAGATGCTGAAATGACAGTCTCTGCAAAATTACACAAGAAACGCATAAAGTATTAATTAATTGTCCTATTTGAAATTACTATATTTAACATTATTATGTTTAAAAACCTTTTCACGTATAATTACTGCTCCTAGTTACTATGAACAACTCCCACTCGATCTGACCAAGAGGCCCTGATTCATGACCCTTGGGGCCTTGATAGATCGGTAATACAGACAGTTGCCATCATCCTTCTGGTTCACAAGGGCTAATTACATCATTCTATTAGGTATTAGTTACCTCATTAAATTAGGTAATCTGTTATCCTGTATTTACATTTTAGTAACGATTTGACTACCGATGCGTACAAGTGTTTAAAGATTTAGACGCGTATGCTTTGTTAAAATACGCGATACCTACTTTATTATCTTATCTAGAACACAGACAAAACATCTCTATATCGGCCAACCGGCGCAAACGCACTCGCTGCGTCCATTGCCAAGTCGATATATTTGCATTCTTATGACGAAATCTTACAAGTCACAACACACGACGTAGTTCGGACTAGTTTGTTGAATAATAGAGATTAATTTTTATTAGTAATTAGCTGATAAATGACTTACATCTTTGTAGCAAGAAGGCAATTATTGGCAAATTATTAATATGTAGTAATTAATATACAATTGATCAGACTAGTAGGTATCGGACACCACAAAAAATTAGGTATATTAATCCAAGCATGTAATCCATTTAATACAGCAATTACACTCATTTTGTCTATATTTATACATAATATTCATTAAATTTAAGTTGCATTGTTTTTGACTCACCGAAAGCGGTAAGTTGTAAAGGTATTAATTAGGTATTAATGAAAATAAAAAACTACTAGTGGACACTAGAGGCGTCACTCAATTACTCTATTATGACTTTCTCTTCAACCATCGAATACTTATCATGTGTAATTTCCAAGGGTTTTCTACCTCTGAGCGGATTTAAATTAACGACTCAAAATACATGACGTTTCCATTTGAAAGTGATTTTCTTTATAGTTTTTAACCTGTAATATACCTAGTAAAATCGCTTAAATAACTGTTTTAGCCTGTTTTAAATATCTTTCATACCCAAAGATTTAATAATCAAGAAGCAATAGAATTTTTTTACAATTTAAATAATTTCATATCTCATAATTTAATGTTTTTTATCCTATAAATTTTCATGTTTCAAAGTGTAGTAAGGTTTGGGAAATAACGGCAGACATTTATAGCTGGTATTATTTTCACAACTTAATATCATCAGCATCATTTAATACTTTTTTTAAAGTCACAATAAAAAGAAAATAAAAAGGGTTTTATTTTCTTTTTATTGTGTGTGTATATCTTTAAAATTTCTTGGATATTGTTACAGTTTTGACGTCAATAAATACACACTTATATCTCCAAACTGCATTTCCCATTCATTACATGAAACCAAGACAACCTTCTCAAGTGCCTAGCGCACAGGCATACGAGCAGAAACTTATGTTTTCGTTGCGTGAACTTAAGTAGGTACTGTGAATGTTCTCTGACGAATACATAAAACTTTATTTTCAACGTCTACATATGTATTGTTTGTTCCTACTTTACTATAAAGTACTTAACTGTTTGAGCGATTTCTTTTTTTTTGGCTTGACTGTGAATCTTTATTGGTAGGGTGGTAAACTGGTAACTATTTAGAAATTATAAAATTCTTAAGTGTGTCCTAGCTGGAGTTGAATCTACGACCTTCCACACGGATCCGTAGAGCGCACGCCAGTGCACCAGGAAAGTCTTCAAAAGTATAAGATGTGTCAATACATTATAATACCAAATCACTCTTTGACACATTTATTTTGTTGTTGAGAAAATACCTAAAAGATAGTCGATGTAAAACAGGTAATAAACCAACAAAACCAGAGTACACCCACGTCACGTTTCACGTTTACGCTGAAATAAAAAATGCTTTTAAAAATATAAAGTAAGAAAGTGTGTCGCCGCATACAAGCCAAACACACGCGTTTAATAGCAGGCCGGCCTTTATGACCGCAATAACAGTAATGATGGAAGTGTCTTAAGTAACAAAATTCGTTTTATTATCTCCCAGAGGCCGGAGTAGGTCGTTTACGAGGTATTTAGGGATATGCCTACATACTTCAGTTCACTTTTCAGGGGCTTAAGATCATCTTCAATCTCCCCCTTCGACTGCATCATCACTTCCTTGATTGTCATCATCAGGTTTGGCAATCAAGCGCTGGTCTAATATACAAGTATACGTAAGATAACTTCAGCTGTATCATCAATTCATCACTTACCATCAGGTGAGGTTGCAGTCAAGTAGTAAATACCATATTATAACGCTATGTAAGATAGCAAAATTGATGTACTAGATGTAAAGATTTCTTCCACCAAAAGTTGAGCGATGTAGCGAGTTGAGTGAGTGAAGTGATGTAGTGAAGTTGAGTGATGTAGATGTAGCGAGTAGAATATCTCATACCTCCTCGTGTGAGGAAAATGTGTGGTATAGCTGTATCATGAACAATTGGTAGAGAGACGTTGTATATTGGGTATAAAGGAAATTCAAAATCTACAGGTATACAAAATCCTTCTTAATTAATTATATTATAATATCTAAAAGTGCCTTTACAAAATATTCACTGTCGAAAGCATTATAATAGTACTCAAAATAATAGTACTTGACTGCGATCTCACCTGATGGTAAGTGATGATGCAGCCTAAGATTGAGTAAGCAAATTTACCCTAACGGTTTCTACAAGCATCGCACCGAAAAGGTAAATCGCTTGGCTGTGCGTCTTTGCTGGTAGGGTGGTAACTAGCCACGGCCGAAGCCTCCCACCAGACCAGGCCTGAGCCAATTTAGAAATTATAAAATTCTAAAGTCACCCGTGGCGGGAATCAAACCCACGACCTCCCACTTGAATCCCAGCGCGCGCCACTGCGCCAGGGAGGTCGTCAAAGTTGTCAAGTTACATCGAATTTAAAACCCATACTAGGTACTACTGTCAAAAAGGGTATCCAAGTCATTTCTCATCGGCATTTCAAGTTTTTACAAAATTAATGATCTCAAGCAGTGAATCCACTTCCGAAACATTGAGGGTTAGTGGAATGGTGGCTTTATTATTCCTTATTGTACATAAAATCGCTTAATGACCGAGCAATTAATCTAATGGCTAACTAGGTTATAGGTACTTATCCTACGATCAATTTTCCTTTATCTATTTAATATGCAATAAACGTAGTAAGCGAGATGGACTGGGCATCTACAGACTACAGGTGTGCTCAAAAGGGTTTTTCCTGGTAGTATGTTTATTAGTTAGGTGTTAGGACATTAGTTTTGATTTTTCTTCGACCACATTAGCTCGTATCTAATGGCCGGATAGTTATGATGAGATTTGGGTTATCCTTTTGATTTCAAATATAAGTAGGTACATCACGGGCACTTTTGTTTAGTTGGGAGAGAATGTCCTTTGTACAATTATTTTGATTAAAAAAATCGTCAACGAAAGGTGATACTGGTCTTAAATATTCGTAAGGTGGTAATCACAAAAAAGGAAATTAAAAAGGATTTGCGTTCATAGATAGAGTCAAGACTATGGAATAACTAAGTACGTGCTACTTAGGTATCCCATGCAAAACTTGAAGGTAATTTATTTTTAGCCTCATATCTATGATATCTGACGTGACGAGGAAGAGTGTAGAGGTCGCGTCCGGAGAACGTGAGATTTGTCAAATAACATCGTTGTTTTATAAGACATACTTAATAATAAAGATAGACCGTAAATCTACTATATAAAAATAAGTCGGGTTTTCCTTCCTGACGCTATAACTCCAGAAGGCACGAACCGATTTCCACGGTTTTGCATTCGTTGGAAAGGTCTCGGGTTCCGTGAGGTTTATAGCAAAGAAAATACACGAAAATTTCAACAGAAAAGCGGTAATATCTTTTTTCACATACAGCGCCATCGCTGCTGGTGGCGAAACGGAGTTCGCCGGGTTTGCTAGTTAGGTATAATAAGGATGGTCAGATTCTCCATCCTTATAAGCAAAGAGTTATGCACAATCGGTCTAGTGTGTCATAACAAATTAGTGTGATTAGTAAGGATATTAAGGTCTGATACATTTTCGTATCTGTAAAACAAGATTCTTTTTGGCCTATCTTAAAATCAGATAACTACGTACATTTTATTCCTCGTGGCAAAGGAACGTAGTAATGCGTATAAGAGCTGATATTGTGTAAGTTATCAGCAAATTACCTAACCGATTACACTGATAACACTATCAGAAGGAGGATATTTACCACCGTATACTTAGTATACGTGGTTCGATACATTGAACAAGTAAATAATATCATACATAATAGGTATTATTATCAAATACGTCATAATATCTATTATTAATGTTAAAGTTTGTGAGTATATAATATTTTGTTTGTTACTCAATCACACCACAATTCAAGACTACTGTACCCTGAGACTGTAGCGATTTGGCTAAAATTCGAAATGTGTGGTTAGCTTACCCTGGGCTATTTTGTATTCCGGAAAAGTCTATGCTCCATATTTTAGGTAAAGATATACAGGAAAGTAGGCATATAAGTACTCGTTACTTCGCCGTCCCCGGGGAATAAAAGGATAATAGCTTTTAGCCAATTTTTTTTTTATTTCAGTTTTGAGGTCTACAGACCAGAATACATCTACCTAATTTTTTTTCGTAGGTGTACTGTCTTTAATTAAAAAGTTATAAAATAACTAGCAAACGCCCGCGGCTTCGCTCACGTTGAACTTCTGCTGTACTCCTTCAGGCATTTAATTTCCAAAATTCCTGTATTTTTCCATCCTTCCTTTCAAATTCCTTCTCCATACTTGTCGCGATACTCACATATCGATTTTCAAAGCAATCGTCACAGTAACAAAAAAATTCAAAATGGCGGCCACTTTTTAAAATTTTGACTACAAATTCCTTCTCTAAACTTGTTGCGATACTCACATATCGATTTTCAAAGCAATCGGCACAGTAACAAAAAAAATCAAAATGGCGGCCACTTCTTAAAATTTTGACTACAAATTCCTTCTCTATACTTGTTGCGATACTCGCATATCGATTTTCAAAGCAATCGGCACAGTAACAAAAAAAATCAAAATGGCGGCCACTTCTTAAAATTTTGACTACAAATTCCTTCTCTATACTTGTTGCGATACTCGCATATCGATTTTCAAAGCAATCGGCACAGTAACAAAAAATTCAAAACGGCGGCCACTTTTAAAAATTTTGACTACAAATTCCTTCTCTATACTTGTTGCAATACTCACATCGATTTTCAAAGCAATCGGCCCAATAACAAAAAAATTCAAAATGGCGGCCACTTTTTTAAATTTTTACCACAAATTCCTTCTCCATACTTGTCGCGATACTCACATATCGATTTTCAAAGCAATCGTCACAGTAACAAGAAAATTCAAAATGGCGGCCACTTTTAAAAATTTTGACTACAAATTCCTTCTCTATACTTGTTGCGATACTCACATATCGATTTTCAAAGCAATCGGCACAGTAACAAAAAAAATCAAAATGGCGGCCACTTCTTAAAATTTTGACTACAAATTCCTTCTCTATACTTGTTGCGATACTTACATATCGATTTTCAAAGCAATCGGCCCAATAACAAAAAAAAATCAAAATGGCGGCCACTTTTTTAAATTTTTACTACAAATTCCTTCTCTATACTTGTTGCGATACTCACATATCGATTTTCAAAGCAATCGGCACAGTAACAAAAAAAATCAAAATGACGGCCACTTCTTAAAATTTTGACTACAAATTCCTTCTCTATACTTGTTGCGATACTCACATATCGATTTTCAAAGCAATCGGCCCAATAAAAAAAAAATCAAAATGGCGGCCACTTTTTTAAATTTTTACTAAAAATTCCTTCTCTATACTTGTTGCGATACTCACATATCGATTTTCAAAGCAATCGGCCCAATAGCAAAAAAATTCAAAATGGCGGCCACTTTTTTAAACTTTTACCACAAATTCCTTAGCCATACTTGTCGCGATACTCACATATCGATTTTCAAAGCAATCGTCACAGTGACAAAAAAATTCAAAATGGCGGCCACTTTTTAAAATGTTGACTACAAATTCCTTCTCCATACTTGTCGCGATACTCACATATCGATTTTCAAAGCAATCGGCCCAATAACAAAAAAGCTCAAAATGGCGGCCACTTTTTAAACTTTGTCCAGAAATTCCTACTTATCCCCAGCTGATTACGAATTCATCACCTAATATCAACCTAGGTATTTCAGATCTCTACGATATTATTGATTTCGCTGGAATCCCTGGTAAAACGCAAAAAATACACTTTTGTATGGGAAAATGTAAGATTTTTATCCCTTAAACATGGAATTCCTGGAATCCCCGTCTTAGTACGAATTCATGACCTAATATCTACCTAGGTATCAAATTTCAGATCTCTACGACTTTAAGTTTTTCGGGAATTCCTGGAACAACGAAAAAAAATACAATTTTGTATGGAGAAATCCCTTTAATGTACTATTTCTACCCCTTTAACATGGAATTTCTGGAATCCCCGTCTTAGTACGAATTCATGACCTAATATCTACCTAGGTACCAAATTTCAGATCTCTACTACTTTTAGTTTTTCGGGAATTCCTGGAACAACGAACAAAATTACAATTTTGTATGGAGAAATCCCGTTAATGTACTATTTCTACCCCTTAAACATGGAATTTCTGGAATCCCCGTCTTAGTACGAATTCATGACCTAATATCTATCTAGGTATCAAATTTCAGATCTCTACGACTTTTAGTTTTGCGGGAATTCCTGGAACAACGAAAAAAAAATCAATTTTGTATGGAGAAATCCCTTTAATGTACTATTTCTACCCCTTAAACATGGAATTTCTGGAATCCCCGTCTTAGTACGAATTCATGACCTAATATCTACCTAGGTATCAAATTTGAGATCTCTACGACTTTTAGTTTTTCTGGAATGCCTGGAACAACGAAAAAATTACAATTTTGTATGGAGAAATCCCTTTAATGTACTATTTCTACCCCTTAAACATGGAATTTCTGGAACCCCCGTCTTAGTACGAATTCATGAGCATTTATCTACCTAGGTACCAAGTTCCAGGTCTCTACGACTTTTAGTTTTTCGGGAATTCCTGGAACAACGAAAAAATTTTACTTTTGTATGGGAAATACCCTTAAATGTATGATTTTTACCCCTTAAACATGGAATTTCTGGAATCCCCGTCTTAGTACGAATTCATGACCTAATATCTACCTAGGTACCAAATTTCAGATCTCTAGGACCTATAGTTTTGGCGGAATCCGTGGAACAACCAAAATGCCTCATTCTTTTATATATATAGATATACTATTATTCTAAACATATTGTAGTACATGTTTAAATGGCAAGCTAACTTTAGTGAAATTTTTGACACAAAATAATGTCTAATAACTATTAGCATTTTGTTCTGGTATAAAAAAGTTTAGGTATGTCGACTAATATTTCTTTGGCAAACTGTCTTCATTAAAATTGAGTAGCAATAATATGTTATCATACTTTGCCGTCTATGGATTATACGGACTCGAGTATAGAATAGTCTAAATTAACGATTGATAGTGATAGTATGATAGGCTAACGCTTGAATATCGTTGTGGTACCTAATCAAGTGAAAGAAAGAAAGAAAAGGCCTTTATTTGAAACGACAATTAATCAATTATCTATTCAGTTTGTTGGTATTCATAACTGAAGGGTGTGACTGACTAAATGGATAAGACAGGAATGAGTTGATTGATCTCAAAATGGAATCTACTCAGCATTTCTATGATCGTGGATTAAAAAAGTTCTGAAAGAGTTCCTGTTGGCCCCAACACCTCCGTTCATTTCATCTTGAATTTGGTTTCATTTCATGTCCATCCAGCGAATCGAAATATGTCATAATAAGGTTACGGCTGCAGGTTCCGACGGGATCCGCCAAGGAGAGCCCTCGCCACGCTCACGAAATTCTTCAATGGGTACTCCCACCTACTACCAGTTACAACACCTTGCGAAGTTGTTTGACTATGTACTGTTGTTGCTAAGACTTGCCTTCCAGATTATGAGCCCTCCCAACATTAAATACAATGGGAGCTGTACGCTTTCCCTTCATACCGACCGCGCGTGATACCCGGACTCCTAAAAAAACTTCTACCTATCACCTTGCCATCCGCACTCGTGAGGCTGATGACTTCATTCCTGAATGGTTGGTCGTTCTTTGACTTTGTGAAAGGCTCTAACTCCCTTCTGCGTTCAATATGTGCCGGAGTTCCTCAAGGCTTTCCCCTTTCCTATACCCCATCTACACCAATGACATCTCCACACTCGCTGACCACCAGCGGGAGGGAAAAATGACGTGCTGTTGTCGCTGTACGACAGCAAAAGCCAGTGCAAAGGTCCTACAGTGGCAGACCTCGGTGTGTTGAATAACCAAACCATGATCTAGATAAAAGTTGTCGAATCTATATTGCGCCAAGTTTAATGTTACACCGCGGACAAAGATTCACTGCGAGGCGTATGTCCGTTTTTCTCTGACGCATGCAGCACCTGCTTGGCATTCCTTATATTCAGGCACAAAGCATGCGAAACAAATGCCTCTGTCTGGTCATTGGAGCCTCGAGGTACGTCAATATGTCAGAAATTAAGTTGCGCCTGGATACCAGTAAGTACGTTACCAGTTACCAGTAAGTGTAGAACTTCGTCCGCACCCTCGTGCTCGCTTACGCAGGCTGACATTGCGTTCACCTCTACGGGATTGTATCACCTATTGATCGATCACCAGAATAAGGACGTTTGCTACTTCGCGGGCTCCTCTGCCTTTGGTTCCCTGCGCAACTGTGCAGCGCTGCTGGTGACGAAGATGACGCGAGCTTCGAATAACAGTACCTAGCATCCCCGCGTAGTGCAGTGGCGGTACCGCCGACCTTACGAAGCATCACCAGCATCAGCCTTAAAGCCTGTGAGACCTTAGCGTGATACAGCCAAGAAGCAAAGGAGACACACGCTAGGCAGACAGCAACAACCAATACAACATACTTTGTCATCGAACTCCTTTTGAACACAGTTTTCAGCGGACCTCTGGCACTAAGCAAGGCTTTACACTCTGATCTTATGAGTCTTCGAAGGACAGTGAACGTCGCTATGCATTTTATGACTCTCTGGCCTTAGATAATAGCCCTGATTGCCTTCCGAATTACTTTCTGTTTTGTTTTTAGGGTTCCACACCAAAATGGTGAAAATGGAAACCTTATGATGCGATTGCATCCGTCCGTCCGTTACAGACGATTATTTCAGTAACCATAAAAGCTATCGACATGAAATTTGGAAAAGTTGTGTATATTAGTGGCCCAACATCATAGAAATAAAAAAAATGAAAATTACGTTTATTTTTATATAAAAAGGGGGGGTCGGGGGTTGAAATTTCGAAGTGTGATAACTAAAGTGTGTGGGATATCGTATGAAAGGTCTTGATCTGTACATTTTTTAACAGGTTCTTGTTTATTTTTATGCACAGTAGTTTTTGATTTATTGGGCAAAATTTTGAAAAAAATACCGTTACCCACTCTTACCTCCAAAATTTACCGATTGCAAAATCTGAAATTATTATGAGCAATAGGTATTAATTTATGTTTAAAAGAAAAAATAGAATCAACTTTCTAGTATGGAACCCACAGTGCATAAGTCTATTTCGCACTTTGCCGTTTTTCATTTAGTTTAAATTTCTAATAGATGATTACCATCATTTAGGTTTATTAACTAAACCAGAATAACCGTATAGGAATATAATACCATATAAAGCATATGCTATTTGAACCAGAATAAAATGATAATAGATTATTAGCTTTGCTGTGCTGGTTCCGTTTATTCAACGAATATTATTGTAAAGCAATATTAGCAATATTCACTATCTTATCGACTTAACGCGAATAAAATGATAAGATTATATTAGCAAATTAAGAAAACTATAGAATTTTGTTAACTTCTTAAATTCTAATTATCTCTTATAATAAATGAGTAAGTAAAAGTTTACCACAACAATATGAAAGCTACAAAAATTAGCTTTCATTTGAGACAGCTATTTCCTGTCTAAGTCTATTACTTTAGGCACAATCGTCAAAAATCGGTTTTTTATTTTTCCTGAACATTTGTGATTTTCCTATTATCATTTTATTCGCCGGGGACGGCGACTTGTCAAGGGGAATCAAAACCGTATTAAAATATTTAGAGGTGATAATGCCCCAGGAAGTTAATGGAAATTCCGCAAAATTTATAAGAACCGAAATCCGAGCGGGTGAAGTGGCAGGCAAAACTATTGCCTATTAAGATAAGATAAATCAATAAGAAGGATAAAATTAGTAGAATTGGCAAGCAAATCGATGTACCTACCTACAGCAAATTGATGGTACCTACTGCCTACTCTACCACCTATCCACCTAACTTACGCTGTCGAAAAGTGCGGAGAATTCTTATCCTGACTGCCGCCTGCGGAAACTTCAGTCCACAAACCATGCCTGCTTCGTTGCACGTATTTTTGTCGATAATATATAAACCTTATTCATGACTCCGATTAAAATTCTGAATGTAAACATTTGTTAAATATTTAACGTCTTTGTTTAAAATCCGTTCTGGCGACAACGACCTTATAAAACCGGTAAGTACATAAAACAAAGTAGGTAGGTACAAATGGTTTAAGTAGGTATTTACTCAGTCGGTTTTTGAACTTATTATTAACTTAGGCCCATTTGCTCCAACTTGGGTTAACGCATTAACTTTGAGTTAGCACGCTAACCCAAATTGCAATTCACAAAAATACCCAACGATAGACGTTAATGCAAGTTAAAAAATTTAAATTTAACTTGTAGGCATAGCGCAAGTGAGCATTAGTCAAATATTTTGACTCTGGTTCTTCAATAAATCTTCTGACTCGGTACTACTTAGGTACCTATCTAAAGTCTGTTCTATTGAGGTGAGTTTTTTAAGGATCTTTCTTAACATTAGAAGACATAATATTTCTTAGAGAATTTTTTATAAGTAGGTACTTAGTTACCAACTCTACTACGAATAATTTTAGCAGTTTCACTGAAAATCTGTGGATTTGCGTAATAATTGTGCCCTAACGGGATCTCAAGAGACCCTGCACTTTGCGACACATTTTTTTTCAACTTAAAACTTAGGTAATCTCTAGGTTCCGCGGGAATTTTAAAAACCTAAAGTCATAAACCACAGCATTTGAGGGACTTGCTTAACGACTTGTAAGCAACATAAAATCAGTCTCAAGATAATCTTTATACCTTTGACCTTTTAAACATTTTAAATAATGATCATAGGCATCAAGAACAGCAATTAGAAACAACGCGATAGTGAAATCGGGATTAAATAGTTATTTGTTATGCAAGGCCGCAAAATGGATTTTTGGGCCGAGTGTCAAATTTGAATGCTGAGCGGCGAAGGATTCTAGGTTTGAACCCTGAGCGCAGCGAGGGGTTTAAAGAATAGAATCCTGAGCATAGCGAGGCATTCAAAGGACACGAGGCCCAAAAAAATTTGCGGCCGTACATAACACAAAATTTTTCATCTCACCACAGCGAGGAAAATTACTAGAAGAACACTGATCGGCATTGCGAGTGTGTTAGATGTTGTCTGTAGTAATACTCCGCAATAACTTCACTCACATAATTAAATCCACCTTAAATCATCACTCATCTAATATTACAAAAACAGTAATAAATAAAAACAAGTTATTATTATTATCATTTAGCACGATTAAAAAAAATTAAGAAACTTTTTTTTTTATTTTTTTTTTATGCGTTCAGAAATATCAATTTCTAAGAACCAAAGATAATAGAAGATTTAAAAAATAACAATAATTATTAGATAAACGTTAAGTAAATATCATGGATTTAATAAGGTTTCCTTTATAATTAATCAAACTAAATAGGAGTTATTATTTTTATTGATATTCTAAGAAAATGTAAAAACAAAAAGTAATGTACACCTATACAAACTCAAAGGTCGAGCTTCGTTACTGACCGTATGCATTAATTAAAAAAAAAGAAGTCTTCAGTTTAATGGTGGCACCACACATGGCTATTTGTATTTGCCTATTTTTTATATTTGTCAAATAACTTCCATGTGTGGAGAGTATATTTGCCAAAATTATTGCCATATTTGCCTGTTTGGCAAATACAGCCAATAACATATTTGGCTCCATGAGGTCGAAAATTTTGGCAAATACGCGATCATCCAATCACAAATACAAATAGCCATGTGTGGTGCCACAATTAGACATTATTATAGACGCAATACGAGATTACGTCATGTTCGAATTTAGAAATGCTTTGCGGCCCTAGGGCGGGAAAGGATTTTCATACTACTTTCTCGCCCTAGGGCGGGAAAGGATTTTCATACTACTTTCTCGCCCTAGGGAATATAATAGCATTTCCCGCCCGCATTTTGGGCATTAAAAATCTCCTTTCCGAGCGGGTGAGATGAAAAAAAAATTACCTTACAGCTGTTAGTCACAGTAAGAAGTTCAGGGTCGACCCCCCCACCAACACAGATGACAAACTTCACAAAATCAAACAATGCCAACTTTGTAAACACTATGCACACACGGTCACACGCGGTCAGAGATCCCGTTCCGCAAAAAAATACGACGACGAATTAAAAAAGATTCGACCAGCGTTCACTTTTACATCGATGATTTAGTTCACTCGAATAGGTATAAAAGTTACCAGTGAAAGTCTCTAACAACAGTACAACAATGAGGTTATGTTGTTGTTGTCTCGCGAACCAGCGTCGACGCTGTACGAACTCCGCTTTGTTACTGAATGCCACGATCGCGAACGAAGCCGAACGGGCTGAAATGGATATGCGGCCTGCGAAATGATTCCGAACGAAAATGAAGCGCGATTTGCCGCGCCTCTTTTGCCGCGCAATTGCGTGATAGAAGTAAAGTTAGAATCGCAAGTATTTTCTTCAAAACCTTAGAT
Organism: Coenonympha arcania; assembly: GCA_036785405.1. Lineage (NCBI taxonomy): Eukaryota > Metazoa > Arthropoda > Insecta > Lepidoptera > Nymphalidae > Coenonympha > Coenonympha arcania. The sequence continues at coordinate 9,913,213 of CM072072.1, forward strand.
TTCGGATAGAGCGGTGAAGTTCTACGGATCGTTACAAACCTCTGCTGATGAGTCTTTAGACGATTTGGTTAAAGACAGCGAAACTGACCCGACCCCTTACGAAAAAATTCAGCATACTCTCAAGCGTTTAAATAACAAAAAAAATTGGCGTAATCACAGGTATACTTAATAATGCACTGAAGTACTGACATCACGATTTTACAGTCACCCAACGTAACCTAACCTTTTTTTTTGGTGCTGGGAAATGCATTTACGCATCCCGCCCCGGGCAGTGCAATGGGGCGGGTACAGTACGCGCGGCGAAAGTTTGGCTTTGACCGTTATTGCGCAGAAATCAGAAATTGGGTATCAACGGGCAATTAGCGGGGTGTGGGGCGGGTGTGTAGGCGCACGCGGTGCTCTGATTGGCGCTCCAGTCGTTCCCTGCCTCTCGCATCGATACGACGTACCGCGCACTCCTGTTGTACAATCACGTTCACAAGTGAATTGCTATTTTCGTTAATTGTTTATTGTTGTCGATTGTTATTATTTGTTGAGTTTGTTTGTTTAAGTTTGTCAGTTAAGTTTTTTTTGTTAAATATTAAAAAGTGATTTGAAAATGCGTAAAAAAAACATTGTTTTAAAAAGGCAAGCACGGAAAATGATATATGACGTGAATTGCTTTTTAAAGAAAGAAGCTGACGAATGTGTCGATTCATTGAAGCAAATTCGAAGTCAGATTGAGGAAGTTGCTTCTTTACTCAGTCAGTCGGAGAATAACCAAACTATACAGACTATGCAGGTAATGAAAACGGAAACTGTTTCTAAATTGAATTGTGTAGTCATTAAATTAGCTAAAATTCAAAAACGGACATCGGAGGCCACTAAGACTTCAATTGGAACTGTAAAAAATATCGCAAATCAAGCCAAGAGTTCCGATTTGCTAATTACTTTCAGAACACCTGGAAAAAAACGTCCCAGAGCTAAACCAGTTACGAATATTGATAATTTTGACCAAGGTATTATAAAAAGATGTATACACAATTTTCACTAGACGAATAATGAACTTCCCACCATTGGGAAACTAAAAAAGAAACTTGAGGAAGATATAAACTTTAAAGGGTCAGAAACAAGTCTTCGTGTAATTGTAAAGGAGTTAGGATTTCGCTGGAAAAAAACAGAAAACAACCGTAAATTACTAATAGAAACATCGAATATCCGATTACAACGCATTGAATATTTAAGTAAAATAAGAAAATATCGACAAGAAGGAAGACCCATTGTTTACACAGATGAATCCTACGTAGATTCATCGCACTCAACAACCAAAGCCTGGAGCGATGGCCCTACGGAAGGACTAAAAAAACCCATTTCTAAAGGACAACGAGTCGTGATAGTCCACGCAGGATCTGAAGCTGGGTTTATACCAAATGCTTTATTAACTTTTAAAGCCGGCACCAAAACAGGGGACTATCACGACAACATGAATTACGAGAATTATGAAAAATGGCTTAGGACACAATTAATTCCCAACCTACCACCCAATTCTGTAGTGGTTGTCGACAACGCTTCATACCACAATAAACAATGGGATTTAGCACCGTCCTCCAATACCAAAAAAGCCGATATGCAGAATTGGCTAACTGATAAAGGCATACAATATGATTCAACAATGCTCAAGCCACAATTGTACAACTTGATAAAAGCTAATAAAGAAAGATTTAAAACTTTTTCAATAGATCAAATTTTAGCAGAAGCAAACCATAGCATATTGAGATTACCGCCTTACTATCCAGACCTCAACCCCATAGAAATGGCATGGGCTACTATTAAACAATATGTAGCTAGCAAAAATGTTAAATGGAATTTACAAGAATGTACCAAACTTATCAAAGAAAAAGTATCCTTAATGGGTGCCCAGGAATGGGGAAAAATATGTAAAAAGGTAAAAGATATAGAAGAAGAGTACGTCAAGAGTGACCATGTAGTTGATTTACTTACCGAGCAATTTATAATTCGCGTCGATGATAGTTCCGAAGACGATGATTCTGATGATGGTTATGAAGATGATGATGATGACAACTGCAACCAAGGAAGCCCTGAACCCGGACCCTCAACAAGCAAAAGACGTTGCACAATTTCGTGTCGCGGCAGCACCACTGGATCATGCGGTGATTTCATAGAAGGCGTTAAACCTTTAACTGATTCAGAATCTGAATAGCACTGCTGCTAAGACTTTTTTTTAATGTTAACTTTTGTATTTAATAATTATTTTAAGTTTTCTTTTGTTTGTATGTACCAATTTTACATGTATCTTGGAATAAATAATTTTATTTAAAACAATTATTTAGAATTTTCATCGCTGTCTCTGTAAACTTTAAAAGGAAATAAACATTTTATATAAGTAAAATAACTATCAATAGTTTTAATAAATGAAGAAGTTTATCTATTTCGTATTATTTTCTAGCATTATTACCACTGTACATGAATTTTGACCCACTCAAATATCCAACCTGGTACATAAAAAAGGAAAAGTATTCTGTGCGTGACAGTACCCATGCGCAGTAATCCCCTCCACCCGAAGGTCAAAGCCAAACTCTCGCCGCGCGTACTGTATGTGGGACTCACTGAGGCGGCCAGAATACCCACTAAAACCCAGCGGAGCCCTCTGTGCCTTTATGGGTCACCGCAGGATCGCTCGCGCATGCTACTGCGGTGCTCCGGCATTTATCCCTCTCGTACTGGGAATGTCTACTTAATGTATTTGTAGATGCGCGTAGCGCCTACTTCTTGTTCCTCTTCGGTGGCTGCGGCAAGGTGGGGCATATGCTGTTTGTTCCCTTCGCCTTTCCGCATCTTCTTTAATTGCCATGACCCCCTCGCAGAACGAGGCCATAGCTTTCCAGCAATCTTCACTTTTGAGCATTTTCCTCACTATGCCTCGTAGCGTGAAGTCTCCTCTCACAAACGGCGAAAGAATATGCCGCTGTGGTTCCCACGACGCACACTCTGCTAAGGTAACCTAAGCCTAACCTAAACCTTTTTTTTTTTTTTTACCCACAGGAAATGCCTGACGCATACCCCTACGTCAGGGGACACGGAGGGGTTATGTGGGGCTTGCACCCACTAAAACCTGTGCTTTGCCACGACGGACCTCGTTGGCGGGAGCACGGGATTCACTTGCGTATTCACCTTGCTCCCGCCAGGCCTCGACCCGCCACCGAAGCGGCAGGTCCCGCCGCTGCTGCCGGCAGCCTGGCCGCTGCCGACCCTCCTGGGAGGCGCGTCCCGAACAGGTCGCGCCACCACCTCGGCCTGTCGGTGGAATTCGGGTAACGGACGCCAGAACCCCTTACGTACGTCACCCGCAGGCCGGCACCGGTCGCCGAAGGAAGGTGTTCGCACCCCAGCAACCGGCGCGTCTCCTGCGAGAGGGATGTGCCGCCGTAAATATCCCTCTCGACGAGCGTTCCCGCCCACTTCGGTGATTTTTTTACGAGGTTGTCTTCCTCGTAGTGCCCCGAAGGGACTTGTGGGCGTTTCCGCCCCCGCGCCTGTAATTTTTTAATGAGGTTTTCTTCCTCCTCCGGGGTTGGTGCGTTTCGACACTGTGCCCTCTGCTGGGACTCAGAGGGACACGCGAAGAAACGTCACCTATCCGCCGGGCCAAGCTATTCGCCGTCGGTTATCAACCGACGTTACCAGGGAGCACCGGCCCGTGCGCTACAGAGGGGCACCGTAGCACTCGGGCACTCGTGGAGGTTGCTTGGCGGAGCCCCCCAGCCTAACCTAAACCTAACCTAACCTAACCTTACTTAATCGGTTGCGAACGACCGCTAACCCCGCTGAATTTTAATTTGCTGTTTTTAATCGAACACTTATTTAATTATTTTTATTACTACCTACCTACCTGGGTTTTCTGAATTTGAAATTACCATTTGTTTTCTTTCACACGCAACACATTAAGAAACACTCACAACACACTAAAACAGTCACAACACAACTCATTCATTTGACTGCTTGGACGATCTAACCTATTTGACTGATGACTACTTCGACTGATGACTGTGACTGACTTCTAAATTTCTAATCTGATGCTATCAGATTACAAAAAGATTCATTAAGTATAAACTAAGTTGCTGACGATGTGGAGGCGTCAGTGACTGTACATAACAAAAGATGCACGCTGATCAACGCGGGGGTGATCAGTGGCCACAAAAGATGCACGTTGACGATGCATGGGTGATCCAACGGCCACTAAATCGACTCTATCCCCTCCCCACTTAATCCCCTCCTCTGTGGACCTCGGCGAAGTATGGCCGCCCAGACGACAGCATCAGAGACATCTCCTGTGGATCACGGCGAAGTATTATTAGCCACCCACACATACCTTCCCAACTGCCTCTCCTACTGTTCCTTACCTAGAGCACCTAGAGCCTTCTTCGTGGACCAAACCCTATCACTTCCTATCATAGCACCTGTCTATATACATTCAATCATATTCAAACGCAACAGAATATAAATAATATTTTAACTGTTTTCACGTGGAGTGATTAGTTAACACACCATTCAACAATTTGTCTCTACACGTTCAGACACATTCAGTTATTTTCAAACACATCAGAATATCAATAAATTTATATTTCACCGAAATTTTACAGCGACCTAACCTAACCTAACCTAACACACCTCACGGGGCACAGGGAATGACGTTCGAAAATGTGGTCACTGTGCGATCTCAAACTATAACGAGGCGCATCCATTATGAGATTCCGCACGTAATAGTAGCGGTGTTGCGGCATACCAACAGCTGCGTATACTACACGGATGACATCGCCGATGCGGTCGCAGAACTCATCGTAAAAGCCAAATCTGCGACAAATGCCGACATATCAACTTACAACACAAAAATGGCAATTCGGAATGGTGACGCAGAGGTTGCAAAAACGCTTCTCTCTATGAAGGCAGAGCAGTAGGAGGCTTTCAAGTCATAATATACATTATATCATCAGGTAATCATCATGGGAGGCAGCTCAAGTCAACATCAACATCATAGAGACGTATTTTTCCAGCGTGAGCGTACACCATACCGAAAACGCCAGAAGATTTGAAAATATGGAACACGAAAGACGGCAAGAAAGAATAGAGAGAGAAGAAAAGCAACGGCGAGAGAGGGATGAGAGAAACGAGAGAAGACGCGAGGAGCGCGCGGAGCAGAGCAGATTGCACCATGAGGAGAAACAGACGGATCGTCTATGTCGTAAAGAAATGTTCGCAGCAAGCGACAATAAAAGAGCAAAGAGAATACCGACAGCGTGAAATGCGTGAAGCTGAAGAACGTAAAGTTGCACGCATAGCTAAGCGCGATGCACGCCTCAAACAACTCCAACAAGAGAGAGACGAGCGTTTGTTTTCCCAGACGAAAAGTGGCTATCAAAATAAATAGGAAATACGCAATTAGTTAATAAGTATATTTTGAATGAGTAGATACGTTTTAATAATTATGTCTATTAGTAATGTTGTATAATAAGAGAAATGGTGTATGACACAAAAAAAAACAGTTACATAAAATACTTAAGATTTAAAACATTACGCGGGGTGTCAATTGCCCCAATTAGGAGTATTTAGTAGATAAGTTTATGATAGAAATATGAAATACTAGCAAACGCCCGCGGCTTCGCTCACGTTAACTTCTGAGTTATGCTTTACTATTTCAATTTCAATTTATTTATTTGCTGATATAGGTACATAATGATGGTACATAATACAATACAATTAGTTCACGCTATATCATACCATATTATTGGCATGCAAATTTATAAACAACAAAAAACAAATAAAATTATCAGTTTCCAAAATATTATGATTAGGTCAATATTTAAGAAAAAAAAAAAAAAAAATCTATGGTGGTTTATTTTCCAAAATTCCTGCATTACACAACTTTTTGCCCACAAAATTATCTCTTGCTTCCTGGTAATAGTCACATATTGATTTTGAAAAATTCGATCGTCACAAAAAAGTTAAATATGGTGGCCATTTTTAGGGTTCCGTACCCAAAGGGTAAAAGCTCTTACTAAGACTCCACCGTCCGTTCGTCCATCCGGCCGTGGTTGCTTGCTACCATGGTAAGACATATAAGTACAAAATTGTGGCCAATTCTTTTAAATTTTTACCAAAAATTCCTTTTCTATGCTCGCTGCCATAATCAGATATCAATTTTAAAACAATCGGCCCAGTAACAAAAAAGTTCAAAATGGCGGCCACTTTTTACAATGTTGACTACAAATTCTTTCTCTATGCTTGCTGCCATTGTCAAATATCGATTTTCGAAGCAATCGGCCAAGTAACAAAAAAGTTCAAAATGGCGGCCAATTTTTTAAATTTTGACTACAAATTCCTTCTCGATGCTTGGTGAAATAATCAGGTGTCGATTTTCAAAGCAATCGACCCAGTAACAAAAAATTTCAAAATGGCGGACACTTTTTTTAAATTTTGACCACAAATTCCTTCTCTATGCTTGCTGCCATAGTCAAATATCGATTTTCAAAGCAATCGGCCCAGTAACAAAAAAGTTCAAAATGGCGGCCACTTTTTTAAATTTTGACCACAAATTCCTTCTCTATGCTTGCTGCCATAGTCAAATATCGATTTTCAAAGCAATCTGCCCATTAACAAAAAAGTTCAAAATGGCGGCCACTTTTTTAAATTTTGACCACAAATTCCTTCTCTATGCTTGCTGCCATAGTCAAATATCGATTTTCAAAGCAATCGGCCCAGTAAAAAAAAAGTTCAAAATGGCGGCCACTTTTTTAAATTTTGACCACAAATTCCTTCTCTATGCTTGCTGCATTGGCAAATATCGATTTTCAAAGCAATCGGCCCAGTAACAAAAAAGTTTAAAATGGTGGCCACTTTTTTAAATTTGGACCACAAATTCCTTCTCTATGCTTGCTGCCATAGTCAAATATCGATTTTCAAAGCAATCGGCCCAGTAACAAAAAAGTTCAAAATGGCGGCCACTTTTTTAAATTTTGACCACAAATTCCTTCTCTATGCTTGCTGCCATAGTCAAATATCGATTTTCAAAGCAATCGGCCCTGTAACAAAAAAGTTCAAAATGGCGGCCACTTTTTTAAATTTTGACCACAAATTCCTTCTCTATGCTTGCTGCCATAGTCAAATATCGATTTTCAAAGCAATCGGCCCAGTAACAAAAAAGTTCAAAATGGCGGCCACTTTTTAAATTTTGACCACTTATTCCTTCTCTATGCTTGCTGCCATAGTCAAATATCGATTTTCAAAGCAATCGGCCCAGTAACAAAAAAAATCAAAATGGCGGCCACTTTTTTAAATTTTGACCACAAATTCCTTCTTTATGCTTGCTGCCATAGTCAAATATCGATTTTCAAAGCAATCGGCCCAGTAACAAAAAAGTTCAAAATGGCGGCCTATTTTTTAAATTTTGACCACAAACTCTTTCTCTATGCTTGCTGCCACTGTAAAATATCGATTTTCAAAGCAATCGGCCCAGTAACAAAAAAGTTCAAAATGGCGGCCACTTTTTTAAATTTTGACCACAAATTCCTTCTCTATGCTTGTTGCCATAGTCAAATATCGATTTTCAAAGCAATCGGCCCAGTAACAAAAAAGTTCAAAATGGCGGCCACTTTTTTAAATTTTGACCACAAATTCCTTCTCTATGCTTGCTGCCATAGTCAAATATCGATTTTCAAAGCAATTGGCCCAGTAACAAAAAAGTTCGAAATGGCGGCCACTTTTTTAAATTTTGACCACAAATTCCTTCTCTATGCTTGCTGCCATAGTCAAATATCGATTTTCAAAGCAATCGGCCCAGTAACAAAAAAGTTCAAAATGGCAGCCACTTTTTTAAATTTTGACCACAAATTCCTTCTCTATGCTTGCTGCCATAGTCAAATATCGATTTTCAAAGCAATCGGCCCAGTAACTAAAAAGTTCAAAATGGCGGCCTTTTTTTAAATTTTGACCACAAATTCCTTCTCTATGCTTGCTGCCATAGTCAAATATCGATTTTCAAAGCAATCGGACCAGTAACAAAAAAGTTCAAAATGGCGGCCAAAAAATTCAAAATTTTTCCTCCTCAAAATTTGAATCTCGAAAATCCCTTTCTGAATACGAATTCATGTTATACCTGATACCAACCTAGGTACCAAATTTGAGATCTCTACGACTTTTAATTTCGCTGGAATCCCTGGAACAACGCAAAAATTACACTTTTGTATGGGAAAATCCCTTAAAAGTAGGATTTTTATCCCTTCCAATTTGAATTTCTGGAATGCTCGTCTTAGTACGAATTCATGACCTAATGTCCATGTAGGTACCAAATTTCAGATCTCTACGACTTGTAGTTTTTCGGGAATTCCTGGAACAACAAAAAAAATTACAATTTGTATGGAGAAATCCCTTTAATGTACTATTTCTACCCCTTAAACATGGAATTTCTGGAATCCCCGTCTTAGTACGAATTCATGACCTAATATCTACCTAGACACCAAATTTCAGATCTCTACGACTTTTAGTTTTTCTGAAATGCCTGGAACAACGAAAAAAATTACAATTTTGTATGGAGAAATCCCTTTAATGTACTATTTCTACCACTTAAACATGGAATTACTGGAATCCCCGTCTTAGTACGAATTCATGACCTAATATCTTCCTAGGTACCAAATTTGAGATCTCTACGACTATTAGTTTTTCGGGAATTCCTGGAACAACGAAAAAATTTTACTTTTGTATGGGAAATACCCTTAAATGTATGATTTTTACCCCTTAAACATGGAATTTCTGGAATCCCCGTCTTAGTACGAATTCATGACCTAATATCTACCTAGATACCAAATTTCAGATCTCTACGACTTTTAATTTTTCTGGAATGCCTGGAACAATGAAAAATTACAATTTTGTATGGAGAAATCCCTTTAATGTACTATTTCTACCCCTTAAACATGGAATTTCTGGAATCCCCGTCTTAGTACGAATTCATGACCTAATATCCTCCTAGGTACCAAATTTGAGATCTCTACGACTTTTAGTTTTTCGGGAATTCCTGGAACAACGAAAAAATTTCACTTTTGTATTTGAAATACCCTTAATTGTATGATTTTTACCCCTTAAACATGGAATTTCTGGAATCCCCGTCTTAGTACGAATTCATGACCTAATATCTACCTAGATACCAAATTTCAGATCTCTACGACTTTTAATTTTTCTGGAATGCCTGGAACAATGAAAAAATTACAATTTTGTATGGAGAAATCCCTTTAATGTACTATTTCTACCCCTTAAACATGGAATTTCTGGAATCCCCGTCTTAGTACGAATTCATGACCTAATATCTTCCTAGGTACCAAATTTGAGATCTCTACGACTTTTAGTTTTTCGGGAATTCCTGGAACAACGAAAAAATTTCACTTTTGTATGGGAAATACCCTTAATTGTATGATTTTTACCCCTTAAACATGGAATTTCTGGAATCCCCGTCTTAGTACGAATTCATGACCTAATATCTACCTAAGTACCAAATTTCAGATCTCTACGACCTATAGTTTTGGCGGAATCCGTGGAACAACCAAAATACCTCATGCTTTTATATATATAGATAAAATTAACGAACTCAAAACAAAATGGCGCGGTCCGAACTAAGCCGCGGAAAATCGCTTCATAACTAAATAAAAAAAAGACCTAACCTAACATAACCTAACCTAACCTAACCAAACATGGCTTCAAGGGCCTCGACATCCAAGCTCGGGCAGACCGAACGTGAAAAACGTTAGCGTGGAGCATGCGGATGCAGAGCCCCGCAAAAGACCCCTTAGGTACTAAACCGCCGTCACCGGAACTACCGGCCTGGGCGACGTCGGCCGCGGAGGGCCCCATGAGAGAGGTCAGTTCGATTGCGAACAGGCTTTTCAGGAGGCAAAAATGCAGCTGGAGCAGTCGGGAAATATTAAGTCCAGCATAAAAGAGACGCTGATGGAATCTCCGTCGAGTCTCTACACTGCTGTGTTGAGACTCAAACGTATATAGAATTCTATATGCTAAAATTGAATATTTTGACGCCGCGGACGAGATTTTCACTATTTTTCACCGCTTTTTAATCTCCCGCGTTCAGGATAGACATCCCGGGACCTACACAAAAATTTTCATTAGATTTTCCCTGAAAATTTTCCGGGAGAGGAAAATTCACTTACCTGATACACCGCGGTCGAGTGCTGCAGCTGCATCGACGCTCCCGCGCGCAGTATACATCTCCTTCGGCCCTATAACTGCCGAAACGAATTGAATTTTCGGAGGATTTTCCGGGGAAGGAAAATTTCTTCTGATTTTCTCGGCGACCAGCGAGTCCGGGCCGTAGTCTGCTGCCGACAGCTTCGTTGCGCGCGCCGTTGTGAACCGAGAAAAGTGTATACCCAGAAAGAAAAAGCCCTCCTAAAGGCTCAGGGGTATGGAGTGGGACATGGATCGCAGGTAAACACTATCCATGAGGCCCAGGGATTGACATCGGAAAACGTGGTGATCGTGCGTACCTACGACAATAAAGACGTTTTTTTTTGTTAATATCATCATACATACTCGTATTAACAAAAAATATATATATATTGAAAAAAAAAGGATCATCGACCAAAAAGGATTCTATTTTTTAGTATTTGTTTTTATAGCGGCAAGAGAAATGCATCATCTGTGAAAATTTCAAGTGTCATGGTTGAAGAGATACGTCCTGCAGGGCTAGACAAAGTCGCAAGCGTTTGGCGTTAACGCTAGTCGACAAAATGTATGGACAAACCACGTGACCATCACGTGACTGTAGAAAAACCAAGTGACAGAATAGAGGAAATCACGCTGTTTTTGAAATTCGACTACGACTATTTAGCGATCGCTCATACCCTGTAGATAACTTTTAGCGTACTTCGTCATTGTACGCTACAAAATGGCGGAATTGTTGGGATTTTTAGTACTCTTTAGTCTTTGGTACAACAATTGAGATCACAACAAGACTCCATTTTGTTTTGCTTTTGTAGTGTGTGGTGTTTTAGACGAAGTTCACAACTTCGTTTAAAACATCGTGGCGTGTTTTTTTGGATTTTCGAGTGTTTATTTTGCTGATAGTTAATTAAACTAGTGTTAGTTATTTCAGTGTGGTCGCGGTTGCTAGAGTTAGAAGTCATAAGAACTTAAAGTTCTATCGTTAGAGAGTAGTATATTCCTTGCAGTGCTATAGTTAATTAATAGTTAATTAATTAATAATTTAGTTAATAGTTAATTATTGACATCGGCGCTCAGCAAATGACAGATACGTCACATGACAATTCCAATTGACAGCCGACAACAACGCTAACCATAGACTAGGTAGATTCGGTCACGTGGTTTTTCTACTAGCGACTACGCTTAACGCTTAGGTGACATTGTCTAGCCCTGCTGGTGACAGACGGATGGACAGCGGACGGCAACGGACGGCGAAGTCGTAATAGCACGTAATAGGATCCCTTTTTTACCCTTTGGGTATGGAACCCCAGAAAAAAAATTATTTTTCATTGTTCGCAAAAAACGTTTTGATTTCATCGTATCGTAATATCCCTCCAGTTGTTAACCCTTGTGGCTTGTTCACAATTTGTACTGAAAAATTTTGTTACATGTTGTTAATTGGCCTTTTAACTATCGCCAAAATTATACTTAAGTAGATTTTTACACCTCTATATCCAGTATCTTTCCGCTGTTGGATAGACCTCTCTTCACGCAGGGATTAAGCTCAGACCGATAAGACAACTCAACTGTGGGTTGCCAGGCTTCACATACCTTTGAAACCATTAAGAACATTTCTCAGGTGTGCCGGTGCTATCACCTATTTTTTCTTCACCTGATTTCATATTAAATTAACATTATGTAAAACCACCGATATCAACCCAGAGGTTGCGATTATCTGAACGTTTTAGTAATTCTGCAGCTGGATCTCGTACTATACCTACCAACGAGTGATGATGATGCCATTCCAGCAATTTTAGTATAGCAAAAATCATATTGACTTAAAGTTTAATTTTTTAATTGCATTAGCACCTAAAGTCATTCCTTGCTGTGTGAGCATTAGCCTATATTGCTAAATTACCGGTCTGCGGTACTGAAGATACTTCCGTTCTTTGACATATTATACGTTTGAAGTGACGTTGACATTTTGTCAGTGTTGTCTGACAGTGTGACCGTTTGTGACAGATTTCTGCCATTCCGGGAGATTTGGCTCTTAAATATTAACTCTGGCAGAAAAAGCTGACGATTTAAGAAAGTGGCAGAATGTGGAAGATTTCAAGGAAACCCTTACTATCTTTGAAATAAAATGAACAAACTCATGATTTCATGTCTAGTTTTACTTATTTTTGTACGACGTAGGCCGTAGCTAGTCAGAAATATTACTTATTAGTCTTGTGCCAATGGAAGGGGATTCTCTGACGTCAAAACAACTATGCTATCACTGCTTGCACAGTTACTGTACTTTTACAGTAGGTACATACTCTAAACGGTTCAGAAAACTAGTTGGCAGATTTTTTTGCGTGTTTGGCAGATACACTAATTTTGACATGGTCACATTGGTGTCGTCAAATTTCAGACAACTTCAAATCACAGATTGACGTCTGTCAATCTGTGATTTGAAATTTCAAACTGTACCTACTGTTGTCTGTTGCTCAGCGTTGCCAGCCGTACGGTAATTACCGTATTCATACGGTAATTTTATGCCCCGTACGGTACAAATTACCGTATGACAAATGTACGGTAATATCAAGACCCTGGACTAATAATCCACAAAAAGTACGGTAATATGAATCACTAAGCATTAACTGGAACGCGCTTTTCCATTATGAAAAAGGTAAAGTTAGGGTAAAGTGTTGATCTGTGGTAAGATGGTAAACTGGTAAACCTTTGGGTATGTTTATAATCTTTGGTAGTAACAGGTGATTGTGATAGGTTCGTGGTCTGTGATTGTGATTGGCTTCGTTATTTAGGTTCGTGGTCTATGGCTTCGTTCATGTTGTTGTTGTTCGTTTTGTTGTTTTGTTGTGACTTTTGTTTCAAGTTCAAAAACTTTTGTATCATGTTGAAGATGATTCCGAAGAAGAAATTGTATTTTTCTAGATCGTTATTTATTTACCTGTTTACAATTTGTATCCTAAATCAAACTCAATTAGCTCCTCGGCATTAGTTAGTCTTATTTTCACTCATCTTATCAAAATATTTGTGAATTGTGCTTAACCAAAGGTAGGCCCTAAAAATCACCCTCAACATGTTCGCTCTTACCTGAATACTGCAAAGAAATGAATTCATTTTATGTTTTACTCGAAAAAATTATGTGTACGGTAATTGTACGGTAATTTTAGGGTAAATGTGACTTAATTTTGGCAACAAAGGTTGGCAACACTGCTGTTGCTTGATAATAATTTGAATTTGAATCCATTTCGAAACTTGTGTCTTGTACTTTGTTTCGCATCAGGATTTACGAAATTGTTATATTTCCTCGAAGCTAACAAACATGATCAAAACGGAACCATGGACCGGTGGTACTGACGAAGAGTACGAAACACAGCATTTCGGTTTCGGCGCCCAAAGGTTCAAGATAGCAGTTCGTCAAATGGTCGAGGAAAAAATACAGGATAGTATCAAAGAAATGCACTCGTTTCTTCAAATGTCGATAAAATTAACCGATGAGGACAAAGTTGCGTTAGCTAATGGTTGTGAGAAGCTTGCGCGTATGTATTGTGAGAGGGCAGGCCCCTGTCTCAGTCATATCGATGAGGAAATCACACTAATGTTGAAAGTGCCTGGTAACGTCTTGTTACCTGAAGATGAAGTGCAGCTAGAACAGACAACAGAGGAAGATTATGAAAAGTTACGGGAAGAAGTTGATGGTTTGAGGAAAAGAGTTGAACAAAGCGCTCTTATGGCTGCATTGTTGAATGCTGAGGACGAAGAACTGTCATCTGTTGAGAAGGTATAACTTCTTTATTTCAACACCATGTTTTATTAATTTTGATGGCCAGGTGTTTCAATAGTTCTCTTGAAACATGTGATAAGTGTTATGCAGAATCCATCTTGTGCTAAGTGGTACCAACGACCAAGTACTTGTATTTAACTACTCTTGTGTCTCAACTTTTGGGCTTTGATATAAACTTCTGAAAGTTTGCTCCACTTCAATAATTACATTTGCTGAAGGCTTCCTAGTGTTATAATATGTGTACAGTAGTAACTGTAGTCCAATTTCTGGTTTCAGATAATTCACTTCTGATCTAATTTAAAATTCAGAACCTTTGTAAACTTGGTTTTAAGTTGTTAAATAATTAGTTATAACTAACAATAAATAAGTTTAGTCATAGTTTACTGAATATTCATATGAGCCTGTAAATCAGGCCTATATGAAATGAATCATTTGAGTTTGAATATCACGTGTAATAATGGGTTTGGCCATAGTCCACCACAGTTGTCAAGTGAACTCTCAAGCACAAGTTTCACTGCTAAGCAAATAAAATCTTTAAATTTGAACTCTGAACTAAAGAAATACTGCTATGGATATATTTGACCTCAATTACTTACTTTTTCCCTATAAAACACTATACTATTTTACTGACGACCGCCCTGGCGCAGTGGTGGCGCGCTCGGATTCGATTCCCGCCACGGGCCTCTTTCTAAATTGGCTCAGGTCTGGGAGGCTTCAGCCGTGGCTAGTTACCACCCTACCAGCAAACACGCACCGCCAAGAGATTTAGCTTTCCGGTGCAATGCTTGTAGAATCCATTGGGGTAAATTTACTTGCTCTTCCAAGTTAGTACGTTACCATCTTGCATCAGGTGAGCCTGATACGAACCATCTTGCAACTGCATCATTACTTAGCATCATGTGAGATCTCAGTCAAGCACTAATTTGTATAGAGTAAAAAAAAACCTGATTCTTTTATCATCACAATGTAATGTGTACGATAAAATTATGTACATGTTTGTAAAAGTGTGTATTCATCATTTTAAGGTATGCGAAATCGCTAAAAAGGACATGGAGGTTCTGGATAAAATGCAGAAAAATTTAGAAGAGAGTGGTGATCTGAAAAATTTACTAACACAGCTGCAATTCCTGAAGCCTACTGTACCGTTTACAGAAGATCGCAAGGAAGATCATGTTTTTGATGATTGCTAAGATGCTGAATGTTATTTATTTCTCTGTAAACTGTTATTTTAGGTAACTAAGATAATATCAGTATATTAATAGATTTTTAATATGTATTCAATTTTGTTTGTCCTCACTACTTGATCCACATAGAGAAATTCCTGATTTCCTACTGCTTAAAAAAACCAACATTTTGATAAATTATGAAAGTTGTTAAAGAAAAAATGCACCAAACAGTAATTATTCTTTTATTGTAAAAACACAACTTACAGAATAATATTTTTTATTTTCTAAAACCAAATATTGGAAAAAACAATGTCATACTCATAATATTACTTAATATCTTGTTTATCTACTTCAGAAATTTTCCAAGTTATGATCTACTTACATCAATAATTTTTTTTATCATGGCATTATAGCTCTATGAACAACATTGATTTTGCTACACAACAACCTCAAATGCATCTTGTTTGGTGTACCAAATTTGTTACATGACTGCCCAAAAAGGAGTATAATATTTTTAGGGTTCATGTATGTAAATTCTTTCTAAGATAGAAAAAGAAAATGTTTTTTTATTTGCACAGATCATACGTTAATATATACTTAGATCATCTCACCTAAAAATTTAACGTATGGTCCTCCATGTGTTTATGTTGAAAGAATAATGTAGTGGAGGAGCATTCATTATTGAATTCAAAGATGACTAGGGTACTCATTAGTAAACATTTGACTCTTAATCATTATTGTTGGCTTTCTGTACTTATTTTAAATATTTTATTCATTGTTGGCTTTCTGTACTTATTTTAAATATTTTATTCTTTTAGCTGCCAAATCTCACACTCAACAATATTTTCAAACAAAGGAGTACAATGTTGCCTTATGTAAATAAGTTAATAATAATAATTTTACACGTACATAATAATATAAGTATACATTTATCTTTGGCAATACACAAAAGGAATCAAAATATTGGCACATTAAATCTTAAATTCTATCCACATTTAAACAGTAAGATTTTTTTAAAACCTATACATTAATAACAATAATTATTTACTTATTATTACATTAAATCTATCATTCCTATAAGCTAATCATTACTTGATATCACATTTAGACTTAAACTACGTATTTGTTGCTATCAATGAGCTTGGCTTTACCAAAAATTATATAAAATGTTGAAGAACAAAGAATTAAATGTAGGTCAAGTATTTAGTTTCAAAAATATAATACATTTGAGCATACATACTGGCACTATTTATAATATTATTATTATTGAGTTCTTAGCGGATATAAGTAGCTGAAAGTTTATATAGTAGGTAGTAGATAACTTTAATATTACTTTTAAAAAAAACTAAATAAAACTCCAAATAATTAAAAAAAATACTTGATTGATAAAAAATAATTATAGGTACTATATTATTAATTAAGTAGTATAATAGCTACTGTAATATTTATTTGTGGAGGTAACAGTGTAACACATAATAAATAGCTAAAATTTATATTTATAACAAGTAACAAGTAAAGTTATTATTAGAAAAGTATGTTTAATAATAATTTAATTGCTTGAAAAAGTAACACAAGCTAATTATTTCTATGAGATCAATATTTATTAATGGTACTACTTAATAGCGTTTTTATGGGATGAGAAACTACACATTTATTATTAAAAAAAAAATAGCTTTATCTAATACTGAAATAAAATAATGCTCCTAAGTATTTTACAAAAATCAAGTTTCAGGAAGCAAAATTTTTAAAATTATAATATATTGATCACAGATGAAATTCAAACAAAAAAAGCTAACATCTAATTTTATTTACATTTCTTTAGAATTTATGCTTTGTGATTTTCATTTACAACTTATATTATAGTCTAGTTAATTAATATAATTTATCTTATATTTCTTTCCTGGTTACATTTTAAAAATATAATATTTAATAATCAAATTCAATGAAAACTGTAGGTACCTACTCAAAAATGATTTTATAATTTAAACACAACAAATCGGTAATTTTATTGTCTGTTCTAATATGAACACTTGAATATAGAATATCTACAAATTATGTCTGTATAGGTATATATAATTTATATTAATATACCCTAATAATATTATCATAATTGATTAATGCAATTAATCAGAACCAATTAAAACATACATTTGCACTTTTTGTGCCTTTTTTAACAAAATATCTAAAAATAATATTTCACATGGTTTTTTTAAATACATTTACCTTAGTTCAGTTTATAGATTTTTTAAAACAATAAACACAATTAGTGTAATGCTTTCAGACTCAGGTGATATGTCAAATTCGAAATGCTGGGAGGGTCTGACAGAATTGTAAAAAAATAATATCACTTGGGCGAAAGAGGAATGTCTCCAGTTCTTTATTACTATAAAGGCATTCAAATTTATATAATAATTAATTATTGTTTATTCTATTATTAATAATTAAATAATATTATTGTTTATTCAAAGTATTCAAGCAAACGTAAGATACAATTTGTAAGAAATTTATTTAAAAATAATAAAACATATTAATCCTGTACATATAGTTTATAAAAGTTTTCACATCCAAAATAATAATTGATTGGTTTTTCTTCTTATAACAAAGATAATTCTATTATTTTATAAATTTTATTAAAAATGTAAATGTCTAACAAATCTGTTGATATGAAGTTACTCTCTCAAATCTATAAACTATTTTTTTTTGGATAAAATAATATACTTTTTAATACATTTGCTCAAAAAGTTGACATTTCCATGTGTGTTTAGCGTGCGCAAAGTTGTTCTTTTCCGCACTAGTGCTTTTGTGTTTTCCTCCTACGCGGCACCGGAGCGGGCGCACCAGGAGCGCATAAACACGGAGCAGGCAAACACGTAAAACCAATATTTTTTTTTCGCAAATGTATTAAAAAAACGTCGTTCAATGCACGTGCGGAATTGTCATTTTTACTCGTCCTCGTAGTTGACAACAAACCGGGACTCGTAAAGAAATGACAAACTTTCCGCACTTATATTGTAATGTACTATTGTACTACTTTACCATTTAAAAGAAAAATTCTTAAGACATTTTAACACAGTGAATTCTAACTGATATTTCTATAAAAACTTAATAGGTAATAATGATTATAAAAGAAAACTTTAACAAAAAATCTATACACAACATCATATTATTATTTCTATTCATACACATCTATGTAAAGCAATACTGACTAGATTTAGATTAAGTAGTAGAAATATACGTTCTGATGTCTGATTACTAAAAGGCTGTTCACTTGCGGTAAGTATGGCTAAAAATGTGAAAAATAAAATCCATAATAACTGGATAAACATGTCACCAATTTGTCGAACACCAATATGTACATTATCCCTAGAACTTTGATTGTTGCATTGACAATATTATAATGTCTTACGACCATTTTCTATGCCCCTTATTAGTATTATGTCAAAAATTCTTGAGTCAAAAATTACGATTTCCGAAGGAACATAAAATAGTTATTTGTTCAATTATAGATTAGATAATTGAATTCATATTATTTGGCATTTCATAATCTAGAACTTGGCTCAAAAATATTTTAAAATATGTGTATAACTTTCTCACTAGAACAGTTTTTGTACCTATAGGCTGTTTGCTAAAATAGCGGTCGACGCTCTACGCAGATGATATTTGCCAAGTTTCTTAACACAAACTTATAACAATGACATATTTAGAAAATTAATAACATTTACTAAAAAGTGTCTCAAAAAAAAACACGATTTTCCTAGATTTTCATTCAAAAACCATAAACCGAAAAGTGTCATTTTTAGCATTTTTCGATAAATTAAACGTATTATTTTAGGATAAAATCCAAGATATTTTGTTATTTCTGAATTATAGTAACTTAATTCAATTAATATTCAATGTCACTGGTTATTTACTATTTTAATAAGTTGTATATTTATTTTACTATAAATTTTTTTGTAATACCATAATCGACGCAAAAGAATTCCTTTTTAGTATGGAGCGAAACGCGAGGCACACCGTGCCGCATGAACGCTCTTAACGGCCTACAAGCCGTATTTAGGTGATTTTGAATGAAGTTTTATGCAAAAACTAAAAAGACAATTACTTTCTTTACACGTCATGTATTTTGGGTCTTTAATCTAAAATCGCTTAGAAGCAGAAACACGATAGGATAAAATTTTCTCGATAGAAAGTTCTCCCAAAAGTTGCTCCAAAATCTCAGTTTTTCTATGTTTTATCGGAAACTACAATGGATGTAATTGTAATTTTTGTTTTAATGTATCGGTAATAATAATATCCTAAAACGCTTAGAACAGATTTTTGATAACTGGCTTAGTTTTTGAGTAATTAGGTAAAACGTCGTTTTTCTCCTATATTCTTCCGCGACGCTGCATGTCGCACCTACCAAATCTCCGTGATAGTGAGAAAGACAAAAATAAATTCAATAAATCCCCTTAAATACAAGAGGCTTCAGACTGTCAACGTAAAAATGAAGGCATAATTATGATTTTCGCCATTTTGGCACTGATTGTTGCGTTAGCTGGCGTGAGCGTCCTTGGAACTAAAATAAAATGATATACTATTCAAAACTACAGTTATTTGCAAATTTCAATTATTAATTGTCAATTACTAAAATTGACATTGACCGTCGATAGGGGCACTTCAAATCGGCCCATAAAAGGAACTGTCAATTGTATACAATATTTAGTCCAGCGTACTTGTATTAAAGAAGTCAGTTTTTTACGTTTATTTGACGATACCAAACGGTCAAACCACTTGTCATTAAAGTTATTAAAATAACAGCCTTTTAGTTATGTACAGGCAGCATTTTTTTCTGCTTTAAGTTCTGTACTGTTCTATGGAATGGCGGGTAGTCTAGATGTCTCTCCTATTCAACATCTACAAACTATGTACGACAGACGGCGATTTAACATATACGTGCAGAATATTTTGTTGTGGTAGCTATAGCTTCTATATTTCTCGTGTACTTGCTTGCTGAATGTCCCTTTAAGCAAACTCAGCACATTCTAAGAAAATCAGCATAAGGCACAAAGAATGTGCCTAATTGATCTGATTTTCTTAAATGGACTTACTTAAATCCTTGAATTATTATGGATTTCTGAAAAAGTAAAACACTAAAAATTATCGAAATGTAAAGATACAGTCGCTGATTCTCAATAAATATTTTTCGAGTCTTGTTATGCATTCGGTTGTTCATACGCCGTATTTATAACATATTTTAATCTATCTACTTTAGCATTTTTATGAACCGTAGTTTAATTACATTTTAAGACTAGGTGCATACTTAATGGGTGCTTTGGTAAATTCTGGGTCATCGAATATTCTACATAAATAACATCACTCTTTCCGAAACAACGAGGCAGTCCTGTTTTAAGAGCACCCATCTTTTCGCGTTTGTATAAATAAATCAAAATATAGTTCTAAAACTCTCCTTTAAAAAGTATTAACGGTTCGACGAAAAATGGTGGCGCCATTGTCGATGAAAATTCAAGTTAGATAATTTAACGAAGAAAATGGTATTACTTATTAAAAATTTCAAAATATTCAATGCTGCACAACGAAACATCAGTTTTATTGAGTGCAATACCGGTTGGAAAAACATTTACCTAAGCCAGCAAAGTTCATTTGCCTTATCTATCTCTGCCCCCTGAGAGTGACAAGCGTTTGTTGCGACGTTACGTTTGTTAGCGTTACGTTGCAACCTAGAGAAATGGAATAAAATTAAAAATATATTAATAAATAGTAGATGTAATATTATTATTGTACAGTAGATATATAAGGTGGTGTAAAATTATCTGCCACAGTTCCCGTAGGTGAAAGTGCCATACGTAGACACTACAATATTGAAGAAATCTCAGTCTCCAGGCTCAATATATTTTTTTATTTTTAATTAAAAATTACGTCGTCAACGCTCTCACGCCGCACCCAAACAGCTGATTTCCGTTACGAGGCGATAACTTTACTAAACATGTACTCAAGTTTGACTGATGGACGTGTTTATGCAACATGATGCGATATTATGTTAATAATGCTTAATTAAAAAAAAATTGAGCCCTGGTACTGAGATTGCTTCACTATTGAAATGTATTTGTATGGCACATTCACCTCCTGGAGCGGTGGCAGATAATTTGACACCACCTTATATAATATGTAAAAACAAAAAAAATGTATGCGATTTAACATTCAGTGACGCTCAGCTGAGAGTCACCAAGTGTCAAAAACGATCACGTTCACATAGATTTTTTGAATTTTGTTCCATTTCTCTACGTCACGATTATAACGTAACGCTATTTGTCACTTGGCTCAGGCAGCTTTATGCCCAGTTGCACGAAACAAATTCAAAAATTTAAGTGGTCCTTAAACTAATTTAATCGCAAGCAATGTCAAAAAATGTATGAAATTTTGACAATTCTTGCGATTAAATTAGTTAAAGTAGCACTTACATTTTTTAATTTATTTCGTGCAACTTGGGGATATAATAGTTACGTGTACGGTATACTGAAAAAATGCCGTAAATAACGGAACATAAGCTGCGTAAAGGCTGCGTCACACGAAGGCCGGCGCGCGCACGTCGACGGCGGTGACGACGTGCTTGCCCGCCGGCCCCGGCCACTGCCAGCCGCCGTCACTCAGAGCTACCCGTCACACGGGGCCCGACCACTCTGTGCTGTCCTGGAACGTAAGTATTTTACTCGGATAACCTGATAAATCCGCAATGTTTTGTACCTACTAACAGTGAAGATCTTACCGAAATCAAAATATTCTAGGAAGATAAAATAGGAATTAATTGTTTTTCAAATCCGTAAACCGTCCGTTCGTCCGTTCGTAGGTTCTTCAGGCTAAGTGCCGCCCCATCACTTCAGCTTCGCGATACGTTGAGCTATGTCGCCCTCATTCCTGATTTGATCACGCAGAGAAACTCCGAGCATAGCTCTCTCCATCGCCCGCTGAGTGCCCGCCTTCTTATGCGGCCCATTTAATAGGCATAAGTAGATAGAATCAAACTTTAACGTCGCAGGGAAGGATCAAACAGTCTGAAGTGAGACTAATCTATGTTGGACTTAAGGAGTCAAGTGAGTACTTCGGGGAGACGTGCTTGCTTGTGTTTTGTTAAGTCTTCCCGTGCATGTGGCTCTCCGGAATGTTTCCGTCGATGAAGTAGCCGATGCCTGTTGTGCATTTGAATTGGATTTACCTACCTAGGTCTGAAGTGAGACTAATCTAAGCTGGACTTCAGGACTCAAGTGAGAAGTTCGGGGAGTCGTGCTTACTTGTGAAATGTTAACAGTCTTCCCGTGCATGGGGCTCGTCGGGAGTGTTTCCGATGGTAAAGTATACCCACCCGGGCGTGGCTACAAGTGCCGGTTATGCATGTGAATTGTAGTTACCTTCCTAGGTCAAAACTCGACTCTAAAGTGAGACTAATCTAAGCTGGACTTCAGGACTCAAGTGAGAAGTTTGGGGACGAGTAAGTATGACACTCGTGAAATGTTAACAGTCTTCCCGTGCATTGGTCTCTCCGAAGTGTCGTTAGCGATGAAGTCCCCGGTGCTGGTTGTACCCAGGTCTAAAGTGAGACTAAGCTGGACTTCCGGACTCAAGTGAGACGTTCGGGGAGTCGTGCTTACTTGTGAAATGTTAACAGTCTTCCCGTGCATGGGGCTCGCGGGAGTGTTGCCGGCGGTGAAGTACCCGCCCGGGCGCGGCCGCAGGTGCCGGTTGTGCATCTCCATCTGCACTATCT
Organism: Coenonympha arcania; assembly: GCA_036785405.1. Lineage (NCBI taxonomy): Eukaryota > Metazoa > Arthropoda > Insecta > Lepidoptera > Nymphalidae > Coenonympha > Coenonympha arcania. The sequence continues at coordinate 9,936,134 of CM072072.1, forward strand.
TCATGAACTCGATCTGAGCTGCCAACTTCTGCACTTCCTCCTAAAATAGATTGAAATACATACGTACAGAAAATTGTCACGTATGAAGGAAGGTAACAGTGATATTTCGTACAATCATTGACTTTCGTAATACCTACTCTATGTGCGAAGAAACGACGATATTATTATCTTTGTAGTGGCTTTCGGCTACAGTACCTATCAAACTTTTTCGTGATTATGAATTATTTGGAAAATAGGTGCAATAGGTACTTAAAAACAGGGAAAAGATCCCGTTAAAGTGGCGTAGAGACGGACAGACTATGATCCTATAGCAGTAACTAAGGATTCTGTTTTCCTCATTTGAAGAATCATAAAAAATGCAAAAATAAGCATGAAGGAGCACAAATTCAGGAGTGATAAATGGAGTCTCGTTGGTATATTGGAGAGAAGAAATACTCTTACAATTGAAAAGGTAACTTGCATCATGCATTCTATAGGCGAACAAAAGCTGCTGTGCTGTGATGTGTGGTCTTCTCCGTAGGGAACGAGTCCCCACGGGGGTACGGGCCTCGAGGCATGCCTCCTTACCCGGGCGTTGTGCCGCGGGGGACCCTTGATCCCCCGGTATTATACTTTTAGCCCCGGTAAGGGGCTAAGGCTTCGCCTTACTGGCTTGAGGCCCATTGGTGTGGAAGAGCTGGTTGTCCCGCGCGGTCAGCGATTGTGTCGCCGCCCTGCGCGGGGATGATGGGGTCCGATTGTGTAAACCCCGCGTCGTCGTCCTCGTCTCCGCCGACGGTCGCGCGGATGCGCGCAGGGGACGGGGACCGCAGGAGCTCGCGAGGTAGTGGACGCCATGTTGGTGGTCGTTCTTCTAGCGGTGCGATACCGTGGAGGTGTTCGTAGGGTACAAAAGCTATGTCCTGAGTACCTTAAGTTCCTCGTTTTCCTGGTAGAGGTCGGGAGGCTCGTCCGGCACCAGACCGATGCCGTTGAGCGAGGAGGAGGCGGGCACGCCGCGTGCGCGCGCCCTGCTGTCCCACGTGTCGCCCGTGCCGCGAACCACGCGCAACACCTGAAACACGCATTTTTGGCCTTGTAAACGTAGACTAGTAAACACTAAACACTCATTTCTAGGTCTTGTAAACGTAGACCAGTAAACACGTATTTCTTGATCTTGTAAACATAAACTAGTAAACACGCATCTCTTGTCCTTTGAAACGTAGACATGCATTTCTTGGTCTTGTAAGCATAGACTAGCAAACACGCATTCATTTGTCTTGTAAACGGAGACTAGGAAACACAATTTTTTTGTCTAAACTGAGAAGAAGCCCACAACAAACTCGGCCGGGCATTCTTTTTACCACTTAAAGAATAACAGGCCAGCAAAATCGGAGCGACTCACGGTCACTCTCAAGGGTTTGTATCGTCTAAATAACATGGCTGGACAACGTCCATCATCTAGTTAAGCGATAAAAACTGTAAAACGGCAAGGTAAAGCATACCTTTGGTAGAAACACCAGCAAGACAGTAGTAGAAGTGGACAGCTGTGTTCTGATGAACCCGAGTAGATATTTTATATCTGGGCCGGCTCGCGGCAGGATTAGCAGGCTGAAATATGATAATGTGTACTTTAGCAATGGACATCTACCCTGGACAGGGCGGACGGCGTGAAAAAATGTTGCCAGTTTACCGCCCCCAAAAGTCACCAGCAATAAGGCCACGATGTACTTCGCTCATTATAGAATTTTAACGGATGGCGCTACTGTTTGCTTGTAAGAAAAAGGTTTGCATAGCGGCATCGTCGTTTTCTGTGGAATATGGCTGCATCGTGATCTTATTTCTATATTCTATTAAACAAGATGGCATCGGATTTTATACCTCAATACGTTCTATGGAACATGACGGCAACTTCATTTGAGCTCGCAATGTTCTATCGTTTAACAAAAGTAAGCAAATGTTTATTCAGTGACGTCTTGTTCCATGGAACAAAATATAGGGTTGGACACTTTATTTTTGATATGTAAGTATTTTTTGTTTTTTTAGTACGTGCGGACTACTATATACTTACTGAAAAGCAATCATCAGTGAATTGACTGTGAAGATATTGTAAATGGCGATAGATATGAGCCTCGCCTCGTTGTAGAGGCTCTCTGCGTGCCGCACGCGATAGCATACTCTGACTCCCCACAACAGGAACAGGATTTCCCCTGAAAATAGGGAATAAGTTAAAAACCATACACAAATTTTCCGAATCTGGTATTATACGATTAAGCGATCTAAAGTACCTAATTATAGAAACATATATAAACACTACACACGTTTTTGTGCTTTATCTTTCTTTTTAATCATATATTCATATATATTATATTATAATTTTGTCGACCCCTTGAAAGTGTCGCATGTTACCTAAGTATACTTAAGTTTGAGTCTCAGTTTGGAGCTTTTTTCAGTTGGATACATACCTATCGCTAAACTATGGTCCCACCAGTTGTATGTGCACTGTTTGAACTTCAGTCCTTTATTATCCGTTATCTGAAATAGAAACAAGCGATTAAGAAATCCGATCCGTTTATTCGAATCAATTCACATCGAAATTTATTCAAAAATCAGTAGTAAAGTTAAAGTATTTAGAATACACAGCAAAACCTAGTGACCTTGTAGGAATATTATGTTTTCAATGGCTTTCTAAGTATAAGAATTCAATTGCTAAATAATCTTTAACTTAGTTTCAGTAAGGGTTAATTAGCTGAGTTAAACCTCTCGTTGTATTTTCTTACAGGGGATAATAGTAATTTCTCCACCATCTAAAAGGAGAAGTATTTTATCCATATTATGACCACGCCCAACGAGCGGATAAAATTATAGAACGGATTTTTTTTATTTCTTCTCTTGAAGAAATTTTCCCGGCCTAAGCAGACATGAAAACATGCATATTGGATATTTCCCTTTATAAGGCTTACGATAAAGAGTGTACCGGGAATCGGGATGTCCGATGTCCATGGGCTGATACTGATACAACATCAGCTGATGTAAGGCAAGGCAAGAACTGACCACTTCAGCGTCCGGCGGCGCGGAAAGCGTCCACGTGCCCAGGTACACCAGCATGATGAGCAGGATGGGTGCCATCCACTGCAGCAGCTGCTTGTCCGTCAGCTTTAGCTTGTGAGCCGATTATATTCCCTTCACAAGGGTGTCCAATCCATGGGCTGATACGGTGCATCAGCTGATGTAAGGCAAGACAAGAACTGACCACTTCAGCGTCCGGCGGCGCGGAGAGCATCCACGAGCCCAGGTACATCAGCATGATGAGCAGGATGGGCACCGTCCACTGCAGCAGCTGCTTCTCCGTCAGCTTTAGCTTGTGAGCCGATATATTCCCATCACAAGGGTGTCCGATGTCCATGGGCTGATACAGCATCAGCTGATGTAAGGCAATGCAAGAACTGACCACTTCAGCGTCCGGCGGCGCAGAGAGCGTCCACGTGCCCAGGTACACCAGCATGATGAGCAGGATGGGCGCCATCCACTGCAGCAGCTGCTTGTCCGTCAGCTTTAGCTTGTGTGCTGACTTCACGCGGTACGTGAGGGACACCCTGGATATTATTATAGCTATAAGAAATTGGTTTCACCACGATAAATTGAGGTTTTTTGGAAATTGCCCTGAAGACCTTTATTTCTCACAATATTAAAATAGTTTTTTTTTTAATTCAATTCGCTACTAAAAAGGCTTGTGAATATCGAGTCAACATCGATTTAGCCATTCTGAAAATTAAAGTGCAAAAGTGGTTCAGACGGAACTGTGGAAGAGTGACAGAATGCTATTCCGATCCGTGCGGAATACAGCATTCCAGCGAATTCTCGCATCATGAGACAAAATTGACGTTTCCATTCCATTCTATTCCGCGGCGGTGTAAAATTACCCCTTTAACTCGGCTTTGTGGAACCGCTAAAGTTAGTTGCTGGTACTAACCTCCACGTTTTCATAAGTAGAGCAGTGTAGGTGATACAGAAGCCCATGTGCCGGGTCCATTTTGTAGCGATACAAGAATAGCGGTCCAACACGGGAAATATAGCTGCCATCTGCAAAAACAAAACCACAGGTGACACAACGATAACGATTCACTTGACATCTGTGCTTGACATAACCAGATTAGAGATGGGTATCAAGCATTAGCGATTGTAGAATAGGCTATGGCACTAGGTTATTATTAATTATTATCGTCAGGGAGATGGACAGGGTTGGCGACGCGAAACACCTTGACCCGGCGGTGGTGCCGCGTGCAGATCGTGAGCAGAACCGTCATACCCGCGCAGCTCACGGAGACCACGACACTTGCCTCCATGTACATGATAGCGCAGCCGAGCAGGGTGATGGACAGGAACACCGGGCTGGCGACGCGGAACACCTTGACCCGGCGGTGGTGCCGCGTGTAGATCGTGAGCAGCACCGTCATACCCGCGCAGCTCACGGAGACCACGACACTTGCCTCCATGTACATGATAGCGCAGCCGAGCAGGGTGATGGACAGGAACACCGGGCTGGCGACGCGGAACACCTTGACCCGGCGGTGGTGCCGCGTGTAGATCGTGAGCAGCACCGTCATACCCGCGCAGCTCACGGAGACCACGACACTTGCCTCCATGTACATGATAGCGCAGCCGAGCAGGGTGATGGACAGGAACACCGGGCTGGCGACGCGGAACACCTTGACCCGGCGGTGGTGCCGCGTGTAGATCGTGAGCAGCACCGTGTAACGTAATATATAGCTAGGGTAGCGAATTTAATTTAGTACAAATTATACGAGCGCGTGGTTCTTCTATAAACCATTGCGGACCCCTGAAACGCGCGCTTACACAGTCTTTGTTCTGCGCGCGCGCGTGTGTGCGTGACGACACCGGGCAGCGCCGGTGCGCCGCGGTCGTCCGGCAGTATTGGCCGGGAAGTTGAACGCTAAACGCGTGTCCAAAATTTAGTTATTAAGATAAAAAAAAATAACCTCATGAATAGTTCGTCGACATGAAAATATAGGACCCCAATACCGGGTGAGTGTCACGATTTTTTCTGACCGCTGTAAAACGTCGTTTGCTTGCGTTAAGCGCCACGCCAGTTTTTTCTCGTGGGTACTTGCCGTCGGTGACGCGCGGCGCGAGCAAGCGACGGTCTGAAGGTCACCTCTTTAGGAACTGGATGTTGATTCCAGGGTTCACTGGCTGGGTTCTCTCGAGAGTACGGTGATTCTTCGCGGCATGGCTCGTCTCGCCTCTTTTGCGTGACGAACCCTGCTTGGGGCCATGCGCTAGCTGCCACGTGTCTGCTTCCATCACGGCTGCTGGTCAGGCACGCCGTCTTCCCACGTGCTGACCAGCGCGTGACACCTACAGACTCGGCTCTCAGCGCCAGGTCGGGAGCGCCGCCTCGCCGCGTGCTTACCGTGGTCTTCCTCGCGGAATACCGCTGGACGACCACCGCGGCCGGCGCCTTCGCCGCCGCCGCCTACCGCCTCGCACGCCGCGGCCCGCCGCTGAGGGCCGTGTGCGGCCTGCGGCCCCAGGCTGCGTCGCAGCACGCCGCCGTACCACGTGCTTCCTCGGCCGCATCGCCGCCGCTAGCGCCGCGTGTTCGCTAGCCGCCTGCTACGCGGGCCGCGCGCCTGTCGCAGGCGCCCGTCTCTGCTGCGCAAGCTGCGTGTCCGGGCGGCGTCGCTGAGCGCCGCCTCGCCACGTGCCGGCCGGCCCGCGACATCAACTTCACCTGAGCGCGCCGCCACGGCGCACGGCCCGTTTCCTGTGGCTGCGGGTCGGGTTCTTCACACCGCCGGCCTGAGCTTCGAGCGTCTTCTCCTGATCGCCGCGTGTGCCAGGGCAGTACCACTCCGGGCTTGTGAATCAAGTGAAGGCCGCCTACCCACGACCCTTTCTCAACTAAACTTAACTGTACCCACGACCCTTTCTCAACTAAACTTAACTGTACCCACGACCCTTTCTCAACTAAACTTAACTGTACCCACGACCCTTTCTCAACTAAACTTAACTGTACCCACGTCCCCTTGCTCAATTACACCTAACTGTAAATTGAACTTAATAATTACATACCTACTATTCATGGTATACGGGTTTCATTTATCTCTCCCTTAAACCCGTTACATTGGCGCCTCTCACGTGGTCATTCGCTTGCTTCATAAGTCCGGTAAAAATTGGTGTGTGTGCTTGTCTTGTAAAACGTTTATTTTGGTTGCCAGCAACTAAAGTGTATTAAGTGCTAATTGGTTCCGTACTAATTAAATTATAATTTTTGTTTAACTGAATTGAACTTAAGATAGCCTTACTGTTACTATTGATATTCTTGTATTTTGATACCTACCATTTAATTGATTTACATTATTTTTGCCTTAATTTGTAATTAATTGATTTACAATATTATTATTATACTAGTAAGTACACTTTAGTTGCATATCGTTTATTATTTACTTACTTTAATTTCTTTTACGATTTTTTAAATTTATTACCTGACTTACCTTCATTCTCTATTCAATTATCACTCAGTTAATTTTTTTTAAAAAGAAAAAACAACCAAACGTTATCTTAAATTTAATTTGTAACAAACGGCGTTAGTTGTTTTTTTTTTATTCACTATTGCGTTGACACTCACCCGTAGTAGATTATTTTTTTTTCTCATGCGATTTTTTTTCTTAATATCAACATGGCCTACGAAATAAAATTCATGTCATTGCAAAAACTGGAACTAGAGTATGAAGTAGCCATTCGTGGAGAGACTCCAGGATCTACCGTTCAGGAGTTGCGGAGGCAAATAGCTAAATGTGGTCCTTTATACCCTTCCGAGGATATTTTAACTAGTCCATTCGATCCTGCTAACGACCTTGAAGGCGTGGTCGACACTCTTGAAAAGGTTAATAATAATTTATTAATATCACCTCCTGACAGGAATACCTTATTACGAACGCAAAATGTACTAAACCATTTATATCATCGAATTCGCCGCATACCTTGCACTAGTAGCAATAAACAGGATTACGATCAATGTGTTAGTATCTATAAAGACTATGTCGCTAAACTTAACAAATTATTAGATATTGCAACCGATCCACTAGCCACTTCTGCTAGTAATGTTGCAAATATTGATAGTACCTCACCTGCACCTATTAATGTCAGCGTTACTTGTGAGGGTAATAATATTAACTTATTTTCTAAATTAAAATTTGATGGAAAATCTTGTGTGAGGGCATTTATTCAACGCGCTCAGGAGTTTTGCTTAGCAAAAAATATTAAATCTGATAAAATTCTTAAAAATACCACTGAAATATTTACAGGCGATGCACTTCATTGGTATCGAGGTATAAGGGACTCCGTACAGACTTGGGACGAACTCGCAATTCTCTTAAAGCGCGACTTCAGTCAGGCCGATTATGATTATAGATTGTTGTCAGAGATAAAAGCGCGCACTCAAGGCGAAAAGGAAAGCATAATTATATATCTATCAATAATGGCTGGTCTTTTCGCCCGACTATCTAAGGAACCATCAGAAGAGGATAAGTTAGAGATTCTATTACACAACATTAGGCCATGTTACGCCAACGCATTATCCGCAGTATCATCAATTAAAACTATCAGTGACTTAAGAAACTTGTGCAGGAATTACGAAAACATACAATCACGACTATCGCAATTTAGGGAACCTCCAAGAGCAAACAGTGAAACCTTAGCACCGGATCTCGCTTATTCCAGTAATTCAGGTAGTAAACAAAACTCTATCAATTATTCTCAAAAATATAGCAATAACAATTTTAAATTTAAAAACAATTACACTAATAATAATAACAATAACTTTAGTAAATCTTTTCCTAACAAAACTCAATATCCTAATAGCAAAACTTCACCTCAAGAAAATAGTAATTACGTTCATGCTCTTAATGCTACTCCAAATCGTGTTCCTAATAGACAACACTCGTATTGCATTCGCTGCAAAACTAACTCCCACTCTACTAGACGTTGTACCGCTGATCGCAGCCAGATCTTTTGTTTTCGCTGCGGTTTAAAAAACGTTAAATCTCCTGACTGCCCCGAGTGTGCCAAAACTAAGCAGCCACAGTCAAAAAACTAACAACTAAGAATTGTGTGCATGCTAAATTTGATCAAAATGAATGGAAGGAGTGGCTTAAAACTATTCATTTTTACTTCAACACCTATAAAACTCACACAATTCTGAACAAGGAGTATACTTCGGACAATAGGCCATACGCTCTCGTGCAAGTCGGCCATCTCACCTTATCAGGACTCCTCGATAGCGGATCCGACGTTACGATACTGGGGAACGATTTGTACTTAAAACTAGAAAAAATTGGTTTTCCTTTAATAACAGAAGGCTACATAAATATAAAATCGGCAGGAGGCCAGTCCTTACAAAGCCTCGGCTATATTAATCTTCCGGTCAATTTTGAAGGTCAATTTCATATCTTAAAAGCTATTGTTGTTCCTGATATTAAACCTGATTTGATTTTAGGTGTCGATTTCTGGAGAAAATTTCAACTTTGTCCTAAATATGTCAACAGTGTTCGTATATCTGAAACTAAAAATGATATTAAGTCTAAGCATGATTCCACTAGCACAACTTTTATTCAATCTTACACTAACTTAAATCATTCAGAAAAAGAACTTGCTAATAATGTCATCAAACTTTACCATGACATATCTTATGAACAGAAGGGTCTCGGTCTGACTAACCTTATCACTCATAAGATCGATACAGAAGACGCAGAACCTATCCGTCAGCGCTACTACCGTATGTCACCTGAAAAACAACGCATACTAGGTCAAGAATTAGATACTATGTTACAACTAGGAGTCGTTGAACCTTGCGAAAGCCCTTGGTCCTCACCTGTACTTCTCATACCAAAAAAAGATGGCAAACTTAGATTCTGCCTAGACAGCCGCAAATTAAACTCTGTCACTAAAAAAGATGCATATAAGCTTCCATATGTATCCGAAATATTGGACAATCTAAAGAACGCTAAATATTTGTCTAGTATTGATCTATCTAAAGCTTTTTGGCAAATACCAATAGAATCTAAAGATCGGGACAAGACTGCGTTTTACGTTCCAGGCCGTGGTACCTTCCGCTTTGTCACCATGCCCTTCGGCTTAACCAATGCTCCTGCGACACAGCAGCGTTTAGTCGACATTTTATTTTATGGCCCTGAATTTGAAAATTCAGTATTCGTTTTTGTTGATGACATTATAGTTATTTCTCCCGACTTTGATACTCACATATCTCTACTAATTAAAGTGTACAAAAAGCTTCAATCTGCAAATCTCACAATAAATTTGGCTAAATCGGTTTTCTTTCGTGAAGAGCTTAAGTATCTCGGATATGTCGTTAATTCCAAAGGATTGCATGTAGATCCCGGTAAGGTTGATGCTATACTAAATTTTCCAACCCCTAAAACAAAAAAAGACGTTAAGAGATTTATAGGTACCGCTTCTTGGTACCGCAGGTTTGTACCCAATTTTAGCACTATTGCTGGGCCCTTAAATCGTCTAACCTCTTCTGGAAAAAATGCAAAACCTTTTGTTTGGACAAAAGAAGCTGATGAATCCTTTAATAAACTTAAAGAATATCTAATATCAGCTCCTATTTTGTCTTGCCCTCGCTACGATCTTCCTTTCCAGGTCCATTCGGATGCTTCAAATATCGGAATTGGCGCTTTACTTTCCCAGACCATAGACAATGAAGAACATCCCATTGCTTATATGAGTAGAGCACTAACACCTTCAGAACGAAATTATAGTGTCACTGAGCGTGAAACCCTAGCTGTACTAGTAGCCTTGGAACACTGGAGGTGTTATCTGGACAACGGCCAGAAATTTACTGTTTATACCGACCACTCTGCGTTAAAATGGTTTCTGAATCTTAACAATCCCACTGGTCGTCTTGCACGTTGGGGTGTGAGGTTATCATGCTTTAATTTTGAAATAAAACATCGCCGTGGTGTAGATAACATAATTCCAGATGCTCTCTCTAGAGCTGTACAAGTAGCATCCTTGACACAAATATCAGATCCTTGGTATCTTAACATCTATAATGGTTGTCAAAATAATCCTGTCGCTTTTCCAAACTTTATAGTAAAAAATAATCAATTATATCGTTATATGCAATCGAAATGTAGTTTAAATAAAGAATTCGAGTGGAAGGAAGTTGTACCTGAGGAGCGACGTCAGCAGATATTAGCTGATTGCCATTCCGAACCAACCGCCGGTCACTTGGGTATTTTTAAAACTTATAGGCGTATTGCTCTTCGTTACTACTGGCCTGGCATTCACTCTGACGTTGTTAAATTTATCTCTAACTGTGAAAAATGCCAAGCTTACAAAAAGTCTACCCAAGGCACCTTAGGAACTATGGGTAGACCGAAAGAAGTTTCTCGACCATTTCAATCAATTTCAATTGATTTAGTTGGTGCATTACCTACAACAAAACTACGTAATTCCTATATTCTCGTCATCACCTGTTGTTTCTCGAAATATTGTTTGATTTTCCCTATTAAAAAAGCTACAGCCGAAGTCGTTACTAAAATTCTCGAAGAATCGCTTATTCTTGTTCATGGTGTCCCTCAGTTTGTCATTCTTGACAATGCCACTATATTCTGTGGGAAGGTAGCAGATGCTTTCTTTAAAAAATATAGAATTCCCAATGTGTATTATACTCCTAAGTACACACCTCAAGTCAACTTAGTTGAGAGGTACAACAAGACTATAGTTACCTGCCTTTCTATGTTTGTCGAGGATGACCATAGGTCATGGGACATACACATTCCAAAAATCCAATTCGCGATCAATAATTCTGTAAATGAATCCACCGGATTCACACCATCATTTTTAGTTTACGGTCGCGAACTCGTGCCTTGCGGTTCACACTATGTTAATAACGATGTAGGTGATGAAATTGTATTTTTGCCTCGCGAAAATCATGCAGAAAACCTTGGTAATCTAGCCTCAATTTTCGATAAAGTACAATTTAGACTTTGGCAATCTCACGTAAAAAATACTTCTCACTATAATCTACGTCGTAAATTTGCAGAATTTAACGTAGGCGACATAGTTATGAAGCGTGCATACTTCTTAAGTAACAAGGAAAATCAATTTTCTCGTAAATTAGCCCCAAAATTCATAAAAGCCCGAATAACTGCTAAGAAATCTCCGTTAGTTTACATTTTACAGGATATGGCGGGCAAGGATTTAGGCACTTGGCATATAAAAGATTTAAAACCAATAAAATATATTAATATTAAATAAGCTTGTATTAATCATTTTATAACTAATAACTAAAATAAATTAATAATAATAATAACTATAACAAATTTTAATAGCAATAATTACTTAGATTTTAAATACTAATTTTTTTTAACAAATCTAATACTACTTAAATAATAGTTCTTACTTACAATCCTCCTAGGTTAATTTATACCATCTTATGGCTTAGTAGTAAGTTAGTGCAAGAGTTAAAGGTTCATTAATACCGTTAACTCACTTTATTAGGATGCAGCAGTATATGTAGTTGTTCTAGTTACCGCGGCTCTTTATGATTGCGTGATGAATGACAGTTTTATTTGATAGGTAGTGTGTGTGATTTTGTACTAACATTTCTGGTAGGCTGGTTAGAGGATTTTATTTGGAGTAGAATAAAATCCTTCGCTAGGAGAGGGGGATATGTAACGTAATATATAGCTAGGGTAGCGAATTTAATTTAGTACAAATTATACGAGCGCGTGGTTCTTCTATAAACCATTGCGGACCCCTGAAACGCGCGCTTACACAGTCTTTGTTCTGCGCGCGCGCGTGTGTGCGTGACGACACCGGGCAGCGCCGGTGCGCCGCGGTCGTCCGGCAGTATTGGCCGGGAAGTTGAACGCTAAACGCGTGTCCAAAATTTAGTTATTAAGATAAAAAAAAATAACCTCATGAATAGTTCGTCGACATGAAAATATAGGACCCCAATACCGGGTGAGTGTCACGATTTTTTCTGACCGCTGTAAAACGTCGTTTGCTTGCGTTAAGCGCCACGCCAGTTTTTTCTCGTGGGTACTTGCCGTCGGTGACGCGCGGCGCGAGCAAGCGACGGTCTGAAGGTCACCTCTTTAGGAACTGGATGTTGATTCCAGGGTTCACTGGCTGGGTTCTCTCGAGAGTACGGTGATTCTTCGCGGCATGGCTCGTCTCGCCTCTTTTGCGTGACGAACCCTGCTTGGGGCCATGCGCTAGCTGCCACGTGTCTGCTTCCATCACGGCTGCTGGTCAGGCACGCCGTCTTCCCACGTGCTGACCAGCGCGTGACACCTACAGACTCGGCTCTCAGCGCCAGGTCGGGAGCGCCGCCTCGCCGCGTGCTTACCGTGGTCTTCCTCGCGGAATACCGCTGGACGACCACCGCGGCCGGCGCCTTCGCCGCCGCCGCCTACCGCCTCGCACGCCGCGGCCCGCCGCTGAGGGCCGTGTGCGGCCTGCGGCCCCAGGCTGCGTCGCAGCACGCCGCCGTACCACGTGCTTCCTCGGCCGCATCGCCGCCGCTAGCGCCGCGTGTTCGCTAGCCGCCTGCTACGCGGGCCGCGCGCCTGTCGCAGGCGCCCGTCTCTGCTGCGCAAGCTGCGTGTCCGGGCGGCGTCGCTGAGCGCCGCCTCGCCACGTGCCGGCCGGCCCGCGACATCAACTTCACCTGAGCGCGCCGCCACGGCGCACGGCCCGTTTCCTGTGGCTGCGGGTCGGGTTCTTCACACCGCCGGCCTGAGCTTCGAGCGTCTTCTCCTGATCGCCGCGTGTGCCAGGGCAGTACCACTCCGGGCTTGTGAATCAAGTGAAGGCCGCCTACCCACGACCCTTTCTCAACTAAACTTAACTGTACCCACGACCCTTTCTCAACTAAACTTAACTGTACCCACGACCCTTTCTCAACTAAACTTAACTGTACCCACGACCCTTTCTCAACTAAACTTAACTGTACCCACGTCCCCTTGCTCAATTACACCTAACTGTAAATTGAACTTAATAATTACATACCTACTATTCATGGTATACGGGTTTCATTTATCTCTCCCTTAAACCCGTTACAACCGTCATACCCGCGCAGCTCACGGAGACCACGACACTTGCCTCCATGTACATGATAGCGCAGCCGAGCAGGGTGATGGACAGGAACACCGGGCTGGCGACGCGGAACACCTTGACCCGGCGGTGGTGCCGCGTGTAGATCGTGAGCAGCACCGTCATACCCGCGCAGCTCACGGAGACCACGACACTTGCCTCCATGTACATGATAGCGCAGCCGAGCAGGGTGATGGACAGGAACACCGGGCTGGCGACGCGGAACACCTTGACCCGGCGGTGGTGCCGCGTGTAGATCGTGAGCAGCACCGTCATACCCGCGCAGCTCACGGAGACCACGACACTTGCCTCCATGTACATGATAGCGCAGCCGAGCAGGGTGATGGACAGGAACACCGGGCTGGCGACGCGGAACACCTTGACCCGGCGGTGGTGCCGCGTGTAGATCGTGAGCAGCACCGTCATACCCGCGCAGCTCACGGAGACCACGACACTTGCCTCCATGTACATGATAGCGCAGCCGAGCAGGGTGATGGACAGGAACACCGGGCTGGCGACGCGGAACACCTTGACCCGGCGGTGGTGCCGCGTGTAGATCGTGAGCAGCACCGTCATACCCGCGCAGCTCACGGAGACCACGACACTTGCCTCCATGTACATGATAGCGCAGCCGAGCAGGGTGATGGACAGGAACACCGGGCTGGCGACGCGGAACACCTTGACCCGGCGGTGGTGCCGCGTGTAGATCGTGAGCAGCACCGTCATACCCGCGCAGCTCACGGAGACCACGACACTTGCCTCCATGTACATGATAGCGCAGCCGAGCAGGGTGATGGACAGGAACACCGGGCTGGCGACGCGGAACACCTTGACCCGGCGGTGGTGCCGCGTGTAGATCGTGAGCAGCACCGTCATACCCGCGCAGCTCACGGAGACCACGACACTTGCCTCCATGTACATGATAGCGCAGCCGAGCAGGGTGATGGACAGGAACACCGGGCTGGCGACGCGGAACACCTTGACCCGGCGGTGGTGCCGCGTGTAGATCGTGAGCAGCACCGTCATACCCGCGCAGCTCACGGAGACCACGACACTTGCCTCCATGTACATGATAGCGCAGCCGAGCAGGGTGATGGACAGGAACACCGGGCTGGCGACGCGGAACACCTTGACCCGGCGGTGGTGCCGCGTGTAGATCGTGAGCAGCACCGTCATACCCGCGCAGCTCACGGAGATCACCAATAACGATATCCTACGTAGAAATAGGCACTTAAGCATGTAAGCATTAAAACACATTATGTAAGCATTAGCGATTAAAACTAAGTAACGATTAAGCTAAGTTAGTTTCTTCCAAGTTATTATTTCAATCAGGTGAGATTGCAGACAAATGGAACGTATATATTTTTAGTCATGCTTAGCACACACACAGCTTCTCATCAAAGCTTTGCGAAACCGTATTAGAACCAATACGCATGATATACGTATAGGTATTATATCGTCATTTCCAGGTGAGATGGCAGACAACCGAAACACACATTATCTTTAGTCATGCTTAGCATACAGCTTTTCATCAAAGCTTTGCGATACCGTATTAGAGTATATAGTGGATTATGCATATGTTGTACCCACCTATATGAACCGAGCCCATATTATGAACATTTTACGAAAACCTTCTTCATGCAAGAAAAAAGTAGTACCATCTGTCATAATTCCCGCTAATACGCCACAATAAGTATGGCGGAAACTGTCCTTGTGGAAACCCGGACATTAGTCCGCACGCGGGTTTCCACAGGGACCACAGTATGTATAAATAGTGATGTAGCCTACTGAAGCCGTTGGTGTCAAAACAATCATTTTTGACACAAGTAAACTGGCGACATTTTGCCACGCGGTCCGCCGAGTCCTGTATGATATGTCTATTGTTGTACCCCTTCCAAGTTGTGATAATTGAGGTGATTTTCATCAGGTTAGAGGACAGTTCCCTTGTAATTTGTAATTGATTAAAACAATTAATTGTTCTGTAGCTTGTAACTTCTCTTTTTGTAATGTGTCATTGCAAATTGAATTTCACGTTTCATTTTGTCCATAGTCAGTTTTATACTACATCAATAATGTATACCACACATGAGCGACGGCCTGCGTTAATTGGAATTTACACTGCTCGGCGGCAGACACTAGCGGAAAATTTATTCAACGTTTAAAATAAATAACATTGTATTTTCTATAGAGTAATTGCTAATAAACTGTATCAGCAGGGAATTGTTACAACACGAGGGCGATATCCAATAAAACGTACCTATTATTGCCTTGCATTAGCACTGCGTAGCCAATCAAGTTAATTAAATGGCTTCCAAGGAAACTGCTTTCAGGGCGAGTCTCGGCGGTGTTTCTTTAAAGTGGTTTGAACCGACTTTATGAAAAAGAGGAATCGAGTTGGAACTAGGATAAATCATTTTTCGTGGAAGATCTGTCATAGGAATCTTGCCAGAATCAGGGTTCACTCGCACTGTAGGTACAAGTTACAAGTCTTGTGGTGCGAATGAGGTGATTTTTGAAAACTCCTTTAGTTTAAAAAAAAATACTTTGTAACAATATACAAATATTGGACCTCCGGTTTATCCGGTTGAGAATTCTTCCGTCGCAACTACTGAATAATAATAATAATAAATCCATGATATTTACTTATTGTTTATCTTATTATTGTTATTTTTTTTAATCTTCTATTATTTTTGGTTCATAGAAGTTGATGTTTGTGAACGCATCCAAAATAAAAGTAGAAAAAAAGTTTCTCAATTTTTTTTAATAATGTCTTGTTTTATTCATTACTGTTTAGTAATAAGATAAGTGATGATTTAAGGTGGATTTAATTAAGTGAGTAAAGTTATTGCAGACAACATATTCTAACATACTTGCAATGCCGATCCAAGTGTTCTTCTAGTAATTCTCCTCGCTGTGGTGAGATGAAAAATTTTGTATTATGTAGGTACGGCTGCAAATTTTTTTTGGGTCTCGTGTCCTTTAAATGCCTCGCTATGCTCAGGATTCTATTCTTTGAACCCCTCGCTGCGCTCAGGGTTCAACCCTAGGATCCTTCGCCGCTCAGCATTCAAATTTGACACTCGGCCCAAAAATCTATTTTGCGGCCTTGCATAACAAATAACTATTTCATATCCGGAATTTAATAGACCCAGCGGTTTGGGCCGTGGTTTTTGGTTAATTTCAACTTACTAGGTATCATTGTTTTTTGTTCTTAAATCAACACAACCATCTACATTGTATAGTTACCGGAAAGGCCAGTTGTATGTGGCTAGACAAGGCTCAGGTCCGCGGCAAGTCTCGCATCCCGGCTGACACATCAGACATTCGTAAGGCTCGCTCCAGTTTTCCAAGCCGTTTTCTTCGTATTCTTGATAAGCAACTATGAAACATTAAAATATACATTTGTATTTGTTTTGTTCATCGAAGTAATATCGCAACTAAGCTATATTTTTTGTAGCTAGACTAAAATAAAGGCTGAAAATGCTACGAAAAAGCTATACTTAAGCCGGTGCGCTCGTTTTTGGCTTGCTCTGGCAGAGGCGCTTCTTTGCCCAAGATTTTTGTTTTGTAAATATATCCTAAGTATTGAAAGAAGAAACAACATTAATTTGGAATACTCATCAACACAACATACAAATTATTATTATAAAAATGAATAAATAAACCAATACTTATGATGAGCCAATTTTTTAATGAGGGATTTTTTTTCAATTGAGAATTTAAAAACCACAGATCAGAGAAGTGTTAAAAACCACTTTACACAGACTAGAAGGTACTGTAGCCAGATGTAGGCTTCAAAATACCCTTTTTTGCTCATAAATTTAATAGAAAACCAGTTAACGCTGGATGGTTCAGGTACAACCTTGTAAGCATTCTATTCATCGGATTTGTTTAGCTTTTGAAACTGTCCTTAACAATTGTCAGTGCGACTAACCTTCCACTAGTGATCCATTGAACCCTTCAGGGTGGTGGGTGGAGTAGTAGCCCGGCCGACACCGACAGATGTAGGAGCCTCGAGCCCAGCCTCCGTATCGCACACTTATCTCCCGATTTGGCCTGTAGTCGCACTGCAAAGATGCATTAATGTGGAAACTTAAACTTTTTTACCGCATGCTCATTTTTAGGGTTTTATTACCGGAGGATAAGACGTGTAGTCTTTTCTGAAATAAGTGATTTTTTGTGTAATTCTTTTAGGAAAAATAAAGATCGTGAAATGTCATTTAGCTATAATAGCTCCAAATCTGGGAAACTGCTAAAATAATTTTTCAGGGACAAATATGAGGTGAAAAGGAATTTTGGAGCATTTTTTTTTATTAAAAACACAAGTAGATGTATAAATGTTATGCTCGCAAAACTCATTGCCATAAACCTACAATGATGCTAATTCTGTTCTACAAAATTTCTAGTGTGGTTAGTCTATTTGCGAAAAACCTTAAAGAAAAGCGAAAGATCGACCCTATTAGGTAATTGCTTGCAGTGACATTTAATGCACGCGAAGCGAAGTAGAAATATTTTCGACTGATGTGGCTTAGATTATTTGTAAAACATTGAGATTTGCGCTGAACTTTCAATGGCAAAATTACGCAGGTAGGTACGACACTTGTTTACATGTATCATTTAATAATATCTAAGACGCAATTCATATAAAAGCTGTAAGTAATTATAAAGATAATCTTTATCCTCGGGAGATTTCAGTCAGCGCCGTCACAATGTAGGTATAATACCTAATATAAACCGCCCCATTGATTTTACAGAGTCATTATACTAAAGGCATATTCACCGATAAATTCACAATTTATGATAATAATTACTTGCGTAATGGGAAATATATAATTTTATCCTGCCTCCAAATTATGCTATTGAGTGCTGAATTTATTAACATCTTCCAATATTAAAAGCTTTCAGAAACTTCAACATTTTCTTGGAAACAAATACAAATAACTCACGAAAGTTGTTTCGTTGGGGCATTTATGAGTCCCGTGGAAGGAATATATTTGATTATCGTTTTCCTCTTCGTTTCCGATCTCGCACTGATTTATTTCTAGGTTCGATATATCAATGTCCAGTGAAACAACGCCTTTTAATCTGAAACAGAAGATTAATCTTGTGACTAAGGTCAGTGTCCGGCGATGTGGACCGGACAAAATTGACTTTACGAAAACTCGGGAATTTCGTAACTCAATTTTGTCCGATGTCCGGCCCGGTAACACAGGTGTGTACTAACTCAACATCTACGTGTTTTGTTAACAAACAATTATTGTGTCCTTTCTCCTCAACACACCTGTATCATCTTTTTTAGGATTCGACTATGATACCTGCTATTCGACTATGATACGATGGTTAGGTACGATGCAGACGAAGATATTAATCGTACTAACTTTGAAATGATTGTAAGCTCAATGCGGTCATACAGCATAGTAATGGAATCTTTACATTTCGCGGCCAAAGCCTTTCACCAAATATCTGCAGCTCTAGCTACATTGAAACGTTTGAGGAGGTAAAAACGTTACCAAAGAAATATTTCAATTATAAAATGTAGGCCTAGGCTCTGGACCTGCAACTCTTTCTATACGGGCGTAGATAGCATTTTTTGAAAACACCTATTCGCGTCGCGCTAAGTCACTAGACGATAGCCTTAAGAAGGGCTTGTTTGGGTCAACGAATGGAACCCAGGATCTGCCGCTCCAACATGCAGTGCGACAACTTAGCTAGGGAGGCTATCAAGATGAAGTTTTACCAATTAATACCGCCTCAAAGCTTCTCAAAGAGGAATAAAGTACAGCGCGATTGAATCCTGAAACTCAATGAATAATTCACGCTTACCCGCGTACAGTTGCCACTAGCACCGTTTAAGATAGCAGCCAGCTATTTGCGGCGCGCAAAGTCACTAGACAATAGCCTTAAGAAGGGCTTGTTTGGGTCAAGGAATGGAACTCGGGATCTCACGCTTCAACATGTGGGACTACTTAGCTAAGGAGGCCATCAATATGTAGTTTCTTTCCAATTAATACCGCCTCAAAGCTTCTCAAAGAGTTATAAAGTACAGCGCGGCTGAATCCTGAAACTCAATGAATAATTCATGCTTACCCGCGTACGGTTGATACTGGCACCGTATAAGATAGCAGCCAGCTATTCGCGTCGTGCAAAGTCACTAGACAATAGTCTTAAGAAGGGCTTGTTTGGGTCAAGGAATGGAACTCGGGATCTCTCACTCTAACATGTGTGACAACTTTGCTTGGGAGGCCATCAAGATGTAGTTTCTTACCAATTAATACCGCCTCAAAGCTTCTCAAAGAGTTATAAAGTACAGCGCGACAGAATCCTGAAACTCAATGAATAATAATTCATGCTTACCCGCGTACGGTTGACACTGGCACCGTATAAGATAGCATCCAGCTATTCGCGTCGTGCAAAGTCACTAGACAATAGTCTTAAGAAGGGCTTGTTTGGGTCAAGGAATGGAACTCGGGATCTCTCGCTCTAACATGTGTGACAACTTTGCTTGGGAGGCCATCAAGATGTAGTTTTTTACCAATTAATACCGCCTCAAAGCTTCTCAAAGTGTTATAAAGTACAGCGCGACTGAATCCTGAAATTCAATGAATAATTCGTGCTTACCCGCGTACAGTTGCCACTGGCACCGTATAAGATAGCAGCCAGCTATTTGCGGCGCGCACAGTTACTAGATAATAGCCTTAAGAAGGGCTTGGGAAGGCTTGAAGGGTCCAGGAATGGAAGTCGGGATCTCTCGCTCCAACATGTGGGACAACTTTGCTAGGGAGGCCATCAAGATGAAGTTTTTACCAATTAATACCGCCTCAAAGCTTCTCAAAGTGTTATAAAGTACCGCGCTGTACTTTGTAACTCTTTGAAAAGGTGAATCCTGAAACTCAATGAATAATTCATTCTTACCCGCGCACGGTTGACACTGGCACCGTATAAGATAGCAGCCAGCGTCTCGCCTCGCAGCTGTAGTAAGGGTACGTCCACCAGCCCTCCATAGTCGCACCCGGTGGCGATGGCATGAACTTGGGCGATCTCACTGACTCACTTTCTTGCGCTGAGGCGTACCTGTGACAATACTTGAGTTTAGATATGCGCGGCAAATGTTGAGAAGGATAATGACGAGAAGAGAAGATAGGGAAAAAGAAGAAAAGGAGAAGAACGAGAACTAAGGGGGTCAACATGAAGTAATGCTTGGCGGTTCCGTGCTGACCTTGAAGACGCGGAGGTTGTTTTAATCCGTGCGAGTCGGACCTGCCTGCCTGCATCGGAGGTGCCTGCTGAGAGGCAGAAGTCTGTGAGGGATTTTTTCCTCCCCGAAAAAAAAAATTGCGCGCAACAACCGTTGTGGGAACTATGGGCATGCCCACAACCCTGATAGACCTGTGACGTTACACTCACACAGTCTATTTCGATTAAAGGTCGATTTTAATAAAATATATAAAAACACCGAATTGTGTGTGATTCCGAACGATTACGAAGCGATCTTCAAATCTCACTTATTCGAGTTTCGGGTGACTATGCCTACTACCTTTTTTGAGGGCTTTCCGATCTAACCCTGAGGAGGTCGAAGTTTCGAAAACTGATTCTCCAGAGCCATAAGCGTTTTAGGGAATGAAATATCCTTTGCTTGAGATCATCATGAATTAACCTGCCTGAACTCATCCTAGATGCCGTGCTAGAAGACTCATTGGCAACCCGACACTGGTCCACAAAAAACTTCAAAGCCTTGAACATCGTCGTGAGGTTGCCTGTCTGTCGGTGTTCTATAGAATATATTTCGGAGAGTGTGCACAGTAACTTTTTAATTTGTTTCCCCCGTCACCTTTCTACCATAGAACGGCAAGGCATCGTAAAGGCTTCCACCCATACATAGTTGATCTACCAACGACGCGTACGAAGCGGTTTGGTTCCTCGTTCCTGATACGCACTGCAAAGGCCTGGAATACACTCCCAGGCAGTGTCTTTCCTGCCACTTACAACCCGGGTGCCTTCAAATCAAGAGTGAATAGGCATCTTCTAGGCAAGCGCGTTCCACCTTAGACTGTATCATCACTTTCCATCAGGTGTGATCACAGTCAAGCGCTAGCCTATATAGTATAAAAAAAAAAATCCACCACTGCGTCACGACGGTGTACAAAGCTCACTTATTCGTGATTACCCACCGTCGTAGGCTATAGAGGACCCCCTTTAATTTTGAGAGGACACCCGTGCTTAACAATAGAACACAAAAAGTGTAGTCTTTTTAAAAAAAAAAAGTAAGTAAATCACCAAGGATATTCAGGATCCGGTGGCTTTTCCAACTGAGGAGACACAACGGCCACTGGCTCAGCGGCTCCGAACCTCTCCCAAGCCACTGCGCTGTTCACCAGCCCATCTGTTCTGAGAGCAATGGCCCTCGCCCCGACGGCGCGCTCCGAAGCACTCGATCCCATCACTAACCCTTGAGATACTGCCATGAGGACTTCTGTAAGAAAATATTTACTTTGATCAACAACTATCGAAACTTTCAGTGCTGAGTGTAGTTTGTTAACTGGGCCGCTCTATTAAAGATATTTTATTTCTCGAGGGTTTGCCCTCGGTTGTTGTTTGTGTTTTGTGCGTAGCCTAGTTTTTCTTAGTTCGGAATTTAGCATTCCCGTAGTAGGTACATAGCACAATGTGTTCCAATTTGGTAATTTATTTTTATTGGGATCTAGGCTCTTCTGAATTTCAAAATAGATATGGGATGTTAAGTAGGTAAAAGTTAAGGTCGGTTTAATAATAATTTCGTGACTTTTAACTTTTTAGTTTAAAGCCCTTTTTTATCTGTTTCCTACGCCGATAAGAAACCGATATGGGCATCCGAACGCTTTTTTTCATACAAGCAAACAGTAGCGCCATCTGTCAAAATTGTATAGGTGGATGCTGAGCGAACTACATCGTGGCAACAAAACAAGCATTTTTGGCACCGATAAAGTTGCGACATTTTTTCGCGTCGTCTGCCCTGTTCAGGGTAGGTATATGTCCTTTGTTTCCTACTATATATATTATTATAGATTATTATAGGTATTTCGTATTTTTCCGCAAGCTTCGCTTACAATAAATTTTAAGCCAGTGTGAACACTTCAGCGGCGGAATAAGAAGTCAGTAACTATGTACATATATCAAGCTATTTGAACGACTCTACACAACTTTGGAGAATCCGAATAGCGCGTAACTTTGACTGCAGTAATGTATCAGGAGTCAGAACTTGGCGTGAACTTTCAACGAAAAACTTGTTCCCACAAGATAATTCCCTTGGCGTGCCTTTGTGGTAAGCAAAGCTGTCTTCTGAAAACTATTTTGGATACATTATAATTTAACTTAACGTTACGTTACTTTGAGCATTTTGGATATGTTTCATCTAACTACATATTTCTAAGTTTAATAATATTTCCATTAATACTTAACTGTATGTTTACCCGAGACTAAGAAAGTAAGTTTATTGAAACTGCAAAACATTCAAATATGTTAATTTTTAATAACCACAATTTTAATATAATTTTTACATTAACTGTGTGCTGAAGTTTGTTTAACTAATTCCTCACTTCTTCGTTCAGACGTTCTAAAAGACTATGAAAACATTTTCCACTACAGTGAACATTTGAACCGTGCATCTAAAATGTTCATCATCCCACGTTTCTTTAAAGCTGGCAAACGATATTTCAAGACCTATTTGAATTTCAATATCCAATAGATTTTGATGCGCCATTACCCATCGTTATTGAAAAACATTTCAAAACGTTTATTCAACTAGAAAGTATCTACCTGTATTATGCTAAACACACCTTATTTTACAAATCTTTAGGTACTTATTACGAATGCAAAAAAAAACATTATTTTGAGATTCTAAGACATACTCGCTCCCGAATTTGATACTGTGTGAAAGTGAGTGAAAATCACAAAAAGTTATTGCTAATTTGGATTTCCGTCAGCGAAATAAGCCCGGAGGAATGTAATTCTAAGCTGGAATGTATGGCAAGGAATTTCCTTTGAAATAAACGCTTTTAACAAGGAGATAAATATCGCCATTAGAAAGGAATTATAACGTGCCAACATTTACCCGCACTGACGGAGTATGCGGGCTGATGGATGAGATTGCCGTCGTTGTTCTCATATCATGTTATGTGTACTCGCTGATGTTGTCCAATGACAATCAGTGGCACTGTTTTCTTTTAAAAATAAAAGTGGTAGTTATTTTTATTACCTACTTTATGTTTCCCGGCATACAAGTAATCTTCACATCTATGAAGGAGAAAGTTCTGTGCGTGTCTGTATGATTGTTACTGTATCACGTTAATTTGGATGTGTCACGGAATTCATAATAGTACCTAACGATGCAGAAGGTTCACTTCGCAAGATGATTTAATGAAATAGCGATGACACAAAAAATGCAATTCGTACCTATTCGTATAGTGTGCATCGTACACAATGTCATTCCTTGCTCTGTGGCATCGTAGCTCGTAACCGCCCGTAGCAGATTGCGCCCTGTTGTAAACGCAGCTATAGTCTTCATTGCCTCAGGGTATATATATAGCTACATGGTCAGTACGTACCAGCGGTCTCCAAGCCGACTTGGTGCAGGATGTTCGCCGCGCCGGGGCCCTCGCTGCGCTCCAGCGAGCCGTTGAATCGTAGCTCGTAGCCGCCCGTAGTAGTGCGCGACGCAGCTCGCGCCTTTTCGCGCCTGCAGTCGCGACTAGTCTTCTTTGCTCTAGTACATAAGTGTGTACGTTGTGTGGTGTGTGGCATACAAAGAAATAAATACTTTCTTTCTTTCTTTGACTCAGGTCAACTTCGCGCATCTTGGTCGATCCCTACCAGCGGTCTCCAAGCCGACTTGGTGCAAGATACTCGCGGCGAGGTCCGCTCGGCTTCTCGCCATGCTCCAGCGAGCCGTGTGTATCGGAGCTCGTAGCCGCCCGTAGGAGTGCATGCAGAGTGACGCAGATCCCGTCAGATTCGTTGCCTCTAGTGTCATCCTTACCAGCGGTCTCCAAGCCGAGTTGGTGCAGGATGTTCGCGGCGAGGTCCGCTCGGGCCCTCGCCGCGCTCCAACGAGCCGTGTAAATTAGAGCTCGTATAGCCGCCCGTAAGAGTGCATGCAGAGTGACGCAGATCCCGTCAGATTCATTGCCTCTAGTGTCGTCCTTACCAGCGGTCTCCAAGCCGACTTGGTGCAGGATGTTCGCGGCGAGGTCCGCTCGGGCCCTCGCCGCGCTCCAACGAGCCGTGTAAATTAGAGCTCGTATAGCCGCCCGTAAGAGTGCATGCAGAGTGACGCAGATCCCGTCAGATTCATTGCCTCTAGTGTCGTCCTTACCAGCGGTCTCCAAGCCGACTTGGTGCAGGATGTTCGCGGCGAGGTCCGCTCGGGCCCTCGCCGCGCTCCAACGAGCCGTGTAAATTAGAGCTCGTATAGCCGCCCGTAAGAGTGCATGCAGAGTGACGCAGATCCCGTCAGATTCATTTCCTCTAGTGTCGTCCTTACCAGCGGTCTCCAAGCCGACTTGGTGCAGGATGTTCGCGGCGAGGTCCGCTCGGGCCCTCGCCGCGCTCCAACGAGCCGTGTAAATTAGAGCTCGTATAGCCGCCCGTAAGAGTGCATGCAGAGTGACGCAGATCCCGTCAGATTCGTTGCCTCAAGTGTCGTCCTTACCAGAGGTCTTCAAGCCGACTTTGTGCAGGATGTTCGCGGCGAGATCCGCATGGGCTCTCGCCGCACTCCAGCGAGCCGTGTGCATCGGAGCTCGTAGCCGCTCGTAGGGGTGCATGCAGAGTGACGCAGATCCCGTCAGATTCATTGCCTCTAGTGTTGTCCTTACCAGCGGTCTCCAAGCCGACTTGGTGCAGGATGTTCGCGGCGAGGTCCGCTCGGGTCCTCGCCGCACTCCAGCGAGCCGTGTGCATCGGAGCTCGTAGCCGCCTGTAGCGGTGCATGCAGAGTGACGCAGATCACGTCAGATTCATTGCATCTAGTGTCGTCCTTACCAGCGGTCTCCAAGCCGACTTGGTGCAGGATGTTCGCGGCGAGATCCGCGAGGGCCCTCGCCGCGCTCCAGCGAGCCGTGTGCTTCGGAGCTCGTAGCCGCCCGTAGCGGTGCATGCAGAGTGACGCAGATCCCGTCAGATTCATTGCCTCAAGTGTCGTCCTTACCAGAGGTGTTCAAGCTGACTTGGTGCAGGATGTTCGCGGCGGGATCCGCCCGGGCCCTCGCCGCGCATGAGTGCATGCAGAGTGACGCAGATCCCGTCAGATTCATTGCCTCTAGTGTCGTCCTTACCAGCGGTCTCCAAGCCGACTTGGTGCAGGATGTTCGCGGCGAGATCCGCGCGGGCCTTCGCCGCGCTCCAGCGAGCCGTGTGCATCGGAGCTCGTAGCCGCCCGTAGGAGTGCATGCAGAGTGACGCAGATCCCGTCAGATTCATTGCCTCAAGTGTCGTCCTTACCAGAGGTCTTCAAGCTGACTTGGTGCAGGATGTTCGCGGCGGGATCCGCCCGGGCCCTCGCCGCGCATGAGTGCATGCAGAGTGTCGCAGATCCCGTCAGATTCATTGCCTCAAGTGTCGTCCTTACCAGAGGTCTTCAAGCTGACTTGGTGCAGGATGTTCGCGGCGGGATCCGCCCGGGCCCTCGCCGCGCATGAGTGCATGCAGAGTGTCGCAGATCCCGTCAGATTCATTGCCTCAAGTGTCGTCCTTACCAGCGGTCTCCAAGCCGACTTGGTGCAGGATGTTCGCGGCGAGATCCGCACGAGCTCTCGCCGCACTCCAGCGAGCCGTGTGCATCGGAGCTCGTAGCCGCCCGTAGCGGTGCGTGACGCAGAGCGCGCCAGTGGCGCCGGTGGCGACTGCGTGCACGAGGCGGAGCGATGACTCCAGTTCCTCCTAGGACAGAAAGAGTGTGAGTAACTGCCTTGCAATCACAGTGTTGGCTATTTGTGAGGCTGTTGAAAAAGATACTATATACCTACCAGGCAAATTCGCAAGAAAATTCTACTCCTATGTGTGTCATAAGTGAAGTAAACGATGAACGCAGTTGGTTTTTACCACTTTGGTATCTAGTCTGAACTTTATCTAAAATCATAAAATCTATGTCACTTAATAAATATACAATACCGTCAGTAATATTATAGGTAACTCGAACTTGCGAAGGGCATAACAAAATGCAGTAGCCATATTATTATGTTTGCCAATTCAACATTAGCCAATCAATGGGTGCTGACAATAAAGTGCAATTTGGTCATTTATTAGGTCGAATGCAATAACGGTACTCCGCTCTTGACCGTTCAGTAGAAATACCTACTGTATTCAACTGAATATGTTAACGGAATAGACGAAATGCTTAAATTAGGATTTTTGTTAGATCAAATATGAATTAGAACATGCATTTAATAAAATGATAATAAATAATAATATAAAAGTAAATGTTTTCACATCTTCGCGCCATAAATATCTAGGGTCTGTATATATTTGGAATACAGTAGGTAGCTTAAATACAACTAACAATTATAAGCAACTATGAAACTATTATAGGTACCTGTGCATAACCATACTTAATAAATATAATATAGGTAGTATATCCCGAATGAACGCTATATAATTTGAAGAGGATACTTCATACATAGCAACTTGTTAAAGTCTTCTATAGTTGCCTACGTTAATATAAACGTCTTCAACAAAATCTGTTGTGACTAGAGATGTCTAACGTCAGAGGGAACATAAGGTGCTCTATAAACGTGCCTGCCACTCACAGCTCCTCATTTAGATGGGCTCTCAACAGTTTGAAGCGCCGCAGAAGCACTCTTCCACACAGTACGGGGTAAATATAAACGTTTAGTATCGACGTAGTTATATTAGCACAAGCCAGCAGTTATGAGGTTAGAGAACGTTCAAATATTAAATGAAATTTTAAACGCAGTTGATTTGAATGAATAAATTGTCTATTAATTATTAATTATTATTATTTATTAATTAATTATTACCAACTTATTAATCACCGATAATGTACCGAACGGCAACAGCATCGTATTTGTCATGAGTCGTAGCGTGTTCATCACACGCTCTTCTGCAGCAATACTCACTCTGTACGTTGTGACGTTGGCCGCATGAGCGTGCGGGAGTGACAGTAGAGCGAACGGCAGTAGTAGAGCACTTGTCATGCGCCGCGGCGCGCTCATCTCCGGCAACTATTCGCGCGATCAAGCGTTCTTCTGCAGCAATACTCACTCGGTACGTTGTGACGTTGGCCGCATGAGCGTGCGGGAGTGACAGTAGAGCGAACGGCAGTAGTAGAGCACTTGTCATGCGCCGCGGCACGCTCATCACACGCTCTTCTGCAGCAATACTCACTCTGTACGTTGTGACGTTGGCCGCATGAGCGTGCGGGAGTGACAGTAGAGCGAACGGCAGTAGTAGAGCACTTGTCATGCGCCGCGGCGCGCTCATCTCCGGCAACTATTCGCGCGATCAAGCGTTCTTCTGCAGCAATACTCACTCGGTACGTTGTGACGTTGGCCGCATGAGCGTGCGGGAGTGACAGTAGAGCGAACGGCAGTAGTAGAGCACTTGTCATGCGCCGCGGCACGCTCATCACACGCTCTTCTGCAGCAATACTCACTCTGTACGTTGTGACGTTGGCCGCATGAGCGTGCGGGAGTGACAGCAGAGCGAATGGCAGCAGCAGCGCACTTGTTATGCGCCGCGGCGGGCTCATCTCCGGTAACTTTACGCGTAATCACGAGCTCTTCTGTAGCAATACTCACTCTGTACGTTGTGACGTTGGCCGCATGAACATGCGGCAGCGATAGCAGAGCGAACGGCAGCAGCAGCGCACTTATCATGCGCCGCGGCGCGCTCATCTCCGGCAACTATTCGCGCGATCACGCTCTCTTCTGCAGCAATACTCACTCTGTACGTTGTGACGTTGGCCGCATGAGCGTGCGGGAGTGACAGTAGAGCGAACGGCAGTAGTAGAGCACTTGTCATGCGCCGCGGCACGCTCATCACACGCTCTT
Organism: Coenonympha arcania; assembly: GCA_036785405.1. Taxonomy (NCBI): domain Eukaryota; kingdom Metazoa; phylum Arthropoda; class Insecta; order Lepidoptera; family Nymphalidae; genus Coenonympha; species Coenonympha arcania. The sequence continues at coordinate 9,964,306 of CM072072.1, forward strand.
CTGCAGCAATACTCACTCTGTACGTTGTGACGTTGGCCGCATGAGCGTGCGGGAGTGACAGCAGAGCGAATGGCAGCAGCAGCGCACTTGTTATGCGCCGCGGCGGGCTCATCTCCGGTAACTTTACGCGTAATCACGAGCTCTTCTGTAGCAATACTCACTCTGTTCGTTGTGACGTTGGCCGCATGAACATGCGGCAGCGACAGCAGAGCGAACGGCAGCAGCAGCGCACTTGTCATGCGCCGCGGCGCGCTCATCTCCGGCAACTATTCGCGCGATCACGCTCTCTTCTGCAGCAATACTCACTCTGTACGTTGTGACGTTGGCCGCATGAGCGTGCGGGAGTGACAGTAGAGCGAACGGCAGTAGCAGAGCACTTGTCACGCGCCGCGGCACGCTCATCACACGAGACTGCAGCAATACTCACCCTGGCCTGTACGTTGTGACGTTGGCCGCATGAGCTAGCGGGAGTGACAGAAGAGCGAACGGTAGTAGCAGATCACGTCTTGTCATGCGCCGCGGCACGCTCATCTCTGGCAACCATTCGCACGATCAAGCGTTCTTCTGCAGCAATACTCACTCGGTACGTTGTGACGTTGGCCGCATGAACATGCGGCAGCGACAGCAGAGCGAACGGCAGCAGCAGCGCACTTGTCATGCGCCGCGGCGCGCTCATCTCCGGCAACTATCGCGCGATCACGCTCTCTTCTGTAGCAATACTCACTCTGTACGTTGTGACGTTGGCCGCATGAGCGTGCGGGAGCGACAGCAAGGCAAACGGCAGCAGCAGCGCACTTGTCATGCGCCGCGGCGCGCTCATCTCCGGCAACCATTCGCGCGATCACGCGCTCTTCTGAAACAAAATAGATCGACTGAATTTGATTGACGTGCACGTTAGCTACAAATATTGGAAACCTAATACATAGATCCTCAGACCAATAATCCCACATCTGAGCATAGATCGCTCGTTTACTGTATTTCATTTGTATGAAATATTCAATATCTCGCATGGTAGCTTCTACCACAATCGTATTACGATTTAAATACGGATGAGTTTCCCAATATCTAAGCTGACTCTTATCAAAGTTTGAACCTGCAAAATCTGATATTGTACAGATCGGCTTAGATGATGTGTAGAATATTTCTAAGTTTAAAAAGAAGTCGTAGAACAAAAGTTGTTAGTTTTAATGTAAACAACTACAGGCCGAGAGCGATATGGTATTTTTTATGTAACCCTGTAGGTATATCTGTAACACTGGCAAAGAATATGAAAAGCTTCTCTACTATTGCGGGCCAAGGCCCACGTGCATATTAAAAATTCTAAAAATTAAAAGCGCACAAGTTTTTGTTCCGGTGCAATCAACACTGGTCGAAATGAAAACATGATATTCGGTGGCAAATGGCGGATGAAAATAATCCCGAAAAAAAGCAACTACAAGCCGCTACATCGACGCGAAATTGCTCCATGGCTGCAATTTTCGAACATACCTACAAACTTACGGTATAGGTAACTACAGCTTTACATACATATTATGTACATACTATAGGTATTTACCTACAAAATGCCTCATTTGTAAAGTATGTGTCTTGATCATGAGGTTTCAATTACCTAAGCAAGTTTTAACTACGCAATTACGTACGAAGATACTTGTTCTATCTCCCTATAGTGCTTTCAAATCGGTTGTTCGTTCCAGCAGATGGACGTCAACTGCTGGACAAAGCCCTCCTGCAATGATTTCCAACCGACCTACTTGTATCCAGCGACTTCCCGCGATATTCAGTCCATCTGGACAATACCAAGTGTTTTCAATTGACCAATTACTTATAATATATATAATTATTTCAATACAATAATTAATTAATTATTTAAAAAAAAAAAAAAAAAAAAAAAAAAAAAAAAAAAAAAATTTTCAATACCAATTAAGCAAATTCGTTAGGTGGACGACGTAAAATTAAAGCTATTATAGTATTGTTATTATCTCGCTGCAGACTCGGTCATAAATCATTCGAGTGTTTCGCTTTTGTTGTTCTTTGTTGAGTTGTGCATTAGCGAAAAACTCGAATGATTTATGACCGAGTCTGCAGCGAGATAATAACACTACTATAGCATTCTATAAAGTACTCGTACATCATTAATTAAGGATTAATTAAGGAACGTGTTACGTGATGCGTTATCGACATATCGTGCAATTCTTTAAAGGAGGTTGTAGACGTTTGTAGTCTACTACGGCTACGTAGTGGTTCGTAGACCGACTTACGTTTACGAACCTTAAATAATAATGCACTTCAAATTTAAAGTAGGAATGGTCTGAGGTCCATATCAATATGCAGCCAGTTTTTTGGCAGCTATCTAAATATAATGATAAAGGAATACCTATGAAATGAAATCTAAACGGATTTTCATTTGGTTATTTGGGCCAGTACTTTCATTAAAAAGTACCGGCCCAAATAGGTATCCTCAATTTTACCAATTTGATGGTAGTTTATTTATCCCTTTACAGTGTTTTGTACTGCCTCTCGTTGTTGAATTTATTCCTACTTAGAAAAAAGTCAAGAAAATACACAATCTTTTGCAGGTTTTCATGAGTTTTGACAACAAATAGGTTTTTGAGTTTTCGAGCTGCGAAATTAGCGACATACGGCTGAAAATACCCAATACTGCCTTACTTATTCTATCGAGATTAATTATTGTTTTACTAAGGATAGGACACGTCCAAGGGATGCCTGTTCACACCTTCGTACTTAATTGTCATCAATTTCAACTTGACACCCGTTATTGGAAAAATGATCATCTCGCGTCATTGTTAGAACTTGGCGGTTAACTGTCTTAGCCTCTCTTTCTCCCCCTTTAGAGGATTCAGATAAAGTTATACATGTGTGGAAAATTTTGTGTAAGATACCAGGAAAATTTCGGCAAAGCCCCATTTGAATTAATTTGCATGACACAGCTTCTGCAACATGTTAATAGCTCTACAAATTACCACGGAGTTGCATTTATTACCATAACATAATTCCTTGGAGCGAACGTGGAAAAGGCAATTAGCTTTTTCAGGTTTTTGACTTTCGTCACGTGTGATTTTCATAATTGCAAAGTATCCACCTTTAACGGTTTAATTTTTCGTGTGATGGTAAGCGATCCTCGCAGACTGTGGACATTGCAAACGCATTGCCGGCTTTTATAATTTTTTATCCGCAACATGGCAACTTGATACATACTTAACCCACTACCGCTGGTAGCTGGTCCCATAGTTTCACGTGCATGGGATGAAGGATCTGGTATACCGTGGTCCGAACCGTAGAATGGTCGTGGATTGTTTCATCCAGGTGGGGTAGGGATGGAACAGAGAAACAGTAATACGCTATATTTTTTCGTATAGGAGCGTCGCTGAATTGTCATATAAGAATCTCTAATATATAAAATTCTCTCGCTTTTCTTCGTAACCGGCCGGACCGATTGTTATGAAATTTTCAGTGTATATTCTCTGGGTCTGGGAGCAGATTGTTATCTATTTTTATGTCCCTAATTGAGAAAAAAAAATTGTATGGCAAAACAACGTTTGCCAGGTCAGCTAGTAGACCTATACAGTCCGACAAGGATCGCTTGGCACTTTAATGACATTGTCAGGAAGGCGTAGTTGTAGAACAAATGTAGAACTATGCGGCAGCCAGCTAATAGCATTTTAAAATTTTCTCAATTTTAGTTAATAATAAACCAAAACAACACAAAATACTTGCAACATACCGACCACAGATTGCTCTTTCCGTAATCTGTGATACCGACAAATATGCCGACGGAGCGAACTATCGAAAAGTGTCACAAGATAGCGGCGTTAGTTTCGATTTTGACCACGTGCCAAGATAGCTTTGTCGCACTGTACACAGGACCCGGCGCGGCGGACCGCGCGAAAAAATGCCGCCAGTTTACTGGTGTCAAAAATGTTTGTTTTGACACCAACAACAACCAACCAACACCAACCAACAACTAACAGCGTCAGTTGTAAGCCGATCGCAGTATTATAATGTCCTGATATTTATATTTATTTATTTTATTGTCTATGGACCGAAGTCCACGCCTCAGATCACTGTACTTGTTATTAGACCGCGGCACGTGAGTTTCCACAAGGACAATTTCCGCCACGTTGTGGCGTATTAGCGGAAATTATGACAAATGGCGCTACTTTTTTCTCGTACGAAAAAAGTTGACGTAAAATGTTCCAATGGGTTCATATCGGTCGATATTTAAAGTTAAATAGGACACCCACATTAGAACAGTTGAGTTTTAATTGAACATTTAAAGTTTAAACTGAAATGGAAGTGGGCATTGTTCCAATTCCAAGCAACTCTGCGAAACTATGCCTTGACCAGATATCCTGCCTTTTCTAATTATCAACTTTGAAGCATTGGACACAAAAATTGTTTTAAAAACATACAAGCGACCTCACAGTACGTTTTACTGGTTCAGTTTTTAATTAAAAAAAAACATTTTAGCGTTTATAATCATACAGTAAGCAAAGGCAATAAGTATAGTAAACAAGTTAAAAAAATATAACTTAAAGGCCTGGCTAGCAAGCTAGTTACGCTGAATATTTGAGTCAGTTTTAATATAGGTACCTATATTTTTTGTTAACTGTATTTAAGGGGATTTATTGAATTTATTTTTGTCTTTCTCACTCTCACGGAGATTTGGTAAGTGCGACATGCAGCGTCGCGGAAGAATATAGCAGAAAAACGACGTTTTACCTAATTACTCAAAAACTAAGCCAGTTATCAAAAATCTGTTCTAAGCGTTTTAGGATATTATTATTACTGATACATTAAAACAAAAATTACAATTACATCCATTGTAGTTTCCGATAAAACATAGAAAAACTGAGATTTTGCAGCAAGTTTTGGGAGAACTTTCTATCGAGAAAATTTTATCCAATCGTGTTTCTGCTTCTAAGCGATTTTAGATTAAAGACCCAAAATACATCACGTGTAAATTTGAAAGTAATTGTCTTTATAGTTTTTGCATAAAACTTCATTCAAAATCACCTATAATCGGCGCAGCGAACCGTGATCCCTATGACACTGACAGCTAATATCACCATATAACATTGTAGTGGCGTCACCATTAAATCGGGATCATATTGGGGGCGTCTAAAAATGCCATTTATAAATTGTACGTAGCTTTATACCATTAGTAATGATATTCCGTTGATATTTTTAACAATTCTTAACATTTACAAGAAGTTATGTCAATCTGAATTTATGTTTACGTCCTGCAAAACTTACGTCGTGTGACGTTTATCGACTAGGGCGGCAAGTATCGATAAAAAAATGTCGGTAATGGAAACGAGTGCACAATTTTTCAGATAAAATAAATAAATGGGGAGCATTCATTTTCATGATAAAATATATACTTATATAGCAAATACGTGTTTACCGGGTTATAAGCATTATTAGAAAATAACATGGTTGGAAACTTTCGTTTTACTTACCTACTTAATCGATGCCAAAAATCTTAAATTAATACAACAACAACAAAATGGACATTAAAAATGCACATTGTAATATTTTTTAAAACATGTTTACCAACGTGGCTTAAGTGCAAGCCACGCCTTTGTCTAAAAAAAAAATATCGACTCAACCAAAGACACGACCCATCACTAAACGAACTGTCATAAGGCTCATGGTTCGCCGCGCGGAGAATAAATACGGCTTGTAGGCCGTTAACTTTTCAGTTGTTTTAAATCAATCGTCTATACTTTATAATTAATGCATTAGTACTTCAAATTACATTTTTATTTCCATTTTATTCAGGAAGACGTATTTTCAGGCAAAATGGTACGTTTTCCTCATCAAACTCGTTAAAAATTTCGTGAGGTACAATATTTACTGGGGATTCTTTTTAATTTTCCTGCTTGCTTCTTCTCCGATGCCTTTTCATTTTAATTTGCTTTGGCAGTTATATTATAAGTACAGAAGTAGATACCTTTGTCATGAATCAAAAGGCGAAAACTGGGTTACTAGAGTTAAATAAAAGAGTTCTAGAAAGCAAAGGCTTCAATACAATTAATTACTTTTGGCTATTTTATTATCAGGTAAAAAGTCTTTTCGTAGAATCCATATAGTTTGCTCGCTCCCATTTTGTCGCGCAGCCGGTTGCGGCGTCGGTATTCTCAAAGGACTTCAAACGACGCCGACCGTGCGCATGCACTTGTAACGACAAATTCTAAGCGAATAGACTTTACACATACAACCATTGATTAAACATATTATAAAGGATCAGCACTTAATGACGTCACGCCTGTATTTTTAGGCTCCGCCATGAAGCATCATTTTTGATTTGTGTAAACTGTAAAATGGCGCTAATGAAAGCGACCGACACGACAGCGGTATGTGCTGTCAGCGGTACCGAAGTGTACGTCGCGCGACGCCATATTTTAGAAAATTTTGGCTTCAACATACGGCACATATTTCCCATCCTCTTAGCGTAGCGTATTTCGTCATTGGGTCAACCACTAATCAATCACCTAACCAAATATCCACAGTGTCAAAATACTTAACTGTAAATAATGACTAACTCAAACTTAAACTATAAACCAGCCCTTACTCTATTTGCAGTCTATCAGCCATTAAACTTGATTACGGGCAGGTTAAACGTTTCTCTTCACTAGAAATTACCTTGTGGAATCTATTTCCTTGCTCCCAGCCAAGCCACTTGGCTTCTAACTCATCTTTACTGAAGAGATAATTCAATTTGATGGAACACTCAACTTGAGTTGATACCTACTCAGCTTTGAAGGGATATTCTCTAACACAGTGGTTTAAAGAAAGCTCAGTAACGGAGCTCATTATACGTTTAGTCCCGACACTTGAGCATCATGAGGAGATCGCGACTTGGTAAAGTTTGATTGTAACAAAAGTCAATCAAGTCATAAGTTAACCTTTTCGAATAATCCGGTATAGTCTATAAGGTCTAATAGAACGTGTAACGAAAAGTTGAAATAATATTAAAGGGTACATAAGTGTACTTGAAAGAGAATCACCCTGTTAAAATAAATAGAAATAAGCATATTTATTTTTCCATAATGTATGGCAAACTTGATGCTTATTTCTATTTGATATTTTTACATGGTGATTCGTTATCAAGTACACTTATGTACCCTTCTATACTATTTCAACTTTACGTTACACGCTGTATAGTTACAGCCAAATATAGTACATTTCAATACTAGTGCGGAAAGTTTGTCATTTCTTTACGAGTCCCGGTTCGTTGACCCAAGCCGAAGGCGAGGGGCAACTATAAGGACGAGTAAAAATGACAATTCCGCACGTGCATTGAACGACGTTTTTTAATACATTTGCGAAAAAAATATTGGTTTCACGTGTATGCCTGCTCCGTGTTTGCGTGCCGTGTTCGTGTTCATGCGCTCCTGGTGCGCCCGCTCCGGTGCAGCGTGGGAGGAAAACACAAAAGCACTAGTGCGGAAAAGAATAACTTTGCGCACGCTAAACATACATGGAAATGTCAACCTTTTGAGCAAATGTATTAAAAAATATTTTATTTTGTGTGCCATCGATTGCCATTTGTACAGTCGCGGAACGAAAAGGTTCGTCGATTTTCAAATTGATTCGTTCAACGTTTCACGAGCACATATTACGTTTTGAAACTATGTTACAGAATAGACTCGAGTAAGAGAAAATAAAGTTTAACTGTTCGTTACTAAAGTTCAAAATTGTTCAGATCAAGGTAGTTTGACTATTTATCTTGTCAACAAGATTATTATGGATAAACAGCAACCTTCTTGTTAATTCAACCTGACATTATTATTTCTGTTAAAACCTCATCAATCGGTCAATGTCATAATTTCAAAATATCATAATTTCTCCTAAATAACTAAGGTTTTAATGAGGTTTTAATACATTTTGGTAACACATTGACGGGATAGAAAAAACAAGCAAAACCTTATTCGATAGCAAACGTCATATTTATTCAATTGTTAGCAGCGCTGTTTCTTGCACTGGAATGTTGGCATAATGGACTCTTGCAGTACTAGTGCAAACGAATATCGACACTAAGGTGACGAACCTTTTCATTCCGCGACTGTACAAATCTGTCATTAAGTTTCTTACCATAAATCTACGAAACCTTGTGCATCTGTGCGTCAGCCTCGAAAGCGCTAAAAGACCTTTGTGTGCGATTGTGATTTTGGTAATTAACATTCAATTGCTTACTGGTGAAGAAACCGCCATGTTTAAGTATTCTTCACTATGCTCTCAAAGATGTGTGAAGCCTGCTAACCCGCGTTTATCCAGGGCTGTGGGCGTAGAAATGGGGCCCGTAAAAAGAGGTTAAAACGATGATTAAAATAAACACTTAATAAGTGTTAAAACTCGTCCGAGACGTTCTAGAAATCCCGCCAATTACTTGGTTGCTATAACAAATTATAGCGTGTTTAAAGCTTGTTTACGAGCGATGACAATCCTTTTATAGCAGGTGCGCTAGGTATACCCTTTATGCTGCTTTAAGACGTAACTTTAGCAACCGACGAACGATTTAGTTAAAATTAATTGAAGGCATGTTATTATATTATTATACGTAACAGCTAGGCAATTGTGTGTGAAAAACGTACCTAAGCCCCTTCGCACGGCTCGCTTATGGCTCGTAAGCGTAAGCGTAGCGTAACTTGCGTGTACAACGAGAGCAGTACAAGTACGAACATATTCAAACATGTCCGCAGATGAAGCGATGTTCAACGAATCGTAGGAGCCGTAATTGTCATATTGATATGCGTAGCGTCATAACGATACGCTTACGTTTACGGGCCGTATGCGAAGGGCCTATTCGTCGCTCTCGAAATATTCTGCCACTGATTGCTTTCTTCCTGGCCTTTTCCCACGTTATGTGAGGTCGGCACAACATGTCTTCTCCTTCCATTCGCTCCTATCAGCCGTCAACTCGCAATCCACTCCTTTCACACGCATATCTTCTTTCACGCAATCCATCCATCTCTTCTTCGGTCTTCCTCGACTTTTTCGTCCCTGCACATGCATACTCATCGTTCTTTTAGTGACATGACTTTCATCCCTCCGCCATGTCCTAACATCCTAACATGTCCATACCACGCTAACCTTTTACTCCTCATCTTTTCGGTTATTGGCGCAACTTTCAAACTTCCCCTTATGTACTCGTTCCTTATCCTATCCATTCTCGTCACACACCACATCCAGCTCAACATTCGCATTTCGGTCGCATGCACTCTTCTTTCATCTGTCTCTTTTACCGCCCACTTATGCCACTGATTGGCTGGAGAAAATGTAAACAACAGATTCTGCCAATCAGCGGGCGTAATTTGTTTACGATTACGATGTAGAGATGAATACGTTTTTCTTACGTAATTGCCATCTCTGGTCAAGTGAGAGTCGGATTCTCGCATGAATCTTCATGAGGTTCTGTGCCATCCCACAGGCCCCTCAGCATATCGATTAAGGGCCGATTTTTCAATCGCCAGATAAACTATCTGAGGAATAAATTTGAAACATATGCCATACAAAAGCTGTCAAAACGTCATATTTATTCCTCAGTTAACGCTTATCTGGCAATTGAAAAAACGGCCCTAAGTACATCTTTGATTAGCACTTAAGCTATTTGACTGGGATTCCCTTGGGACTTCTCAATTACCAAAATTCACGCGAACAAGTTAAGGGCAACAACCACATACTGAGAACAAAGAGTAGTTGTTAATAAATAGCTAACATGGGCTATAAATTATAGCCTATAATAGAGGTAGGAATAAAAATAAATAAACACATACTTACTTATAGTATAACATGACGTACACACTACCAATACACACAATAATAAATCGAGTAATATTTAAAAGCATATAAAAGGTATAATTGTTGCATCTACGTAAAGTGAACGTTAATAAGTTAATTGGAGCGTAAACGAGGCTGTGGCGATATAAAAATAAATATTTACCGCGTCCCCATATGTATTTTTTCAACTCAGTAATTCCATATATTATTAAAGAGAAAACCTTATGTGAGATGGATGTACATTGTACATAATAATTATCATTAAAAGAAGACTTAATAAAACTGCAATTACAGAGTAAAATGAAAAAAACCTGTCAAGTGCGAGTCGGACTCGCGCACTGAGGGTTCCGTATTACAACCGGAGGAATAAAACCATAAAAACCACTTTTCTTATCGAACATCAAAACTAACTTTGTTTTTAGAGGTTTTATTGTAAATATCAAAAAACTACTTATTAGATCTCGTTCAAACCAATTTTCGGTGGAAGTTTGCATGGTAATGTACATCATATATTTTTTTTAGTTTTATCATACTCTTATTTTAGAAGTTACAGGGGGGGGGGGGGAGTGGGGACACACATTTTACCACTTTATACTATTACACATAGATACAACATATGGGTTTGATGAAAAAAAAATTTTTGAGTTTCAGTTCTAAGTATGGGGCACCCCCAAAATTTATTACTTTTTTAAATTATGTGTGAAAACCTTAATGCGGTTCACGGAATACATCTACTTACCAAGTTTCAACAGTATAGCTCTTATAGTTTCGGAAAAAGGTGGCTGTGACATACGGACGGACAGACGGACAGACGGACAGACGGACAGACGGACAGACGGACAGACAGACATGACGAATTTATAAGGGTTCCGTTTTTTGCCATTCGGCTACGGAACCCTAAAAAGGAATATAGGAAATATGGTTTTAATATATTTTACTGAAAGATAAATAATAATAATAATAGGTGCATAATGATATTTAAAAACCGACCGGGCAAACGTTGTTTTGCCATTCAGAGGTATAAAAATAGCTTACGACCTTTTCTCAAAACCTAACGAATGTAGACTTTTATAAATATTAGAAGACTAGCGGCCCGTCCCGGCTTCGCACGGGTAGACATAAATAGGTACAGATATTTAAGTTATAAGCATGCTAATTAAAACGACCATGGACCACTAAATTAGAAAAAAATTGTATACTTATTTTAAAGCCTCCCTGTTCACAACGTTGGCTGTGGTATTTGTAGGTGGCAACAAAACGTATTGGTTTTCAGGAGATCCTACTCGAGAAAGTGCCACATTATTGCCCGTGGGAAAAGCACTCTTTCCTTAAGTCGATACCAACTATGGAAATAGTTTGTCCCTGGGATTTATATATTGTTAGGGGAAAGGATATTTTTAAAGGGAACTGTAACCTTTTAAAAGATGGGCAAATCAGTTGGTATCATCGGGATCCGCGGAACGTGCGAGCTGACCGGCCGCGGGACCCGTATTTTTATTTTAATTTCATGATATCTTTTGAATGGAATGTCCGATTTCAATAATTCAAAAAGTAATCATCAGGTATTGAGACAGTCTTGAATATTAAATCATTTATTTGGATAAAAGTTTATAAATGGTATGGATAACACGGTCTGATTTTGATCGGCATTTCTATCAATTTCTTAAATGTATAAAAGTAGTTATAGTGACGTAACTACAATAGTTAGACACATGGTCTCGCGAAGTTTTTTGTAGATATCGATATATTCTATAATATGGTCGAACATTTTTTTGTCCTATCATTAATACTCTTCGCAGCGTATGCGATGAAAGACATTTTATGGCATATTTTTTTACACCTTCGGTTGGTTTTAATAGGAATTTCTAAAGATTTCTATAGTAATCTAGTACTAAATATAGCCTATGTTACTCAGTGATAATGTAGCTTTCAAATGAAAAAAGAATTATTAAAATCGGTCCAGTACTTTTTGAGTTTATTCGTTACATACAAAAATACAAAAATCCAAAAATCCAAAAATACAAATCTTTCCTCTTTATAATATTAGTGTAGATGGACTTTCGCAAGCAATTCCGTACCATATAAATTCAAATGTGAGTTTGTTGGTTTGTTTGTTTTTCCTTCAATTAATTACGCGACAAAAGAAAAATGGATGAACGTGATTTTTTACACAGACATACATAGTTGAAAGCGCAGCGAGTGACAGGATATTTTTTTAAGAAATCCAATTAAGTAACCCAAAAAAAAATTCACTCCGCAACTTCGGCAACCGCTGAAATATCTATACTAGATTTCTAATTATCCAAGTAGTTCTATCCCAAGTTCCATTTTCGAACTGCCTAATTAATAATGTACTTTACGTAAAATCGCTAAGGGCATGATCTTGAGATGTGGTTGAACGGTAGCACACGGTTAATGGGGCTATTATGCTGAAGTTTACCTTTACTTCTCAGTTGAAGGGCGTGTAACATATGGAGCGGGTACATGTCGTGCTAATTATTACATACACGGTCAAGAATTTTTACATAGGCTAGATAGCTAATGAGGTTAGGTTGGGAAAGGGAGTTGAAAGTAGGGCATGCACCCTGGATTTCCCGGTTCTTGAAATCCCGGGAAATCCCGGGATTTTTAAGGGCTTAAAAGAACCGGTTTTTAATATGACTACCCGGTTCTCCCGTTTCTTTAAAAAATCCAATTATTACGTATTTTATCGTCCCGTAAAACAAAGTAATTGTAAACGGTAATTGACTGTAAGATCGCAGACTGGAACTGCAGCTATTTTTCGGATTCCTCCTAATTACACAGTTTCACTCATCAAATTGGTATACATTTATAAGTTATTTCACTCTTTGTAGTGGCATTTTAATTCGCTTTTTTGGAAAGAATTTTCTACTTTATGTTTACTACAAATCGTAATAGGATGTAATAGCATGTCTTTTGTAGAAATATTAAAAAAAATGCTTTTAATTAAATAATTAAACTTTTTTACCAAGAACCGGGAAATCCCGGGTACCCGGTTTTGAGCTCGGTGCAGAACCGGGAATTTAAAATTAAGAACCGGAACCGGTTCTGCATGCCCTAGTTGAAAGGGAACGAGATTTCCCCTTTGGGTAGGTACTCATATTTTTTACCCTTTGGGTACCCTTTTGGTATGAAACCCAAAAAACTGTCAGTAGACATTAATAGTATGTGACACATAATATTTGTGTGTCAATTCAATTTAACTGAATTCGTAATTGCCTTTTAACTTTGTGGGTTATTGTATGAAGAAGTCTATTTTGCATGCATTTTAAGTTTTTAATGAGTTTATACTGTGCTCTACATAGCGTACCTATTATGTATATTGCATAGGAATGGTTCTATAGAATGTAGGTAATAGGTATAATATTGATGGATTTATATTATTGATGGATTCATTGTTATGCAATTTTCAGTGTATGATCTCTAGGTCTGGGAGCAAGTTGTTATCTGTTTTTTATGTCCCTAAGTGAGAAAAAAATTATATGGCAAAACAACGTTTGCAAAACAATAATTTGCTAGTCTAATATATAAAATTTTCTCGCTTTTCTTTGTTACCAAACTCCTCCAAAACGGCTGTACCGATTGTTATGAAATTTTCAGTGTATATTCTCTGGGTCTAGGAGCAGGTTGTTGTCTATTTATGTCCCAAATGGCAAAACAACGTTTGCCCGGTCAGCTAGTATATGTATAAATATTCTCAAAATATCGACGAAAAAAAACTCGTAGAACAAAAGTTGTTAGTTTTAATGTAAACAAATACAGGCCGAGTGCGATTTGGTGTTCTTTATATAAGACGTAGCTAACCTTTGGAGACGCTGTGAACCTAAACATTCCTCTACACCGGTACAATTTTCACGGGAAGCCGTCGCGTTCGAGATAACCTCATTTCCTCCCAGAGCGCCGTCAAGCTATTTTATTCTGAATAAAAGCCCCGGTACATAAATGAATTTCTTTCCAATTCGATAAATAAATCCTATTTATCACCTTATTTACATGAGCCGTCGCGTCGTCGGTATTTCGTTTAGTTTAGTTACATTTTTGTTAGGGCCTGGGACCTATGTTCAGGGTTGCAAGATTTTTAACGGGCTAAAACTGCTATTTAAACGACTTTTAATGACCTGCAGGCATTGATCATTACTAAGGATAGGCCTGTTCGAACATTTTGCCAAAGCCTTTTTCATACAAGGAAATTTAGCGCCATCTATCAAACATCCTGCGAAATACTTGTTTTTTTTTATGTAATATTTCTTGATGTTACTTACCGATGATACGTTATCCCATGCTTCTTTTTAAATTTCTTGGTGTAATTTTTGCAGTCTTTTATCGCACAATTAGGCATTTTTATCTTTTAGAGTTAAATTTTCCACTATTCTCTCGCTACTAAGCGTACTTACTAAAATGGCGGGAACCGTCTCCATGGAAACGTGCGTGCGGAGCGTCGTGAGCTGAGGCGGGGACCGCGGCATAGACAATAGTGTGCGTACAATGGGGACATTTCCCCATTGAACTGGCGACATTTTTTCGCGCGGTTCGCCCTGTCTCTAATATAGAGGTCAATGCCTGCAGGTCATTAAATATGAAAACTAAAGTAATAATAAAAAATAAGGTTCATTAATATCAAATTTAATCGTCATGTATTTTGGGTGTAATCTAAATTCTCTTCGAGGCAGAAACACGATTGTAAAAAAAATTTCGATAGAAAGTTTTTCCAAAATCAAATTGTTTTAATTTCATCGAGAACTACAATGGATTTTTTTTTATTTGTGTCGATATTAAAGTATTTCTAAAAACGCTCAGAAATATATAATATTTCGTCGTTTTTCTCGCAATATAATGTTATCATTATATACGGATATGTAGAACCCGAAATTCATGCGGGCGAAGTCGCAGGCAACAGCTATAGTATATTCGCCGAATGAATCAAGCACTGAGAATTTGGACTTCCACGCGATTGGTTGGTTGGTTGGCAGATAAGGACGCTTAGGCCGTGATCACAATGCAAGTTATAATTAGTCTGTCTTTACACTCCGCACCGTTCAGACGTCTCCCGCGTACCTGCTTTGTTGCGAATTGTGATCATATCTATTTATCTTTGACCTGGCTTGTTTTTCGGACTGTTGTTTTGTGCTCATTGTGTGCAGCACGTAGAAAAAGTAATAGAGCCAAAAATGAGCGAAATGGATCATAACTTTGAAGGGTTAAGTGAAAGATTTTATTAATGTAGGAAATGACAGTGATACGTTGCAAAGTGAAAGCGATTGAATAATTTATATTATTTTTTATTTATATTGGTTTAATATTGATTTTATTTCATTACAAATAAAGACCAAATCACATGGTAGCTCTTATTTCATTTATAAAAAAATTCTGTTTCAAATTACTTATGTTAGACTGCATCATCACTTACCATCAGGAGAGATCGCAGTCAAGTACTAACTTGTATAGAGTAAAAAAAAAGTAAAAATAACTTATCAATAATAGGTATAAAATTCCTTACTTACTAAATCATTAACAATATGAACGCGCCCTATGATTTCAAACGGGTCGCAAGCGCTCCTGGGCGGAGCTAGACAGTTTTCTGTCCTTATCAATTTGTATGCAAATGTGGGACAGAGAAAGCGCTTTGCTTGATTCACTCCGTGAAAAGACTATAGTATAAAGATACTAATTACTTACTCCTAAAATTTTAATTATCTCCAGTGCCAAAACAAACGGAGACGCCTCGCCTTTTAAAATGCCCAAACAATAGAGCTCTTGTTAGCGGTAGTAAGGCTTTTAAAATTATCCTCGGAGACAACACTCTTATGTTTTTGTTAATTAAGTACTAAATAACATTCAGACTTTTTTTGTATATAAGAGTATGCAAAAAAAAGTCTGAAGTAGCTTATTTAGCGATTTTTAGGGAGCTGCTGATGGCTGCGTTGCTATGGTTACCGTTGATGGTTGGCCGTAGTAAAATGTTATATTTTTGAGAATCACACCTCTGGGCACGAATCTCAGATGTCGGACTGTAGCGTAGAAATGTTAAATGTTTAATGAATGGAAGCAGGCGTTATTTTGCGGAAATCCATGATTAGCAGGACAGATTAATTTGTTTTGCTATAATCCGCTACTTGAAAATATTCTGTATGGTACAATATGCAGGAACACTGCCCACATGAAAACACCGCACACAATTTTCCAACACTTTCTTCGACGCACATTTCATCCCGACACCGGGACATCCTCAGGAGATGTTGACCTCACAATGCGAAATCGTAGAGTCAAACTCAAAACAAATTGTATGTGGTGTTTTCACGTAGGCAGTGTTCCTGCGTACCATACCTTGGACGATCTTACCATACAGAATATTTTCAAGTACTTAGCGGATTATAGCAAAGCAAATTAATCTGTCCTGCTGTTAAATGTATGTCAAGAAGCCCATTTTATACATCAAAAACAAGTTTCTAATCTGAAAGAAAAAAGAAACGTAAAAGTAAAAGAGGTTCCTGCTTTGAATTAAAAATTATATAAGGAAACTTTGCCATCAAGCTTATAGGCCATAGAGCTACCAAAAATACGTACGTATTTTACTGTTTTTGCTGGTTTTTAAACCAACAGCATACGTAACATAAATACCTATAGGACATTACACTATCAACTATTATCCGGGATGTATACGTACCTAGCCTTTCATTATCAAGTGTATTAAAGTAGTTAAAACAAAATATGAGGAACCTAATAAAAATTGGTCAAGTGCGAGTCGGACTCGCGCACTTAGGGTTCCGTACCATCAAGACCAATTCTCAGTAGAATTAAAGTTAACGGAACACCCCTGCCCAGTAAATTCAAAAACAAGCAAAATAATCACGTTTGTTGTATGGAAGCTCTCTTAAATATTTATTTTATTCTATTTTTTAGAATTTGTTGATAAAGCGGCAACAGAAATACATAATCTGTAAAAATTTCTAGTCTGTAGCTATCACGGTTCAAGAGATACAGCCTGGTGACAGACAGACAGACGGGCGGACGGACGGACGGACAGCGAAGTCTCCGTAAAAGGGTTCTTTATTGAACCCTAAAAACGATCAGAAGCTATTGAAGAGTCCCACTTTCTACCTCGGAGTAGTCCCATTCCACAGATGTAAACAAAAAAAATTGGTTTATTGTAAAGTCGGTTTACTGACGATAGTTGAACGTGACAACGTCTCCTTTGTCGCTCGTTCCGCGCTCGCGAGGTAACGCCGGTAACGCCGCATGAGCGAGGTAACGGCGGTAACGCCGGATGAGTCATGTATTTTCGTGCTTGCAACCGACTCTATCGATTTATAAGACGTTGTCACGTCAAAAATTGGTTGTCTGTAAAGTCGGTTTACTGACGATAGTTGAACGTGACAACTCTCGCTTGCACTTCAAGCCTTACATGGAACGCCTCAGAGCGAGGTAACGCCACGCCGCGAGCGAGGTAACGCCACATGAGTCATGTTTTTTGACGTGACAACGTCTTATAAATCGATAGAGCCGGTTGCACGCACGAAAAAACATGACTCATCCGGCGTTACCGGCGTTACCGGCGTTTCCTCGCGAGCGCGGAACGAGCGACATAGAAGACGTTGTCACGTTCAACTGTCGTCAGTAAACCGACTTTACAGGCAACCAATTTTTTGTGCGTGCAGCCGGCTCTATCGAATTATAAGACGTTGTCACGTCAAAAGCTCGATAGAACCAAATTATATGTAATGCCATCTGTATTACCCACTCACAATCTACATTCTACTGATAATTACCATTTAAAACCTATACGATAAAATATTAATATATATTAAATTAATTTTATTATTTTGTTAAAAAAAGTTGACAACCCTACTCATAAGTCAACTCTGATGGTAACTGAAGTTTGAAACTGTAAAGTCGATTACCGCTCTAGTGGTGAAAACTAACGTATTATTAATAATTAATTCAATAATGAACTCTGAGAGAATTTGATTATGTTTTTGATAAGATACGATCGTTGATAAATAAATATATTCGCCTACTTGACTATAAGGGCTGTATTAAGAGTTTCCCCTACAGGTCACAAGCCAGGACTACGAGGACTTAGCCCCTTATCAGGGTTAGATGTGTCGCGGAGGCCCTGGGCCTCATCACCATATCACCCGGGTATGGAGATAAGCCTCGAGGCCCTGAAGGGACTCGCTCCTAAGGAGAAGATCACCCCGGCAGGAGTTTCCAAAAGCGATAAAATGAAGAAATTAAGAGACCCACAGCAGAACCAAAGTCACCGACATAGCCCACACCATTCGTAAGCTAAAGTGGTAGTGGGCAGATCACGCTTGTCTCAAGGTTTATGGCCGTTGGAGCCGTAAGGTTCTGGAGCCATACCACCATCTCTTAAAGCATTAATGCTGCAGCACCAGCAGTATACTGTTGAAAATGTCCAAACAATACTGCAACATTACTGCTTTAAGAGATAGTGGTACGGCCCCTGGAGTGGAAAGTGGAAACCAATATTAATTTCGTATCTAGCCCGTGCCGGGTATCAAAAGGGCTTCCCGCATGTTAATCCTTTGAATGCGTCAGGTGTTTGAAGGTCGTTTGCTTTGAATGCTTCAGGCCGTCTCAAGTTGACCTCAATTCCGGCAGGTGTTGCGTCGTTATCGGACGAACTACATATTATGCGCGTATAGATTAGAGGCTATACCTTAGGATTAGGGCCTTTGAGCTTTGATGTCTGCCAAGGTTTATCAGTTTATGTCTTCACCATTATATAGGGTGGTTCGAACCAGCTATGGCATAAGACCTGTGGCCAAACCTAGACATAATATTTGCTATCGTCACAGAAAGCTATCGATCGCCAAAATGGAACGAAATAAAAAAATGTATGAGATTATCTGTGCGGTTGTCACGTGATCAATTAAGCGGTCTTAAATTGTTAGATTTTTGGAATTTTCACTTTCATTATTATTTGTCACATCATTCTAGAAATCAAATATGGCGAACAACTCAAGATGGCGGACGACTCAAAATGGCGGACGACTCAACATAAGGGATTAGTTACTTTTGTGCACTCCCATGATATTAAAAAATCAAAAGTTTTTAATATTAAATTATATCATCCCATCAGGGATATCCGTTATCGTTATTTGGCAACGTTTTTCGACACAATTACAGGCAATCATTGTGAAATTCCAAAAGGCGAAGAAACGAAACCAGGACCATTCATCTGCTTCATGGAGCCGGAGTTCGTTCAAAACTTACGAGAGTCGTGATAATTTTATTAAACTAGCCTAACCATAATATTGAAGTTTCAATGGAATATAGAACACCATTTATTTTAGGTTTAATTTAATTTGGATAACGAATTTACATTCACCGGTAAATGCTTTGAGAACTTCAGAGTATCTAGTTAGAATTGTGCTAAATTTAAAAGCTCTTAAACAAAAGATTACGAGAGCTTTAAGCTGAGTATTAAATCCAGTGCCAACCATTCCATTTCGCAGTCACTTTGCGATGCAAAATTGGACCGAACTCGACAACAATCTCCTTACTTTTTTTTTAATTTTCATGCTTTTGCCATAATGTAGGTAAACCATTTTTGAAACATGAATATTTTTTATAAAAGAGATTGCAGGGTTAAAGTTGTATGAGCTAATAGCTATACTTTAACGAGACCTCCCTTACGAGATTCTCAGGTACCTACCTACATTAAATGTATACCGCACACACAATACAAGTGTACACCAAAAGTACTCTGTATCTCAACTGGTATGGCTGGGAATGGAAGAGATTTGTATTCTGGACTAACACATAATATCTTGGTTACAAAATGACATGATTCTCTGGATCTGCCCCTAGATTGTGTAAGAAATACGTATTTATCGTAATCGTAATCGGAAATAAATTTTGCTCGCTGATTGGTTCGTTGATTTAGGTATGTTAGCCAATCGGGGGGCAGAATTTGCTGACGATTACGATTACTATGAATACGTTTTTCTTACGCAATCAGACCCCTGGCTTTGTGGAGAAACGATAATACGTGGAACCTCGAGCGAAACCAATAAAAAAATAAATACTTAATTGTAAAAAATAAATGGGTAAGTACATAGTTGTACAAACAAACTAACAAATGACTTCTCACGCTAAACGTCTCTCATCGTTCCATTTTGGGTAAAAACTTACCGTAATTATTCAAATCATTCTTGAACCTGAAACCAAAGAAAAAGAAATCAAAAAAATTGTTAAAACTTTCTCAAAACATGCAAAATACAGAATATATGCATCCATTGAATCGAAACTCTTTAGAAATGAGGGTTTGTTCTATTTTGAACCCTGCATATTGCCTACCTGTTAGGAGGCAGAATTCTGAATTATACTGGTAACAACATCTCGCTGCCCGCGATGCAAGATTATGGGAAAACAGGACCCGATACAGCCGGGTTTTGTTTTTTGTTATCACCATTTCACAACTATAATTATAACAGTTCATTATAACTCCCAAGCTTAAAGCAAAGTGATTCATTTAAATAATCCTTAACACTATAAAAGCTTTATTAATGAGCTTTATTAATGAGCTTTCGACTGCCATAATCGTAAAGCACGTAAGTGCGACAGAGTGAAAAACTGGCAATACGTTGCCTCAATTCATGCGCTCACGTGCAGCGAGATATTGCAGTTACTATAGTGATGTTATATACCATAATATATCGTATTTTCAGTCAGCTATCACTTTATAATTATGTCGCCCGCTGCGTTTTACACAATTATTCAAATGAAGCCGCGTGCGGTTGTGGCGTAAAGCGTACTCCCCGCCGTCAACGCTATGTAGTTTATTGAGGCGATATTTCATTTAAATTGTACGTTTGGACAGCCATGTTGGTCCTAGACCCTAATGGATAGGAGGTTCGACTGCGGTTTACGAGGCCACTACACAAAAAAATTAACTAATTGAAATGGAACCATGGATTTTCCAGTATGAAAAGAGAAATTAATCCAGCCTATGCAGCATGCGCACGTAGAGATATGTCTCTCTACTTTTGTCGCTCTTTTTTCTCTGTATATTAACATGGATCAGAAAAAGAAAAGAGAGCGACAAAAGTAGAGAGACATAATTATCTCTACGCGCGCATGCTAGCCTTGTACATTGTACAACTGTACATTATCTATCTCGATTTCAAATCGGTTCAGCAATAGTTAAGTGAAATGAAGACCATGATATGCCAGAAGCAACATAATAGGAACCTATGGACACAGAATACGATAAAGGAGGATGACACTAATATTATGTATTCGGTGCTTTCGGTAAAGATTTTTAATTAAAAGTTCTGTCCTGCAGCTCCTAAAAAAGCGTCATAAATGCTCCGGGAACAGGTCGCAAACAACTAAAAAGGCCGTAAAAGAAACAAGCACGCAAGTAGGTGATATTACTTCAGAAAGCACTTTAAAAGTTTAAAATAGAACATCCATTGAATACTTATAGATTTTTAAATCCCTGCCAAGACGGGAACAGAGGCGGGCGGCAAACTCCGAGGGAAGGAGAAAAAGATGAAAAAGTGTCGACAACTTGTAAAAACAAGAAAAATAAACTATTAGTTTACTGCACCACAGATAAAATCTCGTAAATGTAATTGAACACTCGATGGGGACAAAGTATGCAATAAAACCTAAAATAAAAGTAACTTTTTTTTATTTGTTTACTTTTATTTTGTCCTTTTTAAAGTAGGTAATAAGGTATTAAATATAGGGAAGGTATTAATAGTGATAAGTAAGTAACTTAGTTAGTTACTAGAAAAATATTAGAGTTTTCATTTACTAGTTTAAGTTTTACCTTCCTACTCGTAAGTTTAGGTTAAATATTAGGTAGGTATTTGTTTTTTGTATTAGTTTAAGCAATTTAGGTATGCCAATGGGAACGATAGGACATATGGAAGGTAGTCAGATCCCCTCATCAACTATTAAAGAGCTGATGATCTTCAAACGGCAAATCAGGACATGGTTACCTTCCACATACTTTCAATATCATTGAAGTAACACGGTACCAAATTTCGAATCGATAGGATATATGGAAGGTAGTCAGATCCCCTCATCAACTATTAAAGAGCTGATCTTCTTCAAACGGCTGATCAGGTCATGATTACCTTACCATACGCTTTAAATATCATTGAAATAACACGGTACCAAGTTTCGAAACGATAGGACATATGGAAGGTAGTCAGATCCCCTCATCAACTATTAAAGAGCTGATGATCTTCAAACGACAAATCAGGACATGGTTACCTTACCATATAATTTCAATATCATTGAAGTAACACGGTACTAAATTTCGAATCGATAGGCTATATGGAAGGTAGTTAGATTCCCTCATCAACTATTAAAGAGCTGATGATCTTCAAACGGAAAATCAGGTCATGGTTACCTTACCATATATACTTTTAATGTCATTGAAGCTACACGGTACCAAATTTCGAATCGATCGGACATAAAGAAGTTAGTCAGATCCCCTCATGAACTAGAAAATAGCTGATAATCTTCAAACGGCTGAACAGATTTTCATGACACATGGCTAAGAACATTTGGGATAAAATTATATATGACACAAAATACACTTCATGAAAATCGGTCCATCCGTTTGGGAGCTACGATACCACAGACAGAAACACAGATACACAGACACGTTATACTTATAACACCCCTTTTGCGTCGGGGGTTAACAAAACTCTATTTTATATCCTATGTGACGTAACCCAACTCTCGATAGATGGCGATGTCTTCAGTTAGCTCGCGTTAACGAGTCCGTCATAAAATCTCTATACGTGATTGAATGCGTGCCTATTCTGTTGTACTTAAAACTTTCATTCTAGATTTTCGTAGTTTTTTTCGTGGCGGGATTTTCGCCACGCGAAATATCCTTCTTTTGCCTAGCCTAATCATTTTCTGTACGCGATACCTTCCGAAAAGAAACTTTGTTTAAAAAATATCGATTGATTCATCCTCGTCTCAAATTTACCGACTTCGTTCACTCACTCACTAGCAGATAGTGTTAGTGCATAAGATCTTTTTCTCGAAATCTCTCCTCGTATTACAAATGAATACCGACATATCCACGTCGAAAAAAGGTAAAAAATTACATAAAAGCACGGTGATGGAAATTAAATCGCACTATGAAGATGAGATTGCTCGTACAGTACGGTGCATTAACATAATAATGAGAATTCAATTATGCATAGTGTTTCGTTCGTAACTGTGTAGTGTACTGTAGATATGCCTAGGTACCTACTATGGTATCGGATTTAGCTGAATATGTATCGAATTTTATGATTTACTAGTTGTTGCGTGCGGCTTCACCCAAACTCTTCAGCTTTATAATATTAGTATAGTTAATGTAAGTAGTTGAGATTGCAATTTTATAACAAGTTAAATTATTCCGAACTGGGCATAACATACAGAGCAGAACCACGTCTACGTGGACGTGAGGGTCCACGTAGACGTTGACCACAAGTTCAAAGTCACTTAGCGTGCTATAAAATGGGCTATGCTAGGTGCTTCTCTGAAGAATAGAATCCGCAACGAGGACATCCGTAGGAGAACCAAGGTAACCAACATAGCCCAACGGAAATGAAGCAAGCTGAAGTGGCAGTGGGCGGGCCATAAGCAGTCGTAGCAGAACCGACGGCCGTTGGGGCAGACGTGGTCTGGAGTGGCGACCGCGTACCGGTAAGCGCAGCGCAGGACGACCTCCTGCCTGCTGGATCTAAGACCTGAAAAAAGTCGCTGGTAGCGGGTGGATGAGGAAGGCGGAGAACCGTGTGTGGTGGCGCCCTCTCGGAGAGGCATATGTCCAGCACTGGACGTCTATATGTTAATTAAGAAAGTAAGTTAGGTATATCACGAACTAATTTGACGACATAAAGAAAGTCGCGGGGAGTCGCTGGCACCAGGCAGCACAAGATCGTGGTGTTTGGCGGTCATTTCAGGAAGCCTATGTCCAGCAGTGGGCGTCCACCGGCTGGAACGACGACTACGAGGACGACGACAACTTGTTTTATTGCACTATCCAAGTCTTCGAAGATATTATGTAAAATTGATAGTAAATGTGATTAATTCTGTGTCAATTATAACTTTATAGCTAGATAACATATCCGAATTTATTGCTTTGGCTGTAACATATTAATCACATAAGTATATTTTTAAATATCTATACAAACCAAAAGTGGAAAATCAGTAGGTAAACTTTGCTATGCTCATCTGGCATATATTATAGGCGCAGCCTTTCTGTTTAAATACGCTGACATTATGTTTTGTGTTTTGTAGACCTAAACTAATACCTATTGTTAAAATACAAGTTTATTATCACCTAAATGGGTGATTTATTAATTATACAATTCATTAGAAAGTTAATTACCGAACAATGTAAATTTTTCTCCGTACCTACCCTAGTAGTAGTCTGTAGTAGGATAAATACAAATATTGCCAAGAGAAGGATAAATCCCTATCTTAGTGTAAACATAACTAAGCGCATAGGAATAATATTATATACTGTTGATTGCTTCTGGGAGTTCTAGGGTTGCCCAGCGCCATATTTCACGAACCGTTTTTAAGACACTATTTTACTATTACAGATTTTTCATTTAGTTTTTCATTGCATTTTATAGAAGCAGCACACAAGGATTAGATACGATAGAATTAAAACAGAGCTCCAGTTTTTTTTTACCTAAATGTTCGACTATACCGACTAGCCTGTCCAACTATTTGGTTTGAATAAATAAATTCATTTATTTCATAATAGTAGTTTATGTAACGGTTACATAATGGGGGGTATTAAAATACGAGTGTGAGTTTAAAAAACGAGCCGCAGGCGAGTTTTTTAATAGTATCACACGAGTGTTTTAATACCTAATTATGTAGAGTTTCATACACTACTTTATCTACGCTCATATTATTATCATAAATCCAAATCATAAAATCTTGCTAACTTTTGTCGTAAATCATTGCAACTACTAAGATGTCAGGTGGAGTGAAATTTTCTTTAGTAGGTTTCACTACTAGACATTTTTCAGCGCAAAGTTTTGACAAAGTAACAAAAAAAATTAGTTGTCTGTAAAGTCGGTTTACGGACGATAGATTTACGAGATAACGTCACAATCGTAATCGTTATCGTAATCGTAATCGTAGTCGTAATCGTGATCGTAATCGTAATCATAATCATAATCACAGGCCCAGGTGGAACGTTACGCGGAACGTTAGACATTGTGTTGTTGTCTATGGTCAATCATGGCCCATCTATACTCTCGGCAATGACTACCAACTATATGTTGTCTGTGGATTCACTTAAAAAAATTTTACATAAAAAATATTACCTACCCCAGATAATAATTGTAACCGTTAACCGTTGTATTGCCGATAGCGGTACTGTAATCAATTCCTTCAAAACCCCAGATACAAATACAGGAGTCCAGAGCCGTGTATCGTTATGGATATTATACAACTTTCTTTAAATATTTCCATAGTAGAGCGATGTTATTATGAATAACTTTTTAATAATTATAGAAGTCTGTGAATAAAGTAGGTAATTATTTGACACATTTCGATTTTATAATTCGAACTTTAAGCAATGAGCGTAGATAAAATAAATTTAAAACCAATTAACGATTACAATAATTACAAAATCATTAAAATTAAATTACTCCAAGTTGTATTATACGGGGTAATATAGAAAATACCAAATCGCTCTCGGCCTGTATTTGTTTACAACTTTTGTATTTTTTAAATAACCATTTATAATATTATCATAATAAAATAAAATTCATAACACAAATGAATTATTACAAAATTAAAACCATAACTAATTAAAATGTAAAAAAGAATGATTAATAGTAGCAATGTTATGTAAGTAAATAATTATTATTTATAAATATATATTTTTTTATTTTAAAGATCTGGTAACCCTAACTAAACTAATATTAAATTAAGATTAGGTGTGGTATATAAGATATTTTTTTATTGATTGACCTTTGATTTGAATTAACAATGTCTTTCAATAATTACGTAGTAATTGTGACCGGCGCGAGCTCGGGTATCGGTGCGGCGACCGCTGTAAAGTTTGCAAAAGAAGGCGCAAACGTCGTTATCGCAGCAAGAAACGAGGAAAAATTGAGCGCAGTCGCAGATAAGTGTTTGCAAAACGGTAATAAACCTCTGATTGTTTTAGCTGATCTAACCAACGATGCAGATGTAAAGAATATTGTTGATACCACGCTAGATTACTTTGGAAAGCTGGACGTTTTGGTAAACATTGCTGGTAAGCACGGTTTTGTGGATATAGCGTCTGAAAATATAATGGGAACAGTCGATGACATTATGGCTGTTAACCTAAGAGCTGCTATGTATCTGACCAATTTATGTGCACCGCATCTCATGAAGTCTGTTGGAAATGTAATCAATATATCCAGTGCTGCGTCTAACGCTGTTATTTATCCTGAAAATTTCGCTTACGGTGCTTCTAAAGCGGCTTTGGATCACTTCACGAGATGTGTCGCTTTAGATTTAGCGGCGCACGGTGTGAGGGTGAATACTATTAACCCTGGGCCAGTGAAAAAAGATTTCATACATCCCGATGAATCGAAGAACGGCAACTTCATAGATACACTGGTTCCCGACAAATCGAAGAACGGTGACTTTTGGGACGCAATCGCGAAACGGACAGCTCTTGGAAGACTTATAGAACCAGAAGAAGTAGCAGATCTCGTGCTGTACTTAGCAAGTGACAGAGCGAAGAATATCACAGGATCTTCGTTTCTTATAGACGGTGGACTATTACTTAAAAACTGAAATAAAATACAAACAAAATTTGTGAAATACCAACTGAATTTAATAATTATAAATGTATAGTAATAAATATTGACTCGTTAATGTCGACATGTCAAATGGAGTTTAAATTTTCAATGTTTAGTGGGTGCGAACAAAAGAACGGTGTGTGTTCCTACTCTGTAATGTAACATCGGCAAGTGGCAACGGCGCGCGAACTCGTGGCGCGAAACCGCAACAGTATAACTTTACACCTATATTTTTTTTTAAATTTATTTATTTATTCAAAGCACCACCAACAGAAATATATTATATCTAATACATTGACATATGATTCGACTTATAGGTAGCTACAACATGCTTAGTAATTGGTAAAGTCGACGCTAAGTAACGATGGAAGCTATATTAGGTATGCTAAAGTTGTCTAATAATACAAAAAAGAAGAAGTAAAACAAAAAGATAATTACACAAACTTATACAAAAGACCAAAAAAATTGAAAATCGTTGACTATACTAATTTAACAAAAAGAGAAAGTAAAAAATAAAATATGTACCTACCTACTATATAAACAAAATCAGACTAGCCAAGTATTTTTAGTAGCTTGTTTTTGAAATTGGGCAGTTTTTCATTAAAAATATCGATTGACTTGTCCATAAAAATAAAGTGTTTGTACGTAAATAAATTAATACTGTATTTTGAAAAGTCGTAGAACAATAGATGTAAGTTTTGATGTAAACAACTACAGGCCGAGAGCAATTTGGTATTTTTTATATGACCCTGTATAAGCACAATTGCACAACGCCAGCATGTATGTACCTATGTGAGGAAACTCCTCAATATAGCTTGAATACGTATTACTAATAAGGTAGAAATTTGTTCATTTTCAAACCTTTAAACTCACTATTTTTCAAATTTTCAAAAGTCGATTTATATCACAAGACGTTTTGGCAAGTGTACGGATCCAGAGAAAGCATCCACTTTGTACGTTAAACTTCCAACATAAAGAGTTACGTAACAAAGTGACTAATACGTGTGTCAAGAACAGCGGATACAATTTAAGATGCAGCTGTGTGATTCTCGAAAATATAAAATTGTACAGCGGCCAACCATCGAGGGTAACCATGGCAACGCAGCCATCAGCGGCCAATTGTCGTCTTGGCTGCATAACTGACGCAAGCATTAACCTATCAACGCATAGATGTCAGCTCGTCGCTGTTTTAGGTATTTTTGCAGAATAGCACAGCAGAGCTGTCGATAACAGAATTATACATTCTCTAATAATACTGAGCCATTTTACGTTTGTGCTGCGAGCAATATTGCTTTTACTGACAGTATTATAAAACAATTCGCCATTATAGTTACGTTAGTATGGTTTTTTAACCGACTTCCAAAAAAGGAGGTTAACAATTCGTCGGAATCTTTTTTATGTATGTCCTCGATTACTCGAAGACGCCTGAACCTATTTGGAAAATTCTTTTTTTTTTTGAAAGGGAAATCCACCACCATCTGAGAAATCGGGCAATGTTTCGTACAACCATAGTTCTTCGTAATATCTACTCGATGTGCGAAAAAACGACGATAATATTATAGACGATCGCCCGACTTCGAATTGGTGTACATTAAAAATTATTTCACTCTTTGTAGTGGGATTTGGAGTCGATATTTTGATTGAGGGATTTGATTTAGGGTTCCGTACCCAAAGGGTAAAAAGAGAAGTTTTAAATAAACAAAAATTATGACCGGATCTCTTGGACGAATGCACAACAAAAGTTGGTATTATCGTAATATCGCAAATGAAATGGAATAAATATTACCGAAGTACACAGCTGAACGAGATTGCTGATGAAAGCCGATTGGTGTCGGAATGTTGTA
Organism: Coenonympha arcania; assembly: GCA_036785405.1. Classification (NCBI taxonomy): domain Eukaryota; kingdom Metazoa; phylum Arthropoda; class Insecta; order Lepidoptera; family Nymphalidae; genus Coenonympha; species Coenonympha arcania. The sequence continues at coordinate 9,992,783 of CM072072.1, forward strand.
GTGGGGATGAAGACGTAATGCGTTTTTAATTACGATATGAATATCGTACAATGCAATCACTATCAACGAAGCTCGGGAAATGGATATCGTAATGATAAGGTTTCGAGGTTCCATACTAGGGTAGTAATAATTAAAAAAATTAAAAAATAACACGACTGCCCTGTGGTAAAACGACTTTTTCTAAAAATAATATAACTTATGCTACTTACTATAGGAATGATGTACGGATTCTGTTTTTATTTTTTAATATTTCCCTTTTTTTCTACAGAGATTCTCTAGAGAGATTCTAACGATACCCCATATTATGTCCAAATCTCTTGAGTCGTTCAGAAATTATGGTGGAGTAAAGAAACTCACATACATACCTACATGAGCCCTAAAAACATTACACTCCTTTTTCGTGCAAAAATTTAACCCTTGAGGGTGCGACTTGACCCGTCCGTCTGTCTGTCTATCTGTCTATCACGCTCGGTTGTTTCAGTAACTGTTAAAACTCTTACGATTTCGGTATGGACCTTAAAAAATTTTGGTAGGTATTGGTAACTGGTCTGGGTGTGAAGTGACAAAAACTTTTTGCGAGCTATCTATGTGAAGTGAAAACAGTAAATGAGAATTGAGAAATACTATTAGGTATTAAACATTAGTATCTCAATAAGAACCTTTTAGAAGGCGGACCGATAGTACGGCATAGACAACGCAATAAAACTGGGGTCGGAAAAAGAAGTAGGGCGGGACAAAGGACGGGCGAGCACAAAAGATACAAGATGGACGATGGTCGAAGCGCATCTGCAATAATGTGTTGCGAACGGCAATGTTGGGAATTGACAAATACACAGGACCCTACGAACCGCGCGAAAAGATGTCGCCAATTTACTGGTGTCAAAAATGTTTGTTTTGACACCAACATAGTAAGTTGTACGCCAACCAACAGAGTAATTGTGTATGGACCGCGGTTTACTTGTTATTAGCCAGCGGTAAGAGTTTCCACAGGGACGATTTCCGCGCATGTTGCGGCGTATTAGATTTTTTGGCAAAAGGCGCTACTGTTGGAACGAAGTTCCTTACCGCGCGTTGCGAAAGGGGGCTAGACGGAAAAAAATCATACGAAAAGTTATAGCGACACTTTTTGCTATAGTAAGCAATAAGTATCGTTACAAGTAAAAAAAAGTAAAGTAGTATAAAGCACGGTCGCGGAGCACGAAGAATTTCGCACATTAACCAGTTCCTACCTGTTTCTGTCACTCCCGCGTCAAAATAATGCGGTCACGCTCGCACAGGACGGGGTCATTGCATCTGTGCGAGCGTGACCGCATTATTTTGACGCGGGAGTGACAGAGACAGGTAGTAACAGGTTAATGTACGAAATTCTTCATGCTCCGCGACCGGACTATAACTATATATAAAAGAGTGAGTCGTGCGGCGTGCGCATGTTTCTCTATCTGTCTCTCTCTTATAGAAAGTAAGCCAGATATACTTCGTTCTATCCGGGTGTCCCTTAACACCACTCAAGTTTTTTTTCTTGTATTTCGGTTGGTTTAAATGTTCCGATGGGCACATCCTCATGTTCATTTCGGTGTGAAATAAGATAGCACCCGAACTCGGTCAAAGAAGACCCTAAGGTTAAACTCATTTGTATAAGAGTACTTCGAGTGTTTGCTTGGGCAAGGGTGGGGGTATGTAAATAAATGTAGAAAGTATAAAGTATTTACAAAGTATAACAAGCCTACGGGCTACGACGTAGACACCTTCGTAGTACCACCGAATAAAACTGTTACTTGCAACAGTGAGTTTACTAAAAATCACAATATTTTTATTTATAAACTAGCTGACCCGGCAAAGGTCTTTTTGCCATTAGGGATATAAAAATATATAAATTAGGGAGATAAATAACAATCTGCTCTCAGACCTGAAAATTTAATAACAATCGGTCCAGCTGTTTCGGAGGAGTTTGGTAACAAAGATTGGCGAGAGAATTTTATATATTAAAATATGATTTCATATAACTACTAGCTGATGCCCGCGACTTCGTCCACGTGGGATAAAAACTATTCTATCTTTTAAGTTGGACCAAATGACAGATATTCACGAAGTTTGAACTAAATCGGTTCAGTAGTTTAGGAGTCCATCGCGGACAAACAACGTGACACGTGATTTATATATATTAAGAAAGATAATCCTTCTGCGATTTGGTCGCGTTTTTTATCCCGCGAATGTCTAAGATTTTTCAGTTCCTGAATAAAATATTAATTTTTTTTTAATTTCCGGTTACTAACAATATTATCTCCGTTCGTTTTACCAATTTAGTAAAAAATATACTTTAACCCTTATAATGGTGATAACATTGACCTATACCTACCTAACCTATTGATTACAGTATTGATTAGATGTAGGAAAATGAAAAACAGCAATATAATAAATAGAAAATTGATAATTTAGGGATATCTATTAATGAGGAAAATTGTGTTTGAAGTGATCTGAGAGGAAAATACCCAACTAACTATCATCTCTAGCACTCAACAAAAGGTGGACTCTATTGAATAATGGATGCTGTATTGTCTTTGTGGTGTCGACGACATTCTTTAATTAAAATGAATCACTTCAAAGATATTTATTGGATCACTTTAATTGAATCGAGCTCTAACCAATCATCACTCGCAGCGATATTTTACTGCCGATTGTGCATTGTGCAACTATGAACGAGTTTTAAAGAAAATAAAGAGTTCAATACTATATTTTAGTACTTATTTACCTACTAGTTTTTACTTGCGACTTTCTCCGGATTCTGGAATGCTTATGATGTTTCAAAAATCTAGACAATTGTTCCGCGATAAAATTCATAGGCTCAATGTCAAATTCAATGGGGTATAATTGGGATGCTATAGGTTTTTTTACTCTATGCAAGTTAGTACTTGACTGCGATCTCGCCTGATGGTAAGTAATGATGCAGCCTAAGATGTTATCGTACTAACTTGGAAGGGTAAGTAAATTTACCCCCAACGGTTTCTACAAGCACCGCATCGGAACGCTAAATCGCTTGGCGGTGCGTCTTCGCTGGTAGGGTGGTAACTAGCCACGGCCGAAGCCTCCCACCAGACCACACCAGAGCCGATTTAGAAATTATAAAATTCCAAAGTGACCCGTGGCGGGAATCGAACCCGCGACCTCCAACTCGAATCCAAGCGCGCCGCCACTGCACAGCACCAGGGAGGTCGTCACAGATACATTCAGAGGTATCTATATATGCCTTCATTTCTAAATAATTTAATATAGGTTACGAGTACTTCAGGATAAATAACGTTTTCATGGATTTAACTCTATTGGCTTGTTATTTTTGAACAACAAGTTCTGTATATTTTATAAATGATCTGTAAAATCATACTGTTATATAGAAAAGGCAATTCTAGAGCCGGGCTGAGTTCACGAGTAATATCATAGAGCTAACCGCTAAAATATAATAGCTGAGTACCTATTATAGATAACGCAACATTTTTCAAGATAATCTGCTTGAAAGAATTTTATAAATTCTTAACTATTGCAAATTTGAATTTTATTACAGTTTCAACACAAAATATTTATTTATTTTATATTGCAGGCATTCTACTTGTTCCGGGAAAGTTCGCGAACGGTTCGTCTATTAGGTTACTACAGAAGTAGATAGTTACAGGACAGAAAGGAAAGAGTCTTGTGGGCTTTGAAGTTTGGATAATTTTGTTTATTCGTATTAGAAGTTAGAAAATAGAACTTAGAAGTAAGAAGTAGGTAGGTGCTCTAAGGATCCCGAGGCCAAATGGCAAAGTAAAAACCATTTTCATGTATCCTTATGTTTCAGTAGCTCTAATAAGAAAACTCAGGATATGGGCATCCGAACAATTAACGTAAACCTTTTTCGTACAAGCAAACAGAAGCGCCATCTGACAAATTCTATAGGTGGCTACTGAGCGAACTACAGCGTGGCCTTATTGTTGGTATTATTGGCACCGATAAACTAGCGATTTTTTTTTACGCCGTCCGCCCTGTTCAGGGTAGATGTCAATTTTCAGTAGATGTATTAAGTTGACTATAACAGGTAACTCCTTACCTGTTATATGTTGTGGAACCCAGATTTTAATCAAACTTTCCGGACTTATGGAAAACTTTGCAAAGTAAACATTAGTAATTTACTTCGCCCAAAACTTCCACTGTCCAGGCGTTGCCCTACATTGTGGAAATAAAGTATCTAAAGGCCCATTACGGCCCTTTGTCATAGGAAACTCGAGTAAATTACTAAGGATTTCAGTATTGTTTTGGGAACACTTTGGAGAGTTGGAACTTGGGACTTAACGAATTTGTGTAATTTTGAATAATCTATTGTATTTGGACACAATATAGTCTCTACGATTTTGCATTGTGTAGTCAACATCTCCTGAGGATGTCCCGGTGTCGGGAGAAAACGTGCGTCGAAGAAAGTGTTGGAAAATAGGCTATTTGACTAAATTTTGAAAATGATTTTAAAGAATTTATTACTAACTATTAAGCACATTACATTGATATTTCGCGGAAATTTAATGTAATTCCCTTTAGAAACCACTTTTAAAGTTTCAATTTTCAAAACCGCGCCAAAAACGCCAATTTTGTAATGGCGCTTGTCATCTGACTCGTGACGTCACACATTGTCAAACGCATATAAACAGAGTACAGCACCGTACAGTTTAGTTGAGTTTCTTCGCTTTTCTTCAAATTTAATAAAAATTAATATATTTTAACAGAAAGAATGGTGTACAAATGCTGTGTAGTACCATTATGTACAAATACCTCCATAAATTGCCCTCAAAAAGTGTTTGTGTCTGTACCAGATAAAAGGCGAAAAAAATGGTTACAGTTAGCTCGAAGAGATCCAAAGGCCTTTTTATCGCATTCAAATGTTTTATGTGATGTAAGTACCTACCCAATAATTACCTTTTAATTTAATATTCAAGCTAAATATAATATCGGTTCTTATTAAAAAATAAGTTATATAACCTAACATCTAAAACTAACCCCAATTTAGGTAATATGGGTCTAGCATTTAGAGTCTCTTTGTGTATTTTAACTACCTAATATAATATATTTATAGCTGTTATCTCTTAAGTTTATTATCTCAAGTTTATTATGTTTATTGGAACATAATAGGTATGTCTTCACTTACTAATATCGGTGCAGAATTGTAAAACAAAAGAAAACACCACGATAAACCGAACTCCCATGAACTTCCTGAGTATTTGTCAACATAAACTAAAATGAGATAATGATTAATAATTATAATAAATAAAGGAAGGACTAATATGTTCGACGCGGTAGGTACTTACATTGCTGTTTTTATGTTTTTCAGTTCCGCGCCATAATAATCAGCATTATTCTTAAAGTAAAGTGCAACCATAAAAGCATCTACCTTAGGTAGGTTTCTATTATCAGCTCGCACAAAATTTGATTCCATTCTGCGATTTGAAATACTTAATTATTTATTTCCTTAGTATGTTTAGTTATAAAGTTAACCAGAAAATTACTGTTTAAATAGCTAAAAGATAAAATAAAACGCCCGCCAAACAAAACACTCAGAAAAATCAGTACAAAAAGCTGTTGTTTTCCCGCAAATTTTCGAGTGTGACGTCACCAGAGTTGCAACCAATCACAAGGCGTTCCTGTCACAGGTAAAATATCAAAAATTATAACATTATTAAACTCTTATTTTGCTGAAAAATATACATATATTTGATTAAAATAAAGTGAAATATGCTTATTTACGTTGTTGTTAGTGAGATTTACCACAATTTCAGGTATATTTTTATTGTTGTCAAATAGCCTATTGTGTGTGGTGTTTCATGTGGGCAGTGTTCCCGCATATTGTACCATACAGAATCTTTTCAAGTAGCGGATTATAGCAAAACAAATTATTAATCTGTCCTTCAAAAAGTATGTTTTTTATACCGTCCCCTACCGTCAGGGGACACATAGTGGTTGTCGTATTTGTCGAGGGGTTGAAGTACCTACTTAAAAATCACCGAAAACAATGAAAATGAAAGATTAATTTTTAAATAACGTTTTGATGATTTTTAGGGTTCCGTACCTCAAAAGAAAAAAACGGGACCCTTCTAAGGTCAATTCGTTGTCCGTCTGTCTGTCTGTCTGTTCGTGTGTCACAACCCTTTAGTTTCAGTAACTATTAAAGATATCGATTTAACATTTGGAATAGTTCTAGATAATAATAGTTCTAAAATAATGATTCTTATGGTTTTAATTTTTCTATAGTACCTAGTACAGAACCTTCAGTGTGAGAATCCGACTCGCATAACGCATTTGGCCGTTTTATTCATTAATCTAATACACTGAGACGAAAATCTTCCATTTTCAGCTTCTATTCATAACAACCGTTGACCCATAGCTGACCTTTAACCAACTAAATATTACAGGGGTGAACACCCTGGGGATTCGAGTAATTAACCTTATTTAGCAACGGAAAAATATTAGGAGCTGATAAAATTTACTCCTTTTCCTTAGTGGCGGTATAAAATTATTTTTTGTTTTTTCTATGTTCTGGACGAGAGGACAAATCACTTGGTCAAAGGTTGTCAAAAGGGAGAGATTGCCTATGGCAATAAAACCGCCTTTTGCGCATTATGTTTTGTATGATTTCTTGTTTGTTATGTTTTCCTTTCTTGTAATGTGCAATAATTAGTATTAATTAATTAATTAATTAATTAATTAATTCATTCATTCATTCACTTGTTTAAAATACCTAAAGATCATTATGACGAATATTATGGTCCATACTGTGCAAAGATATTCTATACAAAAAGAGGTAGATATCGCACATTGTGCGGTATTTGTTGCCGACAAATTACCCTAATCAGTGTAATTTTCGTTCAGTCCGCGAGCAACGGAGAATGAGGTTATGCGTGTCTGACCTGTGTCAGCGCGCAACAGAACTGAACGTCGCTTAGTATGAACGTAACGTATCTTTAGAATAGCTTTGATACTGTGGTTGTAATGTATGTACCACTAAACCGTTTCACCATTGAGACTGTTTTGACTAACCTCTGCGAAATCCGGAGTTGGACACTTACAGAGAGAGATGCGAGACTGGCGGTATTTGAAAGGAAAATGCAGAACATATTTAAACCAGTCTTAGTTCCTGAGCACACCCACCAAAGTATATCCTGTAAAAAACCGCTAAACAGGCCACATTGCGTCGATGTTGTAAGCTGAGCAGTTTTGAGATTATTCTGCAAGCGCGGCGATCAACCGAGTCCAATGCATCGAGCTGATACTTGGCAGAGCCATCCCAAAGGTGACTGCAGTATTCTATGCCAGAACGCACCTGGGCCTCATATGGCGTCAGAAGCTGTTCGGGCGTGAAGCACCGCTTAACCTTATGCTTAACCTTATTATGTACATGGAATGTTTGATAACCTCCTTAATTAGGTAGGTAGGTATTAAATACGTGGATCCCAATTTCTATTCTCGTCAAGGAGCTACCATCTAGTCGAGTAGGTATATACCTAATTTTATAATTTCTAAAGCCCAAATCTGGGTCGTGTTTCAGAAATACACATTTTGCTATGGTATAAAGTGGTATTATAGCTACGTATGTACCTCGATATATCTCAATTCTCAACCAAACTTCAGATGTTCGCCGGAGCGTCGATTATCTAATTATAAGGTCGGTTAGGTCTTGTGACCCTCAGTAAATTATCGCTTGGAGGAAACAATGACAGTGCAAAAATATATCTATATCATTAGAATATTATCGATTGTTTACACATGGGAGTGTATGCAAACGTGGGTCACGCTCTATTCTCTCACACTCACAATCAGTGTGCTTATTCCGTGTTTTTCACTTATTCTTTGTGTTCTGCCAAAAGTTTCTCCAAAACCTCAGCTTTTCTAATAGAATGGATGTAATAGTAATTTTTGTTTTAATGTGTCGGTAATAATAATATCCAAAAACGCACATAAACGGTTTTTTGATAACTGGCTTAGCTTTTTAGTAATTTGGTAAAACGTCGTTTTTCCTTTATATTCTTCCGCAACGCTGCATGTCGCGCCCACTAACGTAATCGTATGACTGTGCACTGAGAAGGAGAATATAAACTCAGTGTATCCTCTTAAAAATAACGAGGTAAGTATAACTACTCCAGAAATGCACCCACTCTATCAACAATAAATGAATGTTTCAACGGTTCTCATTGAGTTAATTGAGATGAATATCTTCATTCAAGATTCAGAGGGATAAGTGCAGTGCGCTTTATGCTAACTTCCTTTGTGCTCGGCTCTATACAATTCATAAATGGCTTATAAGGTAATGGGGACACGTGCAGCTATTTATTTTGATTTAATATTTATCTAGGTTGTATTCACTTGATAGTTTACTTCAACAGTAAAATAAAAACGGCATGGCTTACGCATACTGGGAACTGCATGGCAAGGGATTTTAAGTTCAAACGTGTCGTCATAGGAAATGAGACAATAAATGGCTATGCTTCAAAATCTTTCCCTTCTTTCCTTTCGATGCCGCGGCATAATTTGGAAGCATAGCAGTTCTTGTGTCTTATTTCTGTACCAATACGGATAAATGTCCGTAGGTAAAAACTTGAAATCTCTTGCCTTGCCGTCGCGATGTGCGAAAGCCATTGGAGAGCTAAATGGGTGAAGTGCTAAAAAAAAGATAAAAGAATTCTGTAAAACCGATTTGTATTTTTTGATTTTTTCTCTTACAGAGGTAGATATAACACAACAAATCTTTCTTCTTTATAAAATTAAGCAATAGATTTATCGATTTACGTCTCATAAGTCATAAGCCTAAAAAAATAGTCCATGTGAAAAAGACTGGCGTTAGACAGATTTTTATTTTTTCGGATTTAAATTAGGTAGGTATACTTATTTACATACCTTTTGTGTCTAACCTTATATTAATTATTATTATTTAGCTACATATTAAAAAAGATGTTTACAAATAATCTATTTACAAAGTACTCTGTATTTGAATGTACCCCAACAAAATGTCTTCTTGTTATTCCACAATATCCGCTTTACAAGGGTGAGATTTGTGAACACCTAAGTATACCTAATATAGGTACTCGAAGATAGAGAGGCAAGAGCTGCTTTGAAACCAAATTAAGGCTGCCATCCGCCCGGATATCCTCCCCTGGATTTGTCCTACTTTTGCAGGCGTCAAAACTAGGCAAGGTATTTACGGAGAGAAAATAATAAACGTCGTCATTCAGTTGCCTTTGTCGAAGAGGTAAATTCGAAGAGCTGTTCATCAATCAAATACTAGATATTGGTTTCTATATTATTACTAGCTAGCCCAGCAAACGTTGTTTTGCTATTAGGGACATAAAAAAATAGCTTACGACCTTCTCTCAGACCAACCGAACATCCGCATAAAATTTGATAAAAATCGGTAAAGCCGTTTCGGAGGAGTTTGGTACCAAAAATTGGCACGAGAATTTTGTGTAGTAGAGAAGAAGGATAATAGGTACCACAAAGCAGTAGTAAACCAGTGGTAAAAACCACGGCCTTCGAAATTAAGTAAGTAAGGCTAGGCGTATGCTGAGACGCAGGCGACGCAGGTCCACGCAGGCGTTTATTGCCCGTGGTCCCCCCGATAGTCCCCCTGGGGCAACACGGGTAATGCAGGGCAGAGCCTGAGCAGATTTTGTAAAGCATAGAACGGCATTGAGCGTTGTAGTGCCGGCACAGAATTCTGCGCGACGCGTGCACGTCGAGACGTGTTCATTAACAATATTTTATAGTATTGTTGCAATGACAGATCATTTAATTGAATTAGTTCGTTGTGAACCTTGTTTGTTTAATACTAAATCATCCAGACTATTTAAAAAAAACCTACTAGCTAGGAATCTAGAATGCGAATTTGTCACTCAGTTGCGTTGCGTCGCAGCATGCGGAGAGGGCACATGTCTGCCTCTACTGCCCTGTCCTGCACTGTGCTGTGCTATGTCGCCTGCGTCTCAGCATACGCCTAGCCTAAACATCGCTAAACATCATGAGTCGAGGCCTGCATGCTTGAGACGATCTAGTAAATTAAAAAAAATCAGTGAGACTCCGGGACAACAGTGTGGTAAATTAAAAAAAACCGGCCAAGTGCGAGTCGGACTCGCGCACCGAGGGTTCCGTACTCAAGAAGTACTGAAGCATAACAATCAGGCTAAAACCAATATGTTTATTTGACGACGAGTACTTAGAAGAACTTGCGTTTAACCCTATAAGTATGAGGGATTTTCATTTAAAATCTTAGCCACGCATTTCGGTAAAGCCACGTTAAAACGTTCCATTGTTAATGAACCGCAAAACTAACTTTGTTTGTAGAGGTTTATTGTTAATATCAAAAAACTATGCTAGTTAGAGCATTGGCTATAGTTTTCCTGTAAAATATACGTAAATTCCTATTGATCATAATTATTTGAGATTTTTCGATTGGTAAACTCCGGAGATAAGGGAGGGGAACGGTATTTTTTTAGCCCGATAAATCAAAAATTATCATGACTAAAAATAATTAAAAATCGGTTTTAGAATGTACAAAGTAAACCCTTTCATATGATACCCCACACAGTACAGTTATCTCACTTTTAAATTAAAACCCTCCGATTTTCCCCCCTTTTTAAATAAGAACAAAAATAATTTCCATTTTTTTTTATTCCAGTGTCATTGGACCACTAATATACACAACTATTCCTTTCATATCGATAGCTCCGGTAGTTACTGAAATAATCGAGTGTGACGGACAGACAGACGGAGAAAGTCGCACCATAAGGGTTCCATTTTACCATTTTGGTACGAAACCCTAAAAAGACACTCCAGGAGTGCCGACAGAAGTGTAAACTTTTACACTACAGATACTTATATACAGAGGTCGGTAATAGTAACAGTCGCGCGTTCGATGGCTTTTTCATATCTCGAAAATTCCCAATGAGTCTAAAGAAGTAATTATAATTGCTCATATCTAGTTAAATAAGGCGTACTCTGGAACCTAGTACTCCTAGCACAAGTAGGTAATATAATAGGTATCATATTTTTTCCTGGTTATATCACAAGAATGAGGAAACTGGATATTTACATAGAGCTCGGGTTCCATACTTTGTTATAATGAAGTTGAGCCGGGACGGGCGAAATATTAAAGCGATTATGAAATTTAATTACAAAGGATTGGATTATAGAAAGCTGTTCTGTTATAACTTACAATCCCTTCGTTTGAATCATTAAAAATGTACTAATCTAATTTATTTTCCGTGATAAAATCTCTCCTAAATAAGTGTAATGCCGGTTTACTCGTATTAGCATAGAAAAACACTTATGGCATTTCTCTAAACCATAGAAAGTAGTATTGAATTATATTTGTCCTAAACTCAGTTGTCCGTTACCGGGTGATCCTCTTGTAAAATTGGGCGGCATAAGAATTACTCAAATAATTGCGTTCTGATGCCAAATCTATTGGTAACAGATATAGGCAATAAAAATCCCCCAAAATCCACGTCGGTACAGACGCTTGTTTTCCCCATATTTTTGTATGCTGCTGAGTCGAGGTGACGCTCTGCAGATTTAGTGCTGGAGGCGAATTTCATGAACTGGTTTTGCATCACTATCTCTTTACTCCAGAATTCGACGTCAATACAAAGTTGCATCCTAACTTCGGTCACATTTCCCGGCGACGCAACGACTCCAACGAACGACTTGTCGCGCATGGAAAGTAGAAGGCACAAGACTTCGCGGATGGTCGCCTATGCCCATGCGACGATAAAACGGAATTACTTACCAAGTTAATGCTGCAGTTGGTGGTCCCTTGAGTGAGTGGACCAGAATTACGACAAGCAGGGAGAAGTGGAACAAATGTGGAAAATCACATCTGCCTCAAACAGTGATTAAAAGATAAAGTCATTGGCAAGTTATGATGTTAGAAAATTTAAATTTTCGAACTTAGAACGTAAATAAACTATACCATCACTTAAATGCTGATGTGTTGGTTGCATATACGCCCTCGGGCTTTGAGCTAGAACGTCTAGACCTTTGCCCTCTAACTTGGGGGCATAAAAACTAACTTGACCCCTGAAGAAAATAATGCTTCTGCTCCTCGTGAGGCATATTATGCCCAGCAGTGGACATTCGTTCGTCTGAGACAATATCAACAAATATATCTAAAGGGTTTACCACATTTATACCCTGTTTATCCGGATGCCTATTTGAAACAACCCTCCGCCTCATAACTTGGGTGCATAAAAACCAACATTAACCATGATTCAATGACCTCTGAAGAAGATAATGGTCCTGCTCCTCGTGAGGCATAATATGTCCGTCCAGCAGTGGGCATTCGTTCGTCTGAGACAATAGCAACCTATATACCTAAAGGGTTTACCACATTTATATCCTGTTTATCTGAAGGTAGATACTTATGCCTATTTAAAAATAAGACGTACTCCTATATTGAAAAGGAGAAGAACATAAAGTAGAAGAGGTTGGTTAGTACTTTTGCTGTGTGAATCGGTTTGCCCTGCCCTTGAGTCGGTAGCTTGCGTCTATCAACAAGTAATTGAGGTTATCCAATAAATTAATACTCCTAGTAACACACTACTCGCGTTGTTATAAATGGAGAGCTGAGGCAATCATTACAAAACTCAACGCTGATGTCACAGTTGATTAATGGAACAATCAGCTCTTGTTTGTAGGGTCGCTTTGATGGAAAACTATTGCTATTTATATTACTAGAAACAAGCATCATGAGATTGACTTATTTTTTTAATCACAAGTACCTATGCGTAATGGCAAAACAACGTTTGCCGGGTCAGCTAGTAAACCTTATAAAATTCTCGTATATAGTGTTTGTTATTAAACTCCTCCGAAACTTTCTATTATGACAGATAGGTATGAGTTTTTATATCCCTAATGGCAAAAATGGTTTGCCGGGTCAGCTAGTAATTATGTACGTGTTTGATATAATATCCTACTTAATAATATTCCCTGACCGACCTCGGCCACGGTAGTTAAAAGCTCCTATCTCCTCAGAGAATTGCCAGTGCAGGAGATTATTTACTGCAAGAGCGTGCGCAAACACAGATGCATAATAATCATTGCTATTTCTCACCATCGTAAGCCGATAAGTCGGTAACAGTCGGACAGGCGAGATGCGCAGAACATGCTTAGCGCACTCTCCGAGGCACGGGGTAGATCACCGCCAATTTCCAAATTCTGAGCTAGTTAAGAGTACCTATACTTATTGATACAAAATCTAAATCTAAATCCGACCCGAGGACCGAACGCGAGACGTCATAACCAGCAGTCGAGGATGCTGCAGCAGCTCACCACTAGACCACCAAGGCAGGAACTCTACATTTGATCGCTGGAATAAGATAGGTAGGTAGCTGGTAGAGTTATAGACGTGGGTTTCGGAGAATATACAGGATAGACGAATTAGAACAAAACTTTAAAGGAGCTCTGGGATACTGAGATACAGAAAGGCTGAGCCCTGGAGCTAGCACAGAGCCCTTTGGGCGGGCACCCACAACGAAATCAAGTTGTGAAATGTACTTAATAGACCAGGGTAGATCCCCTTTAAAATAATAAAAAACGAAAAAAAATTACAGTAGGATGAAACCCATTAGAAAAGGAGGGGAATATGATCAAAATGAAAGGAAAAATAAATTACGGTCGGTCCGAGTTCGGGAACAGGGGGGGAGGGGGGGTTTAAGTGTAAAAAATGGTTTTCCTTGATTTCCGGCAAAACTACAAGTCCTATGGAAAAAGTTAAATAGCAAAGTTGTAGGTAATAAAAAGATCTACAACTTTTGTGTTTGCAATTTTTTCACATAACCTCAAAATTTAGGTGAAAAATTCAAAAAACCATGTTTTTGGTTTTTTATTTATATCTTTTTCAAAAAAAAAATTCTACGAAATTTGGTGAAAACTTACCTTATTATGTCCCAAATACACTGTAATTTATTTGATTTAAAATATTAATTTTTTTCACCTTATTTTGAATTAATATCAAAAAAGCACCCTAATTTTCAATCGAAAATTCTGACGTCAAAATATCAGCTTTTTTCAAAAAGTTGGTATGTTTTCTGTTCGTTGAAATCTCTACTTTCCGATGGTGAAAAAAAATATATATGTTACTATGGTAAAACTTCTCAAATCAGATGCAATAAAAACTCGAATTCAAAAAAAAAATTTTTAAATATTATATACAATTATTTATCGAATTCAGTTTAGGAAATCTTAAATTGTGGTCGATATTTGACGTCAAACCGCGAATGCTCTACTTAAAATTGGCAGATTAGCAGAACTTGTATGTGTGTCACTAAAACTTATAACAGTAGGTAAGATATAGATACCTACACATGGCTACCCTGATACCTACTCGTTAGTAAAATTGTCACTCTAGCAAGAAAAGATTGCGATGACTTGGCAGGAAAATAAGCAAGGTGGGGCACCCTATCTTATACCGAGTGTCGTATCTAACACCTAGTAATTGAATGGAACTTGGAAATGAAATATTTACTTAAGCGGTACGTAAATCATAATATTATGGTTAACAAAAATCCACTGCCCGCCTAATCAAATTTTATTTGGTTTTTCGCAATTTGTCAGCCAATAAGAATTAAGACATAGTACTCTGAAAAAAATAAGCTACTTAAATGAGCTACTTACGTAAGTAGCTTGAATTTACGTATGCAGTATACTTAAACACGTTGCCGGTTACTTGGTAATTGTGGAAGCTACTTTTGTGTTTGTAAGCAACATCATGTCGCATAAGGAGCTTGCCATTAATGCAGTCGCTTACTTACAAAGTACGTTTCTCCAGTATTACATGGAAATACATACGTAAGTAAACATGAATATTACAACATGATATCCGCACCTTACGAAACATACTTATGAAGATATTCCGCATCATTATAAGGATAAACATTACGTATATGAAGGTATGCCGGAGCTTCAAACATATACTTATGTCATTTAAATTGCAAGAATGGCAGTAGCATCTTCCCATAATCTTTTTTTTTTAAGAAAATCGTTTGAGTATCGAGTTTCACTACTCAGAATTCTCGGACTAATTTCCTCAAGTGAAAACTTTAAACCAAAGATTAAATTATAAGAGCGCGTGAATCCGATACTGACGCTAAGTACTTACTGCAATTTTGCTGTCATACTTAAGCCTTGTGTGTTATTTGCTTACAAATTACGAAAAACCTCCAATTTCTGCTTACGAAGAGACGTTTAAGTACTTCTTCTCAGCCCAGTGGGGCTTTTACTGTTTATAACTTACAAAGGACAAACATTCAACGATTCTCAACAGATGTAAAATCCAATAACTGAGTCCGGCGGCGTCCCATGTCCTTTAAAAAGTTAACGGTCGCAGCCTACGTCCTAAAATTCGATCAACAGTCCCAAAGGGATACCTACGTGGGATCTGCTCCATAATGACAAAAAAGGTGTGTTTGTAAAACAAACACATGCTTAACTAATAGGCTACCGTAGCCAAATGGCTAAAACCGGAACCCTTGATACGTCACGTCTGTCTGTCTATCTGTCTGTCCGTCCGTACTCCGTATGTCACAGCCACTGTTTTCAGAAACTATTTTTAAGTACCTACCTGTTGAAACTTGGTAAGTAGATGTATTTTTATTCAATATAGGCTTACGCTTGACCACAATTTTACATGGTGGAAAGTGACGACGATGTAGTCGACGATGGAGCGCGCTTACCTAGAAGATGCCTATTTAGTATTTTTTTAAAGGTACCCAGGTTGTTAGTGGTTAAAAGATACATCTTAGTGTACCTATCATCGGTCTTTGGGTTCGAAGTTTTCCAACGTGAATCGAAGTGCGTAATAAAATCGAAAATATTTTAACTGAAAAGTTACTCGATCGATTATTCAGGTACTCATGATCCGAGAAAATCTGTTAAGATATTTTTATTTAGGTCAAAAGCGGACAATTATAGGGAGTCTTCAACTTCTGTGGATATAATCAGTTTTTATTTTTTTATTCCTTCAAGTTAATCATTTAACATTACACGAACAAGGTAGGGATGATATATAGCCATGAGTTTAAATTGCAGTATCCCCTAGAATCTGCAGGAAACTCTACTTCTTTTTTTGGGCTCATTATAGGACGGTTCACGGTACCTCTACAAACCTCAACCAGTCATTATTAAAGCATACCTACCCAAAAAAATGTTAGAAGAAGGAATATTTCTTTAAAGACAGGTATATTACTTAGGTACCTATTCCTACATTCTTTTCAAATGCAACAGCATTGAAATTTTTCCGCTTTTAATGGAAAATTCTTCTTTAATTTTTTCACCACGCTTTCAAGTAAACGTTGATGTTAAGTATTCTTTTATTCTCTGCAGAGATTATAATAATGTATTCCACAAATATCACTGAAGCATTTCGTATGCATGCGTAAGTATAAAATTCTCAGGAAATTCACAGATTTGAATTGAAATTCACAGGTCATAGAAAATTATGTCACGAAAGCTCTTAATATACCTACATTTATTGAAATAGGAAATAATTTAATTAATAAAAGAAAAAGCTATATTAAAATAATATTTTAATATAGCTTGCTTTTTCCCGCGGCAAAGTGGCGGTAAATTCAGTTTTTAGTTTCGGTAAAAACCTGCAAGATTTTTAGACTAAGTATCAAGATTTTGTCACGATCTTCACTTGAAATTTCAGTCAAATCGGGTCAGTAGTTGCAGCGTGAAGTTAATATAAAGTCATTCCTTGCTCTGTGGTGAAGTTACTCACATACCTACATACAAACATAATATAACCTTTATTCATATCTAATGTTACTTTTGTTTTTTTTTTAATAATTATCTCCAGTATAGGCCAGGTCAGTAGACATTAAATTAATTTGTTATTAGACACTGTATAAATATCCGTTTTGAAACAGAAAAAATTGTTTTTTATTTCAACTACAATATACCTACCTACATATTTATAAAATTTTAAGGTAGACTGTACTCTTAAGAACCTAAGTAGGTAATTCACCAATGGATTGATTTGGAATTTTAATTTTTTAAGCATTTTATAACGCCGTACGTTACTTTAGTTTTTCTTTTCTTTCCCTCTTTGCCGTGAATAATATTAATGGTAGATTTTTTTACAGGTAGGTACATATATACAAAGCCAGGAAAGTTATTTGTTTTCGTTTGTAGATTCTATACTTAGACTTACCTATACATATAGAGCAATTTATTCCGAACAGGAGTTAGGTAACATCTCCAGGCTCTCATATTATAAGGGTCGTAACCTTTAACCCCCCACGGTAGGTGTTTACGTCCTTGTTCAAACACCAATCAATATAAATCCCTAATACATAGGTACCCATACTTATTCATAAAAAAATAATGCTTACCGCGACGATTTTCCACGCAGCTCTACGCTTTTGAAGGACTAAACTTGATCCTCGATTTCAGAAGCCGATATCTACCAGTGGAAATGTTCATTCACATACCTAGGTACACTTTTTTTCTCGAAACGAACATATAGATATTCCACAGTTTCTCTCAAAATTTTCATTTGAACACACGCACACAGAAAGTACGTAGATATAAATTGCACCGTGAAGTGGTTACTTAATCATTCAATACCAAACCGTCAGGGGGACAGTGACGAATACAGCTTCCCGCAGCTTCCAGCGGACTGAGAGCTGAAGCCTACGGGAAAATATCAAGCCTCGGACGGGAATAGACGTGAAAACAGACCCAGAAAACGTCACCTCACTCGCTCTAAACTACGCGTAAACGCGCGAGACAGAAGGGGTCAGTAGGATCACGCTTCGCACTTACTTATAGGTATTTTAATTGTATGCCACGAGTTTTCACGATAACCAGCGATGGCTACCGTCGGAAAAGCCCAACAGCTACAAACGTTAATAGGTTCTACTTATTTACTTACACTTGGAAAAGGACATTTTGTTTTCGAAGTCTGTATAGCTTCTCATTACTAGTTGTTGCCCGCTGTTCGGTTTTTCGCGAATCTTTCAGGAACCATAAATTTTTTTGAGATAAACTGTAGCATGTGTGTTACTCCAAGGTATAGTCTATCTTCACTCCAAAATTTAGCCAAAACGGTTCAGTGGTTTTGGATTTAGATTACTTTACTAGAGTTTGGATTAAGTACCTACTCTGCTTGCCGTTCGTATTTTAAATAATACTCAATAGGTACGTAATTATCTACGTAATTGTAGTCCAGTCAATTTGGACATTCGAAGTTACATAAATTCCCAAGCTGAAAATCGGTAAGATTGTTTAAAATATCATTTAAAATAAAATTTGAAAGTTCCCCATATTTCCCCTGTAAGAAAATTTTTTTATTCAAGGTCAAAGGTAAAAAAAATGAGTTTTTCGCGATTTTCAGAAAAACAGTAAGTTTTATCATAAAAATATCTCAGACAAAAATTGTAGATCATAAAATTATCTACAAAAAAATTATTAATACTTTTTTTCTACGAGCCACCGTTTTTGAGATATAACGATTCAAAAAGTTGTAAAAGTTGTAATCGTCATAATATTATGCACACGTTTCCTCGCCACCTATGAGGTAGTGTATTAGCGCGTTTTTAGGGTTCCGTAGCCGAATGGCAAAAAACTGAACCCTTATAAATTCGTCATGTCTGTCTGTCCGTCTGTCCGTCCGTATGTCAGAGTCACTTTTTTCCGAAACTATAAGAGCTATACTGTTGAAACTTGGTAAGTAGATGTATTCTGTGAACCGCATTAAGGTTTTCACACAAAATTTTAAAAAAAGTAATAAATTTTGGGGGTGCCCCATACTTAGAACTGAAACTCAAAAATTTTTTTTTCATCAAACCTATATGTGTGGGGTATCTATGGATAGGTCTTCAAAAATGATACTAAGGTTTCTAATATCATTTTTTTCTAAAATGAATAGCTTGCGCGAGAGACACTTCCAAAGTGGTAAAATGTGTGTCCCCCCTGTAACTTCTAAAATAAGAGTATGATAAAACTAAAAAAAATATATGATGTAGATACAATACCATGCAAACTTCCACCGAATATTGGTTTGAACGAGATCTAGTGAGTAGTTTTTTTTAATACGTGTTGAATTGATATTCAACAAGTCTAATATTTTGTTTAACTTTGATGACGACAGATGGCGTTGCACGTATTTAACTCGCGGAATTTGGTGGGCTTACTGGTTAGTTTACTTTAATACTATTGAGAATTGGTCTTGATAGTGCGGAACCCTCAGTGCGCGAGCCCGACTCGCACTTGACCAATTTTATTTTCCAGTAGTAGCGGCGGGAAAGAGTAACTAACATCCAAACTCACAAACTTTCACATTTATACCTAATATATTTATATAATTTAGTTATTATTAGATAAATATTTTCGAGTTTGTTCATATTTAGGACATACCTATTTTCAGCGAGCACTAGACTTCAGCTATCTCTCTGATTTTCGATGAACGGTCAAATATTCCCAACGTTATTCTCAGTAGTCGAAGCTGATGGCCGTCCAGCTCGTGGCCCGTGGGCCGTGGGTCATCTTCAATGCTGTTTGGCTTCTCTGATCTTTAGTGCTTCAATTATTCTGACCATTTTTCAACGATTGACTACGATGGAGTGGAACAGATTAACCCTTTCTTGAACAAATACTTGGTGTCGATGCGATCTTCGATTTTCTCCGAAACCTATGCTGATTGGGCTACTTAATTAAATAGACTAAATAGGTCGGACCTCACGCTACAGAAAAAATGACTCGGTTCATGAACTTTTGACTAATCTTGGCGCTCAAAATGGCGCCGCACGCAAGGATTTTGACGACCTCCCTGGCGCAGTGGCGGCGCGCTCGGATTCGAGTGGGAGGTCGCGGGTTCGATTCCCGCCACGGGCTACTTTTGAATTTTATAATTTCTAAATTGGCTCAGATCTGGTCTGGTGGGAGGCTTCGACCGTGGCCAGTTACCACCCTACCAGCTAAGACGCAAAGCGATTTAGCGTTCCGGTGCGACGCTTGTAGAAACCGTTGGGGTAAATTTACTTACCCTTCCAAGTTAGTAGTTCGTAGGCTGCATCATCACTTACCATCAGGTGAGATCGCAGCCAAGTACTAACATGTATAGAGTAAAAAAGTAATAAAACGACATCTCCATAGTTTTGAAATCTCATAAGGTTCAAGATCAAGAGATACAGCAGCAGCGCTCTGACAAGCTCTGCTAGTCGGACGGACGGCCATCGCAAGCTCAGTAAAATAGGTAGGTCCAAACTAGGATTGCCAGGTAGCCGGGAATTCCGGGAAAGTCCCGAAATTTCACGTGTGGTCCCGTGTCCAGTAATTACTCTTTACATCAGTCCCGGAATTCATAAACTCTAGTTTTTTCCACAAAGTTAAGTACGACACTACGAGGCGGCGCGATTCTAGCTCCAAAGTCGCTAAACTGGCAACACTCACTGTGTGGAACATCCACACCAAAAAATAAAATGTAGTTGAATAGGATTTCTTTTTATTTAGTATACATAACTAGTAATTGTGTAATATTTTTACTGCCCGCCCAACAGCAAACATTAACTGTAGTTGGATTTGGACTCTAAAACTCCAACTCCGTTTGTAACACCAGAAATATCCAGAAAATGATAAGCGTGTATCTGGCAACCCTAGTCCAAACCCTACAAATAAAATTAAAATAAAGTTTGGTACCTCCTTAGTTTCCAGTATATTTTATGGTACCTTACTTTAAATTAAAAGGTTGAATATTTAAAAGCATCTAAAATAAAACGTCTATAATTATTTTTGTACAAAAAATATTTATTGTAAGAAGTTGCTCAGAAACATCATTGTATAAATTTTAGTTTACCTAAGTAATTATATAAAAGTATGTAAATATGTCTATTACATTATTTTTCAATACTTAATGTATTTTTTTGGACGGAATTACGGCTAAGTTACCGAAAACTTATATATTGTAGCGATATAACCATTATTTAAATAAAATATAATACATAGGTAAATAAATCATGTTTACATCATATAACAAAATAATCAGAGGTGTAAAATATTATAGACGAGTGCTACAAGTAAAGGAAATCATAAATATAACTATTTAATAAGATTTTAAATTTACTTAAATCTTAAAGTTAAGAAAACATTTCTTCGAGCAATACCTCTAACATTTTAAATTTTGATGTATTTATTAAGATCTTAGTTTATATAGTTTTTATTTAGTATTATTTTATGTGTATTTGAGTCAACCACGGTAACTACCTTGTTTCATATATTTTTCTGATACATAATTTAAATCGCATGTTGTGGCCATCTATAGGTATGGATTTTATAGAATACTTACTCAAAAATTCTATTTGCAATTAGTATTGTTTTTTGCATATTGGTGTAGCTGTAAAACTGTTGGTGCCTTTAAATACGTAAAATAAAATGCATAAAACTTATTGTACTAATATAAAATTAATATCTTAACTGACAAGTTTTAATATAAGGCAACTACAAAACCGTAAAATCTATGAACGGTGAAAACAATAAGACTTAACAAGTACAATATTCTATAATAAATAAAAAAGGCACAGATTCAAATGGAAACAGGCGTTATTTTGCGGAAATCCATAATAAGCAGGACAGATTAATTTGTTTTGCTATATTGTAGACTCAACGATACGAGATGTCTCTACGAGATGTTGACTACACAATGCGAAAATTTCGCATTGTGAAGTCAACATCTCCTGAGGATGTCCCGGTGTCGGGACGAAACGTGCGTCGAAGAAAGTCATGTGGGCGGTGTTCCTGCATATCATATTGTATTGTACCATACAGAATCTTTTCAAGTAGCGGATTATAGCAAAACAAATTAATCTGTCCCGCTAGGCACAGATTCTTTTTGAATGTGGCTATATTTTGTTTAGTATAAGGATTTTATTCCTATGTGCAAAATTCCAGCTTTCTGGAACCAAGAGTTTGGGCTGGGCGATTTATCAGTTTTTCAGAGCTTCCCTTTTAATAAAAAAGATTTTTAATTTCTTAGCAAAAAGGCATTTAAGAATTATTTATATTCTAAAGATTTTACTAATTACCATTCGCTAGGTAATACTTAAGTTTTTAAGGTTCTTGAGGAAGTATTGAATGTAAGCAGGCGTTACTACTTAATTACAATGATCATTGAGATTCAGAACAGCCTTCAATTGTGTGTTTAGGTGTTTTGAATTACACAATCAACCTCAAAAAATAGGGAATGTTAACTAAAGAAGGGTTAATTGGGCTTCTTTATAAGAAAAACTGTTTTAAGGGGTTTAGGTCCAAGAAGCCAACGAAATTCAAAGTTTATTTAATTAATTAATAATAAAATTTGAATTTTCGCAACTGGGCGATACCCATCCACCTTAAACTGCAAACAATACTTAATTACATTGATCAATGAGATTCAGATCAGCTTTCAATTGTGTGTTTCGGAATTTTGAATTACACAATCAACCTCCTAAAGTAGGGAGTGTTATAGTAGTGTTATTATCTAGCTGCAGACTCAGTCATAAATCATCCGAGTGTTTCGCTTTTATACATTTCACTGCTGCTTTTGTATTTTAGTGAACAACAAAAGCGAAACACTCGAATGATTTATAGCCGAGTCTGAAGCGAGATAATAACACTACTATTAGGTTTTTTAATTAGAGAAACCGATGATACGCGAATATCAAACCCGCCGCGCTTGTCATTAAAGCGAGAGATGTTTGTACGTGAGAGGAATGGTTACACTCATCCGAGGAGCAATAACACTCCTCCCAGTAAACACCGTTGTCATAAACTCCCCAGTTGCATACACCCGTCACGCCCGTCTCAGCAACTGATGCGCAACGTCTGATAACCTGCCTCCATCTGCCGTCCCCTGGAAAACGAGAAATTTGAGTACTAAGTCAGGGTTTCCACAATGGTATGTCTCAATGCACTCTCCTAGGGCACAGTGTGGCTGTTTATGGAACTGATTGGATTCGAGTGAGAGGTCGCGGGTTCGATTCCCGCCACGGGCCACTTTGGGATTTTATAATGGCTCAGGTATGGTCTGGTGGGAGGCTTTGGCCGGGGCTAGTCGCCACCCTACAAGCAAAGACGCACCGCCAAGCGATTTAGCGTTCCGGTGCGTTGCTTGTAGAAACCGTTCAGTAAATTTACTTACCCTTCCAAGTTAGTACGATAACATCTTAGACTGCATCATCACTTACCATCAGGTGAGTTTGCAGTCAAGTACTAGCTTGTATAGAGTAAAAAAAAAATACAAAACAGGCTTCTGTGTTGAATATTAACGTGGAGAAAGAAAAGAGAGGGGAGATCTCTATGTTATTAGTATTGACTAATAAATCAACAAGTAAAACAAATACTTCTATTCATTAATAATTGTATACTTTAAAATTACAATGTATTTTTCTCATTGGTTTTTTAATGTAAATGTTATTCTGATTTTTTTTAACTATAATTGATAGGTCCTTTTTGTACTTTATTAATTTTAAAAGGCATGGCAACCGCAATAGTGAGGGTATAGTAAAAATAAGTTTGGGAAGCCATGAAATAAGTGTTAGGTTTTGCTTGCAGGTTTCAATTTATAACAAGCCATTTTTCCTTTGGCAATATTAATAATTCAATTTTGAAGTCAAGTTCTTTTATTACAAAGGTATATAATTTGGTATTTTATATAATGTGACATAAGGAAGCAATAAAACATTTCCTTACAGCATAATTTAGTTTGTTTCGTCGATGATTAAACACAAGTGAAAATAGGAACTGCGTTACATAAATTGTATTCCTGCTCCAATGTAATTAAAATATACTTTCACATATTGTACTTACAGAATATGAGAACAATTTACTGATCACAATGAAAAATATGAGATTTTACAGATTGTATTTCAATAAGTTCAAAGCTTTTGTGAAGCAATACTAGGAGTTTTTACAATGACTTTATTGTATGTCTATTTATGAATTCACGTACTAAAATAAATTCACATACTTTGCCATGTGTTATCTGATTAGGTCTTGTATAATATACCAAATTATACTAAGAACTTTGGAAGTGATAGCATTGTGCTCTAAGATAACCAACAAAGAATATGAGACCGAAGTTAAATTTTCCACCAAGCACATTACTCCAAAACACACATCTAATAGTTTTAACATACTCAGTATAGCCAAGTACTTCTGATGCTGACCCACTGTAGAAATGATGATTGAATGATATCTGCTTTTAATTGGGTAGTGTCTGTACTGATCCCAGGTTAAATTAGAAAAAAAAATAACACAAATTAAAGGTGAAAATTGAAAACTTGTTTAGTGGTGAAGGAAAACAATAGACAGCATTAACGAAAGATGCTCCACACAATATGAATTTACATTTTTGTTTTGTTTTTGTTTTATATCAGGACATTACACACATCACAATCTGGCCCCAAAGTAAGCAATAGTTTGTGCTATGGGTACTAGATAACTGATAAATATGCATATACATACTAATATAAATAAATATTGGACACTCAGACACTGGAAAACATTCATGCTCATCACAAACATATACCAGTAGTGGGAGTCGATACCCACAACCTCCGACGCAGATGACAGGTTCGCTACCACTACGCCATTTGGTTGTCATTTTTGTCAGCAATTACTTGTGCCCAAACTATCTCTTCATGAGACAAAATAAGAAACCCCGAAATAAGGGTAGACAGACACAATCTAGTAGGTAACAACCCAGTTTCTATAAGTTGAAAGTGTAGTCTAGTGTAGTCACTTAACTTATTTGTAACTTAAGTAGGTACTTACATATAAATCCCTTGGGTCCTTGCTGTGTTAGTTTCATACAAAACGAGCCAGGCATATGAGATTCGTCGCTGTTACACTCAACCGCTATATGACTGTCCGTATCGAACGTTTTGTACGCACCACAAGTGTCTTCTAATAAATTTTGATAAGACGCACACTGATAACATCTTACGCAAAAAACTGTAACAAAAAAAGTGGTTAGTTACACCTAATTAAAAGTCCTAACGTTCGAAAATTGAAATATAGTTGTCGAAACTTCGATAAAACTTTAAAAGTACACATACCTGAAGGTAGGAAACATAGCCCTAGTAAAATAAATAATTTGATAAACATTTTGTTTTTTTCGTAGGTATCTATTCAGTTCCAAAAGTCTATATATATTTTAGAAATTATTTTTTTTCAATAGTTTTGAGGAGTCACACCCAAATCTCCAAAACCAAGCCCGCCCCAAACAAAATAAACAAAGTACAAACCATAGAGATAGACTATAGAGTGTAGACCACAGAACAGGTGGTGTCGCGTAGACTACTAACACCACAGACTAACACATCAAAAGACTACTCCGGGGACAAGTTGTGGGAATAACAGTAACATAAAAGTAGAGAGAGAGTAGAGTCTGTCTACTGAAAGTAGGCACTGAAATCGCCCGGCAAATTTAAAAAAATGTTGTAGGTCATCCCCAAAATTATAGTGCAAATATTGGAATAACTCAGTTTGATACTTGCAATTTAATTATTTTTTTATATTGGTTTTCACACAAGTCTTTATTAAATTGCTGACCCATTTATTATTTCTACCTCTCATCAGGGGGTTGGGGGTTCGAGTCCCGGGTTCGCGTCTTTTAACTGTTTGGAGTAATGAGCGTCTTAGGACTAAATATTACTTGCGTAGCTATGAAGGAAAACATCATGAGGTAACCTACATGCCTGAGCATTATGTTTTCAAAGGTGTAAGAAGCCCACCAATCCACAATCAGAAGTGGGAGCAAAAGGGATTAGGAATAATAAAAATTATCTTATTTAAAATTATACTAAACAAAAACAATTTACAATATAAATTAAGGTTTATTAAGGTTAAAATTTTGCATGATTGATATAATAAAACGATAATATAATATTGGCACATAACAGAGATGGTTTTCTAAAAGACATAATACACTAATTATTACTTGGGAGGATTTAAAACCAAGTATCAAACTGAACTGTTTTATTTACACAAGAAACCGACTACAACATGTAAACAATCTTGTTTTTGTGTAAAAGCAGCCTATTTTTGTTGTTGTTTTTCTTTGAATTTTGATATTAAACAAAGCAGTAACTCCCGCACTCCACTTTTAATTGTTTTATTCATTTTTTCACCCGATCACAGTAAATCCGCACTAAATACGATCACAGAAAAATATCAACAACCGCCATCTTCCTTTGCCGATTGACGTGTCAGTGCTGCCATTTAAAAAGTTTTGAAAAAATCCGAGTCTCTACTTTCATTAGACAGACTTTAGTATATCCTTGCATAAAACATCTTCTTATGTTTATAGTCTATTCGCTTAGAATTTTTTTGTTAAAGTACATGCGCACGGTCGGTGTTGTTTGATGTCCTTTGACAATACCGATCTCTCGTTAGATAGTAGTTGGTATATTCCTTGCATAAATCAGTCATTTAAAAATCCCGCCAGTGCGATTTTAAAAATCCCGCCAAAATTAGTTTCTTGATAATCCGTAGTGGCGCTGCTTGTAGTGTAGAATACTTTATCTAAGTACCTAGTGTGTAAACGGCGTGGTTGCATTTTTTTACATGGATATGGTATTTATATGTATTATCTATGGAGATCTTTCGTTAGAGCATGGAATTAATAAGTACTTCGTACAACAGTAAACGCTGCGTCTGGGGGAGTTCTTGCGTTAGAGAGTCAGCAGTGATTGCAGAGTAGTACCTATCTCTGCTTTGTGGTATTATTTTATTTTACTCTATGGCTTTGTGGTCTGTGACTTCTGAGTAGGTATATAGTTCCTTGCTTTTTGTTTTTTGTTTTTTGTTAAACATGTCAGACGATGATGGCGGAACCTTTAGGGATGTTCTCATAAAACCGCCAACCGGTAAATAGTGATGTGTTTTAGGGTTTGCAATTATCGATTTTCCAAAGTACCGATTTTCTTCAATACCACTGGACAGTGTCCTTTTTTCTTTAAAGGATTGTCAATAACTATAGGATAACAAAAACTACATGAATTTTAAATGGCTGATTTATTCCAATCTTATTAATTACAAACATTTTTTAATTCTTAAACGTAATTTAAAAGGAAATGGTATATAATACACAACCAGCCAAATTCAAATTTTATTTGGTTAACACAATATTACATAAAGTTAGTAAAATTGCAGGACTAACTATGAGTATCCTTCTTTTATTGCAAATGAATCCCACAATTGAGTATGACCTGAGTCACGTAACTCACAAACGAATGAGTTATTGTTTTAATTTCCCCAAATGAACACTAAAGTAGATTTTAGTTTAAACAAATTGAGAAAATAATAGCCATGGTAGCTGCAAGTAAAGTAACAACCAACCCTACTCTACCCCTAGTGGCCTCCTCCATCCCCTCATAGCCACCCCACGCCTCCAAGATAGAGATGTGATTAAGATTTAAGATACAATTAGATTCTGTATCAACCTAACACTCTTATTTACAGACAACACTAACACACTATTATCACAAAAGAGACTTCAGTCTGCCATGATAGTTTCAAGTCATTGTTACACATTAATATACAGAAAACTGGCTAGTACACACATTATTATCTCAAAATTCGTATTCACAGACAATACTAACCCATTATTATCACAAAAGAGACTTGAGTCTGCCATGATAGTTTCAAGTCATTATTATACATTAATATACAGAAAACTGGCTAATACACACATTATTATCTCAAAACTCGTATTCACAGACAATACTAACCCATTATTATCACAAAAGGGACTTGAGTCTGCCATGATAGTTTCAAGTCATTATTATAGATTAATATACAGAAAACTGGCTAATACACACATTATTATTAACTCAAAACTGGTATTTACAGACAACACTAACACATTATTATCACAAAAGAGACTTGAGTCTGTCATGATAATTTCAAGTCATTAATACATTTATTTAGGAACAGAAACTGGCAAATACACACCTTATTATTATCTCAAAAGTTTGTCATTATTACATTATTAATCATGAGCCCGAGAATTCACTATGACCTGAGCCATGTAACTGTAAAAGTAATTATTGATTAATTTCCCCAAATGAACACTGAAGTAAAGATTTTCATATAAACATATTGTGAACAACCAACCCTACCTCTCCCCTCAGTGGCCTTCTCCATCCCCTTATAGCCACCCCACACCTCCAAGATAAAGATATGAATAAAAATATATGATTCTTTATCATATTTACAGAAACAACTAACTAAAGTTGATATTTTATAAGCATTTACAATTTGCTACATAAATTGAGGAGATGAGTGCAGAAATGGGCAGATAAATATAATTTTATAAATTGAAGACCAAAAGAAACAACATTAATTACTTCGACGACGCACAGATCTATAACTGGCACCTTTGGTAACTTTAGTAGCAATTAAAGTTTCCATTTCTGCTCCCTTTTTCCTAGAATCAACATTGTGAATTCTTCTATTAAAATTAATGCACCATTGTCTAACTTGCATCCTTATAACAAAGAACCAAAATATTTTCAAAAACTGAAATTTGTGTTCATTGCATGTATACCAAGATGTATCGAGATTCTCAAACTGTTTAATAATATCAGTGTATATGTACACTTTACAGAGTTTTGGCAAGGTCTGTTCAATAACATAAATACAGTGCCATACTAAAGCAGACAAGTTACCAGATGGATAATACAATTTTCTGCTATTAGGATCATACTCCTTAATTGATATTAAAGAGTGAAATGGTTCAATTTCATTGGACAATAGTGCATTTTGACAATTTGGACATTGTGCACAATCTAATCTGGGAAACAAAGATCGACAGACTGCACCAGCAATATATGATACAGCATGGGTCTGGAAAATGTTTTCAGATGGAATACATTTATCAATGAAAATAAGATTCTGAGTATCATAACTTTGCTCAACGTCAATAATATCTGAATTCTGTTTTCGTTTGGTAACTAAATTTCTTAGACTTCCCAACATTTTATCATCATCATTGGTGCAGTTTGCATGCAATGATTGGCCAGTTGTTATATCATTAATAAGCAATGTTTTGTACAAAGCAACAAACTGATGGCAGTCAGGATGTGTGTTACACCCACCCTGTCCTCGGATCTGGCCAAAGAAATTTTCCAGAGGATCCTGGTTTAAACGCTTGAGACTCAAGAATTTTACGCCTGGAATCATTTGAAGGTCCGACCAAAGATGTTTCACAGTTTTAATGTCATGTATAAAGTTACGTAACGATAATGGCTTACTTTCTCTTGAGTCTGTTGCGTCAAATCGCATTGATTCTAACTTTTTCACTGCATTATTCCAAAAATCTATGTGTTTGGAATTTAAAGACAAAGCATTACGGTATTGACCTCTGTCATTGCCAAAGCAATTGAGGCTGTCAAACAGATCATTAAAGAACAAAAGGATCTCAGCAGTGAAATAGCCATTATCAATGTTCACAGATGGTACAGTATAATTATGAACTATTTGGAGATCTTCATAGGTCTTCATCTGGTTGGTCAGGACTCGCGATACACTGTTGCTAAACACTTGCGCAGCATACTTGACCTGAAAATATATAGTTATAGAAATAAACAGAGTGTTTTTGTCATAGGAGGATACGTTTTATAAATCTTTACAGAAGTTGCAAACCCTTTTCACAGTCCACTACTGGGTAAAAGTTTATTTTTAGAACAGAATGAAAGTGCTTTGCCCACCGTGCTGGCAAACTGTGTTGACAACATCAGTCAGTTGGTATACTCAACCTCCTTCTTTCTTTCAAGAGATTGTTTTAAACAAACACTACATTGTCAATTTCTTATTATTGAAATTATTGTCTTTAGTGTTTAACATTGATAAAAATTAATCTTTGGAACGGCTGAACCAATTTTAACAAACTTTCACAGTCAAGTCATGGATTTTTATACATGAAAGAGGATATCCTAAGATTGTTTTTTTTTTTGGGGAAAACGTCTATTTCACATGGGATTATCAAAAAAAAACTAAATTCACACAAGAAAGTTAGACTTGCCTTCATTTTATCATATGAATTTGGATTCACATGTTTGTCGGTTAGATTTGTAGATCTGGCAACACCACGTGCACCATCTATTGCATAAAGCCTCTCGATGAACTTCCACTGTGCACGCTTGTGCCCAATGAGCAGGTCCTTCTTCTGTAAATTGTTACGAAAGCATTTTAACAAATGGGGTACATCATATACATGATAAATTTTTTTATCATCAATTTCATAATGGATCACATAGGGATCATTATCACCAGACCTGAGTAAGTTTTCACGTGTATCAGATATTAATGCATTTATTGCAGCTACATTAGCAGAGCCTTGATCAGACACAGTTGATCTCAAAACAAATCCAGTTTTAAAAATTTCAGCAATAATTTCTTTGAGGATCTTTTTAAGGAACATTGTTTTGATACCATCCCGAACAAAATAAAATGCAATAGGTATTTTCCAAGGGGAAAATAGCCCACGCAACATAAAAACTAAAGCTTTATCAGCAACATTATTAGTGCGTTCTCCACCCCCTAGATCCTCAAAACCTTCTATTACACCAGTATGAAAATTAAAGTACAAATTTTTGTTAACAGCCATTTCATCAAATAATAATACACATTGCAACCCCATTGAATCTTTGTTCTTGGCGGCATCTGCCAAATGTTGAAAGATACAATCATTAATACCAGGTCTTAAGGGAATGTCACTCAAAAGCGAGCCTATAGTCGATTTGGCTGGTAATCTTACATTACATTTTTGCAAATATCTGTAACATTTTGGGCTTAATTTGTATAAAGATAGTGCAAAAATTTTTTCATCCGTGGTGTATCTTACTCCTTTTGGATTAACACCAGACAATCGTATCTGAGAATCTACAAGTAATTTACCAAATCTGTTTAAAAGGGGGTACTTTTTTATAAAGATTTGGCATTTTTGTTTTAATGATTGATACTTAGATTGAGCTTTTTGATACCTAGCAGTCATAATCTTTAAGTTGCGTTTTAATATAATATTTCCCTGATATAACTTTTTCTTACGAGGGGTGAGTTCATTTTGGTTCAAGCGGACTCTAGGTATTTTATCAGATCCCCTTGCACGTTTACGTGATATGTTACGTACTGGAGTGGTATGGTCTGGAGAAACAGTATTGCAAGAGATCGTGTTAGATGGGATGGGACTTTGTTGCAATTGATGTAAACAACTGACATTTGCTCTTGGCTCTATTGGCATATCTTCATCATGAAGAGAATGTATTACCGTCTCATGCATTCGTGAGCTTGTTGCGGGTTGTTCCCTTTCAGGAATAATTCCTGAAGGTAATGAGACAGGGCTTAATTGCGAGTAGTTAACAATATTTACTTGGGGCTCTAATGGCATATCCTGGTCTTGGGCAGTACCTAATGATTGATCTTTTTCAAGATTTTGCGGGGCTCTCAAGGAATGTTCTACATCAGCTGATGAAAGAAGTGACGCGCGAGAGGAAGTATCACAAGTAACTTGGTCTATTTGGCATTGGCCTGGAATTACACTTACTACTTTAATGTTGAGAGGTTCATTATCAAGTAGAGGAGTTATTTCGAGATATTTAACATTGGATGATTGAGGCGATGCCTCTAGAGGAGTTATTTCGAGATATTTAACATTGGGTGATTGAGGCGATGCCTCGACTGGGGTTTCATAGGCAGGTAGATGCAAAGAAGCAGGTAGATGCAAAGAAGGAACTGCATCTGAAGATAATCTAGAATTATTAAGAATGTGCTCTTGCTTGAAATGAATACTGCAAATCCTAACATCTTCCAATTGCTTGCGAGAGTATTTAGACAAAAATGGACAAACATCCAACCATACCTTCCATCTATCGGGGTTATTAAAAGGAATTCTATGTAAATTTAGTTTCATAAAACAAAAGGGAACACAGCAAATCATCACGGTAAAAAAAAATTTGCACAACACTTGAAACACAATTTATCAATTTAAACAGCATAAATCGAATATATCTCGGCTTAAAACTTTTTAAAAGTGAAAACGAATATGTAAATAAATAAAAATCAAATCCTGATAAATTTTCGTCTCCTTGCTGTTGTTATCACTTATCACTGCTTCGTAACGTCACCGCCGCCATTCTGTGCCGCCATATTAAAATAAAACTAAAAAAATTGAGAATGTGTGCGTGTGGTTCTCGAAGAGCGAGAAGGAGTGGAGACCGTCATACAAAATGAAAGAGATAGCAAAAACTGCTAACTGCCAACATTGGCTGTTCTAAGTCGGGAGGGACTGCCCCGTTCCCACTGTAGTAAAAGTTCTTCTGTTGTTGAATTGAAGTTCAAACACATATCTTACTGTGGATTTTCATGTATTTTTATTAGATTAACAATGATTCGTCTAAAACTCATAATAAGCACTGTCTTCGTGTTAGGTTTCGCTGCCGAAGGTAATTATTTCGTATACGGATTATGGTCACACCTAAAAAGCCACTAAAATTTATTATTATTTTGTACCTACTATTATTTATCATTATTTGGAAACTTGTTTCTAGTGTGCTGTATAAAATGCTGGAGCTGCAGATCTAATAATGACCCTAAGTGCTCTGACCCGTTCGATAACAAAACAGTTCCAATAACTGACTGTAACGAAGAGAAGGGATTGCCAAATTTTCCCGGCTTACGGCCCTCCATGTGCCGCAAGATAAGGCAAAAAGGTAACTATACAACCTTGAACCTACAACGATTTTAATTTGTTCTCAGTTGAATGTGTTCTCCAGCTCCTCTCCTCACTCCTCAGGCCCTCCATGTGCCGCAAGATAAGGCAAAAAGGTAACTAGACAAACTTGAACCTACAACGATTTTATTTTGTTCTCACTTGAATGTGTTCCGCACTCCTCACTCCTCAGACGATATTAAGTGTGTCAGGCAGCAGACCGAAAAGCGAAAAATTTATTTGTGATCATACCTATTTGGTAATTATTATTATTACCAACAAAAACTTTTGGGTGAGGCTTTGAATCGATTCGCAATTATTCGAAATTGAATTTCCGGACAATCTATTCACATTTTTTTTTTTATAATTGATAGGCTTGCGCTTGACTACAATCAAGTCTGATGAACAGAAATGATGAGGTCTAGGATGGAGCGCGCTTGCCTAGAAAATGCCTATTCACTCTTCTTTTGAAGGCACCTAGATTGTATTTGGCTGGGAACACGGAAGCTGGAAGGGTGTTCCACACCTTAGCGGTTCGTATCAGAAACGTAGAAGAAAAGCGTTTCGTACGAGTACGCTGGACATCAAACACAATTTTCACCAAAGTTTTATCACGTAACCTTTTATACTGTCTCTAACTTTCGTATTATCACTTAAATTAGACGAAAATTTTAAGAAAAAATTATTATTGGAAATTTGAGCTAAGCGAGCTCGGGACTTAGGGCACCCCGACTCGGATAACGAATAGGTGATGAAGAGGATGGCGGTTGTTTGGTTTGGGTGGTTGTGTGGTTGTTTTCTTTTATGACCACCCAGAAAGTAGGAGCCCCGCTCGACCAGCCCTTTCATAGTAAAAATAAACCTCGAAATTTTTAAATTTAAAAAATTTATTTCTCGGCAACTATTACGTTCCGACAAATATGGCTATCGAGCTTTTAAGAGGTTTAAAGCTCTTGTTATACAAAATATTCAATGCGGACGATTTCAAAACTTTTACCAAACTTTTACTTAGGCCATTAACCTCAGTTGCACGAAATAAATTAAAAAAATTTAGTGCTACTTAAACTAATTTAATCACAAGTAACATCTAAAATTTAATTCATTTTTTGACATTGATTGCGATTAAATTGGTTTAAGTACCACTTAAATTTTTGAATTCATTTGGTGCAACTCTGCATTCAAGGTACAAATATGTTGATATGTTCTGTTTAGAAGTTCTTGAGGAAAAGACCATAATAGATGTAACTATGATATAAAACTGCAATGCATCCCGTACTAGCTCTGCTGCTTGCATACAAAATAACATAACAGACATTTTTTCAATTTCCAGTGAATGGTGAATGGAGATACTTCAGAGGTTGTGCATATTTGGGTGAAGTAGGAATCAAAGGCGACGAGAGATTCTGCCTGATGAGAACAGGGACTTACAACATCTTCATGGAATACTGCACTTGCAACAGCAAAGACGGTTGTAACTCCTCAGCAATCACCGGCCCCATGCCTTTGTTGATACTAACATTGGTTGCTACTATTGGTGTATATTTAAAATTTTTCAGTTAAGCAAAAAGGCAAAAAGTGGATATTTTTAAGCGGGAAGCTGATAATTCTTTATCTAGCGCTAAGTAAGTTTTGTATCTATAAGTTACTCATAGTATGGGATAATAAGGTATCCCATTTCCTAGGATAAGCCAGCGGGACTTGCAAGTGGAATCTCCACAATTAAAAAAGTTACTCATAGTGTGGGATATGGCTTCCCATTTTAGATGAGCAGTTGTGATTCGACTTTTGGTAGGATCTTGATTATACAAACACTGATTATCCGATTATAGGATTATCTGGACTTATTCTTCGTGATTCTTATTACCAACTTATATTTTTTTGTCTAAAAGACATAATAATAAAAATATTTAATAATTATTTGATTTGACATTGAAATCTAATAATTACAGATACTTACCACTGGTTTAATTGGATTTAGATTGTCAAGATTCTACTGTATAAGGGTCCTTTGCTACTAGTACCTACCTCCAGTGAACAAAATCTCTGAATTAATCTGGTTTAAGGTTCAACATTATGATGAATAATTGGGATAAAGTTATTTGATCTTTTTAATTACTAATTGATCTTTTAATCTTAAAACTATTTTTTAATGATTATGTTTAAGCATACAGTTTGAATACTTGGTATACAAAAATAATATTTAAGGTCCATTTCTAGTTATTGGTCTTTTATTTTATTAATCATAATCATTTTATTGGTAATGTGTTTTTACACATCACAGGTACAATATAACTTAACATACAAAGTACCTAAGTAAGTATATAAACTATAAAGGAGAAAAAATCCATATAGGTTTAGGTATATAATAATGTAAAATATTATATTATAATCTTAAATGCAATATTATGTCATTTAATTATACAATCCAAGAGTTCTTTACAGCTTTAAAAGGACTCCAATATTTTAATTTATAAAATGTTATAAAACTAGGTATTATCCTGTAATTCAATGTCTTTTAATTTATTAGATTATTTCCTTTGTGACAAAAGAAAACCCTAGATGGCGCGAAAAAATGTCGCAAGTTCATTGGTGCCAAAACAGGGTTGATGAACACAGTGCACAAAATAAGACTGACATATTCCATCCAGTTTTTGTATTTTTAGGATAAATATAGCCTACTTTTTAAGAATTAAGTGTTTCCTTTTAATGTTCCAAAAATTACCAAAACGCTCTACAGTGAAATTAACAACTTGATAAGCTTTTCAAAATTCTGCATTTTCATTAATACTGTACCTAAGAGAAATAATACTATTTTGCCAAAAACTGTTCTTATTGTTCCATATTTATTTTACTAATGTTATTTGATTTCTCCAATGTGCCATTACTCTGTGCATGAAAATTTGCGCGAGCGTAGGGTAGCAACTTCTTTGCTGCTATGCAGGGCGCGACGTGGTGCAGCGTTACAGAGTAATAAAAGATACATACATCTATGAAATTTTTTTATCAATTAGATTTCACAAAATATTAAATTACTAAGTTGTAGAGCTAAAGAATAGATTACTAGTAAGACTTTTAATAATGATAGGATCTAATATCTATCATCCAAGAGCTTATTGGTATTTTTAAACGCCCCAGTATAATAATAAATTAATAAAAAACTTTCAGAAGACTGACTGAACTGATTTTGACAGGATCAAAGTAAAATAGGAATTGTAGGTAAGTACCTATAGTGTCTCACGAATAGTAAAATAAAAGACAAAATATTTTCAAATGGATATTTATAGACTTAAGAAATATTCAAAATAAGAAAAAATACATCATATTGTTTTAAATGAAGACAAAACAGCTAACTCATTAATTAAATTTTGATACTCATATAAATTTTATCAAAGAAGTAGGTAAAATAAAATGTACACAAGTTAAATAAAGAATGCAGTACATAATTTAAAAATCAACAAGTATATAAGTAAAACTGGTATGTACTAAAGCGGAAATACTTTTATTGTACAGATATTTTTTTATAAATAAACTCTAAAATTAAATCTTAACAGTAACAAAACATTAAAATTACAATGTCTTAGAATATTTTTTATTGAGAGATTATGGTTGCAAGAAAAGTTTCTCCGATTGCTTTTCATTTTCCAACCTCTTATTTTTCTGTATTCTAAAAGATTCAATAGTTGTACATTATTACTATTACTGGGTAGAAAAATATCCTTTCAAAAATACTAAAATAATCTGCCAGGGTTGCCAACTAATGAACGTTTTGTACATTAGGTACATTATACAGGCTAAGGTTTACAGTTTACACTTATTTTATATTATGCATTTCTTTATTGCAAAGTAATCAAAGTTACAATGGTAGTTGGTTCATACTTAAATATATTTTCTGATTGGCAATATTAGTTTAGTTTTATTTAGTTGGTTGGCAAATGGATGGAATTATTTATTTCATGGAATTTTTCTCGGAATATAATACCTGGGTATCTGAATCT
The DNA here is from genome assembly GCA_036785405.1 of Coenonympha arcania. NCBI lineage: Eukaryota > Metazoa > Arthropoda > Insecta > Lepidoptera > Nymphalidae > Coenonympha > Coenonympha arcania. Next base: position 10,029,527 of record CM072072.1, read on the forward strand.
CATCCCTAAATGCAGGGACCATTAGATGTTGAATATTAAGTTAAATATTTGGCTTTCGAATAATGACCGTAAATAGAAAAATGGGTACTGGTAAAAGAGAATTATACGTTGATAAATTTGATGTGACTGAGATTAACTGCGTGAAAAATAAATACCGTATCGGTTTTGAGAAAGTCCATTAAAATCAATCCATCAAATATTTTTAGATCATTCTCGTAGGTATAGGTAAGCTGTAGTTTGTATATATGGACGGTGGGTAGACATAACTGCTGCGGCCCGGTTTCCACCAAAGCGAAGAAGAGTGAGGAGTAAGAAGAGCGGCTGAAAGGAGCTGATGTCTTATCTCTTATAATATAAAAGTCTCGTGGCAATTTTTGGTACCAAACTCCTACGAAACGGCTGGACGGATTGTTATGAAATTTTCTACGTATGTTCGGTATGTGTGAAAATAGGTAGTACTTAAGCTATTTTTTTATTATATCCCTAATGGCAAAACAACGTTTGCCGGGTCAGCTAGTCTAATACATAAAAATTCTCATGGCAACTTTTGATACCAAACTTCCGAAACGGCTAGGCCGATTGTTATGAAATTTTCTGTGTATGTTCGGTAGGTCTGAGAGCAAATTTTTTATATCCTTAATGTCAAAATAACGTTTGGTTGGTCAACTAGTTTTTTTTTGTATAGAATTTTGTGCCGCAAGCGAGCTAGCGGCGTGGCATGCGATCGAAAGGCTTGTTCCCCGCGCCTTCACGCGCATTGCACGCACGTAAAATGTTGCCAGACGAGCATATGGCTCACACTGTCAAAAAGTTATCAGATCTCATGTAGGGCAAGACTTCTGACTTTATACACCCTAAAATACAAGCTCTAACTTCACAAACTCTACACTTTAGTTACAATAATGTCTTGGCCGTTTCGCTACCGTCACATGGGCGTACTTAAAGTGAAAAATAGATTCGATTGACGCACAGCTCAAGCTGAGCATCTCCGTTACGCATCTCCTCTCTGCATTGGTGGATATAACCAGACAGCTTCGTAGCGCATCTACCGTCTCCGCTTTGGTGGAAACCGGGCCTACAGCAGAAGGTTCTATTGGCATGGTCCCCAATAACTAATTACATCGCCTAACGTTACTTAAACAGTAGAAGGCCGAGTGGCGCTATGATCAGCGACATGGTCATGCCCACAGCGGACGCGCCGTTGCAGCCGTCGTACTCGCAGGTTTCACAGTACAAGGTGACCTCGTTGGCGCCGCTGGAGGACGCCGCGCAGGTGGTGGAGTAGTCGTCCTGGCGCTTCCAGGTGCAGCCGCGGGATATCACCAGCTGGCCTCCAACTGTGCATTAAAAAAAAGACTTTATAGTACATTTCAATATACGTGCGGAAGATTTGTCATTTCTTTAAGGAGTCCGAATAGGGACAATCCTCCACCGCCCATGGCCCAATCAACCTCGCGGTTATGGGGCCGAAACGCGGGAGGGCGCCCGTTCGGTACTTGCTCTTGGCGTGTTCCCGGGGCGCCTTCTTGACTCCCTACAAGTTGTTAATATTCCGAATAGGGACGAGTAGTAATGACAATTCCGCACGTTCACGTTTTCGCAAATGTTTTAAAAAACGTCGTTCAATAGTCGTTTTTTAAAACCATGACCATGCCAATGCACTGTTCATGTATGTATGTATGTATGTCTACCTACTGTTGGCCAACACTTGGCATAACCCCTCAAAGCAGGTGGATTGACGAAATTATTAAGAGTTGCGGAGAGCAGAGCTCACAATATCATGACTGTTAAGTAGTTATGTGAAATGGCAAATCAAAGAACAGAACAGTTGTTGGATATCAATTTAAGATGTTAGGTATTGTTTTCGACCTACCTAGATATAGATAGTTGCAAAGACTGATATCAAGGTACCTACATAGACATTAAAAACAATTACAAGATCGGTAATTATCAAGATAAACAGGATGTTCATAAAACTGATTTAAGATAAAAATCACATAAAACTGCGGATTTTAGGTTACCATGATGAGGTAGGTAGTGTGTGACCTCAGAATACAGAACAAACTGTGTGACATAGACCTAATTTTGCGACTACATTTACGTCAATATGCTAATAATAAAATGGCCCTGCGGAGGAAGACGAGTGTGAAGCAAATAGTGCAAATAGCCAGTGAGTAATACGAGTAGGTAGGTATCTGCAATAATTTGATGCAAGACTTGGCTCACGTCTAATGTAGGTAGAAGCGTGGGTAACTACTTAGGTGTTAGTACATCTGTATAGCAAATGCCATCATTGTGTAAGTACTCGTAAATTCTCTACTTTAGAGAGCTTTGCTGGTTGAGAGTTTTATCCAATTTCGTTTTTTGGAGAATACTTAGGTAAAAAATAATTAGTACCGGTACCTAGTTCAATCCACGAAGATACGTCCACTTCTCCCTAACTCTACGAATCGCTAGAAACATTAAAGCTATTGTAAAGGAGTGGAAGGAATGGACGCGTTTTCGTGGATTGAACTTTACTTACTTACATATCTATGAAAATAGTAGCTATTTATACACAAGTTTAGAGATATTCTGTTCAGTAACTAAAGATTCAGTTGACATTTCCAAGAAATAACATTACAGGGTGTGTAGGGGTTAGTGCAACGCATGCACTTTTGGTCGCCTGCGGGCATCACTTGTAATTAATGTCAGTACTCGGCGAAACACTAGCTGTAACGCACGCTTGCTAGAGTGGGAATAAACCTACTTAAGTAATAGTTGTTTCATTTCCACCACTTCGCGAAGAATGAAGACGCGTGTAAGTAGGTAGATTCGAATTGTTTGTTATGTCTTTCCTAATTATTCACGCCGCAACCACTGAAGACTTATGTGAGAGACCTATGTGGGAAACTGATATTCACGAGGGCGGCGCCACGGGTAAAAACTAGTCTTAACTCTTAGATACCTATAGGCAAAGTAGCTGGGTAAACTACGGTAGGTACCTACGCGAAACATGAATTGCTACTTAGCGGATGTCCGATAATTTCTGTGAACGACAAAATAAGGGCACATTGGTATTCATTCTCAGTGATCTTACGAGTGTGTGGATGCGAAGGTAAGTTAATTATCAAGAACAATAGAATTGATACAACAACTCTACGTCATACGCAATTTAGAGAATGTGATGACTTGGCAAATTGTTTAGCGCCACTTTATCAAGATCACGCTACCTACTGGACCACCATGCTGGAACTTGTGGTTTCTTTGTATCCATAGAATCCATTTGCTTCAAAATGTTACGAGTACTTCTGTTTCATTTACTATTTAGGTACTAATGCATCAATGTAGATTAGGGGCTCCGTGCCTTTCAAGCAAGGAACTGAATGAAAAAAGTTTGGCCACACCTGCTTAGCACATTTCTTAATTATCCATCATCAATCGCCTTGCAGTTGCATGACGCGACCATAGCCTTTTCTGTGCGGGTTGGCAGTCTTCGCTTACCTTTGATAACGTTATGGTTGAACATAAGCGTACCTACTGTATCGTATTGTTACCCTAGGGATGAAAGTAACTTATTTAGTCCCGAGACGGGGTTTGGCGCCCGAGCGTAGCGAGGAGGCCTATAGTTCGAGGGACTAAATAAGTCTTTATCCCGAGGTAAACACTGTGCTTTTCATTACGAATATAAGGAAAGTCAAAATAAAAATAGATATTAGCTAAAGAAAATTGAATAATTGTGTCAATAAAAATCACTGTTAAACAGAAGCCTAAACAAAACTCTACAACTCGAAAAACAAATGAAGATCGGATTGCCGCTTGCCACTTTCCCGCCTTTTTTTTCTTTGGCCTAGCCGGCGGGCTATGCATTTAGCTTTTTAATAGTCAAGTATTGTCTATAAATGTCTATGAATCAGTTGTCTTTACTTTATGAATAAAGTCTATCTTTCTTCTTGTCTATGGATGCACTCGGGTATGTCGTGTTTCATTTGAACTCCAATAAAAATGTGACAACTAGTTTTTTTTAATTATTTGACAGCTGTCAGTTGAAAACGATTCTCCCTAGGGCTGCAAAGTATTACTTTCAACCCGCTTCTCAGGCAACTTCATACCTACTTTCCGTGTATGAGTGATGAAAATATTATTTTGGTTATCGTTTCAGTTTTATTCCATGGACAATCGCGTAGGTACCTACATATGAATCGTAAATAAGTTGGCGCCTCGAATCCGCCGGATATGGTACCTAACCTCTGTTCTAAACTGATTAGTAGATCGGGAATTGACTGCATTGTTTTTAAAATAAAAAGGGTACCGAGTACCCACATAAAATATATAGGGATATTGAAATATGACTCGTCATAAGTGCCTGTTAAACCAGGAAATAACGTATATCACATCATATCTACTTAACACATCAACAAAATCAAGAAGATTTTGTTGATGTGTTAAGCTAATTCAATGGTAATTTCGAATTATCCGCTCTTCTTCCTTATCAAGGTCCATTATGAAGAGCAGCTGTTTAGGTCAAAGGGTTTGGTCACGGTCGACGATGATGACGAGTTACCTAATGACTTCGTCAGGTCTCTTATCACAGATCAGAAAAGTAAGTTTTTATATTGACAAGGATTGTTGATATTTTTATGTTGTGATTTTGACACTTGAATTCCCAATTTTTTTCTCCGAAAGTACTCCAGGCGGACCAGGCTCGGCACGAAGGGGTCGTTGCAGTATAGGAATGTACGTCAGTACTTAGTCGATATAGTTTTCTACGGGTGCAGTAGACACTTACTGTATTTCTTCTGCTTCTTGCACGCTGACTTGGACGTGGCGAGGTAGGGGTAGGTCGCGCCGGTGTTGGCGCCGCAGTACTCCAGGCGGAACAGCCCCGACGAGTCGGCCAGGCTCGGCACGAAGGGGTCATTGCAGTAGGGGTGTACGTCAGTACTTAGTCGATATAGTTTCCTACGGGTGCAGTAGGCACTTACTGTATTTCTTCTGCTTCTTGCACGCTGACTTGGACGTGGCGAGGTAGGGGTAGGTCGCGCCGGTGTTGGCGTCGCAGTACTCCAGGCGGAACAGCCCCGACGAGTCGGCCAGGCTCGGCACGAAGGGGTCATTGCAGTAGGGGTGTACGTCAGTACTTAGTCGATATAGTTTTCTACGGGTGCAGTAGACACTTACTGTATTTCTTCTGCTTCTTGCACGCTGACTTGGACGTGGCGAGGTAGGGGTAGGTCGCGCCGGTGTTGGCGTCGCAGTACTCCAGGCGGAACAGCCCCGACGTGTTGGCCAGGCTCGGCACGAAGGGGTTCTTGCAGTAGGGATGTACGTCAGTACTTAGTCGATATAGTTTCCTACGGGTGCAGTAGGCACTTACTGTATTTCTTCTGCTTCTTGCACGCTGACTTGGACGTGGCGAGGTAGGGGTAGGTCGCGCCGGTGTTGGCGTCGCAGTACTCCAGGCGGAACAGCCCCGACGAGTCGGCCAGGCTCGGCACGAAGGGGTCGTTGCAGTAGGGGTTGAGGTCCGACGAACACGTCCAGCACCTGACTGCCTCACCTGGAATTTAAGCATAGGTTCATTGTTAATTTTTTTTTCGAACCGTACAGCGGAGGGGGCTAGGCTTTTTCTGTCACGACAATCCAAAATCTCGTTTATTGTGTAATGTGATCTATCCGGCGATACAAGCATGCAATCAGCTGTATGGTTTGGCACACTCGTTACCGCGAGCTAACTTGACACAGCGCCATCTATCGAGAGGTAGGTATCGAGAGGAACTTCGTTTCAACCGAGTGTTCCACGACACTCACGCACTATTTTTTAAACGTTTTTGGTTTTTCCAGGATAGCAGGTACATACAATATACCTATTTAATGGGCATAATTATAATAATTGTAGTTTCGAATCATTTTTCGACTGAAACACTTTTTCAAAAAATACCGTTTCCTCTCTCTTATCTCCGAAGTTTTTCAGTTATACATTAGTATATATTATTTGTAAGTATATACTTACAATCGAATAAAATCTCATACTATAATTAAAATATTAGATACCTATCCATCGTTATAAAGTTCAAAGTAATGTAGGTATAAGTACGATATTAAAAATTAAAAATAGATAGGAAGCTAATTATGTATAATTATTAAAAATCTAGCCTTTATTTAAACTCAGACCTTGAAAGTGGGTTCCATACCCATAGTAAGAAATAATTGTAAAGATATTCTTAAAAATATTAATTGTTAACGCCTGGGAATTTCAGATTTATAAATTCAAAGGAATTATTAACGTGAGCAAGTTTTTATGACAGTTGATTGTACCTATTTCTAGAAGGTGACATCCGTAGGTAACCATCCAGTCGTCAAGAACAATAGCTTGATAAAAACTAGATAGGCACATATAAATATGAATGTAGTCAATGCATTTACGAGATTTACCTACAGTACAATGAGTTATTCCGCATCGTTTCCCACATTATAAATTAAACAAAAATATGAATAATTTTAAATAATGAATAACCGTAATTTTGTTTTTTTTTAACAAGGAATGATCGAACGAACTCATTCACTTGATGTAAAGTAAAAGCGACCTGCACTGAGAAGAAGCCCACAACAAACTCAGAAGGGTTTTGTTTTCTTAATCAGGTTCGACTGTATTACAATAAAAATATTGTATTCGTAGAGACGACCTCCCTGGCGCAGTGGCGGCGCGCTCGGATTCGAGTGGGAGGTCGCGGGTTCGATTCCCGCCACGGGCCACTTTGGAATATTATAATTTCTAAATTGACTCAGGTCTGGTCTGGTGGGAGGCTTTGGCCGTGGCTAGTTATCACCCTACCAGCAAAGACGCACCGTTTCCGGTGCGATGCTTGTAGAAACTAGAAACCGTTGGGTTAAATTTACTTACCCTTCCAAGTTAGTACGATACCATCTTAGGCTGCATCATGACTTACCATCAGATGAGATCGCAATCAAGTACTAACTTGTAAAGAGTAAAAAAAAGGTTCCTACTGGTACCGGTACCTTAGTTATAGCTACCTATTCGTTTTACGCTTTTCGTCAGTTTACCCACAAACCTTTTTCCGGAACGTTACGTCTACTGCTTCTGGTTTTTGCATAACCTTCGTTTTTACGACGCCTCTAACTTCTACAGTTAAATTCAAGGTTCAACGTGATTATTATGAATCAGCATCGTTTTTCCACGCTTCGGTTCCGTGACAACAGTAAATTGTTGTAGTTACGTAAGAAGTTATAGTCAGGTATTAGCTCTACCTACCTACCTAGTTTTTATAGGGTTCCGTAACCAAAGAGTAGAGGGTGTAAAGTAGGGTTCCGTACCCTATAACTAGGACTTCGCCGTCCTGAATATGATATGTTACGCAGACGATACGCTAGTAACGGCACGTGGGTTTTCTTATGAAGAGGTGGCCCGTCTGGCTAATATCGGGACTTCAATGGTAGTGGATAGGATCCGTAGGCTAGGGCTAGAGGTCGCCGTTGAAAAATCCGAGGCTCTTTTATTCTGCGGCCCACGTCGAGGACCACCCCGTGGTGCCCATATTACCATACAGGGTACAGCGGTGGAGTTGAAACCTCACTTAAAGTACTTAGGTCTGATTCTGGATGGACGGTGAACTTTTACTGAACACTTTAAGCAGCTGGTTTCACGCTGCGTTAAGGCGGCTGCCGCACTCAGCAGGTTGCTGCCAAACATAGGGGGACCTGCATCTGTCTGCAGACGTCTGTATATAGGTATTATACGTAGTATGGCACTTTACGGAGCTCCCATATGGTACCGAGCTTTGAATCCTCGCAATAAGACCTTGCTACGGAAACCTCAGAGGATAATATCCATAAGGACAGTCCGGGGCTACCGTACTATATCATGGACGGCAGCAACATTGCTGGCGGGTGACCCACCTTGGGACCTGCAGGCAGAAGTGTTGGCCGAAGTGTACCAATTCCGATCTGACAGCAGGGCTCGGGGTGAAAGACCGGAACCGGCGGAAGTTGGTAGACTAAGGTCACTTGGCTATGAGGCCATGGTCCAACGATGGTCGGAGGATTTGGTAACCCCAGTCGCGGGGCTCTTAACGGTTCAGGCGATCCAGCCGCACCTTGAGCAGTGGCTACAAAGACGACACGGTTCAATGACGTACCGTCTGACGCAGATGCTTACCGGGCACGGTTGCTTCGGTAAGTATCTGCATAAGATCAGACGAGAGGAAACGACAGAGTGTCACGAGTGTGGTGCTCTGGAGGACACGGTGCACCACACCTTAGCAGAGTGTGCGTCGTGGGAACCACAGCGGCATATTCTTTCGCCGTTTGTGAGAGGAGACTTCACGCTACGAGCCATAGTGAGGAAAATGCTCGAAAGTGAAGATTGCTGGAAAGCTATGGCCTCGTTCTGCGAGGGGGTCATGGCAATTAAAGAAGATGCGGAAAGGCAAAACGCATCTACAAATTCATTAAGTTGACATTCCCAGTACGAGAGGGATAAATGCCGGAGCACCGCAGTAGCATGCGCGAGCGATCCTGCGGTGACCCATAAAGGCACAGAGGGCTCCGCTGGGTTTTAGTGGGTATTCTGGCCGCCTCAGTGAGTCCCACATACCCGCCCCATTGCACTGCCCGGGGCGGGATGCGTAAATGCATTTCCCAGCGTCAAAAAAAAAATAAAAAAGGACTTCGCCGTCCGTCTGTCCGCCTGTTAACAGGCTGTATCTCTTGAATTGTGATAGTTAGACAATTGAAACTTTCACACTTGATGTATTACAATTAATACTAAAAAGTATAATACAATAAATATTGAAGAGGACTCTCATACAACAAACGCGATTTTTGTTCGTTTTTTGTTTTTAATTTTGTAGGCAGAGGTGTTTTGTCTTGACTCTTGATAGTACGGAATCCTCAGGGCCGATTCTGACTCATTCTTTTGCCGTTTATTATCCATATCGTTCAAGATTGTAATCGATTGCAATCTCACCACGGGGCTAGACAAAGTAACAGTCGTTTAGCGTTGACGACAGTAGATAAAAATGTATGGACAAAACAAGTGACTGTAGAAAAACTACGTGACCGTATAGAGGAAAACACGCTTTTTTGAAAATCGAATACGACAGTTTGAACGCTCCCTGGCGTTCTCGCAGACGTAGCATGACAATTGACAGTCGACAGTGAACAACGCAAAGCATAAAGTAGATTCTGCTTTCATTTGTTTTCATTCGGTCACGTGGTTTTTCTACAGTCACTTGGTTTGTCCATACATTTTTATCTTCTGTCGTCAACGCTATACGACTGTTACTTTGTCTAGCCCCACTGATGATAAGTGATGCTACAGCCAAATATGAGTCTTCCAGTTGAGGTGGTTGAGGTACTGAACCAAGTAGACCTAGGTCAATAAACTCTCACATTTCTCACTATTTTACCGTAAACTTCATTAGTATATTGATGTCGAAAGATACCAGTTGTTGAATTAATACACCAGTTCATGAGATGAGTAATCATCGTAAATAAAAACACGAAACCAAGACCTTCACTTGGTATACCGTTGAATCGCATCACTGCACCATAAAGGTCGATAGCTTTAGTTCTTTTTATTTCAATTGCAGTCACGTTCTCTTACGAGTTACGGCATAGTTTATTCGAGCACTAACTGTTTAGTCAAGTAGGTACTTGCCAAACAACAAAATAACAAGTAACAATGTAGATAATAGTACCTTCTGTATCTACCTAAGTTATTAGATAGGTATATATTCCGATGTATCACTTTAGTGTTCGTCGTAAATACTTATCAATAAAATTGATACGTAGGTATACCGGTTACATTCGCAGCAAGGCAAATATAAATCACAATAATAAATAATTATTAATATTCTAAAGCTGTAGAGTTTGTTTGTTTTTTTGAATGCACTTATCTCAGGAAGTACTGGTATCGATGATTCATGTTATGAAAAAATATTTTTTGTCGGATAGCCCCTTTATCGAGGAATGCTTTATGCTATATAACATTACGCTACCTATGACTAATAAATATGGAGCGGTGCATCAATGAAAAATGTTGAAAATGTAAAAATGGGAGAAATTATTATTCCTTTTGAAAAGGTTTCGCTGCGTGCGCTGTAATATGTAGGTATGACGAAATTATTCTCTTTCTAAAAAAAATCCGCGACACCATAATATTATATCTACTTCGTATGTGATTTTAGTAACGTAAGTGAAGAAGATTTGTAAATGTAAGTAAGAAGTTTTGTATGTGGCCTACCTAAGTAGGTAAGTATAAAAACTGTACCTACTCGTACTTTAAGTAGGTACATGATACTACTTTACATCATCACTTACCATCAGGTGAAATCGCAGTCAAGTACTAACTTGTATAGTGTAAAAAAACGCGATTCTTAAAATAAATACACACAAAAATTATTGTCAGTCATCCTCAGGGTATAAATTATAATCCATTTTAAGGTACCCACTACTTGCTACACAAAACAAAAGTAAAAACTGTTTAAATACACCGAATACGAAATATTATCAAACGGTTTGAAATTCTCGTTGCAAGGCTTGACGCTTGTATACGATTTCTAGGTATAGGTACGTGTTATGTTGGCATGGGTAAGTCAGTACCAGTAGCTATGGCGTTTATTGTATTTAAATAGATCTAGGACGTGACACCGTAAGGCGTATCGCTTGACAGGTGTCTGAATACTTACTTAGTACCTACCTACTAGGTATATACTTATCCAAGTGTGTATCAAGTTGAAAAAGTTTCACCGCGCACTATCCGATCAGTGGGTAGGTAGTTAACAACTCGCAATGGGTTAAAACGGAGGCAAAAAACCTATTTTTGTAATATTTTTTGCACAAGTTACCGACCTAGGTTAGTATGGTATCATGTCAACATACCATGCTAGTTACTAACTGGTGCAAAAATAATACAAATAACTGGTACACCATCTTGTGTGTTACACCATATTGGATTTAGAATGACGTCACACTGCTAACCACAGATATAATACAGTTTCAGGTAAACGCTTTCCATTATCGCCCACGTCTACACTACGCTTGCCGAGCTACGGAATTTTCCGGGATATTTCCGGGATAAAAAGTAGCCTTTACCTAAATAGGCGTCAGTACAAGTACCTATAAGGTATCACCATTCCCAGCTAATTATGGTTCTGTAGTTAAGTGATCGAAATGGAGTATCAAAGATACAGATTTTCACATTTATAATTCTAACAGGCTAATTTAATTAAATTGGGCAAATATAGGATACATATTAAAAGAACAAGGAAGACATAACAAGTCGGAATTAGGTTAGAGAAACAAAAGAAATCTATAAGATTAGTTTTGTGGCATGGCATGCGACAGTATCGTTTAAATGTCTATAAATATTAGACTATAAATAAATAATTAGGTTGACAAAAGTCGATGACCGCCTTTGTTATAAAATTAGCTTTTCCTATAAAGAGAATTTTATGAAATATTAGCTGACCGAGAATACTTTTTTTTGACATAAGATATAAAAAAGTAGATAACAACCTGCTCTCAGAGTTCAGACCTTGTGATCAAAATTATACTGAAAATTTCATAACAATCGGTAGAGCCGTTTCGGAGGAGTTTGGTAACAAATATTGGAGAATTTTATATTTTAGAGATAGAGTGGGAATTGATGATAATATTATTGTTCCATAGGAAATTAAAAACAGACAAATACACACAGACATTAACCGCAGCTGTTTGTTGTCTGTTGTAGAGAAAATAATGGACGAAGTAGTTTTGATACCTTTTGGTAGATCACAATGCCAATTTAACTTCTCGTAAATAAGATGTACCTACTCGTAAATTATTATTTATCTCTTCATGGTCCAGTCAAAGGGGATTGATTGAATTTATTTTTGTCTTTCTCACTCTCACGGAGATTTGGTAGGTGCGACATGCAGCGTCGCGGAAGAATATAGCAGAAAAACGACGTTTTACCTAATTACTCAAAAACTAAGCTGGTTATCAAAAATCCGTTCTAAGCGTTTTAGGATATTGTTATTACCGATACATTAAAACTAAAGTTACAATTACATCCTTTGTAGTTTCCGATAAAATATAGAAAAACTGAGATTTTGGAGCAACTTTTGGGAGAACTTTCTATCGAGAAAATTTTATCCAATCGTGTTTCTGCTTCTTAGCGATTTTAGATTAAAGACCCAAAATACATGACGTGTAAATTTGAAAGTAATTTTCTTTATAGTTTTTGCATAAAACTTCATTCAAAATCACCTAAATACGGCTTGTAGGCCGTTAAGGGGATTTATTGAATTTATTTTTGTCTTTCTCACTCTCACGGAGATTTGGTAGGTGCGACATGCAGCGTCGCGGAAGAATATAGCAGAAAAACGACGTTTTACCTAATTACTCAAAAACTAAGCCAGTTATCAAAAATCTGTTCTAAGCGTTTTAGGATATTATTATTACCGATACATTAAAACAAAAATTACAATTACATCCATTGTAGTTTCCGATAAAACATAGAAAAACTGAGATTTTGGAGCAACTTATGGGAGAACTTTCTATCGAGAAAATTTTATCCAATCGTGTTTCTGCTTCTAAGCGATTTTAGATTAAAGACCCAAAATACATGACGTGTAAATTTGAAAGTAATTGTCTTTATAGTTTTTGCATAAAACTCCATTCAAAATCACCTAAATACGGCTTGTAGGCCGTTAATTAGGGCTATCTTGAAAATTGACTTTGGGGTGTTCAAAGGAATATTCTAAAAGAGGATTATTTTTTCATTATAATCGTCAATCAGGTGCGCCTTGGCCCTTGGGGCATATATTCTTCCAGAATTTTCTTACCAGTTGCATAAAAAAATATATATATTCAGAAAAATATACATTTTACATTTTAAATTAATATGTAGTACAAAGTGTTACGTTACATATAACGACAGACGTAATCATTTACAACGATTTTTTATGAGTTCACCATAAAAAATCCACCAGTTATGGTGGATAGTAAACGTTTTAATGAAACCAACTAACGCTGGGCATTTCCGAGGACGAACCTATCTATAGAATTATAGGTAGGTACGTACGTACGTAAAAATATCTATTACGAAGTCTTGAATTGAAGCCAAACCAAAGCACGAATTATTTTTTACGATTACCTAGGTAATAGGTTCATGGCAAAGTTATTGCGGAAATGGCAGTGGGTATATTTTTGTTATAATTGATTCTTTGTTAATCAAATTACCTACACTTTTTGTACAACAATTGGATTTTCAGCTCGGTCCAATTGGTTCCTCAAGTTTGAGTAACAAATAACACCTGTTTTGTGCACCTACGTAATCACTGGACAGGGCGAACGGTGCGAAAAAAGGTCGCCAGTTTGCCGGTGTCAAAAATGCTTGTTTTATCACCAGCAGTAAGACCACGCTGTAGTTCGCTCAGCAGCCACCTATAGAATTTTGACAGATGGCGCTACTGATTGCTTGTACGAAAAAGGTTTACGTAAATCGTTCGGATGCCCATATCTTTAGGTTTCTTTATTTATTTAGTATCTATAAATTCGGGTAACTGAAAGAGATATCTTATACCTACCTACTGAAACTAAGTACAAGTACCGGTAAACTTCTTGAGCATGAAGTGACATAGTGGGGCAAGTTAGCACACAAGACTCTCCGCCGACGTGCACGCACTTACTTACCATCAAAAGGATCTGAAATTTGCTTGAGCGCAATCAAGGTCATGTACCTACCTACCCATGAAGTTTGCAGTGTACTATAACTACTCGTAAGTTAATAATGCTTCCACGATAATAATACAACGTGGAGATATTCACTTACCTAGTCAATAGAAAGAAAGAAAGAAAACTTTACACTGAGAAAAATAGTTGTAAGTTATTTACCGAATTTCACGTAAAATTTTACACAACTGTTTAGCTACCGAAGGACTACTAAATGCTTGGTTAATATTAGCTAAATGAAAAGTTATGTAAAAAAGTAATGAACCTGTTTAGTAAAATAAATAGCTAAATGTTTGATAACAATTACCTGAAGTATTTAGTGCAAGAAAGCTAAATAGTTCGGTAGGATCTTCCCAAACCGTTTTGTACATATCTACTCATCTATTTGGTGGGAGATAGCTAAATGGTTCAGTAGGATGTTACCAAACCCTTTTGTAAATATCTACTCAACTGTTTGGTGGGGGATCGCTAAATAGTTCGGTAAGATGTTACCAAACCGTTTTGTACATATCTGCTCACCTATTTGGTGGGAGATAGCTAAATATTGCGGTAGGATGTTACCAAACCGTTCTGTAAATATCTACTCAACCACTACTCAACTATTTGGTGGGAGATAGCTAAATTACTTGGTAGGATGTACCTCAAATATTTTGTAAAAATCTATTACACTGTGTTTTTGTATTTTACTGAAGTATGTAAGAATGCTTAACTGAATTTTTAAGATCTTGTTGGCTATACCATATCAAAATTGTACGCATCGGATTCATTTTCATATGATGTAGCCAACCAGATCTTCACAATTCAGTTAAACATTCTTACATACTTCAATAAAATACAAATACACAGTGTAGTAGATTTTTACAAAATATTTGAGGATGTACCTAATAATGAAAGATGCTAAATAAAAGGAAGCGGGTAACTTTATACAGAATTTATTCTCTAAAATTATTTAATTACACTTAACACTATCTTATACATCACTTATAACACTATCACGCTATCATATAACACTATCTTATGTACTAAATTCTAGTTATTAACGTTAAGGGGATTAATTATTTAAAAACATACACTGTATTACCTAGTGTTACATAGTCACAGAGTACAGTCTCTCAGATAAAAAATAACAACCATGAGGAAACCTGAAACCATAACAGTTGAGGGTGTCACCAATTATAACGATGTACGGCTGCACACTGTGTCCCAAAGATGCGAATTTCTCCCTCCTTAGTGTGAGAGAAGCCTCCAGATCAGTAGCCGTTGGGATGTGGGTGATGAAGCTTTCGAGCGATTCTATCTTTGATGGTCTCCACTGCTTCTTGATTTTCTGCTTGCGGACTGTGCTGGTGTTCATCAGGAAGGCGAGCGACATGAAGTCGACAGTGTCAGCGGTATCATCGTTCACATTATCTGTGAATAATAAAACATCTTTACTAAAACATAATTAGGGAATGACGGAATGCTAGGTACTTTTAAAAAAACTATCCAATAACTATATACACATGCAAATAAATGTAAAATATATGTACTCGTATTGTAGGGTATAAAGGTGTTTAAAACTTACACTCGGTGTGGTGATGAGATTCGGTGCGTCTTCGTTGGTGACGGCTTTCAGAACTCTTAGTTGGTTTGATAGAAGAACTGATATCAATAGCGGAACATCTAAAGTGATACTTTGCTCTGAAACAAAAGACATACTATATTATATAACTGCGAAGTGGAAACCGACCAAAGAGAGTATAAATACTACACTAGAACAGACTAAAATTCTCTTGTGTACCTGCTCGAGTCATAGTGACCTCAACGAGCTAAGGTGGACAAGCGGGCGAACGCTTATCGCATCGCCACGCCGCATATGCGGTATAAACTTCGCTTTTGCACGGTTACAAATAAAAATCACGTGTTGTTTTAACAATGAGACCTATGGGTACTACGATAGATAAGTACTTAATAACCCTTACCTTCAAATTATTCTGTGTAAACATCTCTAGGCCCCACGCTTGAAGGTGATCCTCGACGGATTGATCGGCCATTCTTCTCTCCTTACGGCACCGGGGCGGCACACACAAAGAGTATGTAATAAACTTGGGCACACGAACAAGCACACGATGTAACTCAACTAACGTTGCTGCTTGCTGCTTGGCTAGTGGCCTATAGTGGTAATAGTACAACAATCTACTCTTAACGGACGCTTCGCGGCTTCGCTTGTCACTAACTAGCACAGTTCTTCACTCCATCACTCCTTAAAAAATAATGGAATATTTTTTCAAATTACGTAGTATGTAAAGCGCCGAAATAGTATAAATCACCCACACATTTAGTAAACTTTAACTAAATGTTGTGTAGATCTCTACTAAGTATTCAATAAAACCTGAGACCTTTGGTAAAATTATACTAAACATTTGGCCAAATCAACCATACATTTAGTAAAAATGCTGTTCGGTTAAATATAACAAAGCAGTTTCGTTTAATTTTACTAAAGTTTAGCTATTGACAGCTAAACTGTAACGGTTAAATCTACCTGAAGTACCTACCTACCAGCGGATGATACTAGCTGCAGTACACGACTTCGGGTGAAGTTCGAATTTCGCTATAACCGACGGCTAATAGCTTGGCCCGGTGGATAGGTGACGTTTCTTCGCGTGTCCCTCTGAGCCCCAGTAGAGGGCACAGTGTCGAAACGTCTACACCTACCCCGGAAGAGGAAGAAAACCTTAGCGGAAACGCCCACAAGTCTGAATAATACTGAATAGTATTATTCTACCATATTCTACTGAACCCTGTTTGCTACTCATAGGTTAGCTGTCACGACCAAACAGCTATGTAAAAAAATTATTACATGTAAGGTAAATATGTATTGTACAGTTCAGTAATTATCTACAAATTCCCTCTTTGTCAAATGGCAAGAATCTACTGAACAGAATTCTCCACAACAGTTATGTAAGAATCTACAAAACACTACATTATTATTCTACAATATTATTAAGCTACTTATAGCTAATCGGTTAGCTATAATAGCCGAGCAGT
The DNA here is from genome assembly GCA_036785405.1 of Coenonympha arcania. Lineage (NCBI taxonomy): Eukaryota > Metazoa > Arthropoda > Insecta > Lepidoptera > Nymphalidae > Coenonympha > Coenonympha arcania. Next base: position 10,046,270 of record CM072072.1, read on the forward strand.
TATGTAAAAATGCATTTAGTAAATTCGTTTAGTAGAATATTACCGAAAATTTTGTACCTATTAACTGAACAAATGTATTACTATACTTAATGAGCTACTAGTAACCAAAGTATTTTGTTGATTAAGCTAAACTTTAGGTGGCAAATACTAAAGTTTAGCTAAATGAAAAATAGCTAAACTGTTCAGTAAATTCATTTTTTTCAGTGTATTTCGCAAGAAAATGCCACATGTAACAAAATACAAAACAATAAACCTTACGTACTAAAACGATGCTTATTGAAGATTCTCCCACTAGGGCAACAAAAACTAATAATTGCCCAAGTGATGGAAGCACCAGACAACGCCTGTCACATGTGGCACAACCCCCCGGAAAAAGCCCCAACTCAGCATGGTGTTGTGTGCCCCATATAAGCATGAGAGCACACAGCGCTGATTTTCAGTCGGAGCCTTGGACTGGGTGACGCCTCACGCCACGAACTAAAAAAGAACAAAAAAAATAGGTGCCTAGGTCTAGTTTCCTTTCGTTGCCCAATTAAAAAACTAAAGTATCTAATATCATTCAATGCTCGGGGTCATGAGTTCAATTCCATTCTATTTTTTCTGCCATAAGCGAGAGCCTACCCATTGTATTGAGCGTACAGTCTACGTGGAATCGCACCTTTTATCATCAATCACTTTATTCTTTCGACGCCACAATACCATGAGGTAGGTACTTAGCTACTAGCTACAATATGAGCAATACGCGATGTTTAGCGCTATGGTACTCGACCCGACTTACATGGGCGTGGTCATGGGCATAATTCGGAGAGTGAGTCGATAGACTTCTGCAAAACTCTCAGAAGGTATTGTAGCCCCGATTTACTTTATATTTTGGAGAGTGTGCTCAAGAACTCCACAACCTTGTGCCTCCTTCACCTTTCTACCATAGAACCGCGAGACGTCGAGAGAAGTGGCATCCTTACGTGGTTGATGTCGAGCGTACTCGAACGAAACGTTTTTTTCTACGTTTCTGATACGAACCGCTAAGGTGTGGAACATCCTTCCAGCTTCCGTGTTCCCAGCCACATACACTCTTGGTGCCTTCAAGAGAAGAGTAAATAGGCATTTTCTAGGCAAGCGCAATGACGATACATAGAAGTCATTGGGCAAGCGCGCTCCATCCTAGACCTCATAACTTCTGTTCAACAGACTTGATTGTAGCAAGCCTATCAATTATAAAGAAAAATCTGCTTAGATATTACAATTATTAAAATACTCAATCAAAGGTCAAAGGAAAGAGGAAAATATCGTTATACAAACTTCCTACGCACACTTCTAAAAATCAGGCAAAAAATTATTGCGGTGAAAACCAAAACTGAGCCGTATTTTAAAACTAATTTTTTTTTTAATTGTGACCAGCGATAAGTAAAGTGCGAATGTTTTATTGTGCGCGAGGAAATGCTATAGCATTGAAGGTTATACCTATGTATGCATTCTGGTGAATAACACCGAACTGATTAAATTGTTTATTTCAAACGTTCTTATCGTACAGTCATACAAGTGTCACAGATTCAAGAAATGTAAATGAAATTATGGCCCTAACTTATTTAGGTACTCACTAACCCATTCAGCGGCCATCCCAAATTCGTGGACCTTTTTTTTATTAAGGGGTAATTAAATTAAAGGGGTATTTAAATTGAGTTATTCAACCCAAATGTAGGTTGGATTTAATTCGTGGATCTAGAAAGTTGAAAATTTGAACGGTCTTAGTAGGTATAATAAAATATTTCAATAAAAAAATGTAAAAAGGATGTAGCTTATCTCTACATTTCTCATGCCAGTTTTTGTTAAAAAAAAACTCCTCCGAAACGGCTCGACCGATTGTTATGAAATTTTCTGTGTATGTTCAGGTCTGAGACTAGGTCGTAAGCTATTTTTTTTTAAATATTCTTAGTGGCAAAACAACGTTTGCCGGGTCAGATAGTTTTCTATATAAAACTAACTTGTGCGTCGTATGTTATACTTCATGTCCATAACTTTGAGTTAACTACAAATCAAATGCTTATAGGGGACATCATCAAACAGAGGGTCACAGACATCGTTAATTAGGTATGTTAAACTGCTTATAAAAGAGCAATTTGTTGTCTTCCGCCGTTTAGGACCCCGATGTCACATCGTTTATAGCTTCGATACTCAATTGCAGTCAACTTGCCAGCAACGACCCTTCATTTGATTGTTGAATACTTTATCCTAATATTTTTCTATCTATTTCGTAAAACCGTAATAAACAGGAATTTTGGCCATTACACTTGCGACCAGGAAAAAGTTTGGGGATTCCAACGCCGCTGAGGCGACTAATGCGACGGATATAAATTGACTAATATAAATGTATTGACGATCAGACAAAAATATTCTTTGAGTTAAGTACATAAATAATAAAAATAACATTACTTACTTTAAAAATATAGCTGTTATACTTGCGACCAAAGATTTAATGAAGAGAATAATTTTGTTTACCTGTAAATATTATCTTCCTATGAGGATGATTTGTAGGTTTGTAGATACTACATAGATAGGTACTTTATTGATTTTGATTAAAGTTAGGCACTTTTAGACAAACTGTACTATACATATATCATAATTCATTATTTTCCACTCTTCATTTTCGTTCCTTAGCTTTCCCATTAGGTTAGTGGGTTAATGGGCTTGCCCCACTTATTCACACCGTCGTTCCTTTTTTTATTGCTAGGTTGCGCTTGACTGCAATCATGCCTGAAGGAAAGCAATGATGAGGTCTGGGGTGGAGCGCGCTTGCTTAGAAAATGCCTATTTACTTGCCTTCAAGGCAACCAGATTATACCTGGCTGCGAACACAGAAACTGCAAGGGTATATACCACACTTTAGAGGTTCGTAACAGAAACGTGGGAGAAAAACATATTGTTGTAAGTAAGTAGTCTGTGAAGTGTAGTTGACAGATAGCTGAACTACTCTATAACTCTGTGGCATTCGGCAATGGACGTCTGATTAAACTATGTGTGATCAATCTAATTATTAATAGTTTTATTGAAACCTGGAGCCCCATACAACACATATCTTTCGAGTTCTGGACTTCTCTCTGAGATTTGCGATTTTGTGGCAGAAATATGAAGGAGCTATCAAGTCCAACACAGAAGTGATGCATCGCACTAAGTGGCTTTACGGCAGAAAATCTGCGGCAGCACTTACCATGATTGACTGCAAGAGACCACTTGAGGGGATAACTCCCCTAAATCCCAAAATAACCCATAAATTCAGGAAATATGCTATTAAAAGCTATTTAGTGACCTGCAGTTTAAAAACTATGCAGACTACTTTCAAATTTAAATCTCAGTAAGTTCACTCTGAAGCAGAAACACGATTGGATAAAATTTCCTCGATTAGAAAGTTCTTCCAAAAGTTGCTCCAAAATCCCTATTTTTCTATTTTTTTATCGGAAACTACAATGGATGTAATTGTGATTTTTGTTTAACGTGTCGGTAATAAAAGTATCCTGTAGTTTCGTTAGATTTTGGGGCAACTTTTGGGACAACTTCCTATCGATACCAATCGTGTTTCTGCTTCACAGCGATTTTAGATTGAAGGCCCAAAATACATGACATTTAAACTTTAAAGTTCCTAACACAGTTTTTAAACCGCAGGTCAGATAAATCGCTTTAAATCACCGTCTACGCCGTTAAAGGTAACTACTACGCAAAGTCAAGTTTCAACTAGGATCTACTCGTGCTACTATGAACTGCGTGTAGGTATATTATGGCCGTAGTCTCATGATCATTAAAACAATTCGAGTAAGCGGTGACTAACGTGACCCCTAACCCGCTTGCCCCCTATTCACGGTTTACCCTGGAAGGAAGGCCGGTAATAAGGAGCTCTCGGACTAACCCAATTAATTAACATCATCTATTACCGAATAGATCGCGAGGCCTTCCTTTCAGTGTTATAGTAGTGTTATTATCTCGCTGCAGACCCGGTCATAAATCATTCGAGTGTTGTTCTGCAGTAATGCACAACTCGACAAAGAACAACAAAAGCGAAACACTCGAATGATTTATGACCGAGTCTGCTGCGAGATAATAACACTACTATAGTGTAATTGTTCTTTTTGCCTGAGAGTTTTTCTAGTAAAAAATTCCTTTGGGCTCGTTGGGCATTTTTTAGATTGAAAAAAAACCATTGAACTCGCGACACTGTTACTGACACCTCTTGTAGGTTATAGGTAGTCAGTCTACTTTTAAATTTTGGATACCCAACGTAATTGAGTAATTGTTAAGTTCCCTTCTCTCAGCACTCCCGATATGCCACTGTTTTTTTATAGTTCCGTACCCAAAGGGTAAAAAACGGGACCCTATTACTGAGACCATCCGTCCGTCCGTCCGTTTGTATTTGGCTGTATTTCTTGAACCATGATACACACTTCAAATTTTCACAGATAATGTATTCCCGTAGTAGTTGTATGTAAATAAATGACAATGACAAATACCCTTCAAAAGAAAAATATATACACAAAACTCGGCAATCACAAGACTTACACGCACATATAACAAACAATTTTCAGATATCGACCTTTTCTGTAACTCCAGAGCTTCATTTAGGCGACAACTCAGAAAGTTTAACAGATAAATTCACACACACACACATACGCACTAGCACACGAACACACACACACACACACACACACACACACACACACACACACACACACACACAAAACACACACACACACTCACACACGCTCACGTCATGCAAATATTAGCTTCCTGGTTATCTATCTCAGAATGATATACTTTTTTTTTTTTGTACTTAGTGGGAAAATCTGTTATTGGCCATAACTTTAAGGTATTATATAAGGTATAAATTATTACTTTCTGTAACGCTGTAGATTTTCTGTAAGAATAATAAATAAATAAATAAATGGGCCTTCTGGCTTCTTCTATAGGTATAGATAATGGTATTGATAATGAAACCCTTCGTGTGCCTGTCAAACTCACACTTGAGGCTAGCACTTGACTGTTATCATAGCTAATCGAAAGTGTTGATACAGCCTAAGGTGGAGTGCTTGCCATAGCCTAGATCATGCATATTCAATCTTGATTTGAATTTTGAAAATACCCAAGTTGAAGATGGTGGGAAAATTAGAGGCTGGGAGAGTCCGTACAAGTAACTGGAATAATCTCTTTATGTCTTTTGTACAAGTAGTTAGGACACGAGTGTGCGAAGGGTGGACATTTTTAAAAGCTAGGGAAGGGGTTACATCTAAGTTAAGTATGGTCTAATAACTTTCAGATATTGTAATATGCAAAAGTTACTCGTAGAAAGAGTGGGATGTGGTATCCCGTTTCCTGGTAAGCCGACGGGAATCAGATTATACGAACACTTTTTTAAACTTTATTATCTTTTGCCGCTAAGTACGACAAAAACGAGACTGTGTTGTACTGACTCGAGTGAGAGAGGTACTAAGTATTATGTATTGCGTGGTAAGTTCGGGGGACTAAACTCAAACGTTAATTATTTTTTAATAATTACATTTCATGCCTGAAAAGTTTTAACATAATATCCCTTCGGACATTTAACAGTAATAAAGTCTACTGTTCCTAGGTATAACTAGATCGCAAGCTTACATTTATATTAAAGTCAACTGTTGACAAAGAATATTTATAGTTTGGTATCAATTTTTGCTGTTGGTTCACAATGGAGTTGTTGGTGAATCTAAAATGATCTATTCCTATGGAATATCCCTCATAATAATAACAATGGTTTAGTCACCCCTGGCGTGATTTGCCACCATTCGGCCAACAAAAGATATTAATGCACCGATGACCAAAGATATAAGGGTCGTTGCTTTTTTTATTAAATTAGATTAGAAACTATGCGGACTATGATTAAAAAAATAAACGATTAACAGAAAACGGTAGTTTTCTACTTTATGGAAATTAGTAATAAACTGAAATGATTAGAGTTTTCACCCATTATAGATTAGTGGAAGGTATCCCTATTTTTATAGACGGAAAATGCCTAACGCATTTATCCTTTTATTCGGGGAAAACGGAAGTTTTCTGTGGGGCTTGCACCCACTAAAATCTGTCTGTTGTCTGGACCTGACGGCGGGAGTACGGGATTCACTGTCGTATTCACCGCACGCCCGCCATGTCTCGACCATCCACCTGCCAGCCAGCCAGCAGCGAGTCACATCATCGTCGCCAGCCTGTCCGCTGTCGAAACCGAACTTGAAGGTGCGCCTCTATCTGGCCTCACCTCACCTTCTGGCCTGTCTATATATTTTGGGCGACGGATGGCTGTGCAGGTATCTCGACACGATGCAAGGATATTAGGTATCCATATGATTTTACATAAACAATGACTTCTGTAGGATAGGTACATATAGTAATCTGTGGGTACATAGAAGTCATTGTACAAAACACATATTGGTACCTAGTACATGCCTGTATTATTATTACTCGAAGTATTAAACTACTAATTGTTCGTAGTTAACAATTACTAGGAACACCTGCTCACATAAACGTCACGCTTAGTTGAAATCACAGGGGGGAATATTAATCTAAGTATGACTATTGTTATAATGTAATAAATTACTTACCCTTCCAAGTTAGTACGATAACATCTTAGGCTGCATCATCACTTACCATAAGTTCGCAGTCGGGTACTAACTTGTATAGAGTAAAAAAAACAATTCTACAGCACCGGTTCTTCTCAACTCACAGAATTTATTTCTGTCCTTGTCGCTCTTACGAATACCTACGTTGGTTGGTGCTTGTCGCACTTGTTCGGTATATTCTTCCACAACGCAGCAGCGTTGCGGAAGATATATATATCGAACAGAAAAACGAAGTTTTACCTAATTACTAAAAGCCTGTGCTAAAACGAAACTAAGCCAATTATCAAAACTTCGTTCTCAGCGTTTTTGGATATTGTAAATACCGATACATTAAAACAAAAATTACAATAACATCCATTGTAGTTTTTCATAAAAAATTGAAAAATTGAGATTTTGGAGCAACTTTCTAGCGAGAAAATCGTGTTTCTGCTTCACGGCGATTTTAGATTAAAGACTCAAAATAGGTACATAGGCTTTAAATTTGAAAGTAATTGTCTTTATAGTTTTTACTTTCAAATTTACTAGAAACTGCAAGTCACAAAAATTGCTTATACACGCCGTCTACGTCGTTAAATAATGAAGATGAGTCAAAACAGACGGTAAGAAAATTTTAGTAAGTAGGTGTAATGTAACCTACAAAGCTGTAGGTGTCTATCTACCAGTAGTTAAGTTATATATTACTATATATATAGCTACTCGTGCTGATTCACTCACTCATTGATCACCTCTCCTGAACAATTTTGTATGAAAAATTTTTTTTTACTAATCGCATCGTATAAAGGGGAAAAATTCATTAAGAACAAAAATATGGAGAGAGCTGATGAGTGAGGATTCGGAGACGGGTGAAGAGCACAGCCAAGGGTATCGATGATAGGTGGGGGGTGCTCGACCAAATGTCATTTGAAACGTCATCCAATTGGCAGTGAAATGAAAAATTTTTCAAAATGGCGGATTCAAAATGGCCGCCATACGAATTTCGCCAATATCTCGAAGAGTATAAAAGATGGAAGAACGGTTTCTTGACAAAAAGTGATCAAGATTCAAAGGTCTACTCGATGGATAGAAAAAAAAATCAAAATGGCGGAATTTATTTTTTTTCATACAAAATGTAAGGGGAATTATAAAGGGATTTTTTTAAAGGCGGGAAGACAGCACGCGGGCCACATGTGGCCCGCGCCCTCACGCGGCCTACTAGTTAATATATATATAGCTACTCGTGCTGATTGGCCACTGACTGACTCACTGACTGATTGATCACCTCTCCTGAACAATTTTGTATGAAAAATTTTTTTTTCATGGATGAGGTCGTATAGAAGAAAAAAATTCATTCGGAGGAAAAATACGGAGATAGCTGATGATTGAGGATTTGGGAGACGGGTGAAGAGCACGGCCAGGGTATCGAAGATAGGTGGGGGGTGCTCGACCAAATGTCATTTGAAACGTCATCCAATTGGCAGTGAGCTGAAAAAAAATTCAAAATGGCGGATTCAAAATGGCCGGCATTCGAATTTCGTCGATATCTCAGAAAGTATAAAAGATGGAAGAACGGTTTCTTGACAAAAGTTGATCAGGATCCGAAGGTCTATACGATGGATAGAAAAAAAATTCAAAATGGCTGACTTTATTTTTTTCATAGAAAATGTATTGGGAATTTTGTAGGGGTTTTTATGGGCGGGAAGACAGCACGCGGGCCACATGTGGCCCGCGCCCCCACGCATCCTACTAGTTACTATATATATAGCTGCTCGTGCTGATTGGCCACTGACTGACTCATTGATCACCTCTCCTGAACAATTTTGTATGAAAAAATTTTTTTTCAATTGCCATTTCGTATAGAAGGGAAAAAATCATTAAGAACAAAAATATGGAGAGAGCTGATGATTGAGGATTCGGAGACGGGTATAGAGCACAGCAAAGGGTATTGCAGATAGGTGGGCTGTGCTCGACCAAATGTCATTTAAAACGTCATCCAATTGGCAGTTAGCTGAAAAAAATTTCTAAACGGCGGATTCATAATGGCCGCCATTCGAATTTCATCGATATCTCGGAAAGTATAAAAGATGGAAAAACGGTTTCTTAACAAGAGGTGATCAGGACCCGAAGGTCTATTCGATAAACAGAAAAAAAAAATCAAAATGGCGGAATTTATTTTTTCATAGAAAATGTATGGGGAATTTTAAATGGATTTTTTTATGGGCGGGAAGACAGCACGCGGGCCACATGTGGCCCGCGCCTCCACGCGACCTACTAGTTATACTATATATAGCTCGATTACCACTGACTCACTCACTGACATATACAATTGTTCTCCCAGAAGGAGACTGAAAACGATATAATGATGTATGGGGGATGTGTTTGGGTGGGGGATTCGAGTATGGGAAAAATCTGACATTTCCGAAAAACAAGATGGCGGCCGAAGTGATTTCTGTAACTTTTTTGTATTCCGACCGATTTTGTTCAAACTCGCAACGATTGTAGATGTTAGTAAACGATTAATAGAAAAAATGGAAAATTTTGGAAAAACAAGATGGCGGCCGAGATTTTCGCAAAATTTTCTCCTGTAAAATTTTGTATGAAATTTTTTTTTTTCACAAACACTTTCGTAAAGAGGAGAACTATTTCTTTCGGGGACAGTATGGAGAGAGCTGATGATTGAGGATCTTGGAGACGGGTGAAGAGCACGCTAAAGGTATTGGAGATAGGTGGGGGGTGCTCGACCAAATGTCATTTGAAACCTCGTCCAATTTCCAATGAGCTGAAAAAAAATTCAAAATGGCGGAAAAAACATGGCCGCCATACAAATTTTGTTGGTCTCTATCTCGGAGGGTATGACAGTTGGAAAAGTGGTTTCATAGCAAAAGATGATCGAAATGGGGATATCTATTTAGTGACAAGAAAAAATTCGAAATGGCGGAATTTTTTTTTCATAAAAAATGTATGGCAGAGACCTAGAAGGAGACGGAAAACGATAATATGATGTTTATGGGATGTGTTTGGGTACGGGATTCGAGTAGGGGGAAAATATAACATTTCCGAAAAACAAGATGGCGGCCGACGTGATTTATGGAACTTTTTTGTTTTCCGACCGATTTCGTTCAAACTCGCAACGATTGTAGATATTAGTAAACAATTAATAGAAAAAATTAAAAATTTTAGAAAAACAAGATGGCGGCCGAGATTTTCGCAAAATTTTCTCCTGTAAAATTTTGTATGAAAAAATTTTTTTTTACAAACACTTTCGTAAAGAGGAGAACTATTTCTTTCGGGGACAGTATGGAGAGAGCTGATGATTGAGGATTTCGGAGACGCGTGAAGAGCCCGCTTCAGGTGTAAAAGATAGGTAGGGAGTGCTCGACCAAATGTCATTCAAAACCTCGTGCAATTGCCAATGCGCTGAAAAAAAATTCAAAATGGCGGAAAAAACATGGCCGCCATACAAATTTTGTTGGTCTCTATCTCGGAGGGTATGACAGTTGGAAAAGTGGTTCCATAGCAAAAGATGATCGAAATGGGGATATCTATTTAGTGACAAGAAAAAAATTCATAATGGCGGAATTTTTTTTTTCATAAAAAATGTATGGCGATTGGGTACCTACATACTAATTTTTGCTAAATCCGGGTATGAGCGACCACGTAAATTGCTACAAGCAGTTACGCGGTCCGCTTTAGCGGGCCGCGCCCCCACGCGAAAAACTAGTTATTATTATAATATATATAGCTTTATTATAATATATATAGCTCGATTACCACTCACTCACTGACTGATTGACATAATTGTTCTCCCAGAAGGAGACTAAAAACGATATAATGATGTATGGGGGATGTGTTCGGGTGGGGGATTCGAGTATGGGAAAAATCTGACATTTCCGAAACACAAGATGGCGGCCGACGTGATTTCTGTAACTTTTTTGTTTTCCGACCGATTTCGTTCAAACTCGCAACGATTGTAGATAATAGTAAACGATTAATAGAAAAAATGGAAAATTTTGGAAAAACAAGATGGCGGCCGAGATTTTCGCAAAATTTTCTCCTGTAAAATTTTGTATGAAAAATTTTTTTTCACAAACACTTTCGTAAAGAGGAGAACTATTTCTTTTGGAGACAGAATGGAGAGAGCTGATGATTGAGGATCTTGGAGACGGGTGAAGAGCACGCTAAAGGTATTGGAGATAGGTGGGGGGTGCTCGACCAAATGTCATTCGAAACCTCGTCCAATTACCAATGAGCTGAAAAAAAATTCAAAATGGCGGAAAAAACATGGCCGCCATACAAATTTTGTTGGTCTCTATCTCGGAGGGTATGACAGTTGGAAAAGTGGTTTCATAGCAAAAGATGATCGGAAGGGGGATATCTATTTAGTGACAAGAAAAAAAATTCAAAATGGCGGATTTTTTTTTTCATACTTAATTGTATGGCGATTGGGTACCTACCTACTAATTTTTGCTAAATCCGAGTATGACCGACCACGTAAATTGCTACAAGCAGTTACGCGGTCCGCTTTAGCGGGCCGCGCCCCCACGCGAAAAACTAGTTATTATAATATATATAGCTCGATTACCACTGACTCACTCACTGACTCACTCATTGACATAATTGTTCTCCCAGAAGGAGACTGAAAACGATATAATAATGTATGGGAGATATGTTCAGAAGTGGGATTCGAGTAGGGAAAAATTATGACATTTCAGAAAAACAAGATGGCGGCCGACGTGATTTCTGTAACTTTTTTGTTTTCCGACCGATTTCGTTTAAACTCGCAAAGATTGTAGATATTAGTAAACGATTAATAGAAAAAATGGAAAATTTTGGAAAAACAAGATGGCGGCCGAGATTTTCGCAAAATTTTCTCCTGTAAAATTTTGTATGAAAAAATTTTTTTTCACAAACACTTTCGTAAAGAGGACAACTATTTCTTTCGGGGACAGTATGGAGAGAGCTGATGATTGAGGATCTTGGAGACGGGTGAAGAGCACGCTAAAGGTATTGGAGATAGGTGGGGGGTGCTCGACCAAATGTCATTTGAAACCTCGTCCAATTACCAATGAGCTGAAAAAAAATTCAAAATGGCGGAAAAAACATGGCCGCCATACAAATTTTGTTGGTCTCTATCTCGGAGGGTATGACAGTTGGAAAAGTGGTTTCATAGCAAAAGATGATCGAAATGGGGATATCTATTTAGTGACAAGAAAAAAAATTCAAAATGGCGGAATTTTTTTTCATACTAAATTGTATGGCGATTGGGTACCTACCTACTAATTTTTGCTAAATCCGAGTATGACCGACCACGTAAATTGCTACAAGCAGTTACGCGGTCCGCTTTAGCGGGCCGCGCCCCCACGCGAAAAACTAGTTATATATATAGCTCGATTACCACTGACTGACTCACTCACTCACTGACTCATTGACACAATTGTTCTCCCAGAAGGAGACTGAAAACGATATAATGATGTATGGAGGATGTGTTCGGGTGCGGGATTCGAGTAGGGAAAAATTATGACATTTCAGAAAAACAAGATGGCGGCCGACGTGATTTCTGTAACTTTTTTGTTTTCCGACCGATTTCGTTTAAACTCGCAACGATTGTAGATATTAGTAAACGATTAATAGAAAAAATGGAAAATTTTGGAAAAACAATATGGCGGCCGAGATTTTCGCAAAATTTTCTCCTGTAAAATTTTGTATGAAAAAACTTTTTTTCACAAACAGTTTCGTAAAGAGGAGAACTATTTCTTTCGGGGACAGTATGGAGAGAGCTGATGATTGAGGATCTTGGAGACGGGTGAAGAGCACGCTAAAGTTATTGGAGATAGGTGGGGGGTGCTCGACCAAATGTCATTTGAAACCTCGTCCAATTACCAATGAGCTGAAAAAAAATTCAAAATGGCGGAAAAAACATGGCCGCCATACAAATTTTGTTGGTCTCTATCTCGGAGGGTATGACAGTTGGAAAAGTGGTTTCATAGCAAAAGATGATCGAAATGGAGATATCTATTTAGTGACAAGAAAAAAAGATCAAAATGGCGGATTTTTTTTTTCATACTTAATTGTATGGCGATTGGGTACCTACCTACTAATTTTTGCTAAATCCGAGTATGACCGACCACGTAAATTGCTACAAGCAGTTACGCGGTCCGCTTTAGCGGGCCGCGCCTCCACGCGAAAAACTAGTTATAATATATATAGCTCGATTACCACTCACTCACTGACTCACTGACATATACAATTGTTCTCCCAGAAGGAGACTGAAAACGATATAATGATGTATGGGGGATGTGTTCGGGTGGGGGATTCGAGTATGGAAAAAATCTGACATTTCCGAAAATCAAGATGGCGGCCGACGTGATTTCTGTAACTTTTTTGTTTTCCGACCGATTTCGTTCAAACTCGCAACGATTGTAGATATTAGTAAACGATTAATAGAAAAAATGGAAAATTTTGGAAAAACAAGATGGCGGCCGAGATTTTCGCAAAATTTTCTGCTGTAAAATTTTGTATGAAAAAATTTTTTTTCACAAACACTTTCGTAAAGAGGAGAACTATTTCTTTCGGGGACAGTATGGAGAGAGCTGATGATTGAGGATCTTGGAGACGGGTGAAGAGCACGCTTAAGGTATTGGAGATAGGTGGGGGGTGCTCGACCAAATGTCATTTGAAACCTCGTCCAATGACCAATGAGCTAAAAAAAAAATTCAAAATGGCGGAAAAAACATGGCCGCCATACAAATTTTGTTGGTCTCTATCTCGGAGGGTATGACTGTTGGAAAAGTGGTTTCATAGCAAAAGATGATCGAAATGGGGATATCTATTTAGTGACATGAAAAAAAAATCAAAATGGCGGAATTTTTTTTTTCATACTAAATTGTATGGCGATTGGGTACCAACCTACTAATTATTGCTAAATCCGAGTATGAGCGACCACGTAAATTGCTACAAGCAGTTACGCGGTCCGCTTTAGCGGGCCGCGCCCCCACGCGAAAAACTAGTTATTATTATACTATATATAGCTCAATTACCACTGACTCACTCACTCACTGACTGACATATACAATTGTTCTCCCAGAAGGAGACTGAAAACGATATAATGATGTATGGGGGATGTGTTTGGGTGGGGGATTCGAGTATGGGAAAAATCTGACATTTCCAAAAAACAAGATGGCGGCCGACGTGATTTCTGTAACTTTTTTGTATTCCGACCGATTTCGTTAAAACTCGCAACGATTGTAGATATTAGTAAACGATTTATATAAAAAATGGAAAATTTTGGAAAAACAAGATGGCGGCCGAGCTGTGGTTTTTTAAAATTTTTCATTTTTCGACCCCAAACCGCGGCGCCACAGATCCTAAACGGGGTACTCAACGATGATGATTTTTTCTTGTTTCGCCCCCAATTATCCTGAATTTTGACAGAACGGGAGTAATTTGTCAAAATCCAAGATGGCGGCTGTTCTGGTCGCCGATCAGTCTGAGGTACGAAAAAACGCAATTTTAAAATTCAAATTTCACACACTTGGCAACATCGGAGCGTTTCGACTTCTATGGGGCGATCGTGAGTACAGACTCGAAGTATTGAGTGGGGGAAAAAAAATTACCCCACTTCTCGGGAAATTTCGAGATTTTCCCCAAAAAGTAAAAAATCGAAATACGGACTTTTTGCGAAATCCGAGTATGAGCGATCACGTGTCTTACTCGTACAAATGACATTTGGGTATTTTTGTCGCCCGGCACTGGCAACATTGGAATCTATCAAAGTAAAAGTGATTTTCGACATGGTCACTTTTCAGGGGCAATCATGTCGCCTGGGTGCGAGCGAGATGAAAAATTTAAAAGTAATACGAAGCGGCATATCCTGTAGTTACTAGGAAACGTACTAAACTATGCAAAATATTTCTGTGAAATGCGGTGGCGGCCATTTTGTATTCATTTAATTCTTTTGAATATTTTAATCGTGTTTTTGAGGCACTTGGCAACATTTCGGAAAGTCAACATGTATGAACCGATTGTGTAACTCGACGAGCAGTATCGAAATATCAAAGCAGTGTTGCCACATTTGGGGTAGTTTTCGCGATTTTCCCCAAAATGTCCTCCTGTAAAATTTTGTATGAACAATTTTTTTTTCACTTGTGGCTTCGTATAGAAGTCAAGAAATGACTCGGTGAAAAATATGGAGAGAGCTGATGATTGAGGATTTCGGAGACGGGTGAAGGGCTCAGCCAGGGTATTGAAGATAGGTGGGGGGTGCTCGACCAAATGTCATTCAAAACCTCGTGCAATTGCCAATGCGCTGAAAAAAATTTCAAAATGGCGAAAAAAAGATGGCCGCCATACAAATTTCGTGGGTGTCTATCTGAGAAAGTATGAAAGATAGAAAAGTGGTTTCTTAGCAAGAGATGATCAGGACGAAGAGTTCTATTTATTGAAAAGAAAAAAAATTCAAAATGGCGGAACATTTTTTTTTTTTCATACTAAATTGTATGGCGATTGGGTACCTACTATAAGAAAATCCAAAGTTTTTGCTAAATCCGAGTATGAGCGACCACGTAAATTGCTACAAGCAGTTACGCGGTCCGCTTTAGCGGGCCGCGCCCCCACGCGAAAAACTAGTTATTATACTATATATAGCTCGATTACCACTGACTCACTGACTGACATATACAATTGTTCTCCCAGAAGGAGACTGAAAACGATATAATGATGTATAGGGGATGTGTTCGGGTGGGGGATTTGAGTATGGGAAAAATCTGACATTTCTGAAAAACAAGATGGCGGCCGACGTGATTTCTGTAACTTTTTTGTATTCCGACCGATTTCGTTCAAATTCGCAACGATTGTAGATATTAGTAAACGATTTATAGAAAAAATGGAAAATTTTGGAAAAACAAGATGGCGGCCGAGATTTTCGCAAAATTTTCTCCTGTAAAATTTTGTATGAAAAATTTTTTTTTCACAAACACTTTCGTAAAGAGGAGAACTAATTCTTTCGGGGACAGAATGGAGAGAGCTGATGATTGAGGATCTTGGAGACGGGTGAAGAGCACGCTAAAGGTATTGGAGATAGGTGGGGGGTGCTCGACCAAATGTCATTTGAAACCTCGTCCAATTACCAATGAGCTGAAAAAAAATTTAAAATGGCGGAAAAAACATGGCCGCCATACAAATTTTGTTGGTCTCTATCTCGGAGGGTATGACAGTTGGAAAAGTGGTTTCATAGCAAAAGATGATCGAAATGGGGATATCTATTTAGCGACAAGAAAAAAAATTCAAAATGGCGGAATTTTTTTTTCATAAAAAATGTATGGCGATTGGGTACCTACCTACTAATTTTTGCTAAATCCGAGTATTAGCGACCACGTAAATTGCTACAAGCAGTTACGCGGTCCGCTTTAGCGGGCCGCGCCCCCACGCGAAAAACTAGTTATTTTATAATATATATAGCTCGATTACCACTCACTCACTGACTCACTCACTCATTGACATAATTGTTCTCCCAGAAGGAGACTGAAAACGATATAATGATGTATGGGGGATGTGTTCGGGTGCGGGATTCGAGTAGGGAAAAATTATGACATTTCAGAAAAACAAGATGGCGGCCGACGTGATTTCTGTTACTTTTTTGTTTTCCGACCGATTTCGTTCAAACTCGCAACGATTGTAGATATTAGTAAACGATTAATAGAAAAAATGGAAAATTTTGGAAAAACAAGATGGCGGCCGAGATTTTCGCAAAATTTTCCCCTGTAAAATTTTGTATGAAAATTTTTTTTTTCACAAACACTTTCGTAAAGAGGAGAACTATTTCTTTCGGGGACAGTATGGAGAGAGCTGATGATTGAGGATCTTGGAGACGGGTGAAGAGCACGCTGAAGGTATTGGAGATAGGTGGGGGGTGCTCGACCAAATGTCATTTGAAACCTCGTCCAATTACCAATGAGCTGAAAAAAAATTCAAAATGGCGGAAAAAACATGGCCGCCATACAAATTTTGTTGGTCTCTATCTCGGAGGGTATGACAGTTGGAAAAGTGGTTTCATAGCAAAAGATGATCGAAATGGGGATATCTATTTAGTGACAAGAAAAAAAATTCAAAATGGCGGAATTTTTTTTTTCATAAAAAATGTATGGCGATTGGGTACCTACCTACTAATTTTTGCTAAATCCGAGTATGAGCGACCACGTAAATTGCTACAAGCAGTTACGCGGTCCGCTTTAGCGGGCCGCGCCCCCACGCGAAAAACTAGTTATTATAATATATATAGCTCGATTACCACTCACTGACTCACTGACTGATTGACATAATTGTTCTCCCAGAAGGAGTCTGAAAATGATATAATGATGTATGGGGGATGTGTTTGGGTGCGGGAGTCGAGTAGGGAAAAATTATGACATTTCAGAAAAACAAGATGGCGGCCGACGTGATTTCTGTAACTTTTTTGTTTTCCGACCGATTTCGTTCAAACTCGCAACGATTGTAGATATTAGTAAACGATTAATAGAAAAAATGGAAAATTTTGGAAAAACAAGATGGCGGCCGAGATTTTCGCAAAATTTTCTCCTGTAAAATTTTGTATGAAAAATTTTTTTTTCACAAACACTTTCGTAAAGAGGAGAACTATTTCTTTCGGGGACAGTATGGAGAGAGCTGATGATTGAGGATCTTGGAGACGGGTGAAGAGCACGCTAAAGGTATTGGAGATAGGTGGGGGGTGCTCGACCAAATGTCATTTGAAACCCCGTCCAATTACCAATGAGCTGAAAAAAAATTCAAAATGGCGGAAAAAACATGGCCGCCATACAAATTTTGTTGGTCTCTATCTCGGAGGGTATGAAAGTTGGAAAAGTGGTTTCATAGCAAGAGATGATCGAAATGGGAATATCTATTTAGTGAAAAGAAAAAAAATTCAAAATGGCGGAATTTTATTTTCATAAAAAATGTATGGAAGAGACCTAGAAGGAGACGGAAAACGATATAATGATGTTTATGGGATGTGTTTGGGTACGGGATTCGTTTAAGGAAAAAATATAACATTTCCGAAAAACAAGATGGCGGCCGACGTGCTTTCTGTAACTTTTTTGTTTTCCAACCGATTTCGTTCAAACTCGCAACGATTGTAGATATTAGTAAACGATTAATAGAAAAAATGGAAAATTTTTGAAAAACAAGATGGCGGCTGAGATTTTCGCAAAATTTTCTCCTGTAAAATTTTGTATGAAAAAATTTTTTTTTCACAAAAACCTTCGTAAAGAGGAGAACTATTTCTTTCGGGGACAGAATGGAGAGAGCTGATGATTGAGGATCTTGGAGACGGGTGAAGAGCACGCTAAAGGTATTGGAGATAGGTGGGGGGTGCTCGACCAAATGTCATCTGAAACCTCGTCCAATTACCAATGAGCTGAAAAAAAAATTCAAAATGGCGGAAAAAACATGGCCGCCATACAAATTTTGTTGGTCTCTATCTCGGAGGGTATGACAGTTGGAAAAGTGGTTTCATAGCAAGAGATGATCAGGACAAAGAGTTCTATTTATCGAAGAGAAAAAAATTCAAAATGGCGGAACATTTTTTTTTTCATACTAAATTGTATGGCGATTGGGTACCTACTATAAGAAAATCCAAAGTTTTTGCTAAATCCGAGTATGAGCGACCACGTAAATTGCTACAAGCAGTTACGCGGTCCGCTTTAGCGGGCCGCGCCTCCACGCGAAAAACTAGTTACTATATATATAGCTACTCGTGCTGATTGGCCACTGACTGATTGATCACCTCTCCTGAACAACTTTGTATGAAAAAATTTTTTTTCAATGACCGTTCCGTATAGAAGAGAAAAATTCATTAAGAACAAAAATATGGAGAGAGCTGATGATTGAGGATTTCGAAGACGGGTGAAGAGCACGGTCAGGGTATTCAAGATAGGTGGGGGGTGCTCGACCAAATGTCATTTGAAACGTCATCCAGTTGGCAGTGAGCTGTAAAAAATTTCAAAATGGCGGATTCAAAATGGCCGCCAAACGAATTTCGCCGATATCTCAGAAAGTATAAAAGATGGAAGAACGGTTTCTTGACAAGAAGCAATCAAGATTCGAAGGTCTATTTGATGGATAGAAAAAAAATTCAAAATGGCGGATTTTTTTTTTCATAGAAAATGTATGGCGAATGTTGAAGAGACTAAAAGTTGGAAGGCAAAAAGGAGGGAAAACTGCACGCGGGCCACATGTGGCCCGCGCCCCCACGCAACCTACTAGTTATAGGTATATACCTAGATAATGAAACCTTGACAAAAGTCAAAGTGTTACAGTGCACTGGCCATTTAAATTACAGATAATATCTTGTTTTTGTAATGTATAATAATTTTACGAGCCAAAACGTACATTTGTTTACATTTATTTCTTTTATACATAAATAGACTAAATTGTAAAATTAATACATAGGTAGGTAGGTATATTACTCGAGATCGCAGAATATTTTAAAACTACAGTGTGGATTTTAATGCCGACAGGAATAAGGGCATGTAGGTTTTACCTTTCAACCGTAAAGGAAAAGACTCTTCTTAAATTATGGAGATTTGAAACCCTCAGACATTCAATTTATTGTAAAATTAAGTCAAAATTTTTGACTCAATATTTCTTACGTAAATGACTTAAAAAGGAAATTTGTTTAAATCACGACAGGTAGTATTACGGAACGCATACGAATTATACGGTCTATGAATGGTAGTAAATACTCGTATGTATGTCAACAGCAGTGGCCAGTGACACACTATCTCCAAGTGAAAGTGCCGCAAAGGGCTCGGCCGCGACATGGCTGCAACACTACCTTTTATCACTTGTTTGTGGAAAGTTCCGATAAGAAAACTCAGGATACGGGCATCCGAACGATTTACGTAAACCTTTTTCTTACAAGAAAATAGTAGCGCCACCTGTCAATACTCTGTAGGTGGCTGCTGAGCGAACTACAGCGTGGCCTTACTGTGAGTGTCAAAAAAATTTTTTGGCACCGAAAAACTGGCGACATTTTTTCGCGCCGACTGCCCTGTCCAGGATATAAGTCTATTGTGGAATGGCAGTTAATCTAGTCCAACAACAAGCGAACGTATTGCTATGGATATGGTATGGTTTGAGTTGCGAGTTTCTTTACGATGCAATGTTTTGCCTTCACTCTTGAGTCTTGACTGGGATTTAAGGCGCTTCATGCGTTAGTATTATGCTTGAGTCAAAATTTACGATTTCCGAAGGAACATAAAATAGTTATGTGTTCAATTATAGATTAGATAATTGAATTCATATTATTTGGCATTTCATAATCTAGTTTTTGTCTCAAAAATATTTGAAAATATGTGTATAACTTTCTCACTAGAACAGTTTTTGTATAGGCTGTTTGCTAAAATAGCGGTCGACGCTCTACGCAGATGCAAGATATTTGCCATGTTTCTTAACAAAAACTTATAACAATGACATATATAGAAAATTAATAACATTTACTAAAAAGTGTCTCAAAAAAAAAACACGATTTTCCTAGATTTTCATACAAAAACCATAAACCGAAAAGTGCCATTTTTAGCATTTTTCGATAAATTAAACGTATTATTTTAGGATTAAATCTATTTGTATGGACCGAAACGCTAGGTATGCCGCGCTGCATAAACCCTCCCAAATATGATGCCCCAAATATGAGGTTCTCAAATAAGAGGGTTAAACCCCCAACCATCTAAAGGCTAGGCTTGTACCTACTGTTTCTTGTATTTTCTACGTTGCAGATTCGGTCTTAAATAAAAGTGAAAGAAATAAAAACTTGTGCTAGCCATAAATGATTGATTTAAGTAAGCATAAATATGTAGGTCACATCTTACATA
Source organism: Coenonympha arcania (assembly GCA_036785405.1). Classification (NCBI taxonomy): domain Eukaryota; kingdom Metazoa; phylum Arthropoda; class Insecta; order Lepidoptera; family Nymphalidae; genus Coenonympha; species Coenonympha arcania. Next base: position 10,066,740 of record CM072072.1, read on the forward strand.
ATATCTACGAACGAACGTCTTATGTCATCAATCTAGATACACATTACAGCCTTTCTTTGCGATAAGTAACACTTAATTTATAAGAGTAAACTAACACTTAGCCCACTTTTTTACCGGAAATCGCCGGAATTTCCGTGCGGACGACAAAAGTGAAGTTTTCTTTATTTTGTCAACCGCATCTAGGTCACCAGTCATGCATGATTAATGGTACATTAATACGAGTTTTTGTTATATTCAGTTATGTCACAGAATATGTAACGTAAATTATTAAGTAACAAGTCGGAAGGCCAAGAAAGGAATATATATCTCTACTTGCTTACAAAAAGATTCAAAAAACATCAGATATAGGGGAAATGCATATATACAACTAGGTACATAACCTATCAACTCGTTTGGCAAAAAAATTGGCAACAAGTTTAGATACTTAATTAGTTATCACTTTTTCATCAAACTAAGTAAATAATGATCTTATGTTTTTTTAATATTTATCGTTTTTGAAATAGGTATCGCGTTAACCTAATTTAACTCTGCATGTTTAGGTTTTATGTCATCTAAGTAATTTAAAACAGACTTTACCTAGAGTAGGTAGGCACACGATACATAATAACGGCAGCATGTAACGTATGCCAATTTAACACGACAAAGGTATTCTTTGCGATCCTTGTCGAGATAAACAATCATTTACAAGGACAATAGAAAAACCGTAGACCGTATTAGATCAAATGACCTTGTTCACTTGCAGGTACCTACTACCCACCTACTTCTAACACGTGAATGATACCGATCACTGGAAAAATAGGTAAACAAATACCTAACAAGCCACTCAAAACACATTCTAAGTTCGGAAGACTGAGCTTTGCCTTTAGGTAAGTGCCTAACTGGGTAGGTACCTAATTGGGCTATGTATCCAATTAGAAAGCACAGAATACTAAAACGTCCATAAGAATTATTACTAGATGTAACCGTAACTCTCTTTGGCATTATCATTTAAATTAGAGTAGGTCTAATTAAAGTTGAATTGACAGTTTGAGGTTTCAATAAAATATGCAAATTGAAGAGGAAACTTTTGATCAAAATAATAAAAGTGTTTTATTCTAGATGTTTACAGTACTGAAGAGCATTTTATAGAAGTAATCAACAATACATATAATTACAGCCAAAAAAACAATAGAGCAAGAGCAATATAGACTATAGACCACATACCTACCTACTTACTGAAAGAGAGGAAGGAATTCTGATCTTCTTTTATCTCACAACAGAGATCATTGGAATGGGTTGGTACTTATACCACCAAAATTCCAAAGATCCCCGCGTAACTAAAAAATAACAGAAATAATTTACAAAATTGTGACGTCACTAATTACCTATTACCCCCTACGCACCCCTACACGCATGCGCGACCCGTTCGCACGCATTCACGTGCCTCTAAACATAACACTTTTACCCCTATGGTTTTATTAGTTGTTTTGAACGGCGAAGAAAACTTTTAAACACCGAACGCGCGAGTTTATTTTTATGTCGAAAGATTCGCTAGTTTCTAAACAGGTTCCACAAGTTTCGCTCAAGGCTTTGGCGCCTATACAAGTTGGTATGCAAGTAGGTAGTGGGTAGGTATCTACCCATGCGAGTATTTAGTATTTACGCAACACCATACCGTACCGAGCCTTTCATAACCGTTTATGGGCTCCATGCCTCCATCGTAATAATACAACTGAGTAGCGTATAGTATGGTACAACTTTTAATTTTGCAAAGTACCATTCAGAAATGGGACTTTGTGAGACATTTATTTTAATTGTAGGTTGTACTTAGGCAGATTTTTCGTAGTTTTCCGCTAGGTGCGCTGGGGTGCTATTAATTTTCCAATCATAATAATAGCAGATGTTTTGTTACGATAACTCTTTACTTACTGAGTTATGAGTAACTCTTTACTTATTGTCATATTATCTGCGTGTTTAGAATGATTTTTTTTAAATATGAAACTAATTTAAATTTTAAATTATTAGTCAGTTTTCCATTCCATTTAGAATATTTCAGTATAAAAAGCAGTCTAGAAATTAACTGCAAACCTGTGATATTTATTAATTAAAAACCATGGGAAGTAAATAGCAGAAAACATCCTTTAATCGAAAACATGATATGAATACGAAATACAGGTATAATAATATGCATGTGTTCCGATGATGTCACTTGTCAGAAAAAAATCAACAAACAAACGTGTTATTTTTTGCCGAGTTTAATGTAATCATCTACCTCTCGGGTATTTTAGATTTGCTTTTAGAGTGGTATAAAATACCTAGTCATATAAAATGACTTCAATAAAATATCCGCGTAAAATAGCATTGCAAACAAAAATTACATAATCTAAATATTCAACCATCATTATCAACCATTTTTCATATTCTGTGACTAATCGAATTACGTTGTCGTTGATCGCAAAATCAAAACAAAGCTACGACGTAAACAATATGTTTTTATGTTAGCTTGAAATACGCAAAAATAGATAAAAATGAATGAAATAGATTACTTACCCGTTGCGATGAATGCAGCAACCAATAATACAGGCACAAATATAGACAACTTCGCCATTCTCCTTAGAATGTAAACACTTGTTTCGATTCAAAAATAATAAAGATAACACACGATACGATTACGCGCGTTCCGTTTCAGTCGAGGCCAGCGAATGCCAAACAAAACAACGCGCCAAACAACGTAAGCGACTGTGAATGTGACACACAGTGTGACCGTTTATGCCAGATTTCTGCCATTTGGGCAGATTTGGCTCCTAAATTTTAACTCTGGAAGAATAACTTGACGATTCAAGAAGTGGCAGAATGTAGCAGATTTCAAGGAAATCCTTATTATCTGTGAAATAAAATGAAAAACTCATGATTTTACGTCTATTACTTATTTTTGTATGACTTAGTCGGAAATTTTACTTACTATGCAACTTTTGTCTTGTGTCGGTGGAACGGGAATTTCCCAACGTCAAAACCACTAGGTAATTACTGCTTGTCTAGTAACTTTACTTGTAGACTTATACAGTTCAGGAATCAAGGGAAAATTGAAATTCACGCGGGGACATGGGCGGGCGGGAGCGGTCGAGAAGCGGGCGGGCGGAATTTTCTTTGGCTACAGAGAATATTTAAAACATACAAAAGGAAAGGAATTATTTTTATCAATGATTTCTCACTTACATTAGTTTTATAGAGTCCCATCATGACTTATACCGAATGAATCATCAAAATCATAATAAGTATCACAAATATGAGTACCTTAAATTTTTTAAATTTCAAATGGTACCATAATATTACCATACAACAATTACATGCATACACCTATATATTCACGGATGTGAAGATCCAATAAATCAATAAAAAAAATTTTGACCACCTCCCTGACGCAGTGGCGGCACGTTCGGATTCGAGAAGGAGGTTGCGGGTTCGATTCCCGCCACGGGCCACTTTGGAACTTTATAATTTCTAAATTGGCTCAGGTCTGGTCTGGTGGGAGGCTTCAGCCGTGGCTAGTTACCACCCTACCAGCAAAGACGCACCGCCAAGCGATTTAGCGTTCCGGTGCGATGCTTGCAGAAATCTTTGGGGTAAATTTACTTACTCTTTCAAGTTAGTACGATAACGTCTTGGACTGCATCATCACTTATCATCAGGTGAGATCGCAGTCAAGTACAAACTTGAATACAATAAAAAAAACACGGTACCTACTTGATATAATATTGCCGCTTCATGGTAGAATAATTGATACTACGGTGGTACCTACCCGGACAGACTCTGCAAGAAGACTCCTAACACTAGTATAATCAGACAATAAAACTCAAAAATGTAGGAAATCGTTTAATTTATATACATAAAGTAACAATTTATGAGACTCTTGAGTAAAATAATCTAGCTAATAATTTAGTACCCGTTTTTATTCTTTGGGTACGGAACCCTAAAAAAATCAGTCGTGTCCATGTCCATGTGCCTTGTCCGAAAAAAATTCGTTGATTTGTTGGTTCGAAGCAATAATTTTAAATAAACATATTTAAAATATTATTTGGACCAATTTTGACTTCTCAAAAGTAATTTATTCTGAAATAGATGAATCGTTACATTCATCACGTACAATAATAATCTCTCCCTTGCCGATTTCGGCTACAGTGACCTTCAAGTATTTAGAAGAGGCTTATTAACATTATAACAATATAAAATTAATTTTCAGTCAAGATAATTTTTCTTTCCAAGTCTTTTATAATTTCATCACAAAATTACGATTATGATTGCCATGCCATTTCCAGCCCTGCGGTGTTTCCACTAAACTGAGAAAAAGTCCCTGATTTGGACTCAGCTTCAAAGACTTAAATCGTTAAATTTTTTTATCGCGTTAGATTAGAAATAATCATTGGTCCAGAAAGTAATGTATGAAACTAGGTATCTAATCCAAAAATGTAATTTAATCGATCATCGAGACGGCAAAGCCGTACGAGCGAGCATTCGAGATTTCAAGGCAATCTTGTTTAGTAATCTCGTCGTCAGTGAGCAATTTTAACACGCAGTTTAAATTAGCATGATTACTGAGATCGAGAACAACAATTTAATGGAGGCTAATGTTTGTAGCAGCCACTAGTTGTCGCCACTTGGTGGGAAGGTTAAAAACTCGAACAATCAGGCTTTTAAGGGGAATGAATACCAACTAGGCGCAAAAATTCAGATTTAATTTAATTCTAAACTCATTGCCTATAGCCTACGACGTATTTAATTAGCCCAATATTAGCGAAAAACTAATTTATTGATATTCGCGGGCTACGTGGGTTGAAAGTCCTTAACCAAGACTCCACGCCCAATTCCGCCAAATAATATTAAGAATACGTTAAAAAGACTCTCAAGAAATTTCTTAAATTTTCGTTGTTTCGGTAAACTTGTTCAGCGATTTTTTGCAATTGACTGGTAGGGTTAAATCTGCTGACTGATGTGGATTCAGATTTTTAGAAAAGATCTTGGATTTTTAAGTTCATTCTCATACAGTTAATTCTCTTCCAGTTTTTAAGTTCATTAGTAACTGTATAACTATAGTATAACTAGCTGATGCCCGCGACTTCGTCCACGTGGGATAAAAACTATTCTATCTTTTAAGTTGGACCAAATGACAGATATTCACGAAGTTTGAACTAAATCGGTTCAGTAGTTTAGGAGTCCATCGCGGACAAACATTGTGACACGAGATTTATATATATTAAGATTACAGCTGCCAATGAAACTGATACCAAAAAACTAATTCGCAAATCCTGAATCAGTGTAGTTAGTACACGTTGTTGCATTTCCGATTCGAATCTCCTTTCGGTTTCGTCTACTTATGGAAACGACTACATCGAATACTTGGCATTATTGTATCTTGTACCTACTAGCCCTACAGCATCGACATGATTTTTTCACACCGCTGTTTTACTGTCTTTTCTTTGAAGTTTACTTTCCAAGACCTTTCACCTCCAGCAATCAAACTTTAGGAGAGCGTGTATTTCGCAATCAATGGCGTAACGACCATAGCGAAGAACGCCATGGTAATGTCAGTGATAGAGCGAGTAGCACCGTTGCTGTTACATCTGTCTCCCTCACACTCATTGCATAGCAATAAAGTCACGATATCCGCATGGGTTAAATGGGCCTTCCGTATGTCCGCGCAGGTTCCTCTTTCAGAAGCACAGCCTCTTATGTACCAGGGTCGCTTCATGTCTGAAATGTTGTAAGAGAAACATTAAAGTTAATAAGGCAACTTTAGTTATATTATTACAAATTACGATTCGATTTGAAATAGAGCGAATTGGAACGAAATTCAAAAAATTACAGAATGACAGCGGATGTGACGTGATCAATTGAGCCATCATGTGTGTCATTCTCATAATTATACTTACTACAAAACTCATTCTTAAAAAAACTTCTATACTCTTGCTACTACATTCTATTCAGCGGACCCTATCATTGCGTGTCCAGAAAGCCATGGTATATAGAGCACAGACCTATACCTACTTCTCACTAGGGGATCGGGAGTTCGATTCCAAAGCCTCACCTCAAAACCTCAAATATTATTTCGGGGACATGTGCGTATTTAAGGAAATAAATATCACTTTGGTGAAGTAAAACCAAAGTATTCAAATCAAATGTTCAGTATGATCAAAGGTGTGCGAAGCCTTGGCCAGGCTAAACTTTTGCCTGACCAAATGTTTGCTTAGACGATACAAACAAAAAACAACACTTACGTTTATACTGTTCCGCGTAAACAACACATTTGCCTCGCTTCGCGGAGTCCATCGTATGTGGGCACACTTTGGAGGTAGTGTTAGAGATGACTTTAGGACAATCTGTGCACACGTAGCACTCTGTCAGTTGGAGAGTGACCGGGGTAGGCGCGGGCATCGCGTTCGGTCGTGGTCGGACCAACCCGGTGGCGAAGGCTACGGCGTTTGCTCCAACACCCATCCTCTCTTGGGGTTGGCTCTCATCTAGAAGTTCCTCAGCGCCTTGCAAGTCCTCTTCTTCCACGTGTGGTGGCTCTTTAACAGGATACACGGAATTTAATTTTGTCCTTCTCACTATTACGAATATGTTGGTATGCAGCCTCGCGGAAGAAAATAACAGAAAAAAGACCTTGTAGATAGGTATACATCACTAAGCTAGTTTTAAAAAATCCGTTTCTAAGCGTTTTTGGATATTATTAAATCCTCAGAATACGGAATTATTCTGTATTCTGAGATTAAATCACACATAAAAAGTACAATTACAGACATTGTATCGTTTCCGATAAAAATTAGAAAAATTGAGATTTTGAAGCAACTTTTTGTTTTCGTACAAGCAAACAGTAGCGCCATCTGTCAAAATTACTATATATATAGCTACTCGTGCTGATTGGCCACTGACTGACTGACTCATTGATCACCTCTCCTGAACAATTTTGTATGAACCCCCACGCGCCCTACTAGTTCTATATATAGGTGGCTGCTGTGCAAACTGCATCCTGCCCTGCAGCTGGTGACAAAACTTTAATAAAATAAATATTATTGGTAAAACATTATATTTGTTAGGTATTATTTACAACTTGACAACAACAAGATATGACAACTCTTGAAAACTATTTATAATTTAAACCATAGTGACGGGCGAGGTTTTATATCTCATAACATTCCTCCACGGCCATCTTTGATACATTTTTACATCTCTTCAATTAGGCGTCGGGGAGGCCTGATAGTACGTGTTGAACGCCTCAACTCCAGTCGTGGAGTAGTGTTTGTTGTTGGTTGCTCTACAATTGGTTGTTCTGCAATTGGCTGTCCTACAGCTGGCTGTTGTATAGTTGGGTGTTCTGTAGGCGTTCGTTCTATAGCTGTTGTTGTTTGTTTTTGCTGTGACGTTTGTTCTTGTGGTTGCTCTATGTCTCTCGAACGTATTGCATCAGCATGTACCCTTTTCTCGTTTCCTTCCGGTGTTTTGATAATATATGAATATCGATTAGTCCGTTTGGCTATTTCCCCTGGTTCCCATTTATGTTTATTATTATTTCTGATATATACTGCTCTTCCTGGTGTAAATATTCTAACGTCTTCAGGTTTGTTGATGTTGTCTTTGAACTGTTTGTACCTTAAATTGTTTTTAAGATTTGGTCGAATATTATCCAAAAGACATGTCAACCGACGTCCAAACATTAATTCAGCTGGTGATTTCCCAGTCGTCGTATGTGGCGTGTTTCTGTATGTGAAAAGGAAATCTCGCAACCGAGTTTTCAACGTTGTCTTGTCTTCACTGCTAGCAGTCATTCTTGTTTTAAAAGTGCGTACCATGCGTTCTGCTAATCCATTTGTTCGTGGATGATATGGAGCTGATTTTACGTGAATTATACCTTTAACTTCACAAAAAGTTTTAAATTCGTGTGACGTGAACTGTGGTCCATTATCGGAAACAATTATTTTTGGCAGTCCAAATGTCGTAAAAATGTCATCTAATTTATCACATAGTTTGTCTGTAGTGATCTTTTTCATAGGTTTTATTTCCACCCATTTTGACAATGCATCCTGTAATACGAGCCATTGTTTGTTTTCAAAAGGACCCGCAAAATCTATGTGAATTCTTTCCCAGGTTTGATCTGGAATGGACCATGAGAAAACTGGAAGTTCGGGTATGTTTGACCTGTTTTCTTGACATTTATGGCAGTGTTTAATATACATTTCTATATCTTCATCGATTGCTGGCCACCAAACGTAAAATCGGGCCAGTGCCCTCATTGCTGAAACACCAGGATGTCCATTATGTAAATATTTTAAAATGGTCCGTTGTAATGTAGATGGAATTACTAATCTCCCCTGCCACATAATTATGCCATTTTCGATTGATAATTCTTCTCGTTTGCGTAAATAGGGCTTCAGTTCATTTACTACAGTGTTTGCCCAGCCTGTTTTCAGATAATGCTGTATCTGTCTTAATATTTGATCATTTTTTGTTTGTTCTTTTAATGATTGTTCACTCAACGATAGGTCCTCAATTTTGTTAACTTGTGCTCTCGAAATAATTTTATGTATTTGTTTTTCTGCTTCAGTGGGTTGTTCTTCGGGGTTTGGCATCCTGGATAAATAGTCAGGTACTATGTTATTTTCCCCTTTTTTGTAGATAATATCGTAATCATAACTTCCTATTACTAATGCCCATCTTGTTAATCTATTATTGATTAATTTTGGAAGATTGCGTTGTGGTCCTAATATATGTATTAACGGTTTATGATCAGTTACTAATGTAAATTTCATTCCTCGTAGGTATTGGTCAAATTTTTTAATTCCGAAAAATATTGCTAGTGCCTCCCGGTCTATAACCGAGTATCGGCTTTCCGCTGGTTTCAGTTTTCTTGATGCAAATGCGATTGGTTGTTCGCGATTATGTATTTTGTGAAAGAGCATTGCACCAACTCCTTTTTCTGATGCATCACAGGCTAAAAATAGTGGAAGCTTTTCGTCGAAAGCGACGAGAGATTTTGATCGGGTTATAAGCTTTTTTGTTTCAGTAAAAATTTTGTTTTCAATGTCCGTCCACTGCCATTTCTGTTTTTTACTGGTTAATTCATGAAGTTCTGCACACTTACTATGAAGGTGAGGAATAAATCTTTCATAAAAGTTGATAAGTCCCAAGTATGACCGTAGTTCCTTTATGTTTGTTGGTGGTGGTGCTTTGTTAATTGCATCTAATTTCGATTCGGTCGGTCTTATACCATTTCTATCAATCGTGTGTCCTAGATACTCTATCTCAGTCTGTAAAAATGTACATTTCTTTAAATTGACTTTGAGACCGGCGTTTTCCAATTTTTCAAATACTTTTCCAAGTGTTTCTAAATGTTCGGCGTCGTTCGTTCCTGTGATGGCAATGTCGTCAAAATATACTGCGACATTCTTCATATCCCCCAGTAGTTTTTCCAGGTATTGTTGAAAAATTGATGGTGCAGTGGTAATACCGAAGGCATTCTGTTGTATTGATAATACCCTTTGTGTGTTGTGATCGTTAAAAATTTCTTAGAGTCCGGAGCTATTTCAAATTGGAGATATGCGTCTTTTAAATCAATTTTGGAATATTTGTCTCCATTCGCTAATTGTTGGCGTAAGTGATCGAATAGTGGTACCGGGTATGTATGTTTAAGAAGTACGGGATTTAAAGTTATTCGATAGTCACCGCAAATTCTAATTTGGCCATTTGATTTAACTACATTGACTGTTGGTGTTGCCCATTCAATCGGTGTATCGTTTGGATCAATTTGTTCGATAATCCCCTCTGTAACTAAACGTTCTAATTCAGTTTCTACGTTCTTTTTCATGCTAAATTTGATGGGTCTTGCTGGTAAATGTTTTGGTTCTGTTCCTGGTTTAATGTGAATGTTAATTAAGTAATCTTTGACTTTTCCCAACTTCCCATCAAATAATTTAAAATGTGCGTCTGTTAATTGTTTCAATGTAGGTTGGCTTTTTAATGAATATACCGCTTTTGGAAATGGCATATTAAAAGCTTCGGTCCAATTCAATCCGAATAGCATTGGCTCCGCATTTTTCATCACTATTACTGGTAAGGTAAGTTCTTCTCCATCTATCTTAACATTTACCTTTGTGATGCCTTTTGGTTTCAGTTTGTAGTTGCAATATGTCCTTAGGTTTGGTGCAGTTTTTAACGGTGGAGACCCAATGAGTTTCCAAAATTTGGTGCTAATTATTGAATATATAGAACCTGAGTCCCATTCCATGGCGCATTTAATGCCGTTAATTATTGGATCAATTTTCTTACACCTCGTTGATGCGTTAATTTTGTGTGTCCAAATGTTTTCTGATGAACTTGATGAAGATCGTTCTCTTTCTGAGCTTGTTTCAAATGATAACTTTTGTAACTGTTTGTTTATTTGCCGTTGATACTGTCCCTGTTTTGTAACTGTTTGTTTATTTGCCGTTGTTGCTTTGGTCTCTAAATACGCTCGTCCAGTTTTGATGCAACAGCTTTCGAAATGTCCAACGTTGCCACATTCTTTGCATGAATGATGTTGAGCGACGCATTCGCTAAGAAAATGTCTTTCATTTTTTCCGCAACGCCGACATTGGTTTGAACGTAGTTTTCGAATATTCCTGTTTGGTTTGTATATTTGTCGCTTTTAAATTTTTGTAATATCGCTTTCTATAGGTATGTCTAACTCTGCTAATTCTCGGGACTGTGCAATAGCAAATATTTGTGCAAAAGTTACTTCTGTCGTTTGTCCATCTATGACTTGTTGTAGGTCAGGCCATTTTTGTCGTAAATCGATTTGTAATTGTTCATGGTTTAGACCCGTTGCAAAGCGGTCCCTTAGTTGACGTTCTAATAGGTAATCTTCGTATCCACAGTCTTTGCTTAGTTCTTTTAACCTATTCGCATATTGTTCCATACTTTCCGAGTTTTGTCTTGCGCAGTTCCAAAATTCGGTTAGTGCCTTGAATCTTGTTTTCCGTGTTTTATATAACTCTAGTAATTTTGTTCTTATATCCTGATACGTGCAGGAGTCGAAATTGGGGATAAGTGCTATTTTCAATTCGTGGTACGTTTCAGGTGTCAAACATGTTAAGATAATATCTTTTTGTAGTTTGATGTACTCGTGTCCGCCAATGTTGCATTTGGCTTCAAAAAATTCTATAAAATTTTCTATGGATGTTGAAGTATTGAATTTGTCCCCCTTAAATGCATTAATTATGGTAAACTTACTTTTCTCATTTTCCGACTCCGTTCCATGTTTTGTTGGCGTGGGAGTGGAGAACCCTTGTTGTTGTTGGTATGTAAGTAGTTTGATTATTTCTGTTATTTGTTTTTGTTGTTCTGCTTGATTATTTAATAATTGCTGAATTTGTTCTTGATTCATTTTAATCCGTCGTCGCCAATTTAATAAAATAAATATTATTGGTAAAACATTATATTTGTTAGGTATTATTTACAACTTGACAACAACAAGATATGACAACTCTTGAAACTATTTATAATTTAAACCATAGTGACGGGCGAGGTTTTATATCTCATAACAAAAACAAGCATTTTTGGGAACGGTAAACTTGCGACATTATTTCGCGCTGTCCGCCCTGTCCAGGGTATACTTTCTTGTTGGTAATAACAATAGAATTTCAGCCCGCGTAGAATGGTGCCGCGTGGAAGTGCTGCATCTCTGCGCTGAACGGCACGGCTGATTCGGTGAGCAAAAAGAAGACACTCTAAAACTGAATATATTCTTACCTGAAGAGACGAGCTTGAGCAATCCAAAAAAGAGACATCCTCCCAAAACAAGCAACGCAACCTTCGCCATCTTGCTTTCCTCAAATGACGTGGACCTGAAGGCCTGCTCTTTTATACTTCCTGATAACTTATCGTTGCAATCAAAGAATAGGGCATGCTCGGCGGACGGCGAAGGTACGCTTCTGCTGAACCGTGCGAATCGCTCAAGACCATTCAGCCAAGCGCTTTATCATCTAATCGATGGAGGTTATTGTTTAGACTCATTATTTGGCTCCTATAGATACGTCTTTGGGATCGTTAAACTATAGCATTGAGCAGGTCAACATGAAGGGTTATTTAACGTTACAGTTTAAATAATCAATTTGTTAAAAGGCAAGACAGCCTTAAAGGCTGAAACTACTGTTGATCTTGAAATAAACTTTTCAGGCATTTAATATAAATAAAGAAAAACAAAAACTTAAAAGTAGGTTTTTAGGGTTAAGTAAATAGTTTTGACTATTAATATTATTTACATTGGAAATCGACCGTATTTTACAATTGCTAGAAACTGTATGTCACTAATAAAGGATCCAAAACAAGTAAATCAAAAACAGCTGTCCAATATTACCTCTGCAAATTCCAATTCTAGGTACATTTCTCCCCTGTCATGACAAAAAGGGATACAGAGTTTAGATTGTCCATGCTATTCCTATTTTGGTGATGGTCTTTACTATAGATATACTTCGATGTATGTTATACATTCCACTCTCATAGAGCAAATTGTTTAAGAAATAATAGTTTAAGGATTTACAAATAGAGAAGATAATAATTTATTGCTTATAACCTAACATAGCACAATAATACAAAGTTCATAATTTTATCATTACACATAATTATTAATGATTATGCCTGCTAAAAATGGTACTAAAGCAATGGCTGACTTCGCAGCAGAATTGCATCTGTCTCCATCGCAAACGCGGCACCGGCCAATCGTCCCATTGAAGCTATTACCGATGAAGTTCCTGCACCTTGCTTCATCATTGTCGCTTTCACCGAATGAACATCCTCGTTTGACTCTGGTTGTGCCACCATCTGAAAAAAATATTCAATTCTATCATAACTACCAGTCACAATAGCTAGAAATCTTCATGATATCTTTTCGTCGCTTTCGTTTTCAAGAGAAGCTACATTCCTTAAGCCTGTTTTCAATGAAGCCATAATCTTTTAGTTTTATACAAAATAATGATGAGCAATTGAGACGTTCCCCTCAAAGTGATACGCTGTAGTATATTCTTCAATGCATATACGCCTGCTCATATCAGAAGCAACGCGTTGGCTTTACATTGCACTGCACTGTGCTCATCGTGACCTGTGATTTTAGTTCTTATTCTTAAGTGTCTCGTTTTGCCTAGTAATTACATCAGGATACAGTGTCCTTCAATACTTTATTTTGCTTAACGGAAGAATAACTGACCCTGAGGACTGACACATACCCGGACGAACTTCACAAAAAGAGTCCTACCATATTATTATTATTAGCCCAGTTGTAGTGTGAGATAACTACAACTCGTCCCATTTTCGGGCAAAGGCCTCCCCTAGTCTCTTCCAGGTTTTGATGTTGTTGGTATTTCTGTGCCACGAAGGGCCTGCGAACTCTACAATATCGTCTCTCCACCTATAGACTGGACTTCCTCTCTTTCTGATGTTAAACTTCTGCCACCAAGGGGTTATTCCTGTAGTCCATCTGTTGTCTTTTCCTCTCATAACCCTAATATCCTAAAGTGAAGTCTAAATATTTGGAACCGTGACTGAATAATTGACTTCTTTCATCTATTGTTCAATTAATGGACGAACCAGGCTGATATTTAATGGCATTCATAACCTAAGAAGCCACAAAGAAAGGCTTTAAAAATTCAATCCCTAATGAGAAACACACGTGAGTGAAGCCACACCCGCAAATCTTTAAGAGAAAGGAAAAAATTACTTGCTTGGTATCATAGTAATCCAACAAAAACGATTTTGGAAAATTCAAAGCCCTTAGACGAGGTTACTTGAACAAAACTGTGAGCGTCCGTTAGTATAAGCTATGGATCCCAATCTGTAATCCCAAGCATACTCGCTATCTATTCTTTGTAAGATCAACCTAATAACGCTGATTTTCCATTGGCGAGTAGTGGGAGCATTGCTCAGAGGATTGATTGAGTTGGTCCAGTCTCTTATGAAGCTGAAATAGCGACATCGAAACCGTGGCTGTGTGAAATTTCCCCTAGTATACCACCAGGAGAGAAAGTCCATCGGGCTGTTACCAGCCAATTAATCAGAATCATTTTGTGGTTAAGTATCATGGACTCCCGCGATGTAATTAATACTCTATTTTATATTTCTAGTAAAGATGAGTATTTATCATTTCCATGTTACCTTCGTACGATGCGACGACACATCGCGCCTGAGTTGAGTTTGCTCTGAATTGCACGCTCCTTCGACGTCTTATCTGGAAATAAAACACATGGAAGCTTTTCTTTATAAAAGATAATTATTTCTAAGATTAACAATTTTAAAAGGGGTTTGGAAAAATTTAATTTTAAATTCTCAAAACCCCACATCATTGAGTCCATCATCATCATTGTACCATCATAGATTTTAACTTGGTACATAGTTAAGCGTAAGGTACATAGTTAATTTCTGATTACGATGTAGAAATTTTACTCGTAGCGATAGTCAAAAATTAAAAAATAATCATAAATAAATGTTATAAGCGTGAGTTTCGCTAAATTAGCTATGTAACCATATATGTCTTAATTTATAATAGACACTTTCCGCTTCATTTGTTGATAATTACTAATAACTTAAATATAAGGGAATTATGGAAGAGTATAGAGACGACTACCCCTTTGTACCTATATAAAATATTGCTTATGGTTTTTATCTTCTTTGGAGTATTCTTTGAAAACAATAATAATACATACATCAACCGTATAGTTTGAATCCTTTTATAAAAAACGCACGATAATGTCTTGAAATTTTCAGTACCTAAATATAATTAAACCTATTATATAGATTGTAAAGAATTAATCCATCATCGTGTAATTTGATGTAAAATAAAATAAAATATAGATAAACAACAATTATATAACATTTTTGTTTAATTATTTACCTTTACTATAGTTGGTTGATCATTTAAGTTTGTCTCAACACCAAACAAAGTTCTTGCAATGTTCTCACTGTCAATTGGATCAAATACACCATTCTCGTTACCAGCTGGGGCTGTTGTTGTTGTGGAGGTTTCAGTGCCAGCTGGAGTTGTTGTGGTGGTTCCAGTGCCAGCTGGAGTTATTGTGGTGGTCTCAGTGCCAGCTGGAGTTGTTGTGGTGGTTCCAGTGCCAGCTGGAGTTGTTGTGGTGGTTCCAGTGCCAGCTGGAGTTGTTGTGGTGGTCTCAGTGCCAGCTGGAGTTGTTGTGGTGGTTCCAGTGCCAGCTGGAGTTGTTGTGGTGGTTCCAGTGCCAGCTGGAGTTGTTGTGGTGGTCTCAGTGCCAGCTGGAGTTGTTGTGGTGGTTCCAGTGCCAGCTGGAGTTGTTGTGGTGGTCTCAGTGCCAGCTGGAGTTGTTGTGGTGGTTCCAGTGCCAGCTGGAGTTGTTGTGGTGGTTTCAGTGCCAGCTGGAGTTGTTGTGGTGGTTTCAGTGCCAGCTGGAGTTGTTGTGGTGGTCTCAGTGCCAGCTGGAGTTGTTGTGGTGGTCTCAGTGCCAGCTGGAGTTGTTGTGGTGGTCTCAGTGCCAGCTGGAGTTGTTGTGGTGGTCTCAGTGCCAGCTGGAGTTGTTGTGGTGGTTCCAGTGCCAGCTGGAGTTGTTGTGGTGGTCTCAGTGCCAGCTGGAGTTGTTGTGGTGGTCTCAGTGCCAGCTGGAGTTGTTGTGGTGGTTCCAGTGCCAGCTGGAGTTGTTGTGGTGGTCTCAGTGCCAGCTGGAGTTGTTGTGGTGGTTCCAGTGCCAGCTGGAGTTGTTGTGGTGGTTCCAGTGCTAGCTGGAGTTGTTGTGGTGGTCTCAGTGCCAGCTGGAGTTGTTGTGGTGGTTCCAGTGCCAGCTGGAGTTGTTGTGGTGGTTTCAGTGCCAGCTGGAGTTGTTGTAGTGGTTCCAGTGCCAGCTGGAGTTGTTGTGGTGGTTTCAGTGCCAGCTGGAGTTGTTGTGGTGGTCTCAGTGCCAGCTGGAGTTGTTGTGGTGGTCCCAGTGCTAGCTGGAGTCGTTGTGGTGGTCTCAGTGCTAGCTGGTGTCGTTGTGGTGGTCCCAGTGCTAGCTGGAGTTGTTGTGGTGGTCTCAGTGCCAGCTGGCGTTGTTGTGGTGGTTCCAGTGCTAGCTGGAGTTGTGGTGCTGTTGTTTCCACTATCGGTACTGTTTCCACCTGTGTCAGGTGCTTGGCAAGTAACTACAGAATTTTCATAATTACTTTCACAGTCATCGCATTGGTAGCATCGCAAGTCCTGAGCTGAAAATAAAGAAAATACCACAATAAGTGCGTTGGCACTAAAGGTATATTGGAACAAAACCGTATTAACGGGTTAATTTAATAATTTACGTGAAATAATAAAAATTGGAATAGGCATTTTAAATGAGAGCACAATAAATGGACGACATGGAATCTATAATATAATCAACGATGAAAAACACATCAAATGACAAGCATGCATGGGTAATTCCTACCATACAAGATAGTGTTGTAGCGTTTTAATCAATACTAGCAATAAGAGCTTGTAAACAGATAAAAACATGCTATCTATAATATCCCAGATATTAGCATGCAATAATATGACCTTCCTAGCGTAGGTGAATGTTACCGGGTTCAATTCCATGGTAAGCTACATTTTTAACCGATAATTCCGAGAAACAAAGATGTAAGTGGCACCCTAATTCAAACAAAAACAGAAACTTCGTTTGCTCTAAATCAATTATTTATAGATATTTCAGTCCACGCTATCACGCCCTATTCTGTCAAACTCCATAAAAATCGAATGAAGCGTATGTGATTTTGAAAGAGTGGGGCGCGTCTTCGCGAATTGAAATATCTCTAGAACTAACGAGGATTTGGACATACATACATTTTTTTAATTCTATACAAGTTAGTAGATACTTGACTGCGATCTCACCTGAAGGTAAGTGATGATTCAGTCTAAGATGTTATCGTACTAACTTGGAAGGGTAATTAAATTTACCCCAACGGTTTCTACACAGCATCGCACCGGAACGCTAAATCGCTTGGCGGTGCGTCTTTGCTGGTAGGGTGGTAACTAGCCACGGCCGAAGCCTCCCACCAGACCAGACCTGAGCCAATTTAGAAATTATAATATCCCAAAGTGGCCCGTGGCGGGAATCGAACCCGCGACCTCCCACTCAAATCCGAGCGCGCCGCTACTGCGCCAGGGAGGTCGTCAAAATCATCGCGGCGTTCCTTCGTCTATCTCCAACACCGAGAAGAAAACTCAGGATATGGGCATCCGAACGAATTACGTAAACCTTTCGTACAAGCAAACAGTAGCGGTATCTGTCAAAATTCTATAGATGGCTGCGGAGCGACCTACAGCGTGGCCTAACTGTTGGTGGCAAAACAAGTATTTTTGGCACCGATAAAACGGCAACATTTTTTCACGCCGTTCGCCCTGTCCAGGGTAGATGTTTATATTATCTCTAAAGATCTTCTTGATCTGATATGGGCTATGTGAGCTAAGCCACGGGCGCTCTCTACTTAGTTCAATACTGGGACCCACCGAGTATACCGTCCCTTCAGTGGACCTCCATTGAAATTGAATTAAGATAAAATCTTTATAATATGGAGATGGTCCGTTAACTTTTTGTTATTCGTCGGAAAATTAATTGCAATCTTCGTCGCATCAATAGACGTCTTCTCTGGACAGGGCGGATGGCGCGAAAAATTGACACCAGTTTATCGGTGCCAAAAATGCTTATTTTGCCACCAACAGTAAGGCCACGCTGTAGTTCTCTCAGCAGCCACCTATAGAATTTTGACTCATTACTGTTTGCTTCTATAAAAAAGGTTTACGTAAAACGTTCGGAAGCCCATATCCTAAGGTTTTTTATCGGTGTTGGAGATAGACGAAGTAACACTGCGATGTATGTATGTCCAAATCTTCGTAAGTTCTATAGATATTTCAATCCACGAAGACGCGCCCCACTCTTTCAAAATGACGTCGGTGGTCGCAACACAATAGCAGGATTCCTTAAACAGAAACTACTCATATAGGCACGGAACACTTCATAGGTAGGTACATTACAACTATTTTATCAAAGATATTAATAGAGAGATTGATAATAATGAGTGGCGATTAAGACAAATGCTTAAATTACATTGTATGAATCCACAGTGTTTGAAGTTATCTGAGTATGAATCACACAGGTAACCCTTATTTCCAAGTTTTGCTAATCGGGTAAGTATTTCCTAGTTACAATTGCATCCCATAATTACTTATTCCATATCTATAAATTCAAATGCAAATTATTTATTTCATGTAGGCTTTTTTTTCAGCACTTATGAATATTCAGAAAATACTAATAGTTATTCAATAGTGATAACTAGGTATTTAAAACTAATTTACGATGATTCAAACGTGCCCACAGCACTACCATGTGGAGTAGGTGGTGACTATCGAGGGGCTCTTTCGTTAAAGGCTCGTAATTGGTACCTAAAGACTTCGTTGATATTATTAAAGTATCTATTTTCAGCTTTTAATTTAGGTACCTAATACTAACTTTGGGTAATACCAATACAGAATATTTTTAAACGACTTAAAAGTGTGTGTTGGAAACAGTAATCATATTATTATTATCGATTTGCCGTATTATTACTATTTCTGTGTTATCGATATATTATTTTTTTGTTAGCATTTGGCCACACGGGATATAGTTCAAATTAATTAGCAGTTAACAGTTTTAGTGACTTATTTCATTATGAACATAATATTATCAAAACTTTGCAGCATAGATAAAATTAATAGTGTATAATAGGTACGTACAGTTATAATAATCTCCTTATCCCTACTAATATATAAACGTGAAAGTGAGTTTGTTGGTTTGTTGGTTTGTTTGTCCGTCAATCCCGCCTCAGCCACGCAACGGATCGACCTGATTTTTTTGCACAGATATAGTTCAAGACCCGGAGAGTGACATAGGCTACCTTTTATCCCAGAAAAACAAACCTATTCCTGTGGGATTGCATTAAAAGTGTAATTTTTCACTGTTTCTTAACATACATAAACGTAACTATTTATATACCCACAATGTAATGTTGAAACCTAGACTCCATACACTGGAAACGGTAATCCCTACTATCCCTTACTAATATATAAATGTGAAAGTGAGTTTGTTGGTTTGTTGGTTTGTTTGTCCGTCAATCCCGCCTCAGCCACGCAACGGATCGACCTGATTTTTTTGCACAGATATAGTTCAAGACCCGGAGAGTGACATAGGCTACCTTTTATCCCAGAAAAGCAAACCTATATTCCTGTGGGATTGCATTAAAAGTGTAATTTTTCACTGTTTCTTAACATACATAAACGTAACTATTTATATACCCACAATGTAATGTTGAAACCTAGACTCCATACACTGGAAACGGTAATCCCTACTAATATATAAATGTGAAAGTGAGTTTGTTGGTTTGTTAGTTTGTTTGTCCGTCAATCCCGCCTCAGCCACGCAACGGATCGACCTGATTTTTTTGCACAGATATAGTTCAAGACCCGGAGAGTGACATAGGCTACCTTTTATCCCAGAAAAACAAACCTATTCCTGTGGGATTGCATTAAAAGTGTAATTTTTCACTGTTTCTTAACATACATAAACGTAACTATTTATATACCCACAATGTAATGTTGAAACCTAGACTCCATACACTCGAAACGGTAAATAGGTTATAAATACTCAAATACTTTAGACTCAAAGGAATGTCAAAACTGTAATAGGTTATAAATACTCATAACTCCATACATAGCTCTCAAAACCGTTAATCCCTACTAGTCCCTACTAATATATAAATGTGAAAGTGAGTTTGTTGGTTTGTTGGTTTGTTTGTCCGTCAATCCCGCCTCAGCCACGCCGTTGCGTGGCTGAGGCGGGATTGACGGTCGATCCGTTGATCGACCTGATTTTTTTGCACAGATATAGTTCAAGACCCGGAGAGTGACATAGGCTACCTTTTATCCCAGAAAAACAAACCTATTCCTGTGGGATTGCATTAAAAGTGTAATTTTTCACTGTTTCTTAACATACATAAACGTAACTATTTATATACCCACAATGTAATGTTGAAACCTAGACTCCATACACTGGAAACGGTAATCCCTACTAGTCCCTACTAATATATAAATGTGAAAGTGAGTTTGTTGGTTTGTTGGTTTGTTTGTCCGTCAATCCCGCCTCAGCCACGCAACGGATCGACCTGATTTTTTTGCACAGATATAGTTCAAGACCCGGAGAGTGACATAGGCTACCTTTTATCCCAGAAAAGCAAACCTATTCCTGTGGGATTGCATTAAAAGTGTAATTTTTCACTGTTTCTTAACATACATAAACGTAACTATTTATATACCCACAATGTAATGTTGAAACCTAGACTCCATACACTCGAAACGGTAATCCCTACTAATATATAAATGTGAAAGTGAGTTTGATGGTTTGTTGGTTTGTTTGTCCGTCAATCCCGCCTCAGCCACGCAACTGATCGACCTGATTTTTTTGCACAGATATAGTTCAAGACCCGGAGAGTGACATAGGCTACCTTTTATCCCAGAAAAACAAACCTATTCCTGTGGGATTGCATTAAAAGTGTAATTTTTCACTGTTTCTTAACATACATAAACGTAACTATTTATATACCCACAATGTAATGTTGAAACCTAGACTCCATACACTCGAAACGGTAAATAGGTTATAAATACTCAAATACTTTAGACTCAAAGGAATGTCAAAACTGTAATAGGTTATAAATACTCAAAACTCCATACATGGCTCTCAAAACCGTTAATCCCTACTAATATATAAATGTGAAAGTGAGTTTGTTGGTTTGTTTGTCCGTCAATCCCGCCTCAGCCACGCAACGGATCGACCTGATTTTTTTGCACAGATATAGTTCAAGACCCGGAGAGTGACATAGGCTACCTTTTATCCCAGAAAAACAAACCTATTCCTGTGGGATTGCATTAAAAGTGTAATTTTTCACTGTTTCTTAACATACATAAACGTAACTATTTATATACCCACAATGTAATGTTGAAACCTAGAGTCCATACACTCGAAACGGTAAATCCCTACTAATATATAAATGTGAAAGTGAGTTTGTTGGTTTGTTGGTTTGTTTGTCCGTCAATCCCGCCTCAGCCACGCAACGGATCGACCTGATTTTTTTGCACAGATATAGTTCAAGACCCGGAGAGTGACATAGGCTACCTTTTATCCCAGAAAAACAAACCTATTCCTGTGGGATTGCATTAAAAGTGTAATTTTTCACTGTTTCTTAACATACATAAACGTAACTATTTATATACCCACAATGTAATGTTGAAACCTAGACTCCATACACTCGAAACGGTAAATAGGTTATAAATACTCAAATACTTTAGACTCAAAGGAATGTCAAAACTGTAATAGGTTATAAATACTCAAAACTCCATACATAGCTCTCAAAACCGTTAATAGGTCATAAATACTCAAAACTCAATACATAGCTCTCAAAACCGTCAATAGGTCATAAATACTGTACACTCTGCCGACACTAAAAACTTAAATGACGCGGACGAAGCCGCGGGTATAAGCTAGTTAAAAATAAATGGAACAGGTGACAAACTGCTCTAACGATTCACAGTTTAGACAACTGGATAAGACAATTTGTAGGCAGATGCCACGGATTTACATATAAATATGACAGAAGCTATCATAATGGTAACTATTAACTAAGAATTGTACTTTTCGATACAAGTGTGGAAAGTATGGCATTTCTTCACGAGTCAAAGTGCGGGTCAACTAGGTATAGGGGCGAGTGAAAATGACAATTCCGTGCGTGCATTGAACGAATTTTAATAAATTGGCGAAAAATTAAAAAAAAACCAAAGTAAATCCTTGGAAAACAGTTTAATCCCTGGACAATGTTAGATTTTATTCATGTATGTATAAAATAAATATATAATAAGTATTTATGCTATAAAATAGTCATATCATAATTATACATTGTACGTGTATACAGAGAACTTCCATAATCCATTTATATGCAGATGTTATGCAGGAGGAAAAGCACTAGTGTGTAAAGAATATATATATATATATATATATATATATATATATATATATATATATATATATATATATAACTCTTAGAATTATGTTTGTGTAATCTTTTTGGCCTTATTCATCGACTACTTATAATTATTGAAAAAAAAAATTAATGTAACGCTGTTGATTACTTTTCAAATAAATGAAATAAAATAAATTACTTTTCAAATAAATACAATAAACTTTCCGTACACAAGATGGTTTTTTTGTGTGTTGAGTCCCTTGATAGCTTAACAAGGGGGCATTTGTATTGCCTAAATTTAACTAATGCGCGTGCAAACTTGTTAATTCATTAGTTACCTATAACGCGGTGATAAATAAAATCAAAGAAATTTCATTACCTCTAATTACGGCTAAGAGGACAAAAATCACAGGCAGAGCGATCATCCTTAGAGACGCCATATTTAACTGTTATTTCGTGAGAGTCACCAACACTATACAGGACTGTGGTACTAATGAGGCCGTGGTGTGATAACAAATATTAATATATAAACTTTTGCTATATACAGCGTGTTCTTCTGTTTAACTCAGTTAGTAAAGACGATCAGCTCTGGGTCACTCCGAGTTACAATTGGTGCTAGATACTAGTCTAAAATTTTCTTCATGGTTCATGGTCTGACCTTAAAGCCTGATTGAATAGTTCACAAAAAACGATCAGTTTATTCCTGAGGAAAAAATGTGCTGCATACTTACTGACAGTTCCTTTAAAGTACATAATTTTGTGTCATTTATCAAAATCATTAAATATTCTGATTTTGAAGCATTTCTGCACGAGTACGATCAGAAATCGTGCGCAGGCGCGTCGGGTCTCTGGGGCACGAAGATGAAACACTTGGACGATCTAAAGTCCAAGATGAAACATGACGTTTTCAGACTCCGGACAGGTATTCAAAAAATCTTGTTAGAAAACCCCATACTTTATTTTCCCGATACGAGGACCTCGTGATCGGCGGTCGACCATGCTCACCACTAGACCAACGAGGCAGTACTAATAAATATAATAACGTCTTGCAAATAGAACAAAATTGTACTATTGCAGTTTAAAATTGGAAGACCTACAATTAAAGAAGTTAAGTTTAGGCAAATATGGTAGCATAGTAGGTTTAAAAATCATTACAATCCCTTCTGTGCTTTTGCAGTGCAGTGCAATGCAAACACTGGAAAACTTTAAATTCTGGAATTAGCTGCATCTGACATTTTCGCATCCGGTCATTGTATCACTCGTTTCGTCATACTTTGATATAATACTTACCATTATTGTAGAATACTTTGAACTTAGCGTGAGTTTCCACTAATAACGCTATTTTTTACCCACGACGCAACGGAGTACGGGTATATGCGTTTAGGGTGAGAGACCGTTTGTACATTACTTTATTAATGAGATGTTAAGTGTGTTTGTATGTTAAATTGTTCACAAAAACCAATAATGCAAAAAAATTTTTGTTTGTTTATTTGTGTGTGCACATCAATGTTCCCATTTATTTCAAAAATGGCTTGACCGATTTAGATGCGGTTTTCTGTATAATATTTGGTGTTCAGTGGCAATGGTTCTTAGATAGTTGTTACGAACATCGATCACCAGGGGGCGCCATAAAATACATTTATATTGCAAACCTATGTTCCCATTTATTTCAAAACCGGCTTGACCGATTTAGATGCAGTTTCCTGTATAATGTTTGGTATTCATTGGCGATGGTTCTTAGATAGTTGTTACGAACATCGATCACCAGGGGGCGCCATTGCTATTTTCGTTTCCAATATCAATTAATGTACCTAATTAGTATAAGTATTGATATAAACTGCCGGTATATGAGAAGAATCAAGAAATTGAATTAGTCATCAACTGGTAAACAGCACCATCAACACCGTCATAGGCAAAACACAGCAGCTCCGGCGGATTTTCTTGGATTTGTTGGTCTAGGTTGCATTGACAGATTGACTGAAAACAGAGTTTTCATCATGTCCATGTTTGAGTTTCGAATCACCACGTTAGCTGGGTAATTGTTATACCTATCTTCATAGATGTCGTCGGGATTTCATTCAGGGGGGTGCATAGCTGAATCTACACATTATAAATAAAATAAAATAAAGTCTGCAAATATATTAAATTGTTGATTCGTGTGTTATTGTAAATGAAATCTAATATATAAAATTTCCATGTCACAATGTTAGTTACCGTACTCCTCCGAAACGGCTTTACCGATTTTTACCAAATTTTATATGCGTATCCAGTAGGTCTGAGAATCGGCTACTATCTATTTTCTATACCCCTAAGTGAAAAAAAAAATTACAGGGCAAAACAACGTTTGCCGGGTCTGCTAGTAACCAAATAAAATTATAAGTAAGTAGTATTATTTTGCAGTTTGGTTTCCTAATTCTGATGGGACCTAAAAAAAGGTCTGTCTTCTCTTCCTGCCAAGGGGTTGTGTAAACTGTAGTTGTACACCCCCTTGTACCCTACTGTCGGCGCCCATACCTATCTTATACAGATTCAGTAGAAATTGCCAATTCACCGTTATTCAAAATTCCGCTGAAATAATAACTTCGCCCTCCTAGCTTAGTTTACAACAATAACGTAACCTATAAACAGATTATAAATGACGTACCTACAAAGAATCTTTTTCTGTATGTTATTGTTTTTAATAGTTTATAATATTTATGTACAACAATTATTAATAACGCTCTGTATAACGCGGGTAATCAGCGGGTACTTACCCACTTGATCATTATCTTCTGTGAAAGTACACCCCTCCAAAGATAATGTAGGAATGAGCTGCAAACGCATCACGTAAATAATTATTATTATGGGTAAAGTAAGGTAGGTAGTAAGGTAGGTAAAGGTACCATTTCGTTCGACGTCGATACTTTTGGCGGTTTCGAGAAAAAGTCTTTTTCTAAGCATGAATACGCAATGACTTTTGTAAGAATGTCGAGTCTTGAATACTCTATAATTTCGTTATATTTTTTATCCAATGAAATGTCATTTTAATTTCGAATTGTGAAGCAGCGATGCAGACCGAACCAATGGCAAATGAGCTGGCTTTTATTTAGCGATGATATTGAATCTCCTAGGTAGGTATAGTCTGGCTCAAAATTTTATAAAAAAAAAACGGAAAATCTACTGTAGTCTGTATATCTACCACCAAAATTACAATTGTTGACATAGCAGCTATAACTGCAGAGCAGGTATTCCGTACATAAATTAGTCCTTAGTGCCTAATTATTACAGTTCCAATGAGTATATGTAGTCAATAGTCATGTAATGTACAGAAGCAAACCCTTACATATTTTATTGTTGTGTTAACTACAAAGAAAGAGTCACCAAAGGTAGGTATCAAAGTGATCTGAGGTATCAAGTTTTCTCATGAACCAAAACTAAAATATTCTGGGAAAATTAAACAGTGTATTTTTGAGAACCTAAAAAATTGTCACTTGTTTTTCATGTCCGGAATTTAATTTTGCATACAAAAAGTGACTTTCTTTTCAATCCACATTTCCTGTCATATATGTCATGTGTTTATTATTGAGAAGTAATACAACTTGTTTATTTGCCTATACTTAACTGTGGAATTAAAGAAAATCATAATTGTAGGAGTTAATGCAGAGACCGTAGTCTATAAGAAATAACAGCTTGCCAAATTCCATATATGCATGGTCGTTATCCTTTAAGGGGATTTATTGAATTTATTTTTGTCTTTCTCACTCTCACGGAGATTTGGTAGGTGCGACATGCAGCGTCGCGGACGAATATACCTAACAGAAAAACGACCTTTTACCTAATTACTCAAAAACTAAGCTGGTTATCAAAAATCTGTTTCTTAGCGTTTTTGGATATTATTATTACCGACACTAATTACAATTACATCCAATGTAGTGTCCGATAAAAACTCGAAAAACTGAGATTTTGGACCAACTTTTGGGAGAACTTTCTATCGAGAAAATTTTATCCAATCGTGTTTCCGCTTCTTAGCGATTTTAGATTAAAGACCCAAAATACATGACGTGTAAATTTGAAAGTAATTGTCTTTATAGTTTTTGCATAAAACTTCATTCAAAATCACCTAAATACGGCTTGTAGGCCGTTAACGTTTTTCATAAATCAGTAATTTTAGCGTGAAGGTGTAACAAACATACACACACACATATTTAAACGTTTACCTGTATAATATTAGTGTAATCATGATGATGATGACTAACACAGTAAAGTGCGTAAGATAGTATTGTCAATAAGTGCATCCACTCGTCACGAAGTTTTAAAATATAAATAGAAGATAGTTTATGTTACAATACTGTAAAGATTAGATATTTATATATTGCATAAATATAGAATCTAAACGTCAATCGAATAACCGAGCTATTTATTGCCAGGTTTTGCCCGCAGCTTTATCCCCATGAATTACGGTTTTTCTCGCAAAAATTGCGGATTGTACTTAAGTAAAAAAAGTTATTTTCCGCACTAGTGCTTTTTGTTGATTGCCTGCATTAATGAATGCATCTACCTATAAAAGCATGAAGAAGGTTTTTAATCCAAAAGTTTTCTGCACTAAACTTTTGTATGAAATAACAAATCGTTCAATGCACGTGCGGAATGGAATCCTACATTAGGTAGATTAGGAATATA
This sequence comes from Coenonympha arcania, assembly GCA_036785405.1. Classification (NCBI taxonomy): domain Eukaryota; kingdom Metazoa; phylum Arthropoda; class Insecta; order Lepidoptera; family Nymphalidae; genus Coenonympha; species Coenonympha arcania. The sequence continues at coordinate 10,093,422 of CM072072.1, forward strand.
TCGTTGACTCACGCCTTCGGCTTAGGCAACTCCATTTTTTAGGGCGGACAAGAGTTCTTTGTGTACCACGGACCTCTATAAAGGGATAAAAGTTGAGACAGGGGAACAAAATTACCTTGAACTGCAGCAACTAAGATGAACAGACTACAGAGTAGAGGAAGAGTAACTATCTTGATACTTTACTCTTTCCATTCTTTTATTTTCTCTTTGACACGTGAAATCACAATGACACAGATATAGCAATAGCGGACCAGAGAGAGATAAAGGTAATAGTTGTCTCTTTCTGGTCCCTCGCTATTACTATATCTGTTTCATGTGTCAAATAGAAAATAAACGAATGGAAATAGTATAGTCATGTTGATCTTCTTCAAGTCTGAACTCCATACTGGACCACTAACAGCAATGAGACAAGTTTGGAACAATGACCGATAACAATTTCATACCAAAAATACCTACTAAACTTTTATTAATTGAAATGCGCAGAAACTTGTAGGTATATTATCAAAGTAGGTAAAATTAGAGAAAATTAAACGAGCAATTGGATTTTATTTATTTTATTAAAAAATGGATTTATGGAACGGACGGTCATGCTTATATTATTTATCAACATTGTTCACGCTGTTTTCCGTTAAAAACCTATTTATTATAAAAATAAATACCAGTACGTCCACAAATAATAATAGTTTAATGTAGTCCATAAAATATTTAGGTACGTGTCAGTGGATTTTTGGATTTTGTTTTAAATTAAACACTTAACTCTTATTATTTTTTCAACATTTGCATTATATTAGTTTGTACAATATTTGTAATATGTATAAGTATATAGCATATATTTTTTATTCATATTTTTGGTTAATACGGTGGCTCTACTTTTTAACGTTATAATATCAACACTTCATAGATACTTAACACTTAAATAATCCCGTGGATTATAATAATTAATTATATTTATTCCAAAATGCGAAATCAACAACATTTAATAATTATGGACGGGTCAAAATGCATATTAGGCCATATTTAGACTGTATGTAACGATTAACGAAGGAAGCAATCACTTGTTCAGTTACTGTTGGAGTTCTACTAGGTACCTACCTAGGTTAATTTTTGTAATTGGGTAGTTGACTATTTTTTTTAAATAATTTTTTTAAAGTAAATAGAAAAAATAAATAAAATCAAACAAAGAAATACAAAGTTACAGGAATTTAAACTTTTCAAGGAGCAAAAGGAAATTTCGGTCCCTTTCTCGAAAATCCGTATTTTTTTAAGCTACGGCGATATTAGGGTGTTACCTCACAATTTAATGTATCTTACTGATAGAAATATTATGTCATCGATTTTCATTTATTTTTGAAACTAAAATTAAAATAAATTAAGTTTTCATTTTGAGAGAAAGGGACTCCAAAAGTTAAAATACTTACCTATAACTATGACTTTGCATTTCTTTGTTTGATTTTTTTTACTATGGACGTCGTTATTTTTATCTCAGTTTAAAAAAGTCAACTACGCAATTATGTACATAACATTACATTAAATACATGCGTTGCTCGCCAGTCCCTTTTTTTTTGAACTTGGCTTTGACTCGCTCCCGCGTGTTTACTACCGCGTGTTTATACTGTTTCTGTAACTGTAAAAGATGTTGATTTAAAGCTATCCATAGACAATTAGAGAACAATATAGTAATAACTAACTAAATAATTATTATAGATATCATTTTTAATGTTTGCTATACAGGTACGCAACAACAGCGGACGCGATCGCAAGTGGGAGGGAGACGGAGATGGAGCCGGCTCCATTGCAGCGGTCCTTGTCACACACGCTACAGTACTTGCTCTGCCTGTTGGGGTCCAACGACCTCTTCAGCACATCGCAGGTAGTCTGGGTGTTTGCCGGGTTAACGTCCAAGCATGTGCGGATGGTTGTTCCAGATTCTGAAAAAAAAAACATTTACATATTTAACGGACTAAAACGGTTATTTCAGCGATTTTTTGTGATCTGCATGTTAAAAATGTAATCAAGACAACTATAAAAGGCTTTGTCCTGACTCCTGAGTGACTGACTGACGAGCTAAGAGATAATAATAATAATAATAAATACACTTTATTTGCACCACACAAGAAATTGCACAAAACAGAAATACATATTAAAATAGTTTTAGGCACAAAAGGCGGCCTTATCGCTTAGCAGCGATCTCTGCCAGGCAACCTTGAGAAAAGGAAAACAAAAGAAAAGGAAGAGATGATTCTTTGTGAAGTCTAACCGCGTGCTAAGAAAGGATTTGAGGGATTGAAGGAGAGAATTGTTCCAGGGATTTTTAAAATATCACCCCTAAGGCCCTAACTCTCTAAATAGGGGGCTGAATCTAGACAACGCTTTGTCCCGAGTGGCTGCCTTTTGGATAAGCTACAATCCAAACGGCTGAAAACATGAAATTTTCAAGGAATATTCTTTAAATACCGAACATATGTACTAAGAAAGGATTTTTTTAAATGATATTTTCCCTATTTATCCTGAAAAAAATCCATGGTGTCTGCGCAATTTGTAAAAACCCGATATTCACGCGGTAGAAATACTCTTTCATGCCGCAACCACTGAACCGATTTGGCTGGAATTAGGAATGTAGATAAATTATAACCTGAATTAATACATAAGCTATTTTTGTCCCGGAAAAATCCATGGTTTCCTAAGGATTACCAAAATTCACTCGGGAGAAATACTCCTTTACGACGGAACTAACCATTCCCGCGGAAATTGTTTAAAATCGAAACCCGACACCATGCAGTCTTGTTTTTCCTACCCCTACAGTGTTTTTTTAAGCCGGAGACGTCACAGATCCGAATTACGCCGGTACCCAATGTTCTATCTACGAGTATCTTCCATTTACCCTACTAGATATATCAATGTGATATGAGCTCCCAGCAAGGTATGTCAAATTTCTATGTGTAGTAAGGCAAACCATGGATAATTGAATATTAGGAACCGCCATTAGTAATTTTGGAGCTGTCTTATATCTGATTTTGGTACTACACTTTTTGTTGTCGCCTTTACACACAGTGCGCATTCGGTAAGTAGGTATATATAATGCCTAGTACCTAGATAAAAATAAAAAATAAACAATATTTTATGCTAGGCTTTTCAGGCATTCTATACAATACCGGATTGTACAGATGGCCGGTAATGCATCATCATCTAGTGCCATCCTCAAATCGAAGTTTCAACATTCGAAAAGCCCCTCTATCATTTGCCGCCTCTTTCAATTGTGGGCAGCTTAGACCCGTCCACCCTTTTATGTCATCCAACCATTTACGCCGCTGGCGACCTGGAGATCTTTTCCCGGCAATTTTTCCCTCCAAGACTAATCTTGGAAAGGAATACTGATCACCTTGTTGTAAATGGTCAAAGAAAGGCAGTTCCTACGTAAAACGGTGGTCTTGAGTTCTCTCTTTTTATTAAAGTACTAGCAGAAACCCGCGGCTTCGCCCGCGTATATTTTAGTTTTCGCTATTATCACGGGAACCATCGATTTTTCCGGAATAAAAAGTAACCTTTGTGTTAATTTAGAGCGAAATCTATCTCCATTTTAACTTTCAGCTAAAAATTTTCAATAGTTGCAGCGTGAATGAGTATTTCTCCCGCTGGAATAGTGAAAAACAAATATTCACGCGGGGCAAATAACCATGGATTTTTCCGGGATTAAAAGTAGCCTTTTTATTAACCCAGGATATCATCTATCTCCATTCCAAATTTCAGCCAAATCGGTCTTGTACTTGCGGCATGAAGATTTTTTCCGCGTGAATTTCGGTTTTTGACTAATCCCACGCGAACCATGGATTTTTCCGGGAAGAAAAGTAGCTTATGTGTTAACCCAAGATGCAATTTATCTCCATTCCAAATTTGACCCAAATTGGTACATTAGTTGCGGCGTGAAGGAGTATTGAAGCTTGGTAAAATACGAAATTTGGAGCCCCGTTTCATCCCTTCAGGGGGGGAATTTTGAAAAATCCTTTCTTAGTGCACCCCTAGACCTCATAAGAAAACTGTGTGCCAAATTTGAAGTCTATAGACTCAGCGGTTTGGGATGTGCGTTGATATGTCAGTGAGTGAGTGAGTCAGTATCTTCTTTGATATACCATGAAATTTTCCGGGATGAAAAGTAGCCTATGTATTAATCCAGGATAAAATTAGCTATCTCCTTTCCGAATTTCAGTCATATCAGTTCAGTAAGTGCAGCGTAAAGTAGTATTTTTCGCGCGTGAATATCAATTTTTCAGTTTTCCCGCAAAAAGCATGGATTTTCCGGGATAAAAAGTAGCTTATTTATTAACCCAGGATATCATCTATGTCCATTCCAAATTTCAGCCAAATCCGTGTTGTACTTGCGGCGTGAAGATTTTTTCCGCGTGTATTTCGGTTTTTAACTAATCCCACGGGAACCAAGGATTTTCCCGGGATGAAAATAAGTTTATGTGTTAATCCAAGATGCAATTTATCTCAATTCCAAATTTGAGCCAAATCGGTTCAGTAGTTTTGGCGTGAAGGAGTATTGAAGCTTGGTAAAATACGAACTTTGGAACCCCGTTTCACCCCTTTAGGGGGGGAATTTTGAAAATTCCTTTCTTAGTGCACCCCTAGACCTTAGAAGGAACCTGTGTGCAAAATTTGAAGTCTCTAGACCCAGCGGTTTAGCTGTGCGTTGATATGTCAGTGAATGAGTCAGTCAGTATCTTCTTTTATATATTTAGATACTAGCTGACCCGGCAAACTTCGTTTTGCCTGTTTTTTTTTTCTCATTATATTAGTAATACAATAATAATAATTTTATTTATTTATTAATAGGTACAACTGTAACGGGTCACGTTCCGTACAATGAAGATATTTCGAAAATTTTTGTTGCAGAGCACTCTTTAGTCGATACTGAAGCCAAAACTGTAATTTGTTTAATTTTTGTCTGTTTGTCTGGCTGTCTCTCTATTTCACGGCCACGCATCACGGCTAATCCGCTGGATGGATTAAAATAAGACTTGGCATGATGTGAGTTTATATACCGAAGTAGGACATAGGATACTTTTTATTCCGAAATTCAGCATGGTTTCCCTGGAAGACGACATCAAAGTCAAAATGTGTATTAAGTTATAATTCATTAACTCGCGGTCAGATTTCATTCATTCTTTTTTGTTCGAAAGGAGGTACTTCATAGATTGTCTCTAAAATATTTAAAGTTTATCAGTTTTGTAGTTCAGAAATTACAGACCTACAAACCCTCAGTGTAAGTCCAACCGTATAGCCAAGTCATGCCACGATATTTCTTATAGCGCCATCTCTAAAATTAATGTGGTACCTTCTTGAAAGTAATTTTTTCTCGCATTACCGAATTTTAGTTATGTCATGGTGTATCTATCTATCGTTGTCTCACTTTGTTTCGAGATGGCACCTGAGGTTTTCACTTCTGTCAACATTTAATTGAACGCGGCCGAAGCCTCTCGCTGGATCAAATATAATTGAATTTCATCTCAACCCCACAATAGCTGGGTTAGGGTTTCCTCTTAGAATAAGAGAGGTTTGTTTAGTAAGTACTTAGATGAAGACCAAAAAAGAAATGGATGGATCGTATCGGAAGAGTATTGCACGTTGACAGCAGATAGGAGAGAATGTAAGAAGACTCCATGGTAAAAATTTAGAATCCTTTGGCAGGAGTAGCGGGACGGGAAGGGGGAAGGGAGGGAGAGGAAGTGTCCTCTAACCCCCGATACCACTCCCTGAAAAGGTATTGCACCATTCTTGAGCAAATTTAAAAAGATGAAATAATTAAAATGACGATGATGGAGTCGCTTCGTCGCGGAGAGAAGCGAAAGGGAAAGGGGTGGGAAGAAAAAAAATGGGATTTTTTCCCCCCTCCCAAGCTGAAACTTTCGACACGTAGTAGTTTTTAAGAAATATTTTTTTTTAATTATGAAGTTTTGAATTCAATTTTGCTGTTATAGAAATACATGTTTTGGAATGGGAATTGTAGCCTCAAGAAGAAGTAAAGGAGTTAGGAAAACCCTTTATCCATCACCATCTACCCCTCACCCCCCCTAAGGGTCAGTCGACAGAGCTTTAAAATCTTGAGGTTAAGACTCTTTTTTAGCCTTCAGTCTTTCCCTTACCCTTTTTAAGGCTCGGCAAACGAAGCCCCGCGAAGCGGGGCTCCGTATACCGAGGTGTATGTGTATTTCTGGGCGGTTATAAAAGAAAATAACCACTCAGAAGGATGGTGGGGCCTTGCAGGCCCCGCCATCCTCTTCGTCACCTATCCGTTATCCGAGTCGAGGTGCCCCAAGTCCCGAGCTCGCTTCGCTCGCTCTACATCCTAAGTCTTCAGTCTTTCTCTTACCCTTTTTAAGGCTCGGTCGACAGACGGGCTCCCATTTCTGGGTGGTCATAAAAGAAAATAACCACTCAGAAGGATCCTCTTCGTCACCTATCCGTTATCCGAGTCGGGGTGACCCAAGTCCCGAGCTCGCTTCGCTCTACATCCTAAGTGGTTTGTGTCAAAAATTGAATCTGTAATACTACAAATAACATATTTAAAAAGTTCTGTGGCCTATTTTTTTTTGTCGGTACGACAAAATATATGTGTGGTGTTCCATCTCGTCCTACTGTATCTCCTAAAAATCATCCTAACTTCGAAAAAAGACCTCCCGATTTATACTGACCGCCACATAGATTGAATAATTGTTTTTTTGAAAAGCTCGAAAACAGTGCGTTACCTCGTAATGCGAATAGTATTGTTATAATCAGGGACCAAACCTCTACCAAATACAACACCTTTCTCCCCGGAACTCCTGCCAAAGGAAAGTAAATCCAACCCTGATTTACCAAGTTTCATCAGTACCTACTAACAAATATCTGTAAGAAGTTTGGTGAATCGGCTTTAAACAACTCTAAACAATTGCGCTAAATCGTTAGTCGGTTGCATTTATGTTCAGCTGAAAGAAGCCTCGGTACCCATCTCGCAGAAAGCTTCGAAGCCCTGATTCTGATTTGCGATCAACGGCCCCGAGTATAAAATCCCAAATATTTCCGACGTTATTCTCAGTACTCGAAGCTGATGGCCGTCCACCTCGTGGGTCATCAATTCTTCTGACCATTTTTTAACGATTGTTTATACACTGGAGCAGGTCCTAATTTGTCAATCTGTTTCAGCGTTAACCCTTTCTTGAACAAATAAATACTTGGCATCGACGTAGGTAATGTTCGATATTCTCCGAAACCACAATCGGTATTATAACGTTATTTGCATATCAAATAAATTAAATAGACCAAAGAGGTCGGACATCATACTCCGGCTACAAATTTCGAAACAAACCTGTCAGAGGTGCTGACGTGACAGCAATGAAATGTTTACTTAGCAACGCCATTAAATCAATTTATTAATTTTATTTTTATTTCGAAAATACTCGATAATCCTAAGTCTCCACATATAAGTCCTCGACTCAGATCGATTATTTTTTTACGCTCTTTCATTTGATGTGCGATTCGTTCGATTCCACCGTACACCGGTACCGCCCTTGGTTTTTGTATGGGAAAATTAAATCGGCCAGGGCCAGGGTTCTTTCAGCATTTTGGGACATCAAATATAGATAACAACCCGGTCCCGCACCCAGAGATCATTCCCTGAAAATTTCATAACGATCGGTCCAGCCGTCTCTGAGGAGTTTGGCTACAAATATATTTTAACTTTTATCCCCTCTCCTAAGGGAACCATGCTGAATTTCGGGATAAAAAGTATCCTATGTCCTTCCTCGTAGTATGAACTCAAGTCATACCAAGTATCATTGGAATTCATTCAGTAGTTTCGGCGTGATGCGCGGCCGTGATACAGAAAGACAGACAGACAGACAGACAGACAGACAGACAAAAATGAAAAAAATTACAGTTTTGGGTTCAGAACCGATTTTAGAGTGCCCTCGAAAAAAAATTTTCAAAATATCTTTAATGTACAGAATTTGACCTGTTACAGATTTATTATAAGTATAGATAAAAATAAGGATTAAAATACAAAGGCACTAACGCATGACGATCTTGTGGCACTGGCGAGGCGCGCCGGGCACGGCAGTGAGCAGCTCGGCCGGCAACAGCTGGTTCAAGTAGCCGCGGTTGAAGTTCAGCGAGTCCTGGCTGCCGCAGTCCTGGAAGTGAAAAAAGCGGCCTTGTATAATTTTTCTTTTTTTTTAATAAATATATACGGTACATTTTACACATCGCAATCTAGCCCCAAAGTAAGCGATAGCTTGTGTTATGGGTACTAGATACCTGATAATATACATACTTACTAATATACATAAATACAATATATTGAAAAACACCCAGACACTGGAAAACATTCATGCTCATCACACAAATATTTACCAGTAGTGGGAATCGAACCCACGAACAGTTCCTGTCATCTCAGTGCTGCCACCTACGGAACGTCATTTCAGCGTTTACGATCGGTATTTGCGTTGTCGTTTTCTCATCTGCGTGGACGGCAATAGAGTCAAAAATGACGTCGTCTGGTGCACAACATATCAGCATAAGCCATAAAGTTGATTGCAAGGCAGCCTGTTATGTCAATCATACACGATTCTGCCTAAAGTCCAGTCGGCATGTCGTTGCCGATTGGATCAGTTAGAACTTATCATTGCCAATCCACGCCAACCATGTGCCCATACGTAGGTGTATTGCCGGCTTTACCGGAGCTAGAAGATTCACATCACCATCCAGGGTAAGGAGGCCTATAAAGGATGGAGAAAACCGCTCTGCGATCGATATTGGTGTAGGTACCTAGTCTCTGTAATAAAAAATTGGTTGCCTGTAAAGTCGGTTTACTGACGATAGTTGAACGTGACAACGTCTTCTTTGTCACTCGTTCCGCGCTCGCGAGGTAACGCCGGTAACGCCGCATGAGCGAGGTAACGCCGGATGAGTCATGTTTTTCGTGCGTGCAACCGGCTCTATCGATTTATAAGACGTTGTCACGTCAAAAATGACTTACCACTACAAGATTCTCGTTAGGCATGAAGGGGTCCACGCATTTGGGGTCCGACTGCGAGTTGCATTGGTAGCATCTCGTGCAGGATCCTGAAACCAGCGCAAGCACAGGGATGAAAAACATCACTTTACAAGTGTTCTAATTTGAAGTACCTAGGTACCTTTATATTTCGCTATTATGCATTCTGTGTTTCGGGGATAAAGCTAATTACTTAGGTATACGACTAGATATACGACTTTACGTTGATTGTATAGGTACTTTCATTTTTTACCGTATTTCTTCCTATTGACTAAAATGATAATCAGAGATATGTTAGGTGTAGTATGTTATGTGTAATCTATGGCGAGCAGCTCTATGTTAAAGATTTGCGTTGAGGAAGGTCTAAAAATAGCTATTCGTCCTAAATTCGCTATTCCTGTATCAACATGGCGACGACAGAATGTTTTATAAAACGCATAATATTATTTATATTGGTTTGTGTTAAAGAAAATAAAATTAAGTTTAGAAATGCATTAATAAATAATGTAATTAACATGATACAATACTTTTTTTTTAAATACTTAAGTATAAATTTTTGGATTATTTTTCTAAAATGTACACTTTTATTAAAACCATATGAAATTGATACAACATGCCGTGAGACGTCGGCATAAATTACGCATGTGTGTCCCAACACTCATAATGATTGTAAATTTAAGGCCTATCCGCACACAACAGTGCCGGCACAGTGCCGACACGTGGCGGTCAGTAACGTATCCATCAGTGTCAGTGAAAAATAATATTGTAGCATACATTTTGTTCGACGCTATCCGTACTCGTCAGTGACAGTGACGTTCAGTGATGTCAGTACTGCGCCGACGCTTGCCGTGATCCGACGTGAATTTCTGGCGGACAATATTTTGCCTGACACGGTCGCAGTATTCCAAGATGGACGACGAAAAGTTGATTGAATTGGTCCGTGTACATGGTCTGAAATACTCAAAAAACTTTGTTTCATCATCTATCAGATGTTTATATAGAGTGGCGAACTCTCCTTCTTCTTCTCTTTTCCTCCACACTTTATGAACTCATTGCCTTCTTCTCACGTAAATTTCTTCATCTTCATCTAATATTAAAGCAATCGCTGCTAATTGTGATTTTGAATATCGAGGCATTTTCACGCGAAACTGCTGTGGTAAAATTACTGCACCTGTCGACACGGTACTGACATGTATGAATAGCACTTCACGGAACTGTACGGTACGGAACTGTCGGTCACGTGCCGGCACTGTTGTGTGCGGATAGGCCTTAAACCTCTCATACCCAACTAGATTTGTGAAAATAAGGGTTAAAAATAAATGAGCAAATCGATGAAACTTATTTCTCGTTACTACACGGCGTTATTAATAGAGTTTGTTTAAAACTTTGTGGAATTTAAGAACAGATGTTCCGTATATTAGTTTAGGTCACACACAAATGTAAAATGTAAATCTGAGGCAGGGTAATATCACAACATTTCATTCCTCATTATTTATTTATTGATTGCTTCTCGGGATTAAATGCTAATTCCTACGCCTATCTCAATTCTACTGTGTTGAAAGTTTTTTTATAGTTGAAACTGTGCAAGGTGGTTGTAATTTGCAAACTAACATTAATCAGAGTAAATAGGCACTAAGTAGGTATAATATATGTCTCAGTATATAGGTAAGCTTCATATAATTTCCTCGTAGGACACAAACAAAGTTGTTAAGCAGAAATATGAGTTCAGAAAAGCTTCGATGTCAAAGGGAGTTTGCTATCTCTTCGTAATAAATTGTCATTCGGAATTGGGTATCCAGAACATAAATAATGTATGTTCTTATTCAGTATGTTACCAGTATATTATTATCCATGTTACTTATATCTTCTGGGTTCTTTTCTCAGAGCTCTAAGATTGCCAAATGTTAAAAGTACCCATGTTAAAAGTTACAAGCGCATAACTACTCACTGTTCAGGGACTCGGAACTCTGAACAAGGTTTTGTAATTTTATATATTTACTAGCTGACCCGGCAAACGTTGTTTGCCTCATAAATTTTTTTCTCACTTAGGGACATAAAAAATAGATACCTCACAACCTGCTCTCAGACCCAGAGAATATACACTGAAAACTTCACAACGATCGGTCCAGCCGGTTCGGAGGAGTTTGGTAACAAAGGCACGAGTAAGTACCTAGTTTATGTCTAAGTAAATAAAATATTAGAAACCCCTAGATAACTAATAGGTACTCATAGTAATACCCTCCCAGGCGCTATATCTTTCCCATCATCTACAACTTGGGCCTTCAAATCAAGAGCGAATAAGAAGGCATTTCCTAAACTATAATAGTAGTGTTATTATCTCGCTGCAGACTCGGTCATAAATCATCCGAGTGTTTCGCTTTTGTATTTCACTGCTGCTTTTGTATTTTAGTGAACAACAAAGTGTTTTTCTTTAGACTGTATCGTCACTTTGCATCAGGTGTGACAACAATTCACAGTCAAGTCACTATATCGTTTGGGCTGTTGTTTACCTACACTATTTTTTTTATGATCGGCATATAGTAAAGAAACAAGCTATGATATCATAGCCAACGCTATGCGTCCGAAACACGGAACTTTTTCATTAGATCTACGTGTCTATGAAGAATTCGTTTATTTAAAATATGCCTACACAAAAATACATACTGAGGTGTTATATCAATAGCCTAGCACAATTCATATGATTACCATCTACTATTATCTACCATCTTACATTTATCTACCATAGTTCATTACTTGTAAGGTTAACCACCTACCTCTGTTTTTACAAAAGGGTTTTTTCATTGTATGTAGGTAATGAGGTAGGTAAGTATGTGATTGATGGATACGTCTATTCCCCCATAAAAGCAGTTCTCATTAAAAATGTGGCGTCCATTAAATCCATTGACCATTAATTCCGGAACCGTCATGCACTATTGACATTTATAAATATAAATTTCTATATATAAATATAAATATAAATTTCATGTCACTAATACGAACCGCTTAAAATTCGGTCTTTCACCAAATCCGCGAGGTCGATGGAATTTTCCGGATGAATGGATGGGCCATGATTGACCATAGACAACAACACAATGTCTAACGTTCCGCGTAACGTTCCACCTGGGCCTGTGATTATGATTATGATTACGATTACGATTACGATTATGACGTTATCTCGAAAATCTATCGTCCGTAAACCGACTTTACGGCTCGTTTTTTAAACTCACACTCGTGTTTTAATACCCCCCATTATGTAACCGTTACATAAACTACTATTTAGGGTTCAGTACCCAAAGGGTAAAAACGGGACCCTATGACTGAGACTTCGCTGTCCGTCCGTCCGTGCGTCTGTTACCAGGATGTAACTCTTAAACCGTGATAGCCACACACTTTAAATTTTCACACATGATGCCGCTAAATTAACAAATACAAAAAAGTTAATAAAATAAACATTAAAGTAGCCTCAACACACGTGATTTACTCGTTTTTGGTCGATGATCCAGTAGACCCAATATTACTCTACCTACTTGTTTAGGGTAGTATTAGTATCTAGAGTATAATTGACCCTTCTGGCTTCTATATCATCACCTCGCTGTGTTATATAGATAATCAACCAATTAATCAATATCTTTATTAGCGTATTTGGGTTAGTTACATAATGGTACGGAGCCGTACCATAAACTAACCCAAATTCGTAATGGCGGATTATTTTTTTTATTCATCTTTTTGTAGACGCTAGTTTTTTTTTACGCAACTTCTATTGGCACACACACATTAAGATGACAATGGGATACTAACGAGTATGTCAATGTGGTTACACGACTCTATGACCGACGCAATGACATCATCTCGCTTTAAATGTATATTTAGTTCATGATCAAACGTCTAACCTTCGACAAGTCGTTTATACCAGCTACCCAACTGCGACTGTATATATTTCTGTGTTTTTGTTTACGTTACGGATGAAAATTTGCAAATTATTCTAGTAATGGTCATCTACCTACATTATTTGTAAGTATTCAGAATAAGTCAGACTATCCCACCACTTAAATAAATGTTTGATAGTTCTTCTTCCTCTTGTAAGCTATAGTTAGACCGCTATAAACTTGACCCTCCTGTCGATTTTGTCACAGTGGGGCGCGTCTTCGTGGATTGAAATAATATCTATACGAACTATTACACGCGCCTTCGCTTGCCGAATTTCGGTTTTTACTTGTAGGTACATAATATCTACCTTAAAAGATAGACTGTGGTGTCGCGGACTTTTTTTGGAACTTTTAAGAGGGAACAATTCCGTCATACCTCTAGCCTCTAGGTACATAATTTTTGCGTAACTTTTTAAACGTTTCACGCTTCGGAAACTTTCTCCGTTTTGCACCATTTTCCATTGATGCTCCGCTCCTATTGGTTATTGCGTGTTGGCATACGGACTATAGTCTTATTAAATGGACTGAGTAATATATGATAAAAAATCCGAATTGAATATACCTTCTTTTAATTCGGATCAGTACCTAATACCTATAATAATAGTGTTATTATCTCGCTGCAGACTCGGTCATATATTATTCGAGTGTTTCGCTTTTGTAGTTCTTTGCTGAGTTGTGCATTACTTCAGAACAACAAAAGCGCAACACTCGAACGGTTTATGACCAAGTCTGCAGCAAGATAATAACACTACTATAGTTCCTGATATTAGCACTTGCAAACCAACAAACAAACTCTTCAGCTTTATAATATTAGTAGGTGTAAGTAAGTATGCGCACGATGAACTTAAATGCGTAGAAGCCGTTTTGATTGAAGTTTTTTTTTAACTATAAAGACAATTACTTTCAAATTTAAACGTCATGTATTTGGGTCTTTAATTTAATATCGCTTAGAGGCAGGAAGGAACACGAGTAAATAAAATTTTCGTAATAAAAAGTTCTCCAAAATCTCAGTTTTTCTAATTTGTATAGGAAACTACAATGGATGTAATTGTATTTTTGATTTAATGTGTCGGTAATAATAATATCGTAAAACGCTTAGAAACAGATTTTTGATAACTGGCTTAGTTTTTGAGTAATTAGGTCGTTTTTCTGTTATATTCTTCCGCGACGCTGCATGTCGCACCTACCTACGTATCCGTGAGTGAGAAAGACAAAAATAAATTCAATAAATCCCCTTAAAACATCCACGCGTACGGCGTAACTCAAGAGGGAACTTATCTTCTTTACATTTTTTTTAGCCATTTTGGCGACTGCCCAGCACATTAAAGACATAGCTCTAATGTCTCGTAAAATTATTTACTTGCGGAGTATTTTTTTTATGGATTTAATTGATAGAAACTTGTCTAAAATGTCGTAGACCATAAAATTCTTGCTAAAAATTTAATGCTGCATACAGTGGGTTTGATTGAAAATTGGGTATTACAACACTACTTTTGAATTTGATAAAAAATATCTCTTTATCATAAACTATAGGATAAAAATAATGTACACTGAAAAAATATTAAAATAAAATCAAACGAAGATTTACAGAGTTACAAGCATTTTAATTTTGGAGTGGGAGGGTTTGTTGTTCCTTTATCGCAAAACGAAAATTTGTATGAAGCCGCACGAAGCTACTATGGCATTAGTAAGGTGTGACGTCATAATTTAATGTCGCTACTATAATGTCAATATATCCATTGTCTAATCAGAAATATTTAAATGCTTAGGTATAACTTTTTTGTAATTTAATAGATTCCATTAGTTTTTTATCCTAGGTAGTTTGTATAATAAATTTAAAAAAAATTGGAGTCAAATACTCAATTAAGATTCCCGTTATAGTGTCGGAAACTGGTCGTACCATGGACGGCCGACAGGTCACTGGGCACAGTCAAAACACTCAGTTTAATAGTACCTATTTAAACAGATACCTACTAATTTTGTATGAACCGTTAAGTACATCGTAATTCTGGAGCACGGACCGTTTCCTGAACATTAAATTTTTTTGTAAATTTTCTCAAAATAATGTTGGAAACCTTTGCCTTTTGTTACTTACTTTAATCAATACTACTTATTAGGGTGTATAAGTACTTTTGTGGGCAAGTCTCTACCTACTATGATTTACCGAAATATTCAGGGTTTGGAATACAACCTATGTGTAATAATGAGCATTTAGCTATAGAATAACACCTATAGGTACCTACCTACCTAATTAAATTCAAATCGTATAATAGGTTTGTAACCTCTATGGATTTTGGAAGCAATAAAGATGTTCATTTCAAAATCAAAATTGGCAATTTTACGATGACGTCACCTACCTACGTATGAGTATGTAAATAAATACAAAGTGAAAATCATTTAGTCGTGCCATGGTCAACTTGTAACCTTGTAGTAGGAAACTATAAAAAATCATTACTTTACAAAGTTCTTCGGGAGCAATTTAGTTGCAAATGTTGTATCTAACAAGCAATATGCCTACATTACTAAATTGACTTGAAAAAGTACATGTATGCATTGTGTAGGTACTGGAATATTTCGCACCAATTTTCTAATTAGAAGTCATACAGCATACAAGCTCGAACGTTCCAGTAGTCATGTCTGATCTGTTTCCTTGGCCCCATTTAGGAAACCTAATTGGACACATTAATATTTATGTTGGTATACTAATAAAAGAATGACGTTATCCGACAAGGAAGTGCCTATTTAAAAATATATTATCTGCATTCATAGATCAACGGAATATTCCGTCTATTTATAGTCGTCACTCGTCATGGTAAGTAACTAGATACCTACCTACTGTGTAATTAAACAGTTTTTACCTAAAACGTTATTTTATTGCACGTATGTGCCTATACCTAAATTGTACCAGTAGGGTCGGTATGTGTGTATAAAAGAAAATCCATATCCCATGCATGGAGCGGACTCGAGAAGATAATAAAGATTGAAGAGTTTGTTTATTTGTTTGTTTGCTTGTTCGAACGCCCTAATCTCGGAACTGCTGGTAGGGATTGAAAGATTAAATAGTCCATTTATCGAGGAAGGTTATAGGCTGTAAAACGTTACGCTATAACGTATATGATAGGAGGGAAATATTATGTTCCTTTTGGAGAGCTTACGTTACGTGGGCAGTGTAAACTTTAATTCTAACAAAAGTCTTGGACACTAGATGTAATATACAGCCATAGGAGCCACGTTTATTTTTGAAAAAAATCTCCTACCTGTATCATGTACCTACCTCAGAATACAGAATCTGTATTCTGAGACCTACCTATAGAAATTATATCATAAAATATATTTATCCGAATAGAATAATGACACAAAATCGCATTCAGAATTAATCATAATTGTATTCGAGAATGGACACCTCCGCAAAGCCATAAAAGTTTCCCAATCTCAAGGAATTTTCCGCGATTTGTTTATTTACCTACACCTACGACTATACTAGCAATCGTATATAACGAACGTGTTATGGAAAGGAAAATAACAATATTTCCAAACTACTTAAATGAAACTATATGAACTTTGCCCGTATTTGCTGCTGTTATTTCTTCATGTCAGGTTCTAGGACTCTTAGTAGATCTACGACATCTAAGCTATAGGTTTTATGATGATTTAACTGCGATCATCAACAAAACCTATCGAGCTCTCATTTCGTATAATGTACCTACTCGTTACTCAAAAAATATATGGAAATGACGTATTCAATCGACAAACTGATAACGTGACTTATCGCAAAACAACTGTCGTATGGCTAATGCTGCAACTATTAAAACCAAGTAGTTACCTGGGGGCCTACCACCAACGCTTAAAGTAATATTATTGTAATATTGTTTTGACATTTACATACAATGTCAGTATGAAAATTTTAAAACAATATTACAATAGTACAATAGCCCCCAGTAGATGAGAGAAAGCGCAGTGTTAGCAGACCTCCGACCAGATGGACTGAGAGTGGTCGGTTGGAAATCATTTTAGGAGGCCTTTGTCGAGTTGTGGACGTCCGATTGAAATGAACGAACGAGTAGAGTACATAAGGGGTATAATAGAATTAAATATTTATAATATTTTTACATTGCAATTGAATCAGCAATTAAATTACAATCTAGAACAATATTTCCTATGATTAACTACCCTACTCCCAGCTTCGCTCGGGTTATGAAAAACTCTTCCCTGTGTTGATTATAAAGGGAACTTCGGCGCAAAAATCTCATCCCTAGGACTGGAGACAGCACTGAAGACTTTTCTTTTCATTTACATACTAGGTTTGTACAGTCGGGGTAAAAATAATACGGTATGCAAGTAACCGCATATAACAGTAACAGACCACCAACCTTAAGACAACACCATTATGTTCAAAAATTTCAATGGAATATTACACTATATTAACTGACTGGCGGAATGCATGCAAGGGTTTTTGTTTGCAAATTTTGCCCTCACGGTACTACCTATTTATCCATAAACTGTTTAAGGCTAAAGATGCGAGTGAACGCTTGTATTATTTGGCGTAGGAGTTTCTCTATTTATCTACGTGTAACTAACAAACGTAAATCGATGACTAACAAAAACAATTCACGTGTCGGAGCGAAGGCGAACTTTTTATGTATGAGCCATGCGAACTACATACAAACATGAAGTAACACTAACAGTCATTGTTACGATATATTTGCACAATGGTTTGAAGCTGTCATGGATTATAACATCATGTCACGTTTAGGGAGTCCTGATTGACTGACAATATTATTAATTTTCCAAGTGGCATATATCCGGCTGAACCTGTAATTTCGTGATTCTGCGATTTTAAGTACCCGTGAGAACTGTTGTTTTCCCTTGATTAAAACCCAGGCTTCACTATCCAGGTTTCTATTAGACCTACCTATTCACGGATCATCCCAAGCAAATCTGAACAAACAAACAAAACCGTTTCTTTGTCTGTTATCTATCTATTGAAGACTATTCAAAAGGTGCGGACCAAAGCAAGAAAACCAACCCACGTAAAAATATTTGTTGTCAAGGCTCAGCTACCTACGTCACAATCTGTTTTTTCAGTCTACGTGGTTAACAGCCTAAACGGTTATTTGTTTAGAGATCTGCAAGTTAAAAACTATGAAGATATAACAATAATTACCTACTTTCTTTAAACGTCATTTATCTTGGGTCTGTAAATTAGCTCATAAGCGGAAATACGATTGGAAGAAATTTTCTAGCTACCTTTTTAAAATTTTTCCCAAAAGTTGCTTCAAAATCTCCATTTTTTAAATTTTATTTGAAACAACAATGGTTGTGTACGTACTTAATTTGTGCCGCACAAACCATAACATACGCGTTAGAGCGTTTTCAGATTATCCGATCCGATATCGGTGTCGGACGACGATAGCCGGCATCCGATAGCCGACACCATGTGCTATTTTCACATATTTCCGACAAAATCGTTCCGATACGGCCATATTTTGCTCGATAGCTTAGTGCAGGCAGGTTATCATGGCAGACTTTAATAGAAAATTTATTTGCTGTATCTATTATATTTGAGACGCAAAAAAGATCTGTCCACAGACAGTATTGGATACATCCCATTGTGGAAGCTAGATATTCAGAGGGAGCATTTTATACTCTTTTTAGCAAGCTACAAAACGCTTTGTAGCTTGCTAAAAAAACTTTGTAGGTACAAAGTTTTTTAATTACTTTCGTATGAGTATGATTAATGTAATTATATCGTATTTAAATGATGACGACGCCATGCCATGACGACAACCAAATTAGTAAAGGGCGTCCGATGGTGCCACTAACATATCGGTGTCGGCTCCGATATCCGATATCGGAACGGACAATGTGAAAGGCAGGTACATATTTCATACATTTTACTTCTCCGATATCGTATCGGCGTCCGATACCGATATCGGATCGGATAATGTGGAAACGCTCTTAGTCGGTGACACTGCCATGAAAATGGCGTCACTCTAGATAATTTCATGTTCTCATTCCCCTGTCATACTATTTGTCGCGGACAACAACTAGGTATAATACGTAGAGAAAAATGCGTACGTTTAGTGACGCAACCGTTAAGACGGGACTGGACTGCCGCCAGAAATCGACACAGAGCTGGTGCGTACACTACGTATGTGTGTTAAAACATTAATTTCCAAGTATTACTTCATACACAAACACACTAATATTCTGTCCAACATGGTAGCAAATATGGATTTTCTTCGCGTTAGATTTTCGTGACAGAAAACTATTTTCTTCTCGCCTAGGCTCGCCCCCTCCGCCATACTGTCCGAAAAGGAACTTAGTTCCAAATAAGTTCTCAGAAAACACAGTTACCAACGTAAGGAAAGCTCTGATGCAACGTAAAAACAAAGCCTCAAATTATTAGAACTGGCAGATGATAGTAATCAAATAGTAATACAAAAACATTATCGTCTCGTTTTGAGACTATACTCCGACTCAGTAAAATGACATTTCGAATCTTACCCCTCCATTAATCCCCGTATATTTCGAAATAACTTAAAATATTATAAAATAAGAGAAGTGACTTTCAAAGAAAAAATTTATGTGAAATAGTTTGATTATACATACATATTTTTTGTTTATTTAATTTACCAAATGAAATTAAAAACCTCATTTTACAGTCAGAGTTATAGCGTCTATTCATTGTTTTAGATTTTTACATCATTAGGGTTCTTTTTACATGGCATCATCTGATCATAGGACTTTTTTGTAGCAATTATCTTAATGACATTAAAGTGGTTCGTCATCGCTTAGAGTCAGCGCTTAAAATAGGTTTATGCCTACCATCCCGACCCTAAACTGTTGTCTGTTACTCAGTTGGCAATTGTGAACCTAATTTGGCAACGGATCTCTTCATAACCTCCTTTATCATACATAATAGGTTTCTCTTATACAAAAACAAGTATTTGCCCGTGACTTCGTTTCATTGTTGTCAGTTAGATACCGATGAAACTTTTGTGTTTGAAGACAATGTGCGTTTTTGTATGTATTGAGTTAAATCTAACTAGGGGTAGAAGTTACTAATCCGAGAAGCTGTATCATACTCTTACTATGTTACTAAACCATCAGTAGATATCCACCGGCCCACTATTAAAACAATTTGTCGAGTAAGTATATTAAATAAAATTATTTAATCATTATTTTAATTTTTTTTTGGTAGATAAGTAACACGGTGAAACTTAGTAATTCTTTTTTTTATTGGTATACATATAGTGTACAGTAATTCTTAATATATATTGAATCCTAGTCACGTAAACAAACTAATAACAGGTAGTTACGATGAAAAACATATTTTTATAGTCTACGTACAGACTTCGTAAATAGTAGGTATAGGTTGCGTGCATGGAATAAATATTAAGTATTCATATATTGGCTTATTTATAACTAATAAGCATAAAAGACCGAAAATTAGTATACTCAATTCATGAATATTTATTAGAATAGTATAGTTTGAATTACTTTAACGGCGCGTAAATAACGGATAACCTTTATACCAAATATCGCTAATCCGAGCTACTTATTAGATCATGTACACCGATAGTTATCTAATTAAGTTTTTTATCCATAAGTAGGTCAAGTAAATTTTAAGAAACCTCATTATATTAGGTTCATGTAAAAAGGTACTTAGTGTACCATTTTCCTTCCTAAAAATGACACTGGAAAACCTTGTGACCATAATTTCTCGTATTAAATCGAGGCTAACTTCTTAGCAAAGTTGTTTTTTTCTAGGAATTAAAAGCAAAGAAAAAAAAAGTTAAGTTAAAAGCAGAAAAGTTTACCTATTTCCAAAAGGGCCAGTAGGACGGCAAAGCTCAACGCTGTCACACTTCGTGCCATGTTGATGATAAACTATCGTCGATGCTGTGGTGTGCGGGCGAACTCTCGCGTAGTGTTGTCGAGACTGAGAGGGCGACCCTCCACCGCCGGCACGGCGTCGCCGGCGGACGCATTTACACGGAACCAAGGGTGCACGCGCTTTGGGAAAACTCCGGACGGTCCCCGATTTTCCGAAAGTAAAAATACTGAGTTTTTTTTACTATATCTGTCTATCTATGCCTATGTCGGTTAATCATTGTTTTCAATTTCGCAAGCAAGCAAATAAATTGGCAAGTAGTGGGTACATTAAAATGGGTTTACAAATTACATACCTACTCTGAGAGTAAAGCAGGGGGACCGTCCGAGCGCCAGCAGCAAAACGCATCGCTCTGCGGTCAAAAAATCCTTTCAGTGGGTTATTTTCTCTAAAGTGCCATGTGTTATACCTCAAAAGAAGCGCACTGATGACAACTATCTTCACTTGAAAAAATTTTCTGAATCTCTAACGATTCTCAGTGATTTTATCGGATATTTCTGGATTTGCCGGATTTTGACCGTTATGTGAAAATTTGGTTGGATATGTTACTGGACTCATCTAGACAATTTGCCGGGTGTGTGATGTGAAAACTAAGATAAGGACATATCGTGCATATAATTATCACGAAAATACAGGGGGTAAGGTCACTTTTCCCTTTCATTTCTGAAATTTTTAAAATTCCTATTTTTGTACGTGTTATATATCGTAACGCGCTTGATATAAAATCATCAAATTATAGATATATGCTAGAAATTTGTCTTAGTATATTGTCTCAAAAATTGAGGCTTCTATCATTTTTAATTTAAAAGCTAATCGACTTTTCGTGTTCAGAGGAACTTGTCAAAACTTATTAAAATTGGGGGTTACCCCTTGGGGGGTTCCCATGGTCAGATTTCCTCCAAATTTGGTCCATAGTAATTTTTCTGCTATATATCGCTAATCCCACTTTAAAAATTTTAATTTATGCCCGAACAAAAAAGGTCGAATTCAGTTTCGAACTACGTAATTGTAATTTCGGAACTATTTATTAACAATGTTTTTATTAATATTATTTTTTGTTTATCGATAATTATTAATAATATTCCTATAATAAAAAACCGCTCTTAAAATAAAAATAAAAACATTTATTTTACTTAATAACCGACCTACCTCATTAGCCGACCTCCCCTCCCCCTTACCCCCGACTCGCAGTTTCGGACACTCATAGTTATAAAATGGATCCCATGAACATTCTGGACAAGGATGAGAGCCCTTCTCCCACATCGAGTGCAGTGAAGTGTATAGGGACGAAAGTGCCACGAGGTCCAGAACCGCGTGTCCCCCGTCAGTGCATACCGCCTGACCTTCCGGCGCGCGCGGCGGATGTCACTGATGTGAACTCACTCGCTAGAGTCATCGGCCTTCTGTGTACCTGCCTGATCAAGACGATGACCACGGGAAAAAGTGTCTCCGCCACCAATAAGCGACTAGTCGTCGCGTGCGCTTCCGAGGCAATGCAAGCGGTGGAAATACATAAGCGACTCTCTGTGGCGCCGGTGACGACTGCGACTGCGTCAGATGTTGCGGCGGACGTCGCGAATACGAGTGAAGTGACCCTGCCTGCCACGCCTCCCACAGCTCATCCTGACGTGCAGACTACTGCGAACGGCTCCGCCGCTCCGGACGAGGTCGCTGCAAATAGTGCTAATGCGGTACCCCCTGTCGCTGTCGTGGCGACTCTTGCGCCGGAGGCCATTGATGGCCTCAAGCGCGAGCTGGCGGCTTGCGTGCGCGACGAGTTCGGTAAAGTGAAGGCCGAACTGGCACGGGACGCGCGCAGGGCCGCCGCTCGCGACTTTTGCAAGACAACATCATCCACGCCGACCAGCTACGCCCGGGTAGCGGGCGGCCCGCCGTCGCGACATGCTGCCGCCGCTGCATCCTGTGGCGCTACTGCGCTCCCGGCGGCCCCTATGCCGACAACGTGCCCCGCCATCGTGGCTGATTCACTTATATCAGCGAAACCAGCACCGGCACCCAAGACCGGGAACGCCATCATCGTGTCTGCTAAGAGCCCGGTGAACAACAGACAGGAAGCGATCACCGCATGGAGGCAGGCCATATCATTCAAAACTTCGACCTATGCGCCAGCTAAAGTGATACCAATCTCGAACAACAAGCTCCGTATTGAGTTCTCCACCACCGGCCAGCGCGATGAAACCCTCGCGAGGCTCAAGGATTCTGGTAAGGTGAGCGCCGTAGCAGCCAAAAAATCCTGGCCTATGTTCATTCTAAAGGGCATTTCCAAAGATATTACGTCTGAGGAATTAATACATGTACTCAAAACACAAAACCCAGGAATAGGTGATCCTAGCTGTGACGGAGACATTCAGATCCGTTTTCTTAGACATAATAAAAACCCCACATTATACACGCGGTGTTGTCTGCCAAGCCCACAGCCTGGAGGAAAGCAATTGAAATGGAACGCGTGAATATTGACCATCAGAAAGTCCGAGTGAACGAATTTACACCATTTCTACAGTGTCACACCTGCCTTCAGTTTGGTCACACCAGTAAAAACTGTGGTGAGAATGTGCCTTCCCCCTGTGCTTACTGCGCTAGCGCGACGCACAAGGAGGCTAGCTGTCCCGAGAGGGAGAGAAGTGCCTTGCCTAAATGTTACAATTGTGTTAAAAGAAATACCAAGTTTAATACCTCGAGTGATGAGTCACACAAGGCCGACTCTCCCCTTTGCCCTGTCCTGCGTGCCATGAAAAAACGGGTTGAATCAAATATCGACTATGGATCGTAACTCTTTCAAAGTTATACAGTGTAACCTGGACAGGTCGAAGAACTGCCTCCAAGAATTTACCCGATTTTTTATGGCAAGCAGGCACTCCTTCGCCTTGGTCTCCGAACCATATGTAGGCTCCGGGAACGAGCTGAAACCCATTCAGGGTCTACAAGTTTTCCAATTCCCTGGGGACCACAGGGTCAAAGCTTGCATTCTAACAAAATCTAATTCCACTCCCGTTATCGGTCTATCCCAGTTTTCTTCAGCCAACTTATGCGTTGTTCAGCTTAGCGCAGGGCCGAGGAGAATCTACCTGGCTTCAGTGTACATTGAACCCGGGGAGGACACTTTCAGCACACTCTCACGAGTCGAAAGCTTCGCGAGCCAAATAGGGAGCGCCAGCTGCATCATTGGGGGTGACTTTAACGGTTGGCACCCACTCTGGGGCAGTCGTTCAGCAAACGAGAGGGGTAATTCGGTTCTTGAGATGGCCTACGGGCGAGACCTGTTCGTCTGCAACATCGGCGACACTCCCACCTTCGAGACAGTGACGCACGGGAGGACGAGATCATCCATAATCGATATCACTCTCGCGTCCGCGGACGTTGTAGACTGGGTCACAGGTTGGAGAGTCAATCTTGAATGCTGCCCCTCCTCTCAACACAATGCCGTCGAGTTCACCCTCATTCTTGACCATAAACTCGATCAACCGACCGACGAGACATCCACCTTTAAATACAAAAGCGAAAAGGCTCAGTGGACCGAATTCAAAACATCCTTACACACACAAATTTCACTCGCAGATACACTTGATCAGAATATACACAACATGGACATTTCTCAAATAGACGCATTCATAAACCACATCACCGACATTATTCACAAGGCGTGTCAGGACTCGATGCCGGTCAAAAAACCCGGTGGACGTCATAAACCCCCCTGGTGGACTGATGCTCTAGAGACCCGAAGAAGACAGGTTATCGAGCTGCACCGTAAACTGCACGCAACAGTCAAACACAGCCATAATCACTACACACAAACTCTCGCACACAACGATAACGATTCAACACAACACCATAACTCACCTCATCAGGACACTACTGCACAAATACTGGCGGCGGAGCTCTCCGACTTGAAGAGTACGTACGCCAACGAACTCAGGGAGGCCTCCTCGTCGAACTTTAGGGAATTCTGCAACCTGCAGTCTAAGGAGAATGTCTGGTCTTTGACCAACAGACTTCTTAAAGACTCCAATCCGAAGAGGGCTCCTATCACATTACACGGTCAAAACATGCAAACGTCAGACGGTAAGGAGACTGCCAGGGCAATGCTCGACCACTTCTTCCCTGACGACAACCACACGCTCGATATCCACCCGCGACATTTTGAGCTGCGCCAAAAAAATCACACTACACCTAATGCTTGTAATGATCTTCCTTTCGCTAAAGAGGAGGTGCTAGAACTATTGGGACTCATGAGCCACAAAAAAGCGCCGGGTATGGACAATCTTACGGCGGACATCTGCCACCAGTTTGCAACTGCATACCCGCAGCTGATAACCGATGTTATGAACAGGTGTCTTGACTTGCAGTATTTTCCTATCAGGTGGAAAACAGCGTATGTTAAAATCATCCCAAAACCTGGTAAAACAAATTATTCCACCCTCGACGCACACAGACCTATTGGACTTATCCCTGTGTTTGGCAAACTATTGGAAAAACTATTCATTAAAAGAGTGACTTACGCGCTCGATAAACGTAACAAGAATCACTCAGCCCAATTTGGATTCAAAGAGCAAAATAACACAGTGATGGCCATAGATGCGGCGATTACGAGAATCCGGCAGGCTAAGGCCAGCGGGGACCTCGTGATGGCGGTATCTCTGGACATCAAATCGGCGTTCAAAAAAGCTTTTGTATGCTTGGTGGCCTGCTCTACTGGAGAGACTACGAATCTCTGGTTGTCCGGATAATATTTTTGGTCTCATCACAAACTACCTCAGTGATCGCACCGTGATACTTGACTACGCCGGAGCCAGGGTGTCAAAAACAATGACCAAAGGGTGCGTACAGGGATCTGCTTGCGGCCCCGTCCTCTGGAACCTGATATTGGACGAACTATTGGAAACACGACTCCCAGAAGGTTGCCATGTTCAGGCATATGCTGACGACGTGCTCTTGATCGCCCACGCAAAATCACTGCACACCCTCCAGGAAAACACTAACACTGCACTCCACACCATTCTAGAATGGGGTAAGAGCGTCAAGCTCTCCTTCGGCCCCGCTAAAACGCAACTTATAACGTTCACGAATAAAGCAGAAGCTGCCCATATAGTAATGGATGGTCAGAGCCTTCCATTCGTGAAAGAATTTAAGTTCCTGGGGGTCATAATTGATCACAAATTACTGTTCAATAAACACATTCAACATGTGATCAGTAAGGCCACGCGCTTATTCAACAAGCTTTGCCTTTTTTGCAGGCCCACTTGGGGATCTAATCCGGAGAATGTCCAAACCATTTACCGCCAAGTGATTGAACCGATTATCACTTACGCGGCGGGGATCTGGGGACACGTGGTCTGCAAAAAAGGGGTAAAGAGGAAGCTGTTGAGTCTGCAGCGGGGCTTTGCCATAAAAGCAATTAGGGGCTTTCGCACCATATCAACGACAGCTGCCATTGCTCTGGCACAATTCACCCCTCTGGATCTCAAAGTTCGAGAGGTACACGAAATAGAAAGCACTAAACTCACACACACCACACAATTTCTTCCTGATGACATTCAATTAGAACGTCCCACACCACCACACAAACTTTTGCATCCCGCTTCACGGGTCTCGGTACAACATAAACTTTACACTAGCACTGAACTTGCGGATTTACACTTAACTCCTTACAGTATGAATATTTATACGGACGGTAGCAAGCAAGAAAGCGGCGCTGTCGGCGCAGCTTTTGTATGCTATAACAGAGATAATATTACGGCCACCAAGAAATTCAAGCTTCATAATAGCTGCTCTGTCTATCAAGCGGAACTTTACGCCATACACAAGGCCTGCCTATGGGCGACCGAACACTCACGTACAAACAGACATCAACGCTTCGAATATACTATACTATCTGACTCCAGAGCAGCCTTGGCAGCTCTGCGGGAAAGGAGTAACACACATCCCCTGGTGGCATCCATACACAAAACCATTCATACACTCCCCACTCAATTTCACTTTGCGTGGGTCAGGGCTCACGTCGGCACTGCTGGTAACGAAGCAGCTGATGCTGCAGCCAAGGATGGAACGGCATTACGCAAGCAACCCAACTACTGCGCATTTCCCATCAGTTTTGTCAAATATAGAGCTCGGAGTGAAACCCGCCGGATCTGGCAAGCCAGATATGATAGTTCAGCTCAAGGTGCCCGCACACGAACTCTTCTACCTCATATACACGACATAAAAACTCTATTCCAGAGCACAAAAATAAACTTTTTCACTACGCAGTTTCTCACTGGGCACGGTTTTCATAAGCAGTATTTAAAACGCTTCAAGATTATTGACGACGATCTATGCCCATGTGATAATTCTAGCATACAAACCATAGACCATCTATTGAAAGAGTGCCCAAAATTTACGAACGGACGCTACAATCACGAATCCCATTGTGAATTTCTACGGCGCTCACCTTACTCGATTAAGGACTTAGTTAAGAACCGCAGCTGCCTTGAGTCTCTAATGGAGTTCACAAAACGTATTTTTAAAAATCTAAAGGAGTATAACAAATAAGATATAGTTAATACTGTGAAAATACTAATACTGTGTTAATACTGTAAAATTGTGAAATTGTAAAGTCTTTTCTAGTCTTTCGCCGTATTACCGACGTATCAAATAGCGGAAGTAATACGGTGATTCATAGACTCCTAATGTTATGTTAATTTAATTCTTGCGAAACAATAAAAAAAAAAAAAAAAAAAAAAAACTCTGAGAGTAAATTGACAAAATATTTTGAATGTATTTATTTTAAGAATCATGTAAACCCGCTGGTAAACCCAAATAAATATTTTTTTTTCAGAGCGCGAACGATCAAATCAAAAGGTAGAGTTCATAACTCAGTACTCGCTAGCTCATAACCTGGTCATTTGAAATTGGATTGTCAGAAATTCTAAAAACAGAGACATACTTATTTTTTTTTAATGACGTAAAATTTTTTTGCAGCAATAAAAAGATAGAATCGAACTAACACGTTTTCACTGTTGCAAAACATTAATAATTCAGCGCAAAACTTAAGGATATGCCTTAGGTCTATAATTAATTAGGTATATGTATAATTAATAAGTTATGAAACATGTATGCCTAGTGTGAGCAAATTAAAATTTAAATCAAACATTAAACAACTCATGGTTGGTATTTTCCAATTTTCCGACTGTTTAAAGTAACAGATTTCCACTATTCTGAATCCTTTTAAACTCGTGGTAACCCTATTTGCCTTAATCCACTGGCGATAATAAATACTACCACATAGAAAACTTTTGAATATGTAGTATGTAGCTTTACTCAGATATTTTCTGTAGATTTGCTTGATTTTTTGTAAAGTGCGTTGTTTTGGTATCAAAACAAGATTATTAACTAGATTAGATTGCTAGTCATTTAAATTACCTTATTCAAGTCGTAAAAATTATTTAGGTACCGAACTAATTTGATTACTGAGATTTTATAAACATTATTTATTGTTGCATAATCGTAATTAAATTGCAAGGATAACTTGAGATTTTATTAAGACTTATTTCCTTACTCTATAACTTTTGATTTTTTTTTACTTAGAACAAACAATATACCTACACGTATTACATGTTATGCAACATATTTTTTTAAACGTTGATGACGAACTCTAGCTGATTTTTCAATCGCCAGATAAATTGTTAACTAAAGAATAATTATATGACGTTTTGACAGATTTTGTAGGGGTTGATTTTTGAATCGTCAGATAAACGTTAACTGAGGAATAAACGTTTAAAGCTAGGTTTTTTTTTGTTTTAGGCAGGAAATAATTAGGTCTGAAAGTACCTAATTGAAACAAATTGAAATCGTAGTTTTATACTAATAAAACCGCAGTTGGTGTATCATTCGTCAACATGACTTGACGAGGAAAAAAAGTGTTCTAAGACCTTGATGATACGTGACTCTTTGAATGCTATGACTGTAACACAATGGCCTCTTAGTTTACAGTACCTGTTAGTGTTAAATGAATACACAGAACTTATTTTTGTCTTTCTCACTCTAACAAATACGTAGGTAAGTGCGACATGTAGCGTTGCGGAAAAATATAACAGAAAAACGACGTTTTAGCTTATTACTTATTACTCAACACTAAAGAAACTAAGCTATGTATAAAAATTGAGTTTCTGAACGTTTTTGGATATTATTATTACCAACACATTAAAACAAAAATTACAATTACATCCATTGTAGTTTCCGATAAAATTTATAAAAATTGAGAAATTGGAGCAACTTTTGGGGGGGGAACTTTCTATCGAGAAAATGTTATCCAATCGCGTTTCTGCTTTCAAGCGAATTAAGATTAAATACTCGAGATTCATGATTTTTTTGAAAGTACCTACAGTAGAATCCCGATTATCCGAACATCGATTATCCGAACATCCGATTATCCGGACTCATTCGTCTCGGCTCTAATTATTAATTTAAAAATGTTTTGACGGCGCAACGAGCATGTTACGACAAGTAAAGTCATGAAAAAATCTCAAAATGAAATTCTGGAGAATGCAGTTTTTACTTGGTTCTTACAAAAGAGAGCATGCGGTCAGCCCATATCTGGATCTCTGTTATGTGAAAAAGCATTGGATTTTAATCAAAAACTTGGTGGTGATACTTCTTTCAAGGCGAACTGTGGATGGTTAGCAAGATTCAAATCCAGACATGGAATTCGAGAACTGGAGATTCAAGGAGAAGAACTGTCTGTCTGCTAATGTTGCATCAGCCGACTCTTTTGTAGACGAGTTAAAAGAATTTCTAGATGAAAAAATACGATTTAGATTTTGTATACAATGCGATCTATAACAAGTTATTTCCAACCAAAATTTTAAATTACATAGGTATTATGTAATTCACTATCGTTAGCTATAGCTCGTTTTTTATATATCGTATTATCTAAGTAAAACCCATTACATAATAAAAAAATTATTATAAAACTTAAATATTATTTGATTTGCTTTGAAATCGGTTATCCGGATTGTCGATTATACGGAATACCCCTGGTTTTAATTGATCCGGATAATCGGGATTCTACTGTAATTGTCTTTATAGTTTTTAACCGCAGGTCCCTAAAAATCGCTACGACCGTTTACGCCGTTAAGTCTGATGTACACGTCGAACCCCACAGCACAAACCCATAAGATATGACGTAATAGTTATTCATCCTCATCTAGGTAAGTGCGTATTGTAATAAATTCGGTACGAAATTGTTACAGTACCTAATTCGTTAAAAAAATTTACGCCTCTACTTATCCGGTATTCATGAATTTTGAGATAGCTTAACGTATATTTATTTTTTTATATTTTAGATAATTTAACGGAAATGATAATGGTAGGTGAAATATAAACATACCACTAAAACAATTGTGTGGTTAACGATATTTTAAATAACTTTAACGTGGGTAGTATAATTTGTTTTTGCAGCTTTTTAGGTAGGAAACGCTACGATACCTAATAATCTTGTTAATGGAAATACATATGACGTGGAATAAATAATTATATAATGATGTATTTACCTATTAAGTACTTCATGGCTATTGTTCTGTTTTTTAACTACTTTTATAAGTACCTACTTTACACTCGAAATAGAACAGGAGCCCGAAGACAAACATTATTTTGTAAAGGACAAAATTTTTAAGGTACACATGTGTTTTGAATGCCAGGGGGGCTATTCACGTTACGTGTCGCTACATTTCGTGATGTGATATGTTTTAAAAGGTGATTTACGTACATGAGCAGACGATATTGAATTCAAAACATTTTTTGAAAAAATAATTTTAATACAATTAACATAGAGCGTAAAATTTAATGTAGTTCAAAACGCCATGTTGGTCGACAGTTCCGAGATTGAAATTACAATTTGAGCATTGTATTTCCTATGATGAAATACATTCAAATTTACACTCTAAGCCAATAGGTGTAAAGTTCATTTTTTGTGTTAATATTTTTTTCTTTTTCTTGTATCACATCACTGTGTGTGAAAACGTTACGAGAATGTCATAGCAGTATACTATTGCAGAAGTGCTAAGTTGGTTAGTTGGACAATTTTGGTCTTATTAGATTCAGTACACCTTAATCTAGGCTCATAAGTATTATTATTTTTGAATTTTAGTTTATTTAAATTTAAAAAAAAATACTCAAGCAAGTTTACAGGTAAAAAATAAGGATAATAACTTTTAACAAAAGTAATATTTCTTAAAATCCAACGAGCTTAGTAGAGTACTTCATTGTATCTGCAACATTTCTAAAAATTATGAAAATCGAACTACATTTACGTTTAAACGTTTTTGTATGAAAGCTTACAGGTAGACGATTCTCTTGATGGGATTTATTGAATTTATTTTTGTCTCTCTCACTCTCACGGATAAATTGGTAGGTACGTAGGTGCGACATGCAGCGTCGCGGAAGAATGTAACAGAAAAACAACCTGTTACCTAATTACTCAAAAACTAATCCAGTTATCAAAAATCTGTTTCTAAGCATTTTTGGATATTATTAGATTTAAGACCAAAAATACATGACGTTTAAATTTTAAAGTAATTGTCTTTATAGTTTTTAAATAAAACTTCATTCTAAATCGCTTAAATACGGCTTCTACGCCGTTAACCAAAACATGAGTCATAACTCCAAAATGGATAAACGAGTTCCGTCGCATAAAATGTACCTCAAATGTTTTCAATGGTTCAAGGTTTTTAGACCAGTCTATCTCCCCTCCGAGCTTCAATTGGCAGTTCTAGTCGTAAACAAAACTGTTTACTGGGCATTGTCCCTAACAATTTACATTTCGTGCCAGAGCTTTGCTGGGAAAAGTACTCTGAGAAATGTCGTTAGTAAAAATAAGTCGGGTTTTCCTCCCTGACGCTATAAATCCAGAACGCACGAACCGATTTCCACGGTTTTGCATTCGTTGGAAAGGTCTCGGGCTCCGTGAGGTTTATACTATAGCAAAGAAACAACAGAAAAGCGGGAAAATCTTTTTAGCGGGAAAGCCATCTGGTGGCGAAACGGAGTTCGCCGGGTCAGCTAGTGTCGTTATAAATACAAATATTTTCTAACTTGATTAAATAATTTGGATACTTTCGGCATTTTAAAAATAGGTCAAGTGCGAGTCGGTCAGGTGCACGAAGGGTTCCGTATCATCATGTTTTTTTTATAGACAGAAAATGCTTAACGCATACCCCTCCGTCAGGGGAAATGGGTTATGTGGGGCTTGCACCCACTAAAAACTGTTTCCACGGCGGACGTGCTGGCGGGAGTACGGGATTCACTGTCGTATTCACCGCGCTCCCGCCAGGAAAAAAGTGATTCGCCCAACGTGGGGCACGAACCCACGACCCTGAGATTAAGAGTCTCATGTTCTACCGACTGAGCTAGCAAGCTCCGTACCATCACCTATGAAAACGGCAAAAAAATAAGTTTGTTGTTGTTGCCTTAAATATTCATTTTATTTAAATTTTACTATTTAATTTTAAAGTAAATGTAATATAATCAAATATTATTGTGAATATTTCAAGCGTCTAGCTATATGTATATTGCCATTATCAATATCGAGCAAAAATTAGCGAAAAATCACGTTTGTTGTATGGGAGCTTAAAGCCTTAAATATTAATTTTATTTTATTATTCAGTATTTGTTGTTATAGCGGCAACAGAAATACACCATCTGTGAAAATTTCAAGTCTCTACCTATCACGGTTCAAAAGATACAGCCTAGTGACAGACGGACGGACGGATGGGTACTATTTAGTGTTCTGTGCGCATGGCGAAGTCTTAGTAATTGGGTCCCGTTTTTACCCTTTGGGTACGGAACCCTAAAAACAGGTAGGTAACATAATATAACATATTCAAGTAAATTCTATCGTGTACTGGTCTTGCAATATTATATGAGTAAGCTATAGGTGCTAAATTTTGTATTAACCAACGAAGGTCACAATAGAACAACACTACGTTGTGTAATATTTTATATTACTCACTGTTTTTGAACCACTAATTGTTTTCAATATTGTGACTAAGTCATTAAAGGTATGCTTTATTTGTGACTCAAACAGAGTCATAATTTAGTTTTGATTATTTTAAAGATTTAACTAATGACCTTGGACGAAATATTGTGAGAGAGAAGTAAGGTTAGTACCTACAAGTTGTTGGATCTCAATTCGATTTAGCTAATGCGAGGACAAACTGAATGCATAGTAGGTATAACGCTATCGAATTCTTAGCATTATTATAATATTTTGTACAGATCCCCCAGAACATTTAATATATTTTATATCGAT
Organism: Coenonympha arcania; assembly: GCA_036785405.1. Classification (NCBI taxonomy): domain Eukaryota; kingdom Metazoa; phylum Arthropoda; class Insecta; order Lepidoptera; family Nymphalidae; genus Coenonympha; species Coenonympha arcania. Next base: position 10,126,574 of record CM072072.1, read on the forward strand.
TGAAGAATTTCAAATGCGTAAATAGTATTTTGACTTGAGCTGTCTTATAGCCTAAGAGTGTCTGATGTTTAAGTCCGTACTTCCCAAATAGATACGACTACGGACTACTATTAGTTGACTAACTATTACTATGACTACTAAAGTCCGGTCGCCTGTTACTACCTCAAAATACCTCCCGCGTCAAAATAATGCGGTCACGCTCGCACAGATGCAATGACCCCGTCCTGTGCGAGTGTGACCGCATTATTTTGACGCGGGAGTGACAGAGACAGGTAGTAACAGGTTAATGTACGAAACTCTTCGTGCTCCGCGAACGTGCTTGTCGACTAGGTGACTAACTGAAGGAGAGAAAGGAGAGTCCTGTTCCATCAAATTGCCAAAGCTTGAATCCCGGAGCTCTTGCCACATGACATTGCGATCCAATAGGTAAAATGGAAATGGAAAGAAATTAAGAAAAAATGTTTGAAAACGCGCGAAAATCACTTGCTCAATTAAACAATGATTTTCATTCATATTTTGAATTTCCTTCCATTTCCATTCCAATTTTTAAACTAGTTTGAGTCTTATATGCACAATTACTATTTTTACAAAACGCAGATAGGTATGCAAAATTTGCATTATTTTTTGTCTTTTGAAAACTTAAACTTGTATCAAAGTTAAATAATACTCTAGGTATACTATTTCCATTAGTTTATTTTTATTTGTCATATGAAATCACATGAAACAGATATAGCAATAGCCAGGGACCGGAGAGAGATAAAGGTAAAGTGGTCTCTTTCTGGTCCCTCGCTATTGCTATACTGTTTCATGTGTCAAAGAGAAAATAAACTAATGGAAATAGTATACCTATAAATACCTATGCGTAACTTATGGAGAATACTACGGATCGGTTATATTTTCGATCTCCTCTTGAGCGTACCCACTTTTTCCAAGTCATCAATCTTAATCCATCAAACTTTTAATTTGTTTACGAACTACCAAGGGACAGGAGTGAATCTATTTAAAAAAAAACTATTTTCTACTGTAAAACATACTCGTATTATATTTCGCCCGTGACTACACCCCTTTGAAATTCCATATTTAATGTGTTATGGCGGTTCTCAATATTATATCTATATCCATTTGCCCTACTAGATACAAGGCAATCCATGGCATGGCAACCATATTGCCATGGGAACCGCCATGTCATGTCACATTGATATCTCTAGTAGGGCAAATGGAAGATAGAGAATATTGAGAACCGGCACTAGTGTGCAATATCATTTTCCTATTGTAACCTATTCGTACCTACACCTCTTGGCCATAATATAGTATTTTGCGATACGCTAAGCGATATAGAAATGAAACGAAATTCAAAAATGTATGAAAAAGATCGCTAAATGATCGCTATGAAAGTCACGTGAGCTCCGAGCATTCAAATACATTTTTTTTTGAATTTCGTTCGAAAGCGATACAATAGAGATCTTAACACATCAGAATTAAAAAAAAAAGGTATTTGACTGCAATACTGGTTTAATATTAAAATTAAATCGACAAGAACCATAGGTCGTACAATATGTGTATGGTAACAATTATATTATTTGATGTCCGTTTTCCAGTCACTTTTTCTCTTTTTCGACAGCTATGCAAAGCAAGTTGTACTATTTGATAACAATTAAAAGTATATTATTTTAAACAAGTGCGTGTTCATATTTATCACAGTATTAGTTATTAACACTAGACAAATACAAATGGAACCTATGTGCAAAGCATTCTAGGCCAAGGCATTATCTTAGGGTTTGGGCTTATTATCTTAGGGTTTGGGCTGAGAGATTTATTTATTTAATAAATAAATCTCTCAGCCCAAACCCTAAGATAATGAGACAGTGAGCTAATGAATAAGTCAAATATTGCTAGCAAGTTTGTTTAGTTTAGAGTTATATTATGTATAGAGTCCTTTAATAAAGTAATTGACCCTTTTCTTCTAACACGATTAAATAAATTAAGTATATGCTTTTGACCCGTGTTGTAACCCTTCTGAAATACAATATCGAGAGATGTTAAAAGATACAACAAAACACCTACCATCATGGCATCCTCCCTAAAACTTAGAAACTTGATCTCACTAGATTTTCCGGGAAATACAATATCGAGAGATGTTAAAAGATACAACAAAACACCTACCATCATGGCATCCTCCCTAAAACTTAGAAACTTGATCTCACTAGATTTTCCGGATACTTTTGTGTCGGATCGACAAAGTTTTAATGACCCCACCAAAGTTAAAACTGTTATGAAAATATCACAACCTAAAGTGTTGTTATAAATTATTTTGACCCTTAAAATCGGCTTTAATATTTTTTTAGAATTCATATTTTTATTTTAAGTCTATTGCACATCGACTTTTTTTAGCATAGGACTTAAGTGGATAAACAATATTAGAAATGGAAATATACGTTCATATCGTACGGAAGCTGTTTTCTTCATTTTTCAGGGTTCCATACCAAAATGGTAAAATATTGTAAAATGGTAAAAAATAAAAATACTTGATTATTTCACTAAAAAAAGTTTAAAATGGTCACAGTCGATTATTTTAGTAACTATCAAAGCTTTTGACATGAAACTTGATGTTCAAAATAGTAGCCCAACGTCATTGCAATCAAAAACACTTGAAAATTGTATTTATTTTTATTTTAAATTAGGGAAAGATTGGGGCGTTGAAATTTCAAATCGAGATAAATATTCGTTTTGGAGTGTCATTATAAAAGGGCTTATAAAAGGGCTTTTTCTATGCATTCTTAAACGGAGTTTTTATTTATTTTTTATATGCTGCTTTTTATGTTATATTATTGTGAATATTTTTTTTATGCTGCAATTTTTGATTTATTTGGAAAAATTACAAAAATACCGGTCCGTCTCCCTTATCGTGGAAGTTTACCAATCGATAATTATGATAAATATAAATTTATGTATATTTTAGAGGAAATATTAAAATCAATGCTCCAACTGACTAGCATAGTTTTCGATGTTAACTTATTGTTAACAACCTCTGAATCAAAGTTATGTTTGCAGTTCGTTAAGTAAAATAATTCCTACAGTGCTTTAGTAGTAAAGAACCCTGTCCGCGAGTTAGACTCGCACTTGGCTGGTTTTTTGTGCATACCTAATACGATTAAACCATCGTAAAGAATACTTTTTGTCGCGATATAACGTCAATATGAGAGTTTGTCTGTTGTCTTGATTGCGCGCACTGTTACGAAAAATTTAATAATGAAACAGGACTTTTTACACGACTGCCCAAAAAAAGGAGTGTAATGTTTTTGGGATCATGTATGTATGTGTGTATGTGAGTTTCTTTATTCCACCATAACTTCTGAACAACTGAAGAAATTTGGACATATTTGAGTCGTCGTGCGTCGTCGCAGCACAGGCGTGCGTTGATCCGTTGTGACAATGTAACGCCACTCTATAATGAGGCATCACCCTTATATAAGTATTTATAATTGGGGCAGTAAAACGCCATAATATAATCGATAAATAATGTCATGACTAGGAGTGCAGCGTTAAATAGAACTGCCAAAAACATTAAAGAAACCCCATTCGTTATTTTAACGGAAAATTCGAAGTTACTTCTAGTGTAGAAAATGGCGGTTTGCTTTTAAGGTGAAATGCCAAGAAGATAACATATGATGTGATTTTATTCAACTTGTTGCATAAAGCACAATTTCTAGATCTACCTACTACTTATTTGAAGTTAGCACTTCCAATGACCTATATTTTTTTAAATTGATGTTTTCAATTTGATATACCTACGTAATCTATAGTCTTCAAATAATAATTAGCAGTAGTATCAGGATTTCTTTAAACCGTTACGTAAGGTAAGTCTTTGCCGTTTGTTTTGCCTATTTTTTTTTTAATGTGACTAAACTTGAGCTTGACAACAATCATGCCCGATGGAAAGCAACGATGAGGTCAAGGATGGAGCGCGCTTGCTTAGAAAATACCCATTCTCTCTTCTTTTTCTTCTTCAAGGCACCCAGATTGTAATTTGCTGAGAAACCAGAGGCTGGGAAGCCTTTCCAGTTTCTATACCTTAGCGGCACGTATCAGAAACGTGGAAGAAAAACGTTTTGTGCAAGTTTGTTGGATGTCAACTACATAAGGATGCCAATATTATGCCGCTATAGCCGCTATTAAGGTGAAATAGTTATTAAATAATAGAAATCAATATATTTTTTTTATGTTACGCAACAACAATACACAATATACAAATATTTTCATAAAAATCGGTGAAGCCGTTTCGGAAAGTTTTGTTTCACACATGTCATAAAAGAATTCCATATTAAAGAAAGATCGGTGTTAGAAAAATCAATCTACTACTGGCCTCTAATACCTAGACGTATTGTTTTCTTTTTGGTTTATCGGGCAAGTAGCCAATCACTCTCTTTATAGATTTAAACGACTTCACTGCATATCGATTTGCGTTGTAACTGGATCTATCAAGCCAAAGTAGACAGTAGCAAGTTTTTGAGTTCTCGTGCCAAAATCTTTAATATTTTCTTATACCTAGAGTTGTAAAGCGGTTGCTGAGATTATTTTTTTTTGGAATGAAAACGAAATCGATATAATAAGCGATAGAAACTGTGAAAAAAGATCCAAGATGGTTTTAATTTTTGTCCACTTCGCTTTTACAAATACGTCTACGGGTCCGACAGGCAAAATTGCGGGAAAATATAACAGAAAAACGACATTTTACTTAATTTCTAAAAAACGAAGACAGTTATCATATCATTTTTTCCTTGGCGTGTTTAGAACCTAGGTACTATTGAAAACATAAATTAAAAAAATCGTTAACATCCACTGTAGTTTCCGATAAAATTAAAAGAAATTGAGATTTTTTACCAGCTTTTGGATGAAAATTTTCTATCGAGAAAAAGATGTTTAGTAATTATCTTTATAGTTTTTATCCTGTAGGTCACTAAAAATTGCTTAAATAACCGTTTAGGCCTTTTACTATATTTTTTCATGATAGCCAATATTTTTCTGCCATCACACTAGTATAATTATTAACGCGAAGGAGGTGTTTGCAAAGTCATGAGATTCACTGCGTCTGACATAGGGGATGGGCAGATCTATATGTATATCACTTAGCATCAAATGAAAGACTTTTTTTTTACTCTATACAATTTAGTACTTGACTGCGATCTCACCTGATGGTAACTGATGATGCAGCCTAAGATGTTATCGTACTAACTTGGGAGGGTAAGTTAATTTACCCCAACGGTTTCTACAAGCATCGCAACGGAACGCTTCAGCGTTGCGTCGCTTAGCGGTGCGTCTTTGCTGGTAGGGTAGTAACTAGCCACGGCCAAAGCCTCCCACCAGACCAGACCTGAGCCAATTTAGAAATTATAAAATTCCAAAGTGGCCCGTGGCGGGAATCGAACCCGCGACCTCCCACGACACGAATCCGAGCGCGCCGCCCACGCCATTGCGCCAGGGAGGTCGTCTTTATCTTATCATTCTTTAGTACTAAAAAATCGTTAACGTATTAGGGGGTTCATAATAAAGGGTAAGGGGGATGCGAGTCCTTGTCCTAAATGTGGTCAATAATGGATAATTATAATCTCTAAATTGCCACACTGTTTTAAAATACGTGATCATAATATCTACCGCTGTTTTGACAAAAGTTTGTCTCGAATGACAATTCTGTTCTATCTAAGGCATGCGATTTTCCCGCACCATTTTGAAGTTCTACGTAGTTACGTGTGATTAATAAATAATGATACTTATGTCACAATAGATGAGGGCTGAGGCTTATGCATAAGTCATGACGCATTGAGTATCATTGGATCATGACGTTACGTCATACGTGTTGTAATAATTTTCATTTTCATTTTCATTAACATTGAGTACAACCAACAGGAGTGGGATAAACAATGATACACCAGATTTGGCCATTTCTTAGATAAAATACCTACTATTATTTATTATCTAGTAGGCAAGTAGTAATGAAATTCTCCGAGCAAGCCCACGGATGCTTCTCGCATTCCATGACTAAAAAATATTGTTGGCAAATATGCTGCCGAAAATAATTGCCATAAAAATTTATTAAAAAGTAAACTCTGAAACATTAAACAATGTAGGCTTTTACGATATATTTTTGAAAAAAAAATTTCAAACCGTACAAAGCGTGAATGCTAAATTAAGTCTAATGCAATTTATTAGTTAGATTTTGTTTGAGATTGCCAGTACCTATCGTTTAATTGCCAACCAATTTTGCCAACACATTCCATACCACTTTACATTCCTACAACAAAATCGACTTATTCACAATTTTAAATCATTTACCAAAAACCGACTAGTGTTTATTGCTTGAAATATAAGCCATGGGACATGGCCACCAAGGTTAGACGTATATGGTTACCTAACGGCCTCTCCTAAAGAACAAACTTCCTGTGGAAGGTATCTCCTATGTACTTAACTATCTACCATTGCTTCGTGCTCTATTTTTATTTTGAGTGCGTGATTTCTTGATAAGGCTCAGTTGGTAGTTGTCACGAAAGGGAAATGTTACCTTTAAACCGTGAATAAAATCACCATAACCATTAGTGAACTGGAAAATTTATCACCACTTTGATACCCAGCTTGATTGCCATTTGCCACCATAGAAGTACAGTAAGTCTAAAACATAAGTTTAGTTTTATCTGTAGGTAGGTAAACATAAACATAGAAATAACGTGTACAAAAATAACGTATCACGATTAATGAATCTCTCTCAAAGTCAAATCATATCATAGGTTCCCAAATTTTTTTCTTGTAGGTAACTGTCAAATACTGGTTTCGGTGGACCTACAAAGTCAGATTCTTACCATATTCACTAAACTCGTCAAAGAATATGAAGATTAGATCTAACTATGGTTTGTGTTGCAGCTGAAACACGCAACAAAACAGTATTTTCTGTATTTTTTTTTATTATTAATATCTAATAGTTAGGTATAGTGACAAAATTCCAAGCAATAATGACTGCCAATATTACCTACGTCCTGAATCATTCTATAGACACAGTGAAAACTTCCTTTCGCTATCATATCTCTATACCTATATACTAGGTATTCTACTATATAAAAAAAGGTCGGGTTTTCCTTCCTGACGCTATAACTCCAGAACGCACGAACCGATTTCCACGGGTTTGCATTCGTTGGAAAGGTCTCGGGCTCCGTGAGGTTTATAGCAAAGAAAAATCAGGAAAAATTTCAACAGAAAAGCGGGAAAATCTTTTTAGCGGGAGAGCCATCGGTGGCGAAACGGAGTTCGCCGGGTTTGCTAGTGTGACATGAAAATATGCTTGTTATCTAAAATGTACCCATAACAGTATTTAATTATCTTGTAGGAGCCACGATTTCTGAGGCTATTGTAACGAAAGCAAAACAATAAATTATTTTTATCGCTAAGCCTCCATTTGTAGGTACTTACTCGGGCTATAGAGAGGTCATGGGAAAGCAGAAAAACAAAATATAATATCTACCATCTCCCTGATTCAGAAGTTACTCGAACGAATTTATTGCTTTTGTTTTGACATGGTTCAAGGATTATCCAATATCCTGCCTAAAGAGGTTTTAGGTTGGTCCTTGCATGGTAATCGAAAATGCTTAGACTACTCGTAGGTAATTTCTGGAAAATACAGAACCGTAAAAATATAACCATAATATAACACGAAAAACTTGGGAAACAGTTATCATCTATAACTATAAAAGACTTTGTCCTGAGTGACTGACTGACAGACAAGCTACAGCCCAAACGGCTGAACGTAGTGACTTGAAAATTTCAGGGAAAATTCTTTGTGAACCCAAACCGCTCGCTAACAAAGGATTTTTTGAAATTCTACCCCTAAGGGGTAAATTAAATAACGGATTTAGGTTTGCATGAAAGTCCTTCATTTTTCAAGTTAGATACATGAAAATTGGTATATAGACTTCTGAATAAAAATAAGAGAATGGGTGTCCGAGGGATTTTGGAAATTTCACCCCTAACTCTCTAAAAAGGGGGTTGAAACTAGAAAACGCTTGGTCCCGGCTGACTGGCTTTTGGACAAGCTACTGCCCAAACGGTTGAACGTAGAAACATGAAATTTTCAGGGAATATTCTTATAACACCCTAGATATGTACTAAGAAAGGATTTTATGAAATTCTACCGCTAAGGGTAATAAATAAAGAATTTTATTTTACATATATGGGAATCCGTCAATTTTCAAGTTATGTTCATTAAAATCGGTAAGTAGGATTTTGGATAAAATAACAAAGTTCCTCGATTTTTTAATTCCATCCCTACTAACGTGACTACCTCCTAGGGGGGTGAAACGGGGGTCCAAATATATTACGAAGAAATGCTCCTTCACGCCGCAGTTACTGATCGGAACTGGCTGAAATTTGAACAAGAGTTAAATTATATTCTGGATTAATAAATAGACTACTTTACTTTTATCTCACAAAAATCTATGGTTCCCGCGAAATTTGTAAAAAATATAAATACGCGCGGGGGAAATACTCCTTCACGTCGCAATTTCTGAATCGATTTGTCTGAAATTTGGGATAGAGGTAGATTATATCCCAGTTTAATACATAGGCTACTTTTTATCCCGAAAAAATCCATGATTTCCGCGGGATGTGTGAAAAACCAAAATTCCTGCGGGAGAAAAACTCCCTTACGCCGCAACTACTAAAATTTGAATTAGTGGTCCATTATATAATGATCTAGCACTTAGGTTACTTTTTATTTCGGAAAATTACGCGGTTTTTGCGGGATATTTGAAAAATTGAATTCCACGCCAGATTAAAATCGTTCACGCCGTAATTACTGAACCGACTTGACTGAAATTTGGAAAGGATATAGATTATATCCTGGATTAATGAAAAGGCTACTTTTTATCCCGAAAAAATCAATGGTTTTCGCGAGATGTGTGAAAAACCAAAATTCACGCGGGAGAAAAACTCCGCCGTAACTACTGAAACGATTTGACGAAAATTTGGATCAAAGGTAAATTATGTAATGATTTAGAACTAAGGTTACTTTTCATTCCGGAAAATCCATGGTTTGGCGGGATTTTTGAAAAATCGATTTCCACGCAGGAGAAAAATCCTTTACGCTGAGATTACTGAACCGACTTGGCTGAAATTTGGAATGGAGGTAGATCACATCGTGCATTAATACGTATAGGCTACTTTTATCCCGGATATATCCATAGATTCCAAGAAATACGTGAAAAACCGTAATTTTCGCGGTAGAAATACCTTTATGCTGTAACTACAGAAATGATTTAGTAATATGGAGAGAAGATAGACGATATCCTGAATTATTATACAGCTTATCTTTTATATTCTGGAAAATCCGTGTTTACCGCAAAATTTGTGTAAAAACGAAGTTCACGCGAGGGAAGTACTACTCCTCCACGCCATAACTACTGAACCGATTTGGCTGGAAATTTAAGTGGTGAAAGATTGTTACTTGGATTAATACAATGGCTACTTTTTGTCCCGGAATGATTGGGTGAAATTTGGAATGGAGATAGACGATATCCCATAATTACCACATAACTAACTTTCTAGAAAGTAAGTATAAAGGCTAAGGTTGATAAGGAAATTTAAGTTTTTGAAAAATCTGAATCTCTGGGTTTGTGAAAAATCGAAATCACCGCGGGCAAAGCCGCGCGCAAAAGCTTGTATATTATAAGAGCTGTATATGAAGCGCTTTTAATATTATAATTTATATGATATCTTTTTACCAAGTTTTCATCTTACATATCAACCTATAAATTTCAAAACGCTAAGTTTTGTATTTTTGTCTTTGAAACATTATGGAGAACTCTCAGGTGTAGAGGTTTTCATCATCATGTGATAGTTAATACGCTCTAAATTTAGTTGCTAGAAACGCACATACTTAACTCCGAAAAATCTCAGAAGTTTTATTTTTAGGATTCCGTACCCAAAGGGTAAAAAACAGGACCCTATTACTAATACTTTGCCATCCGTCCGTCTTTAACCAGGCTGTATCTCTTGAACCGTGATAGTTAGACAGTTGAAATTCTCACAGATGATGTAGGTAATTCTGCTACCGATATAAAAACAAATCTAATACATAAAATTCTCTCGCTTTTCTTTGTTACCAAACTCCTCCAAAACGGCTGGACCGATCGTTATGAAACTTTCAGAGTATATTTTCTGGAATATATATAGGTCTGGGTATATTCTATAGGTCTAGGAGCAGGTTGTTATCTACTTTTTATGTCCCTAAGTGAGAAAAAAAATGTATATATGGCAAAACAACGTTTTCCGGGTCAGCTAATAATAATAATAAAATGTGTAAGTATATAGGCTACATACAACAAACATGATTTTTTGCTCATTTTTGCTCGATATTGATAATGGTAATAGTACACGCTTGTAATATTCACCCTGATTAATTAGGTTATGTTCTTCCGCAACGCTGCCTGTGCCATCCACCAACGTATTCGTAACAGTGAGAAGGACAAAAATAAAAGCGTATCCTCTTAAGAGTCTTTCTTTCTTCCTGGCCATTTCCCACGTTACGTGGGGTCGGCACAACATGTCTTCTCCTTCCATTCGCTCCTATCAGCCGTCAACTCGCAATCCACTCCTTTCACACGCATATCTTCTTTCACGCAATCCATCCATCTCTTCTTCGGTCTTTCTCGCCTTATCGTCCCTGCACATGCATACTCATCGTTCTTTTAGTGACATGACTTTCATCCCTCCGCATAACATGTCCATACCACGCTCACCTTTTACTCCTCATCTTTTCTGTTATTGGCGCAACTTCCAAACTTCCCCTTATGTACTCGTTCCTTATCCTAACCATTCTCGTCACACCACACATCCATCTCAACATTCGCATTTCGGTCGCATGCACTCTTCTTTCATCTGTCCCTTTTGCCCAACACTCTGATCCATACAACACGACAGGAAAATAACTACATACATATGCAAATAACTACATATTTGGAGCGAAATTGGTAAAATACAAAGGGCGTCTAGCAAAACAGAAGGAGAGCTATAATTTTCAGAGCATGAACTCTGAACCCTGAAGCCCGTCGATATAGTAGGGGAGCCCAAGCGGGGATTTTTTAAGTAACTCGAGCGTGTCAGAAAATTATATAGGGAGAATCCTTGCACCCTTTAAAGTACCTCTACCAAGTATGAACCCTCCATATGGTAGGGTGTGTTGAGGGGAACCCGAAAGGGTGGCGGGGAATTGGGGTCCACGATTCTACTACCATCGGCCCATGAAAACTGTCAGATTATTTATTAGTTCTTTGTAATTCTAATAGTGTCTCCTGCAAAATAAAAAAAATTGAAACGCGCTCGAGTATTTCAAGGTGACGTTTTTTTTTCAACTTCGAGACCCGCTTGTTTCTTAATGTCATGCTCAAATTGTCAGATTATTGAGATGTATAATCTTCTCAATGTAATTAATCAACTTTCTCTTAATCTGATGCGCTCGAGTTTTTCTAAGAATCGATTTTTTTTACTAATCAGACGGGCTCTCCTCAACACACCCCACCATATGGAGGGTTCATATTTGGTAGAGGTACATTAAAGGGTGCAAGGATTCTCTCTATATAATTTTCTGACACGCTCGAGTCACTTCAAAAATCCCCGCTTGGGCTCCCCTACTAATACATGGTAATGAAAGCGCGGCGCCGACGGTCTTAACAAAGTAGGTCGGTGCTTATAAAAACTTGTGATGGTGAAGTGCGGTCCCCTTTCTTGTTAATCAGGGTTCCGTAGCCTTTTAGATATTCGTCCCTACGAGCTTCGCAGCCGCCGCTCTCGCGCTAAGTATGACCAAAGGTATCAAGTTTTCTTATGAACAATAACCAAAATATTCTAGGAAAATAAAATAGTATTTTTTTAAAACCATTAGCACTAAGAATTGCTTTTTCATATCCGGAATTTAATTTTGCATACAAAAATATAGGTAGGTACTTTATTTTCAATGCACATTTCCTGTCATACAAATATTATTGAGAATATAACCCTTGGCCTTTTGCAGAAGCTTTGCCGATGACTTCGATCCCACTTCATACTATCACGGCCCGCATTCGTTTGATAAAGGACAAGCATTTTTTTATTAAATAAGTTTTGCATATATATGTTAATTTTTTTTATTATATAAGTTAGGTATGCAATAAACGAAAGGGAAATAAATGTCTGAGAAGATGCAAAACAATGCTTTATTTGCAAAAATACTTTTCAATCAAAGTAGCAGTTATACGGTATCGCCATATATTAAAGTTCAACCAGAGAAAAGCTCCAAAAGATAGTGTGAGTCTTTTGTTGTTATATCACAAAAAATAACGGTACATAATATGGTATCAACTTAGGTATAGATAAGTACTTATTACAAAGATCTAAATTTTTGTGAACCTAACCCTAAAATAAAAGAAAAATGACAAATTTTAAAACCCCCGACACACAAAATAAAATATAAAAAGTAACAAACAATATTTTAAACCTATTATAATAATTATTATCGTCACAATATAATATTAAGTACGTTCAAATATTTTTTAATTCAAGCGTCGTCGCATCGTCGGGTGACTCATTTACCGGAGTATCTCTCTAACGGTCCCTCGACGATGCGACGACGCTTGACCTTGAACCAAAGTTTTCGGTTACTACTTACTACTCTTTAATACCTTTATTTTGATAACCATGTGATATTGTAATAATTGAAAAAAAAAATTTGATTTCCACTTTTGAAAATGGCGCCTCACATTCGACATATTGACTTTTTCCAAAAAAAATGTAGCTTATGTTACTCCGATTGATGTATAAGGATTCTAACAATAGGTAGGTACCCCATATGTCCAAATCTCTTCAGCCGCTCAGAAGACATAATATACATACATACATCCATGAACCCTAAAAACATTACACTTCATTTTTGAGCAGTCGTGTAAAAAAGGAATAATGCTATAGAACACTAGTACCTACCTACCTTTTATTTCTAAAGTCAATATTATGCTGTTCACAAAGTGTTATTGCTTGCTAGTGTAAATTGGACCTAATGAAAACAAAGTTGGACAATAAATGAGCACCATTCACTGATAAGAAAACTCAGGATATGGGCATCCGAGCGATTTACGTAAACCTTTTTCGTACAAGCAAACAGTAGCGCCATCTGTCAAAATTCTATATGTGGCTGCTGAGCGAACTACTGCGTGGTCTTACTGTTGGTGGCAAAACGAGCATTGTTGGCACCGATAAACTGGCGGTATTTTCGCGGCGTCCGCCCTGTCCAGGATATATTATGTCTATTGCACCTACCTATATTATTTATAACGACAACGGTTGCCGCTACGTAAATTAACAAACGGAAAACTGTCCAATATCCGCTCACAAATAAATCATACCTCCAAGCGGAAACAATAAAACTTCGATGTTTACGCGTTCCCTCTATAAAATTATAGTGCTTTATCAGATTCTACGAATTCTAGATTTACGAGAAAATTGTTTTTACTATCGGCCACAGTAAATAGTAAGAAGCAAGTAGTAGTAGTAGGTAGTATTCAATCGTAGGACTCAAAAGAAAAAAAACCGGCCAAGTGCGAGTCGGACTCGCGCACCGAGGGTTCCGTACTCAAGAAGTACTGAAGCAAAACAATCAGACATACTAATGTAGATGTAACACGACCAAAACTGTAACGACCAAAGATGTAAAACGGTAATAATTACCGTTGTTAATGAACCGCAAAACTAACTTTGTTTGTAGAGATTTATTGTTAATACTATTGTATTGTGTTATAATTTATTGTTAATATCAAAAAAACTATGCTAGTTACAGCATTGGCTATAGTTTTCCTGTAAAATATACGTAAATTCCTATTGACCATAATTATTTGAGATTTTTCGATTGGTAAACTCCGGAGATAAGGGGGGGGAACGGTATTTTTTTAGACATTTTCCCCGATTAATCAAAAACTATCATGACTAAAAATAATTAAAAATCGGTTTTAGAATGTACAAAGTAAACCCTTTCATATGATACCCCACACAGTACAGTTATCTCACTTTTAAATTACAACCCTCCGATTTTCCCCCCTTTTTAAATAAGAACAAAAATAATTTCCATTTTTTTTATTCCAGTGCCATTGGGCCACTAATATACACAACTATTCCAAATTTCATATCGATAGCTCCGGTAGTTACTGAAATAATCGAGTGTGACGGACAGACGGACAGACAGACGGAGAAAGTCGCACCATAAGGGTTCCATTTTACCATTTTGGTACGGAACCCTAAAAAATCAGGAACATCTCTTTTTAGGGTTCCGTAGCCGAATGGCAAAAAACGGAACCCTTATAAATTCGTCATGTCTGTCTGTATGTCTGTCCGTCTCTCCGTCCGTATGTCACAGCCACTTTTTTCCGAAACTATAAGAGTTATACTGTTGAAACTTGGTAAGTAGATGTATTCTGTGAACCGCATTAAGGTTTTTACACAAAATTTAAAAAAAAAGTAATAAATTTTGGGGGTGCCCCATACTTAAAACTGAAACTCAAATTTTTTTTTCATCAAACCCATATGTGTGGTGTATCTATGGATAGGTCTTCAAAAATGATACTAAGGTTTCTAATATCATTTTTTTCTAAAATGAATAGCTTGCGCGAGAGACACTTCCAAAGTGGTAAAATGTGTGTCCCCCCCCTGTAACTTCTAAAATAAGAGTACCTATGATAAAACTAAAAAAAATATATTATGTACATTACCATGCAAACTTCCACCAAAAATTGGTTTGAACGAGATCTAATAAGTAGTTTTTTTGATATTTACAATAAACCTCTAAAAACAAAGTTAGTTTTGCGGTTCAATAAGAAAAGTGGTTTTTATGGTTTTATTCCTCCGGTTGTAGTACGGAACCCTCAGTGCGCGAGCCCGACTCGCACTTGACAGGTTTTTTTTTTAAATTCCTTAGCTGAATAGGTATATCTATTTGAAACTTAAAAGTCTCATCAAAATTGGTGCTGGCATTCTGGGGGTGCCCTATTTCAAAATAATTATATTCGTATATTGATTCATATGCACTATCGCCATCTATGTTTAGCACGTTGCAAGAACAAGTTTTATTGGTTAGCTCGACGCTAGGAAACTTCTATAGTTCACGAATGTAACGTTACGACCAATAAAATATTACGAGGCAATGAGACATTTTATTTATAGATGGCGTAGCACTAAACAACTTTAATGATCTATATTGATCTACAAAAATAAAACCAATCAAGCCCATAACACTGTTTTTTTTTCATCCATTGAAGTCGCTTGCTATACCCGACTTTGAGTCAAGCGACACCAATGAGAATGAGATTATTATCTTTACGAAACATTTTCTTCTATAACACTCGTAGACCACAAAATCTTACCACCTTACCCCTTACCATCTTACTAGGTAGTACTCCTAGGTGTACCTACGGACGGTGTTAAAAGTCGTTACGTGATTTTTTTAACAAATTAATGTCAGGACATTTTGACACATCTTTTTTTTTTTTTTTTATCGACAGGAAATGCCTAACGCATACCCCTCCGTCAGGGGAAACGGAGGGGTTATGTGGGGCTTGCACCCACTAAAACCTGTCCCTTGCCACGACGGACCTCGTTGGCGGGAGTACGGGATTCACTTGCGTATTCACCGCGCTCCCGCCAGGCCCCGACCCGCCACCTGAGCGGCAGGTCCCGTCGCTGCTGCCGGCAGCCTGACCGCCGCCGGCTCCTCCTGGGAGGCGCGTCCTGAACAGGGCGCGCCACCTCCTCGGCCTGTTGATGTAGTTCGGGTAACGGACGCCATAGCCCCTTACGTCCGTCACCCGCAGGCCGGCGCACCCGGAAGCCGAAGAAAGATGTTCGTCCTCCAGCAACCGGTGCGTCTCCTGCGAGAGGGATGTGCCACAGTAATTGTCCCTCTCGACGAGCGTTCCCGCCCACTTCGGTGATTTTTTTTACGAGGTTGTCTTCCTCGTAGTGCCCCGAAGGGACTTGTGGGCGTTTCCGCCCCCGCCTGTAATTTTTTAATGAGGTTTTCTTCCTCCTCCGGGGTAGGTGTAGACGTTTAGACACTGTGCCCTCTGCTGGGGCCCAGAGGGACACGCGAAGAAACGTCACCTATCCACCGGGCCAAGCTATTAGCCGTCGGTTATTAACCACAGACCAGCTCTTTCCCTGATCTGTGGTTACCAACCGACGTTACCAGGGAGCACCGGCCCGTGCGCTACAGAGAGGCACCGTAGCACTCGGGCACTCGTGGAGGTTGCTTGGCTAGCCCCCCACATTTTTTTTTTTGACACATCTAGCCCCAAAGTAAGCGATAGCTTGTGTTATGGTTACTAGATGACTAGAGGACTGATGACATTTGATATGGTATTTGAAAATATTCATGTTCATCACACAGACTTTATGTAGTCTGAGGTTCATCACAAAAACATTTTCCAGTTAAAAGAATCGAACCCACGGCCTCTGACGCTGACGGTAGGATCGCTACTGCTACGCCATTCAGTTAATTTCTTTGGAAAACTTTCATTGATTTTTCACTTATAGGTAGGTACCCAAACTCTGAACTCACTTAACTATTAATTTATGCTGACTGTTGGTACCTACCTACTAAGAATATGCAACTTAACAAGAAAAGTTTGGTTACCTCTTTTTAAATAAAGAAACTCACATATAATAATAAATAAAATGTTCTTTATTGAAAGGCAATGAACCCAGTTAACCAATTTACATGAAAATATTAAATAAAAATAAAAACATTAATGATGACATGAGAATATTAACATAAATAAAATAAAATAAAATAGAAATATTATGTGCTTATTTTCGATTCGCACTGCGATGCTGTGTCAACCAATGCCGACAGATTGCGGTATCCAAGGGGTCACACATTGTACGAAGGATCTCATTATGAGAGCAACGAATTCGGTCCCAAAAGGTTGCTATACGCGAACGTATTATTGCGAAAAAGTCGGGCATTCTTGCCGAGGCGAACATGTTCGACGCACTGCAAAATCGTGGCAATTTCATCAGGATGCGGTAGGCATCATTGTACTGCACCCTGATGGCACTATACGAGCGTCTGGTGTACCCAAACCATAGATGGCAAGTGTACAAATTTTGACAGAACGCTCGAAACAGGGTCTTCTTGACCTGCTCGTTGCAGTGGAAGAATCTGCGTGCTATCATGTTGCACCTGACAGCAAGCGCCCGCCTCTCGCGCTCTATGTCACAGTCGTCTCTGAGACCCTCCGTCAACATGTGACCGAGATACTTGAACGCCGCCACCTTTCGTATCTCCACACCATTCATGAATACCGGAGGGACATTGTCCGGGCCTTTTCCACACTTAAAGACCATCATTTCGGTCTTGGAAACGTTATATTTAAGTCCGTGACTTAAAGCGTATTTTTCACAAATACTTAACAATTTCCGTAGGGCCTTGATAGAAGGACTGAGCAGCACCATATCATCAGCGTAACTTAAATTGTTAACACATACTCCGCCGATATGACATCCGATTTTGGTACCTCTCAGCTCCTCTATCAGGCCATTGACGTAAATGTTGAAAAGGTCCGGCGATGTCAGTCCGCCTTGGCGCACACCACATTCTAACCTATACTCGCTAGAAAGTATGTTGCCCCATTTCACAGCGTTAGTTTGATTTTCGTACCAATATCTCAACATGTTTATAACGTCAGACGGTACTTTTAGTTCATTGAGTTTTGACCATAGTAGATTATATTTTACCAGATCAAAAGCTCGGCTTAGATCCAAGAAACAGGCATACACGTTGGTATCCCTGGACGTATAATATTTAACAGTATTTTTCAAACTGAAAATAGCAGAATCAGTTGAGACATTGGCACGAAAACCAAACTGCGCATCATCGATACTTACATTCACCATAAGAAATGGATGTAACAGTCTTTCAAAAATTATATATATAGGTTCATGCATACATACATACATGAACCCTAAAAACAATACACTCCTTTTTTTGGCCAGTCGTGTAAAAACGTTGTAAGTAAACCTCTTTTCAAACATTAGGTAGGTATCTACGTTCATGGAAAGAAAGAAAGAAAGAAAATTTATTTGTTATCAAGCATACAAAAAAAAATAAGACTTAATCTAGGTCATTTACGTACTACATATTGCTAAAATGCTTATTATAATGGATGGAGGATGATGAGATTTATGGAGAAATAATACGGAAAGTCTAAAATGAATGAAATTTAGATATTCATAAATGTGTAAGTATATAAGTGCGTTTACCTCTTATACTTATCTACAACCTCTGCGTATTTTTGAAGCATTGTATGAAGCAAGGCCAAGCGTGTTTGTTACAAGCAACTGTCACCGAAGGCGAGGCGCGGAGAGGAAATGCGCAGGCGTCGACGCGGAGGCCGCCTCTGATCGATCATTCTCGCCTCTTCCTGCCTGCTGGAGTGCTAGAGGCCGACCATGGACTTCAAAGTATAATTTTTTTGATATCGTATTTGCCAGAACAAAAAACGCCTTTAAAAACGCAATGGTACCAACTCCTACCTAGCTACCTACTCTGTTTGGAAAATCGTTTTGTCAAAAATGTGTATCACTTTTTTTTAATAGACAGAAAATGCCTAACGCGTACCCCTCCGACAGGGGAAACGAAGTGGTTATGGGGCTTGCACCCACTAAAAACTGTCTGTTCCTTCGATGAACCTGCTGGCAGGAGTACGGGATTCACTATCGTATTCACCGCGCTCCCGCCAGGTCTCGACCAGCCGCCTAAGCAGCAAGTCCCAACATTGTCTGCAGCCTGCCCAATGCTGAAACCGTCTGAAACGCGCGCCTGTATTTTTGCTCGCCACCTACTGGCCTGTCTTTTTTGAGTGACGGACGGCACCTAACGTCCATCACCTGCTGGCTGGCAACCGTCAGTTGTCATGAGGCCCGGAGGTGATTTACTCTCCGGGGACCGGTGCGTCTCCTGCAAGAGGGATGCGCCGTCTGTGTTCCCTCTCGCAATTTCTATCACACTACCTACCTTTATATTTTCATCAGACCGTTAAGTATCTATAGTCATAATGTATCTATGGTCAATATTCGTGTAAAGTTTGCCAGTATTTAATCAAGTTGTTGCTCGAAGAAGGAAAGAAATAGTCACTGAATTTAATTTTCCAATTTAATTTACTTAATTGCCTTTCTAATTAATTCATACCGACTATAATAGCTTGTAAGTAATTTTGTACGGTACGGTAATATCGTGCACGAAAACGTTAGGTACCTATTAATTTTATATATTAGATACAAGTTTCATTACACTAAACTCTAAAGCAACTAGGTACTTACCACAATCACAGACGCAAATAGAAGTTAAAAACAATAGTTATTTGCTGTAAAACAATAGTTATGTGCTAGTATATTAGTTATTTGCTAATAAACTTAGTCACATGTTTAACATGTTCCATAATAATATATGAATAGGTTTCTGTGAAAGATAATAAGGCAACTTAAAATATATACCTACCTAAGTTGCAATGGAAAGTAAAATGCAGTAAACCAATGATGCTGAAATATGAAGCTTAAGTTTATTTATCAACATTTCTCGTCCGAAAATTGTATTCTTCAAACAACAGTCGTTGTATGAATTTAAGGCTTGTTTACTCAGTACTAATACGAACATGAAATCCAGTTTGAGTTTCTAACACTAGTAGTAAAAAGAAATTACTTTAGTTTCGAGAAAGTTCGCTTGGGTTAAACACTGCTCCAAAACAGTTTCATGAGAATAACTGTAGTAAAAATTATATCTACGCCTTTGAATAAATGAACACTTTTAAGGCGGTTCATGCGTTAGTATTATGCTTGAGTCAAAATTTACGATTTCCGAAGGAACATAAATAGTTACGTGTTCAATTATAGATTAGATAATTGAATTCATATTATTTGGCATTTCATAATCTAGAACTTGGCTCAAAAATATTTTAAAATATGTGTATAACTTTCTCACTAGAACAGTTTTTGTATAGGCTGTTTGCTAAAATAGCGGTCGACGCTCTATGCAGATGCAAGATATTTGCCATGTTTCTTAACACAAACTTATAACAATGACATATTTAGAAAACTAATAACATTTACTAAAAAGTGTCTAAAAAAAAACACGATTTTCCTAGATTTTCATTCAAAAACCATAAACCGAAACGATCCAGAGCCAGCGCCTCCGAGCGTTGTTTTCACGACGACTTGGAAATTCGTGTTTCATTCAGAGACCAGCACCCCTTCGGTACAGGACGTCAGCCTCCTTGCTCTTCCGAACGCCGTTTTCGCGGCGCGGCCCTACCGTTTCCGTTATTTGAAAGGGCCGAGGCGTGAAGCTGCAAGGGCTAAGGCCCGTCCGGTACATTTGATGGTCCTTCGAGCCGGATCCTGAATCATCGCGCTGCCTGGTCTGCCGTCCGTCTGCGGGTCAACCGAAGAGAAGAAAGAAGTCTTCTACAGAAGCTCGCGTCAACCGCGAAGCCACGTCGCGTCGTGTCAGAAGCTCCGTTAGCGCCGCGCACTCCGAGTGCGCTGGACGCCAGCTGCCGCGTCGTGACGTCACCGTTCCGTTAATAGCGCCGCGCACCCCGCGCAGGCCGCCAACCGCGTCGCGTCGCGTCAAGTTCCGTTAGCGCCGCGCACACCGAGTGCGCTGGTCGCCAGTTGCCGCGCCGTGACATCATAGTTTCGCTAATAGCGCCGCGCATCCTGCGCAGGCCGCCAACCGCGTCTCGCGTCGCGACAAGTTTCCGTAAGCGCCGTGCACTCAGTGCGCTGGTCGCCAGTCGTCGCGCCGTGACGTCATAGTTTCGTTAGGGGCACCGCGCCGCCCGCGCAGCCCAAGAAGAAGAACAGTGCTAACAACAGAAGAGCCGCACCATGCCGATCACGAGGTCGAAGAGCCATCCGGAAGAGGATTCATCCGACGTTCCGGAACATCGAGCCGCCTCTACGGGTGAAGAAGACACGTCGGTACGGGAAGGAACGCGCTCACCACTCCGTGGGGCAACGGGTTCGCCTCGTCGAGGGAGCCACCAGTCACCGGACCACGAGCGGTCCGAGTCGCCGGACCCCATGGAGCAGTATGCACGCATGAAGATGAGGAAATCCGAAATTGAACTTGAAGAGAAAATAGTGAGTTTACGTCGCTACGCCTACGAGCTCGAAATTCAGAAGAGGAGGGTAACAAGAGATCTAGAGGAAATGGAAAACCGTAAGTTACCTCCAAATATATTACAATCCTGGTCGAAGTCCGGGGGAAACCCCCGGCTTACGTCACCAAATCGGGAGCAGCCGTCGCGTCCGGAAGAACGAGAGGGAAGCTCGCCTCCGGTGCCCGTGAGCAGCCCAATACCGCAAGTTACGATTGAAGATAGTCACAGCTCCGCAGCGCCCCGCGGGGGTACTGAGAAGAGCCAAGGTAAATCCGGGTACGAAGAAATTGTACACGGCTTAAAGAAAATGTTCCCAGAGCTAGAGGCGCCCAAGGCAGCTGTAGGGTGTCCACACAGTTCGTGCGGAGCGGAAAAGAGAAACTTACGAGTAGACAGTTATGCAATTACATCATATGTGATGAAGCTACCCGACTTCCATGGCGAAATAAACGCATGGCCATCGTACAAATCGATTTACGAACAATCGAAAGACTCGTTCTCGAGATTCGAAAATATAGTACGACTTCGAAAATCCATTAAGGGAGAAGCGCTACAACGAGTCGAGGTATTATTCGCAGCCAACGCCGATCCGGAGGTAATCATAAAGGAGATGGACAGAGAGTACGGGCGTACCGGTCAGCTGGCGTTCAAGGAGTTCAACGCCCTCAAGGATCTGCCGCCACTAGTGAACAAGCCGGCAGCCATCGTTCGCTTCGCTCAAAAAGTAAGACGCACTGTCCTACTCTTCAAAACACTAGGTGAAGATAATTACCTACGGTCACCAGAGCTGATGCAGTACCTGCAGGTCAAGTTGCCAGACAACATGCGGTCCGAATGGAGAAAGATACAGTGGCAGCATAACAGCAAAGCTACTCTAGAGCACTTCCAGGAATTCCTCGACCAACAAGCTGAATACTGCACCGTCGACCTGCCAATGGACATGAAGCTGAGTACGACGAGGCAGTCTACGCACAGAACGCATACGGTAATGGAAGACAGCGACTCGGAAGAGGAAAAGAAAACCGCATCGAAAAAACCTGCAGCGAGAGGGAAAGAGAAAACCGTCGAACGCAAGTCGGATCCCAGGTGTAGGGTCTGCATGTCCAATGGACACTGGACCTTGGACTGTCCCACTTTCGCCAATGCGAACTCCGAGAAAAGGTGGGAACTAGCAAGGAAACATCAGCTGTGCTTCCGGTGCCTACACAATCGTGCCGCGGGACACAGATGCAAGACACTGCGCTGCGGGGTCAGCGACTGCAAGGCTACTCACCACAGACTTCTTCATTTCGAGAAAAAGGGAAAGGAGAAGACCGAAACCGTTACCAATACGTGGGAGGAGAAAGCGCCGCAGGTATATCTGAAAATGGTGCCTGTCACAGTCGTCGGACCGGCGGGAGAATCCGACGAGTTCGCTCTCCTCGATGACGGCTCAACCGTGTCACTGGTGGATGAAGCAGTAGCCGCCGAAGTCGGAGCCGAAGGTACAGCCGATCCATTGAGATTAGAAACAATGGGAGAAAGCATAAAAATGCCGCAGTCAAAACGCATCACCGTCACACTTTCCACCCGCCAGGGTGACAAGATTGATTTTTCAGCACGGACAGTCCCGTCACTCAGCTTGTCACCGCAAACTATAACGGAAAGGGACCTCGAAGACTGCAAACATCTTCAGAGAATTAAGAAAGAATTAGTATACAAAGGTGCCGCACCCAGGATATTAATAGGTCAAGATAATTGGAATCTCCTATTAGCCAAAGAGACAGTTAAGGGGCCGGACACACAGCCTATTGCATCGCTAACAGCGCTCGGGTGGGTGTTGCACGGATCGCACACTCGAGCAATAGGCCATCGAGTAATGTATGCGAATTCACCATCGGTAGAGACTGATATCAACAAGAAGTTAGAAGAATTCTTCTCGTTAGAATCTCTACTCATCAAGCCCAGGAGACCTGACTCGGATCCGGAGAAAAGAGCCGAAGACATCTTGAAGAAAACTACAAGAATCACGCCCGATAATAGAATCGAAACCGCTCTTCTATGGAAGGAAGATACCTTCGAGATGCCGAACAACTATGACAACGCTTTGACAAGACTCAGAGGCGTTGAAAAACGTATTGACAAGGATCCCGAATTAAAACAGAAATATACCGAACAGATGGATTCCTTGGTCAATAAAGGTTATGCCGAGCCAGCTCCGAAGGTCAGTACACAAGGAAAGACCTGGTACTTGCCTCATTTTGATGTCAAGAATCCTGCGAAGCCAGAGAAGTTCAGAATCGTCCACGATGCCGCGGCAAAGACCAGAGGTAAGTCGCTCAATGACTTCCTGCTGGCTGGGCCGGACCTGCTGAAGTCGCTGCCGGGAGTTCTCATGCGTTTCCGCCAGCATCCGATCGCCGTGTCCGCCGACATCGCAGAGATGTTCATGCAGATCAAGATTCGACCAGAAGACCGCGACGCCCTCCGTTATCTCTGGAGGGGAGATCGCCGGGATGGTGCACCACAAGAGTATCGCATGACATCGCTTATTTTCGGCGCGGCGAGTTCGCCGTGTACGGCAATCTTCGCCAAAGACTGGAATGCGAAAAGATACGAAGCAGAGTATCCAGCGGCGGTAACAGCTATCACCGAAAACCACTACATGGATGACTACCTGGATAGCTTCAGCAGCGTCGAACAGGCAATTGAAACCTCGAGAAAGGTCAGAGAAATTCACAGCGAAGCACACCTGGAACTTCGAAAATGGATATCGAACTCTCCAGAAGTGGTGGAACAGATCGAGCCAACTACCGAAACTACATCCGAAGTACACATCGGCTCGAAAGAAGAAAAGATACTCGGACTGATGTGGAATCCCGCTACCGATGAGCTGGGATTCAACATGAAGATGGCAAGACTACCAGCTGGAATACTCGACAAGCAAACAGTCACTAAGAGAGAAGCTCTTAAGACAGTAATGTCACTCTACGATCCGCTCGGTTTTGCGTCGCCTGTGACGGTGAACGCAAAGAAAATTCTGCAAGAATCGTGGCGCAGAAGCACCGACTGGGACCAGGAGCTCGACGACGATCTGACAGCCCAGTGGAACGAGTGGAAGCAGCATCTACAGAATCTCAAGTCCGTCACGATACCGAGGTGTTACACCGGTTACAGCCATGCAGTAACAATACAGCTGCACGTATTCACCGATGCCAGCGAGACCGCCTACGCAGCCGTAATATACTGGAGGGTGGTCACGGCTGACCAGAGAGTACACGTGTCTTTGGTTACAGCAAAAGCCAAGGTTGCGCCGCTCAAAGTCACCTCGATTCCGCGTCTGGAGCTGCAGGCAGCCGCCATGGGAAGTCGCATGGCCGCTGCAGTCATAGAAGAACATCGTGTCAAGCTACATTCGAAGCACTTCTGGACCGACAGCAAGACGGTTCTATCGTGGATCAAGAAGGGCGCGAGATCATTCAAACCATTCGTCGCACATCGTATCGCCGAAATAGAGGAAAACAGCAAGGTGAACGAGTGGCAGTGGGTGCCTACGAAACTCAACGTCGCCGACATCGCCACGCGGGGCGTGCCGCCTAACCTAGGCTCCGCCCACGAGTGGTTCGTAGGTACGCCGTTTCTCCGCGAGCCGCCCGAACGGTGGCCACAAGAGAAAATCACCGTGATTGAGGAGACCGGGGAAGAACGTGTCCACGCTTGTAAGATGACAAGCGACAGGAGATTGAAAACTTCGCTACCCGATCCGGAGAGATTTTCAAGATGGGAAAGACTAGTTCGAGCTACCGCACGAGTTCTACAGTTCATCGACCTTTGCAGGAAAACAAAAGATAAGAATTATTACAAAAGAACTCGGAAAAATAAAGAGAAAGATCCTGATTGGCGAAAAACGAACTCCGCGGTAACACAACATAAGAAAACGTCGTCCGTCATACGTACGAACACGTCGAGAAAATTCATCGTGCTTGACGCAGAATACGTCATAAAAGCAGAAAAGCTTCTCGTCCGATCAAGCCAGGAAGACTCTTTCGGTGAAGACATAGAAACGCTCCGGGAGGGTCGACCGGTCGACAAAAGCAGCCGACTTCGCGCGCTGCCTGTGGAGTACCGAGGCGGCCTTATCGTGCTTCGTAGTCGCATCGCGGCAGTCACCGATGTGAACGAGGAAATGAAGTCACCGCCGGTAATCGATGGAGATCATCGCATTACACAGCTGTACATAGAATGGACACACCGAAGCCTGCACCACAGTGGCACCGAACCTACAATGAATGAAGTACGACAACACTACTGGGTCATCAGGGTGCGGCCAACTACGAAGAAGATCGTCAGTCGCTGCCTGCCGTGCCGAATCCGCAAGGCACGACCGCCCACGCCGCCCACTGGTGATCATCCTCGCACGAGACTCGCACACCATCAGCGAGCATTTATGTTCACAGGTCTGGACTATTTCGGCCCTATCTCAGTCACTGTGGGCCGTACGCATCAGAAGCGCTACGTGGCCCTGTTCACCTGCCTAACCACGAGGGCAGTGCATCTCGAGGTCACCGCTAGTCTGCGCTCAGACAGCGCGATCCTAGCCATCAGAAGGTTCTGCGCTCGCCGATCAACGCCCACCGAAATACACAGCGACAACGGAACGAACTTCCACGGGGCCGACAAGGAGCTCCGGGAGGCGCTCCGTGAAGAGGCCGGTCGTCGAGGCATCGTGTGGCGCTATATCACGCCAGCAGCTCCTTCAATGGGCGGGGCCTGGGAAAGGCTCGTTCGCTGCGTCAAGAACACCCTGAATACAGTTCTTCATGAGAAGCATCCGACAGAAGAGGTCCTGACAACATTGCTCTGCGAGGCGGAGTACACAGTCAACAGCAGGCCACTCACGCACGTCTCAGTCGATCCTAACGACAGCGAGGCGATCACTCCGAACCACTTCCTGCTGGGAGGCTCAGGGAGGCTCCCGAGTCCGGGGTCATTCAATCCAGATGACCTCGCCAACAAGAAACACTGGCGGCGCTCTCAAATACTAGCCGACATGTTTTGGCGCCGTTGGGTACGCGAATACCTACCCGAGCTACAGCACCGGCGGGAGCCCCATGGACGCGGTCCCACCTACAAAGTCGGGGACCTCGTCCTCATCGCAGACGCACAGCTCCCGCGCAACACTTGGCCGCGCGGGAGAATCGAAGCAGTCTACCCTGGTCAAGACGGACAAGTACGAGTCGTCGAGGTGCGCACCGCCGGAGGTATCCTGAAGCGGCCGGCAAAGAAGCTCGTCCCGTTGCCGCAGTAGAAGCAGTCGTCGCTCACCGGGTTTCTGCTGCACCTCCAGGCGCGATGCAGCACGACGGGAGAACTGTTCGCGACCGTCGAACCACCGCTATAACTATGTTATTTAAATAATGTACATAGCTATAAGATAGAATATTATTAAGAATTTTAAATAAAGAATTTATTTGCAAATAGGTTACTTAAGTATAGTTTAAGTACGTAATAGGCGCTCACGACCTATAAATTTGTATAGAGTTTTGATTTAATTAAATTATTATCGATCTTATAGTAAAAATCTAAGCATATTCAATTAGGTCGTGAGCAATATAGTCTAGAATAGCCATTTATAGTACATAAAAATGGGTTAAAATGTTAAAATAACAAAATAATAAAGTTCGGTTAGGGCAAAACAAGAGGTTTTGCACCATACTTTAGTCCGTAGTTGGTAAAATAGAATAGAGACATTATAAACTACACTTGTAATAGGTAGTTAGGAACGATATCTTATCGTAGGGAGCAGTTTTATTACCCTATAGTATATAATTAATTAGAAAATTACATAAAGAGCATGTAAGCATAGTGAAAAATGAGACAATAAAATAGCGAAACGTAGCGCGGAGGCGTGGCTCTCTATAAGGTATAGCTCCGAGGTACCGACTATAATCGAATAAAACCAGTATTTCGTACTCGCTCAGTCGTCGCAACCAGAAGAAATCGAAGACAGAAGAAGAAGGTGAAGAAGGCACTCCGTAGAACACCAGCGTTCTAGTCAACGCTGGCAGCCAGAAACCTTACTTCTTCCACGAGCGGCGGCGAGTCGGGTACCAGATCCTCAGGCGAGACGAGCAATATTTCCGCGATCCAGAGCCAGCGCCTCCGAGCGTTGTTTTCACGACGACTTGGAAATTCGTGTTTCATTCAGAGACCAGCACCCCTTCGGTACAGGACGTCAGCCTCCTTGCTCTTCCGAACGCCGTTTTCGCGGCGCGGCCCTACCGTTTCCGTTATTTGAAAGGGCCGAGGCGTGAAGCTGCAAGGGCTAAGGCCCGTCCGGTACACTGGTTATTTACTATTTTAATAAGTAGTATATTTATTTTACTATATTTTTTTTGTAATAGCATTATCAGCACAAAATTGCGTCAGCACCAACGCAAAACCAATTTAGTATGGCAAGAAACGCGATGCGCGTTGTTTTGCATAAACGCTCTTAAAAAATATAAAAAAATCTACTTGTCTTTTATCGCCCCATTTTTATAATACCGAGATTATCTTATTATACTTATTTATTTATTATGTTATCGTTCAATCAGCCATACCTACCTAATTATAATTTTTCGTTGTCACTGTACATCGAAGTTATATTATTATTATTCGTTAGCATACAACAAATAACAAACATATCGATCCCGCAGACATTTGTCACTAACATTTCCTTATTGTTTATATACTGAACAACATTGTCAAAAACATATTCTAAGGGCACGCGAAAGTAGAGCTTAAGTACATAGAAATTTAATCTACAATAAGATTAATAATTCCATGCACTAAATAATCGTTTTAAGGAAAAATATATCTTCTATACAATTCTGTGCTCAATACTGACAATACGGTACAATAACAATCAAGGAATTATGGCTAAGTATGAGTGGAAACAGCAATAACTTGATCTTAATCTTAAAATAAATTTATGAATTTTTAATTACTTCCTGGGATTATTGAAAAATCATTTTTGGGATAAATGAGATGGCCAAAAAAGTACATTCCACGTACACAACATAGTAAATATTTATTAAATATTAAAAATAGAAAGATACATTAATACGTAGTTTTTATGCTCTCTGAACTTGTCAGTTTTTATTTCAAAATATTAAAGATTGCAAGATAAATTCATCAACTTCCGCCATACTGTACCATAATGGACGTTCCTCACCATGCGTATTACCTATGTAGATACGTTATTTGGACGACAAATGCTTTTATTAGGAACATTTTATTCATATCGGAACTGTCTTTATTGATATTTTTGCATTTAACAACAACAATGTATGATAACAATATAACAATGTTATGTGTTAAATGAGTATTATTTAAGTCCATTCCCACATTCTGCAAAATAATACGTATATTGGAACGCGTTTTACGTGTTTGACAAGTTTCATGTCATGTCAATGTCATGCTTTTGCTATTTGATTGCATTATCGTTGCCCATTTCTTCGTTGCGCTTGCGTTCACTTGCGTTCGTTGTACCTGCTGTGTTTGTGTTATAATTGCGATTATCTTGCTAATATTTTTGACCCTTGCTTATCTCTACGGACTGATACCTTCTACCACTCGATTACCTTGCTACTATCACTGGACTCTGATTCGCTCACTAACGGTTCACGGAAGCCTGCTCTGTCCTCCAACCGGCTAAGTTGGATGACAAACGTGCGCATATGTGTGAGTGTACCTACTGCGGGCCGCTTGTAGAAGCTTCCCCTCTGTACCTATCTACTCGTGTGCCTTTACCTTGTTTAAATGCCTATTTATTACTAAAACCATATCAGTTTACCGTAATATTTCGCAACTGTTCGCTATTTTAAAGCGCCTTAAGTTTTTTAATCGTAATCTGAATTCTTTGTCGTAATCTATACTCGTAGACGTTTACGTCTAGTCTGTTGTAATGACAAGTTCGGTGAGTTTTATATTTATAGCAATTTAATGTGCTTGTAATCACGAATTTATAACACCAAAAGTCATTGATGTACACTAAGTTCACACGCCCATACAGAAATTGGCCATGTCCTTTAAAAGTGAAGTGACATAAATGTGACACTAAGCTAATGTGCGATAAATGCTTTTAATTTAGGTACGCATGGACAAAGTATTATAGTACTTAAATCTAAAATAAGCCATAGATTATTAATATATTATTATTATAGATTATTATTATCTAAGATTAATAATTTATAATTATGCGCAGAAGTTTGAAACAAAGGACCTGCATAAAAAAATTAAATTACTCACGCGGCAATTTAAGCCTAAGAACTGGGCAATTGAAAATGCATCTGGTACAACGGTAACTGAGATAAATATGATCGTGAAGGTATGGGAAGAATACATACATCATTGTTTGAAAGCCAGCATATAGCACCAGATGATGTCCTGCCGTTCACGAAAGATCATGTTCGAGAACCTGCAATACTGAAAGACGAGGTACGGGCCGCGATAAACCACCTCAAATGTGGGAAAGCACTAGGGATAGATGAGATTCCCGAAATTACAAAAGCTATGGGTGAAGTTGGAGTGAATATATTACACACCATTTGCACTCGAATTTGGGACTCTGGTGATTGGCCAAATGACTGGATGCAAACGATTTTTATACCGTTGCATAAAAAAGGGTCAACCAAGAAGTGTAACAATTACAGGTTAATCTCACTAATATCGCATTCAAGTAAGGTGCTCCTCCACATTTTGAATACTAGGCTACAAGCGTTTTTAAATCCTGAAATCGCACCAGAACAGGCTGGATTTGTTAAAGGGAAAGGGACACGAGAACAAATACTGGTTCTGAGGCAAATAATAGAAAAAGCTAGAGAGTTTAACACACCTTTATACATATGCTTTGTGGACTTTCGTAAAGCCTTTGATACGGTGAAATGGAACAAATTGTGGCCAATACTGCTGCAAATGGGCGTCCCGCAACACCTTGTTTACCTCATAAGGAGGCTCTATGAAGACGGAACAGCAGTCGTTGGAATAGATGGAGTTGATTCGGAAAACATAAAGACCCAAGCTGGCGTTCGCCAGGGTTGTATTCTCTCGCCGTTACTTTTTAATATATACACGGAACACATAATGCGAGTTGTGCTGGATGAATGGACTAAGGGCGTTTCAATAGGGGGCTGACTAATTACAAACCTTCGTTATGCCGATGATACAACTCTTGTCGCATCGTCGGAGGAGGATATAGGTGAATTTTTAAGACGCCTGGAGGATATAAGCATTAGGTTCGGACTCGCAATTAACAGGGAAAAAACCAAATTTATGATTATTGACAGGCAAAATGGTAACTGTCCCGAAGTAACGCGTATCAACAATTGTGAAGTGGTTCCAAGCTACATCTACCTAGGTTCCACTATAACTAAAAATGGAAGTTGCGAGGAAGAAATTAGGAGGCGCTATGCCGTGACCAGATCAGCTGTAGAAAAACTGTCAAAGATCTGGAAAGATAGGAGAATTACGAAAAATACAAAAGTTCGTCTCATGAGATGTCTAGTCTTTCCAATCTTTTTGTATGCAGCTGAAACGTGGACCTTAAGACAGTCTGACAGAAGAAAAATAGACGCCCTAGAAATGTGGTGCTGGAGACGTCTATTATGCATAAAGTGGACAGCACATCGCACAAACGTCTCCATCCTCAAGGAGTTGAAAATTGACCAGAGGCTTTCGTCGCATGTACAATTGCGAATCCTCAAGTTTTTTGGCCATATATAAAGAAGGGTAGCTACCATCGAACATCTGGTGGTTCAAGGGCGAGTGCAAGGCACGCGTCCACGTGGTCGATCCCCAACGAGGTGGACAGATCTGATCCGGAGTGCTACAGGTTCCTCTATTATTGAGTGCTCTCGCAATGCCGCCAACAGAAGCCGTTGGAGAACTATCGCCAAAGCAGCAGTGGCTCATCATTGCACATCGTAAAAGTATAACCACGACCACTCTGTCAAGAGTGAACGACTAAGAAGAAGAAGAAGATTATCTAAGACCCAAACCTTCCTTTTAACCTTCAACCCAAATTGATCGAGTCTTACAGATTTTATTTTTGTCTTTATTACTACTACGAAAACGTTAGTGGGTATGATAGGCAGCATTTTTTGTGATATTCTTAATATCACAAAAAAAGGTTATCAAAAAATATTTCTCATCGTTTTTGGTAATTATTATTACCGACACAAATAAAAAATTATGAGTACTTAACTTTTGGGATAACTTTCTATCGAGATTTTTTTTCGAATCGGGTCTCTGCCTCCCAGCGAATCCAAAATACATGACGTTTTGAAGGTAAACAAGGTTTGTCTTTATAGTTTTTAACCTGAAAGTCACTTAAAATCTACTTAAGAACCGTTTAGTCCATTAACAAAATCCGTCTGTTAATTGCAATGTCATTCAATTACATTCAGCGAACTCTAATTTTTCTTGTATGAAAAATTGGTTTGCGTAAAATATTCTGATGACCATATCCTCAGGTTCCTTCTCGGTGGCCGTTTGTCAAATGCGAATCTGAAGTTAATTCGTTACCATTATAATCGATGCATTTTCCTGTAAGTGTAACTACTTAGTGTTATAAAGTTTATTAAACCCATAAAATCAACAGACAAGTGTAAAGTTCACGGCTGACGACGGAGCGTCTCGAGTGGCATTAAGCTGACCTTTCACACAGATCTAGACATTGCATCGGATTGCGAAATGCGTCCATGCGATGCGACTGCATTGAATCAACACAATTAAATGTAGCAACAGCAGAAGCAAATGCAGAGATTTAATCAAACCTTAACTGACTACAGAAATCGACACATAAATAATTCTTCTCAGTGCAGGGCGCGTTCGAACCCTCGTAATAGTAGTTTATGTAACGGTTACATAATGGGGGGTATTAAAACACGAGTGTGAGTTTAAAAAACGAGCCGCAGGCGAGTTTTTTAATAGTACCTATCACACGAGTGTTTTAATACATAATTATGTAGAGTTTCATACACTACTTTATCTACGCTCATATTATTATCATAAATCCAATTAATAAAATCTTGCTAACGTTTGTCGAAAATCATTGCAACTACTAAGATGTCAGGTGGAGTGAAATTTTCTTTGGTAGGTTTCACTGCTAGACATTTTTCAGACTAAGTAACAAAAAAAATTGGTTGTCTGTAAAGTCGGTTTACGGAGGATAGATTTACGAGATAACGTCATAATCGTAATCGTTATCGTAATCGTAATCATAATCACAGACCCAGGTGGAACGTTACGCGGAACGTTAGACATTGTGTTGTTGTCTAAGGTCAATCATGGCCCATCCATACTCTCGGCAATGATTACCAACTATATGTTGTCTGTGGATTCACTTAAAAAAATATTACATAAAAAATATTACCCCAGATACAAATACAGGAATCCAGAGCCGTGTATCGTAATGGAAATTAAACAACTGTCTTTAAATATTCCCATAGTAGAGCGATGTTATAATGAATAACTTTTTAGGGTTCCGTAGCCGAATGGCAAAAAACGGAACCCTTATAAATTCGTCATGTCTGTCTGTCCGTCTGTCCGTCTGTCCGTCTGTCCGTCTGTCCGTCTGTCCGTCCGTATGTCACAGCCTCTTTTTTCCGAAACTATAAGAGCTATACTGTTGAAACTTGGTAAGTAGATGTATTCTGTGAACCGCATTAAGGTTTTTTACACAAAATTAAAAAAAAGTAATAAATTTTGGGGGTGCCCCATACTTAGAACTGAAATTAAAAAATTTTTTTTTCATCAAACCCATATGTGTGGGGTATCTATGGATAGGTCTTCAAAAATGATACTAAGGTTTCTAATATCATTTTTTTCTAAAATGAATAGTTTGCGCGAGAGACACTTCCAAAGTGGTAAAATGTGTGTCCCCCCCCCTGTAACTTCTAAAATAAGAGTATGATAAAACTAAAAGAAAGGGTCAGGTGGGGTAAATATGAGTCAAAAATGTAAACTTTTAAGTTTTAAGGCTGATAAAGTTATTTTTATCTATCTTTCAAGCAATTGTATCTTGCATTCTCTCATTTCCTACAGTAAATTACTACCAGTTTTCTTTTAAATACTATCTATGTAACACAAAATAGTAAAATGTGTGTCTCATTTTTTTCCTCTACTTTGGGGTAAATATGAGACACACAAGTGTAAAAACAAGACGGCGTATAACTTCCATAGTTTAAGTAATTTTGATTCGGCTGGGTTGTCATGAGACAGAGCGGGAAAAAATAATACGAAAAAATAATTCACAAAGTAGAAAATATGTTTATTTAGTATAATTTTTATTGAAAATTCAGCTACACACAACATTTTGATTAGCAATTATATTCTTTGGAATGTTACTATTAATAACAGAATATTAATTAAAGTATTAAATGTTTTTGTTGTAATACTTATGTATCTAAGATATCAAAATATCAGCACCAAATGAAATGGTTACATCAAAAATTCTAATTAAAAAAAATCGAATAAGGCGAGGTATTTATGAGACGTTTTTAAACTAATTTTCAAGATCGATATCGAACATTAGTGCACCTCTCTTGCCTTCTTTCTTCGGAGATGGCAATTTCATGATAATTTCGGTTTTGCAAATAGAGTAAATGAGTATCAGGGTAGAGAAAGAAAATTTTCTTTGCTCGTTTCAAATAAATCACTGAGAGGTTATCGTCATCAACGGATCCCTCAATTTGGGCTATGTAATAGATTTTACCCTTTTTGGTTTTATGTTCTAAAAGGACGAAGTCACCAACTCCATAGCCCAGGTCGGCATTTTGATTTGCTGCTATGGGCAGCTGTCTCATATTCACACTCCATAGCGTCTTATATTTTCCCTCAAGCCTGTCTTATATTTTCCCCCAAAAGTAATGCGGCCGCTCTGTCCGCTAGCGCATTGCAGATTGGAATGGCCGCCTCCGCACGATAGTTTTGCCCCACCCGCGCGCGCGGGGAGCAAGGAAGTACACGCACGAGTTGTTCGGGAGAGACCACAACAAAAGTTCACCGACGCCTACTAAAAGTTTTCGCGCCTAAATTGTCAACAAAATACAAAGTTTAATAAAAGTCTAACAAGACTATGAGGTACAGCCATAAAAATTATTGACGTTATAAAATAAACCTTAATGAATGGATTTAAAATCTAAGCTTTCTCTTAGGTTTATTTAAGTGTCTTATTATTACCCAAAATAATGAGTGTCTTATAATCACCCCACCGACCCAATATATGATGTACATTACCATGCAAACTTCCACCGAAAATTGGTTTGAACGAGATCTAATAAGTAGTTTTTTTGATATTTACAATAAACCTCTAAAAACAAAGTTAGTTTTGCGGTTCGATAAGAAAAGTGGTTTTTATGGTTTTATTCCTCCGGTTGTAGTACGGAACCCTCAGTGCGCGAGTCCGACTCGCACTTGACAGGTTTTATTAATAATTATAGAAGTCTGTGAATAAAGTAGGTAATTATTTGACACATTTCGATTTCATAATTCGAACTTTAAGCAATGAGCGTAGATAAACCTTATACGACAAATATCATATTGACGTTTTACAAGAGCCTGTACTTTAACGAAATAAAGATATTTTGAGTTTGAGTTTGAGAGTGTAGTGATAGACGTATAGGTTGTACAATGAGCAATATACAGGGCGGACTGCGCGAAAAAATATCGCCAGTTTACCAGTGCCAATAATGCTGGTTCTGTCAACAGCAGTGAGGCCTTCTAGTTAGGTCAGCAGCCACCTATAGAATATTGAAAGATGGCGCTACTGTTTGCTTGTACCTACGAAAAAGGTTTAGGTAGGTACGTAAATAGTTCGGATGCTGCGGGACAGATTAATTTGTTTTGCTATAATCCGCTACTTGAAAGATTCTGTATGGTACAATATGCAGGAACACTGCACACATGAAACATCACACACAATTTTCCAACACTTTCTTCGACGCACGTTTCGTCCCGACACCAGGACTTCCTCAGGAGATGTTTACTTCACAATGCAAACTCTACGATTTCGCATTGTGAACCCTCAGTGCGCGAGCCTGACTCGCACTTGGCCATTTTTTTTTTGTAATAATGACAACCGTCAAACTTACTAACGTTTAAAGTATGACGTGTGATGACTGATCCAACAACCTGGAATGTTTTCAATTATTGTTGTAATGTAGCGCCGCCTTAGTGCAGTTCCCAGAATCGGTTTACTGTCGTGTAATGCCGTGGAGTGAAAGGATCCAGCGGTACGGCTCGATAGGAATGTCGGTACAGTCGAATGTACTATCGAATGTATATCGAAAAACGAGGAAAACTGTAACAGTGTGTTGTGACCTTTATTTTATCACAATACATGCGTTCTATGCGGTCACGGACGTCGGACAGCCCTCTGTGCTTAGCCTGCATGGAGGAAGACGAAACAACGGCACAAGTGCTACTAAGATGCACTGGAGTTTCGGACCAACGCGAGACCTAATTGGGATTAACACTCCAGCAACACTCCAAGATATCCTGTGCGACCTGGGAGGCCTCTTCGGATTCTAGAGTGAGCTTGGCTGGCTGGAGTGATCCGGGATTAAAGGGCTTTTCACATAGTTTTCTTACGATCAAGAAACACCGTATTATTGTACCAAATATAAAATCCGAGATAAAGTAGGTTAGGTTAGCCTACCTATAAGTAAGACTTGACTCTCTACTGTTACTCCAAGCCAAAAAAATGTCCTTGTACCTATGTGTGTGCGTATTTAACTATTACTATACACACGGGCTACTTTTTATCCCGGATAATTTCACGCTTCATCTAAAGACCTCTTCTCTTCTCTCGTTCCAGGTACTTATCCGCGATTAGGCGATTACTTTGCCCGTTGATCTTAGAATGTAACATAACAAAACGTTGTAACAATCAAGCATTAGCTAACACTCGAAATACTTATACTTTAAAAAAACTCACTTTTCAGTCACCGAGTACATAAAGTACTTCTGTGAAGGCTATAACCGTTAATAGTCTTCGTTAGTACGGTCTAAAATAAATGTTTGAGATATAATTTATGCGACAAATTGAGTCCATGAGAACTACAAAGAGTGTTTTATAGCCCTTCAGATTAACGAATATAGCATAAACTGCATGAATGAGACATAAGTCGTGACTTCGACATAAACCGGGGCACGCTGCATTATTGTGGTTATTTTGTGCCTTATAACAATTATTTTACTAAAACGACTTCCGACTAGTCCATTCCAAATTTTTAATATCGTTTCTTGGCTGCTGCTACACATAATTATTCCTTAAACTGAGAAGCTTTTAGAGGAAAGCGAAAATAAAATACCAACAACTTACTTTAATGCTAGAGTTCTTCCATATCCATATACGTGGAAATATTTGTTTGTTAATTATATAATATTTTATAGGTGAGCTTAATTTTTTATAGATGAGCTAAGCTAATACCAGAAGGTATTTCATCCATCAAAAACTTCTTTCCTTGAGAAACAGCATCATTATCATTGGGGGGCTGGCCAAGCAACCTCCACGAGTGCTACGGTACCCCATCTGTAGCGCACGGGCCGGTGCTCCCTGGTAACGTTGGTTAATAACCGACGGCTAATAGCTTGGCCCGGTGGATAGGTAACGTTTCTTCGCGTGTCCCTCTGAGCCCCAGCAGAGGGCACAGTGTCGAAAGCGAAACGTCTACACCTACCCCGGAGGAGGAAGAATACCTCATTAATAAATTACAGGCGGGGGCGGAAACGCCCACAAGTCTCTTCGGGGCACTACGAGGAAGACAACCTCGTAAAAATATCACCAAAGTGGGCGGGAACGCCCGTCGAGAGGGATCATTACGGCGGCACATCCCTCTCGCAGGAGACGCGCCGGTTGCTGGGGTGCGAACACCTTCCTTCGGCAACCGGTCCCGGCCTGCGGGTGACGTACGTAAGGGGTTCTGGCGTCCGTCACCCGAATTCCACCGACAAGCCGAGGTGGTGGCGCGACCTGTTCGGGACGCGACTCCCAGGAGGGTCGGCAGCGGCCAGGCTGCCAGCAGCAGCGACGGGACCTGCCGCTTTGGTGGCGGGTCGAGGCCTGGCGGGAGCGCGGTGAATACGCAAGTGAATCCCGTACTCCCGCCAACGTGGTCCGTCACAGCACAGGTTTTAGTGGGTGCAAGCCCCACATAAGCCACCGCCCCGTGTCCCCTGACAGAGGGGTATGCGCGTCAGGCATTTCCTGTGGGTAAAAAAAAAGCATCATTATTATTTCAGCCTACGAGTCCAAGATGGCACGTTATGATGATTATTATAAATATTTAAATTTATCAGTGTATATTATGATAATTTACTGTTTGTCTTGCGACACACGAGCTCTAAATATCACACAATAAATCGAACAATACTCTGTTTTCGCTTAGCATAAATCAAGCAGTGTCGTAAGATCGGCACAGTCGTTAATTTAATCTCATGATAGAATGGGGTCGTCGCGAATTTCGCCTAAAAGTAATACATCCACGAGCCAACGTTCGTGAAACTATTTCAAAATGAAAAAACCGGCCAAGTGCGAATCGGTCTTGTGTACCGAGGGTTCCGTACTGCTATAGAAAAAGTAACCCATAAGAATCACTTTTCTTACCCAACCGCAAACTTAACTTTGTTTTTTGAGGTTAATTGTTAATACCTATTCAGTTTAGAAAAAAATGATATTAGAAACCTCAATATCATTTTTGAAGGCCTATCCATGGATAGACCCCACATGTATGGGATGGTAATTTTTTTTTTAGTCTCAGTTCTAAGTATGGGGAACCCCAAAACTTTTTTGCCTTTTTTGTGTAAAAATCTTAATTCGGTTCGGTTCACAGAACACATCTACTTACTAAATTTCAAAAGTAACAGTAAGTATAGTTATTATAGTTTCGGAAAAAAGTGACTGTGTCATAAGGACGGACAGACAGACAGACAGACATGACGAATCCAAAAGAGATCCGTTTTTTGCCATTTGGCTATGAAACCCTAACAACAGCGGCCAAGTTACTGGATTACTCGTTAACTTTTAATGGAATTTTTCCCGTAGTTTTTATAGTTCTCCTTAAATTTCGTTACAATAAAAAGGCTCGAAGTTATCGACGGAAAAACTATAAAACATCGACAAAAAACTTTGGGCTAACACTAGATCTTTTTCATCAGTATTCAGTAGTAGACCGTTCGTGCAGAAAACTTACAAAAAAGTTGTTGCCAGATACTGCCTACTGGTATACTAAGCGTTGAATTCCGCTGTCCAGTATGTAAACGCACCAAGCAAGTTTTCTTACTAAAAATCCAGAACGTAACCCAAAGAAAGAAGAAGATTTCTGTCACCAGGCGAGAAAAATCGAGGGGGTTTCCTCGCCTGGTGACAGAAATCTGGATTAAAAACCGTGGGGACCGGGAGCAAGGAAATTTTCTAAAGAAATTTCTTTACGCCTGCCTGGTCGATGCAACGCGTAACTAAAAATAAAAAAATGTTAATTTGTGGACGTATTAAAAAAAAATCATAATCATAATCATAATCATTTTATTGGTAAATGTTTTTACAGGTCATAGGTACAATATAACTTAACATACAAAGTAAGTACGTTTATAGACTATACAGGAAAAAAAAAAGAATAAATCCATATATAATACTAATAATAATGTTAAATGTTATTTAATTCTAATTGCATTGATATTATATTGTCATTTAATTTTACGATCTAAGAGTTCTTTATAGCTATAAAAGGACTCCTCGACAAGCCAATCTTTTAATAGTTCCTAAAGTTCAAAAAACAAACTTTACTTTTTGTTGCCACTTTAAGGATGTAAAACTTTTGTAGATACTTAAAGCTTTTTAGTGTTACAATTACAATAATGAAGGAAACATAAATAGGTACTAAAGGTATCTAAAAGACTAAAAGTTGTAAATGGTATGAGTATGTCCTTAATTTAAAGAATAGATTGCGAAATAACTTTAATGCATAACAATAATAATAATTACACTTACGGTAATATACTTAAGTATACTAGCTGAAGTATGCTCGAGTATAATTGATGCTTTTAAGTTGAACTCAAGTACCTATTAATACAAGCGTTAATTCGTTATTTTGTGCAAGCTTGAAAAAACCTCTTCACCAAAGGACACGCTGTTAAGTATTTAATTGCCAGATAGCAATCGAATCCTGCCCACAATATAAATGTGATTAAAATTAAATATTTACCAAAGCTCCCATACTTTTGCTTCATTGCTGCAATTATTTTAAAAAGAGATATCTGTCAGGTTTTATCAGATAACTTAAAGATCAACGCACTTGCTTGACCCTTGACACTGGTTGATCGAAAGTGGATATATAAGTATTCATTTATGAAGTACTTACAGTAATGAGACGAGAAGAATTTTAACTCGTTCTTATGGTGTAAAAGTCATGTTGCATATTGTATGAAACTAAAAGCTGTGGGGCGTAGGATTCATCTGTAATCTATATATAGGTAGTAAGGTATAGCTGTAGTTGTATAATATAAGTCTGTAAGAGGGTGACTAATTGACTGGTATTTACAGCTCAAGCTACTGAGCAAATCTTGAAATCAGTCTTGGATTCGAACACCATTATAGAGACGTTAGCTCTCTATAATGGTGTGCTCTCTATCGGTTGTTCAACGTGGAGTGCTCTTAGAAACTATTTGAGATGATTCCACGTTCCACGTTCTCTGTGCGAACACGTCGGCGTAGACTTAAATTCCATCCTTACCGCCTGGATGGCATGGCAATCCACGAACACCACATATGCCAGATCCTGGTACTAGCTACCTATGCCAGATCCTGGTACCAGCTACCTATGCCAAATTCTACCAGGTACCAGCAGCAGTGTTTCCTCACTATAACAGTTAATGTGGTTATTAAAGGGGCGGATAAACAAAAGCATCGCATTTTCTCTGGTGCTGCAAATGTCCATGGGCGGTGATCACTTAACAACTGCTAAGTGACCTGCCTGATTGCTTGCTCGCGTTCACTATAAAATAAATAATAAAGAATAACTCCTTTTGTCTTCTATCTGAGAAAAATTTCATGGATGGATGGATAATATCTCGTCACTTACTGACTCAATCTTCTTACACTCCACAGACCAAGGAATATTTTTTCTGTGTTACGCTCTTTGGCCAATCTTCCCAGAACCACCAGTTACTTCAAGAAAACAATGCCACTCTTGAATTGCTCTGAAGTCTGCAAACATACAAACTTTTTAAGAAATTTATAACCAATCTACCGCAAAAATTTAGATACTGTAAGGGTCATTATCCCACCTATTTCAGGGTTGGACCGCCTGAACTGGCTGCTATAGGCTTTTAAAGAAAGTGTACTTGTAAGGTCCACTAACAAGTACCTACAAACAGTAGTAGGCCTCGAAGCGTTTAACAATTAGCACACTACCGGATAGCGATAAGCTCGTGTTGGTATTCGTGTCCGATAATATCTACATTGTTTTATAATATGTACCTACACAAAAACTATGGACTATGGTATCATGATATTTGTACAGCCTTTTTGTTATAGGGACTGATACATGAAGGACAAAAAATTAATTGGGGAATAATAGGTGTCTAATTAAATAGAGCAAAGAAATAGATCCTTGTTTTGAACCCTTTCAATTCATCGTATTAAAAATGAGTATCAATTCTATTTTTTTTAATTTGTTTGTATAAAGGTGTTTCGTCGTTATGGCATCAAAAATGAAAACCTTATGCGTTGTGAATCAGGTAGATATGCCTATTACTTACCTAATTGCGTATTTGATCAACAATTGAAGATCTTGCGCAGATTTGGCAACAAAATAATTGAGCAACAAAAATAATTTGGCAACAATATAATTTTTTATTTATGTGAAAAGATCACTGATACTTAAGGATATGGGCATCCAAACAATTTACGTAAACCTTCGTACCAGCAATCAGTAACGCCATCTGTCAAAATTCTATAAGTGGCTACTGAGGGAACTAGGCGGCGCCCTTACCTACTGCTGGTGACAAAACAAGCATTTTTGACACCGACATTTCATTCCATAAAAATCAATTCTTGATGCACCCCTAGACCTCAGAAGGAACCAATGTGCTGAATTTGGAGTCCCTAAACCTAACTATTTGAGCCGTGCATTGTCATATCAGTCAGTCAGTCAGTCAGTCAGTCAGACAGATTCTTCTATTATATATTTAGATTTTCTTTATAGATTATATCATTGTGAATATAAATTGTCCATTGTTACAAGTTAGCTGATAATTAGTGTTGTAGGTATGATCTATTATAAATATTATTGATATTAATAATGACCACTGTGCTTGGCAACTGATACAATTTATTTTATAAACTAGTAGACTATAAACATTTCTATATCCTTTTTTAGATATTTCTCACTTAAATAGGAACTTCAGAATTTTTTTACTATTACGGATTACTTACTAACTTCGTCTGTTAATAAAATAAACCTGTGCAAAATTATAAGCGACATGTACCTAATAAATAATAATAAAACTTGTAATTATCGTGTACCTGTCAACTGTTTTTACGTAAATTATTATAAAACAAGTTAATGATTACAAAAACCATTGTTAAATCCGTATTGTTTATGGGCACGTGAGTACCTACATTGTTTAAAATGCAAAGTAACCACCATGGTTTTACCCTAGGTTTACCATCGCATCGCACGGGGCCTGCCCGACTCGTTTACAGTTCCACGAAGCCATTTCCTCGCTTCAGGAACCAGTGTTAATTGTTCCACTTTATCATCACGCAATTAGCAGTTTTTTTTTACTCCATACAAGTTAATACTTAACTGCGATCTCACCTGATGGTAAGTGATGCAGCCTAAGATGTTATCGTGCTAACTTGGAAGGGTAAGTAAATTTACCCCAACGGTTCTACAAGCATCGAACCGGAACGCTAAATCGCGGTGCGTCTATGCCGGTAGGGTGGTAACTAGCCACAGCCAAAGCCTCTCACCAGACCAGACCTGAGCCAATTTAGAAATTATAAAATTCCAAAGTGGCCCGTGGCGGGAATCGAAACCGCGACCTCCCTCTCAAATCCGAGCGCGCCGCCACTGTGCCAGGGAGGTCGTCAAATATTGCTATAGTACGATTGAACTAAGTTTTAAATCGACAAAATAGACGAGTTATGCTAGAGAGTCCTATTTATCCATTATCTCACAGTTAAAATATTTTTTAATGATTATTAATTCAAAAAACTAGTTACTCGTACATAAATAAAGAAAATTTTGATTTTGATAAGTAAACTACAGAAGAGTTTTGTATTACTTACTTAATTTTACTAACCTACTTATCACTCTCAAGCAATAATGATTGAATGGATTTCGATGGTGATATTCTCAATAATTTAGGAAAATTATTGAGAATATCACCATCGAAATCCATCTGTTAATTGATATATAACTCAAAACAATCTGTTAATTGATATATAATTACTTGTTAATAATACTACCCTGTCTAACAACAAAACAATTGTAAAATAAACTATAATTAGATACAGATATCAGTGAAATCACAA
Source organism: Coenonympha arcania (assembly GCA_036785405.1). Lineage (NCBI taxonomy): Eukaryota > Metazoa > Arthropoda > Insecta > Lepidoptera > Nymphalidae > Coenonympha > Coenonympha arcania. The sequence goes on from CM072072.1 coordinate 10,169,351, forward strand.
AAATTGATAATTGCATTTAAATAAACTCTCGCAAAAGAGATTTAGATTATTTCTAGATTTATGACGAGGCAAGTAAGGTATACGTGAATTAGTTTCACTTAGGTTAACGTAAGAAAGAAAGAGGTGGGCAGATTTGTTCAAAATTATGTCATAAATTTTAAAATCAAAGAAGAAGAATATGGTATCACTCATCAGCCCTTCATTATTCCGAGGATGATCAACCAAATTTTACACTTTGATTTATAATTTTCTACAGCATAACTTTTGCAATCGATAACAAATTATTTAAAATAAACTAAATAACATCTAAGTATATTATTCTAATCTAAAGTCGTAAGCGATTTCCAATAGATTGATCAATAATTAATTAATAGTATCAATAATTTCAAATATCCAATAATTTCCGCAACCACATTAATTTGATTGGCACACATGCATTTTTAATTACCAATTAACTCATTTACGTCAATCATAAATTCATAATAAAAATGTAATTCTTTGAAATATATGCTTATACGAGTACTAAACTATTTTAAAAAGCTAAGGGTATTCGCACATAGGTATAATTAATAATTTTGCCATAGTTCAGAAATACTATGTGAAACTTTTGGATAATACTTGAATTTTTAATTTTTATATCTTTGTCAATTTATGTCGACATACACTGAAAAAACTTATTAAATCGATCGAATAACAAAAAAGTTAGAAGCATTTAAATATTTCTGCTTAGATAGAGATAGCGACATTGAATTGTGACGTCACACCTTACTAATGCCATAGTAGCTAAGTGCGGCTTGTTAAATACAAATTTTCGATTTGCGAAAACTTTCTAAGTCTGTTGGATTTTAATATTTTTTTTTCAGTTTAGGTCCATTATTTTATCCTAGTTTATAATAAAGTACTAATTTTTATCAAAATCGAAAGTAGTGTAATACCCAATTGGTCCAGACTCTAGGTAGCTCAGAGTTCTGACTCATTGCTTTATAATATCTTTGTATAACTAGTGCCGTGCAAAGAATGTGCTGCCCCGCCCTGGCAACAGCTACTGAACTGCCGCCATTTAAGGCTCTATTCTTATGTTAACATGGCATTTAATTATGGAATTAAAGAGAAGATAAGAAATGTGATGGTCACTCTTGGGGCTAGTTAACAGAGCGAGGATCCTGCTGACGATGAAGTAACTCGCTGCTGCAGTGGCTGGTCGAGACTTGGCAAGAGCGCGGTGACTACGACAGTGAATCCAGTACTTACGCCAGCAGGTCCGTCGTGGGAACAGACAGTTTTAGTGGGTGCAAGTTTCACATAACCCTTCCGTTTCCCCTGAGGGGTATGCTTTAGGCATTTTCTGTCTATAAAAAAAGGGATCCTGTCCTGTAAATTATGGGCCCAATTCCTTGCACGAATTTCACGTAAGAGAGTTGTATATTAGGTAATCTTGACATCAAACTTTGCAGATTATTTAATGTTTATGCCGTTTAAATTTTATACCGTTTCACCCGATGTGTGAATTAGGCCCAGTGCCAATGTCATATTGCATCCCAGGAGTGCACTTCTAAGTCATAGCATAGTAAAGTTACTGATACTGTGGTGGTTGGTACCTATCCGGGTATAATATTAGGTATGTAGAGTCCCTACGTGAAAGTGCCAATAAGTTTTATTTGAATTGAATTTTATTAAAAGGTGGGATCTCAAATCTTTATCTATAACTTAGAGAAGACAGTGAATCTGTTTTTTTACAACTACGTAAATGTCACTAGAAAATAATAATATGCCAAGTAATCTTGGCCTTAATATCTATCTGTTTTGCGCTATGCGACAAGCGTGATCCTTCAACCACGAGCCTGTTTATTATATAACGAAATAACAATTTAATAATTGAGTATATCTACACTATTAGTACATAATAGCTACTAAATATGTGGACAGAACAAAACAGCCGGAAATCAAGTTAAAAATTTACAATGTAGAATGACAAGAACTTAGTTTGCAACTTTGCAAGGTAGGTACCTATACGTGCTACGAAATACCTTGCATAATATTGTTTTACCTACGTAAGTAGTTTCATTTATCAGTTTCAGTGAAGTAGGTACCCTTGCTGAACCCCACTGCGGTAGATATTTAATATTAAATTATGAAAGTTTTAAGTTTAAACCAAAAGTAATAAATACATACCTACCTATACACAAATATATGTATTATGTTAAAGAAAAAAATCTATATATAATTCAAAGTTCACTATATTTTTACTGCTTAGACTCCTAATAATAACAGTAATTTGCAGCTTGTGGTTTAGAGTTTAGATAAGTAAAAAATACATTCAACTGTAAATTACAGTCAAAACTATTTTCAACTAAAGTTGTAAGTAGTTCGCTATACCATTGTGTCAATTTTCTTTCGCAAAGTCACTAGGTAGGTAACTCTATTTTTCGTAGAGATTTCATAAACAATAGTAGACAGAAGTCTGAATTTACTCTGTTGCTTGACTTGACTTTAACCGAAACGTTATGTAGACCGGGCGCTAGAGGTAAGAGAGTATGCATAATATGAGTACCGAATTTCGCCAACGGATTTAAGTGAAGAAAAGGTCAAAGAATAATAATGTAGATCTTGCCGGTCAATTTTTTGGTCCATATTTTTTTTACCCCCTCTTCTCTTATTCGTAAAGGGAATATAGGTATTGAGTACAAAATCATTTTAATGATTATTTTCGTAATTATTTATAGTTTTTCTAATGATAAAAGTCAGGATGGATTCTTAATTAATAAACAAAGAACAAAAATAAAAGTAATATTTTTTTTATTAATAAAAAAAATTAGTTACATATGAAAAACCAGCGAATTCAAGCATAAATGTATTCAAAGTAGGTAAAAAATTACTCATTTTTGTCCCTAAGTGAGAAAAAATTGTATATGGCAAAACAACGTTTGCCAGGTCAGCTAGTGTATATAATATAAAAACACGACTTAACAAAGCAACGTCTTTACGTCAATAGATGTAGAAACACACTAAACGCGTACGCGCGCTATGCTTACTGTATGGGCGAAGAGGGGATATCTATGAAGGGAGCGGGAAGGGACCAGCACTCCCGGCGGCAAGATGTGTTTTGTCATTATTTAGGGTCTCAGGTATAAGAATCCAGTCATAGTTGCCGTCACTCGGATTTTGCATACTCAACTACCTCTAGCGCCTGGACTAATGGTTAAATATATAGCGGCCTGATTCTTATGTCATTCGAACTAGTCAAGCAACCCAGCCTAACCATTACTTTTGATCGGTTCAGATTTTCGACTATAAGTACGACATTTTTAAGTACATACCTACTTACTTTAGAAATATTTTAAAGGAACAACCAGTATTATTTATTTTACATTGACTATTCATGTGGCATACGGCATCAAGTCTGGCATACCTCGTAAACTTAAACCAACTAGTGTATATTTACGTTTGTGTTTGTTTTATCGTAGTTAGTCTATATTGTATTATTTAGTTTTGCGACTCGGCAAACGTCAGTGACCTTAGCTAGCCACTTGACCATTCTCTGTTAGCTCCAAAGTACTTAGCATTTCAATGTATTTGTTATAGTAGTGTTATTATATCGCTGCAGACTCGGTCATAAATCATTCAAGTGTTTCGCTTTTGTTGTTCTTTGTTGAGTTGTGCAGAACAACAAAAGCGAAACACTCGAATGATTTATGACCGAGTCTGCAGCGAGATAATAAATAACACTACTATAGTTTTGACTACGTATTTTACTGAAGGCATGGGCGGATCTACTTAAAGGCTTTTTGGGCTGCAGCCCAGGGCCCCGCGAATAGAGGGCCCCCAACCGAACTGAAACCAATAGACGATATTGTCAATAATAAAAATTATCTAGAATTTTAAAAAATCCGATCATGAGGTTGGCAACACTGCGATCAATCAACCCGAGTGCGCATCTATCAAACGGAACGGGGAATTCCCTGTCGCTTGTTTTCAGTCGGTGTATTCCGTGTATAGTAGTGTCTATTACTGGGGACTTCCCTCCGCTTATCGCCCGACGCAATTTTGTTATTTTTCCGCACTTCTGCTATAGTCGACTATATTAACGAATTGACTTTGTTATTGTTAGAAATGTGTTTAGTGCGTGTGTTTAGTTTACTAAGTAATAGATAACTTAAAAGTTATAAGGACCGGACCTTTCTTTTAATTTACTAAAATTGAAAGTCTTCAGCATAACTAGACTTCCTGCTTTTAATAGGCAGTAGGTAAGTAAAAAGAATTATTTAAACATGACTTTTTATTTCAGTTTTCAAAACTTAAATGAATCAAACTCGTTCGATATTTAATTATAATTTGTGAATTGCTACACTCATTACAAAGTAGGTATTAAAATTAAAAGTTCTATCCAGTTCTTTGTTTATTTTCAGAAAAATATCTTATTTTACAATATGTCTGCTAGAAAATATAAAAGTGGAGCTGAAAAAAGAAAATTACAGTTTAGTCGAGAACAAGAAAGAAATAAATGCGCAAAAATTGAAACTTTTTTTAAATCGGAACATATAAACGCGAATGAAATAGCTATAAATCCATTAAAAAACGTAAAGGAAGGTATTTTATGCGAAGAGAATCTAACCTAAAATCGCAAAACGAGGAAAAAAATACAAGTGATGAAAATATGCAAGATTTTGAAAACCAGAAAAAAAATACCAACGATGAAAATGTGCAATATCTTGACTTCCAGCAACCCTCTGGTTCCTCTGAAAATGAAATTGGTGTTCAGCAAAATGGAGGTAATACCGATACCGAGGTGGAAAGAAATTTAGAAAATATTAAGTTTGAGTTTGAGAAATATGTTGACGTGGGCTTGTGGCCAGATTTGCTGAATAATGATTTTATTAATTTCGTCCTCTCACATGAAATGACTGACTTTCAAAATAAAGATCCGAAGAATATATATTCAGCTTCAATGAAGAAATATAAAGAACAAAACAGATCTTTTTCAAATAGGTATTTCACTAGAAAAATGAAAAATGGCCAATTACTGGAAAGATCTTGGTTATGTTATTCAAAAAGGGTTGGTACTGTTTTTTGTTTGACTTGCAAACTTTTTTCTAAAACTCCTTCTCAATACACAACCTTATTTTCTGATTGGAAGCACATAGGATTTTGTTTAGAAAATCACGAAAATTCTAATGAACATAAGAATTCAATGTTAGTGTGGTTGACACGAAAAGAAAATAAGTCTGTTTTAGACAAGCAGCTTCAGGAGCAATTAAATAAAGAAACAGAATATTATCACAATGTCCTAAAACGGGTTATTGCAGTGCTAAAATTTCTGAGTATAAGAGGCTTAGCACTTAGAGGTTCCGAGGAAGTATTTGGTTCTCCACATAATGGTAATTTTATGGGTGCTCTAGAGCTATTGGCAGAATTCGACCCATTCATACGTGAACATATTGAACAACGAGAGCTGCGACCAAACCCTGTAATATCATATTTATCAAAAACAGTATATGAGGAAATAATTGAGATTATGGGTAAACAGATAATTAAACAAATTATAACTGAAATAAATAACGACGACACAAAGTATTATTCAATTATGATGGATTCAACCCCAGATCTGTCTCACGATGACCAACTTGCTATTGTATTACGATACTGTTTTCGGGGAAAAGTGTATGAAAGATGTGTATCTTTCATTAAAATTAGTAGTCATACTGGCTTATATTTATTTAATATTCTACAAGCCTTTTTGGAAACAAATGGACTACTACTGGATAATTGCAGGGGACAGTCATATGACAACGCTGCTAATATGGCCGGAGTCTACAATGGTGTACAAGCACTACTAAAAGAAAAAAATAAATCCGCGGATTACGTGCCATGTGCTGCGCATTCCCTTAACCTAGTTGGTCAAGAATCCGTGAAGGTTGCAACCGAAATTGTAAATTTTTTTGGAATAGTGCAACAAATATACGTTTTCTTCTCTGCTTCGACCCATAGGTGGGAACTGTTAAATCGTGAAACAAAACTAAAATTTACGTTAAAAAGTTTAAGCCAGACCAGATGGTCTTGTCACTTTGATGCTGTCAGAGCTTTGAAAAGTAATTATGATGGCATTATGAAAATTCTCAATAGTTTCGGCGAAAATGACGATGAAAAAGTTGATTTCCGAAAAGAGGCACGAAATTTATTTAATAAACTGGCGAAACTAGAAACTGCAATTTTGATTGTTTTTTGGGAAGAAATTTTGGAGAGATTTAATGTAGTTAATAAAAAAGTACAGAGCCCTGGTTTAGACATTGGTGAAGGCAATAAGTTAATTGTGTCATTAAAAGAGTTCGTGAAAAACATAAGGCAACAATCAGATCAGAAGCTAAAGGAATACGAAGAGAAAGCTAAAAAATTAAGTACTAGTGTGGGAACAGACTACAGTGACATAAATAAGAGACGCATTACTTTGAAATTTTCAGATAAATCTACAGATAAAGTCTCAGTGAACTGCGCAGAAAAATTTAAAAGAGACACGCTTAACGTTGCGTTGGATAAGATGATTATGGATTTAAATAATAGAAGCCAAGCCTATGAGACCTATAGCAAAAAATTTAAATTTTTAATGGATTTGCAAGACAAAAATCAAGAACACATAGATCTGGAAAGTGTACGTAATATTATTGATTATTATCCAAATGACGTAGACGAACATTTAGTGAATGAGTGCATTCAGTTGAAATCTTACTTACTGCAATCTAAGACAGAGTCTTACACCTCTTGCAGTGAAATTTTTTGGCTAATTTATGAAAAGAAACTTGTTGATGTTTTCCCAAACTGCTATACTATCTTAAAGATTTTTTTAACGATGCCGATCACTAGCTGTGAAGCGGAGCGTTCTTTCTCCAGGATGTCGTATATAGAAAACAAATACAGGACAACAATGTCGAACTATCGACTAAATCATTTATCAGTTCTTTCGATAAATTGCGATTTAACAAAGGACCTACATTGCGATGACCAAATAAAAGAATTTGCAGCACAAAAATGCAGAAAGGTTGCTTTATAATTTATTTAACATAACCATTTATAACCCGTCAATTTATTTTGCAATAAATAATGTTTTAATAAATAAATAAAATATTTTGTTTTCCTAATTTCTTCCTGTACTTAACATATATTACATTACATATACCTACATCACTACAGAAAACAGTTTCTTGTCAAAATGGCAATTAGTTGAGTTATTAGGTAGGGCCCCTAAGCAGTATTAGCCCAGGGCCCCACAAATTCAAGATCCGCCTCTGACTGAAGGTATGTGTAGGAACAAATCTTAATGAAACACCTGTAAGGAAAATTTGACTGAATACATCCTGGCACCACCGATTTACAACCCGGCAAAGCGCCTTCAAAATTCAAATCAAGAGTGAATAGGCATCCCGCATATCCTAGGCAAGCGCGTTCCACCTTCGACTGTATCATCACTTTCCATCAGGTGTGACTACAGTCAAGCGCTAGCCTATATGGATATATATAAAAAATTACTTGTTTAGCCACAAGTTTAGGATCTAGAAAACTGAAATTTTGCAAACCAATTCACTTTACAATGTCGATTTTTTCCCACGAACTTACTGCTTACTTATATTACTTATGCAATTTCTATAGGTAGGTACCTATACTCTTTAGTCTATAGGTACCTAGTCTTATTTTTTCGCTGCACTCAATTTTACAACAGTTAAGGCACATTGAAATACTATTTTGTTATTGAAACAAAGTTTATTTTCGGAGGGTATCCTGCAGGGAGAATAGGTGAATGAAAATGGGTTTTTGCGTGACGAAAATCGCATCACGAAGTACCTAACTAAATCTACGAAAATCTTTGAGTATCTAGAATGAAAGTCAGCAGAATGGGCACGCATGCAATCACGTATGTACATTTGGTATTGAACTCGTTAGCGCGAGCTAACTGAATGCAACCACATCTATCGATGGGTGAAATTTTGTTTCTACAGTGTTCCGCGACACTCAGGACTTATTTTATCAATCACAAGAAAAATTACCCAAGGTAAGTAGGTAGATACTAAAATTTGAGTAAATAAACTTGTATCTATCTGTGTGTATATAAGAGTAGTTAACTTGTAGTCTTATAACAACAGTAGATAGTAGATACGTACTATAACTATATATAGTATATATATAGTATATAACTATATATATAGTATATGTATAGTATATAACTATATATATAGTATATATATAGTATAGACGACCGAATGGCGTAGCGGTAGCGAACCTGCCGTCTGCGCCGGAGGTCGTGGGTTCGATTCCCACTACTGGTAAATGTTAGTGTGATGAGCATGAATATTTTCCAGTGTCTGGGTGTTTTTCAATATATTATATTTATGTATATTAGTATGTATGTATATTATCAGTCATCTAGTACCCATAACACAAGCTATCGCTTAGTTTGGGGCTAGATTGCGATGTGTTCAAATGTCCCGTATATATTTATATTTATATTTATTTATAACTATTATTCAGTTAGTAATAAGAATTGATTGTTTCAAACATCAATAGTTATACTTTGATATTACTAGTTTTACACGATAATTATAGTCTAGATTCTAGACAATGATACACGAATACAGCAAAAAATGCGTATCTGTGCTAATTAGAAGCGGAACGCACAATAAAAACCGAAGCAGTAAGAAATCCCAGTCATTTGCGGAAATGCGGAAATTCCACGCAAACAATAACTTGTTATTTGCCCGCGGCTTCACCTTTCGTTTTTTGACGTGACAATGTCTTATAAATCGATGGAGCCGGCTGCACGCACAAAAAAACATGACTCATGTGCCGTTACCTCGTTGCCGTTACCTCGCTGCCGTTACCTACCTCGCTCTGAGGCGTTCCATGTAAGGCTTGAAGTGCAAGCGAGAGTTGTCACGTTCAACTATCGTCAGTAAACCGACTTTACAGACAACCAATTTTTTTCTGATAAAATGACATCCCCTATTATGATTGGCACGTTTCCCATTGCTCAATGCACATTTCCCAGTTTTTTTTTACTTTGCCAACCCTAATGATAATATAGTAAGTACGTATCTAACTATCTAGTATCTCCAATCTTCTGTTGTTATAAATTGATAGATAAAAAAACTTTTATTTTTAAAAGAGATATTTACAAAAGCCCTAAAAAGATATTTACCAAAAACTTACTATTTGTTTATGTGAGACATATTTTAAAAAATATAAAATCCCTCTGACATTGCGTGATGCACATTTTTAGCGACTGTTGACCCACTGAAGTACTTCGTAATTGAGTGGAAAATAATATCGTTTTTCCAACTTAGCGTTGACAACCCTATAACTTTTACAATAGCCATGTCCGGGACACACAGAAGCGGCAGCAGTGGAAATCCCAAACTAAAACCATAACAATATTTTGCATATAAAATCGTATCCTGATTGTACTATACATACTAGAATGTATTTCTATACATGTTTACTAAGTTTACCTGGACTAGTTCCTAGGAATTTTCTTGGCCAAGGTGAGGGGCATCTGGAAGAGATCCTCATTTGTAGCGATAAGATGTCCTTGTGCATGTATTGTCCTCTCTATGTTTGTGTCTTTATGTATCTTTATATATGTATATGTACAGAATAAATAAATAAGGGTTTTTATTGTAGCAGTAACCTGCAGATTTGGGAGATTCGGTTGTTGAATTTAAACAAAATCCTCTCGTTTTAAGTGTTCCGTACCCAAAGGGACATTACTAAGACTTCGCCGTCCGTTTGTCCGTCTGTCCTTCTGTCCGTCCGTCTGTCGCCAGGCGGTATCTCTTGAACCGTGATAATTATACTTGGAATTTTCACAAAATGGTGTGTTTCTGTTGCCACTTAACAACAAATAGTAGGTAAAACATATTATAATAAAATAAATATTTAAGGTACCATACAACAAGCATGATTTTTTGTTAATTCTTGGTCATTAATCCAGCCCAAGGATCTTTATTTTATTCTATTTTTTCCGTCCATATATACCAAAATTAACTCAACTTAAATAAATACTGGTACCTTAAAAAAGGTTAATGTATGTTTTAATTTTTTTTATCTACGCTCATTGCTTAAAGTTCGAATTATGAAATCGAAATGTGTCAAAATATAATTACCTACTTTATTCACAGACTTCTATAATTATTAAAAAGTTATTCAAAATAACATCGCTCTACTATGGAAATATTTTAAGAAAGTTGTTTAATATCCATAACGATACACGGCTCTGGATTCCTGTATTTGTATCTGGGGTAATATTTTTTATGTAATATTTTTTTAAGTGAATCCACAGACATGTACTTAGTTGGTAGTCATTGCCGAGAGTATGGATGGGCCATGATTGACCATAGACAACAACACAATGTCTAACGTTCCGCGTAACGTTCCACCTGGGCCTGTGATTATGATTACGATAACGATTACGATTACGATTACGATAATGATTACGATTACGATTATGACGTCATCTCGTAAATCTATCGTCCGTAAACCGACTTTACAGACAACCAATTTTTTTTGTTACTTAGTCAAAACTTTGCGCTGAAAAATGTCTAGCAGTGAAACCTACTAATGAAAATTTCACTCCACCTGACATCTTAGTAGTTGCAATGATTTACGACAAACGTTAGCAAGATTTTATGGTTTGGATTTATGATAATAATGTGAGCGTAGATAAAGTAGTGTATGAAACTCTACATAATTAGGTATTAAAACACTCGTGTGATACTATTAAAAAACTCGCCTGCGACTCGTTTTTTAAACTCACACTCGTGTTTTAATACCCCCCATTACATAGTAGGTAGTGTTGCCCAAAATCAGTCTTGGTCTTGCAGTCTTGGTCTTGTTCTTGCATTTTTGCAAGACCAAGACCAAGACCAAGACTGCCTAATTTTAGCCCAAAATCAGTCTTGGTCTTGCAGTCTTGGTCTTGTTCTTGCATTTTTGCAAGACCAAGACCAAGACCAAGACTGCTTAATTTTAGCAAGACCAAGAACAAGACTGGCAGTGCAAGATTTGAGCTAGAACAAGACTAAGCCTGCGAGACTCTTGCGTCTTGCAGTTACCGTGAAATCGCACCCTCTGCACGCGAAATTCAAATTTTATTTTGTTTCTCACAATTATATAACTAATCCAATGAAATAGGCTTATGGAATTCATTTTGCGAAAATAAGAGTAGGTATCATCTTCACAGGTTTATATGGCCGACCTCCGTTTTTTTTTTACACACTACACACACAGTAAGTACTTGACTGTGATCTCACCTGATGGTAAGTGACAAATGACGATGCAGCCGAAGATGTTATCGTACTACCTCGGAAGAGGTAAGAAACCCCTAACGGTTTCTACACAGCATCAAATCGGAACCCTAAATCGCTTGGCGGTGCGTCTTTGCTGGTAGGGTAGTGACTAGCCACGGCCGAAGCCTTCCACCAGACCAGACCTGAGCCAAATAAGAAATTATAAAATTCCAAAGTGGCCCGTGGGGGGAATCGAACCCGCAACCTCCCATTTAAATCTGAGCGCGCGCCACTGCGCTTGGAGGTCGTTGTGGCTATTAAGAGTATTAAGACTGAGTGTCTTTTCTTGGAGTGTAGGAATTCGGGACCAGGGTATTAGGGACGCGCTCAGGGACTCTATGAGAGAGAAAAAAAAAATAGTTCAAAAATTTTGGAAAATTGGAATTGCGCATTGCAATCAGTACCATAAGCATACATAGTGATTAGCGAATGAAAATTAAAAGATTAAAGGGTCATCCCTAGTTTGTCCATCGGCAGTTTGATAGTGCCCGCGGCGGCGTCTTGTTGTCGGCATCATCAAAGGTCGGATACTGACCTGTCAAAGAAATTTTTCAGCTGCACGCGCCGGCGGCGTCTAATAATATCGCATGGGTACAACATACAAACGTTGCCGCCGCACCGCAATAGGCTAATAGGTAATTGCGAGACTTGCAAGACTCTTGCTGCAAGACCAAGACCAAGACCAAGACTGGGAGTGCAAGACCAAGACCAAGACCAGATGTACTGGCGCAAGACCAAGACCAAGACTGGCTGAGTCTCGTCTTGTTCTTGCATTTGGGCAACACTAAAACTACTATTAAAATACATTTGCAGTTTTTGACTCTGCTTCTTGAGGTGAGGATATGCCTCTGTACTGCAATGGTTACCGTAGCTTATTTGCAAGAAATACGAACACACAAACCATTTGTTAACAAAATCATAAAGAGGGTAGCAAAAATAACCCGTCAGTATCAAGACTTTGGATACCAGGCAATCACAGATATAAAGGTGTTCTAAATAACCAAGCCTTGATGTTTACAATATAAAGTAATTCCTTGCTCTGTGTTTATATCCCTACTCCCCGTTCCCCTACAGCTTGCCTCCCCAGCGGTGTCTCCAGGGCCGTCTTTACCCGGGGGTGCAAGGGGTGCCGTGAACCCGGGCGCGGAGCGGCCGGGGCGCCCGCCAGGCGCGCGGAGGCCCCGGGGCGCCCGCCGGGTGCGCGGAGGCCCCAGGGGCGCCCGCCGAGCGCGCGGAGCGCCCCTGGGCGCTCACCAAGCGCGCGGAGCGCCCGGGGGCGCCTGCCGAGCGCTGATTATTTAGATATTATTTAGATATCATTGAACTTAACTCCATAGCACACTTTCACATACTTGTTACGAGTTACGACAAAAAGGTATAAAAAATAGTCGTCTATTTTACACTTTCGGCGTTTGTCATACTGCTCATGATGTCAAGCTAAAATGAATCTTATTACTACAAGAATAACAATTTTATTTAATAAAACACGCACGCGGCAAAATCTCTGATTCAAAGTGATTTTGATAACGTTTGACACATTGCCGCCCGGTCGCCCGCACTTGAAGCAAAATGATCTCTAATTCAATAAATTATTGTAAGTTCATTTGAAATGGACGCGCGGCTACAGCGCGGCACCTGTGCATCGGTCATACATGAGTAATTTGGGCCTTTGACATAGCCGTCCGGGCGCTCGCACTTAAAGAAAAATGATCTCTAAATTACTACAATTAGGTGTCAGTTCATTTGAATTTACAGCGCGGCGCGCGGTGCCTATGTGCTGTCGGTCAGTGATGATAAAAAAAATACCTGAGTGACCTACGAAAAATTGTGGCCCATCAAAAGGTATTTCATAGAGAAGTGGGGAAGGTGCTAGGCGGGTCTGGGTCTTACTACTTTGCATTTTCTGAGAAGTTTTACTATAGCAACATATATATTTTTTCACCATCGGAAAGTAGAGATTTCAACGAACAGAAAACATACCAACTTTTTGAAAAAAGCTAATATTTTGACGTCAGAATTTTCGATTGAAAATTAGGGTGCTTTTTCGATATTAATCCTTACTAATCCTTACTAGTATTATAAATGGGAAAGTGACTTTGTTTGTATGTTTGTTCCGCTTTCCCGCCGCTACTACTGAACCGATTTGGCTGAAATTTGGAACATAGATAGCTTATAACCCGGATTAACACATAGGCTACTTTTTATTCCGGGAAATTCCATAGTTCCCGTGGGAAATTTTTACAGCAATCTATAGCTACATCTATAGGTACGTAGCTAAAGCAAACATCTTTGAAAGTAGGTATAAGGTTGTAATATTGAATGGGAACGGGAAATTTATGTTTCCCTCAGGATTTGTTAAAAAGCGAATTTGACACAGGCAGGGCGGTGGGCAAAAGCTAATGATACTACAGATCTGATACTATTACTACTGATCACTACAGCTGTGATAATGGGCACCATATAGGTTCTGAACTTAGCACTGTACGCTTTTAACAATGTGTGTTTAGCAATGGGTTATGGGTTAATCCTTACTTCCTTATCCTTACTAATCCTTATCCTTACTCCTTACTTAATATTATAAATGGGATAGTGACTTTGTTTGTATGTTTGTTCCGCTTTCCCGCCGCTACTACTGAACCGATTTGGCTGAAATTTGGAACATAGATAGCTTATAACCCGGATCAACACATAGGCTACTTTTTATTCCGGGAAATTCCATAGTTCCCGTGGGAAATTTTTACAGCAATCTATAGCTACATCTATAGGTACGTAGCTAAAGCAAACATCTTTGAAAGTAGGTATAAGGTTGTAATATTGAATGGGAACGGGAAATTTATGTTTCCCTCAGGATTTGTTAAAAAGCGAATTTGACACAGGCAGGGCGGTGGGCAAAAGCTAATGATACTACAGATCTGATACTATTACTACTGATCACTACAGCTGTGATAATGGGCACCATATAGGTTCTGAACTTAGCACTGTACGCTTTTAACAATGTGTGTTTAGCAATGGGTTATGGGTTAATCCTTACTTCCTTATCCTTACTAATCCTTATCCTTACTCCTTACTTAATATTATAAATGGGATAGTGACTTTGTTTGTATGTTTGTTCCGCTTTCCCGCCGCTACTACTGAACCGATTTGGCTGAAATTTGGAACATAGATAGCTTATAACCCGGATCAACACATAGGCTACTTTTTATTCCGGGAAATTCCATAGTTCCCGTGGGAAATTTTTACAGCAATCTATAGCTACATCTATAGGTACGTAGCTAAAGCAAACATCTTTGAAAGTAGGTATAAGGTTGTAATATTGAATGGGAACGGGAAATTTATGTTTCCCTCAGGATTTGTTAAAAAGCGAATTTGACACAGGCAGGGCGGTGGGCAAAAGCTAATGATACTACAGATCTGATACTACTACTACTGATCACTACAGCTGTGATAATGGGCACCATATAGGTTCTGAACTTAGCACTGTACGCTTTTAACAATGTGTGTTTAGCAATGGGTTATGGGTTAGTAACATTATAACTGAGAAAACGGGTACCAATACAGACCCTAAACTTACAACTTTTTCGCCATAAACATTATGTGTTTTAGTTGAAAAATGGGATATAGGATTATAATGCTATAAATGTGAAAATGGGTACCTAAATAGGTCTCTATTTACATTGTGTGTTTAAGTTGAGCAATTGGATTTTGGGTTAGTAATATTGAACTGTAATATTAAATACCTATATAAATTCTGACTTACCATTGTTTCACTATAAGTTTTTTTGTTTTAGTTGAGATAGATGAGTTTAGATGAGTCAATGAGATACAGGTTAAAAATATTATATTTGTGAAAACGGGTACCCATATAACATAGGTTTTAAACTAATAACTGTTTTGCTACTGAAAATTTTTGTTTTAGTTGACAAGGGATATGGGAAAGTAATACGATAAATGTGAAAATGGGTACACAGCTGCTGAAATTGCAAGAACTCCAGGTTAGCTTAGGTAAAAATAGGTTGGTATGCAGCGTTGCGGAAGAATATATCAGTAAAACGACGTTTTACCTCATTACTAAAAAACTAAGCCAGTTATCGAAAATTCGTTATGAATATATTATGTTTTAGACGTGTAATGTGATATGGGATAGTAATGCTGTAAATGTGAAAATGGGTAGATACATTGAGCCCCGTAGTTGAACCTATATTGATTAAGGACGGAAGCGGGAAGAGCAGTAAAACAACTAAGCCGATGTTTCTTTTAGTTGTTGTAGTAGTTGACTGTTTGTCTATCCCGTATGCTACTTTTTATCCCAGAAAATCGTTGGCTCCCACGGTATTTGTAACAGCCCGAAATTCACGCGGGCGAAGCCGCGGGCAAAAGCTAGTTGAAAATAAGGTGAAAAAAATCAATATTTTAAATCAAATAAATTACAGTGTATTTGGGACTTAATAAGGTAAGTTTTCACCAAATTTCGTAGAAAAAATTTTTTTTTGGAAAAGATATGAATAAAAAACCAAAAACTTGGTTTTTTGAATTTTTCACCTAAATTTTGTGGTTATGTGAAAAAATTGCAAATACAAAAGTTGTAGATGTTTTTATTACCTACAACTTTGCCAAAATTAACTTTTTCCATAGGACTTGTAGTTTTGCCGGAAATCAAGGAAAACCATTTTTTACATTTAAACCCCCCCTCCCCCCCTGTTCCCGAACTCGGATTGACCGTAATTTATTTTTTCTTTCATTTTGATCACACTCTCCTCCTTTTTTAATGGGTTTCATCCTACTGTAATTTTTTTTGGTTTCAAAAATTATCGACCCTGGTATATGAAAGAATCGCAAAAATTCAAATTCTTTATGTTATTAATTGATACAAACCTACTTCAGTTAGAATAAAGAAAGAAAAATTAAAATAAAATTTGATTTTATTGTAGATGGCCGAATTAGAGGATGGTAAAAAGAGACCGTCGGGTGCTCAAAACAGAAAAAGGAAACTGGAGAAAGAAGAAAAAATTAAAAACCTAACTTCTCCGATTGTCTCTTTCTTTCGACCTGGACCAAAAGCAAGAAAAATTGAGTTTGTTTGATGAAGGTGTATGCAGTATGTACATACGTGGTACATGCAATAAATAGATAAACATTCAAATAATGATATATAATAAACGAGATTTGGAACGTGGATTGCTGGTGTTTTTTGCCAGACCATGGACATAAATCATTATGTCTCGAATGAAGAATCAAGAATAGATTTGTTTTTTATTTGTTTACCTAATTGGGTTTAACTTATATAATTTAAGTTTAATTTTAGTTTTGTATTTTAGAGAAATAGGGTAGCGAGGGTCATGGATAGAACCACTAAAACCCACTTCGTCGTTGTTATGGGGGACTTCAATGCTAAGGTGGGAGTGCAAGAACCAGGTGAGATAAGAGTGGGACCTCACGGATTTGGAAATAGAAACCACAGGGGCCAAATGCTAGTTCACTTCCTGGAGCAAAAAAGGCTCTTTTTAATGAATTCCTTCTTCAAGAAAAAATCCTCAAGGAAGTGGACATGGCGAAGCCCAGATAACGTAACGAAGAATGAGATCGACTTTATCATGTCGAATCGTAGGTGCATATTTGAGGATGTCTCAGTGATAAATAGGTTCAATACCGGTAGCAATCACAGACTTGTCAGAGGCATCTTAAATATGGATCTCCGATTAGAGAGGAACCGTCTGATAAAGTCGACTCTAAGGACAAAATCATTCCAAGCCACAATTGATGAGCAGTTCCAGATTGAGTTAAAAAACCGGTTTGAAACACTGGAAACCACCCTAGACATTGACCAGAGATTCGATAACTTCGTCGATGTCGTGCGCGATGTGGGCCGTAAATATTGCCAACAGGGGCAAAAACGGGCATCTAAGATTTCCATAGATACCCAAAAACTAATGGAGAAGAGACGGGTGACCTCTCCAGCGGTGGATGAGTGGCACACTCTGAACAAACGCGTTAAAAAGCAAATACGATTCGACCTCCGGCGCTTTAATGCTCGAAATATACAGGACGCGATTGAACAGAATCGAGGTTCGAAGGTATTTACCAAGCGACTTGGGAGGAGCCACTTAACAAAGCTGAGGACACCCGAAGGTAATACCGTTACCTCCCAATCAGAGGTTCCAGGAGAGATTGAAAGATTTTACCAGCAACTATACTCTTCTCATGCTCCAAAAGCGGCTCAGAACGCGCACGACAAACGAGCGACCCTCACCCGTCACTACACCGAGGACATTCCGGACATTGACGTAGGCGAGATGCGAATAGCCCTCGAACAACTCAATAACAACAAGGCGCCGGGTGATGACGGCATTACATCAGAGCTACTGCGTGCAGGAGGCACTCCTATCCTGGCAGAGCTGGGAAAGCTGTTCAATGACGTCATCTTGAACGGTACTACGCCGAAGGCATGGAGCAACAGTGTGGTGATCCTTTCCTTAAAAAAGGGCGACAAGGATCTCTTAAAGAACTATAGGCCGATATCACTGTTGAGCCATGTATACAAGTTGTTTTCGAGGGTTTTGACAAATCGCCTCGCCCGAAGACTTGACGAATTCCAACCACCTGAGCAGGCTGGGTTTCGAAAAGGCTATAGCACCGTGGACCACATCCATACCTTAAGGCAGATAATACAGAAGACCGAAGAGTATAATTTGCCACTCTGCCTTGGATTTGTGGACTACGAGAAAGCCTTCGACTCTATCGAAACATGGGCTGTTATGGAGTCTCTGCAGAGGTGCCAGGTCGACTGGCGTTATATCGAGGTGTTGCGAGGTATCTACAACTCCGCCTCAATGACCGTCCAAGTACAGTCTCAGCGCACAAAACCGATTAACTTACGGAGGGGTGTTAGACAGGGGGATGTTATCTCCCCGAAACTGTTTAACAGTGCACTTGAAGACGTCTTTAAAACGCTGGACTGGAAAAGACGAGGACTAAATATTAATGGGGAATACATCTCGCACCTACGGTTCGCCGACGACGACGACGTTGTTATCTTGGCAGAGACTCCTCAGGACCTTGAGGAGATGCTGAACAGCCTAAGCCTTTCTTCCAGACGGGTCGGTTTAGGGATTAACGTGGACAAAACCAAGGTCATGTTTAATCAACACGTTGTCCCGAGACAAGTGATCGTCGAAAACGTTGGCATCGAAATTGTCTCTCAATACAATTACCTTGGGCAGACCATTGCGCTAGGCAGAAATAATTTCGATGAAGAAGCCAACAGACGAATACGGCTGGGCTGGGCAGCATTCGGTAAATTGAATCAAGTCTTCTCCTCGTCAATTCCTCAATGCCTGAAAACTAAAGTTTTCAACCAGTGCGTTCTTCCCGTCCTCACGTATGGCGCGGAAACGTGAACACTCACACACGGCCTGATCCACAAATTCAAAGTCGCGCAGCGGGCCATGGAGAGGGCTATGTTAGGAGTTTCCCTGAGGGATAGAATCCGAAATGAGGATATCCGCAGGAGAACCAAGGTCACTGACATAGCCCAAACCATTAGCAAGCTGAAGTGGCAGTGGGCAGGTCACGCGTGTCGCAGGGGCGATGGCCGGTGGAGCCGAAAAGTCCTGGAGTGGAGACCGCGTACAAGTAAGCGTAGCGTGGGGCGTCCTCCAGCTCGTTGGACCGACGACATTAAGCGGGTGGCGGGAAGCGGCTGGATGAGGAAGGCTGAGGACAGGGTGTGGTGGCGCTCACTTGGGAAGGCCTATGTTCAACAGTGGACGTCCGCAGGCTGAAATGATGATGATGATGATGATGATTTTAGAGAAATAAATAAATTATCAAAATTACGTGTATTGTGTTTTTTTGGTTGACTAGAAAAAGAAAACGAGGGCGCAGGCTGAGCCCCCGCACCCCGGCGCAGAATAGGCTTAAGACGGCACTGGGTGTCTCCATTATTGGTCTGAGCTCCCTCTTTAAAAATACACCGTAGCAAACATAAACATGGTTACCAGGAGTTCATGAAATGTGAGAGTCCCACCTACTCTACTTTAAAACTATCATATTATCATCATTTATATCCCACTAATCACTGTCCTCCTATTTCAAATGTCCTTAGGCCATCATAGTAATTTTTCTATGAAATTGTTTTACAAAATCCATATCTTTCCGAATTAACGCTCTTATAGGATGTTTGTCTGGTTTTAATGTAATACGTCTGATTTGATCTAAAATGTGGAGAGTGGGATGCTAATAAACGTGTTTCCGACATAAGGTTTTGTATGTAACTAATTAATAAGTTAGCAACAGATGAATCATGGTCCCATAAATGTGTATTAAGTTTAACATTTTATAGAATACTAGCAAACGCCCGCGGCTTCGCTCACGTTAACTTCTGAGTTATGCTTTACTATGGTGGTTTAATTTCCAAAATTCCTGCATTACACACCATTTTGCCCACAAAATTTTCTCTTGCTTCCTGGTAATAGTCACATATTGATTTTGAAAAATTCGATCGTCACAAAAAAGTTAAATATGGTGGCCATTTTTAGGGTTCCGTACCCAAAGGGTACAAGCTCTTACTAAGACTCCACCGTCCGTTCGTCCATCCGGCCGTGGTTGCTTGCTACCATGGTAAGACATATAAGTACAAAATTGTGGCCAATTCTTTTAAATTTTTACCAAAAATTCCTTTCTATGCTCGCTGCGATAATCAGATATCAATTTTGAAAACAATCGGCCCAGTAACAAAAAAGTTCAAAATGGCGGCCACTTTTTAAAATGTTGACTACAAATTCTTTCTCTATGCTTGCTGCCATTGTCAAATATCGATTTTCAAAGTAATCGGCCCAGTAACAAAAAAGTTCAAAATGGCGGCCAATTTAATAAATTTTGACTACAAATTCCTTCTCGATGCTTGGTGAAATAATCAGATGTCGATTTTCAAAGCAATCGACCCAGTAACAAAAAATTTCAAAATGGCGGACATTTTTTTTTAATTTTGACCACAAATTCCTTCTCTATGCTTGCTGCCATAGTCAATTAATATCGATTTTCAAAGCAATCGGCCCAGTGACAAAAAAGTTCAAAATGGCGGCCACTTTTTTTAAATTTTGACCACAAATTCCTTCTCTATGCTTGCTGCCATAGTCTAATATCGATTTTCAAAGCAATCGGCCTAGTAACAAAAAAGTTCAAAATGGCGGCCACTTTTTTAAATTTTGACCACAAATTCGTTCTCTATGCTTGCTGCCATAGTCAAATATCGATTTTCAAAGCAATCGGCCCAGTAACAAAAAAGTTCAAAATGGCGGCCACTTTTTTAAATTTTGACCACAAATTCCTTCTCTATGCTTGCTGCCATAGTCAAATATCAATTTTCAAAGCAATCTGCCCAGTAACAAAAAAGTTCAAAATGACGGCCACTTTTTAAAATTTTGACCACAAATTCCTTCTCTATGCTTGCTGCCATAGTCAAATATCGATTTTCAAAGCAATCGGCTTAGTAACAAAAAAGTTCAAAATGGCGGCCACTTTTTTAAATTTTGACCACAAATTCCTTCTCTATGCTTGCTGCCATAGTCAAATATCGATTTTCAAAGCAATCGGCCCAGTAACAAAAAAGTTCAAAATGGCGGCCACTTTTTTAAATTTTGACCACAAATTCCTTCTCTATGCTTGCTGCCATAGTCAAATATCGATTTTCAAAGCAATCGGCCCAGTAACAAAAAAGTTCAAAATGGCGGCCACTTTTTTAAATTTTGACCACAAATTCCTTCTTTATGCTTACTGCCATAGTCAAATATCGATTTTCAAAGCAATCGGCCCAGTAACAAAAAAGTACAAAATGGCGGCCACTTTTTTAAATTTTGACCACAAATTCCTTCTCTATGCTTGCTGCCATAGTAAAATATCGATTTTCAAAGCAATCGGCCCAGTAACAAAAAAGTTCAAAATGGCGGCCACTTTTTTTAATTTTGACCACAAATTCCTTCTCTATGCTTGCTGCCATAGTCAAATATCGATTTTCAAAGCAATGAAAATGAAAATGAAAATGAAAAATCTTTATTTTCACATAGGCCCAATTAATAAGCTCTTATGAAAAGTCAAAACTCTACCGCCAGGTTCGGAAAGCAGGTTTGCACCGAGAAGAACTGGCAAGAAACTCGGCACTTGCTCTTTTCAAAAAAAAATGTCATTATATACAATTTCTTAAATAATATCAATAATTAATACATAATTTTTAAGATATCTCGTGAAGAGATGGAAATATATCCCTATCATTCCAACAATTCTTGTCATTAAAGAATTCTTCAATAGTATAGTAACCCCGACTTATTAGATGTTTTTTGACAGTGACTTTAAACCTGTGTAAAGGTAAGTCCAAAACAGACTTCGGGATCATATTGTAGAAGCGTACACTCAACCCCACAAAGGACTTCTGTACTTTACGTAAACGGTGTGGTACTACAACTAACTTGTGTCCGCCATTTCTAATTGGACGGTTACTTACATCTATACGTTGCTTATAATTATTAATGTTTTGACGTACAAAGAGTAAGCAATTATAAATATATTGAGATGCCACTGTAAGAACACCTATTTCTTTAAATTTTTGGCGAAGAGATTCGCGTGGCTTCATTTTGTATATAGATCTAATTGCTCTCTTTTGCAATACAAATATAGTTTGAATCTCAGCAGCTTTGCCCCATAATAGAATACCATAGGACATAACACTGTGGAAATAGGCATAATAGACAAGCCTGGCTGTATCAATGTCTGTTAACTGCCTAATTTTTCTCACAGCATAGGCAGCTGAACTAAGTTTACCTGCCAGAGTCTCAATATGAGCGCCCCATTGTAGTTTATCGTCTAAGGTTACCCCCAGAAATACTGTAGAGTTTTCCATTTCCAGTGTTTCACCATTCACAATCACCTTTTTGTTGGTAGCTACGTTTTTTACGTTTGGTAGTGCGAACTCAATACACTTAGTCTTTTTTGAGTTTAAAAGTAAATTGTTAACAGTGAACCAATGCGATACATGCGCGATAGCATAATTTACGTCGTCAAAGTTGTCTTTACCTCTATCAGTTTTAAAAATCAAAGAAGTGTCATCAGCAAACAATACTATCTCGCAAATACCGTTTACATGGTGCGGCAAATCATTTATGTACACTAAAAATAGAAAAGGTCCCAATATTGAACCCTGTGGCACACCCATTATGGGGGAACAACCCTGCGACTTTATGTCATTTATGCATACCTTTTGTGTTCGATCACTTAGATAAGAGGCAACGAAATCAAGAGCTCCGTCTTTGATGCCGTAATGACTAAGTTTAAATAGTAGTGTCTGATGTTCAACGCAATCAAAAGCCTTGGACAGGTCACAGAAGACTCCGATGGCATTCTGAGACTGTTCCCAGGCATCATAGATATGGCTTAAAAGCTTGGCACCTGCATCAGTTGTATTCCTACCCTTAGTAAAACCATACTGTTCGGAGTGAAGAATTTTGTTAGAATTAAAATGACTAAGGAGTTGGTCAAGAATGATTTTTTCAAATATCTTACTCAGAGTTGGTAAGATTGAAATAGGTCTATAGTTATTGAGGTCCTGTTTATCCCCAGATTTAAATAGTGGTATAAGTTTACTATGCTTCATTAAATTTGGAAAAATTCCTAGGTCGATACATTGGTTAAATAATACAGCCATATAAGGGGCAATGGAGTCAATTATGTTAAAAACTACTTGCACAGACATTCCCCAAAGGTCACCAGTTCTTTTAATTTTTATCAGGCGGGAGGTTTTTTTAATGTCTGCTGCAGTGACATGTTCAAATTTAAATAAGGCAGAGCACTCTTTCACGTTTTCTCTTAAAAGTTTTTGAGCTGTTGTTGGCGATGACTTTAGAGAATCCGTTAACAAAACAGGAACATTTTGAAAATAGTTTTCAAAGGTATTCGCGACCTCCAAATCGGATGTTATTTTATTACCATTTGCAACTATTTCAATCTTCGGGTTGCGCGATTTGGTTTTTCCTGCTTCCCTGTTGACTATGTTCCATGTGGTTCTTATCTTGTTATCGGATTGAGTAATTTTTTCTTTAATATGCAGTGATTTAGCTTGAATACACACATTTTTGAAAATTTTTGAATAATTTTTAACCTGTTCTAGGAAAATTGCAGATTTATTAAATTGTCTTTCGTCATAAAGCTCATATAACTTTTTTCTACTTTTATGAATCCCGATAGTTGCCCAATCGCTGAATTTTAATTTATTGTTCATAATATCTATCTTTTTAAATTTAAAAATATTATTAAATTCCGAATCTATTGCTTTAAATAGGGTTCCATAAATGCTATCAGGGTGCTCATGTTCAAAGACTAAGGCAGGAACTGTAGAAGATATTTTATCTTTGAACCGCATTAACTTATTTTTAGTTATAGGTCTGCATGTAACTATTTGCTTGAGTTTAACAGAACTATTCAAGACCTTAATTTGTTGACCAAAATGATCAGACCTAAGCTTATTTACTATAGCCTTATCCACAATCTCGCAGTTACAAAATATATTATCAATGCAGGAGGCTGAGGTTTGTGTTACTCTAGTGGGCTCCTTGAACACATTTTTTAGATTAAAGCATTTAAATAAATTAAGCAACTGAACAGTATTTGAATTACTCAATAAAATATCGATATTAAAATCCCCACATACTAATACTTTTTTAGTTGAAGTCGACAGTCGCTTGAGTACATCCTCCATTATATCCTCAAAAAGTTTAAGGTCACCTGAGGGGGGTCGGTAGACACAAACCACAATATATCTTTCCATCTCAACACAAGATAGTTCTGCAATGCGTTCTCTGGAAAGACTGACAATATCTTTTCGTTCCTTACATTTGAGATGGTTATGTGTTATTATTAAAGACCCACCCCGGATTGCTGTCTTTCTTGAGAAGGCACTTGACAAAGTGTAATTATTTAAATATATTTGCAATTGGCTTTTATTTAGCCAATGCTCAGTAAGACAAAGAATGTCAATATTGAATTGATTAACAAACATTTCTATTTCATATTCCTTGCCGGGTAAGCCCTGAATATTTTGATGGACTAAACAGATTTTACAGAGCTTATCCTTTGTCGAATTATTTAGTTTAAAGTATTATTTTGGTCAACATTTACAATAGTAGGATTACTATTAATAGAGGTAAAAATAGGTAAATTAGTATTATTACTAATTATGTCAATATTATTATTTGTACAACATGTACTTAAGTCAACTGGCTTCGTGCTAAATATAGCCGAGTCCACAATATTACAAGCTACAAGAGTAGCTATTCGTTTCTTATAAATAAAAGGTAGGTACATCATACCTTCTGTCATATGAATTTTATTTACAAATTTATTTATATCAAAAATGTGAAAAACATCCCTATGACTCAATGCCAAATTATACAAGGCTGCATTGAGCTTGTGAGCATGCTCATTTTGTTTCTGGGTCAAATGGTCTGAGTAGGGAAAAGTGCATATTATGAATTTGCACCCAGATTTCATTTGTAAGGAGACCAAATACTCAAAACTTTTGATGATTAGTTTTTTAGTCACATTCATACTGTCTCCTATCATTAAAACAATAGTTGAATATGGATTTAAAAGGTCAGCTGGAATATTTTCAATTAAATATTCATAAGAGGCCCCGGGACAACATAGGTTACTGACTTTTTGGTCTAAATTATTACTCAATAAGTGGCCAAATTTTTTGCCAATATTGTCTGAAACAACAAAAGTCTTACGTTGCACGGTGGGAGATACATTTTTACTTCTATTACTTTTGTTTCCCACAAACTTACTATTATTTAAATGCTTAGGACTACTACACAATCGGCCCAGTAACTAAAAGATTCAAAATGGCGGCCACTTTTTTAAATATTGACAACAAATTCCTTCTCTATGCTTGCTGCCATAGTCAAATATCGATTTTCAAAGCAATCGGCCCAGTAACAAAAAAGTTCAAAATGGCGGCCTATTTTTTAAATTTTGACCACAAATTCCGTCTCTATGCTTGCTGCCATAGTCAAATATCGATTTTCAAAGCAATCGGCCCAGTAACAAAAAAGTTCAAAATGGCGGCCAAAAAATTCAAAATTTTTCCTCCTCAAAATTTGAATCTCGAAAATCCCTTTCTGAATACGAATTCATGATATACCTAATACCAACCTAGGTACCAAATTTCAGATCTCTACAACTTTTAATTTCGCTGGAATCCCTGGAACAACGCAAAAATTACACTTTTGTATGGGAAAATCCCTTAAAAGTAGGATTTTTATCCCTTCCAATTTGAATTTCTGGAATCCCCGTCTTAGTACGAATTCATGACCTAATGTCAATGTAGGTACCAAATTTCAGATCTCTACGACTTGTAGTTTTTCGGGAATTCCTGGAACAACAAAAAAAATTACAATTTTGTATGGAGAAATCCCTTTAATGTACTATTTCTACCCCTTAAACATGGAAATTCTGGAATCCCCGTCTTAGTACGAATTCATGACCTAATATCTTCCTAGGTACCAAATTTGAGATCTCTACCACTTTTAGTTTTTCTGGAATGCCTGGAACAACGAAAAAAATTACAATTTTGTATGGAGAAATCCCTTTAATGTACTATTTCTACCCCTTAAACATGTAATTTCTGGAATCCCCGTCTTAGTACGAATTCATGACCTAATATCTTCCTAGGTACCAAATTTGAGATCTCTACGACTTTTAGTTTTTCGGGAATTCCTGGAACAACGAAAAAATTTTACTTTTGTATGGGAAATACCCTTAAATGTATGATTTTTACCCCTTAAACATGGAATTACTGGAATCCCCGTCTTAGTACGAATTCATGACCTAATATCTACCTAGATACCAAATTTCAGATCTCTACGACTTTTAGTTTTTCTGGAATGCCTGGAACAACAAAAAAATTACAATTTTGTATGGAGAAATCCCTTTAATGTACTATTTCTACCCCTTAAACATGGAATTTCTGGAATCCCCGTCTTAGTACGAATTCATGACCTAATATCTACCTAGATACCAAATTTCAGATCTCTACGACTTTTAGTTTTTCTGGAATGCCTGGAACAACGAAAAAAATTACAATTTTGTATGGAGAAATCCCTTTAATGTACTATTTCTACCCCTTAAACATGGAATTTCTGGAATCCCCGTCTTAGTACGAATTCATAACCTAATATCTTCCTAGGTACCAAATTTGAGATCTCTACGACTTTTAGTTTTTCGGGAATTCCTGGAACAACGAAAAAATTTTACTTTTGTATGGGAAATACCCTTAAATGTATGATTTTTACCCCTTAAACATGGAATTTCTGGAATCCCCGTCTTAGTACGAATTCATGACCTAATATCTACCTAAGTACCAAATTTCAGATCTCTACGACCTATAGTTTTGGCGGAATCCGTGGAACAACCAAAATACCTCATTCTTTTATATATATAGATGCATACGTAATGGTATTAGTCATTTTGTTCGTAATACACTATTTTTGGTAAATTGAATACACTGTTTACATTAAGTAATTTTAGCTTGTTTTTATATCTTGTTACCAGTTCTCATTCCTGCTACCTTTCTATACAAACTTTTCAAGAATGTTTGCTATGGCATCCTACCCATAGCTATAGCTGTAGATTACTGTAGAAATTTTCAATATTTTCAAAATCGCGTTCATTCTCGGTTATAAGCTATCTTCGTTCCAAAATTCGGTCAAATCGGTTTAGTAGTTGTGGTGTGTTTGAGTAACAAACATACATACTTTAACATATTTTATGTTACCAATAGGAAATAGGGTGGGATTTTACTATAATGAGCTTGGGTCCGACAGTTAAATTACTTCAAATTTTTAAAAATTATAGGTATCTTAATTATATTTACCTATGTTGTTGTTTTTAATTAAACCTTGGTGTTTGACTTAATCTCAGAATAATGCAAAACTACTTAACATGATAATATATTATTAAAGAATAATAACACTTTAATTTTTCCACATTTTTTATCCAGCACGAGGATGACGTTTAAGTCTTTCCTTCGTAATTTTTGGATTCGCGGCTTTCAGCAAAATCTTAAGTCCTAATAATTTATAGTCCCAACCTCAAATTATTAAATTTTCCATGATAAAAAAGATATCCTTCTAATAAGAAAGAAGCGAAAACTTCAGTTATAGGGGTTTCTGCAATGTGAAAAATATGTTTATTTGGTAGTAGTGAATGGCGTAGGGGGCTGCCCAAGCAACCTCCACGAGTGCCCGAGTGCTACGGTGCCCCATCTGTAGCGCACGGGCCGGTGCTCCCTGGTAACGTTGGTTAATAACCGACGGCGAATAGCTTGGCCCGGTGGATAGGTGACGTTTCTTCGCGTATCCCTCTGAGTCCCAGCAGAGGGCACAGTGCCGAAACGTCACACCTACCAGGCTACCCCGGAGGAGGAAGAAAACCTCATTAAAAATTACAGGCGGGGGCGGAAACGCCCACAAGTCCCTTCGGGGCACTACGAGGAAGACAACCTCGTTAAAAAATCACCGAAGTGGGCAGGAACGCCCATCGAGAGGGATAAATTACGGCGGCACATCTCTCTCGCAGGAGACGCACTGGTTGCTGGAGGACGAACATCTTACTTCGGCTTCCATGTGCACCGGCCTGCGGGTGACGGACGTAAGGGGCTATGGCGTTCGTTGCCCGAACTCCATCAACAGGCCGAGGAGGTGGCGCGCCCTGTTCAGGACGCGCCTCCCAGGAGGAGTCGGCGGCGGCCAGGCTGCTGGCAGCAGCGACGGGACCTGCCGCTCAGGTGGCGGGTCGGGGCTTGGCGGGAGCGCGGTGAATACGCAAGTGAATCCCGTACTCTCGCCAACGAGGTCCGTCGTGGCAAGCGACAGGTTTTAGTGGGTGCAAGCCCCACATAACCCCTCCGTGTCTCCTGACGGAGGGGTATGCGTTAGGCATTTCCTGTCATTAAAAAAAAAAAAGTTGTGAATGGCGTAGCGGTAGCGAACCTGCCATCTGCGTCGGAGGTCGTGGGTTCGATTCCCACTACTGGTGAATGTTTGTGTGATGAGCATGAATGTTTTCCCGTGTCTGGGTGTTTTTCAATATATTATGGTATGTATATTAGTATGTATGTATATTTATCAGTTATCTAGTACCCATAACACAAACTGTCGCTTACTTTAGGGCTAGATCTCGATGTGTGTAATGCCCTGATATTTTTTTATTTAATTTATTTAATCGCACCTGAGCGATCCGGAAAACGGTAACCCCATACAATTACCGTAATTCCCTACCACAAAAGCGCTCTCGGAGAAATTCGACCCGCCACAGTTTCCGCATGCTATTGTACATAGGTCATAAACAACCGGAATACATACATCATCGGAAGTTTTAAGGCTCCATTCTGTATCTCGTACATACTGACAATGTACAAGTAAAAGGTAAGCGTCATTCAAGTACCAAGTAGACTGTAGACCTAGTATACGCGAGACAGGCCAATCGAGCGCACGCGTTTACCGAATTAAAAGAAAAGCCCGCCAAATCTTGACGTGTGAACTTTCCTTAACGAGTTTTGAATTTCGACACCGAGCAGTTTCGTTCAGTATTTCACGTATTTTGTTATCTGTGGGACATTTAAATTTCGAAGGAAAATAAACAGTTTTTTAAACGATTACGTGAGGGCGTAAACGAGGACAATAAAGGTAAAATATTACGAGAGTACCATAAGAGTAGGTACCTATAATAATTTATTTAATGCACGTGTTAATCTTTCGTATAAGTTTTTCTTCATCCAAGACAAAAATGATATAATGGGTTCATAATAATTTAAAACATCGGTATATAGTTACTTATATACAAATATTACTCTATATTTCGCAGGAATGATGACTGACTGATAGATTGGGATTAGAATTTGAAAATTGAACCCTAAATTAGGCACAGAAGCTCTCATATGGGTAGGTAGCTGTTGTTGACCTCTAGTTTTAAATAAACTAAAGTTAAGTTGTTAAGTTATACCTAACATCAGAGTTAAATTGTAACTCCCTATACCTAATTAAACTTAAAATTCACAAGGACTATTACAGCCTATCCCTGAAGAATACCTACTTACTTTTTGCGACATACCCACTTCAGTTGAAAGAAAGTCTGAAGAAAACTTGTAAAGGACAGGGTATTCGTATTTATTTTCCAAAACAAATTCCATTCAAGCAGTTTGTTTTAATGTTATATTATTATGTTGTAATACTTGGACGATAAGCAAACTGTGTTTGGATGCTCGCTATGCTATGTCATTGGCAAAATTTGATTGGATGGAGTGTGTAGTTTGCGTAAATAAAATACGTGCCGTCGACAGAAAGATGACCAAGGCTGTTCTAATTTGACTGCCTCTACCGTTAAGTTAAAAAGTCAAAAGTGACGAAATTTTTAAGTAACAGTTCACGTTACGCAACATCTTGTGTTCAGAATAAATGTTTGTGATTCATTTTGGCATGTGTTGGATTATGGATGTCGCTATTATTTCTTCTTTTTTCACTAAAAATTACAATAAATATTATTAAAATAGCTCTTTCAGTCAGAGCTTCTTCCATTTCCCCCAATCACAGTATTTTGTAAACCCCGGGTGTAATACAAAATTCGCGAAAAAAGTGTCCCGAAAAAACCTGTATAAAAACGAGGTTATACAGCCTTATTTTACTTGCATCTATAGTGCGATTGTCTCCCTTTTCGCGTTTTATCTCTCTTTGGGTTCGATTTTAGCGCTGACCCGTCATCCTTGGAATTATATATCTATGGGTTTCACCAATCCCGTGGTTCCCATGGGAATTATGTATCCTTTGGAATATACCCACATTAGAATTGAAAGATGTGAAACACTATACTTCACTTATAAATACTGGTGACCAGCGGGGCTAGACAAAGTCACAAGCGTTTGGCGTTAACGCTAGTCGACAAAAATGTATGGACAAAACAAATGACGGTAGAAAAACCACGATAATCTATAACTATAAAAGGCTTTGTCCTGAGTGACTGACTGACAGACAAGCTACAGCCCAAACGGCTGAACGTAGGAACTTGAAATTTTCAGGGAAGATTTTTTGTGAACCCAAACTGCTCGCTAAGAAAGGGTTTTTTGAAATTCTACCCCTAAGGGGGTTAAATAAGGGATTTAGGTTTGTTTGAAAGTCCCTCATTTTTGAAGTTAGATTCATGAAAATAGGTATATAGACTTTCGAATAAAAATAAGAGAACGGGTGTCCGAGGGATTTTGGAAATTTCACCCCTAACTCTCTTAAAAGGGGGTTGAAACTAGAAAACGCTAGGTCCCAGCTGGCTGGCTTTTGGACAAGCTACTGCCCAAACGGTTGAACGTAGAAACATGAAATTTTCAGGGAATATTCTATTAACACCCTAGATGTGTACTAAGAAAGGATTTTTTGAAATTCTACCGCTAAGGCCCACTTGCGCGAAACGGGGGTTAAATATTTACATTTTTAACCCTAGAGTCAACGTCGCTCATTGGCCAATTTTGACAACTTACTCTGGGTTAGCGTGTTAACTCTGAGTTAACACACTAACCCGGGCTGGCGCAAGTGGGCCTAAGGGTGTTAAATAAGGAATTTTATCTTATATACATGGAAATCAGTCAAATTTAAAGTTATGTTCATTAAAATCGGTAAGTAGGCTTTTGGATAAAAATAACAAAGTTCCTCGATTTTTTGATTCCACCCCTGCTAACGAGACTACCTCCTAGGGGGGTGAAACGGGGGTCCAAATATATTACGAAGAAATGCTCCTTCACGCCGCAGTTACTGATCGGAATTGGCTGAAATATGAACAAGAGTTAAATTATATTCTGGATTAATGAATAGACTACTTTTTATCCCACAAAAATCTATGGTTCCCGCGAAATTTGTAAAAAATAGAAATACGCGCGGGGGAAATACTCCTTCACGTCCCAATTTCTGAATCGATTTGTCTGAAATTTGGGATAGAGGTAGATTGTATCCCGGACCCCGGTTTAATACATAGGCTACTTTTGATCCCGGAAAAATCCGTGATTTCCGCGGGATGTGTGAAAAACCAAAATTCCTGCGGGAGAAAAACTCCCTTACGCTACAACTACTGAAACGATTAGGCTAAAATTTGAATAAGAGGTACATTATATAATGATCTAGCACTTAGGTTACTTTTTATCTCGGAAAATTACACGGTTTTTGCGGGATATTTGAAAAATCGAATTCCACACCAGATTAAAATCGTTCACGCCGTAATTACTGAACCAACTTGACTGAAATTTAGAAAGGATATAGATTATATCCTGGATTAATGAATAGGCTACTTTTAATTCCGAAAAATCAATGGTTTCCGCGAGATGTGTGAAAAACCAAAATTCACGCGGGAGAAAAACTCTTACACGCCGTAACTACTGAAGCGATTTAACAAAAATTTGGATCAGAGGTAAATTATGTAATGATTTAGAACTAAGGTTATTTTTCATCCTGGAAAAATCCATGGTTTAACGGGATTTTTGAAAAATCGATTTCCACGCAGGAGAAAAATCCTTTAGGCTGCGATTACTCAACCAACTTGGCTGAAATTTGAAATGGAGATAGATTACATCGTGCATTAATCTTAAGGCATAAGTTATTATTTATACTAAATAAACTAAAATGTTAAAAAATAAATTAGGACTAAAAATAAGGGCACCATGCCATTAAGCGAGCATTTGGACGGTGTGTACATTTTGTAAATATTTTTAGTCCTAATTTATCTTAAGGCTACTTTTATCCCGGAAATATCCATAGATTCTGAGAAATATGTGAAAAACCGTCATTTTCGCGGTAGAAATACCTTTATGCTTTAAATACAGAAACGATTTAGTTGAAATATGGAGAGAAGATAGATATCCTGGATTATCATACAGCTTATCTTTTATTCTGGAAAATCCGTGTTTACCGCAAAATTTGTCTAAAAACGAAGTTGATTGGCTGAAATTTGGAATGGAGATAGACGATATCCTACAATTACCACATAAGCTACTTTCTAGAAAGTAAGTATAAAGATTAAGGTTGATAAGGAAATTTAGGTTTTTGAAAAATCTGAATCTCTGGGTTTGTGAAAAATCTAAATTAACGCGGGCGAAGCCGCGCGCAAAAGCTAGTAATTACTAAACACGCTGTGTTTGAATAATTAACTACGCTAACTTGAACGCTCGCTGGCGTTCTCGCGGACCTTGTAGATAACTTTAGCGTACTTCGCTTGACAATTGACAGCCGACAGTATCAAACACAGCGTTTTTTTTTTTTTTTTTATAATTGATAGGCTTGCGCTTGACTACAATCAAGTCTGATGAACAGAAATGATGTGGTCTAGGATGGAGCGCGCTTGCCTAGAAAATGCCTATTCACTCTTCTTTTGAAGGCACCCAGATTGTATTTGGCTGGGAACACCGAAGCTGGAAGGGTGTTCCACACCTTAGCGGTTCGTATCAGAAACGTAGAAGAAAAGCGTTTCGTACGAGTACGCTGGACATCAACCACATAAGGATGCCACTTCTCTCGACGTCTCGCGGTTCTATGGTAGAAAGGTGAAGGAGGCACAAGGTTGTGGAGTTCTTGAGCACACTCTCCAAAATATATCCTGTAAAAAACCGCTAAACAGGCAACACTGCGTCGGTGTTCTAAACTGAGCAGTTTCGCCCGTGTTAGCGATTCCTTGCCGATTATTCTGCGTGCGCGGCGATCAACCGAGTCTAATGCATCGAGCTGGTATTTGGCAGATCCATCCCATAGGTGACTGCAGTACTCCATGCCGGAACGAACTTGAGCTTCATACAGCGTCAAAAGCTGTTCGGGCTTGAAGTACCGCTTAACCTTGTTCAGGATGCCAAGTTTTTTGGCGGCTGTTTTTGCCTTTTCCTCGATGCATTTCCCAAAATTGAGATTGGGTGAGATGTTAATACCCAGGAGGTCGATATGATCGCTAATCGGAACGGATACATTTTGAAAAGTGGGAGCCAAGGTGAAGGGGCTCTTTTTTGCGGTGAATAAGCACGCTTGCGTTTTGGTAGCGTTAAACTTGACTAGATTAGCGTCACCCCACTCAGACACTTCTTTTAGAGTCAAGTTAACGCGATCTACCAATGCCTCTCTTAGCTCTAGTATCTCATCACCGCTGGCTTTAGGACTAGACATGTATCTCTCCGAAACAGTGCTGTCATCAGCGTAACCAAATAAACCTGGTTTAAGCAAATCGTTGATGTGCAGCAGGAATAATGTCGCGGAGAGAACAGATCCCTGAGGTACACCGGCATTGACAGCCATTAGGTCTGAAGAGTGACCGTCAACGACCACTCGAAAAGACCGTTCTCTCAGGAAATCAGATATCCAGCTACAAAAGCCAGCGGGTATTCCATATGCTGGGAGTTTGCTGAGTAGGCTGCCGTGCCAGACTCGGTCAAAAGCCTTAGAGATGTCGAGTGAGACAGCGAGCGCCTCACCGTATTTCTCTATGGCTTCGCCCCATGTGTGCGTGGCATACACAAGAAGATCGCCAGTGCTCCGGTTGGAACGGAAGCCATACTGACGGTCCGACAAACGCTTGTGACTTTGTCTAGCCCCGCTGGTAAACTAATTAACCACGAAAAGTAACAGTTCATAATGTCACCGCAAAGGTACCTGCCTTAACGGCCTACAAGCCGTATTTAGGTGTTTTTGAATGAAGTTTTATGCAAAAACTATAAAGAAAATTACGTTCAAATTTACACGGCATGTATTTTGGGTCTTTAATCTAAAATCGCTAAGAAGCAGAAACACGATTGGATAAAATTTTCTCGATAGAAAGTTCTCCCAAAAGTTGCTCCAAAATCTCAGTTTTTCTATATTTTATCGGAAACTACAATGGATATAATTGTAATTTTTGTTTTAATCGGTAATAATAATATCATAAAACGCTTAGAACGGATTTTTGATAACCAGCTTAGTTTTTGAGTAATTAGGTAAAACGTCGTTGTTCTGCTATATTCTTCCGCGACGCTGCATGTCGCACCTACCAAATCTCCGTGAGAGTGAGAAAGACAAAAATAAATTCAACCCCTTAAGTCAGGTTTACACGACTCGTTAGTGGTTGTTGTAATCGGCAATAACCTCGTTTATAATTTACTTATAATTTAATGAACCGAGCTCAGTCCAGTTCAATTTCTTTAAGGGCCGATTTTTCAATCGCCAGATAAACGCTTACGAGGAATAAATATGACGTTTTGACAGCTTTTGTATTACAAATGTTTCAAACTTATTCCTCAGATAGTTTATCTAGTGATTGAAAAATCGGTCCTTAGACAGGCTACAGCTTATGACTTACGACAGTAAGTACGTCTCGCGAGAAACTTTTGTTTGTTAAAAACAATGTTTATGTCAGGCTGATTTATATGATATATTATATTATTGCCATGATTATCATTTAAATAAGCCTGACATAAACATAAAAATAAATACAGTTTACTTCGTTCAAACCAAAGTAGGTTTTTGGATTCGTGCGACAACTCATTTTCAGCACTTTTTCCTGCGGTCTATAATAAATAATAATAATAATAATAAAACCACTTTATTTGCACCACACAAGAAATTACACAAAACAGAAATACATAGATACTAAAATAATTTTAGGCACAAAAGGCGGCCTTATCGCTTAGCAGCGATCTCTGCCAGGCAACCACTATCTATCTAGATCTATGACGTCATTAAGTGGAAAAAAAAATTGGAAAAAAATTATGAAGCTCTTAGATGTTATCTCTAAAAATTTTGAAGCCGTCAGATTTATCTTGGCAACAATATTAATTATTTATTATCAGATTTAACTTTCGTACTAAACTTTCAAATGTGCATTTTTTCGTTTTCCAAACTTTACTCGCCGAATTTGGGTCACAATCTTTAGTATCTAATATCTAAGAGCGAATTTTTTATGGCTAAACTCTACTTTTCCAACATGAAGACCTTGACCTTAAATGATTAACATAACATACATTCCACACCTTATTAATTAATGAAACCATAAATTGCCGTGATTATTTTAAAACTATGTCACAAAAAGTATCTACTAAGTATGTATGTACCTACGTTATTTTTAGTAATTTTTTTTTCTGTACAACGATGTTTTATTACAATTTCTATACACCAGTTTGAGATATTAGCTGTGTATCTGTGTCAAAGTTATCAGCATGATTAGAGCATCTTGCAATATCTCTACGCCTCGATATATTGAAACCTGTTACAGTTTCCCATTAACAAGAAATAAATCGCAGTCATCAATATTGCATCACTTGATTGACGCATTTGTAATAGGTCGACGCATGAGAGTTTGAACTGTTATGCATTAAGTACTAACTGTTGAAGACTTTTTTAACTCGGTAGTGTCTTTGTCTCAGTTAATTAATTCGTCTGAGGCCCAGTTTATTCATATAACTTTAACAGATAGATAAATAACGTGTCACAAAATATATGGTCACTTCCCGAGGAAACCTAACAACAGAACATGTCAATACTCAATACTGAATGGAGAGAAGGGGTTGATGTAAAGTTGAGAGATTAAGTTAAACTCCAAAACGTAAAAGATATTCAAAAAGCTTGAAAAGTTGTGGTTGACAAGACGTTTTTAGGGTTCCATACCAAAATGGTAAAAATGGAACCCTTATGGTGAGACTTTCTCCGTTCGTCCGTCTGTCACACTCGATGATTTCAGTAACAATTAAAGCTATTGAGTTGTTTTAACTCGGTAGTGTCTTTGTCTAAGTTAGTTCAATAGTCTAAGGTCCAGAAGATTTATCTTAAAGTCCTTTTCATGAAAGAAGTCCCCCAGACGCAGCGCTGTACTCGCGTGACATTGGCATTTTTTTGGCATTGTAAACAATCTTTAAAATGCACTAAGCTAGTTAAAAACTCACAAAAATCTACCACAACAACAAACGAACTTGATAACATCGACGAACGACAATATGACCGACATGTCAAATCTAGTTCCAAAAATCACCGCGGGACTTCTTTCATGAAAAGGACTCTACCTAAACAGTTAATAATTTTGACAGCGAGCTCTAATCTTAATATATCTTAATATATATAAACCTCGTGTCACGATGTTTGTCCGCGATAAACTCCTAAACTACTGAACCGATTATAATAAAATTCGCACACCATGTGCAGTTTGATCCAACTTGAGAGATAGGATAGTTTAAATCTCAAATTATAGTCGCAATTTTAATTTATTAATATAACAAAAACTTTAGCCACAGCAACGCGTGGCCGGGTCAGCTAGTAATATATATAAATCTCGTGTCACGATGTTTGTCCGCGATGGACTCCTAAACTACTGAACCGATTATAATAAAATTCGCACACCATGTGCAGTTCGATCCAACTTGAGAGATAGGATAGTTTAAATCTCAAATTATAGTCGCAATTTTAATTTATTAATATAACAAAAACTTTAGCCACAGCAACGCGTGGCCGGGTCAGCTAGTATTAAATAAGCAATACCTGTATGCTAGAGCCTAGGATAGACCTATAATAGATAGGATTTGAATCCCCAATTTCTCGCCAATGCAATGGGTCTATCGTGGAAAGAGGGACTTTGTGGGTAGGTACATAACCCCTTTGTTTCCCCTGGTTATGCGTTAGGGATTTGCTATGTATAAAGAAACGATAGCCTACTAAAATCACTAAGATCAACAAAATTAATTGTTGATGATAAATCATGCAGCGTATTGCTTAGGTACTTATTTTGACGCCTAGTATAAGATTAATTACTAAATTATTGGTAAAAAGGCGTACATTAATTATCTCAGTGTACCTTATTATGGTTTGGACTCGTAAATCGAGATTAATAAATAAACGCTAATAAAATATATCTAGGTCATTTACGTATATTAAGTTGACAACTTTTAACAACAATGAACCTAATGTCCTAACGAATCTATTAACGGCGTATACTGCAGTTTAAATACTATAACCACAATATTATGTACTTTCAAATTTAAACGCCATGTATTTTGGGTAGGGACCCAAAATCTAAAATCGCTCTGAAGCAGAA
Organism: Coenonympha arcania; assembly: GCA_036785405.1. NCBI lineage: Eukaryota > Metazoa > Arthropoda > Insecta > Lepidoptera > Nymphalidae > Coenonympha > Coenonympha arcania. The sequence goes on from CM072072.1 coordinate 10,206,787, forward strand.
ACACGATTCGATAAAATTTTCTCGATAGAAAGTTCTCCCAAATTTGCTGCCAAATCTCAGTTCTTCTAATTTTTATCGGAAACTACAATGTACGTAATTGTAATTTTTGTTTTAATGTGTCGGTAATAATAATGTCCAAAAACGCTGAAACAGATTTTTTGATAACTGGCTTAGTTTTTTAGTAATTAGGTAAAAAATCGTTTGTCTGTTGTATTCTTCCGCGACGCTGAATGACGCACCTACCAACGCGCAACGTGAGAGTGACAAAGACAAAAATAAATTCCATATATCCTCATAAATAAAAAAATATGCGCTTTGTGATATCAAGTTACATAATATTACTATAAAGTCTGCCTAAAAAATCTTCGTGATGATGTTGATAAGCTAATCGATTTTAAAACCATCGATTCAGAAAATAAGTAAATATTGGTTCTATTAAAGATCAGTATAAATTCGCAAAGCTATAAAATGTCTGAAAAACATGCGTGGGCGCACAATACTAAATATGGGAAAGAAATGACACCGGTTTCGATAAAGCGTTACGAGATAAAATAATTTGACACAGGAACGAGCACCAGTCTAGATTTCATTGTTATAAAATTATTTCTATAATAAGACTGCGTTTTTATAATTGCAGTAAAAAATCGAGGCATTCTTATTCACGGTCATGTTACATTCCAATGAGTGACAAAGTTATAACTACTTATGTACAACGTTTCTAGGTAGGTACAGCATAAGAAAAGGGATATGAATTATATCGCACCTGTAAAGTTCAATCAGTTACAAGGCGCCGATCTCATATAGCGGTAATAGGTAAGCGGTTGAAAATGGCGAGCAAAGTAAACACGATATGACAAAATCTAAACAAAACGACATAAGTCATGCTAGACTCTGGTTGAGTTACGGTAACAAGGTCGTCGATCACGCCAAATAATTGCTACCTTCTTGGAGTTATTTGTTGCTACTTAAAAAATGTTTTTAGATTAATTGTTTAGCTGTTTTTTTTAATGTAATGCCACTTGTCATTGTTGGAGGTACATATTTTTGTAGTAAAACCGACTTTGAACGCTGTTCAATCAGCAACTAATTGGTATAAGAGTAAGTTTGGATTAGTAAGTAAAGTTTAAATAGTAACTATAAGAAAAGGGACTAGTATTTACTTTTCATAGCAACTAAGTATCCCATTTTAGGTTTATTCTGCTCTCGAAATCGTTGCACTAATTAGGACATTAACTCACGGTATAGCCACCGTAATATCACTATATTGCAAACTGTTGCAAGGGTTGCTGTTGAATATGAGAAGGCAAATGACATAATTTGGTTGTGATAAAATTGACGTTTCCACGTGACTAACTGTAGCTAACTCGCTACGGTACGTGCTACGCCTCGCATCTTCGTGGTCTTAAATCTAGAATAGGCTAAGTAATTGGCTAGAGCGAGCTCGATATTTTATTTAAGACTACGCACTAAAATATTTATTATCATATACTATTAAACTACAAAACGTATAGGTAGTTAAAAAGGTACATGTATCCCGTTTCTTTATTAGTTGTTATAAAAAATCTAAAGTAAAACTGACATGAGTTTGTCGCTATTGTATTTTCTTCCTTTATATGGTCATTGACCCTATTTATCTAATAAGGTCCACTAGTTTTTGCCTTGATCAGGAACAAACAGTAATTACGTAGTTACAAAAAATCGATAGAGTCGATGTGTTATTGAATTTTGTCTTCGTGTCGCCTACTTTTATATTTTTAGAAGATAAAAATTGATAGTTTTTTAAACCAACCAAGTGCGAATCGGACTCGCACATTGACACACACTTAGTGATGTGAAACAAGAAAGAGAAAAAAAATTAACACTGAACTTTACATTTATTGGCTGAGTGTAAAATTGAATGTATTTCAACATAAGAAATACAATGCTCGACTTTGACGCGTTTAAGTAATTTCAATCGCAGAATTGTCGACCAACATGGTGTTTTGAACGACATTGAATTTTAAGCTGTATGTCAATAGGACTAAAATTAATTTTTAAGTGTTCGCGCAAAATGTTTTGATTTCAATATCTTTCGCTTATTATATACGTAAACACCATCACCTTTTTAAACATTTCACATCACGAAATGTAGCTGACAAGTAACGTGAATAGCCCCCCTGTACCATTATCTGATTATCTATAAAAATCGAAAATTTCAACTGGCTAACAATCACGGTTTATGAGTATGGCGACAGACGGACAGATGGAGGGCGGAATCTTAGTTACAACTTACAGGGTTCCGTTTTTACACTTTACGGACTTTACGGTACGGAACCCTACAAATAAAACGTTCTGACTCATCATTGTCACTGATTCTTCATCGGCAACCTTAAATTCTTGAACCCAGAATTAATCTGAAATTTTGCATAAAGTTCCCTTTATAATGTAAACAAGGAATAAGGAAGTATTTTCGGAATTTTCACGGGATCACCTGAACGAGATAAGGGCGGGTCATTTAATATAAAGAAAGTACAGGACTTTTTTTTTAATTTCATCATTAAAAATATCTTCTTATTACGTAATTTAACTTTATTTTGCTACTAAATAAAATAAAGGATAGATAGGTATATAATTTTGGAAAACTCTACCAAGACCAAAAGAAAGATGGTTCCTACAATTTATAATTGTTTATGGTTTAAAAACACTTATTTACATACATAGAATTACATTTTAAGAATATAATAATACTATACAAAAACTTCTCTTACAGTTAAAATTAACCTCATATGAATTACAAACACGTAGTTTGGGGAAATACGTGCAAAAACGTGTAATAAATGTTTTTTTCTTAATTAGCTTTGAAGTCTGACTGTAGCTACTCCTTATGTTATATTAATGTCCGCATGGAATTTTTATTTTTGGTATCATTTTGTTTGCGTTGATACTCATAGATAAATGTTCAATTGCTCAATGCCAAACAATAAAACTAGGTAATTAGAATTTGGCCAAATCAGTTAACTAACCCTCAATAGGGATGAGTGTAAGACAAAAGTGTTTGTTTAATTATTGATAAAACACATAATTTAACATAGAATTTCATATTGGAAACAAAACAAAGTAGGGACCTCTTTTCCTTCTAGAATATAAAATTTTAAAATGTAATTTTTAACTATTTTCTCAGCTCTCTACACCTTAATTAAGGCAAGTAATTAATATAACTTTCATTATCTTGGGTTACGGTCACTGTAATTTTTTAGTTATCCGAGAGTTAACAAGTCTGACAATGGTCCAAAATTGTGTACCCTTCTCACACGTCATAATAATTGACAGTAATATTATGTCTCTAACCGTAGGAGGTATGTATAAGCACAGATTACTTGTATAAGACATAATATATTGGACAACAGCATCAGAACTTTTGAGTGGTTGATATCTTTCTACACCTTCCAAACTCAAATCTATTATGTAAAATAAAAAAATTCAAGATACTGCGCCATAGACAAGTCAAATATTACAGTTATTCAACATGCACCTAACAATATTTTATGTTAGCAGAAAGTAAATACAATTACATCAGCTGACAACCTTCATGTCTACATAACGTACTTAGATACTACTTACTTACTATGATTATTATGGAAGTGCGTAGTAACATTAATGTACGAGTAACTTGAAAGAAAGAAAAACATTTATATCCAATAATTATGCCACATGGCACTAAACATAAGGCACTTACGTACTATAACGATGCCTGAAGCTTCCCCCACTCGGGCAACAAAACCAATAATTTCCCAAGTGACGGAAGCTCAAGCACCAGACACCGCCTGTCACATGTGGCACAACCCGGAAAAGGCCCCAACTCAGCATGGTGCTGTGTACCCCATATAAGCATGCGAGCACACAGCTAAAAGACAGTAGGAATCTTAAAAATATTGGACCGATTTTGATGAACTTGGACTGTTTTATATAGGTTGAAAGAAGTGTGTATATTCGATACAAGTATGTTTTTAAATACGTATTGTATAATTCTACACTTACATAATATGGGAAGGGATAATAACCTCCTTGAAGTCGCATAAAAAGAATGTAGGTACGAATTCAGAGCACTCCTTTTAAGTGCGATATACCGCGAAAACACATTACTAAACTCCATTGTTCTCTCCATTAATGACATCATAATATCAAGCACCATAAAAGTACTTTTGCTCAGCAAGATCTTTTAACTAAATGTTAAATTTCAATCGATAGTAGGTAGATTCTATTTAACATCTAGTTCAATAAAATCCGATAGGATAATGATAGGATTAGATTACATGGGATGGAATTTGGATACCCATCTCGATAGATTTGTTCAAATTTTTTAATATCGACCTTCATCTAGCGCCAAAAATCTGCCATATTGATCTTTAAAAAACACCTATTTTAGAACACTTGTGTAACTGAGACGAATCTAACGATACCTTACTGTGATATGTTTTCAAGATACGAGGTAATAAAGTAATTACAAACTTACAAACAAATATACAAGATACGCGCGAAAAAACAACCCTGTCGGTATTCTACAGAATATATTTCAAAGGGTGCGCTTAGGAACTATTTAATTTGGTTCCCCCGTCACCTTCTTACCATAGAACGGCAAGCCGCAAGACATCGGAAACACTTTCACCCCTACTTAATACTTATAATTGACGTACCAAAGGCGTGTACGAAGCGGTTCGATTCCTCGTTTCTGATACGCACTGCATAGTTCTGGAATACACTCTCAGGCACTGTTTTTCGAAACTCCTACAATCTGGGCGACTTCAAATCGATGACTTTCCAACAGACGTTACCAAAGTCAATCCCTATGACCTTCCATCAGACGTGATCAAAGTCTGTTAGACCTATAATGTTAAAAAAATAATTCTTATGGTGCTGTAAATATGAAATATCCATGGGCAGCGTTGATAAAGGTAACAGCAGGTGACCCGCCTGCTCGTCCATTATAAAAAGGGGCTGTGACATACGGATGGACAGACAGACAGACAGACAGACAGACATGACGAATCTATAAGGTTTCCGTTTTTTGCCATTTGGCTACGGAACCCTAAAAAGGCACCTACAGAGGTGGCGAAGTTGTAAACAAAGCCTGTCTTGTCATTTAAGGGGAATGTCTTTCTCACTCTCACGGATACGTTGCTAGGTGCGACATGCAGCGTCGCGGAAGAATATAACAGAAAAACGACCTTTTACCTAATTACCTACTCAAAAACTAAGCCATTGCAGTTATCAAAAATCGGTTTCTCAGCGTTTTTAGATATTATTATTACCGACACATTAAAACAAAAATTATACAATTACATCCATTGTAGTTTCCGATAAAAAACAGGAAAACTGAGATTTTGGAGCAACTTTTGGGAGAACTTTTTATCGAGAAAATTTCATATACAATCGTGTTTCTGATTCTTAGCGATTTTAAATTAAATACCCAAAATACATGACGTTTAAATTTGAAAGTAATTGTCTTTATAGTTTTTACGTAAAACTTCATTCAAAATCACCTAAATACGGCTTGTAGGCCGCTAATAAAGGTAACAGCAGCTGACCCGCCTGCTCGTCCATTTTAAAAAGTGGCTGTGACATACGGACGGACAGACAGACAGACAGACAGACATGACGAATCTATAAGGTTTACGTTTTTTGGAATTTGGCTACTCAACCCTAAAAAGGTACCTAAGTTACAAAGGTGCCGAAGTTGTAAAATAAAGCCTGACTTGTCATTTAATAGACTTTTTTGCATCCGTAAGCAAGAACGTCATTACTATAAACTTTAGAATATCATTTGAATGGCTTGACGTGCGTCGTCGTGAGTCTCTAGATCTTCGGCGATAGCTGCAAGCGTGCGAGGACGACACGATCCTGTCCTAAAATATTTCATCAAGCCAAACAGGGTATTTATGTGTTTGTGTAGGCGTTCAAATATGAGAATTTTAGCTGTTATTCGCTTAGAAACAGTGGATATTCATACTTATTTGTTATAGTTCTAATGCGATGACAATACTTACCTTGATATATCCTCCACATTTAGGTAATTTACCATTAGGTAATTTTATGGCCACAGGATTCTTTAATACTTAGTACACTATTGAGCAAAGTATACATACGCCATTTTTAAAAAGACAGCAAGTCTGAAAGCGCAGCCGGAACCATATTTTAATTTTTAATCACAGATTATTTATTATCTAGTGCTCCTTGGTTTTTAACCCCGAATTCCTATATATAACGCTCGAAACGACGTGTAGCGAAAAGACGTAAGATGTACGGTCACCGTCAAAAGTCCCTATAATTTGCAAACAACATCCCTTGCATGCACTCATACGTTTAAATTTGAAATACATACTTAAGGAATTATTTATAAAGCATTTTTGAGTGAATGATTGTGCCTGCTTTATTGTAATGACATAGAGCTTAAAATAATAAGCTTTCATAATGTAATAGATCCATGACAAAACTTCTGACCAACGTTCTAAAACGATAAAAGCGTTAATATTACAACAGAGGTCGACTTAATTAGTGTAATCAGCGGGCTAATTAGAAATTATCGTAGCAAATAAAAAATTTAGTATCCATTGTTTGCACAAGGACACTTACAGACGGATTCTGTGTCGTCGGAAGATCGGGTTTTCCTAATTCGGCACCGAAAGCATCTGCAATCGACGTTCGCCGATCACGACTTGTGCCTTTAAACATGAATGCCATTTGTAAAGGCATGTGGCAAGGATATCACGAAACTAGGGAAATCCAGCCATAAACCTCTGTCAAATTGGTTCACGAAGCATCACTGTAATAAAATTTGAATTACTCGCAATTAATTTTTGGAGCACATTATTTACATGACTTTGCATAAGGGGCGCAGTGATAGTCGGAGGTTCAAGTCGCCGGCATGCATATCTGACTTGTCAATAAACAAGAAACAAGTAAATAATTAAAAAAATAAAAAACACGACTGCCCTGTTATATAACTTTATCCAAAAAAATATAGCCTATGTTACTCGGAGTGATGTGAGGATTCTAACGATACCCCATATGTCCAAATCTCTTCAGCCGTTCAGAAGTTATGGTGGAATAAAGAATCTCACATACACACAAACATAGAGGTACATACATACATACATGAACCCTAAAAACATTATACTCCTTTTTTTGGGCGGTCGTGTAAAAATCCAACCATAATGTTCTCAAAGGTATACGAAACTCGCCAATCCACCTAGTGTGAGCTATGGTCAAAACTTTTCAAATAGAAAAGAGACTCGCATCTCTTGCGTAGTAGTGGAACATAAACATAAATAAATCAATTTCAAACGTTAACACAGTACATATATTTGTTACAGGTAAACGCAGTGCTTGTGCCGAGTAGGAAGCAGTGAAACAAAGTGACAGTGCAGTGCGCTTTCCGGTACCAAGATGAGACGACGCTCGCGAACCTGACTGCCCCGAGAGATGCAAGTGCAACTGCAGTGCATCACCATTACAGCTGACGTTTAAAGCATGACCAGCAACTGAACGATGGCCCTGACGAACTTCACAGTGCCCGGGATATCCGCGGCGACACCCGCGCTCACAGCTACGTCACCAACCCCCCTTAACGTCCAACTAGATGATCTCCTCTACTCCCCTGAAGAACATCAGGCCGATTACGCCCCGAACTACGCCGGTAACGAACCCTTCTTACCGCCACAAGTGGCGCAACAACCCAAGAAATCCAAAGTACGAAAACGCGCTGGCACCGCGTACTTACCACCGCCCCACCAGTTCACACATTACCCAAGACAAGACACTGTCCCCCAAAATCCGTTCAACACTCTACATCCCCAGCTATACCAACCGAATACAAGACTCGATCTGCAAATAGAGAATCAGAGAGTACAAGAAATCAATTCACAGTACGGCAATACGGGGCAGTACATTCACGACCCGACCGGGGATTACGATTACGAACAGAGGAGAAACGATAAAACAAGGCCCCCTTACAACCCAGGATATGCGGATAACCCTTACGGGCCGGCGACGACGTCGAATCCACTATCTAGTCGAAGATTTGGTCCAGACCAAAGCCATTTAAATCGTCCCACGACATCCCCGTTGCAGAGTGTGACGCGGAAGAATGAGGCTGGAACTAAAACTAGTAGTAGTAGTGGTAGTGCGCCTCCAGATCGCCCTCGAGGGTTCACCAAAGTCGAAACAGGAGGTGGTGCGGGAGGGAAGACACAACTACACGCAATTCTAGATTATGATGATGACGATGAATACTACGAAGATGTTCCTGGATCAGGTAAATATGTTTCGAATGATTTCACTTACATTAATTATTTTCCTGATTTCTACCTTATGCAAGACAGATATTGTGGTCGATTCTGTTGTGCAAAATCTCTAAACTAAACTAATTTAAAATAGTGCTATCCATCTCCATCTAAGAACATAACTAAACTAATTTAAAATAGTGCTATCCATCTTCATCTGCATCTAAGGAACAGTTTGAAAAGGATAGCACTACTTTAAATAAGTTTAGTTTAGAGATTTTGCACTACAGAATCGACCACATTATGAGACTTTTTTAAAATGCAGTTAATTTATTTTTCATTTGGAATAGTTAAACCTCGTTATTTAGAACATGGCATAGTTAAAATTGGAAGGAAGCGTAGGTGCTTCATTGATTTCTAGTTCAGAAAGCTAAAATGAATAATGAAATGAATGAAACAAATGAAATTCACTAATTATTGCACCCATACAAACGTTAAGACACGTTACAATTAGATTGTTATCCGCTAAATAGTCTTAATACCAACCCACGAGACATTGAAAAGGCACGATTGGAACAATTACTTCCACTATCAGTCGATACTCGGTAGCCTTCGACTAGGCAAAGGCGTCAAACTGGAGCAAACTATATTATCACTAATTAACTACTCAACTTTAAGGAATTATAAACCACAAACGTCAATGCCTTGAGCAGGTATCGAGCTAGTCGTCGACACAAATTTATTTTTCCATTGACTTGGATTTGACTTGGATATTATTTACCGTAGTATCATAATATGCATCAGGAGATCTTGGCTCGATTAAAATGTCCTTAAATACCTTTACAGCTTGTAGGTACTTACTGAAATAAAACAATGTACAGACATAGGCAAATATGGCAGAACAAAAAAGTTTTGTTGTCCCCCGATTTTATCCAAAGTAACACCTGCTTGATTCAATACATAATTGTGCCTAGATTCTAGTCTTACTTATAATGACTGACCATTTCATGTACCTACTTTGTACAGTGTTAAATCCAGGGTCAGTATCGACTTCGAGAGTATAGCGTTATAGGTACTGAAATTGATCGCTCAGCTTCTACCTTAAGGCGACCCCTTCCGGACCATCCAAGTACAACGAATACGTGGTCTACTCTGCTTGCTATTTCGTCTAACGCAATCCTAGAAAAAGACTCATAGCGAAAAAAAAACGAGATAACGCCTGTGTCGTCAATCGCGCGTTCAGGAAAAGAAAATAGCGCGGCAATTTTATGAAACTTGTTCCAGGAAATACGTGATTTTGAAAAAGCCTTACAAGTATGTGCAAATAATGTTTGTTATTTCGAATCTTTATAAGCTGTACGAGGTTTCTATAGAGTTGTTTTTTTTTTACTTTTACAATATTATATGAGCTGAGCGAAACGACCAAAGTTTATGTAAAATTTCAGCAAGAATGCAGATTTTTGGAGGTTGGTACTGAATTTGTTGCTAATAAATTTTAATTTTTGTTTTTATACAAACCTAGATATAGTGTGCAAGGTACCTACTTGTTGAAAATGTATCAAGAAAAGTTTATTAAAGCGTCGTAATCGCGTACGAGCGTTTGTAAAAATCTACCGGGGAGGCCGCTCTTAACTCGATAATAAGGCCTTCGATTGCTTTAGTGCCGACTGAGTAGTGACCAATGCCACTCAGACAATGGACAGTCCACAGTGGACGTCGATACTAGTACATGAGCGTGAATGTCAACAAAGCAAGTGCGCTGTGCGACCGCGGCCCGCTAATCCAACGATATAGAAGTAGGTCCAATGTAACTCAGTGCGTTAATCATTCGATATGCCTTACATAATATTTTCGTAAGCAAAAGCAACGTACAAAACACGTCTTTTTGCTTTCATAGTGGGAAGAGATAAAGTTCTACCACAGAATACCATATGAAAAGTTCTATATGTATACTTTTTATACAAACTCAAAACTGAATTAAACCATTCGATAGCAAAAAGATCAAAAGTTTATAAGTTATTCACGGTATCACGACACTAAAAATAATAATTTTTATTAAATTATTACTTGATTTACAAGATGGATATGGCCACAGTCAGCTGCCATCATAGTTGACAAGTTTTGCAGACCCTTTAGAACAAGCAGGTTGGTAATCAGCCATGGCCGAAATCTCACACGAGACGAAACCTAATTTAGGAATTATAAAACATAGGAATTAATATAAAATATCAGATTGGGCTCTGTCGGGACTTGAACCTTCCGCTTAAATATCAAAGTCAAGGAAATCGTCATATATCTCCAATACAATTACTTACCTTGTGTAGATAAGAAACCATAACGACTAATACATATATTATATAAGCTGGTAGGTATATATATAATAGTATTGTCGGATACTTGTAATCTTGGTCATACTCATGTGTGATAGATATTTTCTTTAAATTCCATTGGTTTTCTTAAAGGTCGGCGTTAGAATATTTTCCGATCAACGTTAGACCAAACATTTTTAGTTAGATCTTGCTTCACCGAAAGCGAGTTTTCATAAACAAACGGCTATTAACATACGTGTTTATGTGCTGAGATTGCGTGTAACCGTCTTTACTCTGAGTCGAGCGTACAAAAACACCGGTTCCGACCTTGGTTTCACTTTCGAACAACGCATTATCTTCATATTTTTACGAATACTTCGAACGGTAACTTTTACGGTGTCTTACACGTGGAAAATAATCGTAATTATGACATAATCAAAACAAATTATTTAATTTTTAATATCTCGGAGTAATTTTACGGCACTACGACTCCATGGGTCCATGGTCTTCATGGCAAACAGGACTCGGTCAATAGCTTCATCTCGTTAAAGACGGGCTGACGCGTTTTTTGCGTAACGAATCAGCCTAGCTATTCAGCGCGGAAATGCAGCCAGTATTCTTGGCACCATTCCACGTGGGCAAGACTTAAGTTAGCGATAAGTTTTACTGCAACATTTTCAATAATCAAAAGTATTTTATGACTTTTTTAAATTACCAAATGTCTAGCACATTATTTCATCCGTCAGGTGGTTCGAATCGAAGAAAAAATCCAAAGTTAATTATCAGTTGCAACGAGCTACAACGAGCTAAAGCGATTTTTAATGACTTTCAGAGGGCTTATTCTGTAACGTACAGTTTGTTAGTTAGTAACCCTGACTGAGTTATTAACTAAGAAAACGGAGGCAAAAATCCTATTTTTGTATTCTTTTTGCACAAGTTAGCAGTTAGCATGGTATGTTGACATGATACCCAACCAACCTAGGTTGATAACTTGTGCAAATTTAATGCAAAAATAGGATTTTTGCCTCCGTTTTCTTAGTTAATAACTGAGTCAGAGTTACTAACTAACAAACTGTACGTTACAGAATCAGCCCTCAGGTTAAAGATCATAAAGACAGACTTTCAAATTGAAACGGCATGATATTTGGGTTTTTAATCTGAAGTAACTATAGGCAAGAAACACAATTAGATTTTTTTTTTCTCGATGCAAAGTTTTCCCAAAACTTGCTCCAAAATATCAAATTTTATCTGAAACTATAATGGATTTTTATGTATTTCGAATTAACATAATATTATTAAGATAACAGAATGAGAAAATAGGCTTACACTAGTGCTAATTCTGCTGTAAAAAATCTCTTAAACTAACCTGATTTAAAATAGTGCTGTCTATCCCTTTCAAACTGTTCCCTATGGAAAAGGATAGCACTCTTATATAAATTAGTTTAGTTTAGAGATTTTGTACAGCAGAAGCGACCTCACTATCTACCCACTTAAATATAGTAGGAGAAATTAGCGTACATGTGGATAAAACGCGTTTTCTTAAATTATATTCAATTCAAAAAAATAATTTGTCTACCTTTGGTATAAGTTACAAAACTCGTATAGTAAGTCAGATAAGGTTTGTATCTTAAGTTTTTTGATGGATGACGAATTGATAAAGTTGATGCAAATTTTGCTTACAAAGCATAGGTATTATACTTACGAACTGAGTAGTGCTTGCGTTAAGATTAGGTAAATATAGCATTTAAATAGTACTTTTTAAAGCCAAATTGTAAAAAAAGGTTTTACGGTATGTACCTACTTAATCTTATATCCTGCATTAATGACCATGAAAGAACGCTGTTAGGCAAAAAACAAGAAAAAGTACCTATACCTGAAGCCTATTTAGTCACAGATTGAGTATTTAACTTAAGATTTTAGAGTAAAACTAGCCGACTAAATAACTGATAAATTATTTCTCAATACAAAATTCACGAAATAAGTTTCCCGAGAAAACCTATATGACATACATACGAGGGTATGTGTATTTTTATATACAAACTAAAACATTGTAATTAGTCCTAAACCATTATTATACAGCCTAATTTTACTTGCAACTAGCTATAGTGCGATTGTCTCCCTTTTCGCGTTTTATCTCTCTTTCGGTTCGGACACTTTTTAGCGCTGACCCGTCATCCTTAGTATTATAATATATCTATGAATATACTACAAAAATTTCGCCGTTTCGGAGAAGTTTTGTTACAAACACTGTATTTTATACATACGTGCCTATGATGTATGAGATTTTATAATAGGAAAGGAGGAATATCGAATATCTTAGTGTCTTATCCAATATGGATATTTCCATAATTAATACAGTGTTTAAAAAATAGTGATTAGCATGAACTATCTTGTATGTTACCAACTCAATTTATACAAAAATCTGTTGTTTTAACAACATTCTTTATTTAAAACAGTGTCTAACATTTTTTATGAAGAAGGTATTTAGCATAATAGTATGGGTGCGATAGAAGGCTTTATTGGACACACACTATGAATAGCAAATTTATTGATATTACTTGTCGATGTTTAAATTATTTATTGGTCACGTGTAAAGGAATTCAATGAAAACAATGCATGGGAATCAATTCTGTACCTATCATGAGACTTTCTAAGAAATTGCTGCCGCCCATTGGCATTGCAATACTTGAATATAATATATCTAAACCAAAATCAATCAAGCCCAACCAATTAAAGTACATAATGAGATATTTGTAAACAACTCTACTAGAAGAAACATACAGAGTCAAAACGAAAATGCCAAAAGATATACATTAAGATGCCTCCACGGTCGGTGGAGGCGCTAGCTACAAAAAAATTGCAAATAAATAATCTTCCGTTATTTATCGCCATAATTATATTTGTACAGAATATATCGATATATTTATAATATTATTTTATAGCTGAAATAATAAAAGCTCGGCTAGGAATAGGTTAAGTTTATACCTGGGTTTGCACTTTGCATTATTGTATGTTCATACCATTTTATAAATATGAATCACTTAGATACTATCTCGTTTAACTGGGGTGGAATGTTTATTCGATTAACTTTAAGTTAACTTTAATCAAGTAGGAAGTTGTATTCAGATCCAGTAACGCGTCGGCTACATTTCGTGAAGTGAAATGTTTAAAAAGGTCATGAAATTTACGCACATAAGCAGACGATGTTGAAATTAATACATTTTTTGCGAACACTGAAATGCATGTTGGACCATGCACATGTTTTAAAGATGCAAGCCAAGCATCATCCGCGCTCTCCCACCGCACATGTAACACTTCACACATGACACAACATACTGAATTATAATGGGTTTCAACCAAATAACACCTGCTTCTATTCAACAAAAGTTATCTTCAAACGCCGAAACCAAATGATCGAATACAACAAATATCTTTCGTTACGGCCCTTTCAAATACCGACCTTAGTTTGGGTGACTATCGCTCTAGACCTGTTTCTTTGTGCACTGAATATTTAACTAGTTCAGACAAAGCTATAACGTGAGTCAAATAGGTTTTTGAATATTCTATTAGGACACCTTGAAGTTGTTTTATATTTTACATTTAGTTATTTCATACAAGCGCAGCAATAGACCGAAGAATTATCCACTTACTCACACTAAAATATTCCTAAACTTAAAAAAAATGGGCCTAGTGCGAGACAAGAAGACTTGTATAGTAATTAGAATAAGCTAGTGATAAGTTTTATTGTAAATAAAAAAAAAACATACAACAATATGTATATACAGGGTTATATAAAAAATACCAGAAATCTCTCGACACTTAAATGATATCATTAAAAGTAACAACTTTTGTTCTACAACTTTCCAAAATTTCGTATTAATTTGTGTCATACAAAAATTTAATAAATTATGTTATTTCTGTAACGTGACATTACACTGTGAAACGAAATACAGGTAATCAGCGATTATGACTGTCCCTGTTGCCAAACCGCTGCGACAGGTTAAGACATAGGCGGTGCTAATGAGAATGATAAAGATGCACAATACTCACAATAACTGGCGAAAGATTAAAGCTAAGCGCACACTGCGATGCGATTTTTTTTCGCAATCCGAATATTATACCTACGCGCACCACAACCTTTGTCGATTTTTTGTCGATCTTCCTGGCGCAGTGGCGCGCGCGCTCGGATTCGAGTGGAAAGTCGCGGGTTCGATTCCCGCCACGGGCCTCTTTGGAACTTTATAATTTCTAATTTTTCTTAGAACTGGACTGGTGGGAGGCTTGGGCCGTGGCTAGTTACCACCCTACCAGCAAAGAGGCACCGCCAAGCGATTTAGCGTTCCGGCGCGATGCTGTGTAGAAACCGTAAGGAGTGGGTTATACTTACCCCTTCCAAGTTAGTACGCTAACATCTTCGGCTGCATAATCACTTACCATCAGGTGAGATCGCAGTCAAGTACTAACTTGTAGTGTGTAAAACACCCACGATTTATTTTCGCACCACGAAAGACAGGGAGCAATCATGTCACATGAGAGAGTTGCGCTTGCGACTATTTCCGCAGTGCGCGGGACTCAAGTATTTTTCCATATAACACAAAATATTGACAAATTCGCATCGCACTTGCGAATATTAATCACATGCGATTATTTTTCGCAGTGTGCGCTTAGCCTAACGACGAAGGGGTGCAGCGTGCGAGGCGGGGAGGACGAATCACGGATCAGTGACCACGCGTGACTACAGAGTACTTACAAAGAAAGAATGTGTGCAAAATATTGAATAAGTGATATTTCTCAAAATATCGAGTTAAAACAAAAGTTGTAGAACAAAAGTTGTTACTTTTAATGATATAATTTAAGTGTCTAGAGATTTCTGGTATTTATTATATAACCCTGTATATTTTTTTTACTCTATACAAGTACTTACTTAAATGCGATCTCACCTGATGGTAAGTGATGATGCAGCCGAAGATGTTATCGTAGGTACTAACTTGGAAGGGTAAGTATATTTACCCCAACAGTTACTACACAGCATCACACGGGAACGCTAAATCGCTTGGCGGTGCGTCTTTGCTGGTAGGGTGCTAACTAGCCACGACCGAAGCCTTCCACCAGACCAGACCTGAGCCAATTTAGAAATTATAAAAATCAAAACTGTCCCGTGGCGGAAATCGAACCCACGACTTCCCACTCGAATCCGAGCGCGCCATTGCGCCAGAGAGGTCGTCAAAATCGTATATTAAGTAAACATGATTAATCGTTATAGATCACCTAACATCAGAAATGACTGACGTTGTGTGCAAATAACCATTTCAATGTATTCTCAGATCTCTCGTATACATTATAATGCTAATCACACTTCACACTAATATTATAAAGGCAAAAGTTTGTGTGTAAGTGTGTGTGTGTGTAAGTGTGTATGTTTGTAACTCCTTCACGCCGCAACTACTGAACCGATTTGGCTGAAATTTGGAACATAGATCAGCTTATAACCCGGATTAAAAGTTAAAACATGGCTACTTTTTATCCCGGGAAAATCCATATTTCCCATGGGATATTTAAAAAACCCTAATTTTCAAAGGTAATCTATAGCTACAGCTATAGGTAGATTACTTTGACAATCTTTCCTGAAAGTAGGTGTAAAGGTAATTGAAAAGGAAATTCAATTTTTTCTCGGGAGTAGAAAAAAATCGAATTTAACGCGGGCGGAGCCGCGGGCAAAAGCTATTTACGTATAAATTAGTAATGATGTGGAAATCCGAATTGGCATTGGCCTGATGAATCGGAAGCTAGGTCATCTAAAGTTTAATTTAGACTTAAAAAAATCTTATGCCAAGCTTTTAGAATTAGTCATAATCTTTTTATTATTTTATTATGCTAAGTGGTGATAATCAACACTCACTCACTCTTGGGAAATCTCCAAAAGGTCAGTGTGAAATTATAACTAGAAACCAAAGGACGTAGGTATTTATTTTCAAGTAACGATTTTTTGTCGAAAATTTTCGGTATCCAAAATGAAACTATAGACTATAGAGCATGTTATTCGGTAAATCAAAATATTCGAACCTAAGGTATTAGGTAAACTTGCTCAGAATTATTGAAATAATTAACGGTATTAGGGTAAACTAGCTCAGAATTATTGAAACAATTAACGGTATTAGGTAAACTAGCTCAGAATTGTTGAAATAATTAACGGTATTAGGTAAACTAGCTCAGAATTGTGGAAATAATTAACGGTATTAGGTAGGTAAACTGTAGCAGAACGTGGTTAGTGAAGATAAACACCAGATTTTATATGGAGAAAATACAAGTTTATTGTTGCTATTTTAGGATCTCAAAACAGAATGTCACAGTCAAAAATAAAAACGTATTCCAAACAAACTACCTTTTTAAAATTCAAATTTAGCCATATACAAAATAAATAAGTTTGTATATCCGACATAAACTAGCTCAGAATTATTGAAATAATTAACGGTACTAGTTCAGAATTATTGAAATAATTAACGGTATTAGTTAAACTAGTTCAGAATTATTAAAATAATTAACAATTACAAGTAGGTAATTTTATAACTCAAGAATCAAGATACAAATCTAAACACATCTTCACGGTTGTCTTTTAAAGTAGTTAAATGTGTCTCCCCCCAATGTAACTTCTAAAATAAGAGAATGATAAAACTAAAAAACCTGTCAAGTGCGAGTCGGACTCGCGCACTGAGGGTTCCGTACTACAACCGGAGGAATAAAACCATAAAAACCACTTTTCTTATCGAACCGCAAAACTAACTTTGTTTTTAGAGGTTTTATTGTAAATATCAAAAAACTACTTATTAGATCTGGTTCAAACCAATTTTCGGTGGAAGTTTGCATAGTAATGTACATCATATATTTTTTTTAGTTTTATCATACTCTTATTTTAGAAGTTACAGGGGGGGGGGGACACACATTTTACCACTTTGAAAGTGTCTCTCGCGCAAGCTATTCATTTTAGAAAAAAATGATATTAGAAACCTTAGTATCATTTTTGAAGACCTATCCATAGATACCCCACACATATGGGTTTGATGAAAAAAAAATTTTTGAGTTTCAGTTCTAAGTATGGGGCACCCCCAAAATTTATTACTTTTTTTTAAATTTTGTGTGAAAACCTTAATGCGGTTCACGGAATACATCTACTTACCAAGTTTCAACAGTATAGCTCTTATAGTTTCGGAAAAAAGTGGCTGTGACATACGGACGGACAGACGGACAGACGGACAGACGGACAGACGGACAGACGGACAGACAGACATGACGAATTTATAAGGGTTCCGTTTTTTGCCATTCGGCTACGGAACCCTAAAAATGGTTTGTACGAGATCAAGTATGTAGTTTTTTTGGTATTAACAAATAACAATTAACCTCAAAAAAACAAAGTTAAGTTTGCGGTTGGGTAAGAAAAGTGATACTTATGGATTAGGTACGGAACCCTCTGTGCGCGAGTCGAAATCCCACTTGGCCGGTTTTTCTTAAAGAATTTTTATCCTACTGTTTCGAGAGTCTAGACCATAGGTCTAGACTAGTGAATAATGGATAGATAGCCTAAACAAGATCTGAGCCGTGTCGTAAGCTCGTAGACGTTCCCAAGTGACGAAACATCTTCAGAGGCTGCGAGCTGTCGCCGAGTGTAGAAACACCTATTACTTATACGCTAGATTTATATGATCTACTTGTAATGCCTAGATTTCGGTTGTTCAAATATTTCGTAACAGAATTCGTATTTCATATCGAAATGTTTAAAAATTGTTAGCCCAATTATTTTGATGCTGAACTCTCTAAAAGCGATAGATTTACTCGCAATATCAAAATTGGATATTCAAAATGGTAAAAATGGAACGCTAATAGGATTACTTTCTTATCCGTCTGCTTGCCCTTTATTTCAGTCACTATTGAAGCTATCGACATGATATTTGGGAATAGTAGCCCAACGTCCTTGCAATCATAAAAAAATTTAAAATCATTTGATTTTTTTAAAAGGGTGAAACCGGAGCGTCGAAATTTCAAAATGAGTTAAAAAATTTGAGTAGGGTATCATATGAAAGGACTAACGTCCTTATATATTCTAAAGCAGATTTTTATTAATTTTTATGTATTATAGTAGGTATTTGATTCGTCAAAATGTCGAAGAAAAATACAGGTGTCCCCCTTATCTCTGAAGTTGACCAATAGAAAAATCTGAACTAATTTAATGTAAGTATATAGTTCTACAGGAAAAATAAAATCAACTTTCCATCTAGCTTGTTTTGGATACCTACTAATAATAAACTTCAAAAACAAAGTTAACTTTGCGGTTCCATAAGAAAAGTAATTAGTATGGTTTTACTTTTCTTGTAGGGAGTAGTATGGAGTAAGAACCCTCGGAATGCAAGTCCGATTCGCACTTGGCCAGTTTTACTTGGCTTTTGCGTAGATATACCTAATGTCAGCCCCCTGAGCCAATTGACAAATAACAGTACGTCGCGACGTATAGAAATGGAACAAATTTCAAATAAATGTATGTAGCTTTCAATATATTTAGTGACTCTCAACTAAGCGTCATCAAGTGTCAAAATAGCGATAGTTCGCATACATTTTTTTAATTTTGTTCCATTTCTATACGTCGCGACGTAACGCTATTTGTCACTCGGCTGAGGCAGGAAATGCAGGAATCACCGTTTCAAATGTCGATTATAATCAAAGTCAAACCCTTATGATTTTATAAATGGTTTCAGATTCTCGTCAACCTGCAGTGACACCTCTCCAGGGGCCCATTTTACTGCGCAATGGGAGCGTGCCCGTCGTGCCTCTGACGTCGTACCCTACGGTCAACAACGGCTCTTTTTACCAAATACCAGTAAGCAAGCTAGTGTCTTTGTTTCATACCACTTATGCTAACACCCCACCACAGTGGAGCCGAGAAACTGAGAAATATTAACCAATAGGATCGCACAAAATCAGAGGAGCGGTGATTTTGTGCAAGCCTATTGGTTAATATTTCTCCGGTTCTCGGCTCCGCCACCTCGTTTCGCTTTGATGGAAACTGGGAAAATCTTTAAGGTCCGGTCAAACAGCGGCACATGATATCCCACACTTAACACGTAACATATAAGTACTTTGTAAGGAAGACCCAATTTATCCCCCTTTTAATAAAAATAAAAATTATCAATCACCGATATAAACTTAAGAATATGGGCATCCAAACGATTTACGTAAACCCTTTACCTTACCTACAAGCAAACAGTAGCGCCATCTGTCAAAATTCTTTAGGTGGCTGCTGAACGAACTGTGACCTTACTGCTGGTGACAAAACAAGTGTTTTTGACACCGGGCCCACGTTGGGACTCTGTATTATATAAACCACGATTCCAAATTTCACGTCGATAGCTTTTACTTATACTTTACTGAAATTATCTTACTGAATAATCGAATGTGACAGACAGATAGACGGATGGACTGACGGACGGAGAAAGTCTCACCATAAGGGCTCCATTTTTACCACTCTAGTGTGGAACCCTAAAAAACGAAAGAGTTTTGTTAATTTCTGATTATTATGTCATAATAATATCGCCAGCTAAAGGCTAAACTCATACTTCCTGATACTGAGTAACAAAGTAATATTTTCCATAACTGCTTGTCAACGTGTCAACTTATGCCTATCAATTAGAGTTTATTGTCGCGGCAATGTTCTGATAACTTGAAACACTTTATCGCTATTGTGAATACAATCACTTAAAGACACGGAATAAGATAAATAAATCATAGGAAAATGCATGAAAGTCGAAAATTTTCGTAACATGATCGGCCTAGGTAACTTAACTTTAACTTAAAACCTGACCCTATTACTGACTTAAATTTTTCTCGGTCTGTCAGATAAATTTAAAACGTTCTTAAAAATCATCTCCACGCACACCCAGTCAAAAATAATAAGTGAAAAAAATTTCGTTATAGGCACCGATTAGTAACCTCAGGATATGGACATCCGAACGATTTGCGTAAACCTTTTACATACAAGCAAACAGAAGCGCCATCTGTCAAAATCCTATAGGTGGCCGCTGAGCGAACTACAGCGTGACCTAGTACTGTTGGTATTGTTGGCACCGATAAACTAGCGACATTTTTTCACGCCGTCCGCCCTCTCCAGGGTATATGTCATTGTTATAGATATTGTAAATATGCGTTGCTTATGCTTGTTCGAAAATCCACTTAGGTACTTCTTTGCTATCTTTTTGTGGCGTAACCTGAAATATTGGAAAACGCGAACGTTTATTCATATTTTATGGCCAAAGTTCACACATTTCTCGTAATCGCTGTTATTAATTATCACGAGTAAAACAGAAGGCTGAAGCCTTGAAGGCCAGTTAAAGTCGGGCAGTCGCAAGTCGCAACTTAGAGCAATTCGCAGAATCGTTAGCGCAAATAAATTTGCTTAGGCCGGTCGGGTCAAACAGCGCGATCTAACAATATTTATTATGATTGTGTTTAACACACACTGTTAACGGTAAAGGTTTCTCAATATGTGCAAAAGTATTTTATAAATCAGTGTCTTTAACCTATTTGTAATAATATGACCTTGAAAAAGTGTACAAAAAATGTTACTTTGAATAAATATATTTGATAAAAAAATTCAATTTTCAGTTATAAAGGTAGGTATGCAAAATAGTTCATTTCGAAACAAGTGTGAAAAGTACGAGTAGGTACGTCATTTCTCCAAGAGTCCCGGCTTGTTGACTTGACCCAAACCGTAGGCGCGAGTCAACAATATAGAGACGAGTGGAAATGACATTCTGCACGTGCATTGAATAACCTTATTTAATTTAATTTGCAAAAAAACAACAAAATAATGGCTCAATCTTACAAGTGGTATCGCGGACTTTCTTTAGGTAATTTAAAGGAAAACAATTCCATAACTCATGATTTAGGTATGCGTAACAGCGCATGCAACGGAAGTTCTCCAAAAGGATTTCTTTTCTCGTTTTTGCAACATTTTTCATTGATGCTTCGCTCCTATTGCTTATAGCATGATGTTATAATATAAGCCCATAGCCTTTCTCGATAAATAGACTATCCAAAGCAAAAATCCAATTCGGACCAGTAGTTCCAGAGCATAGAGATCCAAGAGGGAGCCCTCAACTTCAAAAGTGCGGCACAAAATACTTTGTCCAAATTGGCAAACCCGAACCGTCGCTACACAATTTTTCACGCACACTAGCATCCGCTCACCATACAAATTTTAAATTGACACACACACTACAAAAAAAAAAGCTGCCGCACTCACGGAGCTGTCTCTAGGAGGTAGGGCTCCATCTAGTCGGAGTGGATAAATATGTATGATAGATATGTTCCAGAGATTAGCGCGTTCAAACAAACAAACTCTTCAGCTTTATAATATTAGTATAATTAACCGCTTGTCATTTTTGCGTCATTACGAATTCCTATAGTAGGTACTTATGAGCACAGTCTGCGGTCATTATCAGATAATGAGCAGTATAGTATGAGCATAGTATGAGTGCCATTTTAAATGTCACATAACTGTCACAAGGTTGACACTTTGACGTGACTACCGGCAGAATAGTTTGAGAGCTTACGGTCAATAGTCCAATTTGAAATATCATTCAGCCTTTGTTAATACTGCTTGGTATTTATAAGGAAAACGATACTAATAAAATACCGACAGTTTTGGAACCGAATGGTTTATCCCGAAGCGATGGTAAGAGACCAGACGGTATGACGCTCGTTCCATGGAAGTTGGGTAGGTCGCTTGTTTGGGATGCGACTTGTGTAGATACATTGGCTGCATCCCATATTCAGGCGACCTGCTCCAAGGCAGGTGCGGCGGCGGCCAGCGCTGAACGGGCCAAGAGGGGCAAATATGAAGCTCTCGATGGAAGCTTCATATTTGTGCCTTTTGGAGTTGAGACCCTGGGGCCGTGGGGCCCCGGTGCTCGTTCCCTTTTTGATGACATTTCAAAAAGGGTGATTGAGTCTACCGCGGGGATCCAAGAGCTGGCAGCTACCTTGGCCAAAAAATAAGTTTGGCTATCCAAAGGGGCAATGCTGCCAGCATTTTGGGTTTAATGCCTCGCTGCCTTGGCTTCGATGAGGCTTTAGCTTAAATTTTTATATCAATTTTATTAATTTTTAATCTTTTACTGTAATATTTATAATTATAATCGTTTGTAATAAATTTTAATAAAAAAAAACGATACTAATTAAATTCTAATTGTGATTTTCTACATTTTCATAATTCAGTAAAAACAAGTCGCGCTATCCGGTAGCCTATAGATTATTATTCAACAATTAATTAAAATAAGTAAACCTCAATAATAAAATTAAAATTTATTAAACATTACTGCCCCGTGGTAAAAACACTTTTTCCAAAAAAAAATATAGCCTACGTTACTCGGAATGATGTAAGGATATTAACGATACCCTACTGCACTCACTCTCTCCTGTCACTCCTTTTTATTGGGCAGTAAAAAGCTCTTATTGAGCCTATAATATTATTATATCGGGTAATGTTGAGAGAAATAAATTGTAGTGTCTACTTTATTGCCTATAACTAATAAGTAGTTTGAATACCTAGGTATATGGGCAAAGTATCTTGTAACTATGTAGGTACCTACCTAATACATTTAAAATTACACAATTTAATAGAATATTACCGACTATACCTTGTCGTTAACGCACACTGAGTAATTGAGTATGTGTATTATATATTTTATTAATGAACATTAAGTATCAGTTATCACCTTGTATTAAAAGCAATTGTGCTGTATAAATACCTACTATTATAAACAGATATCGGTGACTTTGATGGAATTGATTTAACTTGATAATAGATGTACTTACTTACTCGACTACAATGTTAATACTATAAAATAACTCGCTGACCCGGCAAACGTTGTTTTGTTATTAGGGATATAAAAAAAAAAAATAGCGACCTACTCTCTCAGACTTAATTTTAAACGTACTAGGTTAAGTTAGATTGACTGATAGGTTAGGTTGGTTTGAGATTGGTTAACAGTTAGACACGTTTATGTGTCTCTACTCTCTAGCCCGTACCTACCCAGATATTTCTATGAATGATCTATGCCCGTTAGACCAGGGTAGATCCCTTTAAAAATAATAAAAAGTGAAAAAAAATTACAGTAGGATGAAACCCATTAGAAAAGGAGGGGAATATGATCAAAATGAAAGCAAAAATAAATTATGGTCGATCCAAGTTCGGGAACAGGGGGAGGGGGGGTTTAATGGTAAAAAATGGTTTTCCTTGATTTCCGGCAAAACTACAAGTCCTATGGAAAAAAGTTAAATGGCAAAGTTGTAGGTAATAAAAAGATCTACAACTTTTGTATTTGCAATAATTTTTTCACATAACCTCAAAGTTTAGGTGAAAAATTCAAAAAACCAAGTTTTTGTTTTTTTATTTAAGTATATCTTTTTCAAAAAAAATTTTTCTACGAAATTTGGTGAAAACTTACCTTATTATGTCCCAAATACACTGTAATTTATTTGATTTAAAATATTGTTTTTTTTCACCTTATTTTGAATTAATATCGAAAAAGCACCCTAATTTTCAATCGAAAATTCTGACGTCAAAATATCAGCTTTTTTTCAAAAAGTTGGTATGTTTTCTGTTCGTTAAAATCTCTACTTTCCGATGGTGAAAAAAAATACATGTTAATATTGTAAAACTTCTCAGAAAATGCAAAAAAAAACAAGGTAGGTACTTAAAAATCTATCGCTACTACCGGGAAGGTTTACATGCTAGCGGGCGTTACGATGCATTTTTTGATATAAAAACATCAATTTTATATTATTATTGTGTGTATAATATTATAATTATTAAATTGGCGAAATGGGCGTCTTATTCGTTTTCTCACTTCTAAGTTTACTCATGAATCGAAGTCTAAATAGGTATTTTGTACAAGTATACATTTCTGATGCATCCAGCATCCGTAAAGAATTATTTATTAATATAGTAAGATATTAAACCATTGCGCGATGAACCTACTGTGGATAATTCAATATTGCATTGTGATTTAATTTCACACGTTCAAGTACCTGCGTATGTGTCATTCATTATCTTAAAGTGCTTGAGGAAAATCAAACTAGTGCGAGAAGATTTATGTCATAAACACATAGAGGCAGGTCAGTACAACAGAATATAAAATAATATGTCACATATTCTAGGTTTAACACAATATTTTGTCCTCTTGTACAAACTTGAAAAGGGTACGTAAAAATTGAGCTTTATACTTTTAAATAAATTTAGGTACTATTTTATACACCTTTACTACATGTTACCAACCCAAGTAACCACAACCCAAACTCCATAGTCGCTGGTCGTTCTTACCTGTAGGTATAGGGAAACTTTCAGCTTTTATAAAATAGCGAAGGTCTGAGAGTCGTGGGCTCTTGGGGTAATAACGAAATTATAATAATATATAACACATTTTTAATAACTTACTCGCTAGGCCTTAGCTAGGTCTTAGTTAGATTAGCCTAGGCTCGCTAGGTCGCTAGGGTAATATGTTTCATTTGTCCAATCCGATCATCGTAACCGTAACGCCTACGCGTATCCTAATTTTGGACGGAGATGATACGCAATTATCATGATACGCAGTCTAGATACGCCGCTTTGATATACTCAGTTCTCTCATCTGTTAAAACTATAGGTACGCGATATAATATGGCCCCATTCCATGTACTTACATTAGATTTTTGACCGAGCAGGTATTTTTATTTAATAAAACTGAACTTATAGTGATTTCAGACTGAATAAAATAATAAATAAATAAATCTAGAGTAATGTTATTTTCTATATACTATGATACTATCCATAACGTTTGACCAAAAAGTAGGAAGTTTCATTAAACATGAATGAAAGTGTGGTTCCTCATTCTAGGGAATGCAAAAGTAAAATACATACCCACCTATATTGCGCTGGCGCAGCGTAGGTAGGACTGGCAGGAAATGTCCGCTCGACCGACGACCACGCGTACAGTTTAGGGTTCCGCATCACAATGGTAAAAATGGAACTCCTTTGATTTGCAACTTTGTCCGTCGATCCGTTTTTAAAAATAATATTTTTTTATTTGATTAGTACACATCTAGGTAATTATAGGTAAATCACTTAAATAACTGCATCTATCTATATCTATCATAGCTTTTAGCGTATGATCCTTATTTACAATTATAGGATTTTTAAGTTCTTACCTACCAATGATCTACTTTTCCGGTTTATGTATATTAAGTAGAAACCCATAGAAACTTAGTAATTTCAATGAATCATATTTCCTTTCAAACTATAGTGCGTTCTTTCTCTTAAATACTGCCTTTAAAAAAGGTCAAGGTATGTAAAAATCTATAATGAAAAATATAAAAACTTTATAATATTTTGTTATAGTAATGTCACGTGCCATCAGTAGCAGCTTAATGCTTAAGCTACTAAGTGAAGACTTAGTCACAACTCACACGACACGCGTGGGTGTAAAATAAAGTATTTGAGACGATTTATGAGTGCATTAATCTGATTTAATCTTTTTAAAACTAAACATTTTTCCAACCGTGTAAATTTATGCCATCTAAAGTTTCATTTTGTGGGGGCGGGTTCTCAGTTGAACAAAATTATTTTTTATGAATTATAATTTTATACATGAGCATACTTACTATGTTAAGACTAATTGTATAAATTATCTTTTTGATTAGTGTTTTACACACTTAGGAAATAATTCCTATAAATTTAAATACGAATCAAAATTTTTCACTCGCAGCGGGATTCGAACCCGCGTCTCCCATCTCTCGCGGCTGGGTGCTCTGACCGCTGAGCTATACGAGCCTTATCCCCCTGCGATGAAATTTTCGATTCGTATTATTAGGTCCTTAGGTCCTTCGGTCAGAGCACCCAGCCGCGAGAGATGGGAGACGCGGGTTCGAATCCCGCTGCGAGTATAAATTATGATAAAACATACTAAGTTGGTAAAAACGTAACAGCTACATAGGGAGCAGGTTTTTCGCAATAGTGCTTCAGCCTTTTGAATGTTTTCTGTAAAAACATATAACATGTTTTTTCTCTTAGATGCTATATTTTGTGTATAACACATAGCAATAGAAATGATTCTAGATACTAGGTCATTTATCATCACCGCATCGCCCCCATCAGATAAACTTCAGGTGGGAGAATTCTTAGTATGTTCCCATTTGACATACGTGAGTGATTTATAAGATAGAGCAATGATATAACATGCCCATATTAGTGTATAGTAACAGAGCGTTCACCTTGCTCCTCGGAACCAAGGGGCCAACCTTTAATAACTAACTATCAAGATAATATATCATCTCGTGTTCGCATCGCACGATTTTTTTAGCAAAACCTTGAACTATATTCGCTTAGATAAATAGTTAGGTCATGCATATATGGAGCAGATGGAAAGATAAACTGACATTTTTGAGGACAAATTTTTTGCTTATGACTGTAGTATTTTTAGTATTTTCAAGCAAAATTTTCAAAAGGTAGGACTTTAAATATGAAAATTACCTAGAACTTCTTCAATTTCTCTCACTGCGTCGTATTTCTCATTACTGATAGTAACCCCTTCCACCGAACCTTTCGTGGACGTTCGTGTCGAGTGCGGTGCGGATTTGATCCGACCAACGCATCGGGCTCTTTCCTTCCACTTTGCCGGTGACAACCATCTTCTCCAGGTTGCCACCTTCCCTTCGGGCGATGTGACCGAAGTATTCCAGAATCCTCTGTAGACGGTTGATAGCCTTTTCGTTATTCTGAGGTGTCTCAAGATCGTTGCGTTGGTTCTATGTGCTGTCCATGGGATCCTAAGCATCCTTCTCCAGCACCACATCTCGAAAGCGTCCATGCGTTGCCGATCAGCTTCCTTAATCGTCCATGTCACAGTATCATACCTACAGAAAAATCGGGCATACAAGTGCACGAACAAGATGCATTTTGGTGTTAATAGAAATATGTCTGTCCCCCCAAGTCTTATGCAGCTGAGACATAGCAGGAAAGACTAATTTTGCTATAATCCGCTTCTTGAAAAGATTCTGTATGGTATAATATGCAGGAACACTGCCCACATGAAACACCACACACAATTTTCGAACACTTTCTTCGACGCTCTTGACACTAGCACTATCCCTTCCTTGCCTTCTTGAGACAAAGCACTCTTGGCCATTCCGATACGCCTTCGAATTTTGACCTCACATGACCCAGTGTTGCTGATGTTGGAACCCAGGTAAATAAAGTTCTCTACAGTTTCAAGATTTAGTAAACCAGTGAGTTCCAGTTTTAACCACGATCAATTAGGTAACATTCAAATTATATGAGTCTTCTTCAGTTTATGCTTAAACAATTATAATAGCTATTTTGAAAAAGTAATAAACGTCACTTTTGTTCATTTATTCACAACTAGAAGTAACTACATTCACAACTACATACGCCCATGTTGCGCAAAATGACACTTCAAGTTTTTTTAGCGTTTTTAGTTATACTTTCAATCTTCGAAAAATTCGCAATAACAATATTATTTATACTCTTCGGTAGTATGGAAAAGCAGCAGCATGAAGTTTTATGCCTTTTTTTCTATTGCTACGTTTTTGGGCCTGCATAGTAGTATAGTCCCAACTCCCATGGACGGGGGTGAACCACCATTTTTCGGTTTTTGGGCCCGTTACTATTGAGCTAAGTATTGAGACTTAATTGACATGATTTAATCGTAATGTGTTATGCTAATGACTAAGCTAATGGCCCGAATACAAAACATGGGTAGGTACATAATTAACTTAGGTGTCATGGCTAAAACCTAGTTACTAGGTAGGTACTTATCAATTATGAGCCTTGATAGTTGATACGAATAGAATATCGCAGCCTTGATCATAATAATATCATTAAATACAAATTTGAAAAAATAATAAAACAAGGAGGCTAGGTTGATTTAAATATATACGTAGGTACGTAATTAGTTAAGTAAAAGCACAAAAAGAATAAGCATGTGTAATTAAAACATGCCAACAATTAAAAGCTTATATATTTTCATTCTGATTAATGTTTTGGGCTTGCATAGTAGTATAGTCCCAACTCCCATGGACGGGGGTGAACCACCATTTTTCGGTTTTTGGGCCCGTTACTATTGAGCTAAGTATTGAGACTTAATTGACATGATTTAATCGTAATGTGTTATGCTAATGACTAAGCTAATGGCCCGAATACAAAACATAGGTAGGTACATAATTAACTTAGGTGTCATGGCTAAAACCTAGTTACTAGGTAGGTACTTATCAATTATGAGCCTTGATAGTTGATACGAATAGAATATCGCAGCCTTGATCATAATAATATCATTAAATACAAATTTGAAAAAATAATAAAACAAGGAGGCTAGGTTGATTTAAATATATACGTACGTAATTAGTTAAGTAAAAGCACAAAAAGAATAAGCATGTGTAATTAAAACATGCCAACAATTAAAAGCTTAGATATTTTCATTCTGATTAATTAAAATAAGTCCCGATAAAACAGATAATGAAGACATTAAGATATCATTACGAGTAACTAATAAGGAAGCTTGTCAATTGAAATGCCTAACATGCTCATCAATAGTACAAACCAACAAGCATCTTATTTGCATGCCCACGCGTCTTAATAAAATCCTTCGCATAGTAATTAATGCAGCTTTCACTACTGTTTTAAAGATCTTTGGTGTTTCAAAACGAGTTGATTATATACATGTGTTTCTTTATGTACAAAGGGATTCCGATTGTTGAGTGTAAAAGTGTATTGAATTTTGGATTTTTTTAGTAGAGTGAGGAGTTCTAATCTCTTTGAACTCGTTAGCGACCAAATTGTAACGCCTGTATGATTATAGGATTAACTGACGCAATAAATTAAATATTAGATACTAGAGCTAGAGAAATTTGAATGAGAAGAAAGAAGAATGAATTACAAAAAACGTCCATTACTTTTTGTACTTTTTCAAATGAAAACTAGTATGAAAGAACTAGAATTAAAGAAAATGAATCAGATAAAAATTGTAACCTATGTTGTGAAACATTCCAGTAATGATACCAGTTGATAAAAAGTAATACAGGAAGCTATGAAGCGAGGACAAAAATTACTATAATATTATGAGCTTAATACTCGGCTAAATGGTATTACTCTAGCAAGAATTTATTGTCATGTACCTTGACTTTAGTCTAATGTTAGAGAACCCATTCCGCACATGAGTCATTAGATTACCAGTAAGCCAGTAACCAAGTTTATAAGAGCACCTACGTCCTACGTGGTTAGAATTGACGTATTATGCGCACAATCGGAACTGAATTATTTTTTGCGAATCTGTGCCATATTTGACCAACTTAAAAGCCAAAGTGGCATACAGAATGATAGATTCGTAGGCAGCTGCAAGCTTTGTTTTAAATACTTCGGAGATTTCAATATCGCGGTTTGCATTTCAAATAACTAAATTATTATAAATACACGTTAGGCTCAAGCATAGTGTTGTTTCGATTATAATAAATAGATCATCAAAACTAAATATAGATACTCAATGTATACTTCTTTAAGAATATTTATGATTTTTCTAAAGTAGTTAAATATACTTGAATAATTAAGGTCTACAAAAAGCTTAACGGTGTAAGTTTAAAGCAGACAGAACCCAAAAATTTAAAATGAAATCTAGGTTTTATTCTCTCGACTGACGGACATGAACAAAATTCATTTTAAATTGCTTAATAACCAGCTCTTGCTAAATCTATCTCGATCCACTTTTTAATTTTATTTTATTTTACGTAATGGAATGAATCGTAAATCATTATAATACAGATAATTAAAAGTTTAATGTTCATCACAGTTTAATTTATTGATCGATCGACATAGCTCACATAGCAATGTCTAAAATTTTTCAAAGGAGATCGTAAAACGGTTTTACGATCTGAGTTGGTACATGTATATTTTAATTTTACACACATTAATTTTACATAGTTCGGTGTGATATCGCACAATCTCAATTGATTCCAGTACTATTTTATTTATATCACAGGCAATATTCATCTTAGTATGCTAGGGCGCTTTTATTCGATAGAGTGTACGAATAGGTATTACTTATATTAAGACGCGTATTCGCGGTATGTTTCGAACCCATTATGATTCTCGACACTCGTATCGTTTCCTTCACATTGTCTGATTTGCGGAATGATAAGAACAGAAGTCTGTGCATGAATACGCGAATTCATGTCATACTTATCTGCTATTTGAACTGCGCTTCTAATTTTAACAGTAGGTACAATATTATGCACCTTGTAACTTTCCCTAGGATACGTAACTCTACTCTATAGTTCGTTATACTCTATAGTTGCGTATCTCTAATCTGAATCTCTCGTACCTAAGTTGTAACTTTCGAGTAGCAAAACGTCACCTTACTCCCGTTAAAGGCCTACAATTGGTCACGTGGCAAGAAAAAACAATTGGTCTGCGTGGTCTGCACCTCTCAGAAAAACAAGGTTTTCGACCACAGCCCTCGTGTTACTACTCTAACTAGCTGTAGCATGGTATGAATCTTTCTTCATAGTTGGATAGCGTATAGTTTGACAGGACAGGAGACGAACAGTTCCTCGTTTTGTGAGAGGGGCCGCCATAAAGAGTCTTCCCCGTTTGAAAAAAAAAACAATTGATCAACTACAGTGGCCTAGCGCGGGTTATAGCATAGCACAGATTTCAGTCCCGATGTACTCGTAGCATACCTATAGTTTAACAACGTCACGATGCTAATATGACCGGATGTATCTTAAGATCTCGAGCTCAAATCACTGTATGATATCAGGTATGTACGTGTAGTACCTACAATTACAATGGTTGGCGAATAACGTCTTTTTCGCAGGCCGCTTACCAAGCAAGCAGCGTGTTGCTATAAAATTCGTTTATATATTTTAGCATTCTAAGAAGTGGGACGTGTTAATTAAAAAATTGAATCCGGCAGACCAATGGCTAGACGGAGTTTTTGTTATAAAAATGTGAGTGATAATAATATTTTTATGTTACTTATTAATTTATAATGTGTAAAGGTAGTTTGTAGGTACTTACCTACTCATTTTATCATTTATACATAAAATATCATAAAACCGATTTATACCTATGTTATGAGATATTTTTTGCTTTCAGCTGGAGACGTGAAATTTTTATGACAATAATTAAATTGAACTGAATTAAACTGAATTAGTTAAAATATAGAGGCTTTAGATAGATACGTTTTATTTTCTTAGTGTTTCATTTACCTACTTATTAGGATTTGAAGCCATTTCATAGTTTTTGTTAAATATGGAAGCTTTCCAGTATAAGACTAGAATATATCTACATATTATACTTTATTTATTATTATTTGCCCTATATTTATATGTTTATTCTAAATTGTTGTACCAATACCCACATACTTTCATCTCAGTATATATTGCGAATGGGTAATGAATAATTAAATTAGATATATCAAATTCACACATACTTACCTTGTGGTCTGGGAGCATGATGACAATATGACTATTATTTTCACACTCTTTTTCTCTAATTTCATTGACTATAAGGACCTATTCGATTTTCAAAGCTGACGCATCTTTAATATTTTAACTACCTACTATCTAAACTGCAATCATCTGACATATCTATTAGAAAATATCTAATATTATGTAATACTGTTCGGTATGATTGTTAAATGTATGAAGCATCATATTATGATATTATAAACACTGGTTATTAGGCTGAACAATGACAAACCCACACGGATTTACCAATGTTATGAGGGCTTAACTGATACGAATCTCAGAGTTGATGGCGCTTACAGGATAATAGGTACGATGAACGTCCAAAATTATAATATTGTGCTGGCTATCATGCTTAATAGGTTGGGGGCTTAGAGGTAGAGTTGTAGAATTAGAGTTAGAAACGTTTGGGTAGACCCACAAATAAGCAAAGTTGAACTGCACATTATACCTCGGTAATTACCTACCTACCTATAACCTATGGAGCTAATGAGTAATCGATAACACCGAAACCCAATCAAATTATATTCAACGAACCATATAAGACAACATTTCTATACCCTACAAGATAATTTAGTAAATTAATTCGTGATCAATTATTACTACCTAACAATTTCTCGTGATTTTGGAATCGTCCTGTGTGGAATGGCAACCTTTACAGAAGTAATTAGAAGCCTTTACTTGCTCGGTACATGTTAAGTATACTTGACTGAGTTGTGTGCTTCCTCTACTGGAATTGGTCAACAATTTTTTTGTGAATTAATCCAAAATCTTAGAATTTATTGGATGGGTAGTTTTAAAATATTTTAAAGTTCTTAGAGGTTCAAGTGAATCAGGTGTCAGGCCTTGTCAACCAGTGTTTGGCTTCAAAGACACGCGACCACGCGACTGAAGATATAAAAGCGGCCCACCTTTGCAAGCAATTAACGCCTACATATATGTCTCTCACTTTTCCTTGACTCAATATCATCGACACACGTGGTTAGCACGTGAGTTTTGCTTTGGACTAGAGGGCACATAAATTAAAGCCTCCTTAGATAACCCCTATTTCTGTTGGTGAAACCTAGACAGTAGTTTTCGTGATAATACAGCGAACAGCGAACAAAAGGAAAATCCTGTAATTGAATTAAAAATTAACGCTATATTGTGACGTCAAAATCGATCAGGTGCGTGTTTTCGGTATATATTATTAATAAAATAAATAAATAGTTCTGCTATAAAATTTGTAGAAAGAGCTTGCTTTCTATTGATTACAAAAATCAATAATCCAAAACTCTGAAGACGTATACCATAAATATTCAACCTAAATCAAAGCTCGTTACTCTACCTACGTATTCAATGGTGTTAAACTAGCATTAGCTTAAAGCTAACTTTAGGTTAACCGTAAGTTTATAAACCAAACCAACTGATTGACGTAATTGTATCCGTATGTAATTATTGTTATACAATATACACACGCATGTGATAAAATCACGTCCTGGTAAACTGTATTAGAATGTACCATTATAAAGCATGTTGTCTTATTTTTTTAGATCTTGTGGACCGCCCTGTCTCTGGCCTTGGGGTACGAGCTTCAGGGTCAAATAATCCGAGGAGTGCCGTGCGTCAAGCGTAACTTTCAACTCTATTGTCCAACCGCGGGCAACACTTATCCTTTGTAAGTGCTCATTGTTTCGTATCAAATTTGCATCCGTGGGCTCATTGCTTGCGTATCTTTCTTTTCTTTTGGTAATTACATAATTGATAATTACACACTGTATTTTATTGCAATCGCCTTCTACTTTATGTACTTAAGTATCTACACTTCCGTAGTTAAAGGTGTAGCTTGTCTCCATCTATCTATTTCTGTCAGTAACTATTTCAGTTCAGACTACGCAATCTAGTCACAAAAACGTCCTCCTACATCACTACAGTAATATAATAAATAGATGAAACGAACACACATTTGGATTCAGAAACTGAGTCCAGATAATATCCATAGTATAATTGACACGTATCATGATCGCCAGGTATCGCATGATACGCAGTCTCGATACGCAGCTCAGAAATCTCAGACTATACGATACGCGATACGGCCTATTCCATATCGATGTTTTTCACTAATCACCATATATGAGATGGAGCGTAAATAGATAATAATAATATTTAATATGACGCGGAATATACTCATAGAAAAGATTACAAGATTTCATTCAATTTTTTTTTGCTGAATATAGTTTACATCTTGGTTCTTAGACTAATAAAAGTCCTCACATATTCGACTGACACTTCAGTATGCAAATATTAATCATAACATCCTAACATTCATAAAACTACTAAATGTTAGTATGCTAATTAGTTCCTACGTAAACATAGTCCTAGACATATTTTCCGATACAATATGATTTTTATGGACAAAAATACAAATTTTTATGGAATATGGTCAAAATTGCGATACGATAATATGATTTTTTTTAAATGTTTTATGCACGAAGCATATGGGGATTTTTCTGTTTGTTTCAATTTATACTTGGTGTGGCATAATCGCGAATAGTTATTTCTTTTATTGTCCTTCCTCTTTGTCTATACTGATTAAAAATCGTGATATCCCTTACATTCCAGAGACAAGATCGAGACGTTCATAGACGAGAACAAAGCGCTAATCAAACGAATGTACGGTTCGTTCACGATACCTGGAGGGAACAGGGTGCGGAGGGCGCCTGGCGTGCCTGACATGCATTCTGGAGACTCGTACTTTCGCCACGTGAGGCAGGCGGCGAAACCGCCCTTGCCTGATGCGCAATCGGTTAATAGCACTGGACGGTACGTAACTACATATCTGATATAATAACTAGCTGACCCAGAAACGTTGTTTGCCATTAGGGATATAAAAATAGCTTACGACCTACTCTCAGACCCAACGAACATACACTGAAAATTTCATAACAATCGGTCCAGCTGTTTGGAGGAGTTTAGTAACAAAGAATGGCACGAGAATTTTATATATTAGAAATAGAGATTGGATGATATGTGCAAAATATATGAAAGCGAAGAGAACGTATAGTGGCATGACCACAGATGTGCCTGATATTATGCATTCTGGAGACTCTCAATGAGAGACATCAGATAGTTATTGTCTGACGAGCCGTTTGTCAACAGCAAAATGTATCTAATTAACGTATAATCACGGTATCTGGGGCCTGAGCCACATTGAAATTTTGAATCGATACGAAGGTAAGAGCATTACCGTTAAATTGATCACGTGACGAATCAATTCAGTGATAACACTCATAAATTTTACGTAAGTACTCCTGAAAATTGGGTGTTAGAACACAAATTATAATTAACCTACTTCATTCTAGTAATGTATCTATTCCATAACAAAAAAAAAAATTTCCAACTTGACACAAAGCAATGCCTGTTTCAGGATAGACGCGTGCGAGAGTAAGACAGAGATCATGACGCCGTACTGGGCGCTAAACTCTGCGAGGAAGCTGCGCGCCATCGTCAACACGATGCATTTCGAGCAGGCAATACACCAGGAAGTTTGCAGGTAAGACTTGCCGACTTCCGCAGACGCACGTGGCGCCGAAGGTTCCATGGGGCCATATATTATAGATGTTTCACTCCACGACGTCGCGCACCACTCGGTCAAAATCGCTATAGGGATTTTAATTCTTTACTCTATCTATGAGCTAGGAATATATCCCACCGTGATAAAAAATCGGATATCTACGCGTGTTCGGGTTCTTAGGCAGAACTGTGGCGCCATCTATTGTGAAACGTTACAGTTTCAATCAAATTTTTTGAAGGTCCATTATTTCAAAATGGAGAAGGCTTCGAACCAGAAATGACACCGTGCCTTTTTTACTAAATATTTCTTTTCCAGATACTTTGGAATTACCTACGTTTTATGAGGGAAGACATTCCAAAGGAATTGGCATGCCTTGCACTATGCTTGCACTCATTATAATCTGTGATTCTGTGTCTGTGATAATATAATGTTCTCAAAAGTGTGTGTTCAAGCGTGCCTATCCACGCTTGCCTGTGCGGCTGGCTAGCTGTGGTCACTGATCAAACTCTATCTTACTAAGAGTAGATTTTTAAGTTAAAAAAAGAGTAGATTTATAGTTATACTAAAAATCTACTCGCTTTTATCGCTTCGCTTTTAAAATACCTACCCAAATGTTTTTGCCCAATTTTAGGTACGAGTATTTTTACGTTCCCATTCTGACTTTTCTAACTTTATTTTCAGTAAAAAATCAACGTCGCGATGTTCCGGGGACTGCGGCTGTGAACAGAAGTACAAATGGCACAGGTTACTGGCCTACGACCCGAATGACGATTGCGCGGGAATTTTTATGGATTGGTTTTTGTTTCCATCTTGCTGCGTTTGTCGATGTAAACCATAGACTAAAATATAATTCAAATTGTCTTTGTAGATAAAAAATAGTCATAGACAAATGTATTTTTTGTACGTAAAATGACATTCAAAATTGGTCACCTTCCACATTCTCATGGATGTCATTTTCATTTTTTTATTTTAATACCTACCTACTGTGCCTACCACAGACCAAGGAATAACTATATATCGTCGATACCAATTGATTGAAAAAATTATACCTACCTATAATTTGGTAGGTATGAGCTGGTGCACTTTATTCTCAGATTAAGTATCCCGGACTTTTTATGTTTAAGACTAATATGAGAGCTATTATTTTTTTTTTTTTTTTTTTTATTGTGGATAGGTTTGCGCTTGACGACAATCATGCCTGATGGAAAGCAATGATGAGGTCTAGGATGGAGCGCGCTTGCCTAGAAAATGCCTATTCACTCTTCTCTTGAAGGCACCTAGATTGTACTTGGCTGGAAACACGGAGGCTGGAAGGGCGTTCCACACCTTAGCGGTTCGTATCAGAAACGTGGAGGAAAAACGTTTCGTGCGAGTTTGTTGGACGTCAACCACATAAGGATGCCACCGCTCTCGGCGTCTTGCAGTCCTATGGTAGAAAGGTGAAGGAGGTACAAGGTTATGTAGTTCCTGAGCACACTCACCAAAGTATATCCTGTAAAAAACCGCTAAACAGGCAACGTTGCGCCGATGTTGTAAGCTGAGCAGTTTTGCCCGCGTTAGCGATTCCTTGCCGATTATTCTGCGAGCGCGGCGATCAACTGAGTCCAATGCATCGAGCTGATACTTGGCAGAACCATCCCAAAGGTGACTACAGTACTCCACGCCGGAACGCACCTGTTACGGCCCCTTGCCTGTCCAGACGAGGGCTCAGTTCCCGGGCCCATAGAGGAACGAGCCCGGACAGGTCGAGGGGGGACCGACTAGTGAGACTACACGGGATCACTAGTGTACGATCAGTCTCGGGTCGGATGACGGCATCCAATCCGAGTCGGATAGTAATCGAGTCTCACTAGTCGATCAGTGGAAATAGTAATCAGCGACTTTTACTAGACTACTACGGCAATCGTCAACTCGGGCAGCGACAGCCTTCGACAATAGAATCACATAGACAAGAAAAATAGAAGGCCACTAACCTGGTTGATGCATGCGACGATACTCGATGCGACGCCCCCTGTAGTGGATGTGGGACAGTATGTGGCGTGAAAGTGTGAATGTGTGTGTAGGTGTGTGTGTGGGGCTTGCAACCGTAGGGCCTCTGCACCAATCAGCTCCCAGACACGTCAAACACGAACACAGCTCCAATCGTTCGTTCGCCTCCTATGAGTGGAGTGCTCAATGCAGCAGCACAGTGGATCACAACACGCAACAATGAACGCGACGGTCAAGATATGTCAAGCGTTCAGGCTGGCTTCAAACTCCAACAAACACTCAAGCGAATAAATAAAGTACGTGATTCACGACACAACACAAGGTCAACGGTTAATATCAGCGCGGTCCACAATTATTTAACTACCGCGAACTTTCTCGCCGCTCAGAAAGTATTTCAATAATTCGCAACAATGCACTATCTGAGCCTCGCGGCTGGACACGCGTGTTACTAGGTGGCTCCGGCGAGCGTAGCGAACTCCCAAAAAAGGCCGGGACAACCACTACTCAATGTCACAAACACGCGTGCAATGTCCAAAAAACCCAGCGATATCACAGCGCAAGTCGAGGCGGTCCCCAAACAATCAGGTCCGGGGAAAACAAACCGCGGCACGAAAACGACTCAGGCGCCTCAAAAACGGGCGTCCCGTTGCGCAGTTATTCGATAACTAAACACCCGCGCAAATATAAACGTGGCTACTCAAACGTAGTAATTTACGTCTCGCGACTACGCGTTTCAAAGACGACAAGTGATCAAATTACTTCAGCCACGCG
Organism: Coenonympha arcania; assembly: GCA_036785405.1. Classification (NCBI taxonomy): domain Eukaryota; kingdom Metazoa; phylum Arthropoda; class Insecta; order Lepidoptera; family Nymphalidae; genus Coenonympha; species Coenonympha arcania. The sequence continues at coordinate 10,245,225 of CM072072.1, forward strand.
CGGGGGACCGTTAAGTTTGTCGGTCGACAGCAGACTCGCTCCACAAGATGAGTTCACGAATACGCACAAAAGGTCGCGCCCCCACATAAAACTGTCTACAAGAATTGACGCGGTCCAAGAAGTACGTTTCTTGGGGTACAAACCGCCGGGGCAAAAGGGGCGCCGCAAAAAACCCAGCCGCACGCAAGGCTGTTGCTAGCTGACTCGTATCGTGCTTAATACTGGAGCGCACCGAAGTCGCCGCGTCATTGCAGGCATAAAAAATCTCGGCGACCGATGCGCGAGCGGGATAGGAAGATTGGCGTTTCCGCGAGTTGGAGCGGGAGCGCACGATTCGATACAAAAAACTCGCCGTAACCAAAGCGTGAGCGAGACGCGCGGATGAGGGCTTCCGCGGGTTAGAGAGAGAGAACACGATTCAATACAACACAATAGGCTCTGCGCTCGCGCCAGCTACTCTCGCGTAAACAATTGAGCCTCATATAGCGTCAGAAGCTGTTCGGGCGTGAAGTACCGCTTAACCTTGTTGAGGATTCCTAGTTTTTTAGCAGCTGTTTTTGCTTTAGCTTCGATGCATTTCCCAAAATTGAGATTGGGTGAGATGGTGATACCCAGAAGCTCGATGTAATCGCCAATCGGAACGGATATACTTTGGAAAGTGGGAGCCAAGGTGAAGGGGCTCTTATATAAATATTATTTAAAATATTAAGATTCAATTGAATATGAAATATCATTCCTAGCATTTTATTGTCTTTAGAAAGTAACTACGCTACCAATTGTATTAAGTAAAGAATACCTACTGCTGTGGGTAAAACACTGCCATCTATATTATACTTAATATTTACAAAAATAACGAGCAATTTGTTACGCCGCCGTGCATAGGGCCCGGTTTCCACCAAATCGGAGCGGAGCGGAGCTGTGTTTGAGTAACCAATCAGATTTCGTCATTTTGACATCTCCGAAACTGAGGGGAGAGCAGATGTCGAAATGACGAAATCTGATTGGTTACTTTAACACAGCTCCGCTCCGCTCCGCTTTGGTGGAAACCGGGCCTTAGATAATTGTTTGTGAGTCATTTGATTATTGTAAAAATCAAGCTTTAAAAATACAAAAATGTACTTAAGTATACCTTTTTTTGTAAAAAATCGTTGAAAGGAAAATATTGTAAAATTAGGTAGGTATTTCAAGAAATTTACTTGGTAAAAATATTTCATAAAACCATACTTTGTACATGATGGTGTCCTATTCTACGCATATAGATAGTTCATATTCACAATTTAATTTTAAATAATTGATAAAATATTGTTTGTACAGTAGAATATGATAGTTTAGGTGTTTGTATTACATGATAATTAGTTTAGGTGAGATTTTAAAAAGTCATAATATGATAATGCATCATAGCAGTTTCCTACGAAAATGTATTTGCACAATATTTTTACTTAATTAATTATCTACGTAAGCAAGATAAATTAAACTGAATATCCATACCTATTCTGAGTAACATTAAGAAGGTACCTGTAACCTCTTAAAATTAAAATAGACATGAAATAGAATGCGCTTTTCATTCAATAATCCAAACCCCTAAGCAGAGCTGAGTTTGAGTAACCAGTTAGATTTCGTCATTTTGACATCTCCGAAACTGAGGGGAGAGGAGATATCAAAATAACGACTCATATCTAAAACAAGGTACAAACCTAAGAACAATTTGAATAATAATATAATATTATGTCCGAGTTCTTTTAAAATTTTAATTTCACTAGTGTACCTTCTGGTTATATAAGGAGGTACAATGCGGAAGGTATACCTAAAAAGTAGAGTGGCTTGGCCATCGAAACATTCTTTCTTTCAAATTTCTATTATATCTATCTAACTATCGAATACCTACAGTTTCATGATTTATAAGACGTATACTCGGACTTTACTTATCCTTAAATTATACCAAAAATTAATATGAATAAGTCACTTTTCTCAATCTTTTCTCTCTTTGTAGTAGGGGAGCCGGACCTAACATCGACCTTCACTGAGCTGATAATAGAAAGAGACATAGATTATAATAAAGTTAGTGTATTAGAAAATATGTATTATTAATGGTTGGCTGGAAAAATCCTGGACAGACTATTTTTAATTATTTAAAAAAAAATTAAACATTTGCAACATTATGATACTAAGAAAATTTTACATTAGACTTGAAGTATGAAACATATAGAATGTGCCGACATAGGGTTGTCCGGTTGTACCTATAATGCTAGGTTGGCAGGTATAAACAGGTGTCGATGGCAGTTACTTTCACTTGATGGGATAGTAGAACAAAATTATATCAGCAGCGCTGTTTTATTGTGAACACGATGATATAGGGTTGTCTCCAAAAATTGGTTAATAAAAGACCGAGCATTGCAGACGTCTCTGATGACTCTGAATTTGCATAATGTGCATGTTTGCATTATGTACCAGTACATAATTCTATATAGCTATCACATATTCATTTTAATTTATTTAGTCTGTTTCATTTAAATTCAATTATTTACTATAGAAAAATTATTTACTAAGTACATGTTTAAAAAAAACTATTCAAAAGTATTTTAGCCGCAGTAACTTTTTTATTAAGGTTTATTTTCGTATGTCACGATTCTTAGAGTACTCACTCCTGAGTAATATTATTCCATGGAATTAATAAGTACATACATATTAATGCCATGTATTAACCCAATAGCACAGAACACATATACTCTCTCCCAATAGGCTCCGCCCATACGCCATTATTTGGATTTTGGTCCCTGAAGCTTCAGTTGACATTTCTTTTCTTTTTACACGACTGCCCAAAAAAAGGAGTGTAATGTTTTTAGGGTTCATGTATGTAAGTATGTATGTATGTATGTATGTATGTATGTATGTATGTGAGTTTCTTTATTCCACCATAACTTTTGAATGGCTGAACCGATTTGGACAAATGGGGTATCGTTAGAATCCTTACATTATTCCGGGTAACATAGGGTATATTTTTTTTGGAAAAAGTTTATATGGCGACCGTGAGGCGCCAATTTCAAAAGTGGAAATCAAAATGTTTTCTTCAATTATCACAATATGGGTATCAAAATGAAGGTATTAAAGAGTAGTAACCGAATATATATATATATATATATTAAAATATACTTTTACATAGGACCGTAGACCATCACTAAAAAGTATAAAATAAAAATAAATAATTAAAAAACACGACTGCCCTGTTTTAAAACGAACTAAAAAGTAAAAAACAAGTTATTTTAGTTCATCTGCATATTGACATAGGGAAAAGTGGTCAAATTTCTCATTAATTAAAACAGATAAACTCATATTATGGCAGTCGGGGGACCGTTCTGAGGAACACCTTCTATTCTAAGAGATCCCCGGACTGCCATAATATGAGTTTATCTGTTTTAATTAATGAGAAATTTGACCACTTTTCCCTATGTCAATATGCAGATGAACTAAAATAACTTGTTTTTTACTTTTTAGTTCGTTTTAAAACAGGGCAGTCGTGTTTTTTAATTTTTTAATTATTTATTTTTATTTTTCTTTTTTTTTTCTCTTTGGCTTTTACACAGATAAGCCAATGTCAGGTTATAGGATATTAAAAGTTAGGGTTGACATTTCTTGTTTCCTATTCTCTTCTCTAGTTTTGTGGTTTGTGGTCTCTACGTTTTGTGGTCCGTGTTCTCTACGTTTTGTGGTCTGTGTTCTCTACTATCGTGCTACTATCCACAGACCACACACTTCTTCTTCTTTTTGAGGTATTGGCTCCCCGCGTTGAGCGATTGAGCCATTGTCAAATTTTTGTTATTTTCTTTCTCTTTTTTTTTTTAATAAAACGAGGAAACTTATTTAAAAATTTAAACCAAAATTTTGAAATATACAACGGAATTTTGAAAAGGATCAGAAAAGGATAGATAAAAATATAATGGAATACTTATTAAAGACTTATACTACATATTTACAACTTAATATCATTTAATAGAATGAATGAAGAAAACAGTTTATATACACAGGATATATCGGAGGACAAGAGGATGTCAACGGAAGTAGGAAGTGGTATTTTACACTGAATAAGACCCTGGTAAAATGGATCCCGGTTATATTTTGGCCAAGATAAAAATATATGATTCAGGTCACCCACCTCACCACACTCGCACAAATCACTGTTCACAATACGAAATCTAGCCAGATGAACTGGAGAGCAAACGTGGCCCAGATGCATACGCGATGGGCTAGGCAAGGTAGTAAGCAACTGACTAAATTCATTGTATAAGGAAGAAGAAGGATGAGGTATATACACAGAAATAATACAAATTTTATTTACAATTACAGCAATGGCATTAATACCATCACTGAGGGGAGGGAGTGAAATAATCTTATGTGAGAAGGCTTTGTTAATCAGTATGGCCACTCCACCATACCCATCATGTCTATCACTTCTCACAGTAACGAAACCAGAGATCCTGAAGGAAAACTCTGGTTTTAACCATGTCTCAGAGAGACACATAGCCATGGGCTTATATTTATTTAATAAGTAAATAATATCAGTTTTTTTGCTTATTGCACTTCTACAATTCCATTGAAGTATGTTGTGATCCATACTTAAAAAAATTGTTTAAAGCTGTCAATAATGATTCGGCGGCGTTGGACGGTGAAGAGCTATCGCTCGGAAATAGATTACTGGTATTTGAAAGTAATTTAATAAGTTCCAAAATTAATTGACCTATAGATTGTTGAGGTATTGTCGTATTTGATTTATGTTTTAGAACATTTCCATTAGGTGTTTTAGAATTATTATTATTGTATTCCTTTATAATTTCGTCATGTATGGTGCGGTCGTAACCTCCAGTTTGTTTTGGGGGTACACGGCGCTGAATATACTCTGTTTTTTTATGAGAATTTGTATTGGGCGAAGATGGTCTTGTTAGTGTAATATTTTTATTTTCGAACTGAGGCGACGAGGCTGCAACATCGGTATAAGGTTTTGAAGAAGGGGGGTGGATTTTGGCTGCCTCTGCGTAAGATATACAGCTCTGGGCCATAGAAATTTTAATTTTTTGTTGTCTCGAGAACTCGGGACAAAGTTTGCTAGTGGCAAAGTGGCGACCAGTGCAATGGAGACAATAAGCATTTTCCAAGATAATGTTACAAGTGTCTGAGACATGTTCGTCCCCGCATTTAAAACAACGAGGCTTTGACCTGCACTGCAATTTAGTATGACCAAATTTGCAGCAGTTGTAGCACTGTATAGTTGGAAATATGTACAATTCAACAGGGAGCGCTGTATAGCACATGTAAACTCTTTTTGGTAATATTTGACCATCGAACGTCAATACAACCATGTTGGTATTAATAAATAAACTAGTACCATCATCTTTCGGTGTTTTTCTTTTAATACGCCTAACCTTTATAATTTTTCCACAACCCATAGGAACAGTAATTTTTTCCTGAATCTCGTCCTCAGACCAGTCTTGGGGTACACCCTTTACAATTGCGACGACCGAATGGCGTAGTGGTAGCGAACCCGCTATCTGCGCCGGAGGTCGTGGGTTCGATTCCCACTACTGGTAAATGTTTGTGTGGTGAGCATGAATGTTTTCCAGTGTCTGGGTGTTTTTCAATATATTGTATTTATGTATATTAGTATGTATGTATATTTATCAGTTATCTAGTACCCATAACACAAGCTATCGCTTACTTTGGCGCTAGATTGCGATGTGTAAAATGTCCCGTATATATATATATATATATATATATATAATACCTACTCTAGTGACTATAAAACTAGGTATGAAAACCTTGTATGAGAGATTAGCAATTAGTGGGTTATCTGTGAACAAATTAGCATCTTCGTAGTTGGTAAATGCCATAGAAACTCTATTTCTGCCAATACGTTTTAAGCTACCATTAACTATATTATTGATATTATATTTTTTTAAATCTTTACCAAATTGAATAGGGTGCAGCGTAACAGGATCATTCGGAGATGTGGTTATCCTTTGAATGTGAACAGTGAACGGCCCTGAATCTGTGCTTACATATTTCCTTACTAACTGCGGTTGTGAGGGACCTGAACCAGTGGGTTGTGTAGCGGAGACACTATTATTGAAAGGAGGGACATGAGTTTCAACAGGCACAGTTTTTTCGCCTTGAGCATGTAACGAAGTAGATACGTTACATGAAACGAAATTGATAATAGCATCGAATGAGAATCAATGTCAGATCTTCACTATTTGAAAAAGCGCGCGAACTCCATTACGTAGTTGGTACCTATGAGTTTGCACACGCCGCGCGTGTCCTTGCGCTGCCCTTCAAAAACCGGCAACCACGGCACGCGGCTCGGCGATTGGCCCAAGCGCCCCGCATTCTGCTAGCCGCCTCTGAACGGTTTAGACAGGTAATCGTTCCAGTGACATTTTTCTTCAAAAGTGAAAAATATAAGTGTTATGTAAGCCCCGTGTACCTATATCGGGTGAGTGTTGATTATTACCGCATAGGATACTTATTTAGGCTCGTATTATCTATCTAATGTGCATATTTTTCTGTTCAAATTTAGCACCGGTACCTAGGTACTTGCTTTGTTATTCGACCTTCATTGACCGCCGCTCATATTCTCATTCTGCAAGCTTGTTATTCTAAATTCTCTGATATTCTGTTGTAACTTAATTATATTGATTCTCAATTTACTGTATTCCCTATCATTTGTGTACTTAACTCCGTCTGATTGCCGACCAACGCAGCACCACTTGATTGTTTCCCGCTTGCTTAGTGCGTAGGTAGGCGTTGGTCGCATTCAGACGAACCGCTGTGGAACGGAGCCTCACACGGCCGGAATGTGCGTTCCAGGGTTCACCTTCAGGCTTCACCTACTGGCTTCACCCGCTGGCTTCACTCTCGCTTATCTTCGAGCTACGTGCGCGTCCCGCGTGCGCGAACTACGGGCGCGTCCCCCCGGCACGCGGCAGCCGGCCACCTTCGGCCTGCCACTACTGCTGGTCGAAGAAGTCGGAGCGCGCGTACGGCCTGCCACTTCTGCAGGCCACGCGTACCGCGCCCTGCCTGCGTGCTGCCTGCGCGTGCGTCCTGCCACTTCTGCAGGCCACGCGCACCGCGCGCACCCGCGGCCCACCTGCTCGGCCGCTGGCCTTGCCTGCGCGGCCGGTCTCGCCTGCGCGACTCCTGCGCGGGCCGCCTGCTGGTCGCGGCGCCCCGCACGTGTCCGTTACCTGCCTGCGCGGCCGACGTCCTGCCTGCGCGGCCCACCTGCAAGCAGGGAAGTCTTGTCCCCGCCAACTGGGAAGCAATTTAATGACGGCCTTGACCCACGCCCTGTACCCCGCTCTCTTGAGTTAACTACTATAACCATGTTCCTTGAATTGATTTACTGTAAATAAAGTTGTTGACGTGTAGCAGTGTTCTCTTTTCTCTCACCACTACCACTACCGTCACACTGGCGCCATAACTTGGTAATCTGGGTCATTATTTTGCTTTCCCGGTTGGTAGTGGATCATTTGGTGCATGTGTTTTTTTTTGTAAAACGTTTTTTTTTTAAACTTGGTTGCTAGCAACTGTTGTGTATTAACATAGCCACACCTTTACAACTGATTATTTTTATAATTTATATGATTATTTATCGATTAATTATTTTATAATTTATTAATGAATTGTTAATTTTTTTTATATTAATCTATAATTATTATTTCTTAGTGCCTAAGCCTATTTAAATACTAGGTACAGCACGAATTGTTATATAATTTAATTTTAATTTTATTTCTTTCGGCTCATATATACACAATAGTTGCAATTGATTTAATTTTATTTCAGCTTATTGTTTTTTTTCATTACTGTGTCATTATCATTATTCATCATCGATCTCATACCTTAAAGAAAGACAACCAGAACGTTAATTTCTTAATTTGTTGTAACAGACGGAGTGTTAGTTTTCTTATTATTTTATCGGAGTAATCAACACTTACCCTCGCGTTTTTTTTTTGTTAGTTTACCTTAATATTTTTTTTAATCGCGATGGCCTACGAAATAAAATTCATGTCACTGCAAAAACTGGAATTGGAGTATGAAGTAGCCATTCGTGGGGAGACTCCAGGATCTACCGTTCAGGAGTTGCGGAGGCAGATAGCTAAATGTGGTCCTTTATACCCTTCCGAGGATATTTTAACTAGTCCATTCGATCCTGCTAACGACCTTGAAGGCGTGGTCGACACTCTTGAAAAGGTTAATAATAATTTAATAATATCACCTCCTGACAGGAATACTTTATTACGAACGCAAAATGTACTAAACCATTTATATCATCGAATTCGCCGCATACCTTGCACTAGTAGCAATAAACAGGATTACGATCAATGTGTTAGTATCTATAAAGACTATGTCGCTAAACTTAACAAATTATTAGATATTGCAACCGATCCACTAGCCACTTCTGCTAGTAATGTTGCAAATATTGATAGTACCTCACCTGCACCTATTAATGTCAGCGTTACTTGTGAGGGTAATAATATTAACTTATTTTCTAAATTAAAATTTGATGGAAAATCTTGTGTGAGGGCATTTATTCAACGCGCTCAGGAGTTTTGCTTAGCAAAAAATATTAAATCTGATAAAATTCTTAAAAATACCACTGAAATATTTACAGGCGATGCACTTCATTGGTATCGAGGTATAAGGGACTCCGTACAGACTTGGGACGAACTCGCAATTCTCTTAAAGCGCGACTTCAGTCAGGCCGATTATGATTATAGATTGTTGTCAGAGATAAAAGCGCGCACTCAAGGCGAAAAGGAAAGCATAATTATATATCTATCAATAATGGCTGGTCTTTTCGCCCGACTATCTAAGGAACCATCAGAAGAGGATAAGTTAGAGATTCTATTACACAACATTAGGCCATGTTACGCCAACGCATTATCCGCAGTATCATCAATTAAAACTATCAGTGACTTAAGAAACTTGTGCAGGAATTACGAAAACATACAATCACGACTATCGCAATTTAGGGAACCTCCAAGAGCAAACAGTGAAACCTTAGCACCGGATCTCGCTTATTCCAGTAATTCAGGTAGTAAACAAAACTCTAACAATTATTCTCAAAAATATAGCAATAACAATTTTAAATTTAAAAACAATTACACTAATAATAATAACAATAACTTTAGTAAATCTTTTCCTAACAAAACTCAATATCCTAATAGCAAAACTTCACCTCAAGAAAATAGTAATTACGTTCATGCTCTTAATGCTACTCCAAATCGTGTTCCTAATAGACAACCCTCGTATTGCATTCGCTGCAAAACTAACTCCCACTCTACTAGACGTTGTACCGCTGATCGCAGCCAGATCTTTTGTTTTCGCTGCGGTTTAAAAAACGTTAAATCTCCTGACTGCCCCGAGTGTGCCAAAACTAAGCAGCCACAGTCAAAAAACTAACAACTAAGAATTGTGTGCATGCTAAATTTGATCAAAATGAATGGAAGGAGTGGCTTAAAACTATTCATTTTTACTTCAACACCTATAAAACTCACACAATTCTGAACAAGGAGTATACTTCGGACAATAGGCCATACGCTCTCGTGCAAGTCGCCCATCTCACCTTATCAGGACTCCTCGATAGCGGATCCGACGTTACGATACTGGGGAACGATTTGTACTTAAAACTAGAAAAAATTGGTTTTCCTTTAATAACAGAAGGCTACATAAATATAAAATCGGCAGGAGGCCATTCCTTACAAAGCCTCGGCTATATTAATCTTCCGGTCAATTTTGAAGGTCAATTTCATATCTTAAAAGCTATTGTTGTTCCTGATATTAAACCGGATTTGATTCTAGGTGTCGATTTCTGGAGAAAATTTCAACTTTGTCCTAAATATGTCAACAGTGTTCGTATATCTGAAACTAAAAATGATATTAAGTCTAAGGATGACTCCGTTAGCACAACTTTTATTCAATCTTACACTAACTTAAATCAATCAGAAAAAGAAATTGCTAATAATGTCATCAAACTTTACAATGACATATCTTTTGAACAGAAGGGTCTCGGTCTGACTAACCTTATCACTCATAAGATCGATACGGAAGACGCAGAACCTATCCGTCAGCGCTACTACCGTATGTCACCTGAAAAACAACGCATACTAGGTGAAGAATTAGATTCTATGTTACAACTAGGAGTCGATGAACCTTGCGAAAGCCCTTGGTCCTCACCCGTACTTCTCATACCTAAAAATGATGGCAAACTTAGATTCTGCCTAGACAGCCGCAAATTAAACTCTGTCACAAAAAAAGATGCATATAAGCTTCCATATGTATCCGAAATATTGGACAATCTGAAGAACGCTAAATATTTGTCTAGTATTGATCTATCTAAGGCTTTTTGGCAAATACCAATAGAATCTAAAGATCGGGACAAGACTGCGTTTTACGTTCCAGGCCGTGGTACCTTCCGCTTTGTCACCATGCCCTTCGGCTTAACCAATGCTCCTGCGACACAGCAGCGTTTAGTCGACATTTTATTTTATGGCCCAGAATTCGAAAATTCGGTATTCGTTTTTGTGGACGATATTATTATAGTTTCATCAGATTTTAACACTCATATCTCATTATTGATGAAGGTATATAGGAAATTGCAAATGGCTAACTTAACTATTAATTTATCAAAATCAGTTTTCTTCCGAAGTGAACTTAAATATTTGGGCTACGTGGTAAATTCTGAGGGATTGCATGTCGACCCAGGGAAGGTCGATGCAATTCTTAACTTCCCTACTCCTAAGAATAAAAAAGAAGTTAAAAGATTCCTTGGTACAGCATCTTGGTACCGTCGATTTGTGCCAAACTTCAGTACTATCGCGGCACCACTCAATCAATTAACTTCTACTAGTAAGAAGGCTAAACCCTTTAATTGGTCTAAGGAGGCTGAAGAATCTTTTAACAAACTTAAGGAATGCTTAATTTCTGCTCCTGTTTTATCATGCCCACGCTTCGATTTGCCTTTCGATGTCCACTGCGACGCGAGTGACGTAGGAATCGGAGGTCTGCTTACTCAGACTATTAACGGTACGGAACATCCTATAGCTTATATGAGTAGAGCACTCACAGCTCAAGAAAAGAACTTTAGTATTACAGAGCGCGAATGTCTCGCTGTTTTAGTAGCTTTAGAACATTGGCGTTGCTACATTGACAATGGACAACGATTTACGGTTTATACAGACCACTCTGCTCTTAAATGGTTCCTTAACCTTAGTAATCCTACAGGACGTTTAGCCCGCTGGGGTATTCGATTATCTTGCTTCAACTTCGAAATTAAACATCGTCGCGGTGTGGATAATGTTATACCCGACGCTCTTTCTCGTGCATGTCAAGTGTCAGCCTTGAACTCAAATGATACCTCATCTAGCAATTCTTGCGACGAGTGGTACCTAAACATTTACCACGGATGTCAAAATTCACCAACTTCATTCCCTAATTATATCGTTAAAAATAACCGTCTATATAGATATATGCAAAGTAAATGTGCCTTGCTAAAGGAGTTTGAATGGAAGGAAGTGATACCTAAAGAAAAGCGGAACAGCATATTAACTGAGTGTCATTCCGAACCCACCGCAGGTCACCTTGGTATATTCAAAACGTACAAACGCTTAACATTAAGATACTACTGGCCCGGAATGCATGCTGACGTAGTAAACTTTGTCTCAAAGTGCGATACCTGCCTTGCCTATAAGACACCAACGCACGGAACTATAGGTCAAATGGGTAGACCTAAAGAAGTCTCTCGTCCTTTTCAAGCTCTATCTATAGATTTTTTAGGTCCTTTACCTACAAGTCGCAAGCAGAATACTTATCTATTGGTTGTAGTATGTTGTTTCTCGAAGTATACTATGTTATTTCCACTTCGACGGGCTACCACGGAATCGGTCATACGAGTTCTTGAAGACAACATATGGCTAGTTCATGGAATTCCGCAGACTGTAATTCTCGATAATGCTACCTATTTTTGCAGCAAAGACTTAGATACGTTCTTCAAAAAGTACAAAATACCTAATGTATATTTCACACCAAAGTATACTCCACAAGTGAACACAGTTGAACGATACAATAAAACGGTTATCACTAGCATTGCTACATTTATAGAAAACGATCACAGATCCTGGGACACCAAGTTACCTAAAATCCAGTTTGCAATTAACAGCTCAGTCAACGAATCTACTGGGTATACTCCAAATTTCCTCGTACACGGACGAGAACTAGTTACTTGTGGTTCTCACTATGTAGATTCCGATGTAGGGGATGAATTTATTTTTCTTCCTAGGGATATATACTGTGAAAACTTAGGACATCTCGCAGGTATATTCAATGAGGTGCAAAAGGCATTATACCATGCACATGCAAAAAATACTTCAAACTATAATTCTAGAAGAAAACCATTCGAATTTCAAGTCGGAGATATAGTCTATAAAAGAACTTTTGTTTTATCAGATAAAGATAAGTATTTTAGCAAAAAACTAGCTCCAAAATTCATTAAGTGTCGCGTTATAGGAAAACGTTCGCCACTTGTATATGTATTAGAAGATATGACAGGAAATAATCTAGGCGTCTGGCATATCAAAGATCTTAAGCCTGTTTCTCCTCACTATAAAATTTAATTAATTCAGGTAGTATAGGTACTTCGTTTAATTCAATTAATTTGTTTTCACCCTATCGTCTTATATCATCTTTAAGCTAAGTTTGTACAAGAGTTTTTAGGTTGTTTCAGCTAATAACTCACATGTAAAAGAATGCGTCAGTAATGCTTAGACAATAGTTACTGTTGCTTTTATTGAATGCGTGATGTATGAAAGAATGTGTTAGATATTTGAAAGGGTAGATGTACTTACGCTTCAGAGCTTTTTACGAATTTTATTTTGTAGGAATAAAATTCTTTGCTGGGCGAGGGGGATATGTAACGAAGTAGATACGTTACATGAAACGAAATTGATAATAGCATCGAATGAGAATCAATGTCAGATCTTCACTATTTGAAAAAGCGCGCGAACTCCATTACGTAGTTGGTACCTATGAGTTTGCACACGCCGCGCGTGTCCTTGCGCTGCCCTTCAAAAACCGGCAACCACGGCACGCGGCTCGGCGATTGGCCCAAGCGCCCCGCATTCTGCTAGCCGCCTCTGAACGGTTTAGACAGGTAATCGTTCCAGTGACATTTTTCTTCAAAAGTGAAAAATATAAGTGTTATGTAAGCCCCGTGTACCTATATCGGGTGAGTGTTGATTATTACCGCATAGGATACTTATTTAGGCTCGTATTATCTATCTAATGTGCATATTTTTCTGTTCAAATTTAGCACCGGTACCTAGGTACTTGCTTTGTTATTCGACCTTCATTGACCGCCGCTCATATTCTCATTCTGCAAGCTTGTTATTCTAAATTCTCTGATATTCTGTTGTAACTTAATTATATTGATTCTCAATTTACTGTATTCCCTATCATTTGTGTACTTAACTCCGTCTGATTGCCGACCAACGCAGCACCACTTGATTGTTTCCCGCTTGCTTAGTGCGTAGGTAGGCGTTGGTCGCATTCAGACGAACCGCTGTGGAACGGAGCCTCACACGGCCGGAATGTGCGTTCCAGGGTTCACCTTCAGGCTTCACCTACTGGCTTCACCCGCTGGCTTCACTCTCGCTTATCTTCGAGCTACGTGCGCGTCCCGCGTGCGCGAACTACGGGCGCGTCCCCCCGGCACGCGGCAGCCGGCCACCTTCGGCCTGCCACTACTGCTGGTCGAAGAAGTCGGAGCGCGCGTACGGCCTGCCACTTCTGCAGGCCACGCGTACCGCGCCCTGCCTGCGTGCTGCCTGCGCGTGCGTCCTGCCACTTCTGCAGGCCACGCGCACCGCGCGCACCCGCGGCCCACCTGCTCGGCCGCTGGCCTTGCCTGCGCGGCCGGTCTCGCCTGCGCGACTCCTGCGCGGGCCGCCTGCTGGTCGCGGCGCCCCGCACGTGTCCGTTACCTGCCTGCGCGGCCGACGTCCTGCCTGCGCGGCCCACCTGCAAGCAGGGAAGTCTTGTCCCCGCCAACTGGGAAGCAATTTAATGACGGCCTTGACCCACGCCCTGTACCCCGCTCTCTTGAGTTAACTACTATAACCATGTTCCTTGAATTGATTTACTGTAAATAAAGTTGTTGACGTGTAGCAGTGTTCTCTTTTCTCTCACCACTACCACTACCGTCACAAGCATTATTCACAACAGGGACCAACTTCTCGTCTGAATCGTCACATTGGCATTCATGAGTAATCTGTTTACCGTTCCTACTTCTACTTCTCTTTGTTTTGCAAATTCGGCACCTTTTTTGTGGTTTGACTCTTTTCCGTTCTGAGAGAGGAATAAGACCATCCTCAGTGTCCATCGATGAGTCGTCTATAACTACATTATAAGCTACAGGACTAGGAGGGCCAGTGTCTGGCCCTGGACCCCCCAGTCCGGGGTTATCCGGGGGTGGGTCAACCCCCGGGCCCATAGTAGAAAACTATACGCTTACCAGATAAGTAGTACCTATATACACTATTTATATGAAATACCAATAAAAATATGTAAAAACTATTAATTAACTACTATTTTACACAAAAAAACCTCCACTGATCCACTTTATAAAACAATTAAAATCAATAAACCAAAAAACACGTCCACCAAATTAGAAGATTCCCGCGCTTTTTTTCAGAGACCACACACTACCTACTATCCTAGCTGTGTGGTCTGTGCTACTATCTCTAGCTGCTTAGTCTAGCTGTGTGGTCTATGCTACGGCGGGAACGGTCGAAGAGAAAAGGCGCGTTTTTATAATAAATTTTCAAGAAATTTATTAATATCGCTTATAGTGCACAAAAAATAGTAAAAATAGCATTCCGGTGCCCCCATAATGAGGGGCGCCAAGTTAAAACGTAAAAAAGAGTCGTCGCCGACTAATGAATCGGTGTCGTCTTCAAGTGACTTTGAAGATGATGATGAGAAGTACAAACCGTTCAGAATCCAGAACTATACTCGCAAATATTTAGACAACGGCCGTGCAGAGGAATACATAGTTTTCCTTTCATCTAATATTCCGGAAAAGGCTATTGGAGAACATGAAAAGCTCGCCATATCATCGGCTTTAAGACAGTATAGTGTTAATGGTGTGAAGTACTTAAAAACCATCAACAAGTACAAAATTGGAATCGTATTTGATTTAGCAATTAATGCTAACGTATTTTTAAATAATGACAAATACCACAAAAATGTCAACATGAAACCTAGTATTCCAGCTGCTTCGACGGAGATCACGGGTGTCATAAGGGGGGTTCCTCTTGAACTTTCCAACAAAAAGATTTTTTCACTATTGTCTTCAACAAATGTAATTCAAGTCAGACGACTTATGTCAAGGGTAACTATAAATGATAGAACCGAATACAAACCCACAGCAACAGTGGCTGTGACTTTTGCAGCGACCCAGCTACCGGACTATATTCATTTGGATTCATGGAGACACGAGGTGAGTCCTTTTATTCCTCCAGTCAAGCAGTGTCTGCAGTGTTTGAAGTATGGACACATTGCTAAATTTTGTAAAAACTCCGTGAAGTGCTCCATTTGCTCAGAAAATCACAATTATAAAAATTGTTCGGTTGACAAAATAAATGCAAAATGTATTAATTGCAATGGGAATCATATAGCAGTATCAGGTGAATGTCCCATTAAAAAGCAGAAAATTAATGAAAATAAAATGAAGTCAAGATCTGTAACATATGCAGAATTATTTAATGAAAAATCTGTTCCTAAATTAACAACAAATGACCCTTACAAACAACTACAAAATGTATTAAAATCAGATATTTTTTTGAATTTACTTGTAGAATCGATTGTCAAAATTGTATCATCTAAAACAGACAATAACCCTATTAGTTCTAATAATGTGAAAAATATTCTTCTCGAAACGTTCAGTAAAAAAACTACCCAATTTAAAAAATAATGGATTATGTAAATATAGTTCAATGGAATGCTCAGAGCTTACTAAGTAATCGACATATTTTATCCCAGTTTCTTTATGAAAATGACATACATATTGCAATAATTTGTGAAACTTGGTTAAAACCTGAACATAGATTCAATATAAGAGGTTATAAAATTGAAAGAAAAGATATAGGTAGCCAACATAATGGTGTTGCGCTAATTATACATAACAGTATATCATATACAAAAATAGATACATATTGTGATAGTGATCATCAAAACATTTGTATTAGAATTAAACTTTATGATCAAGAAATTAGTATATTGAGTTTCTATAGTCCACCTCTTGCAAATTTTAATAAAAACACTTTTGACATGTTGATTAAAAATATTCCGAAGCCATTTATCCTTGGGGGTGATTTTAATGCCCATCATACTATTTGGGGTAGTAATAGTATAAACAGTAGAGGTAGAAATCTTCTAGATGTCATTGATGATAATAGCTTAGTTCTTCTTAATAATGGTAAGCCAACTACTGTTGGTTCTCTCACTTGGCGTCCCAATGTTTTAGATTTATCATTGATTTCTCCATCTCTTGCATTGACTTGCGATTGGTCATTACACGACGATCCTTTAGGAAGTTATCATTTACCTGCAATAATAAAATTACTTGTTGGTTGCAATAGTCATGGAAATTCAGACAAAGGTAATAACTTGCCATTGTTTCCCAATTACAAAAGTGTTAATTGGGATATATTTGAAAAAGAACTTGATTCTTTGTTGTGTAACTTTGTTATAGATTCTAATTCACCTTTAACTACATATAATAATTTTGTTAATTTATTACATTTAGCTGTTCAAAAATCAATTCCCCATTGCAAATCTCAAAATAGTAATAAAGTCCATAAAGGTCGTAAAAAAAAGTCATGTCTTCCTTGGTGGAATAATAAATGTACTATTGCAGTTCAGAATAGTAAACAGGCATATATAGTTTTTAAAAAGGACCCAAGTCTTGATAATTACTTAAACTTCAAAAAATTGCAAGCATTTAAGAAATTAACATTGAAAAGAGAAAGAGAGAATAGTTGGGCTGAATTGTGTCATTCTTTCAATCGGAACACTCCAATGTCTTTGATATGGACTTTAATGAAAAAATTTAATAAAACATATATATGTAAAAAAAAATTAATAATAATAATGATTGGATCATGAATTTCTTAAATAAGTACACTCCTGACTATGTCAAATCCGAAGAACTTCATTATGCTGAAAATATTAATTCTTTCAATCATTTTCTAGTAAATCCCTTTACTGTAAAAGAGTTAAAAATGGCAGTGCATGGCAGGAGAGACACAGCATTTGGGTTAGATGGTGTACCTTATATTTTATTAAAAAAATTAAATGGAAATGGTGTTAGAATTTTGTGTGCAATCTTTAATAATTTATGGCAAGGAAATCACATTCCTGAAGATTGGAAAGTTGATTGCTTGATACCAGTTTTGAAACCCGATAAAAAGGAGTTTCATGAAGATTCATATCGACCTATAACCCTTACTTCTTGCGTGGGTAAAATTTTTGAACAGCTCTTAAAACAACGTCTTGAATTTTTCATTGAAAAACATAATATCTTACCATATAATCAATTTGGTTTTCGGAAGGGAAAATCTGCTCAGGAAAGTATTGCTTTGTTGCAGCTGGATATTCAAAAGTCAATTGCTCAAAATAATCTTCTTGTCTCTGTTTTTCTAGACATTGAGGGTGCTTTTAATAATGTCAATCTTAAAATAGGTACTTTGTGAAGAACTCAACAAAGTTGGTGTACCTGGAAAATTAATTAAATGGATTTATAACTTTTTATATGAAAGAAAAGTTTTTGTAAAATATGGAAATCTTTATGGGCCCAGATACTCTTCCAAAGGCGTATGCCAGGGTGGAATATTGAGCCCTTTAATATTTTTATTGTATATATATCAGCTAAATTTGAATTTAGGACCATTCACGAGTAATTTGCAATATGCAGATGATTTAGTTATATATTTATCTGGAAATTGTATAAATCAAATAGCATTTAGACTTAATGAATCTTTAGATAGATTAAAGAGGTATTTAGGTTATTTAGATTTAAATATTAACTCTAAGAAATCTAAAGTCATAGTTTTTGGCAAACGAATTCATCCTCCAGTAAAAATTTACTATAATAAATCTGAATTAACAGAGGTATCAGAGGTAAAATTCCTGGGGGTTCTCTTTACCAGCAATATGTCATGGAATAAATATGTTGACTATGTAGTAGCCAGAGCTTTTAAAGCTCTGAACATCTTAAAATCATTAGCTAAAACATACTGGGGTGCTGATCCCAAAATTTTATTACTCCTTTACAAGTCATTAATCAGAAGTCATTTTGAATATGGAGCATTATGCTATGCTTCCAATAAAACTTTAGTTAAAAAGTTAGAGGTCATTCAAAATACTGGTTTACGCCTTATAACAGGGGCATTTAAGACAACACCTATAAATATTTTGCAAATTGAATGTAATATACCTCCACTTGGAGTGAGATTTCATTATTTAAAAAATAGATTTTTACTAAAAATTTATTCAATAAAATCTAATAAATTATTAAGTAATCTTATTAGTTTTCAATCAGTAATATCAAACAAAAAATCCTTGTTCTTGCTTCATGAACTTTCTGATTATCTGCAGTTTTTTGGGTCTTTAAACATTCACAGAACAGAGATCACCTGGCCATGCTTTGAAGAAACATACCAAAGCAAGTACTATTACTGTAATATAGAAATAGATCCTTCCCTCAACTCGAAGGAGACATTTAATGAATCACTATTTAAATGGCAAAATTATAGGATATTATATACAGATGCAGCCAAGAACGAGCATTGTACTTCTGTCGCCTTCTATGATAGTAAATTGAAAGTGGGTTTTGGAGAAGGAATCCTATACCTTTAAACGAGCAATTCTTGTATATATATATATTTCTATATAATCTGAATCTCGGAAACAGCTCGATCGATTTTCATGAAATTTAGTATACAGGGGGTTTTGGGGGCGATAAATCGATCTAGCTAGGATTTATTTTTTGAAAATGTCGAATTTACCAAAAAAAAATATGAACCCTGCTGCCATCTATTGGCAACCGAGCAAAGCTCGGTCACCCAGATATTAGATTCTAATACAAGTATTTTCTCAGCTGAAGCTTTTGCTATCTTGTTAGCGTTGCAATACATTGAAAATTGTAAAGATGAGTCTCTAAAATGGGTGATTGCCAGTGATAGTATGAGTGTACTTACATCGATACACAATTGTAAGCTTAATGTTAAAACTAACTATTTAATTTACGAAATTATGAAGAAAACCTATCAACTTGAGCTGAACAGATCATATGAAATTGCTTTCATTTGGGTCCCGGCACACTGTGGAGTGATTGGAAATGAAAACGTCGACTTTTTGGCAAAAACGATAAATACATCACAGAACATCAGACAAATAAAGTCAAGTGTTGCCCTTCCTTACACTGATATCAATAAGAATTTGATAAATAAGATGGAAAGTCATTGGGATGAGATGAGGAACTCCCCTGAAAATGAGCGAAAAGGATTATGGTACAAATGCATAAATAATGATTTAAATAAAAACCCGTGGTTTTGTAATAAGAAAACTAATTATAGTAATAGAAAATATTATTCAGCCATATGTCGCCTAAGATTGGGTCATTGTCGCCTTAATGCACATTTACATAGAATGAAAATAGTGAACTCTCCGTCTTGTAATTATTGCAATAGTAATGAATCCCAAACACTGGATCACATATTTTTTTCGTGTTCATCTTTCGGCATTCAGCGCCTTGTGCTGATTGATGACTTGATTAATATTTTCAAGACCATTGAAGACGTGCCGCGCTCGCTAAAGGATTTACTGAAGAATTCGTTGACGTATAAATATTTATACAAATATATTTTGAACACTGTTCAAGAAATTTGAATTTAAGTACAGAAAGAAAGATAATTCAAAGAAAGAAGAGTCAAAAAGAAAAAACTACAAGATTAAAATCATTCAGATGAATCATACATATTTATGATTATTATACTATATATAGCTCGATTACCACTCACTCACTCACTGACTCACTCATTGACATAATTGTTCTCCCAGAAGGAGACTGAAAACGATACAATGATGTATGGGGGATGTGTTCGGGTGCGGGAGTCGAGTAGGGAAAAATTATGACATTTCAGAAAAACAAGATGGCGGCCGACGTGATTTCTGTAACTTTTTTGTTTTCCGACCGATTTCGTTCAAACTCGCAACGACTGTAGATATTAGTAAACGATTAATAGAAAAAATGGAAAATTTTGGAAAAACAAGATGGCGGCCGAGATTTTCGCAATATTTTCTCCTGTAAAATTTTGTTTGAAAAAATTTTTTTTCACAAACACTTTCGTAAAGAGGAGAACTATTTCTTTCGGGGACAGTATGGAGAGAGCTGATGATTGAGGATCTTGGAGACGGGTGAAGAGCACGCTAAAGGTATTGGAGATAGGTGGGGGGTGCTCGACCAAATGTCATTTGAAACCTCTTCCAATTACCAATGAGCTGAAAAAAAATTCAAAATGGCGGAAAAAACATGGCCGCCATACAAATTTTGTTGGTCTCTATCTCGGAGGGTATGACAGTTGGAAAAGTGGTTTCATAGCAAAAGATGATCGAAATGGGGATATCTATTTAGTGATAAGAAAAAAAATTCAAAATGGCGGATTTTTTTTTTCATAAAAAATGTATGGAGAGACCTAGAAGGAGACGGAAAACGATACAATGATGTATGGGAGATGTGTTCGGGTGCGGGAGTCGAGTAGGGAAAAATTATGACATTTCAGAAAAACAAGATGGCGGCCGACGTGATTTCTGTAACTTTTTTGTTTTCCGACCGATTTCGTTCAAACTCGCAACGACTGTAGATATTAGTAAACGATTAATAGAAAAAATGGAAAATTTTGGAAAAACAAGATGGCGGCCGAGATTTTCGCAATATTTTCTCCTGTAAAATTTTGTTTGAAAAAATTTTTTTTCACAAACACTTTCGTAAAGAGGAGAACTATTTCTTTCGGGGACAGTATGGAGAGAGCTGATGATTGAGGATCTTGGAGACGGGTGAAGAGCCCGCTAAAGGTATTGGAGATAGGTGGGGGGTGCTCGACCAAATGTCATTTGAAACCTCGTCCAATTACCAATGAGCTGAAAAAAAATTCAAAATGGCGGAAAAAAACATGGCCGCCATACAAATTTTGTTGTTCTCTATCTCGGAGGGTATGACAGTTGGAAAATTGGTTTCATAGCAAAAGATGATCGAAATGGGGATATCTATTTAGTGACAAGAAAAAAAAATCAAAATGGCGGATTTTTTTTTCATAGAAAATGTATGGAAGAGGCCTAGAAGGAAACGGAAAACGATACAATGATGTATGGGAGATTTGTTTGGGTGCGAGATTCGAGCAGGGAAAAATTATGACATTTTGGAAAAAACAAGATGGCAGCCAACTTCATTTCTGTAACTTTTTTGTTTTCCAACCGATTTCGTTCAAATTCGCAAGGAATGTAGAAATTTGTAAACGACACTCGAAGCTACAGACTTACTGCCTGCTCGCTCGTCTTCTCCTTCCCTGGCCCTGAGTAGGTACCTACATATTTTTTTTTTCGTATCCACCGTGCTCCAAGTATTTATTTATTTATTTATTTCTATTGGATTATTATTATATGCATAATGATTGGTTATTAAAATGGTGGACAATTTTGATGGAAGTGCAGTGAATACAAAAGTACCTCAATCCCGTACTCCCGCCTGCAGGTCCTTCGTGGAAACAGATGGTATATACTTATCACAATAGTGAAATAGGATCGTAAAATGGCGATTATTTTACAATCTCACCTCGCTTCAGTACCTACCGGTAAACAGTAAGTACCTACTGAAACATTTAGGTTCGTTCGTTCGTTTCAGCCGACGGACGTCCACTGCTGGACAAAGGCCTCCTGCAATTCTTTCCAGCCCGCACGGTCCTGCGCCATTTGTATCCAGCGCCTTCCCGCGACTCTTTTAATGTCGTCGCTCCACCTGGTCGGAGGTCTGCCAACACTGCGCTTTCCCGTGCGGGGTCGCCATTCCAGCACTTTGGGTCCCCAACGTCCGTCGGTTCTACGAGCTATGTGCCCCGCCCATTGCCACTTCAGCTTCGCGATACGTTGAGCTATGTCGGTGACTCTGGTTCGTCTACGGATCTCCTCATTTCTGATTTGATCACGCAGAGAAACTCCGAGCATAGCTCTCTCCATCGCTCGCTGAGTGACTCTGAGCCTTCTTATGAGGCCCATAGTGAAAGACCAAGTCTCGGATCCATATGAAAGCACTGGTAACACGCACTGTTCGAAGACCTTAGTCTTCAGGCACTGAGGGATATTGGACGAGAAGACATCACGAAGCTTCCCGAACGCTGCCCAACCGAGCTGGATTCGGCGGTTCACCTCTTTCTCGAAATTGGACCTACCTAGCTGGACCGTATGTCCCAGGTATATGTATTCGTCCACAATTTCGAGTGCAGAGCTCTCAACTACTACTGGGTGGAGCGGAACGTGAGAGTTGGACATGATTTTCGTCTTACTTGGACATGATTTTCGTCTTGCTCATGTTCATTTATAGGCCCACCTGTTGGGAAACT
Organism: Coenonympha arcania; assembly: GCA_036785405.1. NCBI lineage: Eukaryota > Metazoa > Arthropoda > Insecta > Lepidoptera > Nymphalidae > Coenonympha > Coenonympha arcania. The sequence goes on from CM072072.1 coordinate 10,267,946, forward strand.
CTGCTGAGGTCATTGAGCATCGTGTTGAGGTCTTCCAGAACAAACAAAATGTATGGAGAGACCTAGAAGGAGACGGAAAACGATACAATGATGTATGGGAGATGTGTTCGGGTGCGGGAGTCGAGTAGGGAAAAATTATGACATTTCAGAAAAACAAGATGGCGGCCGACGTGATTTCTGTAACTTTTTTGTTTTCCGACCGATTTCGTTCAAACTCGCAACGACTGTAGATATTAGTAAACGATTAATAGAAAAAATGGAAAATTTTGGAAAAACAAGATGGCGGCCGAGATTTTCGCAATATTTTCTCCTGTAAAATTTTGTTTGAAAAAATTTTTTTTCACAAACACTTTCGTAAAGAGGAGAACTATTTCTTTCGGGGACAGTATGGAGAGAGCTGATGATTGAGGATCTTGGAGACGGGTGAAGAGCCCGCTAAAGGTATTGGAGATAGGTGGGGGGTGCTCGACCAAATGTCATTTGAAACCTCGTCCAATTACCAATGAGCTGAAAAAAAATTCAAAATGGCGGAAAAAAACATGGCCGCCATACAAATTTTGTTGTTCTCTATCTCGGAGGGTATGACAGTTGGAAAATTGGTTTCATAGCAAAAGATGATCGAAATGGGGATATCTATTTAGTGACAAGAAAAAAAAATCAAAATGGCGGATTTTTTTTTCATAGAAAATGTATGGAAGAGGCCTAGAAGGAAACGGAAAACGATACAATGATGTATGGGAGATTTGTTTGGGTGCGAGATTCGAGCAGGGAAAAATTATGACATTTTGGAAAAAACAAGATGGCAGCCAACTTCATTTCTGTAACTTTTTTGTTTTCCAACCGATTTCGTTCAAATTCGCAAGGAATGTAGAAATTTGTAAACGACACTCGAAGCTACAGACTTACTGCCTGCTCGCTCGTCTTCTCCTTCCCTGGCCCTGAGTAGGTACCTACATATTTTTTTTTTCGTATCCACCGTGCTCCAAGTATTTATTTATTTATTTATTTCTATTGGATTATTATTATATGCATAATGATTGGTTATTAAAATGGTGGACAATTTTGATGGAAGTGCAGTGAATACAAAAGTACCTCAATCCCGTACTCCCGCCTGCAGGTCCTTCGTGGAAACAGATGGTATATACTTATCACAATAGTGAAATAGGATCGTAAAATGGCGATTATTTTACAATCTCACCTCGCTTCAGTACCTACCGGTAAACAGTAAGTACCTACTGAAACATTTAGGTTCGTTCGTTCGTTTCAGCCGACGGACGTCCACTGCTGGACAAAGGCCTCCTGCAATTCTTTCCAGCCCGCACGGTCCTGCGCCATTTGTATCCAGCGCCTTCCCGCGACTCTTTTAATGTCGTCGCTCCACCTGGTCGGAGGTCTGCCAACACTGCGCTTTCCCGTGCGGGGTCGCCATTCCAGCACTTTGGGTCCCCAACGTCCGTCGGTTCTACGAGCTATGTGCCCCGCCCATTGCCACTTCAGCTTCGCGATACGTTGAGCTATGTCGGTGACTCTGGTTCGTCTACGGATCTCCTCATTTCTGATTTGATCACGCAGAGAAACTCCGAGCATAGCTCTCTCCATCGCTCGCTGAGTGACTCTGAGCCTTCTTATGAGGCCCATAGTGAAAGACCAAGTCTCGGATCCATATGAAAGCACTGGTAACACGCACTGTTCGAAGACCTTAGTCTTCAGGCACTGAGGGATATTGGACGAGAAGACATCACGAAGCTTCCCGAACGCTGCCCAACCGAGCTGGATTCGGCGGTTCACCTCTTTCTCGAAATTGGACCTACCTAGCTGGACCGTATGTCCCAGGTATATGTATTCGTCCACAATTTCGAGTGCAGAGCTCTCAACTACTACTGGGTGGAGCGGAACGTGAGAGTTGGACATGATTTTCGTCTTACTTGGACATGATTTTCGTCTTGCTCATGTTCATTTATAGGCCCACCTGTTGGGAAACTCTGCTGAGGTCATTGAGCATCGTGTTGAGGTCTTCCAGAACAAACATTTAGGTATAAAAAGGTAACTTAACTAAGCTAGCCAATGATAAAAAAAAAAATATTGCTAATGATACATGAACCATTACCTAGGTAGAATGTTCCCTACATACCTACATTACCGAGGTAGGTTAAAAAACTGAGATAGGTATATTTTGTTTGTGTTAGAGACCTGAGTCACAATTAATGATTATCTACCTACTAGCTGTTGCCCGCCGCAGGTAATAATTCATCTCTATTCCAAATTTCAGCTAAATCGGATTCGTAGTTGCAGCGTGAAGAAGTAACAAACAAACACACACATACCTACATACAAACTTTCACCTATATTAGTGTGATGTGCACATAGAAACTTTCGTACAAAATAGGTTTAGGGAAGGATTTTCTCAAAACCGTTTCTTAACTGACATCTACCCATTACAAAGAACCTACCTTCCAAATTTCAAGTCAACAGTAACAATATTAAAATTTTCCCATAAAACTTCCATCCCCTATTTTACCACCCTTAAAGGGGAATTTTCCAAAACGACTTAAGTATACAGATTTTTAATATCTAAAGCTGATAACCAAAATAACGATTTTCACGTCTCTAACTTGAAAAACACGGGACTTTCATATTAACTTCCAACCCCTATTTCACCCCCTTAGAGGGATAGTTTCTCAAAATCGTTTCTTAGTTGTCACCTACCATTACAAAGAACCTACTTTTCAAATTTCAAGTTTGTAGGCTTTATAGTTCCCGAGATATTGTGATTAGTCAGTGAGTCAGTGAATCAGTGAGTGGTATTTCTCTTTTATATTACTAGCTGTCCCGGCAAACGTTGTTTTGCCATATTGTTTATATTTCAACCGTTTACGCAGCGCACGCAACGGAAGCCCTCAAATAGGGATAATTTTCCCCTGTTTTTGCAACATTTTTCACTCATACTTCGCTCTTAGCAGCGTGATGATAAATAGCCTACAGCCTTCCTCGATAAATGGACTACCTATCCAACGGTGAAAGAATTTTAAAAACTGGTCCAGTAGTTCCTGAGATTAGCGCGTTCAAACAAACAAACAAACAAGCTTTATAATATTAAATATAGTTAATATAATTTAGTATATACTATAGAAGTGTAGATATAGATTATTCTTTGTTAGGGTTCCGTACCAAAATGGTAAAAATGGAACCCTTAGTGTGACTTTCTCCGTCCGTCCGTCTGTCTATCACACTCGATTATTTCAGTAACTAATAAAGCGACATGAAATTTGGAATAGTTGTGCATAATATAGTAAAGTAATTGTAAATTGTAAATGTAGTGTTAGTTAAGTAATTGAAAAAGGGGGAAAATCGAGAGTTTGAAATTTCAAAGTACATATGATAACTATACTGAGTGGGATATCATATGAAAGGGCTTTACCTGTACTTACCTACATTCTAAAACAGATTTTTATTTATTTTTATGCATAATAGTTTTTGAGTTATTGGGCAAAATGTCGAAAAAAATACCGTTCCCCCCCTTATCTCCGAAGTTTACCAATTAAAAAATCTGAAATAATTATGGTTAATAGATATTTACGTATATTTTACAGGAAAAATAAAACCAATGCTCTAACTAGCATAGTGTTTTTGGTATTAACAATTAACCTCTACAAACAAAGTTAGTTTTGCGGTTCCCTAAGAAACGTGATTTTTTGGTTTTATTCCTCCAGTAGTAGTAGTACGGAACCCTCAGTGCACGAGTCCGACTCGGACTTGACCGGTTTTTTTTAATTCAAGTAGTACAGATCTATCTGTTTATGGAATGAAAATAAAAACTTTTTTCTATAGAACAAAATTTATTTTTTAACTTAAAATAATGTTTTATTCACTTTTCGCTACTTAGAAACAAAATATTATAAAAAAATGCAACAATGATAGTAATCTATCTAATACAACAAAATTATCTTAATTCCTATGGTCTAATTATACCTACCCTAATAAGGTCACACAGCTATAACAAGCAACCCCTGATGCCTGCAAGCTCAGTATTCCTGAGTGTTTTCGCTCTACAAGACCCCTCACTGGGAAGGATTTGAAGAACCTGCACAGCTGCAAAGAAGAAGAAAAAAACCTTCTTCATATTGATGAGATCTGCTTCAGACATCAGAGTCAGCAGCAGTACGTCTCCTTCTGGGATATGTAGGCTGTAAACAATATTCCCATTTAAATAGGTACTTATAGTTCTACACTGGTTTTATTTTTATCCTCATGAGTGATCATATAAATGTGTAGGTGGATGCACCAGACAACATACATTATGCTACTACAAGTGGAAAATTAAAAAATTTTAAAACACCCACGACTTTTGCAGACTTGTAATTGAAAAAGGATTAAATAATTTTCTTGAAACTCCCCGACTAAAGGAAAGTAAGAACTAAGAACCTATCAGTATAATTAAAGAAAATCCGCCGGAGCTGCTGTGTTTTGCCTATGACGGTGTTTATGGTGCTGTTTACCAGTTGATGAGTAACTCAATTTCTTGATACTTCTCATATACCGGCAGTTTATCAATACTTACTAATTACATTAATTGATATTGGAAACGAAAATAGCAATGGCAGCTCCGACGGATTTTCTTGGATTTGTAATTATACTGATAGGTTCTTAGTTCTTACTTTCCTTTAGTCGGGGAGTTTCAAAAAAATTATTTAATCCTTTTTCAATTACAAGTCTGCAAAAGTCGTGGGTGTTTTAAAATTTTTTAATTTTCCACTTGTTTTACAGTTTTTCGATTAATATATTAATGTAATTTAAATTATATTATTATTAAAAAATGAAAATTAATCTTCAAACTAGCCATTAGCTCCTCCAGCAGCGTTTGAAGGCATCATCCCTTCCAAGTCATAAAGAGACGTTTATTGTGGCGCCCCCTGCCGTTCAATCACAAGAACAATTATCTACGAACCATTGCCAATGACTCACTAATATTTTATACAAAACTGTATCCAAATCGGTTCAGTCGTTTTTGTAATAATTGAGAACATTCGTTTGCAATATAAATGTATTTTATGGCGCCCACTGGTGATCGATTTTCGTAACAACTATCTAAGAACCCTTGCCGCTGGACACCAAACATTATACAGAAAACTGCATCTAAATCGGTCAAGCCGTTTTTGAAATAAATGGGAACATCGATGTGCACAAACGAACACACAAACAAACAAACAAAGAAACAAAAATATTTTTGCATTATTGGTTTTTGTGAACATTTTAACATACGAACAAACATAAAATCTTTTTAATAGAGTAATGTACAAACGGTCTCTCACCCTAAACGCATATACCCGTACTCCGTTCCGTCGTGGGTAAAAAACAATATTATAAAAACCCAAGCCAATTATTAAAAATTGTTTCTGAGCGTTTTTGGAAATTATTATCAAAACACATAAAAAAAATACATATAAATTAATTGAAGTTTCTCATATATCAATGTAGTTTCTACTAATAATTAGAAAAATGAAGATTTCAGAGCAACTTTCAGGAGAGCTTTTTATCTAGAAAATTATATGCAATCATATTTTTGTATCATAGCGAATTTAGATTAAAAACACAAAATACATGATGTTATGGGGACTGTTCACTTTGTATAGGGGTTTTGGCCTAGAGTGGACAGCAACTGAGAGTAATAATTGTACATTAATTTAGTAGCTTTAACCAGTAGGAATTAGAAAAATTATAAAGTTTTGTATCCAGTTATTTCTAATTTTAGTAATTTGCACAAGTGTATAAGTAGGATTTTCAAATAAAAAAACATTACTTTTGGTATTTTTGTTTTATTATTCAGATTCATATGTTAATGGAATATTATCTAGGAACTGAGCAGACCGATTGATGTGTTCCTGAAACCTTGCCCAGCTCAAATACCAAATTGTAGTCATTACATGGGCACAGCAACCCACTGTTCGTCGACCCACCATGCATTTGCAGCAATATTACCTTCTCTCCCTGATTCATTATTATGATATATATTATATACTAGCTGACCCGGCAACGCGTTGCTGTGGCTAAAGTTTTTGTTATATTAATAAATTAAAATTGCGACTATAATTTGAGATTTAAACTATCCTATCTCTCAAGTTGGATCAAACTGCACATGGTGTGCAAATTTTATTATAATCGGTTAAGTGGTTTAGGAGTCCATCGCGGACAAACATTGTGACACGAGATTTATATATATTACGATATAATATATTTTACTGCTTATGTGCATGCTTTGTATCATTCTCAATCTGTCACTTCTCTGCCAGCAGGGGTGGCAGATTTCATCAGATCCATGCAGCTGAAACAAAGTTCACTTATAAGAACAGATTCATAATTAGCTTAGAATAAAATATTATATGTTATGAGGACAGGATGAAGTTAGATTTCTAAACAGGGTTAAATAACTACTGAGCATAAGATACTCGTAGGATTTGGCCATAGCTTCTGAGAATAAGATAGGTTTTAGCCATAGCTTACAAAGATTGTTATAAATAACAAACATTTGTTTAGTTTTTGTGTCAGAAACAAAGCAATAATATCAGCATTATGTTACTTAATAAAGATAGATAGAGGATAAAGTGACAAATAATAAATATAATATTTACTTGACGGGGTGAGATCCTCTCCATTATAATGTTTTGTATGTGTGCCTCACGTTCTGTGTCAGTATGTAGCCTGTGAGATCTTGTTTGTTAAAGAGCATCCACAGCTCACACAAATGCCACGGGTGACCACCACTAGTAGAAGGTTGATCATCATTAGTCCCAATGGAATGGTGTGACTGGTAAAGAGCTAGAGTCCAGCAAGTATGGCACACTACAGTGCTGTCAGTCACCTGTTAACAAAAAAAATCTTATGTCACACTATAGAATTCAAAATGGAACAACCTAGAATTTTTATTATGATTAATGAATACTGACAATTACTTTTTTACTGCTCACATGCTGTATTCGTCTTCAAATTAAAAACCTGTCAAGTGCGAGTCGGACTCGCGCACTGAGGGTTCCGTACTACAACCGGAGGAATAAAACCATAAAAACCACTTTTCTTATCGAACCGCAAAACTAACTTTGTTTTTAGAGGTTTAATGTAAATATCAAAAAAATTACTTATTAGATCTCGTTCAAACCAATTTTCGGTGGAAGTTTGCATGGTAATGTACATCATATATTTTTTTTAGTTTTATCATACTCTTATTTTAGAAGTTACAGGGGGGGGGGACACACATTTTACCACTTTGGAAGTGGCTCTCGCGCAAGCTATTCATTCTAGAAAAAAATGATATTAGAAACCTTAGTATCATTTTTGAAGACCTATCCATAGATACCCCACACATATGGGTTTGATGCAAAAAAAATTTTTGAGTTTCAGTTCTAAGTATGGGGCACCCCCAAAATTTATTACTTTTTTTAAAATTTTGTATGAAAACCTTAATGCGGTTCACATAATACATCTACTTACCAAGTTTCAACAGTATAGCTCTTATAGTTTCGGAAAAAAGTGGCTGTGACATACGGACGGACAGACGGACAGACGGACAGACAGACATGACGAATTTATAAGGGTTCCGTTTTTTGCCATTCGGCTACGGAACCCTAAAAATGTTACTTGTATTTTATCGTTTTCATCTGTAGGCAAAGAGACTGCGACTGTACCAATAAACATTAGCGAGAAATAGCAAACAGTACTTACCACTTGGAACCTCTACAAGTTCAAAGCTATGCCTTCTCCTGTGATTTACGTCGGTACCACAATTAATGCATCGCAATTACATCGTGTTCATGCCAAGTTCATGCCAAGTGTGGGATTGAGTGTTTATGCCAAGGTCTATATTTGTAGGGGTTCTGTCAGTACCAGTTGGGATGCCAGGGTCGTCGTTCAAAGCGTCATCAGAGTCCATGACCAAAGCAGAAGTCCTTTACAGAAGTCGTTAGGTAGGTATAGGAAAACAAAAACAAAGAAACGAATGCATGACTGTGACATTGAATTTATGAATTGCCAAAATGACAGGTCAAAAAAGTCTATGGTCTAGGGTTGCCATACAAACGCATTTCGCAAAAATAAAATCGATTAAGTCAATAGCAATCGATAGAATAATAAAGCTCATTGTTTTTATTCATTTAATAACAATGTAATACTCGTAATATAATTGTCATTTGTCTGTTCCTGTTTTTTTTACTCTTTTATGCTAACAAATTCCTATTATTTAGTATTGATTTAAGAATACTTTGCCATATTTTTAAATAAATCGAGTAACAATAACCAATCGATTTAAATTATTTAAAATCATCAATTTGAAAATATGTCTCCGAGGTCGATAGCTTCTATAGTTAGGTACCTACCAAAATAATCGAGTGTGACCTACGAGTGTGACAGACGGACGGACGGACGGACGGACGGAGAAAGTCGCACCTTAAGGGTTCCATTTTTACCATTTTGGTATGGAACCCTAAAAATAAGAATAACATCGACGAACGACAACAATAATAGCCGCCCAGTCAAATTTAATTCCAAAAATCATCGCGCGACTTCTTTCTTAAAAAGAACTTTAAATAATAACGACTCTGAAATTCCGAATCAAAAATGACCACAGACTACAAAATGACGTTTCGCGATTACTTGCTTTTTGCAGCTCCATAGATAATACACACGAAATGCAGCTCTTTAATAGTGATGTGTTGCAGTGAATACTTACCGATAAATATTGTCGATATTCTTGTCACTTGTATTAATTTATAAACCAATAATACATTATAGGCTTGAGACAACACAATTAAAGGAATCACATTATCATGTTCACATATTTATATAAATTATTATATATTTTAATATATATACAGGGTTATATAAAAAATACCAAAACGCTCTCGGCCTGTATTTGTTTACATTAAAACTAACAACTTTTGTTCTACGACTTTTCTTTTTACTCGATATTTTGAGAAATATCCAATACTCCATATTTTACAGAGATACTCTACTCGTACCTACTCTGTAATGTAGGTACCATCGGCGCGGCGGCCGGTGCGCGAGCTCGCGGCGCGAAACCGCAACAGTGTAATGTCACTTTACAGAAATAACATTTTTTTGTATGATATAAATTAATACTGAATTTTGAAAAGTCGCAGAACCAAAGTTGTTAGTGTTAATGTAAACAACGATAGGCCGAGAGCGTTTTGGTATTTTTTATATAACCCTGTATAGCTACTTGTGCTGATTCACTGACTGACTGATTGATCACCTCTCCTGAACAATTTTGTATGAAAAATTTTTTTTCAATTACCATTTCGTATATAAGGGAAAAATTCATTCGGAGGAAAAATACGGAGAGAGCTGATGATTGAGGATTTCGGAGACGGGTGAAGAGCACGGCCAAGCGTATTGCAGATAGGTGGGGGGTGCTCGACCATATGTCATTCGAAACGTCATCCAATTGGCAGTGAGCTAAAAAATTTTCAACCTATCTATTACGTGCAATTATATCTATTATGTGCAATTCTTTGCCAGGTTGTACCTAGCATTTTGACAAAATTATGACTCCACTTCATTCTTTGTCTTTCTCTTGACCTCAAGAGAGAAGAGATCAAGACTCAAGATGAAAACGGAACTAATACTATTTAGTTGTAAATATAAGTACCTTACATGTTGACATGTGGAGCAGAAACGTGGACACTCACAGTAGGCCTTGTCCACAAATTTAAGATCGCACAGCGTGCTTTGGAGAGGGCTATGTTGGGTGTTTCTCTTAGGGATAGAATCCGCAACAAGGACATCCGTAAGAGAACCAAAGTAACTGACATAGCCCAACGTATTAGCAAGCTGAAGTGGCAGTGGGCAGGTCATATCTGTCGCAGAACCGACGGCCGTTGGGGCAGACGTATTCTGGAGTGGAGACCGTGTACCGGTAAGCGCAGCGTAAGACGGACTCCTGCCCGCTGGACCGACGACCTGAAAAACGTCGCTGGTGTGGTGGCGCGCTCTCGAAAAGGCCTATGCTCAGCAGTGGACGGCTATAGGCTGATAAAGTAAAAATAAAGCATGCTGACATATTAAGGGCGCCACCCCGGCGCCCTCAGTCGAACACAGACTTATAGTAAACGGACTAGGTATATATTTTTCGATTTGAATAAAAAATAAAAAACCTACTTTAATAATCGATTATCATAATATTATTATAATATAAACTGTTGTTTTTAGTTATTATATTAAAGTATAGTGTACCCTATGGTATGGTATGATATGTAAAAAAAATATGTAAAAAATCAGAATATACCTACTCTGTGGATCAATTGTCGATCTTTCTATGAAGGCCATCACTAAGCGTCTGTTTTCTATCTATAGACAAAACGGTTAAATTTCAATTTTTCTTTTGCATTGCAAATGGTGAGTGGCTTCTCTAATTTTTTATTTAGTTAATTGTTTTATTTCCTCTCAATTTCTATGTTTTTTGCAGTGAAGTAGTAAAAAATAAATGGACTAATTGTTGATATCATTTAAATATCATTTTTTCAGTATTAACTTGTTTTTAAAAATTTTTAAAGGAAAATTATCTAAACCTATTGTCAAAACTCAAAAGTAATTTCAAAATTTGTGTGTGTTTCTCCGATTCGATGTATTTGTGGAGAGGCAGTCGATAAACTGGGGCGCCACGGACTTTCCTGCAGTAGAAGCGCTGGCCGTATAGGTACCGCGCCACGCTTAACGCTAGCCTAAATGACATCATCCGTCGTGCTCTTGTCACCGCCATGCCAGCCGAACCAAATTGCTTGGTGCGAGACGATGGTAGGAGACCGGACGGCATGTCATTGATGCCATGGAAAATGGATAAATAAGCCTTTGGTGTGGGACGCTACGTGCGTCGACACCCTTGCGCTTTCACATCTTCCTAGCATAAAGGGCCGTGCGGGCGCTGCTGTTTCAACAGCAGAGAGCCTCAAGCGGTGCGAATAGAGTAACCTTGTTGAGAATTACGTATTTGAGCCGTTTGGGGTCGAAACTCTGACACTTCTTTTTTCGGGAGATCTCGAAGTGCTTAATCGACGCCTCTCGTAACCAGAGGACAGGCCTATTCTTAGAAGTATAAGCATTGCCATTCAACGTGGTACCTAATGCTGCTAGCTTTCTGGGCACCTAATTACAATTGACACCAATTCGGAGGAATACTTTGACGCCTAATCTTTTAAAATATCTTCTTTTTATAACCCCCTTAGGTTTTAGTTTTTGTAAATATTTAGTATAAATTTTTAAGTTTTCGTTTTAATTAAATTTCAGAATTATATATATTTATTTTTCTTACTTATTATAAGTTTTAAACAATCAGTACTTACACATTTGAATTATTAACGTGTGTATTAACATAAATTTTCAATGTAATAATACAATATATTTTATATTTTTAGAAAAATGCCCGGCTCTATTGACAAAATGACACCCTGTATTGGATTTACTGCCATTGCCTCAGGTATGTTTACATGTTTTATATTATTAACAATAGCACTACTATATATTATTTATAAACAGATATTCTATGAAAGTTTCAACCAAGTATTTAAATACTTTGAGTTTTAAAGATAGAATGCTCTATTTTATTAGATTGTTACAATACAAGCAAAGTGTTATTGTTTTTAGAATTTTGAGATTAAGTACATGCTCATTTTACATGAAATTAAACAGATAAGATGGCTGGACCATAGAAAGCTAACCTTTTTGCAAAACTAATTGATAAAAGGTTGTAGTTGTCATTACCATTACATAAAAGATGGCCATTTTGGTCAACTTAATATTTTCATTATTTTGTTATCAAAGCTAAGATTTATTCAATATTGATTTAATAGTCATTTATACACCTTTGAGAATATTGTGATGAACCTTGACTTAAGATGACTTTATGCAAGAATATTTAGTTGCCTGTGTCACTACCATAATATGTATAGGTATAATATTGTAACTGAAAAGTTAAAGCGGTACACCCAAATTGGAACTCCCAACTTCTTGATATGACGCATAGTTCTGAACTCTGAACCAATAGACTATCGCTGCTTTAAATTACAATTTCCTATATTACAATTTGCAAAAAAGTTTATTATATACTGTCAATAATTATATTTTATATGTAAGTAGCTGTCCCGACAAACGTTGTTTTGCCATATTGTTACAAAAAATGTGATAAATGAAGAACCGCTCCACCGATTTTGAGCAACTTTACACAAACCATCTACTAAATAGTCCGAACAAAGCCTAAACATTTGATTTGGATAGGTGAGCCCGTTCTTTAAGTTATAAAATTATAACGAAAAATGACATTGATTTTTATATACGGGTAAGGCCGTAAAATTGGCCTCATGTGATTTAAAAGTAACTTAAAAGTGGGTGGTTGGATAACTTAAAAGTAACATAAAAGTTTTGTTAGGGCACGTCTCCAATATAAGAAAAAACTTATTATTTAGCTGTTTACAAAAGGAATAATAGGTACTTATTTTCAATTGTCGAATTCACAGACTTACATACGATAAATAATTTACAGTTCAAAGTAAGTTTCATTAAAATCATCTTTTAATAGGTATTCGTTTTTTAACCGACTTCAAAAAAAAAAGGAGGTTCTGTATTCGACCCGTATGTTTGTATGTATGTATGTATGTATGTATGTATGTATGTTTGTCCGCGATTATTTTATTATCATCTTCGTTCAATTCTATAGTTTTCACAATTGACAAAGAAGGAACAGTATCCGTGTCCATTTTCTTCGGGGTGATGAATATCAATGAGGGTTTTTTTTATAGTTTTAAGAAAATTAATAGTGTAGGTTGTATCTTCGTCTTTGGTGTGTAGGTACTTCGACTACACGTACCTACTATATAATATTTCCAAGTTTTGCGAATGTAATATCTAACTAATACATATGGATTAATAATTGATGATTCTTTTTATTTTGTGTTTGTATCAAAAGGATCAACGAGATAAAATTTTAAAATGTAGGTACTCGAACAAAGTCGGGCGGGCCACTAGTAGGTTCATACATAATTATTAAAAAAAAAAAGTTTAAATTAACTTCATTCAATGCACGTATTTTTTTATTTACCAAATTGAGTGACTAAAATTACTTGTGAGTTAAATTATTCTTAGAAATTTCTATATGAATAAGGCCTAACATTACTTTTATGTTACGTTATATAAAAATGTGACATACATGTCACTTAAAAGCTAATCTCTCGTCAAAATATTTTAACTTTAGTGGTTAAACAATAAGAATAAAAGCACGTAAACAGCCCCTAGCTATTCCTTAGACATTAGATTCATCAAAATAATAAGTTTCCTATAATAAATGAATACAGTTTTTCCTATATTCAGCTGCAATCGATTTATAACCAACAAAAATGACTTCGTTTCGCTCGAAAACAAAAGCTCGCAGCTACAAACATGGACGACGAGTGAAAGACGTGGCATAGACAAGTAGACTATGGTGTTACCATATTATAGAAATGAATTCTGCTGCTCAAATACTAAGTTTTAGTAAAAAATATCGTAACATAAAAAACGTGACTTAAAAGCATCAAATCCGTGGACACCATGATAATGTACCAGAATTTTATTATTTATTATTATCTAAACCTGCCTGACATTGTTATTTTGTAGAACAGGTATTATTTTATTCATAATAACTTTTAAATGGTCAAATACAAATACAGTAAAAAATCAAAGTTGATACATAAGGCATCAGGGCGAGTATGGGACATTTTATCTTGTATTGAAAGTGTTGTGATCATATATTATTTTTATGAAAAATAATTAATATTAATATGTTTTATTACTGTTTGTATAGTTAGCCTACTAGAAAAACTATTAGACAAAGCTAAGAAAAAAGAATTTTATGGGTAAAATATAAGATTTAATTTTATTACTTACCGGACGCTGGAGCTAATATAAAATAATCCATTTTTATCGGCCTTACCCATACATAGATAACTTGTTGCTTATAATGACATAGTCACAATAGGTTCATGGTTATTTGTATTAGTACATGAAATATAAATATATATATAAGTAAATGAAAAAAAAAAAAACATGTTTGATTAGATTACAAACATTGTATTGTAATTTGTATCATGAATTTGGAAATACCTTTCATTCTTTAGTTTTCAAAATATATCCCAGAGACATAAATTAAGTCATACCATTGAGTCATATTCCAAATTACATAAAATACATACACATATTATATTTATTTCATTCTTTTGCAATTATATAGCAAAGACAAAGAGATATGTGCTTTCAAAGATTATGTTCAACGTTTACGGGAGTGAGTAAGGGATTCACTTTCATATCTACTGCGCTCCTCGTACTGTCGACCTCCATGGCGCAGTGGATCGGATTCTAGTAGGAGGTCGAGATTCGATTCCCGTCACGGTTCTCTTTGAAATTTCATAATTTCTAATTTTCACATTCATGAAATAAAGAAACTCACATACATACACACATACATACATGGACCCTAAAAACATTACACTCCTTTTTTTGAGCAGTCGTGTAAAAACAAGTTAGCCACTGAAAGTGAAAAAAGATTACTCACAACATAAAGTGACGATAAACAGATATTTTCATTTGCACCGAACCTGGGTCATATTTATAAAGTAAGGGTTATGTTACAACAGTAAACTAAACTTATTAAAAAGTAGATTTTATGAATTATTATCAAACAAGAAAAAAAAGCTTTAACTGCCTATACAAAGTGTAACAAAATTATGAAATAATACTGAAGGGTACATTTAAGTGAATATTTATAAAGTAAGGGTTATGTTACAACAGTAAATTAAACTTACTAAAATGTAGATTTTATGAATTATTATCAAACAAGAAAAAAAAGCTTTAACTGCCTATTCAAAGTGTAACAAAATTATGAAAAAATACTGAAGGGTACATTTAAGTGAATTAGATTAAGATATTATACAGTGTTTTTTTTTTACTGGGACAGTATGGAAAATCTTAAACTATTGGAGATATAAAAAAACGCTCTTAAGAACCACGAAACCGATTTTTTTTTCTCCTCTTGCATCTGCGATCAGTCTTTAGACTAATCAGATGTGTTAAGTGGGATTTTGTCGGTTACAGACAGGGGAGCCAACGCTCGACCGTCTATCAAGTATCAACGACCGACGAGACCGATTTTAGTTAAAATTATTTTGACATATTTAATTTTTTGGTCAAGCGTGAGTTGTCCTTGGAAATCAGCAAAATTGACTAAACTTTTTTTTGTTGCCGATCGACTCAGTTTCATGCAAGGAACATTTCATTGTATGGGAAGAAAAAAATCCTGACGGCGGATAATGTTGATCAAAAATAAATAAAAAATTCATACCAACTGGACCTAAATCTATGGTAAATGTTAAAAATAACCGCCGTCTTGCTGTGTGCAACTGCGGACACGTTCTAGAACGTTTCTTGTGGTATTTGAAATATGAAAGTCGTTACGCAAATTTAATTTAACAAAATCTTTCAAGTCCTGGACTATGTAATTGATAAAGTCCGTCTATAAGGTAGCCCCATAGAAAAAAATTCATAACAAGTGTTAAATCAGGTGGGCGTAGCGGCCCTTAATTGAGAGCCTAAGGCTTGTAGGATATTTAACAAAATATTTGTCCTGAATTTGATTTTTTTTATACTCGTAGTTCGTAACAGCAAAGGTGTTTAATGTAACTGAATATTTTCTTTGTAATTAACATTTCTTGCCAAATGAAACTATAGAAGAACTTTTGAATGACTTGAGCACGACTAATAACTACGATTATGATCCAGTAGTAGTACCACCATACACACCATAATACCAATTGTATAAAAAAAATATTTTATTAAATTTTACCAATTTTCGCTGTCAGGACTTTTTTCTCCCCATACAATGGAATAATCCTTGCAAGAACTGAGTCAATAGGCGACACAAAAAAATTTAGTCAATTTTGTTGATTTACAAGAACAACTCACACTTGACCAAAAAATTAAATATACCAAAATAATTTTTACTAAAGTAAAAATCGGTCTCGTGGTTCATAAGAGCATTTCTCTTTATCTCCAATAGTTTAAGATTTCCTCATACTGTCCCAGAAAAAAAAACACTCTGTTTAGTATAACTGAAAGTAGGTGTCAATAGATCTGTTAAGCCAAAGTGATTAATTAGCTATTATATTAATGACTGGTCATTATGTATAACAACTAAATTATCCAGACATCGGCCATCGGCCTCGTGGTTCCGAAGAACTTTTTCCTGTATCTTCAATAGATTTCCCCATACTGTCCCAGTTAAAAAACACTGTATAAGTATATCTTAAAAAATATATCGTATAAAACATTTTTTCAATATGCAACTACTAATAATATTTTTTACCCCTGTCCATCGCATTTATTAATTCTCTAATATTTCTCCTATCATAAAAATAATATAATATTTTGCAGTAATTTCATAAATCTTAACGTTTATTTCACCAGCTTTTATTTAGTTTCACTTATACCAATGTTTGTTTGTTTGATTTTAACTTTTAATTTTTTTTATCTAATCTTGCAAGTTAAATTTGATCCACTTCCGGTTACCGATTGAGCTGAAATTCTGTATGCATACGTCATTCAAATGACAGTGAAAAATTATTATGACATGAAGCTGATTTGATGATGAAACTGGAAGGTAGCCATAGGAACTCAGTAATTAAATAACAACCTCATCAAGAGGGCTCGACCGTTTTATCTCATAAGTACTTTGATGCTAAATGATAATTAAGGTCTGATCAGCTACAAAGTGACCATAAATTGGCGTAAAAATAAATATTATTCTTTTAAAAAATATTTTTTAATGATTACTTGTTTATTTATAGGTTCGATGCATCAGGGCCAATTGCGTCGTGATGCATCAACTGGCGAAATGGTGAATGCGCAATGCGTTGCTATTTCAGCATACGCGTCTGTTTACTCAAGTCTCAAAAAGAGACGCGATTTTACCTGTCGTGAAATTGATAAACTTTTGTCCTGCGGGGATAAACTATACGCGCGCATTTTAAATGACTTAAAAAGAACTAATAGATTTCACAATGACTATTTAGATCCGGATTCAGAATTGCCGTCTGATATCCGCGTCGATAATTTTTTAGCTCACTTAAGTAACAACTGG
Organism: Coenonympha arcania; assembly: GCA_036785405.1. Lineage (NCBI taxonomy): Eukaryota > Metazoa > Arthropoda > Insecta > Lepidoptera > Nymphalidae > Coenonympha > Coenonympha arcania. Next base: position 10,285,110 of record CM072072.1, read on the forward strand.
ATAACAAATAATTTATTTCCAGAAAATGGAAGTCATTTTAACGTACGAAATGCAATTCTTTCGTTAAAAAACCTCATGATTCGTGACATTTTTAACGAAACTCATGTAGACGCTTCAGATAGCTATTTAATTACAGGTCAGTTAAAAACAATGTCGTTTTGGCGTCACAACGGTTATTATTATTTGTTTAATAGTCACGGAGTAGACGAAACGAACAAAAGGAACAACGCGGTCGAAAATTTGAACGTCGCGCGACTTTTTCGTTCGGAAAATGTAGAAGGATTAGCCACATTAATAATCAAAAGTTATACTCATTCAAAAGATGAGTACCAAATCAATAAAATCCGCGTGGAAAATCTATGCGCTATTAATGAGACAAATTTACAGTCACAGGCGATCCTTACAGATCCAAAACTCACTACTTTAAAACCAGTTGTAGTTTTAGAACGATTTAATACGCGTGGAATTAATGTGCCACAAATTTACAAAATAACTAACAAACAACCTATTAAAGAAGTTGCAACCAATAAATACGATGATATTAAATTAAAAATGAACCCAGTTGTTATCTTAACCAAAATTGACAACGCTCTTTGCAAAAAACAAGTCGGTAGGCCTAAAAAACAGCAACAGGGACGTAAACCATCAAAACAAAATGCGCATTTAGATGCATCGAAAAAATATAATAAAAATAAGCCAGCAATTAATAAGGCCGCAGTAAAAACTTACACAAAAAAAAATCCAAAAATTAATCAAAAAGCAGTCAAAACGTATACAGCTAAAAAACCGGAAATTCATCAAAAAGCAGTCAAAACGTATACAGCTAAAAAACCGGAAATAAACCGAAAAGCAGTCAAAACGTATACAGCTAAAAAACCGGAAATAAACCGAAAAGCAGTCAAAACGTATACAGCTAAAAAACCGGAAATAAACCGAAAAGCAGTCAAAACGTATACAGCTAAAAAACCGGAAATAAATAAAGCTTCCGTTCAGCAGTATAATGCAACCAACCGAAATATCGATCCAGAAATGCGAGGAACAAATTTGATTGCCCAAAAACGCGACGATGAACTTAATATAGTTAAATTGTTTTCGTTGAAAAACTCGTCACTGTTGGATCCTGGTATACACGTGTGTTCGATTTGTCAAACGCGACTCTTTTTTGAAGAAAAAACGCGTACAAAATGGTGCTGCGGACAAGGCGCCTACAATGTTCAAAATTTAGAACCGCTTACCGAGGAATTTTATAGCCATACGTCGTTTTTAAATAGACCGCGCGCTTACAATAATTTATTCGCTTTCTCTGCGCTAGGCGTGTCTCACGGATACCAGCAACCTAACACCGGAATAACATTTTTAAAAATTCAAGGTCGCGTTTACCACAGAGTATTTGATTTAGGATATTCAGATAGTAGTAATCCTATCGGAATGTACGTGCATGACGATAATGAAATTCGCGAACGACAAGCCCAAAATCTAAATTTAGATCTGCAAGTTATTCGTTCAATTACAAATTTCATGTATAACGTAAATCCGTACATTGAATGTTTCAAACGATTAAATCGCGAAACTTCCGAAAACGCTCACATTATTTTTGAACAAACGTCACGTCGTTCGCATGGAAATATTTTGGGTGATCTCCCACTAGGCAAAGAATTGGCTGCAATTATTAGAACCGAAGTAGAACAGTTCGCTCCTCATTGTATCGCTATTTGGAAAGAAGGCCACCGTTGCCCCCACACAGTTGATATTTTAAATCCGTGTTATGAAAGTTTTCAATATCCTTTACTGTATCCATATGGTAACTCCGGTTGGTACCCAAATAAATTAGATAACAATGGCAATAAATTGACACAGTTAAAGTATATTAGATGTTTACTATTATCAGAATCGCGGTTTTCGGAATTTAATCGTCTCTCAGAGGAGTGGACTATAGATATGTTTAATAGAATTTCTGATGAACGGTTACGTTATTTAAGCAATATGCAAACTAAAAATTCCGACTCTGCTATTAGGTCAGCGCCTCTTAATGAAATTGAAGCATTAAATAATGACGAGACTATTCAAGGCGAAGGCGGTATTGTCCCTGGAAAAATATATCTTCCATATAGTTTTACTGGGAGCCCCAGGTACATGAAATTAAAGTATCTAGATTCAATAGCCTGTGTAAATAGATTAGGACAACCTTCATTTTTTATAACAGTTACTTGTAATCCAAATTGGGCTGAAATTAAACAGTCTGTCCCTTCAGGACAAAAAACTAATCCTCTAATTTGTGCCAGAGTTTTTAACTTAAAATTATCGCAACTAATTAAAGATATCCGTTCCGGAAAATGGTTTGGAAACTCTGTTTATCTCATGTACGTTATTGAGTTTCAAAAAAGGGGTCTGCCTCATGCACATATTTGTTTTAGAGTCGAAGGCGGAGGCCCGGTACATAATACCGATATTGACAAATTTATCAGGGCCGATATACCTCATCCGTCTGAAGCTGATGGTAGATTGCGTAAAGCTGTACTAGATCATATGATTCACGGTCCTTGTGGCCTTTCTAATAGAACTGATCTCCCTTGTTGTGATAATGAAAAACAAAAGTGTTCTAAATTTTTTCCAAAACGCGAAACGGACACTACGTTCTTTGATGATAGAGGCTTCGTTAATTTAAAACGGAATAGTTCGAATGAAGCCGAAATAACATATAGAGGTAAAAAAATTAAAATCAACGATCTTTGGGTAGTTCCATACAACGCCGCCTTACTCCTGAAATACGATTGTCATATTAATGTCGAAGTATCTACAACTACTGCCGTTATCAAATACTTATTTAAATATATTACAAAAGGCGCTGATCATTCTCGCGTAGCTGTTGTTTTGGACGAAAATCGTAATGACGAAATTGAAAATTACGTGACCAAAAGATATTTAGGTTCCTGCGAAGCGACGTGGCGTATTTTAGAATTTGATTTAGTTTGCCGCGAACCTAACGTCAAACAACTCGCTGTTCACCTAGAGGGGCAACAATATGTATATTTTAAAACCGGCACTGAAACGGAAGCTGCAAATCGTGCGACATCAGATTTAATAACTTATTTCAATCGGCCTGCTGGAGTAAATTTTGATCAATTAACTTATCAAGATTTTTATGAAAAATATATTGTTCACTCTACACGTCCCCGAATCAAAAACGTGGAAATTTTTGAAACCTCAAATAACCGGTTCGTAACCCAGAGACAGCGAGGCGAACTAGTGGCGCGGTTATTTTTCGTTGCACCAAACAGAGGTGAACAATTTTATTTGCGTCTTTTATTAGCCTCACATCCCTGTCGTAGTTACAGAGACCTTTTAAATTTAGGTGGTCCAGATTGCATGACGTTCCAGGAAGCTGCCAAAACAGTCGGGCTCGCGAACGATGAAGCTGAATACGAAAAAGCTATGACTGAGGCTTGTGCTTTTTTTACTGGACCGCGTCTGCGTAGCTTTTTCGTTCTTTTAGCCGTAAACGGTATTCCAGTCGCGTCTCTCTGGACAAAATTCCGCGATCAAATCAGTGAAGATTTCATCCATCGTCAACCCGAAAACATTGATCACGCATATCATGCATGTCTCATAGCAATTGACCGCCTTTTGAGAAGACATGGTACATGCTTAATCGAGCAGGGTTTGCCAAACATTGCCGATGAAACAACGGAGCTAGGGCGCGAACAAACAGAATATAATCGGAATGCTTTAAAACACTTCGTAAATGATTGGCTGCCTAAATTATCACCAGAGCAAAATGAAATATACGAATATGTAAACAATCTTGTAACCAATCAAAGTTTTCGCGAATCTCAAAACAGCGCAATTTTCATTGACGGCCCCGGCGGCACCGGTAAAACCTTACTTTTAAATGTTATTACTGCACACGTTAGGGGTAATTTAAATGGTATTGTTTTATGTACCGCATCGTCAGGTATCGCCGCGCAAAACCATGAAAATGGTACAACCGCACATAGCATGTTCCGGTTTCCACTAAATCTTATAGATGATCTCGGGTATTGGAATATTACAAACGGTTCACAAAGAGCAGAACTTATATATAATGCAAATGTTATAATTTTTGACGAAGCTCCGATGGCTCATAAATGGCTCATTCATTTATTAGACAGATCTTTGCGCGATTTAATGCAAAATGACAAAATTTTTGGTGGCAAAATTATTATTTTTGCAGGTGATTACCGCCAAATACCACCCGTAGTAGTCGACGCCAAACATAATTCAGACGTGTTCAATGCCTCTGTAAAATCTTCACCTGTTTGGCAAAAATTAAAAACCTTCTCTTTGGTAACATCACAAAGATGTAGAGAGGATCCCGAATTTTCTAAATTTTTATTACAAGTGGGATCAAATCAATTAGCTACTGTAACTTTGCCTACAAACCGAGCTATTCAAAATTTAGTTAATCTCTCAATGATTTCATTTGTTTCTCAATTAGATGACTTAATTAATTTTGTGTATCCAAATGTCATATTAAATGAACCGGATATTTGCGTTCATAGATCTATATTATCAACCCATAATGCAAGCGTATCCGAAATTAATGCCAAAGTATTAGAACTTTTACCTGAAGACCCTTTACATTTTTACTCCATAGACGAAGTAGTTAGTGACAATGCCGACCAAATTTTTCTAGGCGTTGACATTTTAAACCGGATGCAACCAAAAGGAATACCGGAACATGATTTAACTTTAAAAGTAGGATGTGTGTGCATGATTATGCGAAATTTAAATTTCTCCGATAAATTGGTAAACGGAACCAAAGTCATTGTCGTAAATACATCTCCTCGTCTATTAACAGTTCGCAAGCCGGGACTATCAGATTATTATTTAATACCGAGAATTCTTTTTAAAGCGCCCATCGAACCAGGTAGTCCCATCGAAATGTGCCGCCGGCAATTTCCATTACAAGTTTGTTACGCCATGACGATTCATAAATCTCAGGGTCAAACAATAAGCCGTGTTGGGGTAGACTTGCGTTCCGATGTTTTCAGTCACGGTCAACTTTACGTCGCTCTGAGTCGCGTTCAACATCGTCAACACATTAAAATTCTTATAAATAAAGAACGCGTTATAAACGGCAACCCGCTCGCAAATAATGTAGTTTATCCTCCCTTATTATAAGTACACGCAGCTTCCTGAAAATTGTTCACCTTATCAGATGGCAATCAATAATCATGATTAAATTTTATTTTAAATTATAAATTCATGTTGAAATAGCAACTATTTTGCGTATTTTTTTATTGTACATAAGTAGTTAGTTTATAGTTTGCATTTACAGACATGCATTTACAGTGTTACACTATTCACAAAATGAAATTAAAGATTTGGTATTGAATCAATCACTGAAGTAAATTACATTGCTTTATGTTTGTGATTTGTTTGTAAATGATGAACATTATAGTGAGGACGGTACTGAGATATAATTTGAGTATAATTGTGATTTATCACATTTCCTTCGTCTTATGTTTTAAAATTTATTCAAAATGATATTGTTTAAATTTACCAATTTAAATTTGAAATAAATTATTTTATGATACTAAATAGTAATTACCAAAACGAAATCGTCTTTTTATTATTTTGTATTTATTACTAGCTGACCCGGCGAACTTCGTTCGGCTTTACAGTAGATTCTATAATTTTTTAGTTTTTTTTAATAACTAACTCATACTAAGTAACAATATCCCTATGAAAAAATAATAACAATATTTTAGAGTCACGTGTACGTTCACGCGTCAAATTTAGAGATTTTGTAAGGATGCACTATTATTTTTCTAAAATAAAATAATTTTTCTAAAATAAAGGAACTTTTCATCAGCTACTTGCCAAAAAAAGTATTTTTTAAGATTAGCGAGAACAAACAGACAGACAGACAGATTAACAAACAGACAGACAGACACAAAAATTGTAAAATGTTATTTTTGTGTATGTATAATATATTCACATACATATAGTAAAAACAGTTATTTCAATATTTCAAACAGACACTCCAATTTTATTATGTGGATATATAATGAATCTCAGTAAAATGTCTTCACTATGTCTTCACCATTTACATATTACATATACATTATACTAAAGACAAAGTATTTTACCAAGTAATTGATGCATATTATTTTTTTTTTCTTTTCACACATCAATCACAGTGAGGAAACACGTAATTGTATTTAAGTAGTCCAAAAATATTAGTGGTTATTAAAAAAAAATCATAAATAATGACTTTCACTAACAGACACACTTTTTACATTCTACGAGTTAGTACTTAACTGCAATTCCACCTGATGGTAAATAACGATACAGTCGAAAATATTATCTAACATACTAACTTGAAAAAAATAAGTAACCGACCTCCAGCGGTTTCCACACAGTGTCACAATGGAACACTAAATCTTTGCTGGTAGAATGATAAATAGCCATAACCAAAGTCTGCACCAGACCCAAGACATTTGTTTTGTAAATACGCTTATTTATTTACTTGTTAATTTAGTTACATTGCTACACGCTTATTACATTGCTACACGCTTATTACATTGCTATACGCTTATTACATTGCTACACGCTTATACTTGTTATATTGTATTTTAGTATACCTACGCTTTGTTATTTTTTTTTTATTTTTATATTTTTATAAATTATTTATCTAAGTAACATTTATACCTATAAATAATATTATTTTTTTAATAAAATTTTATATTTTATTCAAATAACATTTTTTTTAAATAGTGACCATAACTCACAGACTTTTGACTGCTCTTAGATATGTATACTTATGTATGTTTCTTTAATTTGTTATTATTTTAATAAATTATGCATGTACATTATATTTAAACGGTTTTTATATTTTGAATTATAAATATAATATACTTTTTTCTCATTATTTAAATTTATTTGTATGTGATATTGATATGTAACTATTGTAAAATATCATATATATATTTTATATTTTTAATCTATAATCATTTATATTTTATAAAATTTGTTTATTTATTAATATTTTGTTGGTACATATAGACAATTTACTCATAAACACGTACACTTTAGTAATATTGATCGTATTTAAGTAATGCTTTTATTAGTTTAGTTTGATTAGTTTAGTTGTAGTTAGATGGGGAGTAAAAGACGCTCGGATTAGTCATTATTATTAACTACTCTGATCGTCATTTGCCAACCTCACCTGCCCGCGGTGCTCCCTGCTAAGGACGTTTACATGATTGCACTAACTAGCTGCATGACTGCTTGCCAACTTTCTACGTATGTATACGCCCTTACTAACGAGGCACTGGCACCAAAATTATGAAATTGAACTCATCTTTGTACTTGTCAAAGTTAATATCTAACCTTATTTATAAAGGTATAATAGCGGTAGAATAATTATTCTCTATTTTGTTTTTTCCCCTCAAATGTCAAATTAATATTGACAAACTAAAGACAAAACAGTATACCTATTCCAACACTATTGAATGTTTATGAATAAAAAAAAGTCAATATAATTATGATGTTTCCATACTGGTAAATTATATGAGGCCAACAACAGAACATATACTCGTATTTCCATTTAAAAATGTTTAATTTTAATCATTCTTTTGTTTATTTCATTCAATTATAAATATGTAGGTATTAAAAGACCACATGAAATCATAGTACAAATTTAAAATTTAACATAAATACTTAATACACTGTTATGTTTTACACAAAAATGAAACTAATTCTTAAAAATAGATACAAAGATGAGTTATATTACAATTTTATTACTGATACAAATACGCATAAGTATAATATTTCTTGTTTGTTTACAGACTCAATAAAAAGACGATCATAGTTTCCATTGCAGAGTAGTCGGTCTGGGTTAGCGACTAATTTCATAAGAAACCGTCGCACATAGCCCAGGATGCACCAGAAACGCTACTTTTGAAACTAGTGAGTATTCATAACATTGGTTTGCAATATAATTCATGCTCCTTAGAATATAAATCCAATAAACGAACACGGAATACCATTCACCACAAAACAACAATAAAATTTCAGCATCAATCCAGTAAAATATTTAATTACAAGTTGACAATTTGTACTTTGTTTATCAAATTTTTATAATCTCATTCTTCAGTAAAATTTTTTAAAAAATATTTTATGTAAGTATATAATTCTTTGTAATTAAATTTACTCTAAGAAAGTTCGATTTTTTCTAATTACTTATCATTTATTCTATTACAGATAACTACAATGAACGCATTAATGCTGCAATCTATTGCTGGGCTACAGAGGAAGAGTAACTACATCGAACGTGTTGATTCTACAATCTATAAATACTTTGATAAATAATAATGTATCTAACTACTGAAGTACTTCCAATATTAAACTTATCTTTTAGTTACAACTAGCTAACCCGGCGAACTTCGTTCCACCTAACAATCGATTCTTTAATCATGATCTTCAGACAGCGCCATCTGTTGATGATCCTTAAGAACTAAGTTTGATATTGGACAGATAATTATTTTTCTAAAATAAAAGAATTATTTTTTTCTAAAATACACGTAGCTTAAGTTACTCCTTATTACATCAGCTACCTGCCAAAAAAATCCCGTCAAAATCGGTCCAGCCATTTCAGAAATTAAAGAAGAAGAAATTACCCAGAAGAAACAGACAAAAATTTTAAAAATGTTATTTTGGTGTATGTATCGTATATACAGGGTTATATAAAAAATACCAAAACGCTCTCGGCCTGTATTTGTTTACATTAAAACTAACAACTTTTGTTCTACGACTTTTCTTTTTACTCGATATTTTAAGAAATATCCAATACTCAATATTTTACAGAGATACTCTACTCGTTCCTACTCTGTAACGTAACATCGGCGCGGCGGCCGGTGCGCGAGATCGCGGCGCGAAACGCAACAGTGTAATGTCACTTTACAGAAATAACATTTTTTTGTATGATATAAATTAATACTGAATTTTGAAAAGTCGCAGAATCAAAGTTGTTAGTTTTAATGTAAACAACTACAGGCCGAGAGCGTTTTGGTATTTTTTATATAACCCTGTATATTCACATACATGTAGTAAAAAACGGTTATTTCAATATTACAAACAAACACTCCAATTTATAATGTAATAGGTACCTAATTTGACTACAAACAATATAATACTTACTACATTTTATTCACATAGTACCTAAAGTATTAAATAAATTATAATAAAAATTATATTCGTTTTATTTAATTCGCCATCACAATAATACCTAATTCAAAATACACCTGATACCCGACAGATCACTAAAAAGGAATGCAGATAAAAAGGTAAATATGGTAAAATGTCTATTTTATATAAACTCAAACAACCTTTTTTAGGGCCAGAGAACTTCCAATATTAAACTTATCTTTTTATACTATTTCCAATCCTTTATTTTCTCAATGACAGATGAGACAGATATAACAATAGCGAGGGATCAGAAAGAGACCATATTACTTTTGTCTCCCTCTGATCCCTCGCTATTGCTATATATCTGTCTCATCTGTCATCGGGAAAATAAAGGATTGGAAAGAGTATAGTTACAACTAGCTGACCTGGCGAACTAAGTTTGATGTTGGACAGATAATTATTTTTCAAATTAAAATAATATTTTTTTTTAAATAAACGTAGCCTAAGTTACTCCTTATTACTTCAGCTACCTGCCAAAAAAGTCCCGTTAAAATCGGTCCAGCCATTTCAGAGAGCAGGAACAAACAGACACAAACAAAAATTGTAAAAATTTTATTTTGGTGTATTACCGTAGGTATATAATTCACATAAGTACATTTAGTAAAATCGGTTATTTCAATATTACAAACACACTCCAATTTTATTATAATTATGTAGAATTAATAAAGTTAAATCTAAACACATCCCGCGAGCTGCTTTAGCAGCTCGCGCCCCCACGGAAACCTAGTTATAATATATATAGCTCGATTACCACTGACTCACTGACTCACTGACTGATTGATACAATTGTTCTCCCAGAAGGAGACTGAAAACGATATAATGATGTATGGGGGATGTGTTCGGGTGGGGGATTCGAGTATGGGAAAAATCTGACATTTCCGAAAAACAAGATGGCGGCCGACGTGATTTCTGTAACTTTTTTGTGTTCCGACCGATTTGGTTCAAACTAGCAACGATTGTAGATATGAGTAAACGATTAATAGAAAAAATGGAAAATTTTGGAAAAACAAGATGGCGGCCGAGATTTTCGCAAAATTTTCTCCTGTAAAATTTTGTATGAAGAAATTTTTTTTCACAAACACTTTCGTAAAGAGGAGAACGATTTCTTTCGGGGACAGTATGGAGAGAGCTGATGATTGAGGATCTTGGAGACGGGTGAAGAGCACGCTAAAGGTATTGGAGATAGGTGGGGGGTGCTCGACCAAATGTCATTTGAAACCTCGTCCAATTCGCGCAAGATGCGCATTCGGCCCAATTCAAAATCAACAAAACGCTGTTCCTAGACCTACACAGCGTTTATCTGCCTACCCGCCTATTACTGTAGAACGTTTACCCAATTGGACTAGTCATTTCAACATTCTAAAAGAGAGGATTGGTCACGCCCCTAACGCCCGACCTATGGGAAAAGGAGTGCGCTTCTTGCCAGGATCTGAACAAGAATTTCGGATCATACAACGTTATCTCTCAGAAGCGTCTCACCAGGATAAAACAATCTCCTGGTTTTGCTACAGCCCTCCCTCTGAAATACCAACCAAGGTGGCGGTAAGGGGGTTACCGCTGGACACACCACCAGACGAAGTAGTGGCGGCACTACAGGAGATTGGATTCCCAGCAACGAGGGCTAAAGCCATTCTACCCACTAAGAGCCGTCACGGATGTACTTACTTCGTACAGCTAGACCATCTAAACAAGGAACAATTGCAGGTCCTTTACGGAATTAAAGAACTTCTTTGTATGCCTGGAGTTACAGTTGAGGCTTGGAAACCAGGCAGGAGCCCTGCGCAGTGCCACCGGTGCCAAGCATTTGGACACGCTTCAGACAATTGTCACCGCCCACAAAGATGCGTACGCTGCGCCGGCGAGCATCTTGCGCGGGACTGTACAAAACCTGCAGCAGACCCACCGAAGTGCGCTAACTGTGGTAAAGCACATACAGCAAGGGATCGCAAATGTGCGGTCCTTAGAAAAGAAGCAAGGAAGAGAGGTATCATCCTAGCCCCTCTTCGACCAATCGTACCTCAAAGTGGGAGGCAAATAGGGAGACGCCCTTCACCAAATCCCCGCTCCACCGCTGCGCCAACCCGCGAAGCTCCGCATCAAGCAGCCTCGGATGAACCAGCACAAGTTGCACCTAAAATGATGCCATCAGCGACCATACACAATTCGCGGCAAATGCCCCCTGCCACTTCTTCCAGTGAAATGCCCACTACTGCACCCTCGGCACCTTTACACTCAATACAGCAGATGGATGTCGAGCAGGATTCTATAGGGAAACAAACTATAGCCACCACTCAAGTGATCCCAGCCGTAGTGAATGCAGGGAATGCCAGCCCTTCCACGTTGGCCCCGCCGGCGAACCCACCAACAGAGAGAGGACAACCTCTGCCTGGAAAGAAAAAGAATAAGAAAAAGAGGAATAGAGAGCCTAGGCCCATAACGGCGCAACCTACGGCATCATCTACTCTGCAACCTAGACCAGTACCTACAGTAGAATCGGAACACAGAGAGCGCACAATGCCTCAGCCACAACCCCAAACGGAAGTCATACCACCGCCCCTGACACAGGCGCAGGATTTTACACCCATCCTCCGGGCGATCATAGAGGCAATAACGGTCGCCCTAACGACATATACCCAGGGCCAGGGACTAATCCCAGCCGTCCTACAAGGACTGACTTTAATTGCGAGAGCGATTTCACGCTAAGGGTCCTATATTGGAACCCAGGTGGCATAAGAGGCCACATCCGTGAGCTTACCCTACTCGCCCAGTCGCAGAACGTACATGTTATCCTCTTGGGCGAAACTAAGCTCTCGGACCACGTAGAACTTAACGTTCCCAACTTCTTCATCTACCGGCGTGACGAAATTTCTCCTCAAGGCTATGCTTACAGAGGTACGGCGGCACTAGTAAGGCGTGATATCGTCCATGAAGAAATAGAGCATTCACCTTTTGTGAGCCTTCGCACACAAGGAGTTCGTTTACAAGCCGGAGACAAGGAGATACGCCTGTTTGCCGCCTATAAACCACCCTCACAGTCCTTCGAAGCCTCAGACATACGTACGCTCTTCGAGTCACAGGAGCCTACACTAGTTGTAGGTGATCTCAATGCAAAACATCAAGCTTGGGGCTCACGTGTCATCAACCCAGCTGGAAAGTGGTTATTCGAAGACAGCGAACGCAATGGATATGGCGTGTTGGGTCCAGGAGCGCCGACTCATATTCCAACCGAAGCTCGTTGGCAGCCGGACGTACTGGACATTGTTCTCTTGCACAGAATAACTCAGCCCATTGATGTCGAGGTGCTCTACGATCTTGACACTCAGCACTTACCAATACTGGTGTCTATGACTCTTCGTAACGGCTTCCAAATACCCCGAACCCCCCGGAAACGTGTCGACTGGGAGCGCTTCGCAAAACAGATAGCTGATATGGAGCTAACAGGACCCATCTCTTCAGCTGACGATGTGGAATTGACCACAAGGAAAATAACCAATGCCATTCGAACGGCCAAAGACAACGCCACCGTCACTCTCTCAAAACCATTTGGACGACAGGACCCTTTGCCACGCCCGCTGCGAGACATGGTTCGCAGAAAACGAGTACTACGTCAGCGATGGGCGCGCACACGCTGCCCATTGGTGAAACGAGACCTTAATCGTCTTGCGGAGCAACTATCCCTGGCTCTCGTGGCACTTGAAGACGATCATTGGGAGGATATCGTTGATCAAGCATCAGAAAATGAGACCACGCTATATCACCTCTGTAAGAAATTAACTAGAAAAGATACGCCCATCTATCCTCTTCTTGATAAAGCGGGTAAAAGAAGATACTCCGCTAGCGACAGGGCTGAAATATTGGCGGAATACATGGAAACCCAGTTTTCTCCAAACCAACCAAATGAGACAGAGCCTGACATTGTCCGGCATCACGCTGCGGTTAACTCTTTAGTTGAGGAATTCCAGTCTGCCGTTATACCACCACTCCGGGGAGACGATTTTATCTCCCCGTCCGAGCTACGAAAGGCAGCTCTTCGTCTAGCCAAGCGTAAAGCACCCGGTCCCGACGGCATTCCGAACATTGCACTGCAACAGTTACCAAGACGAGGTTTAGTCGCGCTGACCAGACTTTATAATGGAATACTCCGCACCGGACACTTCCCCGAAGCATGGAAGAGAGGGAAAGTTATAGTCATCCCAAAACCAGGCAAAGACCGCCGCCTACCTGCGAGTTATCGGCCGATCACACTACTCTCGCACATCGCCAAGCTATTTGAGCGACTGCTGCTGCGACGACTCGAGCCTCACCTGCCCCTGCGCGAGGAGCAGTACGGGTTTCGCAGTAACCATTCGACAACGCTCCAGCTGGCAAGAGTGACCAATTACTTGGCCAGCCAACTTAATAACCAGCACTGCACCGTCGGGGTCTTCCTCGATATAGAGAAGGCCTTCGACAGAGTGTGGCACGCTGGGTTACTAGCCAAGTTGCTCAATACCTCCACGCCGCCCGCGATTGTTCGAGTGCTTGCGTCTTTCCTACAAAGCAGAAGCTTCCATGTCTCGGTAGAGGGTGTAGACTCTCAACCACGTCCCATCAGAGCTGGAGTACCCCAAGGTAGCTGTTTGTCGCCGCGCTTGTACGCGGCTTACACGGATGACATCCCTACCCTGCGAGACCATCTACGAAAAGGTGAAGAAGATGTCATGCTAGCCCTATATGCAGATGATAGTGCGTTTTTCGCGTCGTCTTACCACCAGATCGTCGCTACCAACAAGATGCAACGCTTGCTGGACCTGCTTCCGGAGTGGCTGGATAACTGGAGAATGGCAGTCAACGTTGGGAAGACTGCCGCTCTGCTGACCGGCGGCTCCAGGCCGCTACGTCAGCTGAAACTTCGGGGACAGGACGTAGAGTGGAAGACCTCGGTGCGATATCTGGGGTGCTACATCGATCGAAATCTACGCATGGCAACCACAGTCGATCACGTGGTCTGCCAGGCAGCGGCGGCTCGATCGATGCTCCACTCGCTCTTCACATCCAACCTTACCACCAGAACTAAACTGCGAGTCTACGAAGCCTACGTCCGTTCGCGCCTGACGTACGCGGCACCAGCCTGGTACGCCCTCTGCCCAGCGTATCAGAAGAAACGACTCCAGGTCCAGCAGAACAGATGCCTGCGCCTCATCGTAGGAGCTCCGCGATACGTCCGCAATGACGTTATTCACAGGGACACCCGCACTCCAACCGTGGAGGAGTTTATTCGTCACCTAGCACGCACTATGTTTGCTCGGGCGGACAAAAGTGCATGTGTACACCTCCATGGAATAGCCCCGCTGCAAGAGAGACCATCCAACGGGCGTCCCTTGCCACGCGAGCTCCTACTCCCTCAATCAACGGTGCCTCCCAAAAGTGGCTTCTACGCTGATGACGAAGAGGACGACGCGTGCGATGTGATGCCCCAGCAACCAAACCCGACACCCATACCTCAAAGGCCGACGCCAGACAGACGCGGCCCCAGCCCGGTTTAGAAGGGCTGAAACAAGGATATCCAGGCAGTGGAGCTGCCTGTGAGGACATGCCCGGGCAAGGAGGCCAAGCCTCGAGGCCCGTACCGCCGACGGACTTCGGTTGTCGGAGAAGACCCCCATGACCAATGAGCTGAAAAAAAATTCAAAATGGCGGAAAAAACATGGCCGCCATACAAATTTTGTTGGTCTCTATCTCGGAGGGTATGACAGTTGGAAAAGTGGTTTCATAGCAAAAGATGATCGAAATGGGGATATCTATTTAGTGACAAGAAAAAAAATTCAAAATGGCGGAATTTTTTTTTCATAAAAAATGTATGGAAGAGACCTAGAAGGAGACGGAAAACGATGATATGATGTTTATGGGATGTGTTTGGGTACGGGATCCGAGTAGGGGGAAAACACAACATTTTCGAAAAACAATATGGCGGCCGACGTGATTTCTGTAACTTTTTTGTTTTCCAATCAATTTCGTTCAAACTCGCAAGGAATGTAGGACTTGGTAAACGATTAACAGAAAATGTGGAAAAATTTGGGAAAACAAAATGGCGGCCGATATTTTCGCAAAATTCTCTCCTGTAAAATTTTGTATGAAAAAATTTTTTTTTCACAAACACTTTCGTAAAGAGGAAAATTATTTCTTTCGGGGATAGATTGGAGAGAGCTGATGATTAAGGATTTCGGAGACGCGTGAAGAGCCCGCTTCAGGTGTAAAAGATAGGTGGGGAGTGCTCGACCAAATGTCATTCAAAACCTGGTGCAATTGCCAATGCCCTGAAAAAAATTTCAAAATGGCGAAAAAAAGATGGCCGCCATACAAATTTCGTGGGTGTCTATCTCAGAAAGTATGAAAGATAGAAAGGTGGTTTTTTTAGCAAGAGATGATCAGGACGAAGAGGTCTATTTATTGAAAAGACAAAAAATTGAAAATGGCGGAACATTTTTTTTTTTCATACTAAATTGTATGGCGATTGGGACCTACTATAAGAAAATCCAAAGTTTTTGCTAAATCCGAGTATGAGCGACCACGTAAATTGCTACAAGCAGTTACGCGGTCCGCTTTAGCGGGCCGCGCCCCCACGCGAAAAACTAGTTACTATATATATAGCTACTCGTGCTGATTCACTGACTGACTCACTGATTGATCACCTCTCCTGAACAATTTTGTATGAAAAAATTTTTTTTCAAGGATGGTGTCGTATAAAAGAAAAAAATTGATTCGGAGGAAAAATACGGAGAGAGCTGATGATTGAGGATTTCGAAGACGGGTGAAGAGCACGGCTAGGGTATCAAAGCTGGGTAGGGGGTGCTCGACCAAATGTCATTCGAAATGTCATCCAATTGGCAGTGACCTGAAAAAAAATTCAAAATGGCGGATTCAAAATGGCCGCCAAACGAATTTCGTCGATATCTCGGAAACTATAAAAGATGGAAGAACGGTTTCTTGACAAGAAGTGATCAGGACCCGAAGGTCTATTCGATGGACAGAAAAAAATTCAAAATGGCGGAATTTATTTTTTCCATAGAAAAATGTATGGCGAATTTTTGAGGGATTTTTATGGGCGGGAAGACAGCACGCGGGCCACATGTGGCCCGCGCACCCACGCGCCCTACTAGTTAATATATATATAGCTGCTCGTGCTGATTCACTGACTCACTGATTGATCACCTCTCCTGAACAATTTTGTATGAAAAAAATTTTTTTGACGTATACTGTCATATACAGGGGAAAAATTCATTAAGAACAAAAATATGGACAGAGCTGATGATTGAGGATTTCGGAGACGGGTGAAGGGCACAGCCAAGGGTATTGCAGATAGGTGGGGGGTGCTCGACCAAATGTCATTCAAAACGTCATCCAATTGGCAGTGAGGTGAAAAAAATTTCAAAATGGCGGATTCAAAATGGCCGCCATTCGAATTTCGTCGATATCTCGGAAAGTATAAAAGATGGAAGAACGGTTTCTCGACAAGAAGTAATCAGGACACAAAGGGCTATGTTATGGAAAGAAAAAAAATCCAATATGGCGGATTTTTTAATTCCATAGAAAATGTATGGGGAATTTTGAAGGGATTTTTATGGGCGGGAAGACAGCACGCGGGCCACATGTGGCCCGCGCCCCCACGCACCCTACTAGTTAATATATATATAGCTGCTTGTGCTGACTGACTGACTCATTGATCACCTCTCCTGAACAATTTTGTATGAAAAAAATTTTTTTCAATAACTATTTCGTATAGAAGGGAAAAAATCATTAAGAACAAAAATATGGAGAGAGCTGATGATTGAGGATTTCGAAGACAGATGAAGAGCACAGCCAAGGGTATTGCAGATAGGTGGGGGGTGCTCAACCAAATGTCATTTGTAACGTCATCCAATTGGCAGTGAGCTGAAAAAAATTTCAAAATGGCGGATTCAAAATGGCCGCCATTGGAATTTCGTCGATATCTCGGAAAGTATAAAAGATGGAAGAGTGGTTTCTTGACAAGAGATGATCAGGATAAGGAGGTCTATTGGCTGGATAGAAAAAAAATCAAAATGGCGGAATTTATTTTTTTCCATAGAAAAATGTATGGCGAAAATTAAAGTCTGTCGGCGATGATACTTTTATAGGCGGGATGACAGCACGCGGGCCACATGTGGCCCGCGCCCCCACGCACCCTACTAGTAATAGCTGCTCGTGCTGATTGGGTCATTGATCACCTCTCCTGAACAATTTTGTATGAAAAAATTTTTTTTCAAGGATGATGTCGTATCGAGGGGAAAAATTCATGAAGAGGAAAAATACGGAGAGAGCTGATGATTGAGGATTTCGGAGACGGGTGAAGAGCACAGCCAAGGGTATTGCGGATAGGTGGGGGGTGCTCGACCAAATGTCATTTGAAACGTCATCCAATTGGCAGTGAGCTGTAAAAAATTTCAAAATGGCGGAATCAAAATGGCCGCCATTTGAATTTCGCCAATATCTCGAAGAGTATAAAAGGTGGAAGAACGGTTTCTTGACAAGAAGTGATCAGGACTCGAAGGTCTATTTGATGGATAGAAAAAAAAATTCAAAATGGCGGAATTTATTTTTTCATAGAAAAATGTATGGCGAATGTTGAAGGGATTTTTTATGGGCAGGAAGACAGCACGCGGGCCACATGTGGCCCGCGCCCCCACGCGCCCTACTAGTTACTATATATATAGCTACTCGTGCTGATTCACTGACTCACTGATTGATCACCTCTCCTGAACAATTTTGTATGAAAAATTTTTTTTTCACTATGCGTTTCGTATAGAAGAGAAAAATTCATTCGGAGGAAAAATACGGAGAGAGCTGATGATTGAGGATTTCGAAGACGGGTGAAGAGCACAGCCAAGGGTATTGCAGATAGGTGGGGGGTGCTCGACCAAATGTCATTTGAAACGTCATCCAATTGGCAGCGAGCTGAAAAAATTTTCAAAATGGCGGATTCAAAATGGCCGCCAAACGAATTTCGCCAATATCTCGGAAAGTATAAAAGATGGAAGAACGGTTCCCTGACAAGAAGTGATCAGGACCCAAAGGTCTACTTGATGGGTAGAAAAAAAATCCAATATGGCGGAAATTATTTTTTCTCAGAAAAATGTATGGGGAACTCTGAAGGGATTTTTATAGGCGGGAAGACAGCACGCGGGCCACATGTGGCCCGCGCCCCCACGCGCCCTACTAGTTTATATATATTATTGTTAAACGATTGAACAGGCTATGCCTTTAAAATACATAAGACAGAAAATACACACGAATGAATAGGCTGTATGGTCTCCGACCTTTGCCTGTCCTGAAAGGGACGAATGGATTAACAGAACAGAACAGGTCTATGCTACTATCTATTACGTATGGTCTGTGTCTGGGTTGTCTATGGTTGTTTGTGTCTTATGGTCTGAGTTTTATTGTGTGCGTTTTCCGTTTTGATTTGGTTTTTACTTATTTCTATTGACTTGGCGTGTTTTCCGGACCCTGATAGTGCTTCTTTAATGCTCCTTGGCTATTTCATACGGACACTGATTCATAGGTACTCTTCTGATTTACTCTGGCTTTGAACCTCTGCTGTGGTTGTCTATGCTTTGAACTTAGACGGGTACGTTCTGATTTACTCTGGCTTTGAACCTCTGCTGTGGTTGTCTATGCTTTGAACTTAGACGGGTAGGTACCTACGTTTGGATTTATTTGAAGACTTTGGCTAAGTTTAGTGTTTTACCGATGGCGAGGATACCAAAAAATCCACGCTTCAACTGTTATTTCGGATGTGATGAAGGAGGTAAATATTTAGAATTCAAATAATACTTTATTTAACAAATCAAACTCAACTTGGCTAACGGGCTCTAATATGTAGAATGGTTTCATTTCAGGTCCGCTTCATCATTTTCCTAAGCCTCATATCGATTTGGAGAGGTTTGATATCTGGAAAGCAGTGTTAGACACTGAAACTAAATCTAAAGGAAATGAGTATATATATAACCAACTGAGACTGTGTGATAAACATTTTGAAAATTATTATAAATCGCCAAGCCGCATATTAACAAGAAATGCAGTACCAACACTTTATGTAAAAGATGGTAAGACTGTAATTTATGGTTTCGCTAAAGACAGTTGCCTACAATAAACTTGCTGTTTGCTAGGAAAAACTTAGCAAAAATGCAAACATATACATATATCTCAGTGATTTCCCTTAATGGGGTTTCATTCGGAACACATCATTTTTGTAAAGGGGGTTATTGCTAGGGCATGCAGAACCAGTTCTGGTTCTTAATTTTGAATTCCCGGTTCTGCACCGAATTCAGAACCGGGTACCCGGGATTTCCCGGTTCTTGGTAAAAAAGTTTTAAAATTTTAATTAAAAGCATTTTTTTAATATTCCTACAAAAGGGGCTATTACGATTTGTAGTAAACATAAAATAGAAAACTATTTCCAAAAAACCGACTTCAAATGCCACTACAAAGAGTGAAATAATTTTTAATGTATACCAATTTGACGTCAGGCGATTTTTTATAATATTATCGTCTTTTCTTTGCACATGGAGTAGGTATTAGGAAGGACTATGATTGTACGAAACATTCAAGTGTTCTTATAAAATTTGAAGTTCCCTCGATTTCTCCAGGATCCCAACATCAGATCCTGACTTGATGACTATGAAACCATCTGGAAAGTATACTCTCTCAAACAAAAAAATAATTTATGATAAAATACGTAATAATTGGATTCTTTTAAAGAACCGGGAGAACCGGGAAGTCATATTCAGAACCGGTTCTTTTAACACCTTAAAAATCCCGGGATTTCCCAGGATTTTAAGAACCGGGAAATCCCGGGTGCATGCCCTAGTTATTGCAGTAGTTTCAACTTCTAAGAAAGATGAAAATAATTTGCTTCCAGATAGTAAACAAAGAATTTTTGTGTTCTCTATTATAGGTACATTTGCCTCTCCACATGTGGAGATGACACCATCTGTTTCTACAGAACTAAGTTCTGTGTCAGCTCCAGGGACAGCTTCATTATTGCCAAAAGTTGTGACAGTTCGACCTGTAGTGTTGAGAAAACCTTTAAAGATAAAATTAAATACAGGTTGGTGATTACTGTGAAATACATTCAAATTGTAAAATAAGATCCATTATCATATTATGGTACATTATTAAGAACTTATGTAGCTTAATGACATTCAGTTAGTGCTTAATGACACTTATTTTATAATTGTAAAACTTTACTTAGTGCAAGTTAGTCCCTAACTTGTAATCTAGCCTTGTGTATATCCAATCTAATATGGTTGCGAGCTAACCTGGTAGCACCATGATAGTTTCTACTAAGAAATACTCAGAAGTAAGTATATTAAACAAGGAATTTTTACTATAGGAACATTTGCCTCTCCACAAGTGCCACAAGTGGAGATGACACCGTCTGTTTCAACAGAACTCAGTTCTTTGTCAGCTCCAGGGACAGCTTCATTGATGCCGAAAGTTGTGTCAGTTCCTGTAGTGTTGAAACATCCTTTGAAGCAAAAATTAAATACAGGTTGGTGATTAGTGAGAAATATAAATGTTCTTATTAAATAATAATGTACCAATATGGTACATTATTATTTATTAAGAACTTATGTAGCTTAATAACATTTAGTTAGAGCTTAATGACACTTATTTTATAATTGTAAAACCTTAGTGCAAGTGCAATCTAATATGGTTGCGAGCTTACTTATGCCAGGTATCATCATGATAGTTTCTACTAACAAATACTCAGAATTATATTAAACAAGGAATTTTTGTGTTCTCTATTACTTATAGGAACATTTGCCTCTCCACAAGTGGAGATGACACCGTCTGTTTCCACAGAGCTCAGTTCTATGTCAGCTCCAAGGACAGGGATACCAAAAAATCCACGCTTCAACTGCTATTTCGGATGTGATGAAGGAGGTAAACATTTAGAATTCAAATAATACTTTATTTGAAAAATCAAACTCAACTTGGCTATCGGGCTCTAATGGTTTCATTTCAGGTCCGCTTCATCATTTTCCTAAGCCTCATACCGATTTGGAGAGATTTGATATCTGGAAAAGAGTGTTAGATACTGAAACTAAATATAAAGGAAATGAGTATATATATAACCAACTGAGACTGTGTGATAAACATTTTGAAAATTATTATAAATCGCCAAGCCGCATATTAACAAGAAATGCAGTACCAACACTATGTGTAAAAGATGGTAAGACTGTAATTTATGGTTTTCGCTAAAGACAGTTGCCTACAATAAACTTGCTGTTTGCTAGGAAAAACTTAGCAAAAATGCAAACATATATTTCTCAGTGATTTCCCTTAATGGGGTTTCGTTCGGAACACATCATTTTTGTAAAGGGGGTTATTACAGTAGTTTTCCTTCCAGATAGTAAACAAAGAATTTTTGTGTTCTCTATTATAGGTACATTTCCCTCTCCACATGTGGAGATGACACCATCTGTTTCAACAGAACTAAGTTCTGCGTCAGCTCCAGGGACAGCTTCATTATTGCCAAAAGTTGTGACAGTTCGACCTGTAGTGTTGAGAAAACCTTTAAAGATAAAATTAAATACAGGTTGGTGATTTCTGTGAAATACATTCAAATTGTAAAATAAGATCCATTATCATATTTTGGTACATTATTAAGAATTTATGTAGGCTTAATGACACTTATTTTATAACTGTAAAACTTTACTTTAGTGCAAGTTAGTCCCTAACTTGTAATCTAGCCTTGTGTACATGCAATCTAATATGGTTGTGAGCTAACCTGGTAGCTTCATGATAGTTTCTACTTAGAAATACTCAGAATTATATCATATTGTTAAGTAGCTCTTTGTCAGGAACATTTTAAAACATGTCATGTGTACAGCCTTCCACCAAAGGAGAAGTAAAAAAACAAGGCTACAACGGTGTACTTCAATTTTTTATTTCAGGTCCTACAAAACAAAGCCTCATTGAAGCTATTGGAAGGTTGACCAACAGGGTAGTAAAATTGACCCAAAAATGTAAAGCTCAAAAAAAATTAATTCTAAAACTAAAAAAATATCGCAGACAAAATATTTAATGAAAACTATAAAGGCAATGCCCGATTCACTAAAAACTTTCTGACAATGCAATTAAAATTTGAAGGGGAGAAAATTTACCCTAGAAGAAAAATTATTGTTTGCTTCTATTTGGAAACAAAGTCAAAAAGGTTACAATTTTTTGAAAAACTTGTAGTGCTACCTTCGAACAGAACGCTGCAGCGTCTGCTAAGTGCTTTCAGCATTAAACGGGGCATTAATCAAGGAATCATCGAAAATTTGGCTGAAACAGTAAAAAAACATCCCCTTGAGAAGAGGCTATATATGCAGTGTTATTTGATGAAATAGCTTTGATGCAAGGGTTTTATTATAATAAAAAGGAAGTAATTGTGTTTGAAGATTTTGGAGACAAATAACTGAAAACATTGCTGATTATGCATTAGTAGTCATGACCAAGGGAATTAAAACAAAAGCTAAGCAACCATTGTTATTTCATTTATGCAAAAGCACAACACAAACATATGATTTAAAAAAGTTGATAATTGACATTATCAGACAATTAAGAAGGGCATCATCCATAATTTTTTCAAGCATTTGTGACCAAGCCAATACAAAATATGTAAGCACAATTAAAAATTTGCAAAATGAGACGAGAGAGAAATATTTAAGACAAAATAAAGAATTTATCAAATGCCTTTCAGTTCAAATCAAAGGTTGATGATTTAAAAGTCTATCCCATTTTTGATACTCCTCATTTATTAAAGGCAGTACAAACAATTTTATGAAAAAAAAAAGAAATATTACATTTAATCAGGATGGTTAAATAAAAATTGCATAATGAGAACATTTACGAATGTTGTTGAATGAAGATAGAGGAGAAGATGATAAAAGAAATTTAAATAAATTGACTGCATATCGCGTGGATCCTGCGAAAATTTCAAAGATGAAAATTAAAAATGCAGCCCAAATTTTTTGTCAACGTGTGTCTGCCGTAATGAGATTTCTAGCAAGTAAGTATAAATTGGTGTTTTCTTTTAAATGTCTTTTGAAATTATTAACCTGTGCTACTTCCTTATTTTTTATCAAACATGTTTCTAAGTCTAGTCAACAGCAAGCGCCCTATAGGTTTTAAGTTTGTAGGCAGCAAAAAAACGTTGTAAATAACTAATTTTTGATTGCATTGACTTGGAAACTTCAAGTTGCTGTGGTATGCATGGGACTCCGCATGCTGCATGGTAGGATGATTTCCTTTGAGCAATGTAAATCTCACACTACACACAGTGCACTAGCTTTAATTTTTTATTATAATGTTCAATTTATAGGAAAATAAAGTATTCTTTCCTTGTTTCAGGACAGAAAATTCTACTAGCAGAGAGTGAAGACAGCAGATCTATTAATAATGTTTGACAAATTATTTGATTAATTTAATGGTCACTCCTACAGTGATACAACAAAGGTTGTCAAGGGGTGTCTGAAGAATAATTCAAAACATTTTCAGTTTTGGGATGAAATATTACCAATATTAATCTCAATTTAATTTATAAACCTTCAAAATGGTATAGAAATAGCTAAATATGAAAAAGTGCCATCAGTTCAGAACTGGATCCATAATAATATAAATACTTTTAAAGAAATGTGGAAATATAATGTATGAAAATTTTAAAATTAATATTATAAAGAGGTAGTTTGTGAATTTGTGACGCTATAAGGGGTAATCTATGGATCTACTGAACCGATTTTTAAAATTCTTTCACCAATAGAAAGCTACGATATTGTGAAGTGGCATAGGCTATAATAATTTTCAAAATTTATTAAGCATTTTTACTTAAACTTGAATAATGTAATCAAAGTTGTAAAGAAAATTGCTTTCATCGCGTGCGCTGCGGAAACTATTGAAGATAGAACAAAACCATGTACTACAATATTAAAGAACGTACCTATCGAAATCTTTAAAAAAGTCCGCGATAGCATATGCCTATCTCCTACTGATAACTCACAATAACTGCTTTTACTGTTACGATTGTGGATTAAAAATAATAACTTTTATGAAGCTCAATAATTTCAAAGTGGCTTTAAAACGAAAGCTCATGAATAAAGCTTACCATAGTATTAAGGATTATTTACATGAATTAAATCTTTGGGAGTGAATGTTCTGCTGTAATTATACTAGCACAATTAGTTTTGAGCCTTTGTGAAGTGATAACAGAAAACAAAACCCGTCTGAGTTTGTTGTGGGTTTCTTCTCAGTGTATGGCGCGTCCGAACCCTCGTAAACTTAGTTTTAAGTCTACTTGTAGTTATCACCATAGCGACAAATATCATATTGACGTTTTACAAGAGCCTGTACGTTAGGCCTATGTGAAATAAAGATAGTTTGAGTTTGGGTGTATTGTGTAAGAAAAATTAGCAAGTACGTACATTTTTATGCAAAGTATCAAAATTATTCGGTCCATCGATTATTATTTTACAGTGTTGCTCTATACTAGGGTTGTAACGGAACTCCGCCTCCGTCTCCGTTACTGCGGAACTTCCGCAAAGAATTTAACCTCCGCCTCCGCATCCGCCTCCGCAAAATTTATGCGGAGTCATATCGGAAGTTCATTTACGATCACAAACAACGCGCAAGGAGCGACGCTAGGCGACGCGGCCGCTCGACTGCGTGTTTTCAAGTGAAATGGTCGAGAGTTTGCTTAAGCCGCGGGAACACGGCCAAGCGGGTGGTGGGGTGGGCCGTGGGAGTGTGAATGAATAACAGGAATCAACTTGTCAAAGCGTTCGGTACCGCGTAGTTGCAATTGAGCCGTGATTGTTTTAAGTAATTTTGTGCGTAATTATTAGTAATTGTTATTTAAATAACGTGATGAAGCCGAAAACTAGTGAAATTTGGCAGTACTTTGTAGAAGTAGACGATAATTATGCAAAATGCAAAAGTTGCGGGAAAAATTATTCAAGAAAAGGCCGGACAACAACATCATCATAAATTTATTTATATTTTCCCAACAAATTTCACCTCCGCCTCCGCCTCCGTTAACCTTCGCATCCGCGGAGGCGAACCTCTTCACCTCCGCATCCGCCTCCGCCTCCGCTAAGTAGGCCTCCGTTACAACCCTACTCTATACCACTTTTCAACTACCTTTTAATTACCTATTTACCCAAGTAAACTGACTTCCTAATAATTAATAGTATTAATTCACATTATTTCGTTTTTTCTGAAAATTAATTTCATTTTTAGTTCGTGGCGTCATGTCACCTACATTCCGACATCCGACATTCCGACAAAATCAGCGCTGTGTGCTCCCATACATAAATGGGGCACATAGCTCTCCATGCTGAGTTGGGGCCTATTTCTGGGTCGTGCCACATGTGACAAGCGGTGTCTGGCGCTTCCGTCACTTGGGCAATTCGTTGGTTTTTTGCCTGGGTCTCCCCACCCAGCATCGTTTAGTACGTAAGTAAAGTTTGTTACAGTACGCGCGGCGAGAATTTGGCTTTGACCTTCGGGTGGAGGGGATTACTGCGCATGGGTACCCAAATTCTGATTGGTTGATACCCAATTTCTGATTTCTGCGCAATAACGGTCAAAGCCAAACTTTCGCCGCGCGTACTGTACGTCATACGTGTGGCATAATTTTTTTCTTTCTTTTCTTCCAAAAACTATAGAGATGCCCCATTCTTTCATTTTAACCAAACCTTGCGTGACATGCGGCACCATAATGAGCGCCAATAATTGTTTTATAAATGTTCGTGTACTGACGCCATCTTATGCGCCACTTTACAGATTGAAAACAAGTCTAGGCCACAATGAATGATAGGGCATCTCCATAGTATTGTGTATAAAGCCACAGAGAATACAAAACTACACACACACATTGAGACAGCTGACAGGACACTTTTTGTATTCTCTGTGGCTTTATACACAGATAATAACTACACACACGACAGCTGACAGCCTCAGGACACTTGACAGTTTGATTTTTGCTTCCCTCGGAGCAAATAACAAGCCTAATTGCTCCGAGTTGCTTCCATTCTCAAATCGCAAATCGCAATACCTATTACCTACGCAAACGAATAACAAATTGAAGATACAAGATTCACAAAACAAATAGAAACCTATTACTATATAAAATGATAAGGCATTCTTTTCGGATACTTAAAAGCGGAAGCCTATGTAAACTTCTTTCCGCCACTGTGTGTAGGTGCGTATATTGAAGTTCTGTAACTTTTGGCTTGAAGCGAACTAAGTAGGTAATGTCCTTACTCCATAACCATCATTTTAATTACATTTTTCAGGTACAATGGGGAGAAATGCTTTAGTTTATTGTCTCAAGGAACCGTCGGAAGCTCGAGGAGCATCAAAAACAAACCCCTTTTGAATAATTGCGTTTGTCGTACAATGTTTATTCAGACGCAAGAGACACCAAATCCCAACAGCTTGAAGTTTCTACCCGGGACTCAAGTTTTAGAACCTGGTCAAACAATGGATTTCCCTCATATTGGAGCAGCCCAGTGCAGTCCTTTAGGTAAAATATGGGTAAGGGTTTTGAAATCGGTCGCCTTGAATATTTCTTAAAACATGATATATCTTTAACTCTCCTAAAGGCTCGGTCTTATTTAACCTCTCTTCGTCACCCATCTGTTATCCGCGTTGGGGTGCCCTCAAGTACCAAACTCGCTTCGCTCGCTCTTGTATTCTAAGTTATTTGTGACAATAAACTTCTGCAAACGAATTAATGGCCTTCATCCTTGTGATAGCTTGTGGTGACTCTTTAGCGTTCACTTTTTCGCTTTGACCCTCTTAGAAGCTCGGATTCGAATGAAGGCGACTCGATTTAAAGCCTCACCCAAAATATGTCATGAATTTTACATAGAAAAGCTATTCAGTTCTAACTTTCTAAGTCTCTGTGATACTAGTATAGAGAATTGCATCTGACTATGTTAGCTACCCCGCCTCTCTTATAATGCATCCTGCTCAATAAATGTTGCATACTCTAAGCCACCTTGTTCCTCTCATCTAAAATTTTCACAATCATAAGCAAGGAAGCTATGTAATCACTTATCAGGTGTTTGCAAATAAGCCTTAATTAAAACTGAAAATATTTGAGTTCCAACTTTGTTATTAAATTATTATAATGTTATACTTCTGGCAAAAGTTCTTTAATGTTTATCCAGAGTTTATCCAAACCTGCGTCATTTTTACTTTTTACTGCAGGTTTACTACTCCACCAGTAAAACAGCACTAAGCAATTTCACCTTAAATCCCTTTCAAGTTAGTAAAATTTCATCTTGGGCTAAAAGTATTGTCAATACTAAATGACATTTATTAAATTACTACAAAATTAATAATGATTTAATAAGAATAAAATAAGTTAAATATTATATTGGTACAATTTCCAGCCAAAATGCTGTTCCGCATAGATGGTGTGAAAGGAGTCTTCTTTGGGCCAGACTTTGTGACTATTACGAAGCAAGATGATGATGTTGAATGGAGGCTTTTAAAGCCAGACATATTTGCTACGATCATGGATTTCTTTGCCAGTGGTCTGCCTGTTGTGACTGATGCCAAACCATCCGGAGATACTCGTAAGTCTTTTATTTTATTTATAATTCACAAACACAAAAACTTAAATACAGTGTCCACATTAACTCTTACAATTAACATCTGGTTTCTAAAGTAATACACAAATAAACAAGTTGTATTTCTTAATAAAATCTGTATGACAGGAAATGTGCATTAAAAAGAAGCTGTAACTTTTTGTATGCAAAACTCAATTCTTTTTTTTTACTCTGTACAAGTTAGTATTTGACTGCAATCTCACCTGATGGTAATTGATGATGCAGCCTAAGATGTTATAGTACTAACTTGGAAGGGTAAGTAAATTTACCCCAATGGTTTCTACAAGCATTCCACCGGAATGCTAAATCGCTTGGTGGTGCTTCATTGCCGGTAGGGTGGTAACTAGCCATGGCCAAAGCCTCCCACCAGACCAGACCTGAGCCAATCAGAAATTATAAAAATCCAAAGTGGCCCATGGCGAGAATCGAACCCGCGACCTCCCACTCGAATCCGAGCGCGCCGCCATCACTGCGGTGCCAATCATTCTACACAGTACACTATTTTATTTTTCTAGAATAATTTGGTTTTGGTTCATGAATAAAATGGAAAATTCTTTCCAAAAAACCAACTTCAAATGCCACTACAAAGAATGAAATAATTTTTAATGTACACCAATTCGAAGTCGGGCAATGTTTTGTTCAATCATTATTATAGTCCTTCTTATTATAAAACTTGATGTGCAAAGAAACGACAAAATTATCGACAATACCAAGGACTATTATTGAATGAACGAAACATTGCCCGACTTCGAATTGGTGTACATTAAAAATTATTTCATTCTTTGTAGTGGCATTTGAAGTTGGTTTTTTGGAAAGAATTTTCCATTTTATTTTATACTTTTTAGTGGAAAACAACTAATGCGCAAGGCATTGGAAAAAATGCCCACATCGCTTGAAGTATGCTTCTAAAATCTGAAGAGTTCCCTCAATTTCTCCAAGATCCCATCATCAGATCCTGACTTGATGAATACAGTCATTACTTGATGACTGCAAGGAAATGCAATCGTAACTATAAAATATACCTAAATCGCTTCAAGTATACTAGCAAAATTTGAAGAGTTCCCTCGATTTTACCAAGATCCCATCATCAGATCCCGACCTGATGACCATAAGAATACCTGGAAAAAATTACTCTTTCAAACAATACCCAAATCACTTCAAGTGTGCTTATAAAATTTGAAGAGTTCCCTCGATTTCTCCAGGATCCCATCATCAGATCCTGACTTGATGACTATGGGACCATCTGTGAACTATACCCTATCAAACAAAAAAAAAAATTTCGAAATTGGTCCACGCATCTTCGAGTAATCGGGGAACATACATAAAAAAAAATTAAAAAAAAAAAAAAAAAAGATTCCGACGAATTGAGAACCTCCTCCTTTTTTTTGAAGTCGGTTAAAAAAAATTGATACCACCTTTGGTCTTTCTCTTTAAATCATTCTCTCATTCATTCGCTTTAAAAGGGAGAAAACTTGCTCTAATTTAGCAAGTTTAAGTTTGTATCATATTATAAGAGGACGCAACGCGCAATGGACGAAGAGATATCGGCCAATCGCGGAAAAGTCCCAGGAGCAGAAAGAAAGATAAGAGGATTTTATATATAAACTTTTTGTTTATCTACACAGAAATCAATGAAGACGACGATGAGATAGTACAAATGATAAAAGAACTGCTGGACACTCGCATCAGACCAACAGTACAGGAAGATGGTGGAGATGTCCTATTCGTTGATTTCAAGGATGGTGTGCTGAGGCTGAAAATGCAAGGCTCCTGCTCATCATGCCCCAGTTCTATTGTGACCTTGAAAAATGGAGTAAGTTTATTTAAATAGTACACCTGCTCGAAAAGTACCAAACAAAAAACTTACGTATTATAAAATAAGTTGTTATATTGTTTTTTTTTCTTTTTATAAAAAGCCCTGAAGAAGAGTCAACTTACTTTTAGACTTTTTTAAGTCGAGAAATAACATAATATTTATTTCTCGACTTAAAAACTATGAACTATTTACAAAGATATAAATTGAGTAAACTAAAACAAAAACTTGCGCTATAGTGGTTTAAATTGTAATGGATAAGTAATTATCATTTACAAAAATATTAATTTATAACTTGTCCATATTCCCTTCAGCAAATCCTTTCATTTGATACCCATATTTTTAGGAGTACTACCCATATTTTTAGGAGTACTACCCATATTTTTAGGAGTACATTAAAAATACCTAGTCTGCCATATTAGGTGTTTGGCCATGTTGAATTTAGAATGATGTCACACAAGTAACCATGCATTGCCTTCCAAAGTAACAGCCTGGCCACGGGAAATTCGCCGATGCGAATATTCGCGCGGTGCGAACGGCGAAGCGTCTAGCGACTGAAATAAACGCATAGCAATGTACTAATCAAGCCACGCGCAACGGCGACCGGCGAAGCGACCGGCGAAATGTACCGAGCGAACCGCGCCGGCGACTTGCGGCGCGGCGGGCGAACGAAACAAAGGCATGAATAAGTACGGCGCGAGCCACGGAGTTGAGCGGTAGTCGCGGCGAGTAGTGCAGTGAACAAACGAGTTTAGTTGTTTTCGCCGCGAAAAATGAACGCCGAGACTTTTATTGCTGAAATACTATCTAGACCAGCCATTTGGGAGTCTGGCCATCCACAGCACAAGTTTAAACATGTATGATGTAGTGAAGAGTATGTGGGGATAATATTCATAAGTATATAATCGAGGGTTTCAATACTCATTCTGGTATACTCAACAAATTTTTCTGGATATATTCTGTATTTCTCATACTTCTTGTGGAACTCTCCATCTATACTCCGATTCTTATTCAAATTATGTCTTTCACAATCTCTTCCAAATATTAGGTCTTGAAATATTGAGATAATTTCGATAAAGACATTTTGCTGTCGGACTTCCTTACTGGTCGCGGCGGCGAACGTGACTGTCCGTGGCCTGCAAACGGTGCCGCGCGAATGGTCGCCTCGCCCCTCGCTTCGCCGTTCGCACCGCCGATCCCCGTGGCCAGGCCGTAAACGTGTAGGTATAAAAAATTTCAGCTCAAGCGGTTTTTTAACCGACTTCAAAAAAAAGGAGGAGGTTCTCAATTCGTCGGAATCTTTTTTTTTTTTTATTTTTTTTATTTTTTATGTATGTTCCCCGATTACTCGAAGATGCGTGGACCAATTTCAAAAATTCTTTTTTTGTTTGAAAGGGTATAGTTCACAGATGGTCCCATAGTCATCAAGTCAGGATCTGATGATGGGATCCTGGAGAAATCGAGGGAACTCTTCAAATTTTATAAGCACACTTGAAGTGATTTGGGTATTGTTTGAAAGAGTAATTTTTTCCAGGTAGGCTTATGGTCATCAAGTCGGGATCTGATGATGGGATCTTAGTAAAATCGAGGGAACTCTTCAAATTTTGCTAGTATGCTTGAAGCGATTTAGGTATTTTTTATAGTTACTATTGCATTTCCTTGCAGTCATCAAGTAATGACTGTATTCATCAAGTCAGGATCTGATGATGGGATCTTGGAGAAATTGAGGGAACTCTTCAGATTTTAGAAGCATACTTCAAGCGATGTGGGCATTTTCAATGCCTTGCGCATTAGTTGTTTTCCACAAAAAAGTATAAAATAAAATGGAAAATTCTTTCCAAAAAACCAACTTCAAATGCCACTACAAAGAATGAAATAATTTTCAATGTACACCAATTCGAAGTCGGGCAATGTTTCGTTCATTCACTAATAGTCCTTCGTATTGTCGATAATTTTGTCGTTTCTTTGCATAAGAAGGACTATTAATGATTGAACGAAACATTGCCCGACTTCGAATTGGTGTACATTGAAAATTATTTCATTCTTTGTAGTGGCATTTGAAGTTGGTTTTTTGGAAAGAATTTTCCATTTTATTAACGGCCTACAAGCCGTATTTAGGTGATTTTGAATGAAGTTTTATGCAAAAACTATAAAGACAATTACTTTCAAATTTACACGTCATGTATTTTGGGTCTTTAATCTTGTAGCGGGTTGCTAACTATAGTGGGAGCAGTTGGAGTGAAACTCACGATTTTTCATTTCGTAGCTACTCGCTACTTAGTCACGTCGTCTATCAGTTTCTTCCTGTGAAGGTCGACTAGTAGATGATAGTGGTGTCACTGCGCCATAGTACCCCCCTTCAAGCGAAGCGTACCACTTTTTTTACGACACGGCCGCTTCTCGTGACGTGAGTACCAACGAGCGCCTGCGCCCGTTCCCCACTACTATGGGGGTACTATGGCGCAGTGACACCACTATCATCTACTAGTCGACCTTCACAGGAAGAAACTGATAGACGACGTGACTAAGCTTGCCGTCAACGCAGTTCAAGTCACAACATCTGTCGAATCCATCCGCGTCATAGCCAACCTGAAGTTCAGTGAAGTCACGCTACCGGGTCTCAACCGACCAATCACGTCGGGGTCACCACTTTGCCGGTGTTGGTGGCAATAGGGAAATTTCCCTCCAGGCAGATGTTATGCCTGGGGATCACAAGCGGTCCCCAGGCATAACATCTGCCTGGAGGGAAATTTCCCTATTGCCACCAACACCGGCAAAATCTAAAATCGCTAAGAAGCAGAAACACGATTGGATGAAATTTTCTCGATAGAAAGTTCTCCCAAAAGTTGCTCCAAAATCTCAGTTTTTCGAGTTTTTGTCGGACACATTGGATGTAATTGTAATTTTTGTTTTAAAGTGTCGGTAATAATAATATCCAAAAACGCTAAGAAACTGATTTTTGATAACCAGCTTAGTTTTTGAGTAATTAGGTAAAAGGTCGTTTTTCTGTTATATTCTTCCGCGACGCTGCATGTCGCACCTACCAAATCTCCGTGAGAGTGAGAAAGACAAAAATAAATTCAATAAATCCCCTTAAATACCTACTAAATTGAGTTGCAAGATTCTACTTGAACAAACCAACCTATTTACATTGCAAGTTAAATAAAAGCATGTAATATTGATAGTTTTCTTCCCTCAATGATAATAATAGGCAATTTGAAATTCTTTGTTACCAAACCAAATTCTTTCCAAATAGAAACACAACACGATTCAAAATCAATTCCGAATGCTTGTTGATATTCAGTCATTTTTTCCTCATGGCAAGTCTATTGAGACTACCACTATAAACTGTGTTTGTAACTTGACATTTGACAATCTCCTGAGTTAGGAAAGTCAGTTTAGAAATCTGTTACATACCTAATTTGATGACATAATACAACAATAGAGTGTAGATTATTATTTCAATAATTTTCTTATACCTAAATAGCAAACCCGGCGAACTCCGTTTCGCCACCGCTAAAAAGATTTTCCCGCTTTTCTGTTGAAATTTTTCCTAAATTTTCTTTGCTATAAACCTCACGGAGCCCGAGACCTTTCCAACGAATGCAAAACCGTGGAAATCGGTTCGTGCGTTCTGGAGTTATAGCGTCAGGGAGGAAAACCCGACTTATTTTTATATATTAGATAGATGAATATATTAAGAAAGTGTTAAGCTATGTATTTTTCAATGTTACAGGTCCAAAACATGATGCAATTCTACATCCCTGAAGTTTTGGCAGTGGAGCAAATAGATGACGAGGGAGAAAAATTGAGCGAAAAGGTCTTCAAAGAGTTTGAAAAGCTGAAGACAAAAGAGAACAAGGAATAGTTTTAGTTTTGTTAAATGTAATATTTATAGTATAACATAGAAAACTTAGGAATAGTCTAATTTTGTTTTATGATGTTACTAATATAATTAAATTTATTTCATATTCAAAGACGATTTTCTTCACTAACTTTTTATAAACATTACAACCACTGGCTTACCTACACAGTCTTTTTATCAGGGGGCCTACCACCATGTTTTGACGACCTCCCTGGCGCAGTGGCGGCGCGCTCGGATTCGAGTGGGAGGTCGCGGGTTCGATTCCTGCCATGGGCCACTTTGGAATTTTATAATCTCTAAATTGGCTCAGGTCTGGGTCTGGTGGGAGGCTTCGGCCGTGGCTAGTTACCACCCTACTAGCAGACGCACCGCCAAGCGATTTAGCGTTCCGGAGCGATGCTGTGTAGCAACCGTTGGGGTACATTTACTTACCCTTTCAAGTTAGTACGATAACATCTTTAGGCTGCATCATCACTAACTGTGAGATCGCAGTCAAGTACTAACTTGTATAGAATAAAAAAAAATGTCTTAGCAGTATGTACCTAATAGGTAATATTTTATTTGACATGATTTGAAAATTTCGAAACAATATAATATCAATAAATAATAGGTAGGTACTGCTCTATGCTAGTATTTCTCAATGGCTTTATGAGTAGGTAGGTACTATGGCCCCACAGAACACTATGACAAAGAGGATATAATCACTACCTACGTTTTATATAATCACTATGATTCAGACGGAGCAGCCATATTACATAGGTACCTAAGGCATAGATTACGTCCTAAGGCTCGGACGAAGAAAGGTTCGTCCGAGGATTAAGGCACAGATAGAGTTTATTGAATAGGGTATGGTATGGATTAGGGTTGTAACGGAGGCCTACTTAGCGGAGGCGGAGGCGGATGCGGAGGTGAAGAGGTTCGCCTCCGCAGATGCGAAGGTTAACGGAGGCGGAGGCGGAGGTGAAATTTGTTGGGAAAATATAAATAAATTTATGATTAATATTTAATACTTTAATAGAGTCAGCAACATTTATTTATATTATATATAATATAATGTGTACAATTGTACATACATGTTCATGATTCATCTTAGTAATCAAAATTGACAAGAGGCAATAGTACATTGTTACCCTAGGGATGAAAGTAACTTATTTAGTCCCGAGACGGGGTTTGGCGCCCGAGCGTAGCGAGGGGGCCTATAGTTCGAGGGACTAAATAAGTCTTTATCCCGAGGTAAACACTGTGCTTTTCATTACGAATATAAGGAAAGTCAAAATAAAAATAGAAATTAGCTAAAGAAAATTGAATAATTGTGTCAATAAAAATCACTGTTAAACAGAAGCCTAAACAAAACTCTGCAACTCGAAAAACAGATGAAGATCGGATTGCCGCTTGCCACTTTCCCGCCTTTTTTTTTTTCTTTGGCCTAGCCGGCGGGCTATGCATTTAGCTTTTAAATAGTCAAGTATTGTCTATGATTGTCTATGAATGTCTATGAATCAGTTGTCTTTACTTTATGAATAAAGTCTATCTTTCTTCTTGTCTATGGATGCACTCGGGTATGTCGTGTTTCATTTGAACTCCAATAAAAATGTGACAACTAGTTTTTTTTAATTATTTGACAGCTGTCAGTTGAAAACGATTCTCCCTAGGGCTGCAAAGTATTACTTTCAACCCGCTTCTCAGGCAACTTCAGACCTACTTTCCGTGTATGAGTGATGAAAATTATATTTTACGAACAAAAGCTTTGCGGCTTTTTCGCCTTCTAAGCGGTTTCTCAAGGGTTCGTAAATTAAACCAGCAGCACTAAATAACTGTTCGCTTGGCACTGAACTTGGTGGCGCCGATAAGTAAATGCGAACTATGGGAGCAAAAACTTTATATTTAATGTTATATCTCCACCACAATAAGGGATCTTCATTTAGTTGGAGTCTATTTTCTTTATTATATTCATTAATTAGTGTTTTCCATATCATGAGGTTGCTGTTGGTATCCATGCTGTCATTTTCAGATTCCTCTTCATCGTTTGTGATCGTAAATGAACTTCCGATATGACTCCGCATAAATTTTGCGGAGGCGGATGCGGAGGCGGAGGTTAAATTCTTTGCGGAAGTTCCGCAGTAACGGAGGCGGAGGCGGAGTTCCGTTACAACCCTAGTATGGATTAAGGCGTCCCTCGCTGCCAAAGTATACAAGAGCGCTCGTCTTATCGGTTGCGCGAAGCTCAGGCGCGAAGTGTATGTAAATCCATGGTTGCGCGTTCCGCGTCATTCATAGAGTATATTGAATTTGTATTGAATATAGAGTATATTGTATTCTGTGGCAACCACAGACCACACAACCACGGACCACATAACCACAGACCACACAGCTAGAGTCTCTAGTTTCGTGATCTGTGTACCCCTATTTTCAATATACTCTATGATCTGTGGCTAGAGACACACAACTCAAGCAACAGGCTCAGAAGGGCTGGAACCCAGAGCCGTAAAGCGCCAGTGATAAAAGGTAATCTGTGCGTAAAGCACTGTTGTCAGATTGGGGGTTTTTTTCGCAATTTTGGGGAAAAAAATAACTCTTGGGGAAAAACTGGGGAAACAGAATCTTTGGGGAAAATTTTGGGGAAAATAAAAAAATAATGGGGAACTTTGGGGCTAAAACTTTTAAAAATGTTAAAAAATAGAAAACGCAATAAAACGAACGTACTTTTCGTTCAGCTAATATATCGTGGTTAAAATACAAGAATCCAGAGCCATATAAAAAAGGGAGAAGTGTTGTCATACAGAAATGCTTGTGGAGAGGCGGTTTTATTTAATTTAACAAAACTTGCCACGGCTATTTTGGGTTTGCCATTTTCTAACGCTGCAGTAGAACGGGCGTTTTCAATGATGAACATTGAAACATGAAAAAATAAATTGCGAAACAGAATGCATACGAAAACTGTTGATCATATTACGAGAGTGAGAAGTGCCATACAACACCACGGCGGTTGCAGAAAATTTGAGCCAAGCTCTGGAATGTTAAGTTTATTTAAGTCTGAAATTGTCTATCAAACAGAAGATGAAGACAAAGTAAATGAAGTATTTGCTATTTTTAATGAAGAATAAAAAATTCAATGCTTAGTCAAGTATTTCATTTAATTTTTTTCCTTAGTAAAATAAAAGAAGTTTTAATTTTATATTTATTTTTATTGGTGACAAAATTGGGGGATTTTTGGTTTAAAACGTATCATATTGGGGAAAAATTAAAATAGATTTGGGGAAATAATAAAATTTCATCTGGCAACCCTGGCATAAAGCCAGTTAATAAAAAAAAAACTCAAGCAACAACTCGGCTCTCGCGTTTGGTTCTTTACTTTTCTCAAAACGGACCATTATTTTTATTGGTAAGTTAACTGATAACTTCATTTAATAATGATTTTAACTTTAAATTATAGCGAAATCTATCGTTGAGACGCATTGAAAAACATACGCGCCGAATTGGCAAAATTTATACCTCTTGTTTTTCGAAGTCTGAAAAATATAAACCATGTAAAAATTTTACTGTCCTAGGTAGTTTATCGGATATGTGCGAACTTGGGGAATTCAGATGATAAAAAATTTTCATTGTACTCTGTATTAGATTTTAACTTAGAACTGCGTCATTGGAGCTTCCTGAATAGGTACCTACATAAATAAAAAATCATAGGTTAACGTCGTCGCTCGCGCTCAGACATAAAAAACTTTTGTACTTTATTGTCTGTACTTACAATAAATGATTAAATAACTACTAATCTAGATCATTTAATCTAAAAATACGTTAAAAAGAATAATGTAGTGAGGACTGTTCATTTTTAGACGATGTATAGCAAAATTGTCTAATTCTATTTCAGATATACATCTAACTCAACTAACTTTTAGACAATCTATAGGCGAGATTTTAGTTCAGATTTCAGATATACATCTAACTTTTCAGATTTGGGTGCGTTGGCTTAGTAGTGAAGAAAACAGTAACAAAATCTGCATAAGTGAATATCTTCCACACTTTCCTTAAAGGTGTGAGAAGCGTGAAAACACCAGTGTACTTGCCTTTTGCCTAGCAGAGGGTTGGGACTTCAGGTTTCAGATACACGCTCCTAACTTTTTGGAGTTAGGGTGCGTTTGATATGCAGTGAAGAAAACATTTTTCTTAAAGGTGTGAGAAGCCAGCCAAACTGAATTTGGTCAGAGTGGAGCAATAGTTTTCTTATTCTGAGAGATCTGTGCTTACTAAGTACAGTCAGTTATTAAGTTAGAGCTCAAGGGGCCGAGATCTGTTTTACTCTTACAGAGGTTTCTCACTTAACTATGTTTCATATTTAGAGGGACAAAATGATGGGGCTTAGCAATGACTCTCACTAATAGAGTTTTCTCGCTTACCCAGTCCTCACTTACTCAGGTTTCACTGTGAAAGCATGTGAAACTTATTATTTGTGAGATTTCATGCTGATTTGTTATTGGTTTTGCAGGCAGTGATGGCAGACCCAAGTAAGGGTCGAGGTCGAGGCTTGGCCTTGCTCCAGGCCCTCAAGGCCCATATGAAAGAAAGCCCTCCCTCTTCACAGGAGCCAACTCCAGAAGTTACTCCAGGTCCAAGCATTGCGTCTAGTACTGTAAGTTGTACCTATTAGTACTTGATCAATCACTTAAAACACCTATCATGTAAGTTAAAGTTTGTGTGCATATGTTTGTGATTTACTGTGAACTTAAAAAAAATACACAATGGTGCCAATTCTCTTGAACAAAATATCTAAACTAAACTAATGCATCTAAAAATAGTGCTATCCTTTTCAAAATACTTTTCACAGAAAACGGTACACCACTATTTGTAGCCACATAAAATTAGTTAAGAGATACTGTTTCGAGGGACTTCAAATGTAAAAAAAATTAGGATTATGTTCCTTTGATTGCAAAGGAGTTTTTGTATGAACACTTTGTTGATCCTGTCTCAATAGTCAATAGTCAATACTATAGAAGAGACTATCAAAAAATTATAGGTCAATAATATAACATCCCCCCGGGAATAAACCCGACTGCATCGAGAGACTAATTCTATCTGGTCTCATGGAGGGCAAGCGAAGTGGAGGCAGAGTGCCAACCCGGTGGATAGACAGCATCTGCAAGGTCACCGGTGTGACCATCTATCATCTATCATCTATCATTTTCTTTCCACAAGGCTCAAGACCGCACCACCTGGCGAGCCTTGATCAACAAGATGGTCTCGTAGACGGTCACAACCCTCAGTCATGAGGCTAAGACTAAGAACAAGAATAAAATATTTGCTTGTGGTCTGATAGTACAGCAAACCTAAGGTGTGAGCCCAACTCAGACTAGTGTGTTTTCTTTACCAGGTGGGTTCAGCCACAGTCAGTACAATGGGTGGCAGAGGCAAAGTGGCAGCCATGATGATGTCAAAAATGCACAAACCTGGATGTTCGTACATATTATATTCTACATTTCCTTGGTCATCAATCTTCCTAAAGGTTGTGGGTTGTATAGATATTGCAATCCACGATGACGCGCCCTACTCTGTCAAACTCCATACGAATCATGAAATATAAGCGATTTAGACAGAGTGGGGCGCGTCTTCGTGGATTGAAATATCTTACTCTGTCACGTTCTTAACAATTTCCCTCTGTACATTTAGATCTTCCGCTTTTCTGATGGTTGTTGCGAGAACAAGACCCTTGAGTGACGTAACTTGTTCAGGCTAGCCATGTGTTCTTTTTCCCTTAACCTTGCCTACAACTGTAAGTTTAGGTTTAAAGTTTATGTAAGTTATCGGGAAGGCTGTGGGCAATATGAACAAAATATTTTAGTACCCTCCAGTTGCATATTGTTGAGACTTGAGAGCCTAGTATTAATGTGAAGTTGCAAAAATAGTATAAAGTTAATTGTTATTTAAAAAAAATAATGAAGGTTCCCTTAGAGTATTTAATTTGATATCTGCCATACATAAGGTAATTTGCCTTCATGTTCCTTTCATTTTTTCCACCCTGTGATGAATCAACATGAAGATCTTTGAAGATAGACGATGATTTATCCAAACTTTTATTCATCCCAGCCATGTTTAACTGATTTTTAGAAATATTCAATGTAAATAGTTTGAAAATTAGTTTTGTATTTATTATTTATTTAAAATACAATATTTATATCTATTTTTACAGGATTTTTTTACCATGTTTTAATTCACCTGCATTTGTTCCTTAATTTCCAGCCCCTCAGCTTGTCCCTGCATCAGATGTGAGCCCTTGCCCCAGCACCTCGGCCCCACTTGGAAGAGGTAGAGGGAAGCTTTTAGAAAGCTTGTAAGTACATATATGTATTTTTTATAGAATAGAATGGCGAGATCTAACTACCAGCAGTCAAATCTTGAGTATCTAGTAATCTTGCCAACCTTTAGTTTATGTTGAACTGGAAACACAATTATGATATTTTCCGACGGTATATTTTCACTCTGTTGGCACCCACCTAGATGGACTCTTTTTTTATAATACTATATAGGCTAGCGCGTGACTGTGATCACACCTGATGGAAAGTGATGATTAGTCTAAGGTGGAACGCGTTGATTAGAAGATGCCTATTCACTCTTGATTTGAAGGCGCCCGGGTTGTAAGTGGCAGAAGTAAGTGATCAGTCTTTTAAATATAATCAGATTTGAGGTCTACAATGTTAAATATTTAAGGGTTTTGTACATCCACCAATGCAGCATCCCTTATATGAAAAAGTCTTATACTATGTTGGCCAGTCGACTCCTTTTTAGGCGAAATGTGTATTCTCTGGAGTCGAGAAGTTTGACAGTCAGAATGTTTTTATGTCCTTCTAGTCTCGTTTTGTAGGATTCAAGTGCTCTCTCTATTTCTTCCTTGACGGTTGGCATGGCGAGGTAGTGATGCACTTTAGATATTTTGGTGAACCATGGAGCATTGCATATGACTTTCAGTACACGACGGACAGACGGACGGTACCGTAGGGTTCCGGTTCTGGGCCTCACTGCCTGCCTGCCACTGAGAGGGTATTCCAGGACTTTGCAGTGTGTATCAAGAAAACTCAGCAAAAATAACCTAAAAATTAAAAGAGACATTTTGTGTACACCAAAAGTCATCACACTATAATGTGTAATGTGAAAATTTATTTCATGCAGCAACTACTGAACCGATTTGACTGAGATTTTAAATGGAGATAGATACCAAGGACTTACACATAGGCTACTTTTATCCCTGAAAATTCCATGGTTCCCGCAAATATTTAAAAAACCGTAACGTTTGCTAGTGCTTGATATTTTGAACTATTTTCAAGAAATAAGAATAAAATAGGTTGTTCAAAATTGAATTCATACATTTTTTACGTTCTTCAGGAAAGCGGCAATGCAGACTTCACAATCTACGAGTCAAGGGGCAGGGGATGTGGCACACTTAACAGAAAAAATGGCTGAAAGTACCGTCTCCACTGTTCAGACTTTCACCTCTACAGGGAAAAATAAACCTTATGTAAGTACCATTTTTGAATATTAATTCTGCCCTCGGCTTCGGCCTTTCATGTTCATGTTATAAATCATCCCATTTCTGTTCCTTTTCTCATTCTGGTTCCCACTATAAACCTACATTCAAGTCAGTGAACTATAGTAATCTACAGTTATAGCTGAAGATAGTATTAAAAATTTCGGTTGTTTGAAAATCCCGCGGGAACCGTGGATTTTCTGGGATAAATATGAGTTTACATGTTAATCCAGAGTTTTAAAGCTGTTTATATTCCTTTCAGCCAAATCAGTACAGTAGTTTTTTTTAATAGCAAAGAATGATAAGCAATATGCTTGGCCTGGGTAGTAAAAAGTCAGAATGAGTGAGTAATTTTCTAAAATTCAGTAAACTAGGATATTGGAGCAAAGTTTTTATAAAAAAAACATGATTCTTGAATGGAAACAGGCGTTATTTTGCGGAAATCCATAATAATTAGTAGGAAAGACTAATTTGTTTTGCTATAATCCGCTTCTTGAAAAGATTCTGTATGGTACAATATCCACTGCAGGAACACTGCCCACATGAAACACCACACACAATTTTCCAACACATTCTTCGACTTTTTTTTTTGATATGGATACAGAATCTTTTCAAGATTGCGCGATTATTCTCCATAAATCCATAATAATCAAATCAAATCAAATATTTTATTCAATGTAGGTACCATTGCACAATTATTGAAAGTCAATAATTAATTTTACAAATGGAAAGACAAGTTACAAAATAACAAATAAAAATATCAAAAATTTAACATTGTCAAGTTATAATAATAATAAAAAAAAATGTAAATTAAGTATACCTACAGGACATGACATAAAATAAAATAGTAAATAACAAATCAGGAGTGTTGATTGTAGTAATTCATAATATGTAAAACCATTATGGAGCTGTCCAAGCGTCTTTATCAGTAATGTAATCGTCTAAAGTATAGTAATCTTTCTTCAAAAGGCTCTCTTGTTTAAACCGCCCTTCAGGTAGAGACAGCACACTGGAAGGAATTTTAGTATAGTAGCGGATACAGTTTCCCAAAAATGACGTGCTAACTTTTGCTAGTCGAAATCTTTTCATAAATA
Source organism: Coenonympha arcania (assembly GCA_036785405.1). Classification (NCBI taxonomy): domain Eukaryota; kingdom Metazoa; phylum Arthropoda; class Insecta; order Lepidoptera; family Nymphalidae; genus Coenonympha; species Coenonympha arcania. Next base: position 10,327,288 of record CM072072.1, read on the forward strand.
GTTTATTTATATAATAGGTTTAATAAGTCTACTATTTGCGAAAAACCAAATAAAATTTTAATTTGGTGGGTTGATCCATACACCTTAATTAAATGCTATAATATATTTGTTACACAGAGTGAGGTAAAAGAGACGCCGCCGGTCGTAAAACTGGGCACGACTGGGACACCTTGCGATGTGACAGCCAACTTCGTTTACCTCAAGTTTGAAGAGAACAATGTGTTTGAGTACGAAGTTTTGTATCAACCCGAGCAAGACTACAAACATCTGCGTTTCAAGCTTTTAAACGGTGAGGATCAAAATATATGAAGCTTATTCACGATTGTGGAATGCCTTCACTACTGGAGGCCTATTCACTTCGCGTGTCGGCTACATTTCGTGATGTGAAATGTTTAAAAATATGATGGCCTTTACATATTACATAAGCAGAATTCAAATTGAAATCGATATTGAAATCAAAACACTTTTTGCGCAAACACTGAAAAATAATTTGGAGCGTAAAATTGCATGTAGTTCAAAATTATTCAACTTTCTCGATAGAAAGTTAAAGTTGCTCAAAAATCTCAGTTTTCCTGTTTTTTATTGGAAACTACAATGGATGTAATTGTAATTTTTGTTTTAATGTGTCGGTAATAACAATATCCAAAAACGTTTAGGAACCGATTTTTGATAACTGCCTTAGTTTTTGAGTAATTAGGTAAAAGGTCGTTTTTCTGTCATAATATTCTTCCGCGACGCTCCATGTCGCACGTCGCGAGAGTGAGAAAGACAAAAATAAATTCAATAAATCCCCTTAAAGCCGTTTTTTCTTTCACCACATTGTTATGTTGAGATAATTTTTGAACGATTTCAAATATGTAATATATCTATGCATATTTAATATAGCAAGAAAGGGCGATGCGCGACTTGAATGCAGTCGGCTTCGTTCATGATATACAAGGTTATATAAAAAAAAAAACCAAATCGCTCTGTATTTGTTTACAGTCAGGGCTGATGTCTCAATCACCAGATAAATTATCTGAGGAATAAATTTGAAACATATGCCATACAAAATCTGTCAAAACGTCATATTTATTCCTCAGTTAACATAATTATATCTGGTGATTGAAAAATCAGTCCTTAAACTAACGACTTTTGTTCTTTTTTTACTCTTTATTTTGTATTGAGCATTTATTTATTTGTATCTTTGTGTACTTTCAGAGCATCGGCAGTATTTTAAAGAGAAGACGTTTGACGGTACGACCCTGTATGTGCCGCACATGTTGCCCGACGAGGCCCTGCACCTGGTGTCCACCAATCCGTTTGATCAGAGCAAGGTGGAGATAACGGTACGTCTTGTTTAGTACAAATAAGCACAGAGGGCCTACCATCAACTCTAATCGCGACTCAATAATAGACCTAAACTGAATTGCATCGCTAATTCGGGACATAAATTCTTTTAATTTGACAAAAAGATGACATGAAAAAGTGAATCGTAACCGGAACTGCGTCGCTAGAAAAGTTCATAGTATAGGCCCAAGTAAAGGATAATGACCATTTCTATAGCATGAGTTGTAAACCGAGCTTACGTATTTAGCTTTCAACTCGCGTGTTGGCCGTCTTGTAATATAAATTTCTAGCTTGTTCAAATCACAGAATAGGTAGTTGTAATATTGCTGCTGTATCATTAATATAATTAAAGAAAAACTTTATTTCGCAAGAAAATTATGCCACATGTAAGAAAACAATACACTTTACATACTAAAACGATGCCTGAAGATTCCCCCACTCTGGCAACAAAAACCAATAATTACCCAAGTGACGGAAGCACCAGACACCGCCTGTCACAAGTGGCACAACCCGGAAATAGGCCCTAACTCAGCATGGTGCTGTGTGCCCCATATAAGCATGGGAGCACACAGCGCTGATTTTCAGTCGGAGCCATATATTGATTTATTTAACTCATTTTAGAAGCAATATTCAATAATAAATAAAATTTTGAAAAACCAAATGAAATATTCGATTTCATTTGGTTTTTCAAAATTTTATAATAACGAAAATCTTATAATCATGATTAGACAGAGATAACTATATCTGATAGTGACGTCACTATCACTCATGCCATAGTAACTCCATACAAATTTTCGTTCTGCGAGAAAGGGACAGAAGAAAAATTCAAATGCTTGTAACTTTTGATTTTCTTGTCGGATAAGAATTTTATTAAGCTATTGCATAGCTTCTATCGCGGGCCTTGAGCGTGGAGACCGAATCCAGAAATTCCGTAACGAAAATAACCAAACACTTTTTAGTTTTGCCATCTATCGTTGAATAGCAGAACTTTTTGAAATATCACGCTTGTCTCTTTAGTTCAGCAACTCGTCTCTAGCTGGCATTGGTTGTATAATTATAATTGCATAAGTTGATAAAAACAGCTATGCAATAGCTTTACCGCGGCAGTCTCCGAGTGCCACACGTCTTTTTTTTAAATGTAAAAAAGTTGGAGTCAAATACCAAAATGTTGAAGTTTCCACTTCTGTCTGCACTCATTCCTCTTGCATTTTCTTTTAACATATTATAATGTTTTGATTGTAATACTCGCCCGCAGATCAAGTTTCGGCGCACGCGTCGGCTGAGCGAGATGATCCACATCTACAACATCCTGTTCAAGCAGATCATGCGCGACCTGGAGCTGGTGCGCTTCGGGCGGCAGCACTTCAACCAGCGCTCCGCCATACAGATACCGCAGCACAAGCTCGAAGTGTGGCCCGGGTAATGGAATCCCCTTTAAAGCATATTATGTGGTTTTTTTTTTATAAATATATACGGGACATTTTAACACATCGCAATCTAGCCCCAAAGTATGCGATAGCTTGTGTTATGGGTGCTAGATGACTGATAAATATACATACATACTAATATACTTGAATATAATATATTGAAAAACACCCAGACACTGGAAAACATTCATGCTCATCACATAAACAATTACCAGTAGTGGGAATCGAACCCCAGTTTCGTATCGCTTTGGGTAATGGAATCCCCGTTAAATCATATATGTTTCGTATCCCAGTGGATAATGGAATCCCCTTTAAAGCATATATGTTTGAAAGAAAATCGAAGCTAGGAAAATCATATGCGAGTCATGCTCGCGCTTTGAGGGTTCTGTACTATTAACACAAATTCTTTATCTACGCTCATTGCTTAAAGTTCGAATTATGAAATCGAAATGTGTCAAATAATTACCTACTTTATTCACAGACTTCTATAATTATTAAAAAGTTATTCATAATAACATCGCTCTACTATGGAAATATTTAAAGTTGTTTAATATCCATAACGATACACGGCTCTGAATTCCTGTATTTGTGTCTGGGGTAATATTTTTTATGTAATATTTTTTTAAGTGAATCCACAGACATGTACTTAGTTGGTAGTCATTGCCGAGACTATGGATGGGCCATGATTGACCATAGACAACAACACAATGTCTAACGTTCCGCGTAACGTTCCACATGGGCCTGTGATTATGATTATGATTACGATTACGATTACGATTACGATTATGACGTTCTCTCGTAAATCTATCGTCCGTAAACCGACTTTACAGACAACCAATTTTTTTTGTTACTTAGTCAAAGCTTTGCGCTGAAAAATGTCTAGCAGTGAAACCTACTAAAGAAAATTTCACTCCACCTGACATCTTAGTAGTTGCAATGATTTACGACAAACGTTAGCAAGATTTTATGGTTTGGATTTATGATAATAATATGAGCGTAGATAAAGTAGTGTATGAAACTCTACATAATTAGGTATTAAAACACTCGTGTGATACTATTAAAAAACTCGCCTGCGGCTCGTTTTTTAAACTCACACTCGTGTTTTAATTATGTAACCGTTACATAAACTACTATAATCGAACACATTCAGAAAGAAAGAATGTTATACTTTTTACATTCGTTTATTTTCTCTTTGACACATGAAACAGATATAGAAATAGCGAGGGACCAGAAAGAGACCACTTTACCTTTATCTCTCTCTGGTCTATCGCTATTGCTATATCTGTTTCATGTGGTTTCATGTGTCAAAGAGAAAATAAACGAATGGAAATAGTATAACAGATCAAAGACATCGGGTACTCAGATCAGCTTCCCGAAGTAATGACTTACTGTCTAGGAGCGGACTGCCAATTAGTATTAAAGTCAATTGAAAATCCCTGCCTACCAAATTCAAAAACGATCAAAAAATCGTGTTTGTTGTATGGGAAATATTTTATTTTATTTAAACTTTTTACGAATAAATTTTTGAAAAAAGTCAGCTCAAAAAGTTGACATTTCCATGTGTGTTTAGCGCAAAGTTATTCTTTCCCGCACTAGTGCTTTTGTGTTTTCCTGCTACGCGGCACCAGGAGCGCTGCATGAACACGAACACGGCATGCAAACACGGAGCAGGCAAACACGTAAAACCAATTTTTTTTTCGCAAATGTATTAAAAAACGTCGTTCAATGCACGTGCGGAATTGTCATTTTTACTCGTCCTTATAGTTGACCCTCGCCTTCGGCTTGGGTCAAGAAACCGGGACTGGTAAAGAAATGACAAACTTTCCGCACTTATATTGAAATGTACTATTTTTGTTGTAGCTATGTAACAGCAGTGGACGAGTACGAGGGTGGTCTCATGCTGACTCTGGACTCCACGCACAGGGTGCTTCGAACCCAGAGCGTGCTGTCGCTGATCAATGAGACGATACACTCCGAGGGCGGGAACTGGAAGAAAGCGCTGGAAGAGAAGTTGGTCGGCTGTTCTGTGATGACTACGTACAATAAAAAACTGTTCCGGTGAGTTTAATGTGGCTTTTGAGGTTTCTTACTTGAACACAACGCAAAAAAGATTCCGACGAATTGAGAATCTCCTCCTTTTTTAACCGACTTCAAAAAAAGGAGGAGGTTCTAAATTCGTCTGAATCTTTTTTTTTTATTTTTTTTTTTTGAAGTCAGTTAAAAACGGAAAAGATTACTTTTTGTCTTTGTTGATCAGTAGCTAGCTCAAATTATGTTTTGCGAGAAAGAGATAAAAGGAACAAATTGAATTGAAAAGCTTGTAACGTTTTATGTCCTTATTCTACAAATTTTTGTATAATTTTTCATAAACTGCAATCAAAATAGTGACATAAGTACAATAAAAAAAATATTTAGATATTTCAATCCACAAAGACGCGCTCCACTCTATCAAAATCGCTTATTAGCAGTACAGATTAATTTGTTTTGCTATAATCCGCTTCTTGAAAAGATTCTGTATGGTACAATATGCAGGAACACTGCCCACATGGAACACCACACACAATTTTCAACACTTTCTTCGACGCACGTTCCCGACACCAGAACATCCTCAGGAGATGTTGACTTCACAATGCGAAACCGTAGAGTCTCTAGGATAGCAAAACAAATTAATCTATCCTGGGCCTGTAGACAAAGTGACATTCTATTAGCGATGTCGCGAATAGAAAAGTACAAAATGTATGGGATTGACGTAAGCTAACGCTATAAAATTGCGTTAGCTAATGTCAATCCCATACATTTTGTACTTTTCTATTCGCGACATCGCTAATAGAATGTCACTTTGTCTACAGGCCCTGCTTATTAAGTGTTTCCATCATTTTATTTTAAGGTAAATCTAGCTTCCAGAATGAGTTCAAGAGAACAATATTTTGATTTGAATAAAATAACCATTTTTAACAGGATGTTATGAGTTATGACAATATGACCACGGATATTGAATTTATCATAACATTTTATTTGCAGTGTGGATGGCATTGATAACTCTATGAGCCCACGGTCAACATTTGAAAAGATGGTCAAAGGAGAAAAAGTTAAGATAAGCTTTCTCGACTATTACAAGAGCAACTATGGCATAGACATCATGGATATGACACAACCGTTGCTGATTTCCAGGTTTGTTTATACTTATAGTGTTATGGCTGAAATAAATTTAGCTATTTATTCAATGCTACTCCTATATCTTTTTTACACTTGACAGCGATCTCATCTGATGATAAGTGACAATGCAGTTAAAAGTGTTATCGTACTAACTAGGAAGGGGATAAATTTTTAACGTAATTTTATGAGTACATACCATGATTATTTGTGAATGATGTTTTGCCGATATTTCAACCTAATTGCATAGGCCGTGGTCCCGGCAGTATTGCAGTATGGCGAGACGCAGAGCTGAAACTGTCGTAGACCGTATCGGTCTACCCTCCTTCTCAATCTTTTTGACTTCACTTCGCGAGTTCCTGCGATTTTGCTTCGGTATGCAAAGCTGCGGGGCTAGACAAAGTAACATTCGCTTAGCGTTCACGACACTAGATAAAGATGTATGGACAAACCACGTGACGAATGAAAACAAATGAAAGCAGAATCTACTTTATGCTTAGCGTTGTTTACTCTCGGCGGTCAATTGTCACGCGAAGTACGCTAAAGTTGAGAACGCCAGAGAGTGTTCAAATTGTCGTAGTCGATTTTCAAAAAAAGAGGGTTTTCCTCTATTCGGTCACGTGGTTTTTCTACAGTCACTTGTTTTGTCCATACATTTTTGTGTACTGTCGTTAACGCCAAACGACTGTTACTTTGTCTAGCCCCGCTGAGGGTGAAAAATGTCGATAGTGTTTTGCCAGACAACTCGCGAAGTGAAGTTAAAAAGATCGAGGAAAAGGAAAGAAAGAGTATCGCGCCTAAGACAATCATGCCTGATGGACAGCAATGATGAGGTCTAGGTTGGAGCGCGCTTGCCTAGAAAATGCCTATTCACTCTTCTCTTGAAGGCACCCAGATTGTATTTGGCTGGAAACACGGAGGTTGGAAGTGTGTTCCACACCTTAACGGTTCGTATAAGAAACGTGGAGGAAAAACGTTTCGTGCGCGTTTGTTGGACGTCAACCACATAAGGATGCCACCGCTCTCGGCGTCTTGCGTCTCGGCGTCTTGTTTATGCTTAAGATAGCGATGAAAACTATAATATTCTAGTGTCCCGGCCCGTAGCGGGAATCGAACCCGCGATCTCTCACTCGAAATCGAGCGCGCGCTACTGCTGCGCGCGCCAGGGATTTTGTTGCTAGTTTTGATTACGAATGTACAGACGACTTTTTGACGACCTTCCTGGCGCAATGGCGACGCGCTCGGATTTGAGTGGGAGGTGGCGGGTTCGATTCCCGCCACGGGCCTAATTTCTAAATTGTCTCAGGTCTGGTCTGGTGGGAGGCTTCGGCCGTGTCTAGTTACCACCCTACCAGCAAAGACGCACCGCCAAGCGATTTAGCGTTCCGGTGTGATGCTGTGTAGAAACCGATGGGGTAAATTTACTTATCCTTCCATCCTTATAATTTACTTATCCTTCATCCTTACCATCAGGTGAGATCGCAGTCAAGTACTAACTTGTACAGAATAAAATAAAAAAAAAAACGAGCCGGAGCCCCCCATTAGACAAGCTACCTAGCTTACGATGAATATGCATATTACACAATCACCTGATTGTGTAAAAAAGCATATTCATCGTAATTGTAAACAAATTCCGCCATCTGATTGGCCGGAAAAATGTAAACAACAGATTCTGACAATCAACGGGCTGATTTATTTATGCTTAAAAAAGTGATGATGAAAACTATAAAATTCTAAAGTGTTCGGGCCCGTAGCGGGAACCGAACCCGCGATCTCTCACTCGAAATCGAGCGCGCTTCTGCTGCGCGCGCCAGGGATTTTGTTGCAAGTTTTGACTATTTTTTTTTTTATTTTTTTTTATTTATTTTACGGCCCTGGATACCAGTCCTTTAAGGCCAAGTTTTGACTATGAATGTACATACGAACAGATTAAAAAAGCTTGTAATAAAAACGATATGTTCAGAGAGAGCAAGCAGATGCCGGGGTGCGAGAAGAAAACCGACTTCCTGATCTGCCTGGTGCCGGAGCTGTGCCAGCTCACCGGGCTCACGGACCAGCAGCGCGGCGACTTCCGCCTCATGAAGGACGTCGCCACCTACACGAGGATCACGCCCAACCAGCGACACGCCGCTTTCAAGAAGGTATGCGGAACTTCCTGATCTGCCTGGTGCCGGAGCTGTGCCAGCTCACCGGGCTCACGGACCAGCAGCGCGGCGACTTCCGCCTCATGAAGGACGTCGCCACCTACACGAGGATCACGCCCAACCAGCGACACGCCGCTTTCAAGAAGGTATGCGGAACTTCCTGATCTGCCTGGTGCCGGAGCTGTGCCAGCTCACCGGGCTCACGGACCAGCAGCGCGGCGACTTCCGCCTCATGAAGGACGTCGCCACCTACACGAGGATCACGCCCAACCAGCGACACGCCGCTTTCAAGAAGGTATGCGGAACTTCCTGATCTGCCTGGTGCCGGAGCTGTGCCAGCTCACCGGGCTCACGGACCAGCAGCGCGGCGACTTCCGCCTCATGAAGGACGTCGCCACCTACACGAGGATCACGCCCAACCAGCGACACGCCGCTTTCAAGAAGGTATGCGGAACTTCCTGATCTGCCTGGTGCCGGAGCTGTGCCAGCTCACCGGGCTCACGGACCAGCAGCGCGGCGACTTCCGCCTCATGAAGGACGTCGCCACCTACACGAGGATCACGCCCAACCAGCGACACGCCGCTTTCAAGAAGGTATGCGGAACTTCCTGATCTGCCTGGTGCCGGAGCTGTGCCAGCTCACCGGGCTCACGGACCAGCAGCGCGGCGACTTCCGCCTCATGAAGGACGTCGCCACCTACACGAGGATCACGCCCAACCAGCGACACGCCGCTTTCAAGAAGGTATGCGGAACTTCCTGATCTGCCTGGTGCCGGAGCTGTGCCAGCTCACCGGGCTCACGGACCAGCAGCGCGGCGACTTCCGCCTCATGAAGGACGTCGCCACCTACACGAGGATCACGCCCAACCAGCGACACGCCGCTTTCAAGAAGGTATGCGGAACTTCCTGATCTGCCTGGTGCCGGAGCTGTGCCAGCTCACCGGGCTCACGGACCAGCAGCGCGGCGACTTCCGCCTCATGAAGGACGTCGCCACCTACACGAGGATCACGCCCAACCAGCGACACGCCGCTTTCAAGAAGGTATGCGGAACTTCCTGATCTGCCTGGTGCCGGAGCTGTGCCAGCTCACCGGGCTCACGGACCAGCAGCGCGGCGACTTCCGCCTCATGAAGGACGTCGCCACCTACACGAGGATCACGCCCAACCAGCGACACGCCGCTTTCAAGAAGGTATGCGGAACTTCCTGATCTGCCTGGTGCCGGAGCTGTGCCAGCTCACCGGGCTCACGGACCAGCAGCGCGGCGACTTCCGCCTCATGAAGGACGTCGCCACCTACACGAGGATCACGCCCAACCAGCGACACGCCGCTTTCAAGAAGGTATGCGGAACTTCCTGATCTGCCTGGTGCCGGAGCTGTGCCAGCTCACCGGGCTCACGGACCAGCAGCGCGGCGACTTCCGCCTCATGAAGGACGTCGCCACCTACACGAGGATCACGCCCAACCAGCGACACGCCGCTTTCAAGAAGGTATGCGGAACTTCCTGATCTGCCTGGTGCCGGAGCTGTGCCAGCTCACCGGGCTCACGGACCAGCAGCGCGGCGACTTCCGCCTCATGAAGGACGTCGCCACCTACACGAGGATCACGCCCAACCAGCGACACGCCGCTTTCAAGAAGGTATGCGGAACTTCCTGATCTGCCTGGTGCCGGAGCTGTGCCAGCTCACCGGGCTCACGGACCAGCAGCGCGGCGACTTCCGCCTCATGAAGGACGTCGCCACCTACACGAGGATCACGCCCAACCAGCGACACGCCGCTTTCAAGAAGGTATGCGGAACTTCCTGATCTGCCTGGTGCCGGAGCTGTGCCAGCTCACCGGGCTCACGGACCAGCAGCGCGGCGACTTCCGCCTCATGAAGGACGTCGCCACCTACACGAGGATCACGCCCAACCAGCGACACGCCGCTTTCAAGAAGGTATGCGGAACTTCCTGATCTGCCTGGTGCCGGAGCTGTGCCAGCTCACCGGGCTCACGGACCAGCAGCGCGGCGACTTCCGCCTCATGAAGGACGTCGCCACCTACACGAGGATCACGCCCAACCAGCGACACGCCGCTTTCAAGAAGGTATGCGGAACTTCCTGATCTGCCTGGTGCCGGAGCTGTGCCAGCTCACCGGGCTCACGGACCAGCAGCGCGGCGACTTCCGCCTCATGAAGGACGTCGCCACCTACACGAGGATCACGCCCAACCAGCGACACGCCGCTTTCAAGAAGGTATGCGGAACTTCCTGATCTGCCTGGTGCCGGAGCTGTGCCAGCTCACCGGGCTCACGGACCAGCAGCGCGGCGACTTCCGCCTCATGAAGGACGTCGCCACCTACACGAGGATCACGCCCAACCAGCGACACGCCGCTTTCAAGAAGGTATGCGGAACTTCCTGATCTGCCTGGTGCCGGAGCTGTGCCAGCTCACCGGGCTCACGGACCAGCAGCGCGGCGACTTCCGCCTCATGAAGGACGTCGCCATCTACACGAGGATCACGCCCAACCAGCGACACGCCGCTTTCAAGAAGGTATGCGGAACTTCGAAAATCCCTTGTTCCTTGTAAAAAAATCTTTATTTTTCACCGAGTCATAATTTACAGGCTTATTTAAAGTGAAAACTCTACCGCCAGTTCGCAGCAGGTTTGCACCAAGAAAAACTACCGAGAAACTCGGCACTTGCTCTGTTAAAAAAATTATTATATTACACTAGCTGAATGGGAAAACGTTGTCAGGAAAACGTTGTTTTGCCATTTAGGGGTATGAAAAATAGCTTAACGACCTGTTGTTTTTGTAGACAAAAATTTCATAAAAACGGTCGATCTTTTTCAGAGGAATTTGGTTAAACACACGCGAATTTGAGAATTTTATATATAAGAGAAGCCTAGCTGACGGGGCAAACGTTGTTATGCCATTAGGGATAAAAAAATAGCTTACGCCTTCTCTCAAACCTACAGAACATACATAGAAAATTTCAAAACAAAAGGTTGAGTGTTTTCAGAGGAGTTTGATAGAAAAAATTAGCACGAGAATTTTATATGTTAGATCATTTTTCTAACATTAGTCCAGTCAATTTAGACAATTGAAATAACTATAATTCCAACAGAGCCAAATCTTCGTAGAGACCTTAGGTTTACCACAAGGAATAAAGTGTCAAAAGTCCCCATCAATCCTATGTGTGCAACAAAAGTTATTCGGGGTCAAACGTCAAAATTTGAGGTTTTTTGGATTTTTCTCGAAAACGGTAAGTTTTCTCAAAAATAACTTCAGGCCAAAGTTGTAGATCTTAAAATTATCTACAAAAATGGTCCTAATGATTTTTTCCTAAGAGTTAACATTCCTGAGATATCGCGATTCTAAGAGTCACATTATACATGATATGCACATATAAGCCACATATATACATAATCAGGCAATTACAATTGTAGTTGGTGAAGATACTGATTTCTTAGTAGGTACTACTTACTGCAAGGACTCCAATGGATAAAATAATTTATTTTCTGAAACTTTCTAACTTTAACCGTTTGCGCAGCGTAAGCAACGGAAACTCTCCATATGGAACAAATTTTCCCGTTTTGAAAACATTTTTCATTGATGCTCCTATGCTATTAGTCGTAGCGTGATGTTGTATAGCCCATAGCCTTTCTCGATAAATGGCCTATCCAATACAAAAAGAATTTTTCAATCAGGACCAGTAATTTCTAAAAAAAAATCACGTTGATCCGCTCCTTCGTTTCAGCGTAATGGCGATTGCCATAATTCTGTTGCGTACGCTGCGTAAACGGCTAAAGTCTCGCAAAAATCATGTATGGCGGAGTTGATCTCCTTTAACAGTTCTAAAAAATAATCCACAACAGCAAATACCTATCTCTTAAGTTTGACTCGCTATACTTTTTTTATTATGGCAATCCCCATCACGCTGAAAAGAAGGAGCGGATCAACGTGTTTTTTTTTTAGAAATTACGGGTCCTAATTAAAAATTATTTTTGTGTTGGATAGTCCATTTATTGAGAAAGGCTATGGGCTATACAACATCACGCTACGACTAATAGCATAGGAGCATCAATGAAAAATGTTTTCAAAACGGGAAAATTTGTTCCATATGGAGAGTTTCCGTTGCTTACGCTGCGCAAACGGTTAAAGTTAGAAAATTTCAGAAAATAAATTATTTTATCCATTGGAGTCCTTGCAGTAAGTAGTACCTACTAAGAAATCAGTATCTTCACCAACTACAATTGTAATTGCCTGATTATGTATATATGTGGCTTATATGTGCATATCATGTATAATGTGACTCTTAGAATCGCGATATCTCAGGAATGTTAACTCTTAGGAAAAAATCATTAGGACCATTTTTGTAGATAATTTTAAGATCTACAACTTTGGCCTGAAGTTATTTTTGAGAAAACTTACCGTTTTCGAGAAAAATCCAAAAAACCTCAAATTTTGACGTTTGACCCCGAATAACTTTTGTTGCACACATAGGATTGATGGGGACTTTTGACACTTTATTCCTTGTGGTAAACCTAAGGTCTCTACGAAGATTTGGCTCTGTTGGAATTATAGTTATTTCAATTGTCTAAATTGACTGGACTAATGTTAGAAAAATGATCTAACATATAAAATTCTCGTGCTAATTTTTTCTATCAAACTCCTCTGAAAACACTCAACCTTTTGTTTTGAAATTTTCTATGTATGTTCTGTAGGTTTGAGAGAAGGCGTAAGCTATTTTTTTATCCCTAATGGCATAACAACGTTTGCCCCGTCAGCTAGGCTTCTCTTATATATAAAATTCTCAAATTCGCGTGTGTTTAACCAAATTCCTCTGAAAAAGATCGACCGTTTTTATGAAATTTTTGTCTACAAAAACAACAGGTCGTTAAGCTATTTTTCATACCCCTAAATGGCAAAACAACGTTTTCCTGACAACGTTTTCCCATTCAGCTAGTGTAATATAATAATTTTTTTAACAGAGCAAGTGCCGAGTTTCTCGGTAGTTTTTCTTGGTGCAAACCTGCTGCGAACTGGCGGTAGAGTTTTCACTTTAAATAAGCCTGTAAATTATGACTCGGTGAAAAATAAAGATTTTTTTACAAGGAACAAGGGATTTTCGAAGTTCCGCATACCTTCTTGAAAGCGGCGTGTCGCTGGTTGGGCGTGATCCTCGTGTAGATGGCGACGTCCTTCATGAGGCGGAAGTCGCCGCGCTGCTGGTCCGTGAGCCCGGTGAGCTGGCACAGCTCCGGCACCAGGCAGATCAGGAAGTTCCGCATACCTTCTTGAAAGCGGCGTGTCGCTGGTTGACGCTACGACCAATAGAATAGGAGCATCAATAGAAAATGTTGCAAAAACGGGAAAATTTGTTCCATATGGAGAGTTTCCGTTGCGTACGCTGCGTAAACGGTTAAAGTTAGAAAGTTTCAGAAAATAAATTATTTTATCCATTGGAGTCCTTGCAGTAAGTAGTACCTACTAAGAAATCAGAATCTTCACCAACTACAATTGTAATTGCCTGATTATGTGTATATGTGGCTTATATGTGCATATCATGTATAATGTGACTCTTAGAATCGCGATATCTCAGGAATGTTAACTCTTAGGAAAAAAATCATTAGGACCATTTTTGTAGATAATTTTAAGATCTACAACTTTGGCCTGAAGTTATTTTTGAGGAAACTTACCGTTTTCAAGAAAAATCCATAAAACCTCAAATTTTGACATTTGACCCCGAATAACTTTTGTTGCACACATAGGATTGATGGGGACTTTTGACACTTCATTCCTTGTGGTAAACCTAAGGTCTCTACGAAGATTTGGCTCTGTCGGAATTATAGTTATTTGACCACTAATTTTATGTCTAACTTGACCGGTCTACATAGTATGAAAGTTAATTACATGTTTATGTGAGGATATGTGTTTTACGTGAGGATAAAAACTACTTTCAAAATATTAATTTCACTATCGCGTTTCCTCTTTCAGTTCGTCCAAAACGTCCTCGAAAACGAACCGGCAAGGAAGCGCCTCCAGGGTTGGGGGCTCAGCATAGCACCAGAGACAATTAACCTCACGGCGAGGACGCTGCCGCCCGAGGCATTGTTCTTCGGAAAAAACATAGAGGTCCCCGGCAAGCCCAACGCGGACTGGAACTTCGATGTGTGCAAGAACCCCGTGATGCAGGCCGTGGACATACTGCGCTGGGTCGTATTGTACACCGATCGCGACAAACGAGTCACTGACGTGAGTATACACATTTTAAGGGGTCCGTAGCCAAATGGCAAAAGACGGAATGGCCCTTATGAATTCGTCATGTCTGTCTGTTTGTCCGTCCGTATGTCACAGCCACTTTTTTCCGAAACTATAAGAACACTGTTGAAACTTGGGAAGTAAATGATGATAAATGTTTACTATTTTGACCGAGCCTATTATTACATTGTTTCCTTTTTCATTTCTTTCTACATTTTTAGCCGAGGGCCTGCAGTTACACTTAAGTTTAGCCGGCTAATCTTAAGTTTATGTTCACACCCACCCTTAGCCGTAACAATATATACTTCAATCCACGATGACGCGCCCCACTTTATCGAACTCCATACGAATCGAATGAAACGTAAATTGGCAGAGTGGGGCGCGTCTTAGTGGATTAGAACAGAAAGAAAGAAAGAAAAAAAAACGTTTATTCAGAACCACAAAACAGTATAAGTAAGTCCATAAAATACATAATACGTAGAAAGCGTTATTTGGAATTTATTATCGATTTTATAATTTTATATTTTAGGATTTTGTCGACACACTCAAACGCTGCAGTGGTCCAATGGGTATACGCGTATCCAAGCCGGACATGATCCGCCTGTCCAACGACCGAGTGGAGACCTACGTAATGACCCTCAAGAAGTGCATCACATCCGATCTGCAGCTCGTCGTGGCCATATCTCCCTCCCTGCGAGACGACCGGTACTCCGCTATCAAGAGAATCTGCTGTGCTGAAAACCCTATACCCTCTCAGGTACTTAACTTTTTAATTGCTTAATGAACGCGTGCAGACCTACTAACGAACGCTACTCAAGAGCGACAGCTGATTTTGCCATATCGCTCTCCCTGCGAGACGACCGGTATTCCGCTATCAAGAGAATCTGCTGTGCTTAAAACCCTATACCCTCTCAGGTATTTCACTTTCTAATCGCATAATGAACGCGTGCAGACCTACTAACGAACGCTACTCAAGGGAGGCAGCTCACTGTGGCCATATCGCCCTCCCTGCGAGACGACCGGTATTCCGCTATCAAGAGAATCTGCTGTGCTGAAAACCCTATACCCTCTCAGGTATTTCTCATAATTGCTTAATCCACTTGTGGAGACCTACGTAATGACCCTCAAGAAGTGCATCACATCCGATCTGCAGCTCGTCGTGGCCATATCGCCCTCCCTGCGAGACGACCGGTACTCCGCTATCAAGAGAATCTGCTGTGCTGAAAACCCTATACCCTCTCAGGTACTTAACTTTTTAATTGCTTAATCAACGCGTGGAGACCTAATAACGAATGATACTTAAGGGCGGCAGCTCATCGTGGCCATATCGTCCTCCCTGCGAGACGACCGGTACTCCGCTATCAAGAGAATCTGCTGTGCTGAAAACCCTATACCCTCTCAGGTACTTTGCTTCATGAACGCGTGGAGACCTAGTAACGAACAATACTCAAGAGGTGCGGCCCATTGTGGCCATATCGTCCTCCCTGCGAGACGACCGGTACTCCGCTATCAAGAGAATTTGCTGTGCTGAAAACCCTATACCCTCTCAGGTATTTGTCTTATTCATTGCTTAATCAACGTGTGGAGACCTACGTAATGACCCTGAAGAAGTGCATCACATCCGATCTGCAGCTCGTCGTGGCCATATCGCTCTCTATACCTATACCCTATACCCTATACCTAAACCCTATACCCTCTCAGATAGTTTACTCTTTCAGTGCTCAATGAACGCATGGAGACCTAATAACGAACGATTCTAGAGTTACAGCTCATTGTCGCCGATATGGCCTGGCTTTCCGAGTCTGTTATTAAAATATTCGCCTCGAGTGAAAGAAATGTCAAGTATTTTTTTCTGTGACACAGGTGATCAACGCGCGCACGATATCCAACAGCAATAAGATCCGGTCGATCACGCAGAAGATCCTCCTGCAGATCAACTGCAAGCTGGGCGGCACGCTGTGGCAGATCAGGATGCCGATGAAGTGCGCCATGATCATCGGCATCGACACTTACCACGAGGGGAATCTGAAGAAGCAGAGCGTGTTCGGTAAGTATATCTATGAACTGTGATCACTGACACACGGGTGATCAACGCGCGCACGATATCCAACAGCAATAAGATCCGGTCGATCACGCAGAAGATCCTCCTGCAGATCAACTGCAAGCTGGGCGGCACGCTGTGGCAGATCAGGATGCCGATGAAGTGCGCCATGATCATCGGCATCGACACTTACCACGAGGGGAATCTGAAGAAGCAGAGCGTGTTCGGTAAGTATATCTATGAACTGTGATCACTGACACACGGGTGATCAACGCGCGCACGAACAAGCAACCAAAAGCAATAAGATCCGGTCGATTTATTCCTGGAATCGTCAACAATATCCTGACGATTTTAGGAAACGAACGAGTGAACGCAGTTCAGGCCAACTAACTACTTGCAGCAAGTGTTCACATGCTGACTGAGCATTTACACGGGTCGACCAAAATTTACGACCATTGTAAATCTCCTTTGCTGGTTGTGAGGCAATAGGAAAAGTTTCCTCCAGGCAGGGTTATGTCTGGGGACCGCTTGTGAGTTGTGATCCGAGCGTGTGACGTCAGAACTTCTATTTGCGCTGGTTACGCCATCTGTCGTCAGCTACCCGAGCTATCTTTAGCCTTACAAAATGCTCAAAATTTTGAGCAGTTTGTAAGGCTTCTAGTGCTTAAAGATAATGTATTATCAAACACGAAAACATAGAAACATAGAAGACATTGATATTTATTTTTCTGTAAAAAATCATTGCTCCAAGTTCATAAACCAGAAAGAAAACAGACGAGAACGTTTGTCTGGAAAAAGACCATTATCGTTTCGTCCTTACATTTTGCCACGGTTCTGTGTGCAGCTTTCGTGGCGTCGTACAACCCCTCGATGACGTCGTGGTACTCAAAGGTGCAGTTCCAGAAGAAGGGCCAGGAGATGGGCGACTGCTGCAAGTGGAGCGTGGTGGAGGCGCTCAAGCACTACATACGCGTCAACGGCAGGATGCCCGACAGGATCATTATTTACAGGTAGGTATTATTGCGCCCATTACGCGGCATATACGTTGAACCCTACACAGAAGGGTGCCGCGAGGGGAAGCGCGTAAATGCACCTGCGCTGACAACCACCATTTTGGGTCTACTTAATTGCTACGTCTGTACATAAGCTTAGCTTAAAAATATCCATTTTAAGAAATTAGTCCGAGTATCGAGTTTGAAGTGAGTAACTCGCAAATCTGGGACTGTGACTAAGGGCCGGTTTTTTGAGACATAATTAAGTCAACCAATGGTTAAAATTTGGAACAAATACTAAGGGTGGATTGCACCAAAATTCTAGTTAAAGATACTGTTAAGGTTAACTATAACGAGAATCTTAACGAGCGTTATTCACATCGTTGAATTGCGTTGCACCATCATAAAATTCGCTAACGTTAAAGTTATTCGGGTTACTAGTGAAATGAGGCATTTATGTCCCTAAAGATGCGTGGGCAGTATCTTATAGACAAAAAAATATGTGGTTAAAGATCTTTATTTCTCAAAAGAATACAATTATTCACTTACTGAGAAACAATAGTTTTTAGCAAAAAGATAAAATAAATTTAAAACTACCCTCGGCCTTCGATTGCTCGACTTGCTTGCTCGGTCCGGCTGGTTCATAAATGCGTAATCGTTGCCACAGTGTAGCACGTAGCAGTAGATCAACATTGAAAAAAATATGAAAAACTAAAACCTTACAACAAAACATAAGTGACAGATCACAGACATAAAAACATAAATATGTATAGTATTTGACAATAACTTTAACGTTTGACCACCCATTAGGCGCTGGTTATGGTTAATGTCAAAAATGACGTCATTTTAACCATAGTCAGATGGTGCAACTCATTTTGTTAATTTGACGAACGATTTGACGTTAACGTTTCATATTTAACGATAACGTGGGATGGTGCAATCCACCCTAACTATTGGTTGATTTTTGTTACCAACTTTAACCATTGGTTGACTTAACTATGTCTCAAAAAACCGGCCCTTACTGAACACTTACAAGCAAAGATTTTATATAAGCACTTGAAGATAATATCATACAGGCGATTCCGCAATTTTACTGCCATAAGCCTATTGTGTCTTATTGGCTTATAAATTGCGAAAAACCATGATTAGAAATTCGCTGGCCCACCCGTCGCATGCTTCTTAAAAGGATGCTGTAAGCTTTTATACAAAAAGCAATAACGTTTTCCTACACACAATAAAGAATTATTATGCTCGTACGTTTTATTTTTTAAGAAATATTGCTTATGTTAAAAGTTTAATAGAGTCTAAGTACTTTTTTGACCTCAAAACTTGCTAGAGCATTTTTTTATTTAAATAAACAAAAATACTACGTACATAACAAGCCTAGCTAAGGTGTACTGATTTCAATGCGATCAAAATTGACCAATTTGTTAAACGTTTGGGGGGGTAAAAACGTTATCACCAGAAGCAATATTTCAAGAATTAAATGTTGGACTTGCAACTCTCTCTATACGGGCACAGATAGCATTTTTGAAAACAACTATTCGCGTTGCGCTAAGTCACTAGACGTTAGCCTTAAAATGTTTTATTTCCCAGGGACGGAGTGGGCGACGGCCAGTTCAAAACGATAAGGGACTACGAGATCCCGCAGATGCAGGTGTCCATCTCGTGCCTCAACGAGAGCTTCAAGCCGACCATCACGTACATCGTGGTGCAGAAGCGCATCAACACCAAGATCTTCCTGCGCCAGAGCGGCGAGTTCACCAACCCCAACCCGGGCACCGTGCTCGACCACACCATCACGAGGCGAGACTGGTGAGGGCATTGCGTGTATACAAGATCTTCCTGCGCCAGAGCGGCGAACTCGCCAACCCCGACCCGGGCACCGTGCTCGACCACACCATCACGAGGCGAGACTGGTGAGGGCATTGCGTGTATACAAGATCTTCCTGCGCCAGAGCGGCGAGCTCGCCAACCCCGACCCGGGCACCGTGCTCGACCACACCATCACGAGGCGAGACTGGTGAGGGGGGGTGGTGACACTTAAACCGATTGTTATTTATGTTTATGCCCGATAGTTTTTGATTTACTGATCAAAATATCCAAAAAAATACCGTTCACGCCCCCCCTTATATCCGTGACGCAACGCTATTTGTCTCAGCTTGCATGAATGCTTCGGACCGCACGTTTAACAGCATTTCGTTTTCGCAGGTACGACTTCCTGATAGTCTCGCAGAAGGTGAACCAAGGCACGGTGACGCCGACGCACTACGTCAACATCTTCGACGACAGCGGCATGACGCCCGACCAGTGCCAGCGGCTGACGTACAAGATGTGCCACCTGTACTACAACTGGCCGGGCACCGTGCGCGTGCCGGCGCCCTGCCAGTACGCGCACAAGCTCGCCTACCTAGTTGGCGAGAACATGCACGTGGAACCGTCCGAGGCGCTGGCGGATAGGCTGTTCTTCTTGTAGATATACCTCGACAATAAACATTCTAAGTGGTTCCTCATTGGACAAACAACGTTTGGCAAACTGTTCATTTGACAATGTTAAATTTAAAATGCGTATGTTAAGATGCAATCGACGGGTGTGCCCGCGAAATTCAATTGTTTCACCAAGGGATAGTGACGTCGACGCACTACGTCAACATCTTCGACGATAGTGGGATGACGCCCGACCAGTGCCAGCAGCTGACGTACAAGATGACTACAACTGGCCGGGCACCGTGCGCGTGCCGGCGCCCTGCCAGTACGCGCACAAGCTCGCCTACCTAGTTGGCGAGAACATGCACGTGGAACCGTCCGAGGCGCTGGCGGATAGGCTGTTCTTCTTGTAGATATACCTCGACAATAAACGTTCTAAGTGGTTCCTCATTGGACAAACAACGTTTGGCAAACTGTTCATTTGACAATGTTCAATTTAAAATGCGTATGTTAAGATGCACTCGACGGGTGTGCCCATGAAATTCAATTGTGTCACCAAAGGATAGTGACGCTAGGGTAATACGTCAACATCTTCGACAACAGTGGCATGACGCCCGACCAGTGCCAGCGGCTGAGGTACAAGATGACTACAACTGGCCGGGCACCGTGCTCCTGCCGGCGCCCTGCCAGTACGCGCACAAGCTCGCCTACCTAGTTGGCGAGAACATGCACGTGGAACCGTCCGAGGCGCTGGCGGATAGGCTGTTCTTCTTGTAGATATACCTCGACAATAAACATTCTAAGTGGTTCCTCATTGGACAAACAACGTTTGGCAAACTGTTCATTTGAAAGCTGTCATTAATGTGTATGTTAAACGGACGTTTGATAAATTGTTTATTTGACATGGTCGTGATGTGAAAGGTTTGCGTTTACCCTTTATTTATGTCTAACCATTAATGTACGACATGAGGATGTGACCGCAAATCACCGCTATGGAAGTAGGAAGAAGAATATCGTAGATTCTGGACTCTCGAGAGCCCAGAAAGACATGACAAAGTGTTCCAATTTTAAACGCCAATATTCTGTCAATTGGCGCGAAATTTCCAGCCAGGCCGCCACATGACCCCATGTGCGACCACGCCGACGCTGAGTCCCCACAAGTAGTTTTAAATCTGTTGTGTTAGCAAAAGATTTTTTTAAACTACAGCAAAAATGATTTTTTGTCTTTCGTGATTTTCTCATTTGCCGGTGTTGGTGGCAATAGGGAAATTTCCCTCCAGGCAGGTGTTGTGCCTGGGGACCGCTTGTGAACCAAGCGTGTGACGTCAGAAGTTGTATTTATAGAACGCGTGTAGAATGCTCCGTCAGCGTGTGCTAAGGGACTGGAAGACCGCTACAATCACTCCCTTCTGAGACTGTTGAGTCGTGTGTCGTTGTGGTGCATCTGGTGCGTGTCAACAGCGTGCAGCATCGTGGAAGTGTGCATCAGCGACACCGGGTTGACTTCGTAGACTTCGTGACGGCGAGGTGTGAGTGACCTTCGATCCGGGAGTCCGATGAATGCGGCCGCGCGATCAGTGAGTTGATCGGCGTTGACGTGCCAGCGACCAGTGAGTCGGTCAGCGAAGACTGGGAGTCTGGTGAGGAATGACGGTTGCGGTTGCTTCTTCGATATTGTAGCGGTTGGTGTGGTTGCGTTGCGGTTTCGGTCGTTGTGACTTCGGTGTTCTTGTTGCGTGCTCTTCAGTTGATGTGCGCCCTCTGGTGGTGAGTGGTGAAATCACGTCGGACGGCACCACTTTGCTGGTGTTGGTGGCAATAGGCAAATTTCCCTCCAGGCAGGTGTGCCTGTGGACCGCTTGTGATCCAAGCGTGTGACGTCAGAAGTTGTATTTATAGAACGCTTGTCGAATGGTCCGTCCGCGTGTGCTAGGGGACTGGTATCGCCGTCTATCGTCAGCTTTCGAAGACCGCTACACTCATATATTATATATTTTGTCTTTTCATGATGAATGTTTAGTAAAACCTTTATTTTAATATGAGAGTCTGTTCAAACGTCGGTTGTCAAATGAATAGTAGGTCAATCGTTGTTTGTCTTATGAAGGGACACGTCGCTGCGAAGCATTAGCGAATAAGTTGTTCGTGTAAGGGCCGATTTTTCAATCCCCAGATAAACGTTAACTGAGAAATAAATATGACGGTTTGACAGCTTTTGTATGGCATATGTTTCAAATTTATTGCTCAGATAGCTTATCTGGCGATTGAAAAATCGGCCCTAAATTGTTAAGAATCTCTTTCTTATAAAGATGTGCTAACTACCTTTAAAATGCCATAATGTGTTTAATTATTTAAGGTTGTTACGCTCAATTAGCCCGCCAGAATTTTACTAATTTTTTCGCGAATAGCAGACTAATTACACGTCGCACATTAGTTACCCAGATTTGCAGCCATTGTAAACTAATATGAGATAACTAAGGATTTTTGAGTTGTTTTTATTAAAGAAATGTACATAAATGTAACTGTTGATTACACGATTATCATTACCTGCAATGTGAAATTAGTGCCTTATTTACGAAAAACTAATTCAAATGCGGCGGGCATTTATAACTATCCACCTTAAGAAGAAATTTTCTAATTTTATAAAAATAAAATAATTATAATATTTTACGTGTTTGTTACTTGTTTCGTAACAGATTTATTGACTAAGTGATATCGAATTAGTTAAGATATGATTCATTAATTGTAATAATAGATTATTATTAAGGTTGAATACAACGGTCTGCCCGCGAAATTAATTTTTTTAGTTTAAAAGTTTACGAGGGCTTACAAACGCGCCCTGACGCTGAGAAGAAGTCCATAATAAACTTAGCCGGGTATTCTTTTATGTTATCACCATTTAACAACTTTTAAGCTATATTATATATTTAACGTTTTTCTTCCACGTTTCTGATACGTACCGCTAACGTGTGGAACAACCTTCCAGCTTCCGTATTCCCAGCCAAGTACAATCTCAAAAAAAAAAAAAAAACAATCTGCTGTCAAGAAAAGAGTGAATAGACATTTTCTAGGCAAGCGCGCTCCATCCTAGACGTCATCATTTCTGTCCATCAGACATGATTGTAGTCGAGCGGAAGCTTATCTATAGCAAAATAGAATCCGACGAATTGAGAACCTCCTCCTTTTTTTGAAGTCGGTTAACAAAATGTGCCCACTATTAATTTTCTAGACCTTTCCATATTTAGTCACAATTTTATACACATGTGAAGATGGCTGTGATTTTATGTCATAGCCTACTTTGTCATATTAATATCAATATTTGCATACTAAACAGGGTAGCTTTGAATTTGGTGGGCAGAGGCGTCTATTTCACCTTAATAATAACAAGTATCATCGGTGGTACTCAGAGACGTCACTTAATTAAACAAATATTAAATCCCATACATTTGATACTAAACCTAGGGTCCTTACTTACGTCACTTTAATATAAAAATTAAATCGCGTCTCTGAGTTCGGCCGTAAATTGTTTATTTAATTTAGACCATATGGGGAAATCTTATTTCAAACGTATAAACGATCAGGATTTACTTATGGGAGTTGAAACGGTATAATATTAAATCCACGATGACGCGCCCCACTCTATCAAACTCCATACGGATCGAATGAAACAAGCGATTTACCAGAGTGGGGCGCGTCTTCGTGGATTGAAATATCTATAAAGAATACACAAAAATTTAAACACACAGATTTCAATTCTAGATACTACACTTTTTGACGTGATAACGTCTTATAAATTGATGAACACCAGCAGCACTCATGAAAAATAGTAACGTTCCGCGTAACGTTCCACCTGAGCCTGTGCGTGCAAGCGAGAGCGCGCAACAAGCGATAGAGAGGCACGATAAAAATTACGTAAAATAATGATTATGATTTTGACTATGATTATGACGTTATCACGTATATCTATCGTCCGTAAACCGACTTTACAGACAACCAATTTTTTTATTACTAGTTTTTAACGTCCCTAACGCAGACTCTGTTTTGAGTGGTAGCTGGTTTGATGATGATAACCACGGGTCACTTAAGAATTTTATAAATTCTAAATTGCCTCATTGCTGGTCTGTTAGGAGGTTTCGGTCGCGGCTAGATACCACCCTTATAGCAAGGACGCACCGCTAAACGATTTAGCGTTCCGGTGCGATGCTGCGTAGCAACCGAATAAAGTTACAATCGTTACAGTCAAGTATTTAAAAGAAAAAGTTTTCCCTATAGGGTGTGAATTGAATGCATTTAGATGTAAGGTCTTTATACTGCCAAAAAATGTACAGCAGTGTTATTCTCTGAACGCAACAACCTCGCTTTCGACGTTGTTATATTTGAAAGTGAACTCATAGTTGAAAGTGAACTCTGAGACGAACAAAGCGTTTTAGAGAATAACTCTACAAATTATGTTTTACTTTATCCAATTACTTTTTAAAAAGTATTTTTGTTTATTGCTATTGATAAGCGTTTTTATTTTTATTTTCTTATAATAATATTAAGTATCGGGCGGAATCTATTCCATTCGAATATTTGTCAAGGAGCACTTGCATTATATGAATGTTTGTTTTCTGTCAGTTCTTCTCGGTGCAAAACTGATTTCCGAACTTAGCCTGACATATCATTTGTGGCTGTAAATGAGGTCTTTGTGAAAAGAATAAAGATTTTTAATTTGGATAGAATATTTTTAAATGCTTTAATTCCTTATAATTTTTAGTCTTGCATGTTTTCTTCTTTAGGAGCCTTACTAATTTATCCATTGTTGGACAATAAGTTTCCTTGGCACGCCATTTCTTGCTATGATGGACTACTCTCGTCCATGACTTCTTCAAGAGTTTGTCAATGTCGTCAGACCAACGTGTTGGTTACGTGCCAACGTTTTTGCGACCGGTGCGTGGTCTCCATTCAAGTAGCAAAAGGTCCAACGATCTTTTGAACGGAAGTCCTGCATACATGCGTGAAACTTTGCATTTATTTTAGAAACCTGCGATAACGCAGGCGTCACGACTGTAACTCATTTCCTTCAACTGAAACGCTTTAAAAACCGAATATTAGACGTGTGGGCGGTCGAATGCTTTTATATTTTTGGGACTGTCTAAACTGCGTGGCCATTTGGGCTGCCAAGCTGAAGCAAGGTGGGTTTACAATACGCAAAAATGATGTCCTAGTGGCGCCATCTATCATCGTTGAATTGAGCTTGTGGTATGCATAAGGCGTCTGGGCTAGACCATCTACGAAAAGGTGAAGAAGATGTCATGCTGGCCCTATATGCAGATGATAGTGAGTTTTTCATGTCGTCTTACCACCAGATCGTCGCTACCAACAAGATGCAACGCTTGCTGGACCTGCTTCCGGAGTGGCTGGAATGGATAAGTGGAGAATGGCAGTCAATGTTGGGAAGACTGCCGCTCTGCTGACCGGCGGCTCCAGGCCGCTACGTCAGCTAAAACTTCGGGGACAGGACGTAGAGTGGAAGACCTCGGTGCGATATCTGGGGTGCTACATCGATCGGAATCTACGCATGGCAACCACAGTCAATCACGTGGTCTGCCAGGCAGCGGCGGCTCGATCGATGCTCCACTCGCTCTTCATATCCAACCTTACCACCAGAACCAAACTGCGAGTCTACGAAGCCTACGTCCGTTCGCGCCTGACGAACGCGGCACCAGCCTGGTACGCCCTCTGCCCAACGTATCAGAAGAATCGCCGTCAGGTCCAGCAGAACAGATGCCTGCGCCTCATCGTAGGTGCTCCGC
Organism: Coenonympha arcania; assembly: GCA_036785405.1. Lineage (NCBI taxonomy): Eukaryota > Metazoa > Arthropoda > Insecta > Lepidoptera > Nymphalidae > Coenonympha > Coenonympha arcania. Next base: position 10,352,835 of record CM072072.1, read on the forward strand.
GATACGTCCGCAATGACGTTATTCACAGGGAAACCCACACTCCAACCGTGGAGGAGTTTATTCGTCATTTTGCATGCACTATGTTTGCTCGGGCGGACAATAGTGCAGTGTACAGTGTACACCTCCATGGAATAGCCCTGCTGCAAGAGAGACCATCCATACGGGCGTCCCTTGCCACGCGAGCTCCTACTCCCTCAATCAACGGTGCCGCTCGCAACAGTGGCTTCTTTGGCGATGACGAAGAGGACGACGCGTGCGACGTGATGCCCCAGCAACCAAATCCGACACCCATACCTAAAAGGCCGACGTCAGACAGACGCGGCCCCAGCCCGGATTAGAAGGGCAGAAACAAGGATACCCAGGCAGTGGAGCTGCCTGTGAGGACACGCCCGGGCAAGGAGGAAAGGCCTCGAGGCCCGTACCGCTGACGGACTTCGGTCGTCGGAGAAGACCCATTGCGCCTGGACTAGAAGATCAACGCCAGAAGTGAACTGTGCCCCTCCGACATATCGCCCGGGTAAAGAGGCACACCTCGAGGCCTCTATTCCCTAAGGAACAGCAGCAGTGCTAACATGGGCAAAGGATAAACCGTAAAAATAATCCCCAAAATTTTATCTTCTGACAGGGGAGAAAATTGACTCAAAGCATGGCCAAAGGCAAGAGCAAAATCCGCGTTTGTTATTTCGCGTAGACAAATCAAAGTCAGAAAGCTATCGTTTGGGTCATTTGTAGGTGAGCTAGTTTTATCTGTGGTTTTGTCAAAGTCAAAACTGTGATGTTGAGTTGACAATTGACATGTTGGCGTGGAGAAAGACCTAAGGAACATGGGTAAATTTCCGAGGGGTATCTAAATACATCAAAACTGGCGCAGGAAGTCGAAAGACCGCGACTAGTTGAGGAATATTGTGGAAGCCACAAGGTGCTGTAGCGCCACAGGATACTTATCCCTGATTTATCCACTGATACTCTATCTTATGAGACTTAAATCCACGGGGATTCAACTCCGTCCATGCGGCACGTGATCTGAGACTGGTAAAAGCTATGGGATAGATATTTTACCCTTTTCCTGTGAAGAAAGTAGTCCTCTACCTATGCTAGCACTGCAGCTCCCGAAGGAGAAGACCACGCGCGGTATGCATAATGTACCTACAATATTTTTAAAGTTTTGGCCGTGTAGCTCCAACTACCAAGCTCAAATTTTTGACGAAAGACACTGCTAACCTAAATTCGTTTTTTGTTTTTGGTCGGTATTCGTGCTTTTCATAATATAAGCAAATTCATATAAAAACGCGATAGCCTAGGAATTTGGTACTTAGATATATTATAGTAATATTTTTTCTTTACTTGTTTCACATCACTTAGTGTGTGAAAATGTTACGAGAATGTCATAGCAGGCCCTAGATTTTATAAGGAAAACGTATTCATTGTTATCGTAATCGTTTAAAAACCCGGCCCGCTGGTTGCTTCCCTGGTTTACGTCAGCCGATCGGGTGGAATTTGGTAACGATTACGATAACGATGAATACGTTTTTCTTACGCTGATATATCCTGTGTCGTTATTAAATAAGCTTATTTTGTTCCATGGAACAAATGGGAATTATCTGATAAAATCTAAGATTACCTGCACAACTCGTACAAATCAAATATGTTATAGTTTTTTTACTTGTTCGAACAAGAATTACTTAATATTTTAAGAAGTAATGGAAATTTTATAGTTATAATTACTTTTATAATTAAAAATATTAATTTGTTCCATAGAACAAATGGGAACAACCTGTTTAAACCTAAGATTATCTGTACAACTCCTACTAAATGATTGGTATGAAGCTCGAACATTATTGCATCATGGCGTACTTCTGACCAATGACGTAGTTAGTAGATAGATAGATAATTCTTTATTGTACACCAATAAAACATGAGAAAACATTGATAAATACACAAAAGTTATACTAATGTACATATGGCGGCCTTATCGCTACACAGCGATCTCTTCCAGGCAACCATCGGGGTATGAAGCGGTGATTGGAATATAATGAGGTAGGTGGTACAATAGAAACAATTAAAACTGAAGAAAATATCACAACACTATATAAATAAATACGTATGTATATATATATTTACATAATCATAATAATAATATAATATTATAATATATAAATATATATGTATATAATAAATTCTAATAAATAATTACAAAACCCTCAAATAGAATAATAAATGTTTCAAATTAAAATAAATACTTACAAAAATACTTAATGAGTGACAAAATATAACATATATAATATAAGTAACATAGAGATCAGCAGTAGTAGGTATATGTATAAGTGAAAATTAAGTATTCAAACTGTAAAGTTTATAATAAAACACGGTTGACGGTTTAAAAACCTTAAATTGTTCCACAAAAGAAAAATCCACTCAGATGTATGAAAATACGTGATCCATAGAAGAACCAGAGTAACAGATGTAGCTTAACGCGTCGCGAAGCTGAAGTGGCCATTGGCAGTAGTACAAGACCTAAACGATGATCAAATAGTGTAGTGATGGTTGGGCTCAGTCCCAGTAAGTAGTTCAGTGGGAAGAAGGAAAGGAAGTTCAATAGAACTTACTTTGAACTTACCTACTTTTGAATAAGCACACACAAAGAACTCCAAAACCTCAAACATCGTCGTAAGGTTGCTGGTTGTCTGTCGGTATTCTTTAGAATATATATTTCGGAGAGTGTGCTCAGGAACAGGTAATTTGGTTCCACCGTCACCTTTTTACCATAGAACGGCAAGGCATCGAAAAGGCTTCCACCCATACATAGTCGACGTACCAAAGACGCGTACGAAGCGATTTGATTCCTCGTTCTTGATACGCACTGCAAAGGCCTGGAACACCCTCCCAGGCACTGTCTTTCCTGCCACTTAAAATCCGGGCGCCTTCAAATCAAGAGTGAATAGGCAAGCGCGTTCCATCTTAGACTTTATCATCACTTTGCATCAGGTGTGATCACAGTCAAGCGCTAGTCTATACGGTTAAAAAAAAGCTCAATCTTACGAAAAATATGTTTAAAGTCAGTACTACTATTATAGGTATAGAAAAGTTCTAAACGACAAAGATCGCCAAGCGACACTTGAGGCCTTTCCTCGATACACGGATCATCGCCACGCGTCATTTGAGGTATGTTATCGATACACAGACCATTGCTAAGATACACTTGAAGTCTTTCCTCGATACACGGACCATTGCTAACGACACTGGAGGTATTTCCTCGTTACACGGATCATCGCCACGCGTTATTTGAGGTCTGTTATCGATACACATACCATCGCTAAAATACACTTGAAGTCTTTCCTCGATACACGGACCATCGCTACACGACACTGGAGGTCTTTCCTCGATACGTGGACCATGGCTACACGACACTGGAGGTCTTTCCTCGATGTATGGACCATCGCTACACAACACTGGAGGTCTTTCCTCGATACATGGACCGTCGCTACACGACACTGGAGGTCTTTCCTCGGTACATGGACCATCGCTACACGACACTGGAGGTCTTTCCTCGATACACAGACCATCGCCATGCGGCACTTGAGGTCTGTTACCGATCATCAGAGACCATCGCTACGATACATTTGAGGGATTCTGCTTCCGGGCTATATTTTAAAGAGGGTAGTTACTCCCACGGTGAATCAAATCCAACGAACAATTATTTTGGAATGGGGTTTAAGTTAATTAAAATACCTACTACCTCATTATTAAGCATTAAAATTCTTCTAGCTATAAGGAAATAGTATGTATACAAATCTACTATTAGGTATTTTCGGACTATTGTAAGAGTTATAATAAATCGGTACTTAGAATGCTATCTTTTTTCTATATTGCTTTGTTTTGTAAAATTTTCCAGCTTAATTGTGATTTGATTATATTTACCACCGATTTAATATTAAAATTGTTGAAATAATGTTGCTTTAAATTGAATTCAGGTGTAAAAATTTAAAATTTTAAAGACAAAAGTGCTCAATTGTTGATTAAACATTTTGAAATATTTTACTTTTTTTTTGCCTAGCTTTAACACACCCATAGGCTTAGTGCTTTTATAAAGGCAGTAAACTTTTAGCTTGATACCGTTGCAAGTTTAAATTTTTTTCGGGAATTTTTGGCTTAAGTCTTCGATGCTAAAGCTAAAGTAATTATCATTATTATTAGATGATGGTATCTAATAAAAAATTTTTTTTTAGTGTGAGTGTGTCAATTTGAAATTTGAATGGTGTGCGGGATGCTAGTGCGAAAATTGTGTAGCGACGGCCTGGGTTTGCCAATTTGCGCAAGGTATTTTTTGCCGCACTTTTGAAGTTGAGGGCTCCCTCTTGGATCTCTACGGGATAAGTAAAATTTTAATAGTTTTTTTTACTCTATACAAGTTAGTACTTGACTCTTGCAGACTGCGATCTCACCTGACGGTAAGTGATAATACAGCCTAAGATGTTATCGTACTAACTTGGAAGGGTCATTAAATTTACCCCAACGCACAGCATTGCAGCCTACACAGCATCGCACCGGAACGCTTGGAAATAGCTTGGCGGTGCGCTTTTGCTGGTCCCAACCAGTGGTAACTAGCCACGGCCGAAGTCTTTCACCAGACCAGACCTGAGCCAATTTGGAAATTATAAAATTCCAAAGTGGCCCGTGGCGGGAATTGAACCCGCGACCTCCCACTCAAATCCGAGCGCGCGCCACTGCGCCAGGGAGGTCGTCAAAACGCGAAAGACCGTGTGCAACTATATAGGTAGGTAATTAGGTATGGTACCTACTTATTCGAGCTGGTAGAACTAGGCAGCTAGTTTAACAATATGTGTTTATACGAGTAGGTATGTAGGTAATGTTTTAGAGCGATTATAGCTAATAGGTTGACACTTCAGCTAATAAGTAGTCAAATTATGTAAATTAACTAAATTCAACCTGATCATTGATCAATTTTAACATTCCGAACAGAAATGCCCTTAAAGTTTGACGTAAAAATAACTGCAATTACACCTAAGTTTATCCTCTAATCGCTTGTGTCTGAATTTACGAATTATTCGCCCTAAATTGGGTGCAATAGGCTTCAGCCGGCGGCTACGCTTGACAGAAGACATGCATCGCGCGAACTTTCCAAAACCATATTGGGCACTTACTTAGGTATCTAAGAATCCAAATTCTTACCCTCCAGATCTTTACAAAAATATAGGTAGGATAGGATTTAATCTTCTTCTTATAGTGCCGTCTCCTATCGAAGGTTGGCAACCATTATAGCGATTTGAACCTTGGATACCGCTACACTGAATAGGATTTAATATACAAATAAAAGAAATAGATATACTACTTATGTTATTATTAAAATATAATCATCCTACTTCTCATCATTGTTATACGTATATTTTTTTTGGAAGTATCTCTAGTTTAGGAAATAGTTAAGAGGTACCTAAACCTATCCCCCTTAAACTCACATACACACATACATACCTAGACATATTTACCTGTAGAGGTACGAAACGCCTAAGTAGTAATACGAGTAGCAAATAATTTTATAGATGCTCTTATTGGTTCTTTGTAATTCTTCAAGAAAAAAATAACAATGAGAGGTGTCAAGGGACACCCGGATGGAACGAAGTATATCTTGCTTGGTTTCTATAATAGAGAGAGACAGACAGAGAAACATGCGCACGCCGCACGACTTTCAATAGCTTACTATAGCAAAAAGTGTCGTTCCAACTTATCGTCTTATAATTTTTTCCACCTAGCCCCCTTTCGCAAGTCGCAACGCGCGATAAGGAACTTCGTTCCAAAAATATACCTACTTACCTACCTACGGTTAGAATTTGTATTTCCTAGGACTAGGTATACGTTCATGTTTGTTTTGCCACCAACAGTAAGGCCACGCTGTAGTTCGCTCAACAGCCATCTACAGAATTTTGACAGATGGCGCTACTGTTTGCTTGTTCGAAACAGGTGTTCGTACCTACCTAAATCGTTCGGATGCCCCCATGTCATTAGTTTACTTACCTAACAGCGCTGTAAGATTTATGTTAGAAAAATTGGATCCGCGGACACGTTGCGTAGGTTGCGTAGGCTTACACAGATTTATTACCGTGTAGGTAACTAACTACATTCACATGGAATTTGAATAAGATCGCCAAGAATGTTCTAGCTAACCTGCGAACTGACGCAGCTAATCTACGTCGGTCTGCCTCGAATAATCTGAAATACCGACAGCGTGTGTGGGTGTGCTTCGTTTAACGAAAGAGCGGCAGTCCATCAGGGGGGACAGAGACGGCGCGCTACCGAGGGAGCAGGACGGAGGTACACGCAGCCCGTGGGAAATGCACAGTAGTGGTCAGATCAGACTGCGCGCGCGCCGGCCCAGTGCACGTATTATTGTAGAATCTCCGTTGAGTTACAACAGCTTACGATGTTAAGGTCCCTTTTAAACGCAACCTTATATCTGCGGTTTCAGAGATAATTTTCTCTTGTGGAGCGTGGGCGGATCGGTTGTTATTTTCGCTTCAGAAGACATATTATAGACAGGCGGCGAGCATAATGCGGTGGATTTTTTAGCGATCGATTGAGTTGGTTTCTGCGGCGGGCTTTGGGCATGCAAATGCGATGTTTAAACAGTCCGGCACACGCCTAGTGCTATCGAGAATATCTTTGTGCTTTAATGATTGTTTATTCGGAAATTAAGTCCGCTTGCATACATCCCGTGGTCGTAGATCAATCAATACTTACATGTACCTAGGTAATGTAGCCTAACCCTATCTAAGCTTTACCTAACCGTAATGTAGCCTGTAAGTAGGTAGGTGCAGCATTGATCATGGCTGTAGGGCGGAAAATAGAAGCTCTTGCAGAAAAGTCTTGTTACCTAAGTACGTCCGCTCACATATTATAATTATACAGTGTTCGTAGATCAATCAAAACTTGCATCTAATGTAGGGCTTACCTACCAATATACTATAAAAACATTAGGTAGGTAGGCATAGCATTGATCATGGCTGTAGGGCGGAAAATAGTAGAAGCTTTCGCGGGCAGAAAATAGTCTTGGTACGTCCGCTCGCGTGAATTCCGTATTCGTAGATCAATCAAAACTTGCATCTAATGTAGGACCTACCAATATACTCGTAATATAAAAAAACATTAGGTAAGTAGGTACAGCATTGATCTTGGCTGTAGGGCGGAAAATAGTAGGTATCTAGAAGCTTTCACAGGCAGATAAAAGTCATACGTAGATAAACACCTAATGGTACTTCAGCTATATCTACCGCTAAATTCTGTAACCTACTATCTAGGTACTTACCTATCTACCTACCTACTTATGCCAGTTACCATATTATGCATGCGTCCGTATTAGATCCTTGAGGCCTTCAAGATGTTTTATCCACCAATCAGCTTTTAGTAGTCATAAATCCCATACTTAATCCACCCTGGTCACTGGTAGTCACCTAGTCACTGGTATCCCAATGTAGATTTCCACCAGTAGGAACAAAAGGTATGACGTGAGTCGTGACCCTCCTGAAGTGCCGACAGGAGAGAAAACTTGAACAAGAACGTGCAGAGGTGGAAGGTTACGGTAACAGTAACGAGCAAAAGAAGTGTCGGTTACGGTGACGGTGTGGAAAGTTTTCCCATCTCAAAAAATGCCTACCGCGTCTAAAAAGTTTTCACTTCAATAAAAAGAAACATCTTCCCATAGGTAAGTAGAGGTAGGTATGACATAGAGCGAAGGAAAATGATTGATGTAAGTATTTCTTTAATAATTATATTTGTTAAATAAAAAAGCAAGTTCTCTGAGCTTTTAAAGCTTTAAGATTCGTGCTGTTAAGGTGATAGGAGAAAGACAACTGCTGGCTGCACTGATCGCCACAAACCAGGTGTGACGTTGTTGATAGCACTTACGCGTGATTTGGAAGCCTCAGCAAGACAATGTAAGAAACATGTTGACGTCTGCATCGTGAACTCACCATCTGAATTGCGTTAATCCTTGTCTGGTGAGCGCTATTCTTTATGATTCCGAGGTAAAGTATTCGTGCCCACATAAGACTTTAGAATCGGCACTGTAGGGAACCTGACAAGATTCATACCAGTGGCTAAGACTCGCAGTGTCATGATAGGTCTTCTGTAATAATTATTTGTAAAATGCCTGAATTCCACACGTAGAATTCGGTTTACAGCTGAACGGACGTGTCCGTTTTGTTGGGTAGGTAGACAAGACTTGCGTATACGCGATAGCGTCGGCGCGCCTCAGGACGCCCCTGTGAAGCCCTAGCACTAAATTTGAATCTCACTTCACGAATTTCCGAAAAATAAATATCTCTTTTCGCTTCCAGGACACCGTAGGCGATCGGGAGTATCGAGAACAGCACGACGCGACCACACAAGCCAGGAAGGCCGAGATTGCAACCGAGAATACTTCGCGACTTGGTACATGCAGCATGATGATGTGCCCGGTGGATGCGCCGGGCCCGTGCGTCTTCGGCTGTGATCACAGAACAGCTCGTATAGCTATAATTAATCCTGTAGATATAGCCATAGGCATCGCTTTTTCCTCTCATTCGTTGGGACAGCCATATATATAATGGTCAGCAATTAAAGATTGCATATGACGGTGATTTTATTTCATATCCGTTTCAGCGCTCTTACTATCACCGATCTACTGCCCGACGATTTCTCGGATGAACGATAGTAGCTAAATAGTAAAAATTTGATGGTTCAAATCTTCTACCTACTAGATTTGTGGTTGCATTATTTGTATTACTTAAGTATTAATTTTATTTTATTTATGAAAGGATAACTTACATCTATTTCTTACTGACTAGTTTTACATCCAATTATCTTAAAGCTAATAATAGGTTTTAAATGAGAGAAAGAGACAGCAAAGACTCACCGCCAAGCGATTTAGCGTTCCGGTGCGATGCTTGTAGAAACCGTTGGGGTAAATTTACTTACCCTTCCAAATTAGTACGATAATATCTTAGGCTGCATCATCACCTCAGAATACAGAATAAACCAGAACCTGTGTACGGGCCTAATATCGAAGCCTCAAAAACTACTCTTAAAATGAGTATTTTCAGAAACGGGCGAGTAGTCAGTCTGTGGACGTCGTGTCAATCTAACGTGTTTCACAGGTGTCAAATTTCATTGAATTATGCCAGCTTGTGCCATTCCAACATGTAAAAATACTGCTGGTCTCAAAAAGAAACAGGATGGGATCACATTTCATCTGTAAGTAAGCCATTCAGTCATTGTTTTATTTAATTATTGAATAAAGAAATTTATTGTCAATTGCGACGGAGAATAATGTGGCCATTTTGTTAGTGTTGCCGTTATAACGTTTTTGATTTTCCCTACTTCGTTTCGGAATAGATTATAAATACTAAAATTTTTACGAACTAAAAACATAAGGATATTATGATATCGACATTTATACTTGGTATGTATATACAACTGTAATAAAATTACAAAATATTCATGTAAATTAGTTTCGCTTTTATTTAACTTGCAATATTTGTGTGTTAGTTCAAATTTTGCAAGCTAATTTTACATTGTGGTTCAGTTCCAATGACATAGCATTTTTATGGTAAGCATGGCCTGATTCGACATTCAGGATTAGGACCAGATGTAGGAACTCTATAACGGTCAACAGCATGGACACGAAATTTTGTGTTCGCGTTTCATTATGATAGCCGGTTTTAAGAGTCACCATGACATGGCTACTGTACTACAAGTTGGCTCCTAATGAGAGAACTCCTCAACGGTCATCAGCACCGATATGGAATGGTGTGTGTTGTGAAGGAGAGAAACTTAGTTCTAGGGTACAATTCATAGTTTTGTATAATTACTCTTCTTATTGCATTAATACATTACATTAATACAGATATTCGTTAAATATTTTAGATTCCCGACTGACGAAGAAAGAAAAATCAAATGGACTAAAATCATACAAAATGTTTTTAATACATGAATAAATGTTGATTATTTTTATTGATATTATATTGAAGTAGTTCAATATTTTGATTTTTTATTATAATAAATAAATATAAATTGAAAAAAGAACTGTATTTTTATAAATGCATATACTTATTCCAAATTGATAAACATATTATGTTTAATAAAATCAGAAAAAAGTTTTTAAAATTACAGCTAGTTATTCAACAGGACTTAATTTTACGCCTGACTACTTTTACGTACAAAAAAAAAATTGGTTGCCTGTAAAGTCGGTTTACTGACGATAGTTGAACGTGACAACGTCTTCTTTGACGCTCGTTCCGCGCTCGCGTGGTAACGCCGGTAACGCCGCATGAGCGAGGTAACGACGGATGAGTCATGTTTTTTCGTGCGTGCAATCGGCTCTATCGATTTATAACACGTTGTCACGTCAAAAATAAGAGTATCTTTCTAGGGTTAAGAACCCAACAGTTATTATTTTACCTCAAATTTTATAAACTTTTACCCTAAAATAGGGAAATAGTTTCTGACCTAGCAACATTACGCGGGTGAGAAGAGCGAGGGGCGAGGGATGTTTACGCTGTTTTAGGACACAATGTACGCCGTGCAATCACGGCTCGATGCGGCTTCTGGTTTATTCTGTATTCTGAGGAGAGAAAGTAGTTTTCATTGATAGTTATTAAATATAGGGAGAAGTTTAGGTGTCTTTCATAACTTGACGCTGTCATTTTTCGATGATTAATGACACTGTCGCGTCATCTCATGTCACACATGCCAGGGCTGTCAAACCAATCAACTGACAAATCTGTTATGTTTCATTGCAGGAAATATACTTACAAAGATGCTTTTTTCGGGTTTTTTTCATTTAAAATTCAGAAAACATGATTAAAAAAAATAAAAAAAAACGATAGCAGTAAAAAAAAGTGGGTCCAAAATTTTAATGCACAGGATTCGAACATACCTCTAACTACTCTTTTTTCTAATTACTCTCAATTCTAACTACCTTTAATTCTAAATACACTTATTTCTAACTACTCTTAATTCTAACTACCCATACATTCTATCTACCCTTATACTAAATACTCTTACTCTAAGCTACTCTTACAAACTACTGAGCACTCGTGACGTACACTGTAGCGCTTCTACAGAATACGCCACGAGCCCTCCGGGGGGAACCGGTGAAAACCTTTATCGCTTTCTACTTGAAGTGATGCCTTCGAATCCTGTGCAAATTGAAAATTTTTTTTTGCCTATTTTTTTACTGCTATCATTTTTTTTATTTTTTTTAATGATGTTTTCTGCATTTTGAACGAAAAAAACCGGAAAAAAGCATCTTTGTAAGAATATTGCCTGCAATGAGAAATATGTATAAGATTTGACAGTTTACTGATGTGACAGTGTCACTGACCATCGTGATATGACAGCGTCAAACTATGATTGACAGCTCTGTGCTCCGAAATCCGCTTTGGCTTTGTACCTTGAAAGAAAAGTAACCGGTGAGTGCCACAGATCCCTCTATGCAGTGTCCAATTTGGTCTTGTGGTCTTATAAAACGGCATAGAGATAACAAAACTAAAAAAGTTCTACTTACCTCTACACTCCATAGACTTTGGTAGAACCTTCATGTTTAAAAATGAAGAAAAATAAAAAACAACAGTTTAGAAAGACGTGTGTCATAGAGCATAGAAAAATTTTTGACGGATTTCTTTTAACTGTAAAACAATAATAAATAATATTTGTAAAATAAGGAAGTAGGTATGCGAGTTCCGTGTGCAAAATACCCTTGCTGTTAAGGTGATGGGAGTTAGGCAACTGCTGGCTGCACCGATCGCCACAAACCAGGTGTGACGTTGTTGATAGCACTTACGCGTGATTTGGAAGCCTCTTCAAGCAAGACTATGTAAGAAACATGTTGACGTCTGCATCGTGAACTCACCATCTGAATTGCGTTAATCCTTGTCTGGTGAGCGCTATTCTTTATGATTCCGAGGTAAAGTATTCGTGCCCACATAAGACTTGAGAATCGGCACTGTAGGGAACTTGACAAGATTCATACCAGTGGCTAAGACTCGCAGTGTCATGATAGGTCTTCTGTAATAATTATTTGTAAAATGCCTAAATTCCACACGTAGAATTCGGTTGACAGCTGAACGGACGTGTCCGTTTTGTTGGGTAGGTAGACAAGACTTGCGTATACGCGATAGCGTCGGCGCGCCTCAGGACGCCCCTGTGAAGCCCTAGCACTAAATTTGAATCTCACTTCACGAATTTCCGAAAAATAAATATCTCTTCGCTTCCAGGACACCGTAGGCGATCGGGAGTATCGAGAACAGCACGACGCGACCACACAAGCCAGGAAGGCCGAGATTGCAACCGAGAATACTTCGCGAGTTGGTACATGCAGCATGATGATGTGCCCGGTGGATGCGCCGGGCCCGTGCGTCTTCGGCTGTGATCACAGAACAGCTCGTATAGCTATAATTGATCCTGTATAGCCATAGGTATCGCTTTTTCCTCTCATTCGTTGGGACAGCCATATATATAATGGTCAGCAATTAAAGATTGCATATGACGGTGATTTTATTTCATATCCGTTTCAGCGCTCTTACTATCACCGATCTACTGCCCGACGATTTCTCTGATGAACGATATTAGCTAAATAGTCAAAATTTGATGGTTCAAATCTTCTACCTACTAGATTTGTGGTTGCATTATTTGTATTAAGTATTAATTTTATTTTATTTATGAAAGGATAACTTACATCTATTTCTTACTGACTAGTTTTACATCCAATTATCTTAAAGCTAATAATAGGTTTTAAATGAGAGAAAATAGTTTTCATTGTTAGTTATTAAATATAGGGAGAAGTTTAGGTGTCTTTCATAACTTGACGCTGTCATTTTTCGATGATTAATGACACTGTCGCGTCATTTCATGTCACACATGCCAGGGCTGTCAAACCAATCAACTGACAAATCTGTTATGTTTCATTGCAGGAAATATACTTACAAAGATGCTTTTATCAGGTTTTTTTCATTCAAAATTCAGAAAACATGATTAAAAAAAATAAAAAAAAACGATAGCAGTAAAAAAAAGTGGATCCAAAATTTTAATGCACAGGATTCGAACATACCTCTAACTACTCTTTTTTCTAATTACTCTCAATTCTAACTACCTTTAATTCTAAATACACTTATTTCTAACTACTCTTAATTCTAACTACCCATACATTCTATCTACCCTTATACTAAATACTCTTACTCTAAGCTACTCTTACAAACTACTGAGCACTCGTGACGTGCACTGTAGCGCTTCTACAGAATACGCCACGAGCCCTCCGGGGGGAACCGGTGAAAACCTTTATCGCTTTCTACTTGAAGTGGTGCCTTCGAATCCTGTGCAAATTGAAAATTTTTTTTTGCCTATTTTTTTACTGCTATCATTTTTTTTATTTTTTTTTAATGATGTTTTCTGCATTTTGAACGAAAAAAACCGGAAAAAAGCATCTTTGTAAGAATATTGCCTGCAATGAGAAATATGTATAAGATTTGACAGTTTACTGATGTGACAGTGTCACTGACCATCGTGATATGACAGCGTCAAACTATGATTGACAGCTCTGTGCTCCGAAATCCGCTTTGGCTTTGTACCTTGAAAGAAAAGTAACCGGTGAGTGCCACAGATCCCTCTATGCAGTGTCCAATTTGGTCTTGTGGTCTTATAAAACGGCATAGAGATAACAAAACTAAAAAAGTTCTACTTACCTCTACACTCCATAGACTTTGGTAGAACCTTCATGTTTAAAAATGAAGAAAAATAAAAAACAACAGTTTAGAAAGACGTGTGTCATAGAGCATAGAAAAATTTTTGACGGATTTCTTTTAACTGTAAAACAATAATAAATAATATTTGTAAAATAAGGAAGTAGGTATGCGAGTTCCGTGTGCAAAATACCCTTGCTGTTAAGGTGATGGGAGTTAGGCAACTGCTGGCTGCACCGATCGCCACAAACCAGGTGTGACGTTGTTGATAGCACTTACGCGTGATTTGGAAGCCTCTTCAAGCAAGACTATGTAAGAAACATGTTGACGTCTGCATCGTGAACTCACCATCTGAATTGCGTTAATCCTTGTCTGGTGAGCGCTATTCTTTATGATTCCGAGGTAAAGTATTCGTGCCCACATAAGACTTGAGAATCGGCACTGTAGGGAACTTGACAAGATTCATACCAGTGGCTAAGACTCGCAGTGTCATGATAGGTCTTCTGTAATAATTATTTGTAAAATGCCTAAATTCCACACGTAGAATTCGGTTGACAGCTGAACGGACGTGTCCGTTTTGTTGGGTAGGTAGACAAGACTTGCGTATACGCGATAGCGTCGGCGCGCCTCAGGACGCCCCTGTGAAGCCCTAGCACTAAATTTGAATCTCACTTCACGAATTTCCGAAAAATAAATATCTCTTCGCTTCCAGGACACCGTAGGCGATCGGGAGTATCGAGAACAGCACGACGCGACCACACAAGCCAGGAAGGCCGAGATTGCAACCGAGAATACTTCGCGAGTTGGTACATGCAGCATGATGATGTGCCCGGTGGATGCGCCGGGCCCGTGCGTCTTCGGCTGTGATCACAGAACAGCTCGTATAGCTATAATTGATCCTGTATAGCCATAGGCATCGCTTTTTCCTCTCATTCGTTGGGACAGCCATATATATAATGGTCAGCAATTAAAGATTGCATATGACGGTGATTTTATTTCATATCCGTTTCAGCGCTCTTACTATCACCGATCTACTGCCCGACGATTTCTCTGATGAACGATATTAGCTAAATAGTAAAAATTTGATGGTTCAAATCTTCTACCTACTAGATTTGTGGTTGCAGTATTTGTATTAAGTATTAATTTTATTTTATTTATGAAAGGATAACTTACATCTATTTCTTACTGACTAGTTTTACATCCAATTATCTTAAAGCTAATAATAGGTTTTAAATGAGAGAAAATAGTTTTCATTGTTAGTTATTAAATATAGGGAGAAGTTTAGGTGTCTTTCATAACTTGACGCTGTCATTTTTCGATGATTAATGACACTGTCGCGTCATTTCATGTCACACATGCCAGGGCTGTCAAACCAATCAACTGACAAATCTGTTATGTTTCATTGCAGGAAATATACTTACAAAGATGCTTTTATCAGGGTTTTTTCATTCAAAATTCAGAAAACATGATTAAAAAAAATAAAAAAAACGATAGCAGTAAAAAAAAGTGGATCCAAAATTTTAATGCACAGGATTCGAACATACCTCTAACTACTCTTTTTTCTAATTACTCTCAATTCTAACTACCTTTAATTCTAAATACACTTATTTCTAACTACTCTTAATTCTAACTACCCATACATTCTATCTACCCTTATACTAAATACTCTTACTCTAAGCTACTCTTACAAACTACTGAGCACTCGTGACGTACAGTGTACACTGTAGCGCTTCTACAGAATACGCCACGAGCCCTCCGGGGGGAACCGGTGAAAACCTTTATCGCTTTCTACTTGAAGTGGTGCCTTCGAATCCTGTGCAAATTGAAAATTTTTTTTTGCCTATTCTTTTACTGCTATCATTTTTTTTATTTTTTTTAATGATGTTTTCTGCATTTTGAACGAAAAAAACCGGAAAAAAGCATCTTTGTAAGAATATTGCCTGCAATGAGAAATATGTATAAGATTTGACAGTTTACTGATGTGACAGTGTCACTGACCATCGTGATATGACAGCGTCAAACTATGATTGACAGCTCTGTGCTCCGAAATCCGCTTTGGCTTTGTACCTTGAAAGAAAAGTAACCGGTGAGTGCCACAGATCCCTCTATGCAGTGTCCAATTTGGTCTTGTGGTCTTATAAAACGGCATAGAGATAACAAAACTAAAAAAGTTCTACTTACCTCTACACTCCATAGACTTTGGTAGAACCTTCATGTTTAAAAATGAAGAAAAATAAAAAACAACAGTTTAGAAAGACGTGTGTCATAGAGCATAGAAAAATTTTTGACGGATTTCTTTTAACTGTAAAACAATAATAAATAATATTTGTAAAATAAGGAAGTAGGTATGCGAGTTCCGTGTGCAAAATACCCTTGCTGTTAAGGTGATGGGAGTTAGGCAACTGCTGGCTGCACCGATCGCCACAAACCAGGTGTGACGTTGTTGATAGCACTTACGCGTGATTTGGAAGCCTCTTCAAGCAAGACTATGTAAGAAACATGTTGACGTCTGCATCGTGAACTCACCATCTGAATTGCGTTAATCCTTGTCTGGTGAGCGCTATTCTTTATGATTCCGAGGTAAAGTATTCGTGCCCACATAAGACTTGAGAATCGGCACTGTAGGGAACTTGACAAGATTCATACCAGTGGCTAAGACTCGCAGTGTCATGATAGGTCTTCTGTAATAATTATTTGTAAAATGCCTAAATTCCACACGTAGAATTCGGTTGACAGCTGAACGGACGTGTCCGTTTTGTTGGGTAGGTAGACAAGACTTGCGTATACGCGATAGCGTCGGCGCGCCTCAGGACGCCCCTGTGAAGCCCTAGCACTAAATTTGAATCTCACTTCACGAATTTCCGAAAAATAAATATCTCTTTTCGCTTCCAGGACACCGTAGGCGATCGGGAGTATCGAGAACAGCACGACGCGACCACACAAGCCAGGAAGGCCGAGATTGCAACCGAGAATACTTCGCGAGTTGGTACATGCAGCATGATGATGTGCCCGGTGGATGCGCCGGGCCCGTGCGTCTTCGGCTGTGATCACAGAACAGCTCGTATAGCTATAATTGATCCTGTATAGCTATAGGCATCGCTTTTTCCTCTCATTCGTTGGGACAGCCATATATATAATGGTCAGCAATTAAAGATTGCATATGACGGTGATTTTATTTCATATCCGTTTCAGCGCTCTTACTATCACCGATCTACTGCCCGACGATTTCTCTGATGAACGATATTAGCTAAATAGTAAAAATTTGATGGTTCAAATCTTCTACCTACTAGATTTGTGGTTGCATTATTTGTATTAAGTATTAATTCTATTTTATTTATGAAAGGATAACTTACATCTATTTCTTACTGACTAGTTTTACATCCAATTATCTTAAAGCTAATAATAGGTTTTAAATGAGAGAAAATAGTTTTCATTGATAGTTATTAAATATAGGGAGAAGTTTAGGTGACTTTCATAACTTGACGCTGTCATTTTTCGATGATTAATGGCACTGTCGCGTCATTTCATGTCACACATGCCAGGGCTGTCAAACCAATCAACTGACAAATCTGTTATGTTTCATTGCAGGAAATATACTTACAAAGATGCTTTTTTCGGGTTTTTTTCATTTAAAATTCAGAAAACATGATTAAAAAAAATAAAAAAAACGATAGCAGTAAAAAAAAGTGGATCCAAAATTTTAATGCACAGGATTCGAACATACCTCTAACTACTCTTTTTTCTAATTACTCTCAATTCTAACTACCTTTAATTCTAAATACACTTATTTCTAACTACTCTTAATTCTAACTACCCATACATTCTATCTACCCTTATACTAAATACTCTTACTCTAAGCTACTCTTACAAACTACTGAGCACTCGTGACGTACACTGTAGCGCTTCTACAGAATACGCCACGAGCCCTCCGGGGGGAACCGGTGGAAACCTTTATCGCTTTCTACTTGAAGTGATGCCTTCGAATCCTGTGCAAATTGAAAAATTTTTTTTTGCCTATTTTTTTACTGCTATCATTTTTTTTATTTTTTTAATGATGTTTTCTGCATTTTGAACGAAAAAAACCGGAAAAAAGCATCTTTGTAAGAATATTGCCTGCAATGAGAAATATGTATAAGATTTGACAGTTTACTGATGTGACAGTGTCACTGACCATCGTGATATGACAGCGTCAAACTATGATTGACAGCTCTGTGCTCCGAAATCCGCTTTGGCTTTGTACCTTGAAAGAAAAGTAACCGGTGAGTGCCACAGATCCCTCTATGCAGTGTCCAATTTGGTCTTGTGGTCTTATAAAACGGCATAGAGATAACAAAACTAAAAAAGTTCTACTTACCTCTACACTCCATAGACTTTGGTAGAACCTTCATGTTTAAAAATGAAGAAAAATAAAAAACAACAGTTTAGAAAGACGTGTGTCATAGAGCATAGAAAAATTTTTGACGGATTTCTTTTAACTGTAAAACAATAATAAATAATATTTGTAAAATAAGGAAGTAGGTATGCGAGTTCCGTGTGCAAAATACCCTTGCTGTTAAGGTGATGGGAGTTAGGCAACTGCTGGCTGCACCGATCGCCACAAACCAGGTGTGACGTTGTTGATAGCACTTACGCGTGATTTGGAAGCCTCTTCAAGCAAGACTATGTAAGAAACATGTTGACGTCTGCATCGTGAACTCACCATCTGAATTGCGTTAATCCTTGTCTGGTGAGCGCTATTCTTTATGATTCCGAGGTAAAGTATTCGTGCCCACATAAGACTTGAGAATCGGCACTGTAGGGAACTTGACAAGATTCATACCAGTGGCTAAGACTCGCAGTGTCATGATAGGTCTTCTGTAATAATTATTTGTAAAATGCCTAAATTCCACACGTAGAATTCGGTTGACAGCTGAACGGACGTGTCCGTTTTGTTGGGTAGGTAGACAAGACTTGCGTATACGCGATAGCGTCGGCGCGCCTCAGGACGCCCCTGTGAAGCCCTAGCACTAAATTTGAATCTCACTTCACGAATTTCCGAAAAATAAATATCTCTTTTCGCTTCCAGGACACCGTAGGCGATCGGGAGTATCGAGAACAGCACGACGCGACCACACAAGCCAGGAAGGCCGAGATTGCAACCGAGAATACTTCGCGAGTTGGTACATGCAGCATGATGATGTGCCCGGTGGATGCGCCGGGCCCGTGCGTCTTCGGCTGTGATCACAGAACAGCTCGTATAGCTATAATTGATCCTGTATAGCTATAGGCATCGCTTTTTCCTCTCATTCGTTGGGACAGCCATATATATAATGGTCAGCAATTAAAGATTGCATATGACGGTGATTTTATTTCATATCCGTTTCAGCGCTCTTACTATCACCGATCTACTGCCCGACGATTTCTCTGATGAACGATATTAGCTAAATAGTAAAAATTTGATGGTTCAAATCTTCTACCTACTAGATTTGTGGTTGCATTATTTGTATTAAGTATTAATTCTATTTTATTTATGAAAGGATAACTTACATCTATTTCTTACTGACTAGTTTTACATCCAATTATCTTAAAGCTAATAATAGGTTTTAAATGAGAGAAAATAGTTTTCATTGATAGTTATTAAATATAGGGAGAAGTTTAGGTGACTTTCATAACTTGACGCTGTCATTTTTCGATGATTAATGACACTGTCGCGTCATCTCATGTCACACATGCCAGGGCTGTCAAACCAATCAACTGACAAATCTGTTATGTTTCATTGCAGGAAATATACTTACAAAGATGCTTTTTTCGGGTTTTTTTCATTTAAAATTCAGAAAACATGATTAAAAAAAATAAAAAAAACGATAGCAGTAAAAAAAAGTGGATCCAAAATTTTAATGCACAGGATTCGAACATACCTCTAACTACTCTTTTTTCTAATTACTCTCAATTCTAACTACCTTTAATTCTAAATACACTTATTTCTAACTACTCTTAATTCTAACTACCCATACATTCTATCTACCCTTATACTAAATACTCTTACTCTAAGCTACTCTTACAAACTACTGAGCACTCGTGACGTACACTGTAGCGCTTCTACAGAATACGCCACGAGCCCTCCGGGGGGAACCGGTGGAAACCTTTATCGCTTTCTACTTGAAGTGATGCCTTCGAATCCTGTGCAAATTGAAAAATTTTTTTTTGCCTATTTTTTTACTGCTATCATTTTTTTTATTTTTTTAATGATGTTTTCTGCATTTTGAACGAAAAAAACCGGAAAAAAGCATCTTTGTTAGAATATTGCCTGCAATGAGAAATATGTATAAGATTTGACAGTTTACTGATGTGACAGTGTCACTGACCATCGTGATATGACAGCGTCAAACTATGATTGACAGCTCTGTGCTCCGAAATCCGCTTTGGCTTTGTACCTTGAAAGAAAAGTAACCGGTGAGTGCCACAGATCCCTCTATGCAGTGTCCAATTTGGTCTTGTGGTCTTATAAAACGGCATAGAGATAACAAAACTAAAAAAGTTCTACTTACCTCTACACTCCATAGACTTTGGTAGAACCTTCATGTTAAAAATGAAGAAAAATAAAAAAACAGTTTAAAAGACGTGTGTCATAGAGCATAGAAAAATTTTTGACGGATTTCTTTTAACTGTAAAACAATAATAAATAATATTTGTAAAATAAGGAAGTAGGTATGCGAGTTCCGTGTGCAAAATACCCTTGCTGTTAAGGTGATGGGAGTTAGGCAACTGCTGGCTGCACCGATCGCCACAAACCAGGTGTGACGTTGTTGATAGCACTTACGCGTGATTTGGAAGCCTCTTCAAGCAAGACTATGTAAGAAACATGTTGACGTCTGCATCGTGAACTCACCATCTGAATTGCGTTAATCCTTGTCTGGTGAGCGCTATTCTTTATGATTCCGAGGTAAAGTATTCGTGCCCACATAAGACTTGAGAATCGGCACTGTAGGGAACCTGACAAGATTCATGCCAGTGGCTAAGACTCGCAGTGTCATGATAGGTCTTCTGTAATAATTATTTGTAAAATGCCTAAATTCAACACGTAGAATTCGGTTTACAGCTGAACGGACGTGTCCGTTTTGTTGGGTAGGTAGACAAGACTTGCGTATACGCGATAGCGTCGGCGCGCCTCAGGACGCCCCTGTGAAGCCCTAGCACTAAATTTGAATCTCACTTCACGAATTTCCGAAAAATAAATATCTCTTTTCGCTTCCAGGACACCGTAGGCGATCGGGAGTATCGAGACTGTGTTTTGTGTGAACTGGCGTCCTGTGTACACTGTACACGTCTATTTTGCTAATACATTGGGATGGACCAGCAAGCGTACTTTATATCTTCCCACTAGAGATCTACCTCTTTTTAACCTACTAAACTTAACTTTTAGACTAACTCTTTTTAACCGACTTCAAAAATAGGAGGAGGTTCTCAATGCATCGAAATCTTTTTCAACTATTAAAAAAAATTCAACGTTAATTATTCGTAACATAGCGCGACGCGAATAGGTGTTTTTAAAAATGCTAGGTATCTATGGTCGTGTACAGTGTTCAAGTCCAGAGCTAGTCCTACATTTTATTCTTGAAATATGGCTTTGGGCGATATCGTTTTTACCAAATTGGACAAGTTTGGTCTCATTAGATTCATTACACCTTAATCTTGGCTTTTATTTGCTTTGCATTTTAGTTTATTTAAATTAAAAAATATTTAGAATCTAATCACTTCTAACATAAGAAATACTTGTTAAAAACTAAAACGTATGTTCATGTACGTGTGTTCTTTATGATATCTGCAATATTTCTAAAAATTACGAAAATCTGACTACATTTACAGGTAGGAAAACGTTATCGCTTTTTTGTATGAAAGCTTAGGTACAGCTAGACGATCCTCTTAACAAAATGGTTGCGAAATTATTTAAAAAGCATTGCCCACCCAGATCTAAATCACAATGGCCTTTATTTCGTATCGGCGCGGCGGCCCACGCCGACCGCGATGGCGTCGAGACATTCAATTAAAGAAAACCCGAATATTTATTTGTATTTACCTCTCGACACATTATCCGCTCTCAAAATGCATTTTGATCACGCTCGTTTTTGTTGGTCCGTTTTTACAAACACTTCTGTGGTAGGTATGGACTTTTATGTGAATTCTTTAGGTAGGTGTAACAACCGTAATGTTGCAAACTTTTGCGAAATGTAAAGTACCATTTTTATGTATTTTTTTAAGTCGTAAAAATTTTCACGATGCGAGTGGATTCAGACATATCAGGAGCTTTAAAGCTTTTTTAACGACATCGCAAGGAATAACCTAGGTACCTACCTATAGGATGACTCCTAATATTTATCTCTACGCAAGATAAAATATCTTAAAAATGTGGTACCTAGAGGTAAGAGTTTAGAGATGCCATCCTGTCTACCAAGACAAGCCTAGCCAAGTCTAGCCAAAGACTGACAGCGCTGGAAGTCTCTGGGGGTTTTCCGACGATAAGTGTTAAAATTTTATTTTCAACTTTTTGATTTTAAATTCTACTTTGATTTAACACTAGATTATAAGATGTATAAGTATGAATAATTGTTACTTTATTTTCGCAAAAATAAAAGGCTTTTTTATTTTATTTTTGTTATTTATTATCCTGTCTACTTCTAGGTTGGTAGGTTAGGTTAGATTAGGTTAGGTTAGGTTAGGTACCTACCTGAGTTTAGTAGCTCAAAACAGCAAGGGACGAATTTCTTTTCAGCTCTTATCGGTACGGAAGTTTTTGGAAAGGGCACGATGGTAGGGGATGATATGGATTTTAGGTACCTACTCGTGCTTATAGGTATCTTAGGTAACCTACCTATCCATCTTTTAATCTAATATATATAAAATTCTCTCGCTTTTCTTTGTTAACAATCTCCTCCGAAACGGCTGGACCGATCGTTTTGAAATTATCAGTGTATATTCATTATTCTCTGGATCTGGGAGCAGGCTGTTATCCACAGAGCAAGGAATGACTTTATATTTGTTATCTATTTTTTATGTCCCTAAGTGAGAAAAAAATGTATATGGCAAAACAACGTTTGCCGGCTAGTTATGTAATAAAAATGTATTGTAATGAGTTTAGTTAAAATAATTTTATTTAATTATTGATTTCGTAGGCAGGATAGGTGGAGTATGAAACAAGCCAAGTCATAGGTCAACAAGATAAGGCTCTATACCTACGTAGGAAAGTTTTCAAGTAGGTTTCGAGGACGATGCGCGATTTTGTGATGCGAGGTATAGGTAGTAGGTATATTACACACATACAGCCTAAGGTAGGTTTTACTATAACCTGAGTAGGTAAGTCTATGTGTATAGGTGGGAATATTTTTATTATTAGTAGTTTGTAGTTTTATTTGTGTTTCACAAGAATTAAATTTACATCACATTAGGAATCTTTTAATCGCCGCATTACTTCAGAAGTTTGTAGTAGGTTCTTAAAATGTATACCTACCAGTGGCGAAGGGTGAAAATCTGAAAAAGGGAACCCGGAAACGTACTTACCTAAAAGAATATCAGCTGTTCCCCGTCTATTAAAGACCCACCTTCTTAATATACCTATGAATTATGGCCTAATAATAATATATGGCCTAATTGAATTACATGTTTTTTGTTTTCAAAACTCAATTTAGAAAAGTTACTATCGTTTCGTAACAAGAAATCTGTTAGACAACAATCTATGTGAATTAATGCCATTTCTTTTGTTGACTTACCAAACTGAAACTAAATCATCGTGAACTTACAGTTACATTATAAGTTATTAATCAATAGCCCCAATTCAATAGGTATATCAAAATAAAACACCACACAAAACTTTAAAAATCAAACACACATGGACGCTTCACAAAAACAAATGCAAAAAAACAACTATGACCCTTCAAAATACAAAATAGTACTATGTATCTGTTAAAACAGTACAAATAATACACTTTTTAATTTGGAGGTATAATAAAGGGAACTCGATTTCTATCGGCTTAATACGCCAAATTCGTCTGACCTGTCAGAGTTGCAAATTCGTATTCGCTACTGGGCCAGATTAAATTGGTGGCTCCTTGTTGGTCACCCGTAGAGCGAGACAGAGCTATACAAATGAAAGAGATAAATACTAAGCAAAAAGCTATCTGCGAAAGCCGATGTTTTGCGGCTTGTACCATTGTATTAGCTAACAAAAAAATAATTTAGCATGAGTGTCTCGAACCTTTGGCCTACATTTATGTCACTAGTAGTGCGCTACGCTATATGTCAATTTTTAAAGGGAAGCCGATAGGAATCGTGTTATATTGACTCTTCGCCGCTGATACCTACCTACATAGGTAGGTAGAGAATAGAGATAAGTACTTAAACTCTGAGAATTAGAAACTCCGAGTTAGACATTTCAATTTAATTAGCTAACTAATACTTAAGTTTGTGTTTTCATTATTTCTTCTTTTTTTATATTTTCATTCTGTGGTGTGTAAAGTGTAATAAAGTGTTTATCTATCTACTTAAGTATATTTATAAAAATTATTTGTATTTTAGTAAATTACTACTTAATTAGGTACCTACCTACTTGACGTTTGAGCACACTATAGGTACCTAATCCATTCGCAGAAGTTTTGCCGATGACTTCTTCTCCCACTTTATACTAACGTCGCCCGCATTGGTCTTCGTCTGTTTACTGACGAGTGCGGGTTGCGGTATGAAGTGAGGGGGGGGGGGGGGGGGGGGGGGGAAGTCATCGGCAAAGCTTCTGCGAACGGGTAGTATTTCCAATTTTCCAACTGCCCCGCCCAGAATCTCCGAATAGGTAGGTATTATACATCCCTACTTACCTAACCTAACCGACTCCAAGATTAAGTTCTACATAATGTACTACATAAAGGCCATACCACACATAACGTTATCTCTAATCAAATTTCTACATAATGTATCAAACACAATGTGTTCCTGACACAATAGTTCCTAACAACGGTGGGCCGGCCGTATCGCTTACATATCTTAATTAGGCCTCACATCGTGGCCAGAGTCCTTTTTTTAGACATCCGCCCGCCTGTGCGACCGTGACGAATATTTGTATAGACGGACAAACTGAATTATCTATGGAGGAACCGGTATAGCGCCTATCAGGTGGGAGTAAAGACCAAAATTGGTGTACAGCCGCCTAAACGCGTCGGCGATTGAAAGATGCGACGATAATAATGAGAAGGAATACTGACGAGCTTGTTCGATTTTCTATAGATGGATCTTCCTACGTTTATGTATCCATACGTACTAGGTAGTTCCTAATACGAAGGGGGCTAGTTTCTGTAGGTTGGTACAGGGAAACGCTGTGAAGGAAAGACCCTCATTAGAAAAAAAACATTTTTTACACATTATAATGTAATCGTCATAGAGGTCCAAGAGGCCGCCCGCGACTTCAAAAGTGCGGCAATAAATACTCTGTCAAAGTTCGCATACCCGAGCCGTCGCTACACAAGCATCCGCGCACCATTCAAATTGACACACTCATACCTACTACAAGAAAGAGTTGCCGCACTCACGGAGCTGTTAGGTTGGGCTCTAATCTAGTCGGAGCGCGAGCGACGACCTATTAAAAATCTCTGCGTATCGTTCTACACTAACTTGTAAGGGGTAGGTATCCCCAAACGGTTTCTAGTTTCTACACAGTATCACCCGGGAGCGCTAAATCGCTTGGCGGTATACTCCATACGAATCGAATGAAACCGATGCGATTGAAATATCTATAGCCTAGTAGTGAAGACCTGACCCAATATAAAATTACTAGCAGATACCCGCGGCTTCGCCCGCGTAAATTTTAGTTTTCCCTATTCTCACGGGAACCATCGATTTTCCGGAATAAAAAGTAACCTTTGTGTTAATTTATAGCGAAATCTATCTCCATTTTAACTTTCAGTCAAAAATTTCAATAGTTGCAGCGTGAATGAGTATTTCTCCCGCTGGAATAGTGAAAAACAAATATTCACGCGGGAGAAATAACCATTGATTTTAATCCAGAATATAATCTATCTCTATTCCAAATCAGTTCAGTAATATTACGGCATGAAGGCATATTATCTATCACTATTATTATGGAAACCATGAAATTTTCCGGGATGAAAAGTAGCCTATGTATTAATCCAGGATAAAATCTATCTCCTTTCCGAATTTCAGTCATATCAGTTCAGTAAGTGCAGCGTCAAGTAGTATTTTTCGCGCGTGAGTGAGCGCGCTTAGTGCACCCCTAGACCTCATAAGGAACCTGTGTGCCAAATTTGAAGTCTCTAGACCCAGCGGTTTGGGCTGTGCGTTGATATGTCAGTGAATGAGTGAATGAGTCAGTCAGTATCTTCTTTTATATATTTAGATAAAGTGACCCGTGACGGGAATCGAACCCGTAACTACCAGCTCGAATCTAAGCGCGTGGGGATTTTCGAATTTTCCTTCAATCGGGCCTTTGTCAAGGAATGGTGATTCCAAAAAATGGAATCGCTTTGTTACATTTTCTTCATTTTATAGTAGCTAGAACAATTACCCACAAAACAAATCCGTGAGAAGCCGGGGGGATGGGCAGCTTTAAATAAACGCATAATTTACCTTTTTCTTTGAAATGAATACCTACCTATGTGGTTTTAGAAACTTTTAGATTTATTGAATGAATTTTAGGTAGGTGCACCTTAAAATTCATACTGTAAGCTAGATGAATAGGTTATTGATCTAGGTTATCAAAAATAACTTATACACAAACACAATTATCCTCATTATTTCGATTAATCACCAAAACACACTACCGGCAGTCGACCAACGAAATTGGTTCCGCATAATTATTAGGTATACTTACGTATAATTTACAAGCCAATTAAACTGAACACAACTCATACCGCATTACAAATGCAGACAGATTTGTGCGTTCACCCTTTACAGCGCATGTCCTACTGAATTTAGTAGACTTCGTTTATATTTCTTACGAAAATATACTCTGTGTCTCGTGATTAAAGATTCTTTTGCCTTAGCTATGTTCCTCGAAGACTGACTGAGAGTCTAGGCAGTCATAAAATCTGAAACGTGAGAAACCCTGCCGAGTTCTTATAAAATAGGTGCCTCCGTGCATATCTTTATTTGCTCTGTTGTTTTTTATTAATAAAATGCATCTGGAATTTTCATACATCTATTCCTAGCTAGCTATAGGTAGGTACATTTTATTTTATTATTTTTTAAATAAAAAAGCAATATCCCTAATGCACTTTATGTACTCATAACTGCAAATAAACTAATTTCAAAAAAAATGTGTACAATAGATATAATTATAAGTACAGTACGCGCGGCGAGAGTTTGGCTTTGACCTTCGGGTGGAGGGGATTACTGCGCATGGGTATCCAAATTCTGATTGGTTGATACCCAATTTCTGATTTCTCTGATTGGTTGATACCCAATTTCTGATTTCTGCGCAATAACGGTCAAAGCCAAACTTTCGCCGCGCGTACTGTACCCATATGGACAGGGCGCGGACGGCACGAATAAATGTTGCCAGTTTTTTGGTGCCAAAAATGCTTGTTTTGCCACCGACAGTAAGGCTGTATTTCGCTCAGCAGCAGCTCAGAATTTTGACAGATGGCGCTACTGTTTGCTTGTCTGAAAAAGGTTTAGGTACGTACATTGTTCGGATGCGAATATCCACAGGTTTCTTCTTATCGGTGCCACTAATGTATTTCTTAAGGCACTATGGTCTACAAATATAATAACAATTTGTTACGTAAATCAATTGAATCAATTATGTAATTTGATCTCAACTTACAAGGCCACGCGTAGGCTGATGTCTCGCTGACGCACAGTTTCGGAGTCACGCAGACTGTTTCGCTGATTTTTTTACGACCTCGCAATAATTCATAACATAAAAAACCAATTAGACGCCTTTGTTCTTTGCGTTATCTTTATATAACACTTCAACTAATTGTGGATATTATCGGAATTAATATGAAATTGAGTTGGGTAGGTAAGTGCTTATGTTCCTATACTTCCTACAATGCAGTTAGGTGTGCCGTAAGCTATAAAATTGTTGCTAACATGAGTACAAGACATTCAGAGGGTTGGGATTGGAAGCTTGATGAAATAACATAGCCTAACTAAAGGGATTTCTAACTATCTTCAATCGAAAGCTTACCACTCTTTATAAAGAAAGTTTGCTCTAGTGATGCACTTGTGGGTTCATTGCTGTGGCAAATCGTGGTTTTTAAAACCCGCGTATAAAAATAGGTTATAAATATACCTAGCCTAGGTTTGTGTTGATCTAGGATATAAGCAAGCTACACAAACTCACAATCATACATTTATTAATATATTTTAACTAGCTGACCCGACAAACGTTATTTTGCCATAAAAAATAGCTTACGGCCTACTATCAGACTTACCGAAAATACACAGATAACAATAGGTCAAGCCGTTTCGGAGGAGTTTGGTAACAAAAACTGACACGCGAATTATATGTAGGTATACAGAGTACCTACTAGCTGACCCGCCAAAGTCATTTTGCCATTAGGGATATAATAAAAAAAAATAAAAAAACCCATTTAAAACACATGATAATTCTATTTCTTTTTTACAAAAAGGGAACCGCCTTCAAAAAACCAACCCACTGAAAAGCAAAATAATAATTTTCTAATAAATCTGGGTATACTTACCTACCTACTTAGTTTTTGAAGTCGGTGCCATTAGCCATACTCAAAATGAATTGCGAATTTTGATTTGGCCCCGACTTCAAAAACTAAGTAGGTAGGTAAGTATACCCAGATTTATTAGAAAATTATTTTTTTGCTTTTCAGTGGGTTGGTTTTTTGAAGGCGGTTCCCTTTTTGTAAAAAAGAAATAGAATTATCATGTGTTTTAAATGGGTTTTTTTATTTTTTTTTTATTTCATACTTTTTAGTG
Source organism: Coenonympha arcania (assembly GCA_036785405.1). Classification (NCBI taxonomy): domain Eukaryota; kingdom Metazoa; phylum Arthropoda; class Insecta; order Lepidoptera; family Nymphalidae; genus Coenonympha; species Coenonympha arcania. The sequence goes on from CM072072.1 coordinate 10,381,493, forward strand.
ATAAGTAGGTTTTGGGCTAATTAATACTACCTTATCAATTTATTCTAGTGATAGGTTTTTAGTGATAATTATACTTACCACTAAAAACATATCATATCATAATATGTAATACTGACTTTGACATACCTACTATTATATTTTAATATGCTGTATGCCTAATGACGAGGAATGTTGTTTCGCGATAGATCAAATAGATCGGTCCAGCCAAACGCGAGATAATCACGGACAAACCTAAATACCAATAGGTATAGGGGTTAAACAGAGAACCCCTTTTTTTTGAAGTCGGTCAATTAAAAACATATTTTTTTGGGCAACTTGAGAATCACTATCTCTTTTGAAGTCTGTTAAAATCTACACTGTAAACTAATTATACCGATCGCAAGCGATTTTCCGTTGAGGAGTTCCGCTCTCCATCTCCGAAGATATTCATTAGATCTCGACCAAATTGAAATGAGTCTACCTGTAATGTATGGCCTACCTAATAAAAAAAAGAATCATCAAAATCGGTTTCGCCGAACTCGAGATAATCGCGAACAAACTTAAATACAAATATATCTATCAAACTTAGAACCTCTTATTTTTTAAGTCGGTTAATATACTAAAACCTTCTCCAGAATGTAGCAAACACTTTCCCGAAAACCGCATCAAAATCGGTTCAGCCAAACGCGAAATAATCGCGGACAAACATACATACATACATACATACATACATACATACAAACATACGGGTCGAATACAGAACCTCCTTTTTTTTGAAGTCGGTTAAAAATAGATAAAAACCTGCTCTGAGACCTAGTGATCATACACTGAACATTTTATAACAATCGGTCCAGCCGTTTCGTTTCGGAGGAGATTGGTAACAAAGAATGGCACGAAGATTTTATATATTGGACTAGCGGACCCGGCAAACGTTGTTTTGCCATTATTAGGGAAAAACATGTTACGACCTACGCGCAGACCTACCGAAAATACACAGACAGTTTCTTAACAATCGGTGGAGCCGTTTCCGATTAGTTTGGTAACAAACACTGGCATGAGAATTTTGTATATTAGAACAGATAGAACATTGATATGTGATATCATATTACACGAAAGACCTTAGCCTGCAACTGCTTATTCATGTTCTCACAGTAGAAAGGTAGGTTACATAGCACTAGTAGGTACCTAGTCAGTTGTTTATGTTTTATAGCCTGTTTCAGATCGGACACGTTTCAGTCCGTCCGTCCCCTCCGGCGTAGCGTGGGAACCGCGCACCGCTCACTGCTGTCTTAGGTATATAGGTATCTACCTAAGTACTTACTTAAACTTTATGTTGTACGCGGTAGGTATGTCTACGTGCCTACTATTCCTAGTCTATGTATAGGTATTCTAACATAAGTGGGGGGTACGTTCTTATCTTCTCTAATCTTCTAATGCCTATAAAGTAAACCTATTATTATTAATATTAATATTGTATTATTTATTAATACCCATATATAAAATTCTCGTCCCAATTTGTGTTACTAAACTCCTCCGAAACGGCTCGAGTGATTTTTATGAAATTTTCTGTGTAGGTACTATATTCGGCAGGTCTGTAAGTAGGTGGTAAGCTATTTTTTATATCCCTAATAGCAAAACAACGTTTGCCGGTCAGCTAGTAGTATTATATAAAATTCGCGTACTTACCTGTTACAGTGTTTGTAACAAAATTCCTCTGAAACGGCTTGACCGATTTTATTGTTTGTATTTTTGTGTTTTATTGTTTGTACGTTTGGTAGGTCTGCGAATTAGTAAACTATAGTTTTCATATAGGTAGGTTTATGAAAATTTGTTTATAGTATAGTTTATTTAATAAATGATAATTTTTATGAAAAAAAATCTTTTCCGGGTCAGCTATTGTCTTATTATAAAAATACTTAGCTGTTGCCCGCATGGATTTTAAAAATGTCGTAGTACCTAGGCACCTAGTACTTACAGTAGTATACTTATAGTAGTAGTAAGAATATATATCCTACTCAAATACCTAGTGGGTATCTCTCTACATTCCAGTAAAACTCTTCTAGTCTGAACCGAAACTGACCGGGATCCAAAAACTCAATCCGCAGATATTAGGTAGGTTACTTACTCGGAATATGACAAATTGTCATTTCAATAATGAAGGTGTTAATAAAAAAAAATCAATTAGTACAAAAGATACTACCTACTTACATACCTACACCTATAAGGTATAAGGGAGCCTGATTTTTGCGACTTCCTTACCCACTGAACTGAACCTCAATAAAACCTCATAATTGATGTTAAAGACATCAACGGGTAGTGGGCTCCTAGGATGGGCACCTATGGGCCCTTACTCCAATATTATGTGAAAGTACTATGACTTGCTATTTTTTAAAAAAGGAATCTTATATATGCAAGTTACAAGCTCAAGATGGAATAGGTGAACACTAAGCAAAACTTTTCGAGCTTAAGGGTAAAAAGGGAATGACAGTTTATATGATAAGAATATCTAGGTGAGAAAATTTGTAAATTGTGTCCAAATTTTGTATCACATTGACTTAATAATTAGTAATAAAGGTTTATTTATTTATTTATGGTAAAGTCGTTATGGTATTAAGTAGCTAATGGACAAAAGTTGAAATTAAATCAAAATATCTTTATTTTACATAGGCCTAACGCCCACTAATATTTCACAAGGCTCTTGTCAGTCAGGAAGTTCAATATGATTTTTGTGACTTATGTTTATGGTGGTAACTGCAATAGGTATGTACAAATGGTAATATGACTCGAAATAAAGTATATTTTTATTTGATTTGATTTGAGCGTCTACTCAACTCAACTTAAGTAGAACCAAACTGGAGTATGAATAGTTACTACAGGAGTGGAAGAGAAGAGATAAAAAACAATAAATGATTTTTGATTACATTATTGAACACACAATATATAAAACATTACAAAATATACATTATTCTATGCAAAGACGGCCTTATTGTTCAAGCAATCTTTCTCTATCAATCCCAATGTTGACATCCAAGTAAAGATGACGCTAGTAAACTGAAGTAAGAAATGATTAGTGATAACCATTACACGGTAACGTACCTATAGGTACTCTTCAAGACTTCAAGAGTCGAGACGAATGGTCGCTATATAAATTCACAATAAGTTGTTCCTATTATACAGGCGGTTCGCTTTACGGACGTCAATATAAAGGGGGTATAAATAAGTGGCCGCGTCATGTTCAGCGCGTCAGTGCGTGCCGTTATGCTCGTATATTATACACTCTGGCTGGTTTTTATGGCTCGAGATGGATGTGGATGTTCAGATAGGTATAGAGGTCAGTATGTGACGAAGACGACTTGACATCTTAATATCGTCACACTAATATAATACAGGCGCGAAAGTTTGTATGCAAGTGTGTGAATGTGCAAGTTAGTTACCTACTCCTTCACGCCGCAACTACTGAACTGATTTGGTCAAAATTTGGCAAATAGATAGATCATACCCCGAATTAACACACAGGCTACTTTTTATCCCGAAAAATCCATCGTTACCGCAGGATTAGTGGAAACCCCAAATTCACACGGTTTCGCTCACGTAACCTCCATTTAACCCCTTAAGGGTGGGATTTTCTAAAATCCTTTCTAGCTGGAGACACAGATTGTGTTTAACTTACTTAGTCGACCATTTTTTGAGTGCACGGCCCAGTTTGTCATTTTATATATTTCTAAATTAGCACAGATGTCTGGTGGGTGGTGGTCATCATCACCTTACTGACATGATCAGGGTTACATTTTTTCAACCGTTAAGTAAAATCTGACTTAGTAAGAGGCAAGACAAGCATACAGGGTCAATAATTGACCGATAAGTGGATAACGTCGCTCGCGTCCGTAGGATGAACCACCTTCTCTTTCAAGGCCCCCTCTGGTGTCCCCCTCTGGTGGAGCCAAACGAGCAACGGACAGCAGTTGATAACTCCTAACTGGGTACTACAAGCCCTAAGACTTGAGAGCAAAATAACCTCAAAAAGTATAGGTGCAGAAGGCAATAGGAAACCACTCCACTTGTGCACGACGAACGTAGTGAGCGTCCAAAGACTCTAATAGAAATAATAACTAGCTTATAAGATTCTAATTTGTAACTATCTTATAAGACTCTAATTTGTGACTAGCTTTCTTAAACTTTTATTTATTTACTATTTCTTAAACTTAGCTTAAGATTCTAAACATGTATGTAACATTGCCTATGTGTTTTGATAAAAGGATATTAGCTTATTTAATTAATTGTAAATGAACCTAAAATGATAAAAACTGTAAAAATGAGAAAAATACGAATAAAGTTTATGCATTGATTGTGGGAGGCCGCGCAAGTTGCTCGATAGGGTCTCACACTAACTAACCACCCGCGTAGGGTACAAGTATCGAGGCCTTAAGCCCATAGAATGAGTTCATCTCTGCTCGCCGGCGTCTCTTGCTAATCTAAATCCTGAACCAGCTCTTTGCGGAGCTAGGAACAGGTCTTCCTTAAAGCAGAGACCTGCGGGACCTCCCGAGCATTTTAGTAATCAGTGTTTCATTGGCGCCTCCATTCAAGCCTCAGAACCGCGCAACAAGTTCGGGCGCTGTCCCGAACATTGGTCCATCGAGCCGGGATACCGCAGAAGGCAGAATGGTGAAGACGCGAGCGCAGGCTGCGGACCAGCCGACAGAGGCATTGGTGAGTGATCCGGGGGCTCCAAGTGTGTCGGGCGGCGCGGTCGCCGCCCCGGGCTTCATGGCACATGCGGAGTCTGCACAGCAGCCGTCACAAGAACGGCCACCGTCGGGTGCGTTGGGCGGCACGATCGCCGTCCCGGGCTACACGCGCACCTCCGAGTCCTCATCGACGCACACGTGGGACACGTCGGCAAGTACACTGGTCAGCAGCCTGCATCCGTCGTCGGAGAGCAGAGATGACTCAAGCGGGATGACGTCATCCAGAGGCGTCACGCCCCGCGCTCAACACAACGCGTCGGGACGCAGCGACGCGTTGCCACTCCGCGCACCGCACGCAGCGTCAAGAAGCGAGGCGGTTGCGTCATTCCCCTCTCACCCCGACCCGGCGGCCGAGGCAGTGCGTCCGCGTGCATCGACCAGGGAACGCATGGGCAGTGAAGATGCCGCGTCTCGCTGCACACGAAGCACGCGCCGACAGCACTCCGCCAGGGTTCGCATTTTGGAGCTTGAGAGGGAACTATTACGAAAGGACCTCGAGCTGCAGAGGCTCCGACTCGATCATAAAGACAGCGACGATGAAGACGACCAGTCACGGTGCAGCAGCCGGACAGCGGAGCAACGTGTCGCCAGCTGGGTGCAAGAGAGCAGCCACGGCGCGGCGGGACAACAGCTCGCGCTAACAAACACACAGGTTAGTGAAATTCAAGTTAATTTTGGTGAAACTGTGTGTGATTTAAATAATACGCTGCCGCCGGTTCAGCCCGGTGCGCGGCCTCCGCGCCTCTATGTAGCGTCATATGACGACGACGCACGCCCTGGGCCGTCCCTAGGGATTAAGGGCGCGGAGCAGGGACACCCCGTCGTAGACCCGGGTGTCTACTGGGATCCATTTGGGGATTCCGGAACGAGCAGGCAGGCCGTGACAGAGCAGTTGCGGCATAACAACGACGCGCGCCGGGGGGCTCCCCCGCCCTCGCGGGTGGGGGGAGCCGCGCCCCCGCTGCCGCACTCCCCGCTGCCGTGCGCGCAATTCGAGTCGCCGGCAGCGCGGTTCCATGTTCCGAGTGATCGTTTCGAACAGTACGATATGCCGGAGCGGACCGCTAGTAAATCTGACGAATTACTGGGCATGTTCGAACGTCAACAACAAATGTTTTTGCAAGGTTTAACTGAATTGTCACACTCTATTTCGGCGCCCACCGCGCGTGGCGTCTCTAAATCTTTGATTGAGTTGCAGCCTTACTCTGGTGCCTATGACGAATGGTACGCGTGGCGCGAAACCTACGACGCGACGGCGCGTCATTTCAACGATGCGGAAAACAAGGCGAGGCTCCGGCGCAGCTTGCGCGGGCCGGCCAGAGAGCTGGTGGACGGGTTACTCAAGACCACGGCGTCGGCGATTGAGATAGTCGCGGCGCTTGGTGACGTCTACGGCCGGCCGGAGTGCATCGTCTACTCCGAGCTCGAGAAGTTGAAGACGCTGCCTCGCCTGACCGACGGTAAGGAGTTACCGACATTTGCGTGCAAGGTCGATTCGGTGATATCCACTATTGTTGCCTTGCGGCAAGAGGCTTACTTAGTCAGTCCACAGACGCTCCACGCCATAGAAGAGAAGATGTCTATCCTCTACAAGACGAGATGGTTCGACTACGAGGCGAGACAACCGGACGACGAGCCGTGCCTGCTGAAGCTTCGCCGCTTCTTGAAGACCGAGATGAAGCTTCAGGCGCGGCACATACGACCCGAGGCTACAGCGCCGCCACGACCCGCAGCACCGGCGCCGTCGCGGCCCGCGGACCAACCGCGCCGCGCGCAGCGCGTGCACGCGGCCAGTCCGCCGCAGCGAGCCGAGGGCAAGACGTGCGGGTACTGCGCGCGAGGCGGCCATACCATCCACGAGTGCTACGGGTTCAAGAGGCTGCCCGTGGACAAGCGCTGGGAAGCGTGCCGGGAGAAGAAGCTGTGCTTCCGCTGCCTCGAACACCGAGGCCACCGTCACCGCTGCGGGGGCAAGAAGTGCGAGCTCGATGACTGTCCGCACTTCCACCACCACCTGCTCCATCGGGCGCCTGGCGAGACAGCGGGCGTGGCCGACGAGAAGGCGATGCGAGCCATTTGCTCCGCGACCGGGACGCCTACGCTTCTCAACGTCGTTCCGGTCATAGTAACGGGACCTACAGGTACGGCCGAGGTTTACGCACTGTTAGACGGAGGGTCAACCATAACTCTTGTCAAAGAGGAGGTTGCGCGGAAGATTGGGGCACAGGGGCCGACACACACCCTGAACATCGAAGGGATCGCCGGCTCCAAGTTCCAGAGTGCCTCGCAGTTGGTAACCTTCTCCATTAGAGGTAAGCATCACAACGAAGAATATTTTATAGATGCCCGCACGATCCAGGACCTAGGTATCTCTGGTCAGTCGGTGGCGCGAACGGTCGTGCAGAAGCACGCCCACCTCCAGGACCTGGCGGAGCAGCTGCCTTACGACTACGCGGTCCCGTCCATCCTGATTGGCCAGGACAACTGGGAGCTGATGGTGTCAAGCGCCTGCCGCTCAGGTAAACACGAAGAACCAGTCGCCACCCTCACGGGTCTGGGCTGGGTTGTCCACGGGCCCTGCGGTAGCAACGACACAACGGCGACGTCGAACGAGGCGCTGGTAGAGGTGCACCGCGTGATGAAGATACGCCCGGTGAACGACGACAACCTGGACCAGCTCCTCAAGGAGCATTTCGCCCTCGAGTCACTAGGTGTCGAACCGCGTCGACCCCGCTCAGATCCGGAGCTGCGCGCCCTGAATATTCTCGATGCAACTACGCGTCGCAGGGCGGACGGCGGCTTCGAGGTGGGTCTTCTCTGGAAGAATGACGCGGCCGTGATTCCTGACAACTACCAAGCCGCCGTCCGTCGCCTGGAAGGCGTCGAGAAGAAGCTCGACAAGGACCCTCTTCTCAAGGCTCGCTACACGGAACAAATGAGCCGCATGTTAGAGGACGGGTATGCCGAGTTGGCTACAACCAAGCCAAAGCCTGGCCGGACCTGGTACTTGCCCCACTTTGCTGTGAGGAACCCAGCGAAGCCGGGGAAGACCAGAATTGTCCACGATGCGGCAGCTACCACGAAAGGGGTGAGTTTGAACAGCCTCCTGCTAACAGGTCCCGACTTGCTACAGTCTCTCCCCGGGGTACTCATGCGCTTCCGACAGCGAAGCGTGGCGGTCACGGCAGACATCAAAGACATGTTCCTCAGGATAGGCATACGGGAGGAGGACCGGGACGCGCTGCGCTTCCTGTGGCGGGGCGATGAGCGCAATGAAAAGCCCCAGGAGTACCGTATGAAATCGGTCATTTTCGGCGCGACGTCATCGCCGGCTACCGCTATATACGTAAAAAATAAAAATGCCGAAGAGTATCGCCGCGAATACCCGGAAGCGGCCGATGCTATTGTAAAGAATCACTATATGGATGACTATTTGCAATCTTTCAGCACCATCGAAGATGCCAAGCGGGTCTCCAGCGAAGTAGACCTCGTGCACCGGAAGGGTCACTTCGTGCTGTGCAAGTGGGCGTCCAACGAGTCGGCGGCCATCGACCAGTTCGCCCCCGCCGCGCGCGAACCGAGCAAGGACTTGGACACCGGCGGGAGTGAGAAAACACTAGGTCTAGTCTGGCGGCCGCAAGCGGACACGCTAGGCTTCAACCTCAACATGGCGCGAGTCCCAGCTGAGGTACTCAACGGAGAAAAGGTACCCACTAAAAGAGAGACTTTGCGTACAGCAATGTCTCTCTTTGATCCGCTTGGTCTCGCTACGCCGATAACAATACAGGCGAAGCATGTCCTGCAAGACACCTGGCGCCTGGGCGTTGGTTGGGATGAGCAGCTGCCGTCAGACCTGGCCGCAAGATGGCGCCGCTGGCTCGACGACCTGCGCGGCCTGGGTGACGTCGCGCTTCCCCGCTGCTACCCCGGGTACGACGGAGCGGCGGAACGAGAGCTTCATACGTTCACCGATGCGAGCGAGACTACGTACGCCGCTGCCGTCTACTGGAGAGTCACACGGGCGAGCGGTGAAGTCGTCGTCACTCTGGCCGCCGCGAAAGCTCGGGTAACACCATTAAAGTCAATATCAATACCGCGGCTCGAACTACAAGCCGCTGTCCTGGGCAGCCGCCTAGCTACCACCGTGCAGGAGGAGCATGACGAGCGACCGACGCGTCGCTTCTTCTGGACGGACAGCAAGACGGTTCTGTCGTGGCTGCGTGCTGGGCCGCGAGTATTCAAACCTTTTGTCGCTCACCGGATCGCCGAGATCGAGGAGGCTTCACGGGTAAGCGAGTGGCGTTGGGTGCCCTCTAGGGACAACGTGGCGGACGACGCCACACGTGAAGCGCCCTTCGGTTTCGGAAACGATCACCGATGGTTTCATGGCCCAGCCTTCCTTTACGAAAATGAAAATTTATGGCCAACAGAGCCGCTTCTCCCCTCTACACTCACGGGGGAAGAAAAGGTGCAAATTAATAAAGTAAAACCAACAGTGGTTGATTCGCTACCCGACGCCAGTAGGTTCTCGTCGTGGTTGCGATTGATTAGGTCGACGGGTAGGATAATACAGTTCATTAGATTGATTCGCAGGTCCACTACAGCGCACGCGCGCACGCGGCGCAACCCCGAGGCAGACCCGGAGTGGACGCAGCGACCCAGGGCAGCGCGGCCGCTGCCCTCACCGAAGCGCTCGCCTACGGCGGCTAGCGAGGACCGTTTCGTCCCGCTCGATGCGGACGACATGCGGGAGGCAGAGCGCCTCTGGCTGCGCGCGATGCAGCAGCAGGCCTTCCCCGAGGAGCTCGCCTGCATTGCGAAGAACGCCGCTCTCCCGCCAGACAGTCGCATCCGAAACCTGGCTGTATTCGCCGACGACGATGGGGTCATGCGTGTCAAGTCACGCATCGACGCAGCCGACGTCTCGCCTGAGCTACGCACGCCGCCTATCGCCGACGGCAACCACGCCTACACACGGCTCTACATCAACTGGGTACACCGCGAGCTTCACCACGGAGGCACCGAAACCGTCGCGAACGAGGTCCAGCAGCGCCTGTGGGTCCTCCGCCTACGCCCCACAGTCAAGGGCGTACTCCGAGACTGCCAGCCTTGCCGCATTCGACGGGCAAAGCCACCTTCTCCCCAGACGGGGAATCTTCCTCCATGCCGCCTCGCCCATCATCAAAGGGCTTTTACTTACACCGGCCTCGATTTTTTCGGGCCTCTCTCAATCACTGTGGGCCGACAACACCAAAAACGCTACGTGGCTCTCTTCACATGCCTGACTACGAGGGCAGTCCATCTGGAGCTCACCACCCACCTGACCACCGACAGCTGCATCATGGCGCTGCGACGCATGATGGCCCGCCGGGGGCGGCCGACGGAGATCTGGAGCGACAACGGAACGAACCTACGTGGGGCAGACGCCGAGCTTCGCCGAGCCTTAGACGAGAAACTCCTGTCGTCATCCGCCGCCAATCTCTTCATCAAGTGGCACTTCCTGATTCCTGCAGCGCCCTTTTGGGGAGGAGCCTGGGAGCGTCTGGTGCGGAGCGTCAAGACCGCGCTTCGAGCTGTCCTGAACGAGCAACATCCTCATGAGGAGACCTTGATCACGCTGTTGGCAGAGGTAGAGGACACCGTGAACAGCCGACCACTTACGCATCTATCGACCGACGAGCCGCAGGGAGCACTGACACCAAACCACTTCCTGCTCGGCGGCCCGTCCCGAGTACCGCACCCCGGCCACTTTGATGACTCCGATCTTAAATCCAAGAAGATGTGGAGAACGAGCCAGCGTCTCGCCGACCTCTTTTGGGCGCGATGGCTGCGAGAGTACCTCCCTACGCTGCAACACCGGCAGGAGCCCCACGGAAGGGGAGAGGAGGTGCGAGTCGGCGACTTGGTGCTCATCGTCGACCCCTCGCTGCCACGCAACACCTGGGTCCGCGGCATCATAGAAGCGGTCTACCCGGGCTCAGACGGCGTCACCAGGGCGGCGGACGTGAGGACGGCGAACGGTGTGTTGCGGCGACCAGTTCAGAGACTCGTCGTGCTACCCACACAAAGATGAAGTAGGCAACTTCACGGCGGGAGAGTGTGCACGACGAACGTAGTGAGCGTCCAAAGACTCTAATAGAAATAATAACTAGCTTATAAGATTCTAATTTGTAACTATCTTATAAGACTCTAATTTGTGACTAGCTTTCTTAAACTTTTATTTATTTACTATTTCTTAAACTTAGCTTAAGATTCTAAACATGTATGTAACATTGCCTATGTGTTTTGATAAAAGGATATTAGCTTATTTAATTAATTGTAAATGAACCTAAAATGATAAAAACTGTAAAAATGAGAAAAATACAAATAAAGTTTATGCATTGATTGTGGGAGGCCGCGCAAGTTGCTCGATAGGGTCTCACACTAACTAACCACCCGCGTAGGGTACAAGTATCGAGGCCTTAAGCCCATAGAATGAGTTCATCTCTGCTCGCCGGCGTCTCTTGCTAATCTAAATCCTGAACCAGCTCTTTGCGGAGCTAGGAACAGGTCTTCCTTAAAGCAGAGACCTGCGGGACCTCCCGAGCATTTTAGTAATCAGTGTTTCATTGGCGCCTCCATTCAAGCCTCAGAACCGCGCAACAAGTTCGGGCGCTGTCCCGAACACCACTATTTTCCCATGAGAGCTTTGAAAGTTACGAAGGAAATGAGTCCTACTTACAGATGTTTATTCAATATCGTATGTAACTTACATATATATAGCAACGACCCCTCTGCCAAGAACAACTGAGGATGAGATAAGGCCTCAGTATATGGACAGTGATGATGTCGGAATTACAACATCATGATGCGTTAATGACTAAAATACTATGATGAGTTACTTGTAATGACTGACACATTATCATGTGTTAATACCTAAAATACTAGTGAGTGAGAGGCACTAGAGACATTCTAGAGTAGGTGGGTTTAAAAGCTGACCGATGACGGCCCAACCTAATCTATCAAGCACGTGAATCACCGTCATATCCCAACTGCAAAATACTTATATCATGACTAACTCTTTTATATGCCTTCGTATACACTCATTTCAGCAGGATGTATTTCAACAATTTTTTGTCATAAGTTGTCAAGTCTTTTTTGTCATAAGCCTGACAGGCCACCTAGGTGGCAAATGAGCTCAAGGAATGAGGCTATAGGCATTACGTATGCATTTAGGCAGTTACCCAGTCACCTACCTTTCCGCATCGATTGAACTTCCGCCTCAATATAAAGTTCCAATGCAAACAAGTTAGACTTTCTAAAATGCTAATACTTACCACGTGGTAACTGTGCAAGATAATGCATATTGGTAACACAGATTCACCTTAGCATCTTATAGGTCTACCTAATATTGTAATATAGGTACGTACACTGAGAAAAACGGGCTACTTACGATGGGCAAATTTGTAATGATCTGGCAGCCAGATACGTATCACGTGCTTTTCACACGTAAACTATAAGAGCCATCCTTATAATGGAACGACACCATGTTAGGTAAGTATGCGGCATAATGCTCTGTAAAGACAATGTCAACGAGTTACTTGTAATGAGGCCGTATCCTTAATACGTATAGCGCGTCAAGAAATTACTGTGCCCGCACTGGTAACATTTTCGTATCCGGTTTAATGATCCCGCTTATGTATTAACAGAGCAGGCTACGTAATTTATTTAACCCGTAACATGAAATATGTATGGGCTATACGCACGAAGTTATACAGCCGCATTATTTCAGTATCCAGGCTCTTTATAACAGTAAATGGTTGCCAAATCATCGTACTGACTCCGTCTCATTAAATAATGTACCCGGTTACGTACATAATGTACGAGCAGGGTCGGGGATATGCCGAAACATTTTACGGACACTGGATAGTTAATAATGTCTCCGCCTACATAATCATTTACGTATCCTCGGACATTAGACGAAATCGGCTTACTTACAGACTGTGTTCGGTACATAGCATCTTTACGACGTCAGCCGCATCATTAAATTACTGTGGCGCATTCTTAACAAATATAATAGTAACCTGCCAGGCTTGCTTGCCAAATCATCGTACTGACTCCGTCTCAATAAATAATGTACCCGGTTACGTACATACGTACAAGCAGGGTCGGGGATATGCCGATACATTACGTACGCACACTGGCTAATTAATAATGTCTCCGCCTACTTCATCAGCTATACGTATCCTGGGTCATTTCACGTACTTATTAACTATCCTTCCGGACATACCTGGCCACTGTATACATACGTAGGAAGCACCATGCTGCACTCGAACCGCGTCATTATGGTACTTGAGATGCATATGTACATACGTAGAAAGCAAGCAACAGAGCACTGTATATGTTCATATTATTTAACCTACTTTGCACATGCAAATAAAACACTATAAAACAATGATTTTCTTTATATTGTACATTGTTTTGTTCATCTTCAATAGTTTCCGTGATTAAAGCAATTTTTTTACAAAAATTACAGATGCTGACCCGAACAAAATACACACATTGCTTATTATAAAAAAAGTTTTTAACATTAATTCTGATGACGAAACGAACTGACGAAGCAAAGAAAAAAAAATACAAAAATAAAACAATATAATAAATTAAAAAAAAAGAAAAAATCCATAACCCAACCAGGATTCGAACCCACATACAAATGGTGCATACGATACAAATTTTTCACGGTTAAAAGTAATGTACGATTGGCTCAGTGGTTCGAGTGACTCGGATCTAGTACATGGTGCTTCCTACGTATGTAGATAAGTAGCTCAAGTACCATAATGGGTGAGATCTAGTACAACATGGTGCTTCCTACGTACGTAGATGTGTAGCTCAAGTACCATAATGGGTGAGATCTAGTGCAGCATGGTGCTTCCTATGTATGTAGATAAGTAACTCAAGTACCATAATGACTCCGATCTAGTACAACATGGTGTTTCCTACGTATGTAGGTAGATATGCAGCTCAAGTACCATAATGACTCGGATCTAGTGTAAGCCGCTGCGGTGCATACGTATAGCTCATAAGTAACTCAAGTACCATAATGACTCCGATCTAGTACAACATGGTGTTTCCTACGTATGTAGGTAGGCAGCTCAAGTACCATAATGACTCGGATCTAGTGTAAGCCGCTGCGGTGCATACGTATAGCTCACCATTATTTACCGTGCCCGCTACAGTATCGTTTGTAAGCTGCTGCGGTGCATACGTATAGCTCACCATTATTTACTGTGCCCGCTACAGTATCGTATGTAAGGCGCTGCGGTGCATACGTATAGCTCACCATTATTTACTGTGCCCGCTACAGTATCGTATGTAAGCCGCTGCGGTGCATACGTATAGCTCACCATTATTTACTGTGCCCGCCACAGTATCGTACGTAGGCCGCCGCGAGGCATACGTATAGCTCACCATTATTTACTGTGCCCGCTACAGTATCGTACGTACGGCACCGTGGTACACACGTATGGTTCACCGTGTTCTACTGTGCCCGCAACAATAGCATACGGGTGTTGCAGTCGTAGTTTCAGGAGTATTCAGTGCGACTTGCGCACTACGTATACGTAGCCGGATGTCGGGTTACGTACGTACGTACAAAAATCGACCACGAGTAAATACGTAACCCGCTCCACGATGAGCGTCAGTATGCCGACTACGTACGACTGACTACGTACGCGTAATGGAGCGGGTTACACACGTCATTGTGGTCGATTTTTGTCTTTATTTTACGTAGTGCGGCAGAGGAAATTTTTCTCAGTGTAGGTAAGTACTTACTTACACATATTAAGCAACAGCTGTAATTAAACTTTAAACAACCTATTAAGTAACTATTAAGTAGTAGTAGAAGTAATAGTTGTGGTACTATAATATATTATACAAAAAATGATAAAATCTGTTTCTTGCAATTTGTAAGCTAGGACATAGTGGGTTTATGGCAGTATGACCTACACATGATTTTTTTTAATCTTTGCTATACTCGATTTTCAGAAATTAGTTCAATTACTTAACGAGTTTGGCGTGTGTGTAGTAAATTCAGAAAGAAGTTTATTCTCGGACTAATTTCCCACATAAAATTTAAGTTATGATTTTTATATAAACATGTGAAAATGATATTGCCATTCCGCAATTTTATTACCATACATACCATAAGCGTGCAGGAATCCTGGTCAGAGCATTGACGGAACACTGTGGCGTAAAGAAACATATACTTATTTATCCTAAAGCTCCGTGATACAGGTATGAGCAGACTTTAATGAGGAGAAGGAAATTCCTGTGCACATACTCCAATGTAATTGTCCAGCCCTGATTCATACGCGTAGCCGACTCATGGGACAGCACATTCCCCGCCCAGCTATGACATTCTCGTAACGTTTTCACACACTCAGTGATGTGAAACAAGAAAAAGAAAAACATTAACACTGAAAAATGAAATTTACACCTATTGGCTAGAGTGTAAAATTGAATGTATTTACATCATAAGAAATACAATGTTCGACTTTGACGCCCTTAAGTAATTTCAATCTCAGAACTGTCGACCGACATGGCGTTTTGAACTACGTTCAATTTTACGCTCTATGTCAATTGTATTAAAATAAATTTTTCTGTGTTCGCAAAAAATGTTTTGAATTCAATATCGTCTGCTTATGTACGTACAAATGCCATCACCTTTTTAAACATTTCACATCACGAAATGTAGCCGCCACGTAACGTGAATAGCCCCCCAGATGAGGACCAATTTACCCCTGCAAAGTGCTGCTCTTCCTTGCGGCAACTCAGCTTGGAGGGAAGATCTATGAAGTGGCAAGCACAATAGAAAATAGCAAAAATGTTCAATGTGCTACTGGGAGTGGAGAAGCCCTGCGTAGCCTCTTGCTTTCAGATGATAGAAAAGATAGAAAGTTTCAATATCTCATAAATTGCGAAAAACCAAATGAAGTTCAGTTTTCAAAGAAGGCAAGCACCCCAGAATAAAAGAGGCACCCTATGGTTTTCCGGCGTCTTCCGGGAAACAGTATTGATTCTTTGAGCATTGATGGTTGTTCCATATCATCTGTATGCCTTGTTACTTTGTCGGCCGCAAACAAAGACTTCCTGTGCGGTTGGGTAAATGTTTTCCGTTGTTAAGTACAAGTACTTCCTCTGAGTAGACACATAAACTAGTGTTAAACTTGTATCTGACTAAGTAAATTGACTTTTTTTCACTGATATGATAATCTTTTCATCCATCATCCATTTTCTCAAGCCCTGACCCCCTTTTACGGCTATAGTGCGATCGCAGGAGCTATTATAGCGGGTAAAGTCTGCCAGCAACGGACTGTCTATGTCACATGAAGTCAACATCGGACAATATCGAACTCATGTGTTGCTGTGTTTTTTCTCGGCCCAGAATATGATTCGGTATATTATGAATTTCTTTCAAAGAAAATACTTTTTCTGTTTTATATGGGTAAATGTAAATAATTTATTTTTATATAGCGATACTTTTTCGTATTTGAAAACCCACAGACATTGAAAACCCTGCTAAGCGGATCGAATATAAAGTTTTGAACCTTAGAGCCAAAAATAAAAAGTTAGGTAGGTAGGTATTCGCAAAAACCTATTTTTTATTTAGCAACAAGTCGATTCTTGCGTCGATACCCAGAAAACAAACAATCTGGCCTTGTCCTTACCTTGTTCTCCAATGTTATGACTTATTTGTCTCGCCCGCGGAGATTTATCGATATTCGCCAAACTAAATCGACAAAATCTGCATAATACATTCATTAAATAACCTGTAAATTGATTTTTTGGCATCTCGCTCCGAAGTGGCCAATGGAAATAGTAACATCTGGGATTAGATATCGATAAGGAAGGAAACAAAAAACGTCTTTAAAATGTTCTTTGTGACATTTCAATTATAATTTATGTAAGGCAGAAAAAATATACATACCTACCTACCTAGTAGTTATGCACTATAGTCTCCTAGACCAGGTGGCATAGATAAAATTTATTTTAGCATACACTTGCCATGTTCAATCGGAAATTGAGAAAAAAAACTGAATAAATCAATGACATTAAATTCACTGTATAAATAGAATATCACTATAGCAAAATGGAAACTGGATTATGTCTGTAGCAAGACTATTTAATAAAACTATAGAACGTACTTTTGACTTTTCGTAGTTAGTACGTACCTAGCCTTTCAGGGGAGACAAGGTACCTAATGTTTCACAGGGAAGAAAAATATTGCGGGAAAATTGGCGTACCTGAGAGTTCTTTTGAAAATAATCTCAAAGATGTGTGATGCCTGCAAACTCGCACTGTAACTTGGAAGATCACAGCTCTACAAATCTACCTAAAGCCTACATGAGAGTAACTCTTAACCATTTTACCAAAATAATTCATGAACGCACGATTTTTCCCTATGATGAAATAAAATTGTTTTGGGTAGTTTCAATTTATTGCATCAAATATAATATGTCAAGCCTCACTTAGGCTTTAAGTATAAAATTGTATAAATTGCAACATCAAAACGCTATAAAATTTTACACCTTAAAGTTTTATGATATTTGTGTTCGTAAGCTTTTGCGTCAACGATAAGTTAATGGTAATAATTTTAGTAGCATATAAAATGGCAAGTACCTACTACCTACGCCATCGCGTAGACATATTGAATTTATTTTGGTTTTTCTCACTCTCATAGATACGTTGGTAGGTGCGACATGCAGCGTCGCGGAAGAATATAACAGAAAAACGACCATTTACCTAACTACTCAAAAACTAAGCCAGTTATTAAAAATCTGTTTCGAAGCGTTTTTGGATATTATTATTACCGATACATTAAAACAAAAATTAAAATTACATCCATTGTAGTTTCCGATAAAAAAATAGGAAAACTGAGATTTTGGAGCAACTTTAGGGAGAATTTTCTATCGAGAAAATTTTATTATCCAATCGTGTTTTTGCTTCTAAGCGATTGTAGATTAAAGACCCAAAATACATACGTTCAAATTTAAAAGTAATGGTCTTTATAGTTTCTAAATAAAACTTCATTTAAAATCGCTTAAATAGGTACGGCTTCTACGCCGTAAATTAAACGTCGAGTTAGATTTTTAAAGCTATGGGACAACCTTTATGGGAAAATGTATAGGAAAATGGAAAATATTTTTGCTATTTCTTACTCATACCTCATTGGATAGGCATCAAAAAAGTTTTTGTTTAATAATTTATACTTAGGGCTCCTATTCTAAGTATGTATTGTATTATTTTTATTTCGCTAGGTAGTTTATTTTTATGTAAGAAGATAATAAATTCTTAGCACATTACTGTAGCTATTCCCCTAATCATTATAATACAGTATTTTATCAATTACCTATTCCTAATCAGTAGTACATAGTTAGGGCGTGTGATTTTAGGCGTATCACAATAATATGAGGCGATTCATTGAATACCTAGTGATTCATAGATTGTAGTTTTTAAAACGCCTATAGATAAAAGTTACCTCCCTACTTTTGTGATCTTAGAATAAAATAGGTGATCATTAAAAATATATTTTTAAAAACAATTAGTATTATTTTCAGTAAACCGTACAGGGCTTGGTTTAAAAATAACTAATCCGCTGTCTTGGATGATCCGCCATGTTGGATTTAAAATGACGTCACATATTGCTTGCCATGAATTGTCATCCAAACTAAACGTGTAGATGTAGGTTTACAAAATTTCAGCTCTATCTATTGATATGATTACCATGAATGTTTTCCAGTGTCTGGGTGTTTTTGAATATATTATATTCATGTTTATTAGTAGTTATGTATGTAGGTATATTTATCAGTTATCCAGTACTCATAACACAAGCTATCGCTTACTTTGGAGGCTATAGATTGCGATGTGTTAATTAATGTCCCGTATATATTTATTTATTTATATCTGCTTCAAAATTGAGTTGCAAGATCAAAACCCTCATACTCCACTCCACTCACATACATAAGATTAACTTATCTACCCAAGTTCTGGTGGTAGGTACCTACTTACCTACAGAAATAAGTAGGTAAGTACCACAAGTTTAGTAAAAGGGTGTATTAATTTAGGGGACAGGTTTTGCCTTCATCAAAAATCTATCATCTTTGTCAATGGGTGATGCTAGTGGTTTTTAACTTATTGATTAAAGTTGAGAACGACGCAAACCAATAAAATGTTCTAAAAGCTCTAATGAGTTATCTATGACGCAAGTTTACGTTCTCATCAAAATAGTTATGTCATCATATAGCAATTTAAGAGCTAAGCTTATAATTGCCATAAATAAACTTATAAATTTTTAATGCGTATAAAGACTGAAGCATTCGTCGGGATTTGAACTCGCGTTTCCCAGCTCATTGCTCCCAGGTGCTCTCGTAATTAGGTCACGACTCACGAGTATAGACTTCAATGCAAACCTCGAAAATTCCTCCTATTCCTGCGTATCATATCCAGTCCTTAGGCAGAACTGTAATGTCATCTAGTAGGAAAATATGCAGTTTCAGTCTACTTTCCAAAGACACTACTGTTTAAATGCCCAACAGTTAAATGAAAGTATTTGAATAAAAACACCCAGCCGCGATAATTTTCGAGTTTGCCGAGTGCGAACATTTTTTATACATATTAAAAAATTATAGAAATAATATCCTAAGTGTTTCAAGCACTATAAAAGTACATTTTGATGCAGGTGCGGAAAGTATGTCATTTATTCACGAGTCCTGGTTTGTAGACCCAAGCCGAAGACGCAATTTAACAATGAAGCTGGACTCGCAATTGACCAATTTTGATACATTTGCGAAAAAATATTCGTAAGTAAATAGATATCTAGTTACGATTGAAAAAAAGAAAACAGCAATGGGAAATCATTTAAAATAATTTATTTCAAGTTAAATTTATTCATTAAAATAGTAAAATAAATAAATAAAGATATATATTAGGACATAACACACATTGCAATCTAGCCCCAAAGTAAGTGTTAGCAAAGTTATGGGTAGGTACTAGATAACTGATAAATATACATACATATTACTATACCTACTTACATAATAAATATATGATATATTGAAAATAGTATTTTTACGCTGCAATATTAATTTCATTCAAAAAAAATATATTAGTTTCTGATATTTTTTGATGAAAAATCTCCTTCGTGCAATTAAGGTGTCATATGCAGGAGGAAAAAAAAGTACTGGTGCAGAAAATAAGAACTTTCCACACCCTAACTACACATGGAAAAGTCAACTTTTTGAGCATATGTATTAAAAATACAATTATTATTATCTGTAGGTAAATTTATTTTATTAGTATTCATTTAAATGGTCAGGCATATCCGCGGGTTAGACTAGTGCGAGGTGGTCAGCAAGCAGTGGACACGAACTGTCTCAATGTGTCAGCACCGTAAACAACAGCATCGTTGGACGCCATTTGCATTTTTATTGTCGCCTGCATCATACGGAATGGATAAAGGCTGTAATTTAATCGCCGGTCCGCAAAATTGAATTATTTATTATTCGCTCCGTTTGTAAAACACAATTATTCGGCGGCCGAATGTCATCTGTCGACGTCTTTTTTTGGTATCAGTCCGAATCGGTCGGTCCTGTAAATTCACATATTTAAAGCTAAAAAAAATCGCTATCATACTTTCCTGATTTCTTTTACAAGCAGTTGTGTCGCAGCGCTGATATTGTTCGGTCCCATTTATATATTTGTTTTAGAGATTTTTTTTTAAATCTTTCAACGCGAATCGAAACAGTGGTTGGTTTTTTTTTAATTCACCAGTCGTAGCAAACAATACAAATGGGTAAGCAGCCTTCTTTATTACGCATTTTATTATAAAGTTTACCGAATGCTGATGGAATTCGATAAAGATTTACTTTATATAATTTTATTATAGTACACCGGTTATTTATTACGAATAATTATAAAAAAGCGAGACCGACTTTTAATTTAGTGGTGTGCGTTTAACTCGGGAATGTCGCGAGGAATCCGGTGGCAGATTACAGATTAATGTGTATTTATTAATCATTCAGAGATATTTGCATTGAAATGCCATATTCATTTTTTAATTGATTCTAATGCGATAGAGGCTTCTCGGAGATACGTGTTTTATATTTTATTTTTCGGTTATTTTATTTCGTCGATATTTTGCTTGCCGTTTTTATTTTAAATATCTCCCGGGCATATTTTTATAAGAGCAGGCATTGTTGAGATATTTCATTAAATTCTTGGAATAAAATACGGAATCATTTTTGATGGTTTTATTTTCTAAAATTATTAGTAATGTAGGCACTTATTGTTTATTTTTAAAGATTTCGTTACCCTTTACCTGTACCTAGTCAATGCTTTTAGTCGATTATCGTACAAGACTTGAACTCTGTTAGTCATGATTCCGTCGAAGCCGACGGAAAAATATCTCATAATCTCCTCCGTCCTACCTACTGCTCTGCGCTATAGTTCGTGTGTATCGTCGCGATCAGAATAACCAATGGTTATTTGACAAGCTAACTAACTTGACTTAACTCCATATTATCCGAAATATTGACACAAAGACAGCGCGGTTGAATAGGCTAAAGAATTTAAGCCGCGACTGTACAGTGTGGCTTCACGGCTCGAAAGTTCTCACAGCGTCATGAGAATGCTTTTTACAATCGATATTCAAAAAAAGAATAGCATCGATGTCTCTGTTGTCAACGGACAATTCTTTCGGAGATCGACGGAGCCGCGAGCGAGAGCAATCCGACATGGAGCCCTATCTCTTGAGTGTAAGCTTCGAAATCGTGCGGTGGTTACATGGTATTTATTGTTCCGTTTTGAGTATGAATTGCGTCAGCGAGTAAAAAGACAAAGCGCGGCGATCGTTCGCATTGTGAGGCTAATGATGAGCCAAAACATTATTTTTAGAAGAGCCACGGCTAGTACCACGGTCCGCAAGCCTTTATAAGGTCTACAGACGATCTCAGTAAAGATTATAATCCGCTTTTATGGTGCCGGTAGCTTGCTAGTGTTTTGATCTGATCGGATAAATGAACGGACAGCTTACAAGAGTTTATTTGTTGACTCTTATTTAGGTACTTGACTATTGGGCAGGCCAAGTGCTTGTTGTTCAACCTCGCACACCTTTAAGTAGGTACCTACATTCGGTATTCACTCCTACATAGCGGTTTGATTCCTCGTTCCTGATACGCACTGCAAAGGTCTGAAATACCCTACGAGATACCTTACTGTCTTCCCCACCTACAACCTGGGCGCCTTCAAATCCAAAGTGAATATAGGCATTTCCTAGGCAAACGCGCTCCACCTTAGACTGTTTCATCACTTTTCATCACGTGTGATCACAGTCATGCGCTAGCCTGTATAAGTATAGTTAAAAGAAAAACGGCGATCTCTCAGGCATGCAGTTTTCATACGATATTTTCCTTCAACGTAAAGCAAGTGTTACCAATAATAAATTAAATTAAGTGTTCCACCAGTTCTTATATGCTTAGGTACTCTCTGCTCTCAGGTTCTACTGTATTATCCAATCCGAGGACTAAACTTCGAAAAGTAAGAGATTCGTTCGTTTCGATTCCCCCGACCTGCTGAAAGGCTGCATGAGGTCTGACCTATTGGGCTATTTTAATTAGTTACAATAAGGCTGCAAGCTCTGTTGGTATCTCCGTAGCTCTATCTAGCTCTATATTATGTACCTACCTACTCCGAATATGTTGAAACAGATAAAAAAGGCGATGAAATTAAAAAGACGTTTAGGCTCCATATAATAAGTACTAACCAATCTATTTCTTACGCGTCCTGCGGAGATTTTAATTTGGAAATTAGCAACGCACGTCACTAGGTGTGGCCTACGGTCATTCTTTTTGTCAACAAAAGTGGATCTGATGTCTCTTTGTATCGTCATAAAGTTGCCGATTGTCGATTGTTGTGATTGTTTCTGGCCATTG
Source organism: Coenonympha arcania (assembly GCA_036785405.1). Taxonomy (NCBI): domain Eukaryota; kingdom Metazoa; phylum Arthropoda; class Insecta; order Lepidoptera; family Nymphalidae; genus Coenonympha; species Coenonympha arcania. The sequence goes on from CM072072.1 coordinate 10,404,186, forward strand.
TGCGCAAACACTGGGTTTGTGACTCCATGGTGTTGTCTATGGGCGTACACTCGCGGCTCACTTCGCAGTCCATAATAAAGGACAATGAGTCTATAAGCTTCCCGTCGCTCGCCATAATGGATTCCTATTTCGTAAACAAAGAACCCGTAATATGTTTTGATGTTTTTGGGCATTGACGCGTTTTGTCGCCGTCCACGGTTGATTAACCGGTAATATCTGTGACGGGACTTAAAAGCTGAATGGATTTGTGAGGATTTTTTTTGAAATCTTCATTTGTTTGCTGAATTTCGGTCTATTATAACTGCGTGTTTCACGCGTGTCGTTTGTTCCGTTATGTCCCATTTTGTATTATCCCCCTTTGAAGTCTTGGGACCGTTTGAGTTCTTTGGATTACTGATTCATAGCGGTACCAACCTATACCTCCCTACCTATACTAAGAATATTCAAAAAAAAAAAATATTTTTTGTATTAAAATTGATATCTAGGTACTTATTAAAAAAATATATAATATGTACTAACCAATTATTAAAAATAAATCGCCGATGAATGAGTAATTAAAGATACTTATATGGTATTTAAGAGAGTACCTACCTATCTCTATTTTAGAAACATTTTAATTTTTATAAGACAAAAGCAACTAAATTAATTAAATTAAAAAAGTATATATATATTTATTAATAATAATAATACCCTTTGTTTTATATACAACCCATTTAGGTGTGATTGATGAATGTGAGTGGAGTGGGCCGTGGGAGCCGCGCGTCAAGAGGCGGCGCGTAGCGCGGTAGCCGCGGGCGCACATAAATAACCGGCTTCACCGCAAACAACGACGTATTTACTACATTATTATATTTTATACATGCGCTGCGCAGTACACGGAGGCTCTAATACGCGCCCAACCTACATAATATCGAGAACGCGCGGAAGGCGTAACTCGGTGGCAGTTCGCCGTCTCGCTCCGCGGCGCCGCGGGCGCGCGCCTAAGCGAGACGAACGACCACAAATTTATTAAAACGAAAAAAAAGCTCAACAGCTACTGCACTCCGCGTCGCCTCCACAGAATAGATACATTTTTCCACGTCGCCTTGCGCGAACGAGAGGCGCGCTCCCGGCGCGGGTGCGAGCGGGACGGCTAGCGTTTCGCGAGCGGGGCGCGCAGTTAAACGGCCGGTCATGTGGGCGCTGCCGGTGTTGCGCACGCGCAGCTACCTCGGCGCGGTCGAGTTCCACGCTCACGCTGCGTCGTCCGGCTCGCTTAGCCCGCGTGACCTTTACTCGGTGAACTTAGGAAGCGTCTTTCGGTGTGAAACGTTCATTAGACCCCCTTCATCCCGCGAGCGTGGTCTTCCGACTCATCAGAGAAGGCGAGAGAGTGAAAAAGATGGCAGGCGATCCCCAGCGCCGTGGCTAAAGGTATTCGTAGAATGCGTGATCTGTATCGAGCGGGCGGGCGCGGCGCGGGGCGCGGGGCGCGGGGCGCGTTCGGAAGCGGTGGCAGCTCCCATCGACTCCTGGGGTTATTCTTCCTCAGGCCACTGCTGCTCGAGCTACGTACCAGGCGAGCCAGTTTTTTCCGTCCACCGCACCGCACGCCACACACTCGTTAAGCCCGTGCCAACACGAGAAGTCGCCACTAATAAATTACTGTTTTTTACTGCACTCGAACAGTCTACGCCGCGCAGCCGACTAATTTATACGTAAAAATAAACATCAATCAGCAGCGAACGCCGCTGTTAGCGACCGAGCACCATACACTGTGAGTACTGCATCCTCTTCTTACATTTGCTTAATCTAATCGAGGCTCTCTTAATTCGCACTTGGTTGATTGCGAGGCTGATACGAGGCGCGCCGAGCCCGCTTCGAGTTCGAATAAAAAATATACAAAACAAATAAAGGAGCGAATGTCTTGATTTGCAAATTATTTATACCATACTGTGTTTTTGTTTTATATGCCATTGTGTTATGTTTAGGTATTAAAACAATTAATAACGAACTGCAAAAAAGAATAAATACTTACGTAAATAAACTTTTATCCATGATTAACAGAACTTATAAAACGCAAGCAATAAGGTGTTAACTACAATCAATCAAGCTATATCCATATGAACGATATCCAAACATTTTGATTAGCATTTACAATTTTATGCAAATATTGAAGACTAATAGAGCAGTAGGTGTAAAAATTTATCATAAGCGTAAATTGGGCTTTAGCAATTTCGAGGCGTCGCAGTTTATGGTGTTTTTATATGAGTTTGTAAAACTTTAATATGAATTTTAAACGTTTTGATATACCAAATTAGAATGTGCCTGGATAAGTTATGAAGGTTTCGGCGAAAAAACAAAATAAGAGCCCTTTATTCATTAATAACTGCGACCATTTCTATGTAAATATGCCCTTAGCGCCTCTTGAAGGTATGAAAAAGATTTTTAAAGATATTGTCCGTAGGTAGGTACTTATAGTTTTTTTTAATAATATCACTGGCACCCGACTTGGGCATCTACAATTGAGTGTCCAATCGGGTCTATTTTATAACGATTTATGGTTTATTGAACAATAAAAGACCATTCTTCAGTTGTATTGAAAAAAGCTGCCGTCACATTATTATAAGATTTGGGATGGACTAATATCTTGCATTGTAAGGTGAAGTTTTGAGTGCATGCATCATTAAATACGCTTTTGACACCTTACAATATTTAGTTCCCATGAGATTTTATATATGGGAATCTGTCATAATTTAAAATAAAAGATAAACCCTTTTGTAGTTCTCATCTTTAATAACTGTAAAATTTATGTTATTTTTTAAGTTTTTTTTTCTGGTGTTTTGGTTTTCATTTTATTGAAATATTTATTATGTATACAAACCCATACGTACCTATGCTGACCTAGATTTTATTCAGAGAAATATAGGGAACTATTTATACTTATATTTGTTATATTCAAAAAGAAAACATAAGAATTTAAGGAACAAACCTTATAATCAATATTTGGCTTACCTATACTTACTTATCTACATCGAAAACCAAAAATAGTAAGTAATTAAAAAAAATGTATATAATTAAACAACAGCCTTCGTAGGCTAAGAGATGTCGGCGTTAATAGCTTTGTCTATTGGTACATACTACATATTTTCATTTTATGAAGTAATAAAACTATTTTATTACGTACAAATTGCATAACGTTGATGCTAAATAGTATTCATTATTTATAATTATTATTTATGAGTAACAACATTGCTACGTTAATTTACTTTTTAATAAGGAGTAAAACACGATTCCAAGGAGGTATCTAAATTGCGTTGACATCATATTTTTATCATTTCATAATATTTAGATTCAAAAAACACATAATATAACAAAAAAATCTTTATAAAAAAATATATTAAAAAACAGCTTATTTTGCGGCACCTCAGGAGTGTTTAAACTTTTTAACATTACCAACTATAAGGTTAATATGTACATAGTAAATAAATATAAAAAATCTTACTCCTTTTTGAATATATATTTTTGGTTACAATCTCTAAAATCTAATAGTAAGTAGGTAATTACCGTTTTTTGGTAGGTAGTAACTAATTACCTAATTCGTGCCTGAGAGAGGCAAATTATACAAATTATAAACCAAAATATTTCAAATCCCCTTTTTCATGCATCAGTCACAAGTTGTTTACCTCAGACGATAAGAAAGATTTTCCTACCCATCGTAGGTATTGTAAAAAATATTATGTTTGAAAATTGGTAATACAAATAAACTTAAAAAGCTAAAATAAAAGCTAAAATACTAATCTAGTTCTCTAAAATCTAAATTTTGCGTAATAATATAAATTACGTACTAAGTAAAAAAAGTTTCCTAGGTATATTTTATTTGAAGAGTATTTCACTGAGTTACTCATAGGTACCTTACAGAGCTTTGAAGGTACTAAGCCCGAGTTAGTAAAATTTGCCTGTAAATATGATATAGGATGTACTTGAATTCGCATGTAAATTGATATTTTGTGATATTTATATTAGAATTGTAATTTTGACATTTTGATTGTAATTTTGACATTTTGATATAATTTTTAGCTATAAGTAATAATGTAATTTCTATGGGGGCCATATTGCCACAAATAAATATGAACCTGATGAGCCCATAGGAACATTTTACGTCAACCTTCATCATACAAGAAAAAAGTAGCGCCATTTGTAAAAAAATCAGCTAAAACGCCGCGGAAACTAGGGTGTGGACTAGTAACAAGTGTAATGATTGGTGTTGTAGACCGTCCAAACACAATACTGCGGTTGCCTTACAACTGACGCTGTTGGTGTCAAAACAAACTTCACTTCACTTGACACCAGTAAACTGGAGAATTTTTTTCGCGCGGTCCGCCGGGTCCTTTGTATATGTCTATTGGATAAATAATATAGAAAAAATAAATAAAAACAAGAATGGTACCTAATACATTTTGGAATGCCGAGGACGGCGCTACGGGGTGCTGACTGCGCCACTTTCTTTTAACTCCGCCGATCTCTGCTTCCCTGGTATAAAAAGACAAAATATTGTGTCATATACAGTTTGTCATAACTTTTGTAAAGACAAGCAAGCTTATGGAAAATATTAAATCCATGATTTTTTTCTGTTGTACGAAAATATTATGTTTTAAGTCTTTAACAAATAAAAGCGGGGGTTGCATTTGAAATACGCATCCGGATTTATGGGGTGGGGGTGGAGGGGGGGGTGAGGGGGGAGGGTAGGAACCCTCCCCACCATCCCCCGCGGCGCGGAAACCTATAATTTTTTTTTATAATTTTTTTATTTTTTGAGGTTATGTGTTAACTTTATATAAGAATTTACGACTATAGCCTAAGAAAAAGTGGGGGACCTAGGAAAACTCCTTAGCCGTCACCCTCTTCCCCTCCAAGAGCATGTCGACGGAGCCCCGCTTCGCGGGGCTCCTATTTCTGGGTGGTCAAAAAAGGAAAATAACCTTAACCTAATTACCTATAGGTGCACATTGTTGGTTGGTTCTGAGATAGTAAAATAATACAACAAATATTTAATTAATTATAATTTTTTTTTATTATTTTTTGAGGTTCTGTGTTAACTTTATATAAGAATTTACGACTATAGCCTAAGAAAACGTGGAGGACCTAGGAAAACTCCTTAGCCGTCACCCTCTTCCCCTCCAAGTGCATGTCGACGGAGCCCCGCTTCGCGGGGCTCCTATTTCTGGGTGGTCAAAAAAGGAAAATAATTAAATAACCTTAACCTAATTACCTATAGGTGCACATTGTTGGTTGGTTCTGAGATAGTAAAATAATACAACAAATATTTAATTAATTATAATTTTTTTTTATTTTTTTTTTTTTGAGGTAATGTGTTAACTTTATATAAGAATTTACGACTATAGCCTAAGAAAACGTGGGGGACCTAGGAAAACTCCTTAGCCGTCTCCCTCTTCCCCTCCAAGAGCATGTCGACGGAGCCCCGCTTCGCGGGGCTCCTATTTCTGGGTGGTCAAAAAAGGAAAATAACCTTAACCTAATTACCTATAGGTGCACATTGTTGGTTGGTTCTGAGATAGTAAAAAAATACAACAAATATTTAATTAATTTCCTAGGTCCCCCACTTTTTCTTAGGCTATAGTCGAAATAAAAAAAATAATAAAAAAAAAATTATAGGTTTCCGCGCCGCGGGGGGTGGTGGGGAGGGTTCCTACCCTCCCCCCTCACCCCCCCCCCCCCCCTCTACCCCCACCCCTTAAATCCAGATGCGTATTTCAAATGCCGACCCTAAAAGCGTATTTAACATTTTTTTTTTCATGTTTCCACCGGAAAAATCGTTGTTTATGTTTTCACTGATACCTATATGCAAATATAGATGTTTAGTAGTAAAATCAAACTTTTTTGGAATATTTTCCTTTGTTTATACTTGTTTGCGATTTCTTTTCCCTAATTTTTATCTCTTTACTCTCTTTCCCGTTCAGTATTCTACCTTTTTGTGTTGTTTTTTTGTTCAGTTAGTGGGATAGAATTTTTTTCATTTATTTGAGAATAAATTAACTTACCTTTCCGATTGCATATTATTTGTAACATTCCATTTTCAAGTGTTATAGTTGTCTCGCACATTTCACTATCGTTCCGCATACTTACCAAATTCACCTACCTATTCAACAACCAGACTGTCCATGTAAACGTCTTTGTTATTAACACATTGCTGCATATTTACGGGCAGGTTGGAATAATGTCCAGCCTGCAGAGACAACGGTTATTATTTATCGTCAGAATCGCTTTTGTCATAACGCCGACTGCGTCCGACCGACCATACCTACCAACCTACGTCCATTAATTCTTGTTCGATGTTTAAATATTGATCGGGAATACGAAATTGATTGTAGAGCCTCCCGCAGAACAGAGAGTCTTTCTTATATTCTTTAATAATACCAGTAAAAAAAAATTTTTATGTTTGTGCCAGAGGTTTCACAAAGGCTTTCATTTTTTCAGCCAATGTAATGACGAATGGGTGCTTTAACGTATCTCACAGTAACAGACATTTTTAGTCTTTTTCCTATCAATATTAGGGAATCTGTCCCCGATATTTTTTGTTCTATGTTAATAGATCAAAAGTCAATAATGTACTTTGAGGTACCTACATAGCATCCTCTTAACATAATTCGTCAGTTAGCACAAGAATATGGCAGGAAACTTTTATTTGTAGGAGATAAAAAACAAAGGTAGGGCGAGTTTCGTTTCGGCCCAGCTTATCTTCCAACCACAATAGATAAACGAATTCCTTTCTTGGATGTGTTAAATATTAACAAACAGAACCATATTTAGGTATTTGAGATCTTAGACCTCGTTGAAAGTTGGTTATGAAACTTTACTAAAAATAGACACTGTTGTCGATTCTGTTGTGCAAAATTTCTAAACTAAACTAATTTAAAATAGTGCCATTCTTTTTCCATCGGGAGCAATTTGAAAAGGATAGCACTTTTTTTAAATAAATTTAGTTTAGAGACTTTGCATAACCGAATCGACCACATTAGCACTTATCTTAAAAGTTGTTGCTAAGTATATAATTTTAACTAAAATCAACGAACTTAGGAACTGTTTTGCATTATTTAGGTAGTAACTCTATATTTGGGTACTTAGATATTATTAAGTATAAGATATTTAAATATCCAAAAACAAATTGCAATTTCTCCATTATTTTGCATTCCATTAAAATATGAAATGAACTTCGTAAGTGTTTTAAATTCGCAAATAATATGTGGCCTTTCACCCAGTTAAATAAAAATTAGTTTGTTTTATGTCCTTTTTTTTAAACTTACCTAAATTAAAAAAAAATCTTTATGTTACAAATAAATTCCAGGAGAAAAACATTTTAACAGATTTAAAATTCTCTGTACCTACCTATCGTTTCCAAACAAACAAAATCATAGGTACTTAACCATCAGAGGTTGACTGAATAGGTAAAGAATGCATTTTTGTTTGCGCAAATTCGCAACAGTTCTACAAAAGTTCTTTGTTTAAAACCTGTGTTAATACGGTCTTCTTAATCTTTTTCTTCATCGATAACCACGCGTTATCAGTTTGCGCACGGGCCTGACTCGGGAAGCGCTTTGTATGACCGCCTCTTTGACTATAATAGCTGGACTGATAACTTTGTTATGGGGATTTATTGAATTTATTTTTGTCTTTCTCACTCTCACGGATACGTTGGTAGGTGCGACATGCAGCGTCGTGGAAGAATATAACAGAAAAACGACCTTTTACCTAATTACTCAAAAACTAAGCCAGTTATCAAAAATCTGTTTCTAAGCGTTTTAACATATTATTATTACCGACATATTTTAACAAAAATTACAATTAAGTACATACATTGTAGTGTCCGATGAAAAACAGGAAAACTGAGATTTTGGAGCAACTTTTAGGAGAACTTTCTATAGAGAAAATTTTATCCAATCGTGTTTCTGCTTCTAAGCGATTTTAGATTAAAGACCCAAATACATGACGTTTTTTTTTTTATTTGCATATAGTATATTGAACATATATAACAGTTATATTAAGGTACAACACAAATACTAAGAAAATAAAAGAATCAAGTATGTAATAGTGGATCCACATCGACACCCGACGGGAGGGTGCCCAAAAGACTGGCAGCATTGCCTCTTTGGATGGCAATGCTTATCTTTTGGCCAAAGTATGAGCCAGCCTTTGGGTCCTGGGTTGCATCAAACAGACGCGTAGAGAGCTCTTTATATAAATGATGCGCCTCCGGCCCCCATGGCCCCAATGTCTCCACGCCAAACGGCGAATATATGTAGCCCTCTCCCAGGCCTGCATATTTTCGACGTTTAAGTTTGAAAGTATTGTCTTTAGAGTTTTTAAATAAAACTTCATTCAAAATCGCTTAAATACCGCATCTACGCCGTTAAAGGTTCAACTTTATGGTTGAACCAAGTTATCAAGTAGGTACGAATGTACACAAGTAGGTACGTACTTCGTACGTAATAAAATTGCAAGCAGTAATGCTTACACGCCTTATCTATTTTATCATTTATTATTATTTTATAGTGTTTTCATTTCAATAATACGCGACCGTGAAATGATAGGAATCTTACCCATTCTTATCTGTTTAGATACTTACACGATATAAAAGATGTCGAATGCAATTATCTATTATTTTAATTTTTCTTTAATTGTTGAATTTGGTAAAATATTTTTTATTTTCTTATAAGGCAGGTAACTCTACTCCTTTGGACTATTTATTCATTTTACAGCTTTTTTAAATATACTTTTAAATGGTTACTTTTCTGAAGAAAGGAATCTGCTTTTTTTCTGATACCTAGGCTACCTAGATTTGATTAGCAAACCTTTTCCGTCAAAATTATTCCAATTCAAACAAGACAACCTTTGAAAAATTGTGTTTCTACCTTATTATCTAACTCAATCATTTCATAAGATGTCAAAACATCATGAAAAACGAAAATCCCACTTCTGATATCAATTTTTAAATTGAAGATAAGTAGGTAGGTACCTACTCCTAACTAAACTTTACCTGAAAAAGATTAGACACTTCGCACGTTCATTCAAACCCAGCGTCCATTGAGCCAAACCCAAATGTTTGTTAAGATCAGTTCACACCGGCGCTATTTGACCATAACAAAATGGTAGATAGCGCCACAGGTGACTTGGCTATACCACCACCTTATACCTGACTTTTTGTTTGTTTAGCGAGTTAGATGTGTTTGGATGTTTGCGGTCAGATTTTCAAGTGTTTAATGGCTGTTTGGCTTTTGATTTTTATTGACGCCGGAATTGTCATTTCTGTTGGTTTTATTTTCTTAGTTACAGGAAGCGTTTGCGTTTAGGCACTACCCATGAAACTTATAGATAGCCTTCTTTGTTAAGTAGTTAAGTGTTAAATATTAAATGATTTCAGTTAAGTGCAAAATTTGTTTTTAACAATTGATACACGAGAAAGTAGGTAGATTTAATCGCCTGATCCCTGAAACTACCTACTCATAAAAATAACTCACACTTATCAAGTAGATAATTAAGGTTAAAGAGCCTCAATAACCTCAACCCACGTGAAAAAACCTCCGGCCTCCAAACCAAAGAAAGTTCCACCCACGCGCGCAGTTCGAATAAAAAAAGTAAAAATTCATATTTTGAACTCCCCCAATCGGCTACCGAATTACACGCCACGCCTCCGCGTCTGATTGGTGAACAGTAGCTGGATTAAATTTTCCCTGCGTACGCGCATAATCAATGTGTCTGATAGATAATGTATTGGAGGTTTAAATAGTTATACTAAGAATAAATATTGAGTTGAGATATTCTTTTTAATGACTTAGGTTTTGTTTTTCTCTTAGCCTAAGGTTGCCAATGAAACTGTTTACAATCACACTAATATTATAAAGGCGAAAGTTTGTGTGTAGGTGTAAGTGTGCGTAGGAATTTAAATGTGTATGTTATTTCTTCACAACGCAACTTCTAAACCGATTTGGCTGAAATTTGTAATAGTGATAGTTTATATGAAATTTGTAATAGTGTACTCATAGGCTACTTTTAACGCGGAAAATCCATGGTTCCATTAGGTAAATAGAAAATGGCGTTTCTTGATCCAAGTCGTTTCTTGATTCAATAAAACTGTTTTTTATGCTCAGTTTAAATATTTTGGAATTGATGAAAATTATTATTTCTGGGTTAAATTAAGTGTAGTACTTACATGAATATAAATGAACTAAGTATTATGGATAATACCTATTACGTATGAAAAAGGCGCCCCATATTTTTCTAATTTTTTTTTGTGCAATGAAAAACCTATCAAAAGCATCCATCATCGATTATAGCACTGACATCTTGAGATAATGCCCTCAAGGTGCACCCATGTTTTAATTATGTAGATACGTACAGACATTATGTTTGGTCACGAACTCTTGTAATACAATACGACCTCCTTTGAGACGAGGGGCCCTTAACTCTTCTTTAATTGCTATTTTGATTGCTCAATCCCTTTTTAGTATGCGAAATAAAGTTGTGTATGTCTTCATCAACATTGTTGTTATCGTATTGGAATTCAAATAGCGTCTTTAACTCTATAAAATGACTGTTGTCTATTGAGGTCTATTAGATGGCGTCTTTACAAATATACTTTGTCAAGTCAACATCTCGGAATGATGTTTCGATTTCTCTTCCCCCGTATCTAGGAACGCTGAATTTTTTTTTTGAATATTTACCTACCTACAGTCAACAAAAGAATAATATGGTTAGCAGGCCAAGTGTTATTATTTATCCATAAACGTAAAGTCGAATGAATTCACAAGTAGCTATCTAAATACCCGAAATTCTTACGACTACGAAATACTTACGACTTACGAAAAAGTGTTTGAGATGTCCCTCTTCAAAAAATCACACTTTGCCACTGTTAAGTAGATACTGTAATCTATAGGTACTGTAAGATGCTATAGACAGATTTATCCAAACGAGCATTTCTTAGTTAATTGATTTAAGCGAAATTAAGTTTAACTTAATCTTATAAACTACGCTTTTTCTTACGCTACACTCGAAAAAATATCTCACAGTTTTTCCGTTGGTCTGCGCTGACCCTAACGGGCATGTGCGTCAAATTTTCCATTTCCATTTCCAAACCGACCAATCCCGTGTTATAAATACGAATGAGTCGAACGAGAGCTGTTATTAACAGTAGCTTGATTTCTCCTGCCGCTTTGATTGGCCGCCGCGTAAACCGGTAGCCGACTCCCACACATTACCCACTGTACCTATACCTACACACACATAAACACACACGTATGTTATGTGCTGCCACGTGCGTGTTTGCGTAAGGTGTGCGTGTACCTTTAGGGCGTATATAGAAGTTAGGGTTGGTAACTTCAATATAATTTTGTGCCAATTTTAATATTTAAATTGTAGAAAAATGGAAATGTTTCGATGTAATTACTTACGACGTGTTTGATTTACTTGTAATAATATATTGTTGTGCATTTAAATTAAAAAAAAAGATCTCTACGGTCTACCAAACTGTCTGTAGGAAGCTATATTCCTTTGAAAGCTGAATAATTAGATAGATACTTGGTAAGCCGTCAGGCTCAGATCAGTTTATATACCTAAGTTATCTACTTGACTTCGTAATCAACCTGCATAAATGCAACAAATTTGCTTTTCGAACTTGGCGGCTGAGTTTTAACATTTCATAAAAAAATATCTACCTAGCTGTAAATTACTTAGGCCAATGAGAAAAATAAAGAATTTCATTTTCATCAGATCTAAACCTATCATCATCTATCTAGTTATCTACCTAACATATTAGTTACTTACCTAGGTTATTAGTTATTAGGAAAATTGAAAAAAAAACGCACCTACCCAAATTATGACTCTTTAACCTTTTTAAGCTTTTCTTACCCCAATATCACTTTTTAAGCTACCTACTTAGTATTTTCAATTGAAATATTGATTTGTGATCCCCTTACAATTCATTGAAGTCAGTTAGTTTAGAGTCATACATATATTTTCGACACAAATTACTCGAATTATTCTTAAAAAGTGTAACCTAAGTAGGTAGGGGACAGACAAAATTACTATCTAGGTAATTAAAACTGTAGCTATCTTTAGTAATAAGGAATGCATCACGGTTAAAAGTCGTTATAGCATTTATATACCTATCTCGGTAAAACATAAGCAATCAGGCGTACAGAGGGAGGCACTGCGCCGGAGGCGATACGAAGCGTCCAATATATCAGCCGACGCTACGATCCTCAGCACAGAGGTAGAATGGAGTAGACATTGTTCCTATACCTTTTTATTTTTCAAACTAGAAATATGTGGCCAAGATGTTTGGCGGTAAAATCTGGTGTATTGCATGCTAACACCTAGGCGTTATTATATATGTACTATCTGAAAATCAGTATACTTTTAATGCGTATACAATTCTGAACACGACGATGCGACGCGACTTTAAAGTTTAAGTGCGAAGTTTGGCTAGGTCCGAATTTATACTTCTTATATTTAAATCCATGTATGGAGGTAGCTTTTCTTAATATATGTTTAGGGCCGATTTTTCGATCGCTAGATAGACTATCTGAGGAATAAATTTGAAACATATGCCGTACAAAATCTGTCAAAACGTCATTATTATTCCTTTGCTAACTTTTATCTGGCCATTGAAAAATCAGCCCTAAATCGAGTAGAATACGAGTATGAGTGACACTTAGTCTTCAGACAAAGTTTGGGTTATAAATAGAAAAAGTAATTAAAAGTCACAAAAAGTGTACATGTTTTGAAGAATTTACATAAAGCAAGTGGCAAAGGTCTATAATTTTTTTTTAATCATAATTAAATATTACCGATTGAGTATGTAGATGTTTGTTATTGCTATGTAATGGGACACTGGTAAAATTCATAATGAAAATCTTCTTGCAGTTAAAACAAAAGTACGAGTTAAATATTATAATTATGCTATGATTGTGTGCCAGCAAAATGTGGGAAAATAATTCTAAAAAATTTTTGTAAAATAAATTTCATTCGACTCCACGGGCAGCGCTGTTCCGCCGCGCGCATACCGTTCCTGTGGGAACGCTTGGGACATAAACTGTTTCGTTATTTCTGCTCACTCGCTCATTTGTATATTATAATTTGGCCGCTTAGAACCTGTTCGGATTTAAATTGCTATTACGCGGGTATTATGTGCTTTGAATAATGATATGTTCCAGTGATCCACTTTGGTGAAAAAGTTGCGAACTTACCTACGAGTATATTTGAGTTTGAACTGTTTTGAGGAAATATTTAGTCAGTAGTTTGTATTAGAGTATGCATGTGGAGGGACGAAGAAGAAGATAAAAATCAAAGAAGAGATGGATGGATTGCATGAAAGAGGGTATAATATAAGAAAAGTGTGAAACGAGTGGATTGCACTTTCACAGTTGCTATGAATGATTGGTTATGGAAGAGGATGGGTAAAGGGTGAAGAAGAGGAAAATTTAGTCGGTATTGTGTATTGAAGAACTTATGCTTGTAAAGAGATGAAGACCAAGGAAGAGATGGATGGATTGCATGAAAGAGGAAATGTGTGGAAAACGAGTGGATTTCAGATTAACAGCTGATATGAGTGAATAGAAGAAAGGATGGGTAAAGGGTGAGGAATAGGAAGATTTAGTCGGAATTGTGTATTGGAAGACTTATGCATGTAAAGAGATGAAGAATAAGATTAAGACCAAAGAAGTGTTGGATGGATTGTATGGAAGAAGAAATGCGTGTGAAAGAAATGGATTGCATGTTGACTGCTGATAGGAAAGAATGGAAGAGGAAGGAAGGGTAAGGGATGACGAGGAGGAAGATTTAGACGGTATTGTGTATTCGAGAACTTATGCATGTAGAAAGTGAAACTTACGAGGGCAGTGAGAAGGTTATTAACTTATTACAAACGACATGACGCCTGGTTCGAGAAAAGTAAGGGTTTAAGTAAGGGTTGCCCTTCCAATTGCCGACTACGATCAAGGTTGTTAACGCAATTAGTCATACTTACTTAGGTACCTAGTACATATCTACATTTTAAGGTCTTTCGGGCTTCCATAAAGCAAAAATCATTCTTTATTGCCGTGGATTTATTCACAACCGGGGTAATTATAAAACCATGATTCAGCTCATGCCGAGCATTCTCTTGATTTAAAGGACAAGCCATACAATAGCTCGCGTCCCTTTCTAGCGTTCCGAGATTTTTATCGGCGAGAAAGAGATGCAGAAGATCGGTTATTCATTGTTCGTACAAAATGTCAAACAGAATGATAAACATAATTCCGTGTTGAAATACCGAGACATGCGCGGTGTGCTATGGATTTGATTTTTTCGTCGAACATTTTTTTTAGTTGGCCCATAACCTATTAGGTTTATTGGCCTTGTCAGTGCAATAGTAGCAAATGGTTGCAGCAACTTCAGAAGTCCTAAAGAATACTTCCTTAATGGGTGTTCTAAGGATCAAAAGAAAGCCTCCATAAAGCTATAAAATTGCATCTTGCTGTAAATCTTGCTGGCTATGCAAGCAATTAAAAATACAATGGGTTTATTACTTGTCTTAGGAACACTTACCCGTTAGATATTGCCAAAAGCTTCTGCACAATTTTTAGTTTGGTACGAGCCTATTCTTCAGCTTTCTAACCTTATTCTTATGGAACTGTAATAAAATAATGAATCAGTTATGTATTAATATGCAACTGCATCGTAAGGAGGGTCATTTTAATTCGAGTGCTGATTTTTGATATGAGGCTTGGCGAGTACAAAAGTTGTTAGTTAATATAAACAACTACAGGCCGAGAGCGATTTGGTATTTTTATATGACCCGGTATATTGAAAGACTAGATGATCCGACAAACGTTGTTTTGCCGTTTAGGGATATAAAAAATAGATTATGACCTACTCCCAGACCTACCGAACATACTCAGAAAATTTTATAACGATCGGTCAAGCCGTTTCGGAGGAGTTTAGTAACAAAAATTTGCATATTAGAGATTTAAGTAGTTATTTTATTTGGGAGCCAAATTTTATTTTAACCAGTTTTCAATGTCACCGTTTTCGCATCGAAGCTCACTGGCGTATTTAAAAAAATACACACTTATGACAAAATAAACTCTCAAGCAATCAACTAACAATAAACGCACCAACATTTAGCATTGCACAAATAAGGCGGCGCACACACTGACAGGCCAAGTGGCAAGGTTTGTTCGAAGTTCGAATTCCAAGAAAGCGAACGCCGAAAGCCGAATGGACTCACGCTGACTCGGCACTCGGCGTCGTGAAAGACGAACAATGCTCACAAAGCGCGGTAATAGACCGTATTAGATGCGCGCATAAAGGCATTGACACAATAACTTGATAAATACTGCCTTTGAACGAGACGCGTGTAAATCGTCCTTTATGAAAGTTGCTTTGTTCTCTTTTTAATCGAGTGATGTTTTTAAGCGAGCTTTGATTTGACAGATTCTTACTTTATTTCATCACTATAAAACATATCAATACCTAATTTTCGTTTGAACTATTTTTGAAATGTGTTTTTTTCATAGACATAAATAATATCATACTCTAGACAGGGCGGAAGGCGCGAAAAAATGCCGCTAGTTTATCGGTGCCAATAAATGCTTATTTTGGCACCAACATTAAGGCCATGCAGTAGGTCGCTCAGCAGTCACTTAAAGAATTTTGGCGGATGGCGCTACTGTTTGCTTGATACGAAAAACGTTAACGTAAATGGTTCGGATGCCCATATTATCATGAGGTTTCTTTTCGGTGTTAAATATATTTTTCGGTTTTAAATATATTTTTAATACATCGCAAACGTAGAAAAATATCAATAATAGAAGGTAATACTGAACATACTATAATTATTATTGGATTCATATTACGTAGATTATTCACTTCAGGTAGGTTTCGCTTTTGTTCTGAAAAATAAATCCTTAAAAATTAATTGCCAACAAAAAGTATTTATTCGTTCGACTTATGAATACGAACAAATTAGCATTAACGATTCACGTTTAGACGAAAAGTGATAAATTTTAATTACCTTCTCGATATTCGCACATGTGAAAGAGGCTTAATAGCTATTTTACAACTCTTGATACTTGCATGATGCATCGATAGTTCAGTGAATATAAATGTTAAGTTTGATAGATTTTCTAAATTTACTACTCCCTTTGAAACTTTGCAATGTATGAATAATTGAACCCATTTAAGACACAAATCCATTGCTGCGTATCTACTTGATGTAATATTTTTTTCTATAAGAATCTTTAATGTTTCTTTTTTAATCTCTTCTGCAAGATACATAAGGAGTATGATTGAACGATTTATCTATGGTTGATTTGATGCAAATTAGTGATGCCATAAAGCTTCTTGTACCTACTTATTGCGTGTAAGCGTTGTGCTATCTAGGTGCGTGAAATATATTATTTGGAAAGATATTATTGTGTTACTTATGTATTTACATTTATTTAATCCTAAAATTCGTAGTTGATATTAAAGCTGCGCCTAAGAAAGCAGTTTACATGGTTATACTAGGGACAGTAACTACTGAAAAAAAATTAAAACATAAACCCTATCGAGTAATAAAAATAAAAAATTATTTAGGTGCGGAATACCAGATTGTCCATATTTTTCTAAAGTTTTATTGTGGATTAAAGTGAATGTTGTCAATTTTATTTTGATAACAAGCTGAGTCGAATGCAGCATAGCCTTGCGCAGCAATTGAATGGCATCTTTAGATCTTAACAAGATGTGACCTATCCATTACTGGTTAAGTATTAAACTCATAACTGGCTCTCAAAGTAAAACAAGTAGTGTAAAGCAGTTTAAGCTCTTAAAGTTTACTGTCAGTTGGGTATAGGTTACAATGTTGTGACTTGTTAACAATCGTGTGCTTACGTTTGTGGAATTTTGCGTAATTAACTTTAAAGTGGCAGTTTTTGTGGAGATCATTTTAGGGTTATATTATTCTGTGTTCCGTAAGCACTTGCGTCTGGTATATAACCTGGTACTTAGGTACTTACATTGTTTTTAATGTGTCTGATGCCTAAGTCAACAATTCTTTGCATAACATCGTTTCATTTAAAAGTAGGTGCACTTAAAAACGTTTGTGGTGAACGTTACTTTAAGGTTTTAGGTCTCTAAGTTAATCTAAAATCTATTACCTACCTATTACTACTTATCTAATACTGCAGTATACTAGCGGCGGTCCGCGTCTCCACCCGCGTGAATTTCGGTTTTTCACAACCCCCGCGGGTACCATGGATCTTTTCTGGATAAAACGTAGCCTATCTGTTAGTCCAGATTATACGCTATGTATATTCCAAATTTCAACCAAATTAGTTCAGCAGTTTTTGTGTGGAAGAGTAACAAACATCCAGTCATACAAAATTCCATGTTTATATTATATGTAGGAGAAAGGATTTTAAGAGCTATTCCATCTATAAGTACGTAACCTACTATCATCCGATATGAACGAGAAGTCGACATAATTCTCAAAGGTAACAAATAATCTCATGACGTACTTTGGTAAGCTTACTAGTAAGTACCTATACCTAAACTATTCCCCAAATCTGTTGATGATAACAATAGCTCTATCATGATCCCTTAGTAATTAGTATAAACTAATGGGGCTAGCGGACTGAGATAAACCCCAGGCTTAAAGACGTGATTTATATGGTAGGAGACGGTTTAAGGCGCTCTCCGAAGCATAGAGGGAAGGAAGGGGCAAAATTTGATCACCTATTCAATTTTCAATAATCAACATAATCAGTTGAGCTGCGTTGTCGGAACTGGGCCACATCTCCCCAGTATCCCGTAGCAAAAAGAGTAGGTGCTGATGTGGTGAGGTGTTTAGTATTCAAAAAGCGAAACGTTTCTGGTTGCACAGTACTGTTGTTCATCAAATATGAAGAGATGTCAACACTGTGTTTGTGCGTCATCAGCTGACAGGCTATTTTGTAAAGACATTTTTGTGGTTCGAAAATTGAGTTTTGTGTTTGTCTGATTTGATGCAATAAGAAATCGAAATTCATGCTGTTGAATTAGGTACTTACGACAGTGATAAGAGCTTTTCCTAAGTACTAAAATGCCAATGATACCAAAGTATTAAAAAAACTTTGAGACAATTGTAGGTAGGTACTAAAAATGGATCTGAGTTACGACAGATAGAAAGAGATGAAAACTTACGGTCACATCGTTACTCACTTATTTAAAATGTATTTCTAACTCGATCTTGGGAACAGCCATAAACATATCATTTCAGTGAATTGTTGAAAATCTTTAGTTTGCACCTTCAGCTGAAGGGAGGTAGATATTATGTACCTCCTCGATATCGATACTTTCTTCATATGAGACCAGTTGTGTGCAGCTGCTGTGTTTTTAAAAGCTGTTTTTCAAGTGTTCAAAAAGTGGATTCAAGAAATTATTTTGGTTAAATTTGATATTTCACAAAATATCGAGTTAAATAAAAATCCGCAGAACAAAAGTTTTTAGTTTTAATTATAGAAACAACAAAGCTGAGAGCTTTTTGGTATTTTTTATTTAACCCTGTTTACACAGTAGACACATCACGAGTAAGACCGAGATGAATGATGAATCGAATCTCACGTTCGCACTATCGAGATACAAAACATCTAGGTACGGAATACTCACAGTTATGCGTCACCCGGTATCGTCTGGAGAGGTGAGAGGTCTGAGGTGTGTCGGTGGTCGCCTGCGCCTCACTGACTCAATGTGCCCATTAATTACGAGCTAAGAGAAAGGGATCTACAGGTGCGGCTGATGATTTGGTACAGTCTGTTAAATACCTAATTCAGTTTACTTTGATAATTTTGAGGAAATTCAAAAATCGCAATCGGGCAACATAATAATACCTGTTTCTGTAGAACGTCGAACCTTGTTTGATACTTGATTATTACTTCATTTCTGTTTTTGTCAGTACATATTAATAATATTACATTAGCAAGCTGAAATGGCAGTGGGCAGGTCACGCGTGTCGCAGGGGCGATGGCCGGTGGAGCCGAAAAGTCCTGGAGTGGAGACCGCGTACAAGTAAGCGTAGCGTGGGGCGTCCTCCAGCTCGTTGGACCGACGACATTAAGCGGGTGGCGGGAAGCGGCTGGATGAGGAAGGCTGAGGACAGGGTGTGGTGGCGCTCACTTGGGAAGGCCTATGTTCAACAGTGGACGTCCGCAGGCTGAAATGATGATGATGATGATGATGATTAATAATATTATGAATAGTATATTCAAAGTTAATAGTAATGATTGAATGTATATAAATAAGTAAACAATAAAAATAAAAGTAACATTGTGTGGTTTTATAAAATAACGAAACATGAGAAACTTTGCGACTCACGGGCGCCATAAATCTGATTTGGAGTTAAAAGAAAAGGAAATTTTGCAGAAAAAAATATAAAGAGGGGAAAAAAAAGAAATTTGAATTTTTGAGTGTATTTTGTAAGAAAAATTAGCAAGTAAATTTTTTATGCAAAGTATCAAAATTATTCGATCCATCAATAATTATTTTACAGTGTTGCTCTATACAACTACCCTTTAATTTACGTAGGTAAACTGACTTACATAACAGACTATACCTACGAGTAAAACAAACGTGATTAAGAAATCAATTTATGCTGTTTAAAAAAAAATCGTTCAAAAATAGAGATAACACAGCATTTTGATTTTAGATAGCAAAAGCCGTAGTCATATGACATATTTACGATCTTCACAGAAAGCTGTCGGTTGCTCAAATGAAATGTGTTTAAAAAAATGTATGAGAATGGTGCAAATTCTCCCGTGCAAAATCTTTACTGAACTAATTGGACGCATCTTAAAATAGTGCTCCTTTTTAAAAAAATGCCTTACATGGAAAAAGATATCTCTAGTTTTAGACGCGTGAGCTTTTGCACAAAAGAATGGATACCAATAAACTAAAGAACAGTGAATAGAGATTTTCTAGACAAGCGCGATCCAACCTAAACCTCATCCTTGTTTTCCATCAGGCATGATTGTTGTCAAGTACAAGTCTATCTACTAGGCGCACAAGTCACTTGATATATTTAGCGATCGAATATGTCAATCTAATACAATTTTTCAATTTCATTACATTCGGTTTCTGTAACGATCATCGCTAAATCAATATATGGGTCATTCTGCAGGGCTTAAGATTAGTTAAACATAAGACATTTGGATAAATTTATAAAATACCTTAATACTTAATAGGAAGCTTTTACCTATCATATTTGTGTACTTAACTTAAAACTATCACAATGTAACGAAGAACCTCAGTTTTGATTTAACTATAATTTTACATATAAGTAAGTACAGTACCTACTAGCGATGGACACCTAATTATTTATTGTAAGAAGATGCACGGTAACATTATTTATTCACTACGGAATTCTACAACATGAATTAACCCATGACGATATTTAATTCGAAGAAATAAATTTACCAATTAGATTTAACAAATTAATATTCGTTTCTAATTAATACAACACCTGTACCGCGAACGGTTATGAATCAAAGAGTCAATAGTTCGTAAGCTTGCTCATATGAATCATAACTAAAAGCTACGTAAGTTAAAATAACGAAATTCGAAGTTAATGCCAGTTCTGAATCACGCAAAAGATCCGTAAAACAAATGACACGGATAGATCAAAACTAGATATGATATTATTTTTCGGCGTTCGTCTCTACGACCGCAAAGATTCATAGGTCAACTCATATCGTTTTTGTTTATGAGGAAAATTTTGCTTCGCAGTATGTGGTCCGATACCTATTGTTACGTTAATAAATTATTGAATTCCCAATACATTTTGAAGATGCCGATTGCTGAATAATGACTAACTGGTTAAAGTCAGTCTTGGATTCGTACTTATTTATTTTCATATTTGGCATATCGTTTAATCATGGATATATCTGATTACGCTAAAGTATTTAATTGATAAGTGTAAAACTCTATTATCACCTAAAGCAAATTTTGCTACCAAAGTGCGGATAGGAAGACTTCATACACAGGCATGCAGTAACATACTATATTTTCCTACACTATTAAAAGCAAACACATA
The DNA here is from genome assembly GCA_036785405.1 of Coenonympha arcania. Classification (NCBI taxonomy): domain Eukaryota; kingdom Metazoa; phylum Arthropoda; class Insecta; order Lepidoptera; family Nymphalidae; genus Coenonympha; species Coenonympha arcania. Next base: position 10,425,265 of record CM072072.1, read on the forward strand.
ATATACTCATAATATAAAGTCAGAACTTTTCCCTGGCTACAAACACCAGATCCATGAATGTAAGTTAGTTTTAACCACTAAGCACTGAGTATAAAAATCCTCTTACTACTATTAGTGATATTGAAGAAGTATCTATCGGTAGGTAAATTGGTGACATCAGTTTTCGATAGATCGAGTAGATTAGATACACCAGTATCGTTAAGCCATAATGCCTTTAAATTTTCAAGATTTATTTGAACATGAATGTTGAGTTAACAGCTATTGTTACCTTAGAATGACGATAATTTCTTCAAGATGAGCAGTAAATTTAAGATAAACGCGGGCCCATCTCTCATACCATAAGAGGCATTTATTTTGCTACTAAAGAGGTAACTTCGTGACTATCAGATGTTTATCAAAAAGTACCGGCGGACTGTAACCCTAAATGGTAGCTAAAATGTCGAAATCTCTACGGAGGAGCTTCTTTTGCGTGCCATCGTTTCGTGATACCACCATAATGCATAGCTTTTATCGTATTTGTAATGTCAGCAAAAAATACCTCCTCAGACAATGTTATGATGTAAATTCACATGATCATGCTCGTACCTACATCAGTCGTATGGAAAAAAATTAAGGTTTTATATCTTATGTGTACTTACGTACAGCAGTAGACAGATATGTGCAGTGCACATAATTATAATAATTTGCTTCATTGTGCAAATCCATGACGATTCGTAAAAATTAACATATGTCATAACAATTAAATATTTACGGCTACTTTTATACACGGAAAATTGTTTTGTAATAGTTATGCTTTAGGATTATACTCATGTACCTACTTCATACTTAAAATATTGGGAGTAATTACTGTCTCGATTGTTTCACCTGATTGACCTGAGTAAAGTTCCCGTATCAAGTTTTAGTTAAAGTGAATATTGAATGGCCATGGAGTAACGCATACCTAAGCTATTCGATAAGGTGGTTTAGTAACTCGATAGTGAGACGTGACGGTAAATTCATCTCAGTCTTTGTCAATCTGCTGTCTAGTTCCGTGATAAAGACGTTCTCTAGTCTAGTCGGGGACCGAGGTTCGATTTGAAGTTAAAACTACTTGCTTGTGAGTGAAGGGAACCAGATTTGTCCATGGTCTCAAAGATATTTTAATCTTCCAATCCACGCATGGCTTTGGAATGAATTCCAAATCTTGCTCATTCTGAGGAAGACCCGTGCCCAGTTGAGGGTCAAAAATCATAACTTGACAACAAAATTACGCGGAACTATATGAACTGGAAACCGCAATCCGTGGCTAATAACAGAAGCCGGGCAAACGGTAATTTAGCGGGTGCAAGCGCCGCGCCTGTGCCGAAATAAGCGATATCGTGAGCGGATCGCACGCACGGTAGCCCCGAGCACCCGCGGCTTTCCCACCGAGCACTGCGCTGTAATCGGTGCCATTTTAATGCTTGTACCCGTAATTATACTTAGTACTCGAGGTAGAATAGTGGTAGCTAGCGAGAAAAGCCAAGTGAATGCGAATTATGAAATATTAGCGCTCGCCGCCGTCGACACGCATTGCAAATTGGAATGTCTTCAACAGAAAAATAAGTAGACGTTTGTAGAGTTAATTTTCGTAGTTAACTATGAAAAAGCTCGACTGAGTAGTACCTACGAAATTTGGCGGTAACTAGTGTTTTTTAGAAAATTGGAAAAATACTATTTATTAACTAAAATCTTATACTGAAGAAAAATCCAGACTGACATACTGATTCATCATTAATTATCGCAAACCTTTGCATTTAGAAAACTGAAATTTGCACTGAGAATCTATTTTAGAAATAATTTTAAAGTAAACACGAGCGAATGCGATTGAGAAAACACTCACTGACTCATCGCCACTTAGTCCAAATCTTTTGACCGAACTGAAAATTTGTCTAGAGGTTTCCTTTATGATTCACACGGTATCAGGATCAATCGAGCAAAGCAGGAGTCATGGGCTAGTTAGATAATAAACCATCGTAGATGATCAAGCAAAAATTGCTGTCCAAATTCCCGCTTTCAAATCCGAGAATCAACGAAATCACGTTGTCCTTTTAGCAATGTGTATTGACGTAGCTCCGTGAGCCAGTGCATTATAATTTCAATGGTGCGATACACCAGCCTACCGTCTCGCTACCTGTCCATTGAGCGCACATGGAGGGGGCTACGCGCCTTCCGCGTAAGCGTAACGTTATCAGTAGTTTCCGCACCCTCTCGCCGGCGCAGTTGCCAAACGCACCCGCTCTACGTCGCACGTCTATCGTGACACATCTAGGCACCGGCTCTCCGTGTATTTTGACGCCTCTGTAATAGACCCACTGAAATCTCTACTCTGTGTTTATATAGTTCTTAGTTCAGTGAAAGTGTTGAACATTACCAGTTCATATCGTGTAAGGTGCGTATTATAGTGTAATTTATTACAGTGAAATCGAAATTTTAATAATCGTATTTATGGCTAGTTAAAATATAAGTGTTAATTATGATATGTTCGTGAATATAATGCTCGTAAAAACACGCGTTAACAGTTAACACCATCTTATGAGCAACATTGCGTTAATAGTTATTACCTATATTTATATGTAAGCGGTTCGATGTAAGAAACTAATAACCTATAATGATGAGCTATGCGCATACAGTTTATTTTATACCTACTTAGATTTCTTAATGTAGATGTCATGTAAAATGATACCATGATAAAAATACCAGGTTTACACTTTACCCAAGACCTTCCTGCATCATTAATCAAGTTGCCACAAATTCACTTAACATCGAAAATTCAGTATTGCTTGCCTGGGAATCGAACCCTGGACTTACGTCCAAAAGGCTGAACTCTTAAGAACTGGGACCTTAACCATATTATTACATGCAACCGATTCAATTAATTCCGAACGAAATTCAAAAAATGTATGGGAATGATAGTAGTCTGCACGGAAGTCACGTGACCTATTTAACGATCATTCACATACGGTTTTTTTTTAATTTGGTTCCATTCCCTTCCAACTATCGAAATCCTATGGCTACAGCTACTGGTCTTTATTTTTGCTCAAACATTTTTCAAACAAATGAGAAATCAGTGTTATCAATGCCCGTCTGCTACAGCATTCTGAACTCCATATCACACAAATAAAGTTTACATTCGTGTACGTGCGTTGCTGATAAGCGTTATCGTCCCCAGGCGCACCAGCCCCGCCCGCAGCGAGCGCCGTAGCCCATACAAAATGTTCGCCGTGATGCAAATCGACGAGGACCACTCCAGGGACTTCCGGCGCAAGCTGCGCCCCAAGTGCGAGTTCGTCTGCAAGTATTGCCAACGTCGGTTCACCAAGTCCTACAACCTGATGATACACGAGCGCACGCACAAGAGCCCCGAGCTCTCCTACAGCTGCGAGGTGTGCGGGAAGAGCTTCAAAAGGCAGGACAATTTGCGTCAGCACAGGTCAGTGCGAATTTTGTTCATCATCATCAACGACGCTACAGCCCTTTGTGGTCCCGGGGTTTTTCTTTTATGACCACCCAGAAATAGGAGCCTTGAAAAGAGTAAGGGAAAGACTGAATGCTAAAGAGTCTTAACCTCAAGAGTTTAAAGCTCTGTCGACTGACCCTTAGGGGGGATGAGTAGGAGAGGGTGATGGATAAAGGGTTTTCCTAGTTCATTTACTTCTTCTTGAGGCTACAATTCCCATTACAAAACATGTATTTCAGTAATTATAACAGCAAAATTGAGTTCAAAATTTCATAACTAAAAAATTTATCTTAAAAACTATTACGTGTCGAAAGATTTGGCTTGGGAGGGGGAAAAAATCCCCTTTTTTCTTCCCAACCCCTTCCCCTTTTGCTTCTCTCCGCGACGAAACGACTATATCATAGAATCGTTTGGCAGGACCAGGAGTAGGTCCTGCCAAACGATTCTAAATTTTAACCGATTCTTCCATCGGTCTCTGTCCATAGCATTCGTATCCCATTTTTTTATTCCTACGGCTTTTACATCCTGCTTCACTCCTTCCAGCCAACGAAGCTTTGGCCGACCAACATTTCGACGGCCGTCTAGGTGTGAGATCAGTAGTTTTTTGGTGGCCTCTAGTCACTCATGCGTTGTACATTGTACATGTCCAGCCCACTGCGATCTTATGTGCTGGACAATGTTGGGTTGGTTTTTGATGCATAAAAGAGCGCTAATTCGCCAACAAACTGTTAAACAATTTTTTTTTAATTTTTTATTCTATACAAGTTAGTATACTTGACTGCGATCTCACCTGATGGTAACTGATGATGCAGTCTAAGATGTTATCGTACTAACTTGGAAGGGGAAGTAAATTTACCCCAACGGTTTCTACACAGCATCGCACCGGAACGCTAAATCGCTTGGCGGTGCGTCTTTGCTGGTAGGGTGGTAACTAGCCACGGCCGAAGCCTCCCACCAGACCAGACCTGAGCCAATTTAGAAATTATAAAATCTCAAAGTGGCCCGTAGCGGGAATCGAACCCGCAACCTCCTACTCGAATCCGAGCGCGCCGCCACTGCGCCCTAGGGAGGTCGTCAAATAATCAATATGCGTCAGGGAGGAGTTTGGCGTGATATTCGTTTTTAAGAAACAATTGCGCATTTATTGAAATAAATAAATAAATAAATAAAAAAACATACAACGTGTAACAAACCGTTGAAATAATATTGAAGCGTACATATTATGTGTGCTTGATAACGAATCACCTTGTAATTTTTTTTTACATGATAACGGCTCACTCTGTAAAAATATTGTTACAGGGTGATCCGTTATCAAGAAGGTACACTTATGTACCCTTCAATATTATTTCAACTTTTCGTTACACGATGTATTTAGAAATCATATATGATATAATCAAACATGTATGTATGTCAATAAGTATGAAAAGGATAGCTTATCGCTTAAAGGAACAGATTTCTTACAACTGAGAGCAGCAGCTACTCTGGGTCAATTTACGCTGTGGCGGAATAGAACGCAATTTTCCGTATTTCACGGACGTTCATAATCATAAATTAATTCATAACTTAATTGTTTCATACTCGTAGTTACTATGGCTTGTAGGGACTGGCAAGTCATTAACGTATTCAGATTAACGGCCTACAAGCCGTATTTAGGTGATATTGAATGATGTTTTATGCAAAAACTAAAAAGACAATTACTTTCAAATTTACACGTCATGTATTTTGGGTCTTTAATCTAAAATCGCTTAGAAGCAGAAACACGATTGGATAAAATGTTCTCGATAGAAAGTTCTCCCAAAAGTTGCTCCAAAATCTCAGTTTTTCTAGTTTTTATCGGACACTACATTGGATGTAATTGTAATTTTTGTTTTAAAGTGTCGGTAATAATAATATCCAAAAACGCTAAGAAATAGATTTTTGATAACCAGCTTAGTTTTTAAGAAATTAGGTAAAAGGTCGTTTTTCTGTTATATTCTTCCGCGACGTTGCATGTCGCACCTAAAAAATCTCCGTGAGAGTGAGCAAGACAAAAATAAATTCAATAAATCCCCTTAACAAATTGTCGTAGAAAAATCCACGCTCTCGAGGTATTGCGTAACATGCACACCGACCCACATAGGCTGTGGTTGCGGCACGGGACACAAGGCCGTGGTCACACTGGTCGGCGTGGATTAGGGTCCAGTCCGTCACGGGGGCATTGAGGCGTGATACACTGAGACGTCAGTCCTCAGCTACTACTGTTACAGTGGTGACCGCAGCTCGCCCAATGGAGACACAGAAATGCTCAGAAGCTTCATAACTTAGGTATAAGGAAACCTACGTTATAGGTTCTTATAGTTACACTTGTTCAGCACACTTATCACACTTATATCACAAAGGCGAAAGGTTGTGTGTAACTGTGTGTGTCTGTAACTGTCTGTGTATGTTTATTACGCCTTCACGTCGCAACTACTAAACCGATTTGACTTAAATTTGGAATGGAAATAGATTATACCCAGGATTAAAACATAGGCTAGGAAAAATTTATGATTCCCACGGGGATCGTGGAAAACCGAAATTTAGCCGGATCTGCTAGTACCTACTTAGTTCAATATAACTGCAGATTTCATATAAAACATATCGGTCATGTATACAGCTGAACAAAATTTTTGTTTGTATTTTGGGGTCTGGCAAATAATTTCTGGAAAATTTCCTTGTCATAAACCAAAAAAAAATTGGTTGTCTGTAAAGTCGGTTTACTGACGAAAGTTGAACGTGACAACTCTCGCTTGCACTACAAGCCTTACATGGAACGCCTCAGAACGAGGTAACGCCGGTAACGCCGGATGAGTCATGTTTTTTTGTGCGTGCAGCCGGCTCTATCGATTTATAAAACGTTGTCACGTCAAAAACAGAATTATCACGCAGAAACGAGTGGAGGACGGATACTAGTATTGTTTGCTTAAAGGTGTAGATGAGTTATTTTGATAAAACTAACTTTCCGCAGAGTTATTTTTCAATGGGGAAAACTGTACCTATATTGTGCAGTCCGACATATTTTTTATTACCATTTTTTTATATTTTCGTTTGCATTTAAACGACTTGATTGATATTGACAAGGAGCTTAATAATCATTTTAATTACCATTTTCCTGTACCTACCGAAATTACTTTGCACATCTTTATAACTGCAATAAACTTTAAAATGGTAGGTACCTACTACCAAATCCAAGATAAATTCTAATATTGGGGTCCGATTTAGACTTTTTAATCAGAAAGAGGTATTAAATACAAGTGGTCCTTGCAATTAAACGTGAGTGATTATTATTTTATCTTAACTAATGCGAGTGAGTTTATATTGTGCAGTTTTTTATCTGCTTTCAATGTTCATTAATGTAAGACATAAAAAATTTAAGATACAGCGTATTACAGATGCTTTTGTTACTTAAGTATTTATTTTATAACAAAAGCACTGTGTGTTTGGTTTTTAGGCTCTTTTAAATTTATTGAGTTAATATCGAAAGAGTTCTTAAAGAGTTTAAGTAAATAAAAACTGCATAAGTAGGTACCACACCAGAAACTAAAGAAATGCTTACAGTAGCTACAAATAACTTATAATTAAAAACAAACGTTACAAAAATGATCATTAAAGTTGCTCGTCTGGGCGGCATAACAGACTTATATTAAACGAATCAAGGCTCAGCGGATTCAACTAACTTTAACAGAAACATAAACGTTAAACGGTCTAACCGTTTAACGTTTATGTTTCTGTTAAAGTTATTATCATTAACATACGCGTAATCGTTAAACGGTTAGGTATAATATACACATGTATGTATGTTAACGTCAATTGATTCAACTAACATTAACAAAACGGTTATATACGTGTATGTTAACGTTAGTTGAAACAATCAGGCGATATTGTAGTTCAAATACATAATGCATTTTCTTGAAATCTGTTAAAAACCTAGGTTTACGGGTTTCCAACATAATAAAAGGGAGTCAATACTTGCATTATTCCACGCAACATCTCCAATTATCAAAGATGTGAGTCGTGTTAACGTCTGTGACAGATGTCGCCCACAGATAAATTACCATACAATGTTGTGGTAGCTACAAGTGGACAGGGTCACAGTGCAATTGTTGTTTCCGTTGTCTACTAAACATTAATACAAATGGTGTGAACAGAATAATGAAATGTTTTATGTTCTTACTTTTTTATTTAAGACGGAGAAATAAAGTCTATTATTTAATACAATTTTTGATCACTGTTGCACCTTCTTGCATCTGAACTTTGTGTAGGAACTCAAATCTCTGATGTTTGTTTAAACTTTTTTGTTAAAAAAGAACACTGAAATATTATCACTGAATTAGTAGGACATATTATATTACTATTGTTTACTTATACTGCTTGCTATCTGCAAAAACTGTAGGCTATTTATAAAGAAGAAATATCAGGTATCAATGCATTAAATTTGGAGATTATAAATTTATTTATACTTACCTACTTCGTTTTAAATTAAAAACCACAACGGCATCGAAAAGGCTTCCACCCATACATAGTCGACGTAGGTACCAAAGACGCGTACGAAGCGGTTTGATTTCTCGTTCCTGATACGCACTGCAAAGGCCTGTAATACCCTCCCAGGAACTGTCTTTCCTGCCACTTACAACCCGGGCGCCTTCAAATCAAGAGTGAATAGGCATCTCATAGACAAGCGTGTTCCTTCCACCTTAGACTGTATCATCACTTTCCATCAGTTGTGATCACAGTCAAGCGCTAATCTTTTTTTTTACTCTACACAAGTTTGTACTTGACTGCGATCTCACCTGATGATATGTGATGATGCAGTCTAAGATGTTATCGTACTAACTTGGAAGGGTAAGTAAATTTACTCCAACGGTTTCTACACAGCATCGCACCGGAACGCTAAATCGCTTGGCGGTGCGCCTTTGCTGGTAGGGTGGTAACTATAGCCCCGGCCGAAGCCTCCCACCAGACCAGACCTCAGCCAATTTAGAAATTATAAAATCCCAAAGTGGCCCGTGGCGGTAGTCGAACCCGCGACCTCCCACTCGAATCGAGCGCGCCGCCACTGCGCCAGGGAGGTTGTAAAAATAGTTAAAAAAGTGGTTGTCTGTAAAGTCGGTTTACGGACGATAGATTTACGTGATAACGTCATAATTGGCCTCTCTATCGTTTGTTTTATCGTGCCTCTCTATCGCTTGTTGCGCGCTCTCGCTTGCACGCACAGGCTCAGGTGGAACGTTACGCGGAACGTTACTATTTTTCATGTGCGTTGCTGGTGTTCATCAATTTATTAGACGTTATCACGTCAAAAAATAACCCTTTAAAATTTCTTCACAAGACATTGCTGATAAGAGCACTGGTACACGCGTACCGGGGTGCCGTGTGAAAACCTCGCTCCGCATCCGGGCTACCAAGATCTCCGATAGATCGCTCACGACGCTCGTGAGCTCGTGATGGGCCCGTGTGTTAACGGTGCTTAATAGCCCCTAATGCTTCCGAAACTGTGCGAACGCGGTAGCCCCACACGTGAACGTATAATTTGCAATTGCCGTACAAAGAACAGAAACACAGGTACAGTAGTACAGGTTTTGAACGAATTTCGAGTCGACTCGCATCGCACAAACGATTCGAATGCCTCCGTACATTTACAGCCAGCAGCAGCAGCGTGGTCTTCTCTGGCGGGTGTGATTTCCCTCCGGGGGGTACGGGCCTCGAGGCAAACCTCCTTACCCGGGCGATGTGTCGCGGGGGCGCTGCACGCCCTCGGTGTTGATCTTTAAGCCCCCTAGTTAGGGAGCTAAGGCTCCGCCATCTTGGCTTTGGGCCTAGGGGTCAGGTTGCGTCATTGGTCCTGTCCAGTCATGATCCTCGCGTCGTCTTCCTCGTCTTCATCGCTACCCGTAAAATGCCGGGAAGGGGACGGGGACCGTAGGAGCTCGCGAGGTAGGGGACGCCCTTGCGGTGGTCGGTCGAGTGTAGGGGCAATCCCGTGGAGGTGTGCACAGTCACACGGCCCGTTATCCGCGCGAGTACAGCCAGCACCATCTATTGACAGCCGCATGTCAGTGACTCCATAGATGGCGCAGGTTGTAAATGGATGGAGGCATTCGATTCGTTTGTGCGATGCGAATCGACTCGAAATTCGTACAAAAACCTGTATTAACCCCACAGTGTGCACTCCGCTTAACCCGCCGGCCTCGTCTTGGCGGTGCGCTTCGCCTATTTGGTGGTTTACGGTAAACGCTTTATCGGTTGACTTGTTACTTATTGGTCCTGTTATATCGGTTTCAGTAATTTATAACTTACTATCTTCTTTGATGACTCATATGGCCATCGCCTAGGGAATACTCTTGACAACTTGGAAATACTCCAGAATACCCATGCGTATATTCTTTATGATAGGACATCTATACTTACCTTTGTCACTTTAACGCGTTTTCACGTTCTCTGCGGAGAATAAGTATAACTATCACACCCTGCATGATGTGGGGTACCTGCGCTTCTTATTTAAATTCTCTTTTGCGAGTTTGGGAAGTTCGGTTTTTGAAAGTGGAGCATCCGCTCATCTCTATAATACAAGCACGCTGGACTGCATATTCTAATCAATTGACAGTTCCTGTTTTGTGCCGTTTTGAAGCGTCCCCCTCGAAGTTCCACGATACTTAAAATAAACGATACGTAAAATTTGCAAATGGTCAAAGTTTTATTTTAGTTCCATGGACGCTCACGCCAGCTTACGCTACAATCAGCGCCAAAATCAAATGTCTTCATTTTTACGTGGACAGTCTGAAGTCCAGCGTATACTTGTATTATGAAGGTCAGTCGGAGTATCTATGTACACCCTGACCCACAGATTATATAAAGAACCCTGGTCGTTGCCAAAGCAATTCTGTTCCTTAAAACCGAGAGCCACTGCTGGCCTCGTACTCGCGGTTCCGCGTAACCCTGCAGGTCTTCTCTCAGAGCTCGGTACACAGTCATTTAGCAAAATAATCGGTAGCGGTACTTCGCCGCCAGGGGCGCTCACGTCTCGAGGTGCGATTCACACGACTGCCGCATCTATAGTGAATACGGGAATAACCATACGTGTCTTTTGGTACCTTTGTTTTGTATGCTAGATTTCGCCCGCGGCTTCACGCGAGAATTTGCTTTGTCTTTAATTCCGCGGGAACTACAAGGTTTTTTCGGGATAATAAGTTGCCTATGTCTTAATCTGGGGTATGATCTATCCCCATTGCGGATTTTAGCCAAATCGACTCAATAGTTTTAGCATGAAGGGGTAACAAACGTCTAAAATCACACACACATAATTTTTTTTTGTAAATTATTGTTCCTGTTTGAAGGTATTTTGCCTACAAGACCTTTGTTTTTTGTGATTCAATACCTCATTGAAATTAAGCTAAAGAAAATTGTCAATAAGTGGATACAAAATTTTTTTTTAAAGAAACTTTCAATGGGTTTTCGTCATTTCTTATTCGCAGAAAGAGAATTTATCAAAAGATTCTTTATTAGCAATAATTTAGGTAGCCTTTGTAGTCAAATAGGTCAACTCATAAATTCTAAAGTTTTTCTCACATTTTCATATGAGTAAACAATATATAATATTTATTTAGGTAATTAAAGAGTTTTAAATTAATCCACGATTTTACTTATCTGGCTATATTTAATTTATCTGTTTAACATTATGGTTGTATTATTTACCTTTGACAAAGTAATACTTTTCTTAGTAAGTAGAAAAATGCTCAGTTTAAATTGAATTCACTTTCAAAACGGTTATAGTAATCAATTAAGGTACTAGGTAGTTTGAAATCACCAATTCTCTATCAGAATTAAACATCGGCGGAATCCTGAGAAACAATGGGAATTGTCAGTGACATTTATGCAAACTTAATTAAGCGTACATCTGAACTATAATTTATCGAATCCGGTAATCGTAATTAAGGCTAGCCTTTGACGTATCGATAACAAAGGGCCCCGGCTTAATTGCGATGCGAAATCGATGCTCTACTAAGTTAGCGGAGTGGGTCATCGGTGCGCTCTCTTCGCCCTGTGGTACATTGTCTGAGCCATATGACTTTGCGACTGTCGTCGTAGAAACAAGTCGGTTAATATACCTGGCGGAAGCGCGGTGAATACGAAAGTGAATCCCGTACTTCCGCCAGCGGGTCCGTCGTGGAAACAGACAGTTTTAGTGGGTGCAAGCCCCACATAACCCTTCCGTTTCCCCTGCCGGAGGGGTAGGTATGTGCTAGGCATTTTCTGTCTATAAAAAAATAAATAAATAAAAAACTTCGATTATTATATGGTATATTAAATAGGATACCTACATCCGTAGCCATAAGAAATATTTGCGATTGCCACAGATAGTAATCGATCGTTCAAATAGAACGAAATCCTCCTCCACCTTGTTGACTAGCGGAAACCCGCGTGAATTTCGATTTTTCTCAAATCCCGAGAACCATGAATATTATCAGGATAAAAGGCAGACTATGGACTGTTATCCTGGTTAAGTATAAGCTATCTATATGCTAAATTTCAGTTACATCAATACAGTAGTTTTTGCGTGAAAAAGTAACAAATATCCAAACGTCCACACAAATTTTCGTGTTTAGATTATTAGTATGGATAAAGATGGATAGGTACAGCTGCTATTTCTTCATAGCGTGACTACATACCTCTATGTGCTAAAGGCTAATTCACCTAATGCTAAGAAAAATGGACACGATCAGTTAATTCTATCTTGCACCGAGGTTTAGGGCATTCAATTTTAAAACGGTTTTAACTTAGACGCTTATAGTCTAGTATGTACCTAGCCTTATCCTTTATTCCACCATTTAAAATCCACGGGGGAATTGTACGGAGCTGACATTACAACACATCTAGGCACGGGTGTAGTGTTGTGTCGCTTTACAATGGTACACAATCGTTCGCGCGTCCGAGGTGGCGGCGCGGTTAATTAGCTTGGGAAATGTCGCTCATTGCACAGGGTGCTTCGAATTTAATTTAATCTTAAATTGAATCACAATAAAAATTTACATCAAGACACATACGAAACAGCTCAATGAGGTAACCAACATGATTGAAAGAAAAATTCTCGATATAAACTTTTCCCAAAAGTTGGTCAAAAAAATTATTATTAAATTTAATCAGGGAATAGAATGGATCTTAATGTATTTTTTTGTGTTCGTAATAATAATTTCCAAAAACGCTCTCAAATAAATAGTTGGTAACTGGATTAGTTTTTTAGTAATTACGTAGAATGTCATGTCTCCGGCAATGCTGCCTGTCGCACCCATTAATGTATTCGTATGAGTGAGGAGGACAAAAATAATCCGCCTACGGCTTTAAATTCGGACTTATACCTACTTATTTAGATGCGTATCAAATAATTAGGGAATAGTAACATTTCAAATATACCTATTCCCCAATCATTGATAAAAATCGTCCTGTATACAGCAACAAAGCGCTCGGTTCCCACAGTCGCACGTACAGGGTGTTCGCTCACGAATTCACCCGGTGTTGTTTCGCGCGGAAGTATAGAGCGCGTCACCTGCGCCCTTTACCTGCGCCCGCGCAGCGGAGATTCGGCGCGACTGCGATCGCTGTTGCGATTGCGTAAATAGCACTATCGGCGCATTTGAATAGTTCAACGTTTACAATTAACCACACAGTGTGAGGGTACTTCGGGATTATGTTGTCCGTTTACTCGTTGCACCTGTTACGAATGATTCGCTTTTCTTGATAGTTGTGTAAAACTATAATCCCACTTCTGATATTAAATACGAGCATTTAATATCAGAAGTGGGATTATAGTTTTACACAACTCTAATGCCGAGTTGCACGAAACAAATTCAAAAATTTAAGTGAAGCTTAAACTAATTTAATCACAATCAGTATAAAATGAATGATTTTTTGACATTTCTCGCGATTAAATTAGTTTAAGAAGCACTTAAATTTTTAAATTTATTTCGTGCAACAGATTTAAAAATTATGATGCCGTATATTTCAATGCTCGTTTGAAATAATATTTGAACGTAAAATATATTTAATTACCTTAGATATTAATATTATTTTTTTAAGATTATACCAGACTGTTTGTAGGAAGTCGTGCCGAGTTCACGGTTAAATTAATAACTATATCACGATAGCTTAAATAGGTGACGACAGAAAGTAGAACATTAGTATAATTAATTCAGTGTAGTTAACATTTTGATTGATTTAGTGTAATACTTAAGATTTATTTTATCCAGTTGTAATTTTAACACACTGTATACATAATTACATAAGTGTAGATATAATAATTAATTATTTATCAAATAGATTTTGACGACCTCCCTGGCACAGTGGTGCGCGCTCGGGTTCGAGTGGGAGGTCGCAGGTTCGATTCCCGCCACGGGCCACTTTGGAATTTTATAATTTCTAAATTGGCTCAGGTCTGGTCGGGTGGGAGGCTTCGGCCGTGGCTAGTTACCACCCTACCAGCAAAGACGCTCCGCCAAGCGATTTAGCGTTCCGGTGCGATGTTTGTAGACACCGTTGGGGTAAAATTACTTACCCTTCCAAGTTAGTACGATAACATCTTAGGCTTCATCATCACTTACCATCAGGTGAGATCGCAGTCAAGTACTAACTTGTATAGAATCAAAAAAAAATAGATTCGATGCAGTCGAAGCTAATGCTTAATCTTTATTTGACTCTCTCCTTGGTTCAGAATCGATCAACTAATTAAAAAATCAACCAACCCACATGAATATACATACCAAGAGAAGAATTTCAAAAATCCTTTAAACGTAAAGCTTTAATCTGTTAGGTAATTTTCTAGATTAAAAATGACATCACAGACTAAGAGAAACATATAGAATTATTTTAATTATTTAAAAAGGATTAAAATACCCTGATCCCGTGTTCTGTATACAAAAGCTTTGACAAGAGCAAGGATTGGGATCCTGAAAGCCTCTGTTTGTTGAAAGATTTAGATTTTAATCTCATTTTGGTGTGTAACGGTTTTTTAACACGATTCACTAATTCTGTTCTCTTGCGGTGTTTTTTTGGTAACGGTATCCTTTTTTAAATCCGTATTAAGTTTACTAACATTGTTCCAACTTTTCCGCACTTTTTTGTCTTAAATGCACTATTGGAATTTACCGTAACACGAATAAAGATACCCCACACTTAGAGATTCGAAAAATGTATAAAACGCACTTTGCACTTTAAGGTTCACTTGTAACAAAAGTAAATGATGTCCGGAAATTTCAATAATTGTTGCTCACATTTTCAATTTTTAACAACATTTTATTTATTTCAATGGTTGTTTGCACTTTTGAGCTGCATTGAAATTTCCTTTAAATGTTATGGCATTATGTAAAACAATAAGTATTGGATTGAAGCAGGTTTAATTTTTATGAGTTTCATTTTAATCCATAAATCACATAATTTTTTTGCTGAATTTCGCAATATTGTATGGATTCGAATTTCGAGTCGACTCGCATCGTACAAACAAATCGAATTCCTCCATACATTTACAACCAGTGCCATCTATTGACAGCCGCATGTAAGCTACTGTCCATATACTGGCTGTAAATATTTGGAGAAATTTTATTCGTTTGTGCGATACAAGTCGACTCGATTTTTTTTTTTTTTCAATTCGTACAAAAACCTGTACTACGAGTAGCTCCTCTGTATTACCCCTCAAAGAGTCAAAGTCAGAGCAAAAGAATTTGGTGGTTGATCATATTGTTTTACATAATGTCAACAATTTTTAAAAATATCACTTTTGACTAATGATGTTTTTCTCAATTGTTGTAGATGTAGTCAATGCTTGTGGCGGTGAGGGGGACGGAGTAGCACGATCAACAACAGCGGTCTCTCTTACACAATAGAGTAAGGTTCAACAATATGTCCATATACCTGCTTTTGTTGTACACCTATCGAACCAAACTGGTTCAAATTTAACATCATGTTAAAAATGAACCTGGAATCATGATATCCATGAAATCATATCGGATCCATGAAATTTCACATCACATATTGAGACCGCACTTAATTTTTTTTAATAAAGGTTTAACTTTTTTTTCAGTATTAAATATAGAACGAGATCGTGCTTATTTGAAAATCCACAAGCATTTTGCTTTTGTTTAACAATTATTAATTTTATTGGTCGTTAAATTTTGGTGGAGTTAAATTAGAAGAAAATAATTTCCATTTTTTGTTATTATTAATTAAACAATACTTAAATATGATTTGTTTACTTGTATGTTTTATGTGTAACACCTCATAATATTTTGTTACAGAGAAATACACTACAGTTCCAACAAGGAGACCATGAATGTAAGATGGTGATTCACTTTGAGATCACTCGAAAACCTGCGTGACGTACTGAACCACCTGGAATTTAAACAGTATTTTTGCTTCTATTGTTGTTCACCAGAATGGGTTATTGCAATTACAAAGAATAATTTTATGGAGTAACTACTGCCCCTAAACTTTTACTAAAAATATATAAGTACTGTATAATGGAAAAATGTAATATTTTTAATCATTTTTAATATTATATTTTGATTTACCTACAACAGTAGAAATATATTAGTCTAAAATTGGAATAAAATATCATAAATGGTTTATTGGACAGTATAAGAAAACTTTAATATACCTTTTTTTTCATGAATAAATAATTATGTGTTGTTATAAATAATTCCTCTATAATTGATATAATTTGATAATATCGTATCTCAGCGTTTAGAACAATTATAACAACTTAAAAAATTTGAAAGCACACAAACTCGTATTTGTTTTAAAACATTCTGGTAATCTGTAAATAGTATTTATTAGAATAAGTGATCTTAGCGTAGAAAAGGCTTAACCGCTTAGCTATATTTTGTGTAAAATAATATTTATATGATATTTAAAATATTGTTACTAATATAATTCTTCTACGTAGAACGTAATTATGGTCATGATGACGGCGTGTGACAAAGGAAAATGAAAGTGATGGAGAATTTACTTAAAATATTTTACCTAATGGAGAAACTACTTAGAATAATGCTTATATACAAGGACACTACACTGAATTCTTCTCGAAAGATATATACTTTATCAACAAGCAGTAAGCAGCGCTTAATCCTATGTAATGTTAAAATTCACACCCAAGAAAAGTGATAAGTTAAAATAACAGAAATACCTTACATGAGTGTAATTATGGCGTCAATGAGATATAAAATGCAAAAACTTGTTGACTCGAATTCTGTTATTTGTATTTGTATGTGCTCCTTCGACGTATTTGCATTATTCTAAGAAGATAAGTGATGACCCTATTCCTTAATAAATAAATCAGGCTTCTATATAACATTCCCTATCGCTTCATGTAGATTAAGATTTGTTCCTAATGCTTAGATATATGAGTATGGATTATATTTTTAACTGTAGTATTGACATGGCTTGGCCTTATTATATTTTAAGTAAGATTTGCTATTTAGAAGAATTTGATAAACAATTTTCTATACTCTCTCCATACGTTTATTTTCTCTTTGACATATGAAATCACACGAAACAGATATAGTAATAGCGAGGGACCAGAGAGAGATAAAGGTAAAGTTGTCTCTTTGTGGTCCTTCGCTATAGCTATATCTGTTTCATGTGTCAAAGAGAAAATACACGAATGAAAATAGTATATCTAGCTGTTTAGAATTTCAATGTAAGGAGATAGTGCATTCAGAGATTTTATAACAAAATAAATTAAAATTTGTTGCACTTAGATATGAAAAAATAACTACAGTGAAAATAATCGATAGTATAACGCATAATATGATGTGGTATTTTTCTGTTCTATAGGTGATTTGTGTTTTAAAATTTTTATTCTTATCTAACAAAATTTTGTACTTATATATTTCTGTACGATTAAAGGATTAATTTTTATATTTTTGTAAAGTAGGAAATGTTTTTTTTCTAAAAATTAAACTATTAGAACAGAGATGTAGTAAATTCTTAATTTTAATATTATTAAAGAATAATTATGTTTTTCATAAAATTATTTTGTAGGTATATGTAGGTGTGCTAAAAAAGGGATCCGATCTCTTAGCCATTTGATCAAATATTTGTTTATGTGCGACATTTACATGTATTCGCAGATATTATAACGTTATCCAGAACTACCTTTATTTCGATATAACGAAATAATAAAGGTAAAGTTTTATAATATTATATGCATCTAACAATGTCTTTACATAATATATAAACATATAGTTTATATATGAACTGTCATAAGACTCAATCGCTTGTATGTATTAAACATCTTACATTAATATGGACTTCTCAGGCATCTACACGAAAAAATAAGTGTTTATAGATAATATACGTGAAAAAATATTTTAAATCCATATAAATTCATAATATTTCGATATTTCTGGAAATTTTTTTATCTGAGCGAGTAAAATGCTTTCAACTAAGAGAAGTAAAACGCTTTTAAAATGAATAAATATTAATAATGATATAATTTTACTGACAAGTGGTTAGAAGATATTCCATGTGCCAATATTTGACAGGCATATCTGTCATTTAGCCATATTTTATATACCTAGATTTAGTTGTATAAAAATATAATAATATTTTTTAATGTTATGAATTATATTGTACGTATTCCATTACATTGTGTAGATCAATGATAATAAATAATGTATAATGAGTTGTGTTGTTTTATTATTTATAATTTTATATCCCCATTTATAGTTATCACACCAACATGCCAATAAATATTTATTGGGTTCACACCTACGCTTAAATTTGAAACTTTTAATGAGGAATGGGTTTCTACAGCTGTTACAAGTAAGTATGGATAACTTAAAAGTTATAAGTATGTAGACACTTAGTTAGTTAGTTAGTTTAGTGTAGGTATGAATATAATTATGTAAGATAAATCATTAAAACACCTATAGTGTTGATTGGCAGGTATTTTACGTATCTATCTATAACTATAAAAGGCTTTGTGCTGAGTGACTGACTGACAGACAAGCTACAGCCCAAACGGCTGAACGTAAGAACTTGAAATTTTCAGGGAAGATTCTTTGTGAACCCAAACCGCTCGCTAAGAAAGGGTTTTTTGAAATTCTAACCCTAAGGGGGTTAAATATGGGATTTAGGTTTGTATGAAAGTCCCTCATTTTTCAAGTTAGATTCATGAAAATTGGTATATAGACTTTCGAATAAAAATAAGAGAATGGGTGTCCGAGGGATTTTGGAAATTTCACCCCTAACTCTCTAAAAAGGGGGTTGAAACTAGAAAACGCTTGGTCCCGGCTGGCTGGCTTTTGGACAAGCTACTGCCCAAACGGTTGAACGTAGAAACATTGAAATTTTCAGGGAATATTCTTTTAACGCCCTAGATGTGTACTAAGAAAGGAATTTTTGAAATTCTACCGCTAAGGGTCTAAAATAAGGAATTTTATTTTACATATATGGAAATCCGTCAATTTTCAAGTTGTGTTCATTAAAATCGGTAAGTAGGCTTTTGGATAAAAATAACAAAGTTCCTCGATCTTTTAATTCCACCCCTACTTATGAGACTACCTCCTAGGGGGGTGAAACGGGGGTCCAAAGATATTACAAAAAAAATGCTCCTTCACGCCGCAGTTACTGATCGGAATTGGCTGAAATTTGAAAGAGAGTTAAATCATATTCTGGTTTAATAAATAGAATACTTTTTATCCCACAAAAATCTATGGTTCCCGCGAAATTTGTAAAAAATAGAAATACGCGCGGGGGAAATGCTCCTTTACGTCGCAATTTCTAAATCGATTTGTCTAAAATTTAGAATAGAGGTAGATTATATCCCGGTTTAATACACAGGCTACTTTTTATTTTGAAAAAAATCCATGGTTTCCGCGGTATATGTGAAAAACCAAAATTCACGCGCGAGGAAAACCCTTTTACGCCGTAACTACTGAAACGATTTGACAAAAATTTGGATGAGAGGTAAATTATGTAATGATTTAGAACTAAGGTTACTTTTCATCCCGGAAAAATCCATAGTTTTACGGGATTTTCGAAAACTCGATTTCCACGCAGTAGAAAAATCCTTTACGCTGCGATTACTGAACCGACTTGGCTGAAATTTGGAATGGTGATAGATTACATCGTGTATTAGTACATAGGCTACTTTTTATCCCGGAAATATCCATGGATTCCCTGAAATATGTGAAAAACCGTAATTTTCGCGGTAGAAATACCTTTATGCTGAAACTACACAAATGATTTAATTGAAATTTGGAGTTAAGATAAACGATTTCCTGGATTATCATACAGCTTATATCGTTTATTCTGGAAATTCCGTGTTTACCGCAAAATTTATGTAAAAACGAAGTTCACGCGAGGGATACCGTCAGCTACTTTCTTGAAAGTAGGTATAATGGTTAAGTTTGATAAGGAAATTCAGGTTTCTGAAAAATCGAAATTAACGCGGGCAAAGCCGCGCGCAAAAGCTAGTCTAGTATACAATATACCTACAATACAAAATTTCAAGAAAAAAAAACAAATATTTAATTCACATTTAAATCTTATATGGCTTATTCATGAATACCACATGAGTGTGGAACTGGACCAAAGTGAAATGAAAAAACACGGGAAGCAACAGTTTTCAAATAAAAAAATAATCATCAAAATCGGTTCACCCAATCGAAGGTTCTGAGATAATAATCGTAATAAAAATGCAATAAGAAATGGTCGAATTGAGAACCTCCTCCTTTTTTGAAGTCGATTGAAAAAAAACTCTATATTACGTAACATCATCTGTCGTTAATATATAGACTATAAATAGTTATCGATGACTAGTTATAGATATTAGACTTAGGTACAATTTATAAGAAAAGCGGGTACTGGTAGGTATCTCTATCAGACAGGTTTTTGCGTAACGCAGTGGTAGTCTGCATGTGGTATTTAGTCATCACTATATTATTCTGATGAAATCGAAAGCTGATCTGTGGGATGATTCTGTATTGTTCAGTTTGTTAGCTAGTAACCCTCACTAGGTTTTAACGAAGAAAATGAGACAAAAATCATTGTATTTATTATTGTAAATTTAAGATAAAATCCTAATTTGTATTCTTATTGCACAAGTTAGCAACTAGCACGGTATGTTGGCAATGGCATAATACCATACCAACCTAGGTTCGTTCAGTTTGTTAGTTAAACAACCCAGTACGAGGGTTGCTAACTAGCAAACTGAACGATATGGAATCAGCCCACTGCATAGCGAGATAATAACACTATTATTGCAGACACTACAGTGGTACCTACATAGAGGTACGCTGCAAGAAGAGTCCTACCACCAGTATAAGACTAATGTGTAACTAAAATAAAATAAATTACCTCAGCTAGTAATTATGTTGCAGTTTTGCTCACGTTTATCTGCAAGCGTTGAATCGACGCCGCTTCCGCGCATTGTGTCTCGGGCGCCGTGAGCGAAATTAGTCCCATGAGGTCTCATGGTGAACTCGCCGCGATATTTATTCCCCTCTATTGCGTCTTGGGGAGTCCACGATTCGGAAGCACGAACACCTTTTGATGACCGTCTTGACTCAGTTAGCGCACTGCGGTGTTAGTTATTCATTCGTAAAGAAGTAATGTAGGTATATGATTGTGTTTCGGGTATGATATTGCAAAGCAAAGCCATCTGACATATCAGGGGAACAACTTGCATGTCTCATCATTCTTGTGTTTAATAAAATGTGTGTAGGTACACCAGTAAACCTATCTCCGCCTTAAACACGATATGGGCAACTGCGTCACGAATATAGGGTTTTAAAAATAGTCACTTGTTTTTTATATTTCTTTACCAAGCCTTATTACATCCATCTCAGTAACGACACATTCTTCTTTATACAACTTTTCACATTGATGACCTTGCGCAGTTGGCAGGTTTGTTGGCTCGTATTTGAGTAGGTCGCGGGTTCGATTCCCGCCACGGACTACTTTAAAATTTAAGAATTTCTTAATTGGGTCCGGTTCGGTCAACTGGGAGGCTTCCGCCGCGGCTAGTTATCGGAAAACACCGCTAAGTGATTTACAGGTCCCCTGCGATGCTGTGTATAAACCAATTAGGTGAGTTGGTGCTAACCTTCAAGTGTAAAAAAATGCATGAACAATATGAATACGATCTGAGATACATTAAGCAAGATCATTGCAACATAATTTTAACGGCGAAGACGTGAGTCATCCGTTTCGCGAAGATCTCATCTTAGATGCTATCGCCGTGTCCTACGGAAGCCTGCGCCGCGAGAGAGCAACATTTTTATACGGTAACTCACATAGCTTCCCACGACACAAATGTAACGCAATCGTGAATGTACCTATACAAGGCACTAAGTACCACAAGTCATGGTTTTAAGGAAATTAGTCATCTATTGATGTACATTTTAGTAAAGTTGGTGCGGCTTTTTATTAAAGTTTCGAGAGGTTACGTTGCTTTTACTCTTAATTGCCTCGTCGGTAAAGTGGTAAACATGTTCGATTGAAGATCATGAGTTCCTAGGTTCACTGCCCGAGTCCGACTGTCCGACTAATTATTGAGTATCGCTAATCAGGCCCATGTTGCATCATCAGACCCTCTTCACCAAATTTAATGTTTGAGACTAGTTAAAACAAAACAATCCCTTACACAAACAGTTTACTAGAAATATAACATTAAAATAGAGAATTTCTCTTCCAAGTTATAAAGCTACGTTTATTGTGGCTAAAAAT
This sequence comes from Coenonympha arcania, assembly GCA_036785405.1. NCBI lineage: Eukaryota > Metazoa > Arthropoda > Insecta > Lepidoptera > Nymphalidae > Coenonympha > Coenonympha arcania. Next base: position 10,447,478 of record CM072072.1, read on the forward strand.
AGTGAAGATTAAGTGGTAATCTTATGTGGTTGATATCCAGCGAACTCGAACGAAACGTTTTTCTTCCACGTTTCTGATACCTACTGCTAACGTGTGGTACACTGTTTCAGCTTCTGTGTTCACAGCCTCCAGTAATCTAGGTCAATATAATCAAGAGAAGGGTAAATAGGCATTTTCTAGGCAAGCGCGCTCCATCCTACACTTTATCATATCTGTCCATTAGACATATGATTGTAGTAAAAGTTGAGCTGTGAGAAACGGGATCCCTACGTACCTACCTAGGTATATCTACATTCTACAGTTGACACCATCTGACCACCAAATCAGAATTTGCGAATTTTGGTCAACCAATTTTTGGTATCAGTATCCTTTAAACTAAGGAAACAATTACCAAATCAAATTGGTTCAGGAAGGTTATCGAAATAGCTGGTACTTCATCAACAAGCGCCCTGACTTATCTGCATGCAGCCTAACTTTCATCATCATCATCTCAGCCTGCGTACGTCCACTGTTGGGCATAGGTCTTTCCAAGCGCGCGCCACCACACCCTGTCCTCAGCCTTCCTCATCCAGCCGATTCCCGCTAACCGCTTTATGTCGTCGGTCCAACGGGCTGGGGGTCGTCCACACTACGCTTTCTTGTACACGATCTCCAGACTCCACATAAGGACTTTTCGGCTCCAACGGCCATCGCCCCTCCAACAAGTTTGGGCTATGTCGGTGACTTTGGTTCTCCGGCGGATTTCCTCATTTCTGATTCCATCCCGCAAATAAACTCCTAACATAGCCCTATCCACAGCACGCTGAGCTACTTTGAATTTGTGGATCAGGCCGCTTGTCAGTGTCCACGTTTCAGCGCCATAGTTACGTAAGGCTTGATATTTAACTTTCAGCTTGCTAATGGTTTGGGCTATGCCGGTGACTTTGGTTCTCCTGCGTATCTCCTCATTTCTGACTCCATCCCGCAAGGAAACTACTAACATAGCCCTTAGCACGCTGAGCGACTTTGAATTTATGGATCAGGTCGCTTGTCAGTATCTACATTTCAGCGCCATAGACATTTAACTTTCAGCTTGCTAATGGTTTGGGCTATGCCGGTGACTTTGGTTCTCCTGCGTATCTCCTCATTTCTGACTCCATCCCGCAAGGAAACTCCTAACATAGCCCTTAGCACGCTGAGCGACTTTGAATTTATGAATCAGGTCGCTTGTCAGTATCTACATTTCAGCGCCATAGATGAGGACTGGTAGGATGCCTAACTTTCAGTTCAATGGCTCCGTAATTTATCACTCCATACTCTTAGTTAGAGGCACAGGTGAGCAGACGCAATGAACTAGGCCACGCTACCCTCGACAATAGATCCAAATAAGGAGTCAATGGATACGATGGGCAGTCGTGTAACGAGGGCTGCGCGCGCCGGTGTCGTGTCGCCGTGTTAGAGGTGTGTGGGCGAACGTTACTTACGTATAACCCTAATGAGCTCCGTTCACACACACACTATGCGTGTATCTGTATGATACTATAGCTATATATTTATATATACTAGCTGACCCCGCAACCGCTGTTTTGCCATATAAATAAATTATTTCTCACTTTGGGGTACCTACTGGGGGAGAATATGATTCTCAGACCTACCGAATGTACCTATACAAAATAAAAAATCAAAAAAATCTGTCAAGTGTTTTGGAGAAATACAAACACTAGTATGTTGTTAGGTATACAAACACAAGTACTTTATATATTAGATAATATACTGATATTTACTGGCCTAGCGAACTCTTTTCCTGTTAAAAATTTAAGACTTATATGGTTTTCTCATGGATACCACTATCAGAACTGGACAAAATCGAAAAGAGTAAATATAAGCACTCCTAAACTCATTAGTGAAATCAATCACCAAGGCACCGCCATGATAAAATATGACAAGCCTTCTTGGGCAGGTCCGCCATAAATTGATAAAATAAAACTGTCCGTTGTGTTGTTCTAATCTTATTTACATTTCCTAATTAGTCCCGCGATATAGAAGTTTTGAGGAGTAGGTAGAATGTAGATAAAATATATCATTCACGGCAATAGGTTTTCGGGTATAACATATTTTTGGAAGTGTGATGTAATTACTCAGGTATAAAAATGTTTAGTAGAGACTCATCGAAGAAAATATAATACCTATGAGTGTAAATATATAATTGGTAAAAAAATTAGTAATAAAAAATACACTTATACGATCAATGGATTTTTAGAAGACATGAAACAGAAATATAAGGCACTAGAGAAAAAATAGGGTAAATTATGATAATGGACCGAAATAGAGAGCTGAATTGTTAATCTTACAAAACGAATGCAGTATAAGTTTGAAATAAAACGATTAATTGACTATACCATAGGGAAGATAATATCAAATTTACAACACAATAAATTGGTCAAGTGCGAGTTAGGCTCGCGCACTGAGGGTTCCGTATTGTGAAAACCAGAGAAACCAGAAAACCAATTCCAAACAAAACACCTGAACTGCCCACCATATTCAAGAACGAGCATCAAATCACGTTTGTTGAATAATTTTTTAGTATTTGTTGTTATAGCGGTAACAGGAATACATCTGCGAAAATTTCAAGTGTCTAACTCAAAAGATACTTTTAGTATCCCGCCACATTCGACGGATAACTACTGGCGACGGCGCACGCACAGGACGTTTGACACTGAAAGATTCATTTTAGACGTGCATATCTTGTTTGGTTATGATGTCCTTCGTTAAATTCAGCAACAAATCAAATGATTGTATTGACATTCGATAATATTCGAATGCTTTATCTGGATACAATCTTAGTTGCACATAAAAGGTGTGAAATTGCCCAATTGCTAATCGAACAGTATTTATGGAATGAACCCAATATTTACGCTTCTTTTTATTTAAAGCTTCATAAATAGCTATCACTTCTGTCGGATCCATTACGACCACACTGTATAAGCGTTGGCAGTCGACTAATCTGCCACGGAATATTCAATGTGGCTTGTATGTTTCATAACGGATTTACCGCAACGGAACTTTGGCGTCGGAATTTCCGTCAAGTGTGGCGTAGGCCTAAGACTGATGACAGACAGACGTACGGACGGCGAAGTCGTAGTAATAGGGTTCCGTAAAATGGACACTAACAGTAGATATTTAATACTTGCCCCATGTCAACATAATCAATTCAAATATTCATTTTATTTATTTAACAATTCATAACTTCGTCAGATTTATCACTTTTCATGGGCTTTGGATTGAGGATATTGACACAACAAATCGTCCAATTTTATATACGAAAACAAATATTAAATGACTCTCGACACGCAATGGTTTGAAAATTCGATACATCTGGTCCATTCACGGATCTACCATTGATAAACACGTATACTTAAGACCCTTATACACATAGTTGAACAGGAACGTTGTTTTTTTTTTATTTTTATTTTTTATTTATGTTGGAGAATGTAAACACAAACCATAGATTGTTAATGTACCATAGTGCTAAGGTTCTAAGCTCTGTGATTTAAGCTTCGTATATACGTATCGATTTAGTATAGATAATACACAGATAGTCCACTAATAGTCTAAGATTGTCTGTAGCGAGCTTAAATCCAGTATATAAGTAAGACAGGGACAACTGTCGCTCTTCTCTTTCGTTTCGGACATCTTGTTTGCGAGAACTATGTAAAGTGTACTTAGGTTAACGTCAATTAAATCGTAGTACATCAAAGTTCTAAAGTGTTGTTTTTGCCCAAAATCCCCTTCAGGTTATGGGCCCAGCAACTAAATTCGCGAATAAATGAATATTTCGTCGAAATAGCGCGAACCACGCCGAACTGTCAGTGACTTAACACTTGGGTGGAAAACACACTTCGTCGCAACAATGGCGCTTTCGTCTACGCTAATCAACGTGGAGAAACTGCGTGGAGCCGAGGACTACCACAATTGGAAATTCTCGATGAGAAATGTGCTGATCCTCGAGGAGCTCTGGGATGTCGTCGAACACGAGGTGAGCAGTTCGTCATCCGCTCCCGATCTACGCAAAGATCAAAAGGCGCTGGCGAAGATTTGTCTTAACGTGCACACATCAACGTTTACGCATGTGCGGAACGCAAAAACCGCACACGAGGCCTGGGTAAGCCTGCGTAAGGCGTTCGAGGACAGAGGACTAAGTAGAAGATTATCATTATTACGGTATCTGTTCGGCACGCGGCTTGAGGACAAGATGGAGGCATACATCGGTAAAATTACTGATTTAGCACAACAGTTGAACGACATAGGTAGCCCTCTGGATGACGATTTCCTGGCTGTGTTGATGCTGAGTGGATTAACAAGTGACTACGATCCTCTCATCATGGCACTGGAGAACTCAAATGTCGAGCTGAGGAGTGACATCGTCAAAGCAAAGCTGCTGCAGGAGAGTCTACGTCGTGAGGAAAGTACAACTGAGTCTACAACCGCATTGATTACTAGGAAATCAAAGAAGGGTTGTGTGAGCTGTTACCGGTGCAAACAGAATCATTTCCTACGAGATTGCCCGTTCAATGAGAAGGATGGCAAGCAGAGTGGGACGAGGAAGCAGAAAGAGCATGGTGGACCTGGTAGACCCGGTACGAGCAAAGCCAAGCAGGGGTGCATGGCATCGGCGCTCGCAGTGGATCTTCAGAGTGATGGATGGTGTATTGACTCGGCTAGTACGTGTCATATGAGCAATAATAGGTCAGTGATAACCAATTATGTGTCAATAAACCCCAGTGAAGTGAGCGTTGCAAATGGTGATAAAGTGTTAGCTTACGGGTACGGTAGTGTCGAAGTACAACTAAAAGACTGTGTAAGGACAATAGAGAAAGTATACTATGTACCTAAACTGACAACTAACTTATTGTCTGTGAGCTCTTTGACTAAGAAAGGTTATGAAATCATTTTCAATAACAAAAGCTGTAAAATACTTAGCAAGGGTAGGATATTAGCCACAGGTACGCAACGAAAAGGGCTGTATATTTTAGATGCTGTAGGTAGGGATAGTGTAGACCATGTGTGTAATCTCACATCCCCAGCAGGCAGCAGTTCAGCTTCGCAGGAGGTATGGCACAGGAGGCTCGGACACCTGAACTCACGGAGCATGCATTTGATGAAACAAGGTATGACACTTGGCATTAATTATGATGATAATAACTATAAGACTTGTGTTACATGCATCGAAGGAAAACAAACTAGGATTCCTTTTCCTGCAAAATCTCAAAACAGAGCCAAGGATATACTAGGTATCCTGCACACGGATTTGTGTGGTCCTATGGAACAATCATCTTTCGGTGGATCCAAATATTTCATGACACTGATTGACGATTTCTCTCGCAAAACTTTTGTTTACTTTTTGCGTTCAAAGGCTGAGGTTTTTGAAACTTTCAAAGAATTTAAAGTTTTTGTAGAAAACCAAACTAATAAAAAGATAAAAATATTGAGAAGTGACGGAGGTGGTGAATATGTAAATAATGCATTTCAGAAGTTCCTGAAAGAATGTGGGATACAGCATCAAACTACTGTACCTCATTCTCCGCAGCAGAACGGTGTTGCTGAGCGTGCAAACCGAACCATCATGCAGACAGCGCGGTGTATGCTGATGGATGCTGGCTTGGACAATCGCTATTGGGCAGAGGCTGTCAACACGGCAGTGTACCTCAAGAATAGAAGTCCAACCAAGGCGGTGATGGGAATGACTCCGGAGGAAAAGTGGAGCAGCCAGAAGGTTTTAAAATTAAAGGTAAAGAAAATATGGTATATAAATTGAATAAAGCAATTTATGGGCTTAAACAAGCAGCAAAGTCGTGGTACGACAAGATAAATAGTGTTTTGACACTGAAATTAGGCTTCAAGAAATTGACTTCAGAGCCATGTGTTTATGTCAAAAGGATTAAGGATAAATTAATGATATTAACCTTATATGTTGATGACATTTTAATTTTTTCTTCATGTTCGAGAGAGGACAAAGAAAAGGTGAAGAAGGAGCTGATGAAAGAATTCGAGATGAAGGATTTTGGTCCGGTTGATCACATTCTTGGAATGCGTATACATAGGGAAAATGGAATTGTAACCCTAGATCAAAGTTCCTACATAAAGAATATTTTAACAAAGTTTAACATGCAAGATTGCAAACCGTGCAAGACACCAATGGAAACTGGGTTAAAACTGAATAAGACTGAGGGAGAGTCTGGTAAATATGATTATAGAAATTTAATTGGATGTTTGATGTATGTTTCAGTATGCACACGTCCAGATATAGCGCATGCAGTCAGCGTGCTGAGCCAGTTCAATGACTGTCATGGTGAGGCGCATTGGAAAGCGGCTAAGCGTGTCCTACGCTACTTGAAAGGTACGATGAATTATAGTCTAATCTTCAAGAAGAGTGGTTTGAAGATAACCTCTTATGTGGATGCAGACTGGGCAGGCAACGTTGTTGATAGAAGGTCATATACGGGGTATATATTCAGAATTGGTTCTAATGTTGTATCTTGGGAAAGTCGTAAACAAAGAACAATAGCCCTTAGTAGTACTGAAGCAGAGTATATGGCAATATCTGACGCTTGCAAAGAATTGTTATTTTTGCGTACTTTTCTGACTGAATGTCTGAGTACTAACGAGATTGATAGTGTAATGTATAACGACAATCAATCTGCACAAAAGTTATGTACTAATCCGCTTTTTCATTCTAGAACTAAGCACATTGATGTAAGGCATCACTTTATACGCGATGTAATTAGTAAGGGAATTTTATGTATAAGGTATTGTCCTACTGATGATATGGTAGCAGATGTTTTAACGAAAGCTTTGTGTGTAGATAAGTTTTCAAAGTTTGTTAATGGTCTTAGATTAAGAGAATGTACTTAATTGATCATATGTTACCTATGGTTTTAGTTTAAGGCAGAGTGTTGGAGAATGTAAACACAAACCATAGATTGTTAATGTACCATAGTGCTAAGGTTCTAAGCTCTGTGATTTAAGCTTCGTATATACGTATCGATTTAGTATAGATAATACACAGATAGTCCACTAATAGTCTAAGATTGTCTGTAGCGAGCTTAAATCCAGTATATAAGTAAGACAGGGACAACTGTCGCTCTTCTCTTTCGTTTCGGACATCTTGTTTGCGAGAACTATGTAAAGTGTACTTAGGTTAACGTCAATTAAATCGTAGTACATCAAAGTTCTAAAGTGTTGTTTTTGCCCAAAATCCCCTTCAATTTATACATCAATAATTTCTTATGCTAGACAATTGTTTACTTGGCGCCTCGAAACTATTACTAGTTTATGTGTGTGCTGCTGCTCTTAATTCCAAAAAAAAAACTTACATATATATAAATTTAAGCTACCTATTAACACAGAAGTACCTAGCATACATTAAGGTGCGTGCGGTTCATAGTTGCGAGTGACGTTGAGTGAGTGTTTTAACAGAACGTAGAGTTTACCGGACTTTTAGTGCATTAGGTAGAGCACAGTATAGAGTTCTAAAGCTTCAATAGCAGAGAAGCCCTTCATTAAAATTAAATGAATGATTAACATAATTCAGACTAAAAATAAGATCCAAGGTTACCCACTTAAAAAGTAAACTTTCTGAGCCAAGTTAGTTTGAAAGGAATATCAGTATAGAGTACAGCTTCAATAGCAGAGCCCTTCATTAAAATAAAAATAAGTATGATTAACATAATTATTCAGACTAAAAATAAGATCCAAGGTTACCCACTTAAAAAGTAAAGTTTCTGAGCCAAGTTAGTTTGAAAGGAATAGGTAAGAAAGATGATATTTTAAAGAGAAAAGTTGGAAATTATTTTTCAATCTCATTCAGCTTTTTTTTATGGACGTCTGGATTTTTGAATTTCTTTGACTTGATAAGTAATAGATAAATACAAAAATTGTAATTTTTTTGCATATAATAATATGTTAACAAGGCATATCCATTTGCTTAAAGCTGGCGGGAATAGTGTTATATGAACACATCTCTAACAATAAAAGGATTCCAAAAAAATGTCAATAAAATGTAAACGCACCTTTATAATTTTTCTGTTCCATAAAACTATAATTATCTACAATTATAGGTCTCGACGTAGAATCCGTTTACAGAAAATCCATAAAATAAACGAATTAAATTTTGAAGGCAGTATTTAGAATTTTATTGTTATAAGCGATTGATTTTTTGATAATATAAATAGAAAACTTGGATATTTATGTGTTATGACTAATTTGTCGGTGTTTGGTTTTCCTTTTCAAAGGCTTTGTTTTAATGAACGGCGATTACGTGAGATTTTTACTTTAAATTTATAAAGATACGAGTGATTTGACACGCAATTATGTCTACTGGAAGCCGACAAAAATTTGATGCTAGTTTCTTATAAAGTTACCTACACAATGGTCAATTCCGTTGTGCAAATGTCTTATACTAAACTAATTTAAAATGGTGCTATCCTTTTCTATTGGGATCATTTTGAAAATAGCACCATTTAAAATAAGTTTAGTTTAGAGATTTTGCACAACAGAATGGGCAAACTTTTTGGGTATATGATCTTTTTTTTTATACTATATAGGCTAGCGCTTGACTGTGATCACACTTGATGAAAAGTGATGATACTGTCTAAGGTGGAACGCGCTTGCCTAGAACACAGATAATATAATACTATACTACCTAGAATATGCCTATTCACTCTTGATTTCAATCTTGATTGCGCACAAGCGAATTTTAGATCCTTTTAACATTATATTTTAGCCTCAAACATAAATTTTATTCAATTTTTCAGTATTTGTTGTAATAGTGGCAACAGAAATACCTACATCATCTCTGAAAATTTGAACTGTCAATTATCACGGTTCACGAGATTCAGCAGGCAGATAGACAGACGGACGTACAGCGGAGTCTTTGTAATAGGGTCCCGTTTTACCCTTTGGGTATGGAACCCTATAATAAACATACACGCTGAATCGCGAACATCCTCCTTCTTCTATTTTTCAAAGTCGGTTGTATTATTGCAGTAGTTGTACCACAGATATAGGAGTTGTAACTACACGTACGTTATAGCGTATGAGTCGTATGACCGATGCGGTCGATCGGTCGATGGTCGTAAGTCGTAACCTGCGGTTGCTCCGAATACGCCGTGAAATTGACTTTCGGAGAAACGCTCGCTACGTATCAATGTTGTCGTCGTGTATCGTGTGTGGTGAGTGGTGACGCGCGTTTTATGGTGATCCCGTTTTATGGTCTTTAATTTGAATTAGATCTTTACATTATCAACCTACAGAGCCTTTCCGAGAACATGCTACAACACACGGTCCTCCGCCTTCCTTATCCACCCGCTACCAGCGATCTTTTTCAGGTCCGTCGTTCCAACGGCCATCGGTTCAGCGAAAGATAGGTACGGCCTGCTGCCACATCAGTTTGCTAATCCGTTGCGCTATGTCGGTTACTTTGGTTCTCCTACGGATGTCCTCGTTGCGGGTGACTTTGAACTTGAGGACGAGGCCTACTGTTATCCACGTTACTGCTTCGTATGTTATGACCTTTAAGACGCATACAGGTTTTAAAGCTTTTCTGTAGGCGTTGGGGCATCGACGAGTTGGAGACGATATTAATTTTCCAAACGCTGCCCAGCATAGCCGAATAACTCTTCCCTTCTTAGCTGTAAATTTCCTTGTCAAGGTTATTCCTACTCAACGGAATCCATGTAGGTACTTAGGTAGGTATAGTTATATTCTTGGACAATTTTTCTAAAAAGATGGACCTCGAAAAAAACGTATACATTGAACATTATCTGATTTTATTAATTTTCCCATGGGACCCACCCTTCTGAAAGAAGTGTCGTTAAGGGTTGAAGAATAGTCGTTCAGCTTAGACCTAACATTTTAGTATTTTTGTCAACACTCAGCCTATAGTTCTTCTATCTACTCTGTTTGCGTTCGTTCGCTCATCAAGTCTTGTCAAACGCCGTGCTTTCGATGCTTCGGTTAGTACGCCATATATCAAGAGAGGTTCTCTTATTGTCAGCGCGGCCGCAGGCGACACGGCCTGTATAAATGGCCGCGACGTTTCGCAAACGTTTGATGCACGGCTAGCGAACGTCGTGTCGGACACGGCGCCGCTCAACTCTTTACTGCTTTTCATTCACGAAAATAAAACGAATTGCCTTCTGAGGGCTATCATTTACCGTCTTACCACGAGAAAATACAATGAGAATTTACTTAGGATATTTTTAAATTGAATTGTGTGAATGCGATATTTTGGAATAAAATTTATAGCTCTACTAGGTGTTGCCCCCCCACAGGTGTGTTGCCCGCTCACTCGCGTGAATTTTGGTTTTCACAAACCCCGCAGGAATTATGGACTCTTCGGAATAAAAATATTAGGTCCTAGTCTGTATGTATGTGCATAAAATATAAATCCGGAGACATTTTATCCCATTCCAAATTTAAGCCCAAACAGTTCAATAATTACCTACCTATTTTGGGCGTAAAGGAGTAGGTAACAGACATAAAAACACACAGTCATATTTTGAATGAAACAAACTGTGCGATGAAACAGCAAGTGTTTAACTGGGGCTCTTAGATAAAAATAAAAACTATATCTACTTCTATGCTTTCCAAAATAAAAGGCTTTTAGAATCTCTAACAGCTTTCTTCAACAATATTTTCATGTGTAAACCATCCTTTTAATGTTTTTTTTTCAATTCTATTGGGCTCAGCCCTAGCATGGATAAAAAGGGATACAGATACAAGTAATATTATATGTACGAGTATCAAGAGCGACTGGGTCCATTGAATAAATCGCGGGCCACACCAAGGGAGCGGCTGGTATCCTATCTCTTGCCGTGCATGTTTACCTATATGTGTACATGTCGCGTGCCCAACTAGATCTGGAAATAACTATTATCTATTAATAATAATTTATATTTCTTGAATGGAAGCAGGCGTTATTTTGCGGAAATCCATAATAATTAGCAGGACAGCTTAATTTGTTTTGCTATAATCCGATACATGAAAGGATTCTGTATAGTGAAATATGCAGGAACACCGCCCACATGATACACTACACACAATTCTTCAAACACTTTCTTCGACTTTCACCGGGACATCCTCAGGAGTCCCGGTGTCCCGGAGTCATCTTCTGAGACTTCACAGAGCGAAATCGATAGAGAATTTATATTTGTCATTCAATTTCTTCTCTTTCTGTAGTCCCTTCATTTCTTCTTCTTTGATTAAGATTGATTTGAGCTTACAAACAATATTTTACAGTTTGCGTTAATTTTGGATACCTATTCTATACTTTTTAATCAGATTATATTATATTATAGATGGATGCTATTCGTTTTGAAGCGATGAAACTAAAGATAAAATTAGTGACCAAATCACGTCTAGCGACTTCACCATCGTGCTTCTGTCTCTACATTGCAGTTTATGTTAGAAAATATAATTCAATTTATCTTGCATGTTTATATGTAATTTCGTACTTATTAAAATTTGCAACTGAATTTCAAAGCAGCCATCAAGAACAAAATATAGTGAACTTATTTATTGTGTACTGCCATGGTGTTATGTAGTTAATAATTTTAAAGAATAAGACTTGTGAACTACTTGTGTTGTAAGAACAAAACTAGATGTAAAATAGGTAACTATATATCAAAGACATGTAATCAATCTATCGAACTGGAAACAAGAAAAAGCAAATAGAAAGCTGACACCAGATCACCCACATAAATATCTGCATCAACAATCGACACACAAAAGTTTGACGCACGTGTTAACAATTAAATCCACAGTCAAACAAATCACCGCTCTCAACAATTATTCGTGGTCACGGATATTACCAAACATATATAACGGGCCGACGGACAGATCTCAAATTATAGTTTAGATACGGTGGTTTCGCACCCACACATTTCCGCGTTTAAGTGCCTTAATGATCCGATATTATGTTACAATATTGTGACTGGATGGTCCCGTTGTGAACCACTCAATGGATAGATATATATGATGGACTGAATGAACCCATATTTGTTCTCACTTGTAGAAACAAATATGGGGTTTTCGTTCTTGGTTAATTGGGTGGTGATGAATGAATGTAAGATAATATCAATAAAATCAAGAGGTTACGTGTTTTAATCGTTCTCGCAATGTAAATCGAAGAAGGACCACCGCAATTGAAGATATCTTGAATTAATTTCATTATAAAAAATGGTGTGTTTGCAAAGACAGATCTGAAACAAAGAAGAAAAATAAATTTATTTGAATCCTAAAAAATACCCAAACAAAAATAAAATAAAAACAAAACACTATTCCTAAACATTCAAAATTGTTCAAAAAGATTCAAATTGGGACATTATCATGAGTTAGCATTTAGGTGAATTTTTTTTTAGAAACAGAATTACTTAAATATTATCTTAAGATTGTAAATAAAATAATTACATCATGCTAGTGTAAGTGGTAATGCCGTACTAATGTGATATAAAATAAAGAAAGAAATAAATAAATAAATAATCAAATATCCAATGCTACTGATCCTACCGTATCTATAAAAAAATAAAAAATTTTGGAACGTTATAAAATTCGTTTGGAGATTTAAAAATGTTACCAACTTGCCGGGAAAATGTGTTAGGCGATACAAAAAAAAATTGTTTAGTGTTGTAGCGATAAATTGTTTCGGAAAGAATTTAATTGTCGTCCAAAGGTTGAGGATGCGCGAGAGTCGCTTGCGAAAGATATTGAACGATCCCGCGATATTGTCGAGTGGGGCGGCGCGAGTACCGATCGCGACCCGCGTAGGCGGCGGCGCGTAGTGGTGTGGATATCAATTAAATTATATTAATCGATATCGATAAAAAAGATACTTCGATTAGAATTATTTGTCTATTTAGGTCGTTTTGTCCGTGGAATATATATACAGTGTCCGTGGAATATATATTGTAAGGAATATTTTACGAAAATTTTATTCTTATCCCGGAGTAGTCCTAGTACCCCCTAGCAGATATTGACTAGACGGTATGAAATTCAAATACACATGATGAGTCCAGACCAATATTTATAGCCGGACCATGAAAGTGAATTAATCAGCTCTGAGAAGTCATATTTGCAAAATATACTTAAAAATAATTTTCCGCAATATATCGAGTTTTTTATTTTTACTCTGTAAATGTAACCTTTTTGCTCAGATAAGATTATTTACTCAGTCTAAAAAATCTACAAATGTGTGCAGTTGCAGCATATACTTGCAGATACGAGTATATGCCGCGTCTGCCTTTATGTAAATGACTCTAGGTAATGATGAACTTTGATTACTTTCCATCAACATTCCTATTAGCGTACCTGCTCGTATAATGCAATGTTATAATAATGTTAATTGTTAATGAATTATTGTTTGAAAATAAATATAAATTTATGTCTAAAAGTAGTGCTTAGCAAACATTAACCACAAAATTTTTCGCGTGAAACAGTGGATTTTTTAGACAAAAAGTTTTGTACAAGTATTATTAGCAAATAGTTATATATATATCTATATAATATGTTACAATTTTGTTTTTTGTGGTATATAATAAAGTCTTATTCAACTACCTACTACAATTAAGTTTATTAATTTAATCTAGAGATAGAGAATAGAGATATGTATAACCAAATCAGAACCAATGTTATACATAGTTTATCTGTTCAGACTTTGACGACTTATCCGGGTTTACAGGGGTAGTTACCCAATTTCATTTTAAAATTAAATCATTCAAAAATCATTCTATCGATTCGTTAAGTACATCACTGCCTCACTGAACTCGTGGCGGAGAGACCGGCGACATAAGGTCAAAATCGGTGCCATAAGAACGCGCCTCTAAATATATTACCTTGTACGATAAATGGTGAAACGTCTAATGCTATTTCATTTGCAGTCTTCCTTCTACAAAGACGGGGTGGATACGGTGGAAAATCAATTAAATGTCGCTGAATGATATTTGATCTTGCTGCTTTTTGCTTGATGTCGACTGTGACTAAAAATAAGCGTGTATAAAGCGTGTATAAATACCGTTTATTTTCTTCAATTACATGAAACATGTTATCAGGTCTGAAGTGATAACCTCTCAGATCATCTTACTATGTTTAAAATTATTGTTAGTTTTCCTTTTTGATTCACGCTGTAAATCAGTTGCATAAATGCATAGTTATATATATTATAAAGAATTTGCATGCATTCCGATCAATGCTCTTTCTGAAGATTTAAAAACAATAATAAAAAATTATTATAATTATAAATTAAAAAAATTAGAACGATATTTTTTGAAAAAAAAAGTTAAAATATTTTTGGAAAAACTCTCAAATCTCAATACAATAATATATAAATTAATTTTTAATTATCCTTGGCCGATTAATAAAGTAAAAGTACGTGATAGAAATTTAAATAGCACAGATGACAGAACATATATAATTTGCACATAATAAAATAGAAATTTATTGCGTCATAAATTTTGAAAACAATAAAATATTGAACAACTAAAATATTAATAAAAATAGATAAACATACTAAAATATTAATATTAATAGATGAAAATCAATTTAATATTCTGATAACGAAAAAAAAAACAAAAAACATCGAATCGTTCATTTGATTTGTCAATTTGATGGCTTCATTAAGTTATTAATGATGCTACACCCATCACTAATGAGCAGTTATGTTACGGAATCAATTCGGATTCAGGAAATTCTTTAGAGATGTGATCATAATATCTATATTTTTATTGAAAGCATTTTGATTGCTTTCTATTCTTGTTTAACATAATATTGTTATTGTCTATTTAAGATGCTGTTTTTAATATTACATTTTGATCATCATATTTCAACACGTAACTGGTTTTACTATAAGGTCTGGTCAGGTCAGGTCAGAATGAAATGGGTATGACTCTGGTCAAGCTAATGCAGAATGCAGTTGAGAATGCTTTTGAGAAATCAAACGGTAGAAGACCAAGCGGTCCATACAAAGCACAACTTCGTACACTTCGTATACGTTACGTAAGTAGGTACATTTGACATATTTGCATTCGTCATAGAAATGTATAGGATTGACGATTATCTGTGCACAAGTCACATGGTCAATTTATCGATCGAATATGTCATTCACAATACTTTAAAGTAGGTACGACAACTATTTTGCCCTTCAAAATTGTAATTCGTATCTACTGCTTCACAGCAGAATATCAGCACAGCAAAGTGTAGTGGTACCTGTCCTGAAGACCTCAGAAAATAAAGTCTTTACTTAATTATATACTTACATCCACTGCTGGATATAGGCCTTTCATTAGCCAAGTCCGCCAGTTTGCTAATCCGTTGTCGCTTACTTTGGTACTTGTACTATTTAGTGTTCTGTGCTTTGGTTCTCCTACGGATGTCCTCATTGCGGATTCTATTCCTCAAAGAAACACCCAGTATAGCCCTCATACTCGTATAGCACGCTGAGCGACTTTATTAAACATGTGGACAAGGCTCACTGTGAGTGTTCACGTTTCTAATTAGGTATGTCATGACCGGTATTGATACAGGCGTTGAAGACTTGTATCTTTTATCTTTAGAAGTATCGGCGAATAAAGTCCTACCTTCATTTAATATTTGATAGACTCTATATATGAAGGGCTATCAGAGGACCCGTGTATCGGACGCGCATCTACATTGGATTAGTACGGCGCTGTACGCGGAGTGTGGACGCGCCCTTGCGTCCCGCCCCCCATTGTCTTGGATCACAATAATTTGTTAGCAAATCAAAGGGATTCGAACAATCGGATGTTTTCCCATTGATTCGAATACGGTCATATTGAATGCATGATTGCAGGGATATGTGATTGATGTTTACACGTTTCAACGTGTAATTTTGAGTAAGAGCGTGGTAATGTTACCAACACTTTACAAAAACATACGTTGTAGCCACAAAAACTTACTACGAACGATTTATTCATTGTCTTAACCAAACGGGAATCAAAAATACTCATCCACGGTCAACCTTCACTCATAGACAACTTTTCAAGTCATGCTGTAAAAAAACTTGTACTTTGAATTAAAAGGATGTTTGACAATATTATTATTAAGTACTTACTGCAATTATTTATGGTATATGGTAAGTTGCATGTTACTTCACGTGCTTAAGTTGTCGTAGACATTTTTTAGTACAAAAGAAAAAAAAAAGTCTGATCACCTCAGAGATTTGGAATTTGAATCAGGTTATTCTGAACTTCACTGTAAATTTAAAAAATCAATTCAAACCAATTCACGTGTAAGCAAAAAGTGTTTCAAACAAAACCGCCTTTGGCGGCCCGTTGTTAAAGTTGACTGACGATTTATTCCTTTTGAACGCGTAATTCTAGTAGCAGGTCTTTGTATGATATCCCCAGAATAAAACAAACATATGTATCATTTTTTAACATGAGAATTTCTACTTTAAAAGTAAAGGCATATGGTAAGTTTTTGTTTCTTTAATGTCCAGGTAAGACCGGTAGCCTGAGGACAATAAGCGATCCGTCATTGACTTAGATAGGTGGGATGATTACACAGTTTCGTATACTGCCGTAGGACAATTTGAATATAAAGCAGCCTTGAAGGCTGTTCCCACTGAATTGATGTTCGTTTTATACGCCTTGGGGTTTCTTTCGAGTTGGCGGATCATTAGGGTATGAAATATTTTAAGGACTTACAATTACGAAGAAAGATGTTAGGTGTTTTATTTAATTTATGAATAAATACCACAAATACGCAGTTCTGTTAATCTGTATTCACCCGCATATATTAAACATGTATGTGTGTTTTTATTTCAGCAATTTTCTCAAAAACTACAAGTCTGATTTGAATAGGCTTTTGGGGAAAAGTAACTAAGATTATCCTCATTAAGTATGCAATAGCAGCTGGCTGTAAGTGACGATGCAATCCAAGATTGGTTAGGTATTGTTCCTAATAACTTAAAAGACTGTAACGTAGAATATACCTGCAGGCTGTAGCAAGCAGTCAGTCATTCAGCAGTGTGAATGCAGCCTAATATGGATAGATAGGACGAAATCATTAGCATAGAATCCTAAAAAGTCAATACCCGTTAATAAACATAACCCGTCAATAAAGACCGGAGGCCCTTTAATTTCGGTGTTGTTAATGTTATTTGTTATCCGCTGTCAAATTACAAATAGTTGCACTAACTACAATTAGTTTCGTTAAACAATACGCGTTTCATAGAACAAATACAGTACCTATTAAATACTTTATCCCTATAGTTCCAATGATCTCAGTCGAAAATACCAGCATAATCCGACGACAGGACCAAATTATATAAGCCATAGAACCCTAAAATACGTGTAACCCTTTAATAATGACCGGGGTCCTTTAAGAGCGGCCTACCCGGTAGATTGTTTCATACAAACGCTCTTACGCGATTATGGCATTTTAACAAACTTTTCTTGAAATACTTATTTTTAACAAGTAGGTACCTGACACACTATATCTAGGTTTGTATAGAAACAAAAATTAAAATTTATTAGCAACAAATTAAGTACCAGCCTCCAAAAATCTGCATTCTTGCTGAAATTTTACATAAACTTTGGTCGTTTCGCTCAGCTCATATATTGTAAAAGTAAAAAAAACAACTCTATAGAAACCTCGTACAACTAATAAAGATTCGAAATAACAAATATTATTTACAAATACTTGTAATGCTTTTTCAAAATAACGTATTTCCTGGAACAAATTTCATGAAATTGCCGAGCTATTTATTTTTTCCTGAACGCGCGATTGACGATAAGTACAGGCAATATCTCGTTTTTTTCGGAACGAGTCTTTTTCTAGGATTCCGTTAGACGAAACAGCAAGCCTGTAAACCACGTATTCGTTGTACTTGGATGGTCCGGGAAGGGCCGCCTTAAACCGCGGTGCATCGATATTTCGGTGCACCGTATATCACGCTAATGTTATCTGTTATCCGATCTATATAGATGCAATAAGTAACTACAATTAGTTTTGTAAAACAGTACGCATTTCATAGAACAAATAGGTACAATATTTCATATTTTATTCTTCGTTCCAATGATCTCAGAACAAAATACCAACATAATCCGACGGCAGGACGAAATAATAATGACGAGTACATGGTGTTAACAGAAAACAAAACCCGGCTGAGTTTGTTGTGGGCTTCTTCTCAGTGCAGGGCGCGTTCAAACCCTCGTAAACTTAGTTTTAAGTCGACTTGTAATTATCACCATACATATGCAACAAATATCATATTGACGTTTTACGTTAGGCCTATGTATGTGAAATAAATATATTTAGAGTTTGAGTTTATAAGCATAAAACTTTAAAAATACGCGTAACGCGTCAATAACGGCCGGGGCTCTTTACACCGCGGTGCATCGATATTTCGGTGCACCGTATATCACGCTAATGTTATCTGTGACCCGCTGTCGGGTTGATGCATTGCGCTTGCGTTCCGTTGGATTAACGAAATTAATTTGTCCCAGCTGCGATTGAGACGACATTCTTCTACAGGTTTTACATTTTTATACGTACTTTATACTCGCCCAAAATCTTAAGACGTGATTGTATTTTTAATTTTTATCTTGCAAAAGGATCTTTTACGTAAAAATGACACTAAGCTTATTGCTATACGTTAATTGTATTTTATGAAATATTATAGGCGTATAACTTTGCGGTTTTTACGTTGACGTATTTAATATAGTGTTGCCCAAATGCAAGAACAAGAAGAGACTCAGCCAGTCTTGGTCTTGGTCTTGCGCCAGTACAGCTGGTCTTGGTCTTGGTCTTGTTCTTGCACCCCCAGTCTTGGTCTTGGTCTTGCAGCAAGAGTCTCGCAAGTCTCGCAATTACGGTAATTTAGATGTGAGAACAATGCAACATTTTGAGTAAGTATACATTTTGAGTTTGAATTAACATAGCTTTTTTTTACTCACTACAAGTTAGTAGGTACTTGACTGCGATCTCACCTGATGGTAAGTGACGATGCAGCCGAAGATGTTATCGTACTAACTTGGACGGGGTAAGCAAACCCTAACGGATTCTACACAGCATCGCGCCGGAACGCTAAATCGCTTGGCGGTGCATCTTTGCTAGTAGGGTGGTGACTAGCCACGGCCGAAGCCTGAATGTGTCCTAAGTGTGATGCTGTGTAGAAACCGTTAGGGGTTGCTTACTCTTCCAAGGTAGTACGATAACATCTTCGGCTGCATCGTCATTTACCATCAGGTGAGATCACAGTCAAGTACTTACTTGTAGTGTGTAAAAAAAACGGAGGTCGGCCCGCGAAATTCAAATTTTATTTTGTTTTTCGCCAATATTTAACTAGTAGGTACAATGAATTAGGCTTATGGCATTCATTTTGCGAAAATAGCAATATCATCTTCATAGGTTTATATAAAAATCTTTACTAGAAAGCGTCCAGTTTAGGTATGTACTCGTAGTTCGAATGCCGAGTTTGAAATTTTTCAAATTGGTCGACAATCGAATTACATTCCTAAGCTGGACACTTTCAAGTACCTAAACATTAAACTGTGAAGATGATACTCTTATTTTCGCAAAATGAATTCCATAAGCCTACTTCGTTGGATTAGAAAAACAAAATAAAATTTGAATTTCGCGGGCAGAGGGTGCGATTTCACGTTAACTGCAAGACGCAAGAGTCTCGCAGGCTTAGTCTTGTTCTTGCTCAAATCTTGCACTGCCAGTTTTGTTCTTGGTCTTGCTAAAATTAGGCAGTCTTGGTCTTGGTCTTGTTCTTGCAAAAACGCAAGAACAAGACCAAGACTGCAAGACCAAGACTGATTTTGGGCAACACTAATTTAATATGTAATTGTATTATTTTTCTCCTGGTGAATTGCCATGAGTAATACCTACCTGTGTCGGGAAAGCTATATAAAACTCTATCCTAATTAATACAATCAAATGAGTTTGAAAGTCTTTTCTTACTCATCTACTTATGATAAGTTATACTTTAACTAAAGTTTATAAGTAAGTTATAAGTTCTACTTACTCCTGTCATAAACGTTTTTACCAGAAAAATCACATTTCCCGCGGGATTAAAGAAAAGCAATCTACGGATTCACTTAAAGCAAGCAAAGTAATTATGCATGCTTTTTAATGAATGATCACTCATTTTAAGAGCTTTCAAAATGACTATGATACAATAAAAAAGAAATAAAGTTGTTCCACAGTGAAAGCACATTCCTAATTGACAAAGGTGCTTGAATAGATATGTTCGAAGCTTCCAAAACCGTAATTTAGATAAAGATGTGTGTCCCAACACTGCATAAATACGACATGTCAAAACAATCTTATCGGGTGGCCACCTTGGTGTTTGGGAATTAATGGAGACTGTAGGTAAGTATACCTATACGGCACCAGTTTTTATTTTTCTAAAATTTATTTCCGCAGATCAATGACGTATCTAACTTAATATAGATTGTAATTGTATTTTACATGAAAAATTGAGATTTTGATTGTAAATATAGAAAAAAACTAAGACTTTTTTGCCAGAGATAAGGTATGTTTTTTAAAGGAAAGTAACGGAAAATCGACGTTATATTTGTGAATTAAGTTCCTAGGTAGCTGCTATTTACTTCAGCAAATTTGACCTTATATAGGTATTAGGTAGGTACAAGAAATTATATATTTAGATCAAATAGGCAGAATTGACATAATTTTGTAACAATATTAGGTAAATATAATGCATAATTAGTAAAAATATAATTGTATTTTTTTTCGAACAATGTGCTAATATCTGTAGATTTTTTCTTCATATTTAGGACATTCATTCATTTTTTTTTCATTTTAGGACATTTATTCATTTATTTTTTTTTGTTTAGGACTTAGACGCTGTTGTAGTTCATGAGTGTTTGTTAAAGGAATCGGATTGTAATTCTAATCTTAATCATGATGCGAGAAAAATCGCGGCATCCTCAATAGTGCTGTAATAAAATTATTTCACCGAAGGAGTTGTATTTATATTAATTTTATAGGTTGTTAATATTATTGTGCCCCTAACCCTTCGGTAAAACTAGTTAATTATACGATCACAGTCAATAATGATTATTGACCTTGTAAAATCGTCAATAGAACCGATCGCCGGACAAAGGGCCCCGTCAAAACGGCTTCCCCATAGAAAAAACAAAGCCAATTTGGTCTAATAAAGTATAATTAGAAAACAAATTTTATAGACGCCCCCTTTACGCGTGTTACTTGGAGTTTTAATTAATCAAATCGTTTTTATTGTGGTGTCGGTACCAGTGATGGTATTATGGTGAGGTGCCGTTTGTATTGAGCGATTTGTTACGTGTGCGTTGAAGGGTTAAATCGGGTGCCGCTTTGGGAACTTCGAAAAATATTTAGAACGATTATTTTCCGTTCAAATTAATACCTACAATTGAAATTCACACTGCAATATAGATATTTCTATCTACGAAGACGCGCCCCATTTCTATCTACGAAGACGCGCCCCATTTTGTCAAAATCGCTGATGGTTCATTCGATTCGTTATGGAGTTTGACAGAGTGGGGCGCGTCATCGTGGTTTGAAATATCTATGCAAGAGACTATAATGACCTTCCGTGCGCGCTTAGTAGATTGTTGGATATTGTAAGTAAATTTTATGTCTGGCAATAATATTTGTTAAGGTTGAATTTAGAAATATGCAGTTGGCAACATTGTTTTTCTTCTTGTTCGAACTGCCAAAGTGTCATGGCGTACGTAGCATAAAGCTTTTTGATAGATCTAATTAAAAGGTCAACATACAGAATTCTCGTTTTATTCTCCTGTGCGACCCTGAACCGTAAAAGGTTATGGGCCCAGGACTCGCGTAAAATAAAAACGAAGAGCAGAACGTCAAACTTCGTGAAAAGTCGAAGACGGCGTGGCGTGGTGTGACGCATTAAGGTTACCGGCTAACAATGGATCTCAAGGGCATGAGTATGAACGTCGAAAAATTCAACGGCGAAAACTTTCGACAATGGAAATTTCAGATAAAATGTGCCTTGAAAGCGAAAGGCATTGATCTCAAACAGATGCCCGCTACCGACACCCAGCAATGGATCAAGAATGACGGCATGGCGATGTACATTATAACCTCGTCGATGGAGCTAAGTCAAATAACACTGATTGAAAACTGTGAAAGTGCTTCAGAAATTATGAGCAAACTAGAATCAATATATGAGCAGAAAACAGAACTCAATAAAATGCTTTGTCATGAGCGCTTCTACCAGTATAAGATGTCGCCTACCGACACCATGGCTCAGCATATAGCCAAAGTAGAAAATCTGGCGAAACAGCTCAAAGAGGGTGGTGAGGACATCAGTGATGCAGCCGTGATGACAAAAATATTATGCAATCTGCCAGCGAAATATCGGTCATTGAGGCAAGCATGGTTGTCGTTGGATCCTAAACTACAGACTATACAAAACCTAACTGCAAGGTTGTTAGATGAGGAAGCAAGTTTGACCAGTAATGATGAATTTGAGACTGCTTTAGTAGCTGACAAAAAGTTTTCTAACCATACAAACAGTAAGGTTAAGAAGAACAGTTTTTCAAAGCAGCAAGTATCATCGGAGGCAAAGAGTAGTTCAAGCCACAGATTTGTCTGTTACAACTGCAATAAACGGGGTCATTTCGCCCGGGACTGCAGATTCCCTAAGAAGTCTGGGAAGAAATCCCAAGAGCAGAATACTAAGTTAGCGTTCAACGCTGAATGTTTACAGTCGGAGACAGACTCAAATGTGTGGATCCTCGATAGTGGGAGCTCCGCCCACATGGGGTACAAACGTGAATTGTTCCATGAACTACAGGAGTACAGCGCAGAAAGCCCTGATAGAATCATCAAATTAGGAAACAAAAAGGAAATACAGGCTCACGGACATGGCACTGTGTTGATCAAGAGGTATGTCAACGGCCAGTGGGAGCAGAGTGTATTGCAGGACGTACTGTATGTACCTGATTTACGCAGAAATCTATTCTCAGAAGGAGCAGCCACTAGAAAAGGCTATGTTATTATGAAAAAGGGTTGTCAAGCTTCAATTTTAAAGGACAACAAGGTGGTGATGTCTGCGACACTGAAAGAAAATAATCTGTATGTGCTAAATATCAAATCTATAGTGAGTGAAAGTTGTAACTTAGTGCAAACAAGTTTAAAAGTGTGGCATGAGCGTTTAGGGCATTTAAATATCAAAGAAGTGCAAAATATGTGCAAAAATGGTGCGTTACCTGTTACTTTAACTGGAGAAGATAAGAACTTTATCTGTGAAGCATGTCAGTATGGTAAACAAAGTCGCCTACCTTTTGAGAAGTCCAGTAGAGGTAAAACTGAGCCCGGCAGTATAGTCTACAGCGACGTGTGTGGACCTGTTCAGCAACCCTCAGTCTCAGGAGCAAGATACTTTGTATTATTCAAGGATGGAGCGACAAGCTACAGGCATGTGTACATCATTAAGCACAAAAGTGATGTTCTGGATTGTTTTAAGAAATATGTTCAAATAGTAAAGAATAAATTCCAGCACAATGTCCGAATACTACATACAGACAATGGTCTTGAGTATATTAATCAAGAGTTTAAAGCTTACCTTGATGCAGAAGGTATAACCCATGAGCGCACAGCCCCCTACACACCTGAACAAAATGGCAGGGCTGAGAGGGAGATAAGAACCATCATGGAGAGTGCAAGATCAATGCTGTATGCTCGAGACATGCCTTTGAAGCTATGGGCAGAGGCAGTAAGTTGTGCTGTTTATTTGTTGAACAGAACGTCTTCCAGTCAGACAAAGGATATATCACCATATGAGCTATGGACTGGCAACAAACCCTGTCTGAAACATGTAAGAGTGTTTGGGTCACAAGGATATGTTCATGTGCCCGATGAAAAGAGAAAGAAGTTAGACAAGAAGAGTAAAGCGATGATATTAGTGGGTTATGATAACCAGAATTACAGGATGTATGATCCTGAAACAAATAAAATAACTATATCTAGGAATGTTTGTTTTGATGAGTATAATATACCTCTTATAAGGAAGAATATAACCAAAATTGATATTGATGAAGAAGAAAGTTGTGAACCGTGCACTAGTTCTTCCCCGAGTAGACAGATGGATTCAGATCTGTATACTAGTGACGAGAGCCCCAAGAGCTGCCGGAGTAATGATGAGTCATATCAGCCATCACAGTTATTGGATAGTGACGAAGAGGAGACTCATCGCATCACACTGAGGCCAAGACGCCCCAGGAAGGAGGTGAATCTGACAGAGTTCAATGTACCTACAACCTATCAAGAGGCTGTCAAAGGTCAAGATAGTCAGAAATGGAAAGATGCCATTTTCGAGGAGTTACAGTCCCACTCTGAGAACAAGACCTGGGATATGGTGAAGAGACCAGAGAAAAAGACCATTACTTCTAAATGGGTATTTTCAATCAAGAGAAAGAGTGATGGTCAAGTTGAAAGGTACAAAGCTCGACTCTGTGCCCGGGGTTTCACACAGGTGAAAGACATAGATTATAAGGAAACATTCTCACCTACTGTTAGGTATGATTCTATTAGGATTTTGTTAAGTATAGCAGCTAGGGAGAAGTTTGAAATACAGCAGTTTGATGTAAAAACCGCTTTCTTGTACGGTGAGCTTGATGAGGACATCTACATGGAGGTGCCTGAGGGTGTGCAGGCTGCATCTGGATATGTATGTAAGTTGAATAAATCCTTATATGGCTTAAAACAGGCATCCAGGTGCTGGAATAAAAAGTTCACTTCATTTTTGTTAACATATGGTTTTAAACCATGTTATTCAGACAATTGTATTTTTGTTGGTCAGTTTAATAATTATAAAGTTGTACTCTTGTTATATGTAGATGATGCCTTATTATTTTCAAAGTGTAAAGATGTTTTATCAGTGATTATAAAAGATCTTATGATGAGTTTTAAAATAAAAGTGTTAAATCTAAGTTCTTTTGTTGGCATGGATATATGTAAAAGTAGTGAATCTATTGTAATTCATCAGAAACAATATGTTGAACAGCTGATTGATAAATTTTGTATGTCAGATGCAAATCCATGCAGTACACCTGCTGATAATAATGTTGTGTTAACTAAAAGTTCAGATGTTTGTGAGATTAACTTTCCATACAGAGAGGCTGTTGGAGCTTTATTGTTTTTGGCTTCAGTCTCTAGGCCTGATATTGCATTTGCAGTGAATATTGTTAGTAGGTACATAAATAACCCCAATCAGAGTCATGTGAATGCTGTAAAAAGGATAATTAGATATTTAATTAAAAAAAAAAATGTATGTATTAAATATACAGGTTTTACTGAATTGATTGGATTCTCGGATGCCGACTATGGCTCTGACTTGGATTCCAGAAGGTCCAACACTGGATATGTTTTTATGATGAATAATGGTCCTGTTACATGGTGTAGTAGAAAACAGAACACAGTGGCTTTATCCACTACAGAGTCAGAGTACATGGCAGCAGCTGAAGCCGCTAAAGAATTGTTGTGGCTCCAGCAACTCCTTGTTGATATTGGGGAGGCACAACAATCAATATCTCTGTGTATTGACAATCAAAGTGCTATTAAATTAATACATAACCCAGTGTTTCATAGAAGGTCTAAACACATAAATATAAGGTACAATTTTATTCGTGAAAAAGTAGAATCTAAATCCATATCTATTGTTTATGTGAGCAGCGCAAATCAACTTGCTGATTTTCTTACTAAAGCGCTGCCTGTCAATAAGTTTGTGTTTAATAGAGACCAAGTATTAAGTTGTTTTGAAAATTAATAATAAAATTAGGGTTAGTGTAAGTAGGGTTGTCAATTTCAGAATTTTTATAGGGTTGTCAACTATTGAAGAAATTATTTTATTGATTATAGGGTTGTCAACTAGTAAAGAAATTATTGTCTTGATCGTAGGGTTGTCTACTTTATAAAATTTAAGTGGGAGTGTTGGATATTGTAAGTAAATTTTATGTCTGGCAATAATATTTGTTAAGGTTGAATTTAGAAATATGCAGTTGGCAACATTGTTTTTCTTCTTGTTCGAACTGCCAAAGTGTCATGGCGTACGTAGCATAAAGCTTTTTGATAGATCTAATTAAAAGGTCAACATACAGAATTCTCGTTTTATTCTCCTGTGCGACCCTGAACCGTAAAATAGATTTAGATTATAACGCTTTTATATACTTAAAAATATATTAGAAATAACTCCCAAGACCTATACACTTATGTATGTAGAGATCTCTTGACTTATGTAAAGTTAATAAATACAACATGTTTTATTCCATTCCTCCAAAATGTGTTATATAATTAAAGATAGGTAATTCTAATTACTAATATACCAACCGTAATACCGTATCGGATCAGAGTATTCATAATTAAATAATAACGAGTTTCTAGCACTGTAGAAAAGAACTCACACAAACTGTAAAGGGTTCCGTAAGAAAAAAAAATCGAACTCATATTATGTAATATGTTGTGCTTGTGACTCATGTAACATAGGTACTTGTAGGAGTCATAGGTTACTCGTGGGTAAGTAAAAAAAGTTTGCAAGCGTATTAATAAAATAAAAAATAAACCTTTATTCAGACTTGGTATACACATTTACACTCAACTAACAATTTCATAAAATAACAAAGTATAGCTTAAAAAGTATATGCAAGCGTATAAATGATTCAGGTATGTTACGACACTTAGATACTTTTGGATTAAGCTTGCCCGGAATTCAGTAGATCACTTTTTTCTTTAAAATTGTGAGAGCTTCATTAGTGACGATTTGTTTTCTATTTTTTAATTTTAATAAAGAAAATAAAGTTACAAGAACCACTTCGTCTACACTCTCTATCCTTTGAAGCATAATCTATGAACAAAACTACATAAATATCTGTTATACCTTCCTGATTGTAGGACAAAATAATGGGCATTGTGCACATTTACAATACTTACTTGTATAAGTTTTATAATTGTTGTTTGTAAAATAGTGACTTTAAACTGTATAGATAACGTACAAGCTTGTTAGTGTAATTATAACACAATGACGTACACCCGTCAACGGTTCAACCAATAAATATGATGTCCCCAGGAACACTGTATCCGTGTGGTCCCAAACGTGTCCAACATCCTTGTCAGCAACAAAGTGTAAAGAAATGCTTTTGCACCTGTCGTAGAATCTATTGAAAAGATGAAGTTAGCATCTCCTAGTTTCATATGCATAAAATCATGTCAGCGGTAGTTGCTCCCATGGCTCAACTGGCAGAGCACCCAGCCGCGATAGCTGGGGTATGCGGGTTCAAGTCCCGTTGGCAGCGATAATTTTGATACACTATAAAAGCTTAATTTATAAAAAAATACCTTGTGTGTGAAACACTGTAACAATAAATTATAAAAATTGGAAGTTACCGAACCCTAAAAAGGCGTGCTATTCAAATTCAACGATTGCATCTGTATTTAAATGTAGCAGCTATCGCAACAATACTACAAAAGCCGACCCACACTTATCAAAATATATACCCATAATTAAAATTGTTAGTCGGTCTGTCAAGACGTCTCCAGTGGCACTTGATGGGGACTGACAACCCCATAGAACCCATTATTACGCCTTCACAGTCACAGGTTACGTAAAACCTGGTAATTATGTGTTTTTCGGTACATGTGTTCCTGTTCTATTTTTTATTATAATACCACAATAATTCTGATAACCATTATTAAAAAATTCTTAAAAAACCTGGCTTCAGTCGATTACTGGCCGTAAATCAAATCAAAATTCGCAATTCATTTTGAGTATGGCTAATGGCACCGACTTCAAAAACTAAGTAGGTAGGTAAGTATACCCAGATTTATTAGAAAACTAGCGACCCGCCCCGGCTTCGCACGGGTGCAATGCTGATACTAAATTAAATACACTACAGAAAAACTATGAACGTTGTATATAAAAACATAGCGGCCCGCTCCGACTTTGCACGGGCATAAAATATACAGGGTTATATAAAAAATAACAGAAATCTCTCGACACTTAAATGATATCATTAAAAGTAACAACTTTTGTTCTACAACTTTCCAAAATTTCGTATTAATTTGTGTCATACAAAAATTTAATAAATTATGTTATTTCTGTAACGTGACATTACACTGTGAAACGAAATACAGGTAATCAGCGATTATGACTGTCCCTGTTGCCAAACCGCTGCGACAGGTTGCTAATGAGAAAGATAAAGATGCACAATACTCACAATAACTGGCGAAAGATTAAAGCTAAGCGCACACTGCGATGCGATTTTTTTCCGCATGTTCAATGCGAAACTTAATCGCAATCCGAATATTATACCTACGCGCACCACAGCCTTTGTCGATTTTTTGTCGATCTCCCTGGCGCAGTGGCACGCGCGCTCGGATCGAGTGGGAAGTCGCGGGTTCGATTCCCGCCACGGGCCTCTTTGGAACTTTATAATTTCTAATTTTTCTTAGAACTGGACTGGTGGGAGGCTTGGGCCGTGGCTAGTTACCACCCTACCAGCAAAGAGGCACCGCCAAGCGATTTAGCGTTCCGGCGCGATGCTGTGTAGAAACCGTAAGGAGTGGGTTATACTTACCCCTTCCAAGTTAGTACGCTAACATCTTCGGCTGCATAATCACTTACCATCAGGTGAGATCGCAGTCAAGTACTAACTTGTAGTGTGTAAAAAACCCACGATTTATTTTCGCACCACGAAAGACAGGGAGCAATCATGTCACATGAGAGAGTTGCGCTTGCGACTATTTCCGCAGTGCGCGGGACTCAATTTTTTTCCATATAACACAAAATATTGACAAATTCGCATCGCACTTGCGAATATTAATCACATGCGATTATTTTTCGCAGTGTGCGCTTAGCCTAACGACGAAGGGGTGCAGCGTGCGAGGCGGGGAGGACGAATCACGGATCAGTGACCACGCGCGGCGTTGCCGATATTACGTGCAGACTACAGAGTACTTACAAAGAAAGAATGTGTGCAAAATATTGAATAAGTGATATTTCTCAAAATATCGAGTTAAAACAAAAGTTGTAGAACAAAAGTTGTTACTTTTAATGATATCATTTAAGTGTCGAGAGATTTCTGGTATTTTTTATATAACCCGTATATGCTTAGGTCACTCAATGAAAACATGATTAAAATCGATCCAGTATTTTTGATTCATTCATTACTGCCCTTGGCCTGCACGCATTAAATTTGGAGTAAAACAATTCCTTTGCCTATACTTACTATGAAGATTTCCTGCTATCTTTGGAATATCTAAATTCATACAATTTTTATTACATTACACATTTTTATTTATTTACTTTTTACATTTTTACCTAGGTATTTATTTTATTTTTACAACAATTAATATATTACAGGATGTCTTTATACACAACGTTCACAGCTTTCTTGTCATTAGACAATACAAACATGTTTTTTCTTGAGGTTACTCTTGAAAGAGCGACATACAGTTGGCCATGTGAAAAACAGTCAACGCTCAAATCTAAGCCTGCAACGTCCGTCCGACCGGTACCGCCCGCCGCAAACGCATGTAATATCTCCGAAAATATTTGTTTAATTTACATGCTGTAAGGAACCATATTGATCTATATTAATTGCACACTGTATTTAAGGTACTTAATTCGATAAGGATTAATGCCGTATTGCTTAAAATAGCTTCGTAAATAAGCCATTTTTTCACGTAAAAAGTAAACAATAAAAATGGTTAATGTGGGTTATCCCTAAAATATAAACATATACCATCGCGGACTTTTTTGTAGACCTTTTTATGGTGTATAATAGTACATTAATTTGATCTAACTCGTAGGGTTTAGGCAGCGTTTTTGCTAAATTGCTAAATAAGCCCAAAAAAATAGGTTAATTTACGACATCACGTTAAAAACCTCTAAAATTAGCAATGTTGCCTTAGTATATGATGCATGTATTATACATATAAACCTTCCGCTTGAATCACTCTATCTATTGGAAAAAACCGCATCAAAATCCGTTGCCTAATAGGGATATAGGGACAGAAAAGGCGACTTTGTTTTATACTATGTAGTGATTATTTTTTTGCTTTTCAGTGGGTTGGTTTTTTAAAGGCGGTTCCCTTTTTTTAAAAAAGATATAGAATTATCATATGTTTTAAATGGGATTTTTTTATTATTATTTATCCCTTTACTTACATAATTTAACACCTTCCCCAATCCCCAGTCGCGATTTGGTAATGTTTGACCAACAGGAAGAAACCCATAAGTTTTTGAACCCGATCTAAACTGCCGTAACTTTTAATTTGGTTGACTTATCTATTTGAAGTTCTTATGATATAAGATGGTCTCTATTTCAAGGGAATCCTGTGTAGCCTATTTAGAACTACTTTCAACTTGATAGCCCTAATGGTTCCTGAGAAAAAGATCCTTAGAACGAGACAGATGAAAAACCGATACTTTCAAAGTTTTCGGAATTCTAAAATATGCATAATAAGTACTGCCTTTACCTATACGTCTTCAATTAACAAGTTGAAAATTAAAAAAAAATTAGAACGCCCACGACTTTTACAGACTTTTAATTGAAAAAGGGATTAAATTTTGTTAAAAAAAGCGATCTCCATGCAATTAATCTTAGAAGTAAAAACAAACTAGTAGTGAATAAAACAAGATTAGAAAAAATAAATAAATCATTTAAAGGCAACGGGATACGCTTTTACAACAGACTTCCTAGTGAAATATTAAATTTATCCCTCAAAAAGTTCAAAGTCGTTGTAAAACGAAAGCTTGTTAATAAAGCTTACTATAGTGTTAAGGATTATTTAAATGAATCGAATCCTTGGGAGTGACCTGCTTTAATTTTAATTATACTAGCTCAACTAGTTTTTAAGAGCATTGTGAAGTGGTGATAACCGAAAACAAAACCCGGCTGAGTTTGTTGTGGGCTTCTTCTCAGTGCAGGGCGCGTTTGAACCCTCGTAAACTTAGTTTTAAGTCGTCTTGTAGTTATCACCATAGTTACATAATTTGTAAAATATATCATATTGACGTTTTACAAGTGCCTTGTAAGTTAGGCCTATGTGAAATAAATATATTTTGAGTTTTTGAGTTTGAAATCATTTTTTTTGAAACTCCCCGACTAAAGGAAAGTAAGAACTAAGAACCTATCAGTATAATTACAAATCCAAGAAAATCTGCCGGAGCTGCTGAGTACTCTGAGTGAGACAACAAGCTCCAAACATCTTTTTCAAACAATGGTGCGAAGTATTCTGGAATATAACTCTGTCATATGGTCCCCGTACTATGCTGTACACAGTGATCGACTTGAAAGTGATCAAAAAAAGTTTTTACGTATTCTATCTATTCGATTCCGGTTTGGTCATCGCAATTTGGTCATTTGGTTATCGCGATAGATTGAAACATTTTGGATTGCATACTTTAAAAGTCTGACGAAATTATTTTCATGTCATCTATCTACATAAGATTATCCACGCAGCTATTGACTCTGTTAAATTGCTTTCTCTAATTAATTTGAACTGCAAACTTCGTTTGAGAGACCCTAAACCCTTTGTCCTCGGCATCCATAAGAACAACACGTCCTTTTACAACCCTGTGATTCGTATGTGTCGTCTGTACAATGATCTTGTTAAGATTAACCCCAATATTGACATTTTCAACAGTAAGTTATATATATTTAAAAAACATCTTCATGAATTTGTCTTCCGTCTACCTTATGATTGATTGTGGTAGAGAGACAGATTCACAAATTCAATTCATAAAAAATATCAATTTCTTTTATTAACATTTTACACTCTTTGTTAACTTCTTTGCTATGTATTTTTTTTTTGTTCGTATCTTTCTCTCGTATTGTTTATTAGTTTTAAAGTGCACTGTTTGTATATAAATGTAGATTTAATGTGTGCACATGCCTAAGGATTGTTCCACAGAACTTGTGTGATTATTGTATAAATGTTGTCTTTTTTATGTAACAATCTGTTATGTGTACCATAAATAAAAAAAAAATATATATATATTCATTCATTAATCCTCGCCACCAAGCCTAATGTGTTAGAATAGTTAAACCAAATCAAATGAGCCAAAACTCGAGGTATTTACTAGTTACCATTAATAAGCATCGCTAATCAGGCCCATGTTGCATCATCAGACCCTCGTCACCGGGTGACGTATGTAAGGGGTTCTGGCGTCCGTCACCCGAATTCCACCGACAGGCCGAGGTGGTGGCGCGACCTGTTCGGGACGCGCCTCCCAGGAGGGTCGGCAGCGGCCAGCGGCAGCAGCGACGGGACCTGCCGCCTTGGTGGCGGGTCGAGGCCTGGCGGGAGCGCGGTGAATACACAAGTAAATCCCGTGAATCGGTGAATACACAATTTAGTGGGTGTAAGCCCTACATAACCCCTCCGTGTTCCCCGACGGAGGGGTATGCGTCAGGCATTTCCTGTGGGTAAAAAAAAAGACCCTCGTCACCAAATTTAATGTTTGAGACACAAACCCAATCCCTAACACAAGGAATTTACTAGAAAGATAACATATTTAATAAACTTTTTTAATTTTTTTGCAAATTTTTTTGCAAATTTAATAAACCATTATTTTTAAAACAATCAATAATGGAGTGAAAGCCTGCTCGTTTGATCTGTATTCATTCAACTTAAAACGGTACACCAGCTTCGTTATAGATGTCCTCCCAGAAATTCATCATAGAAGCCTGTGGTTTGCTTCGGACTCTAAGTTTATGTCCAATTTCCAGATATTTCTCCGATTTTGCATTGTATTTTGGCCACTTTATTCCAAGACATGAATCGTGTGTTGGATTGCTGAAAGTAAACAAGTCGATTTTATAATCTATTAAAAAAATATACTCTTTCTATAATTATTAAAATGGGTACGCCTGAATGTAAGCAATTAGGTAAATGTAAGAAACTACGAGTATTAACATCATATTCTTTTAATTGGGATAGTACAGGGATAAAAATTTGACGACCGAGGCGTAGCGGTAGTACGCCTTAATTTCAAATAAGAATATTCAAGGTCATGAAAAATTAAACGTTATAAATTTTATCTTACCCATGTTTTGCGAAATCAGTTAAGACCGTGCAAGTATCCTGTATAGTTTTATAGGAAATGGAAGACTTATTTAGTGGTATTTCTGGTTCATTTGCGTAAAATATATACGGTAGTTCCTCGCAGTGCGCTACTCCGTTTATGCCGTACTTAGAAGCTCCTTGTAGACTAAAAACAGTCCTTTCAGATACGCTTGAAAATTCATATAAGTACACATTATTGTTACAATTTGCTGTTAGCATGTCTGCGTATCTAATTATAGCGTAAATAAAAAGAGATGTCACATAATTTATGAATTTTGCTGCGTTTTTCAATGAAATAGGTCCTGCTCCTATAAAGTGTTCTTTAATTTTTTCTGCTAATTTTATATTTAATGATGCTGGAGTTTGATAATAAACGGTCCTGGGCACTAAAACCTCCTGGTATTTATTATAATTTTTGATCATACTTTCCTCAATCATAGTCATTGCTATCACTGCTTCAGCTGTAGTGTATCCTAGCAAGATATCTACGTTAGCCATTCTTCCATTTCTAATGGATTCTTCAGGAGGTTCCACTAAAAATCTTTCTTGACCAAAATCTTTTTCTACAACTGGTACGAAATGGAAACCCACCATAATATGGAAGTATTCTTCAGCTGCTATGACTTTTGGAGTAGCATAGAGCAGTTTTTTGACGGGGACAGACTGAAGATATTCTAAGAGTGCTGTTGCGTTCGACGTATCCAAGCCCAATTTTTTCCCTAGTGCAAAAGATCTACGTCTCGATTCAAACTCTATCGAGAATTCACTTATCGGTACACCACTTAATGCAATGATTCTATTAAATAACCCTTGCGACATCGGTGATAAGGCGTGCAAAGTACACGAAGAAGCACCCGCACTTTGGCCAAATATAGTCACTTGGTTCGGATCACCACCAAAGTTTTCTATATTTCTTTGCACCCACCTTAATGCAGCTACTTGATCTTTCATACCTGCATTTCCGGGTACATCTTCAGTATCTAAATTTAAGAATCCCATGCTGTCAAGTCTGTAATTTATTGTCACCAAAACACAATTTTTATCCACCATAAAATCAGGCCCATGTGTATCAGCGTTCCCAGATCCAAACATATAGCCACCTCCGTGAATCCAAAACATGACTGGTAAAGGAGACTCTGGATTTAAATTTGGCGTGTAAACATTTAAATAGAGGCAATCTTCGCTTCCAATTGTATACGTTTTTGTAAGTAAGTTATACTGTGGGCAGACCTTTCCATGTTTAGTAGCACTTCGTACTCCAGTCCATGGTTGTGCAGGCTGGGGATCCTAAAAATTTAAATGTATGAGATCTTCATTTTCAATTAAAGTAAAATCCAATAGTTATTATTACTGGGTCCCATCTGGCCTGGTACCTTGCTCCTGTAACGGGATGGATGGTAAAATATTCCCATCCCCCTCGATAACCTGTGTGAGATCGTTTGCCTGGGCGGACGGGAATTTTTGCTCAAAATCTGCCCATCTGTCCTGGCGATGTCATAGTAAAAAAGGGTAAAAAACACGCACATTGACACAGACAAACACACAGAAGGACATTCACACACAGACACACACCTACAACCTACACATTGACACACACATAAGTGCCTTATTAATTAATACGAACTGCTATATAAGGTTTAATGATTTAACATGGTAAATATTTCTTACCTTGAACCTCAAGTCACCTACAGGTGGAGCTGCGTATGGAATACCTTTAAAGTAAGAGTACTTAGTGTCTCCAGTGACTGTCCATTTTTCTCCTCCTTCTAATAAACCTTGTTCTACTGACACGGTTACAGTTGCTACATTTTCCTGAATAATAAATACAAAACAATAATTTTTTTTTTCCATTTCAATACTAAATGAACATTTTATTTCATTTTTCATACATAAAATGATGTCACAGATAATACTAACTTAAAATAAAAATTAAAACTAGTTATAAAATTAAACTATATCTAAATTAAAATCTACGTATAAAACTAAATATATAAATGAATTAAGAACTAAAAAATATTATTAAAGGGAGTCCCTGATGGCAAGGTTCCGAAGATACTGGCAGCGTTTCCTCTTTGAATGGCTAGGCTAATTCTATGCCCGAGGTAGCTGCCAGCTCTTCGGTCTCCCGTGATGTCGATTAACCTTTTTGTGATTTCTTTAAAAAGGCTAGTAGCGCTAGGACCCCACGGACCAAGGGTCTCGACTCCGAATGGAACAAAATCATATTCGGAGCCTAGACCTCTGTATTTGAGGGCCTTTTCAGCCGCTTCACAAGCCGCACCAGCTTTGTTGATGGTTCCATGTAGATGGGAAGGGGCCAGCGTGTCTGAACAGGTGGCATCCCATACTAGCACACGACCCATCTTCCATGGAACCAAACTCATACCGTCCGGTCTCTTGCCATCGTCTCTTGCAATACCAGTTGGCTCAAGAAGACTAGGCACGTTGACGGTGGCAAGGGACCGGCGTATAATATCGTTAAGTGCGGCATGTCTCGAGAAGCGGCCTGCACTTTTTTGGGATGACAGTCCGTGATGTCCTAGCTTGTCGACATTTAAATAAACAATA
This sequence comes from Coenonympha arcania, assembly GCA_036785405.1. Lineage (NCBI taxonomy): Eukaryota > Metazoa > Arthropoda > Insecta > Lepidoptera > Nymphalidae > Coenonympha > Coenonympha arcania. The sequence continues at coordinate 10,483,145 of CM072072.1, forward strand.
AATTAAGTACAATTTTAATAACATTTTAAATGAAATAATCTTAATAAAAATATTAAATTTAATACTTACCAAAATGCCCGACAAAAGGAAAGTGAGGACTCCTGCTGGAGACATTTTTGGAGGTTTAGGTAATGTCGCCACTTATATCCGTGCCATTTATATACTATTAACTCGTACCACCTCCACCATACTAGCAGCAGACATCAATTTAACACTTTAGTAGTATAAGTACGGTCTGAAAGACCATATCAAACGTTCTGTTTAAAAAAAACGAAAATAATCTATATACAAAATCGTGTAAGTATGAATAAAAATTATGTTCACTCATATTCGCTTAAAGTACGTATTGGTGGGAAAAAAGACCTTCATTTGAAAATACAGTTAATTTTTAGGGTTCCGTACCAAAATGGTAAAATGGAACCCTTATGGTGCGACTTTCTCCGTCTGTCTGTCCGTCTGACTGTCCGTCACACTCGATTATTTCAGTAACTACCGGAGCTATCGATATGAAATTTGGAATAGTTGTGTATATTAGTGGACCAATGACACTGAAATAAAAAAAAATGGAAACTATTTTTGTTCTTATTTAAAAAGTGGGGAAAATCGGAGGGTTGAAATTTAAAAGTGAGATAACTGTACTGTGTCGGGTATCATATGAAAGGGTTTACTTTGTACATTCTAAAACCAATTTTTAATTATTTTTAGTCATGATAGTTTTTGATTTATCGGGGAAAATGTCTAAAAAAATACCGTTCCCCCCCCTTATCTCCGGAGTTTACCAATCGAAAAATCGCAAATAATTATGGTCAATAGGAATTTACGTATATTTTACAGGAAAACTATAGCCAATGCTCTAACTAGCATAGTTTTTTTGATATTAACAATAAACCTCTACAAACAAAGTTAGTTTTGCGGTTCATCAACAAAGGTAATTATTACCGTTTTACATCTTTGGTCGTTACAATTTTGGTCGTGTTACATCTACATTAGTATGCCTGATTGTTTTGCTTCAGTACTTCTTGAGTACGGAACCCTCGGTGCGCGAGTCCGACTCGCACTTGGCCGGTTTTTTTTATCTCAAATGATAATTAAAATTGTGCACACTTGAATAAACCAGACTACCATTATTTGCGAATGCAGTTTGTTAACAATGGAACGGAATAAATATGAGGAGTTGGTATTTGTAAAAAATGAAGGTTATACGAATTATTGCAGTAGCAATAGATTTTGTTATTTTGACTTGTGTTGTGATGCCTGTAAAGGGTGATTTTGGATAGTAAATATCGGACTGGAGCAATGGACATTAGGCAAATGCCCTTAACAGGGCGGATGGCGCGAAAAAATGTCTCCAGTTTATCGGTGCCAAAAATGCTTGGTTTGACACCAACAGCAGCCCCCCTTCATTTGAATTATCGTATCAAATAAAAAAGGTATTAAATTTGTGGATGAGCGCTACACAACCGAAAAAGGGTCACATTTGAAGTTTGTATCTTGCTACATGTTTACAAGTGTAAAATTAAAAAATTTAAAACACTCACGACTTTTGCAGACTTGTAATTGAAAAAGGATTAAATGATTTTTTTTGAAACTCCCCGACTAAAGTAAAGTAAGAACTAAGAACCTATCAGTATAATGAAAAATCCAAAAAAATCCGCCCGAGCTGCTGTGTTTTGCCTATGACAGTGTTGATGGTGCTGTTTTCCAGAGCTGATTCAATTTCTTGATACTTCTTATATACCGGCAGTTTATCATTACTTACTAATTACATTAATTGATATTGGAAACGAAAATAGTAATAGCAGCTCCGACGGATTTTCTTGGATTTGTAATTATACTGATAGGTTCTTAGTTCTTACTTTCCTTTAGTCGGGGAGTTTCAAAAAAAATATTTAATCCTTTTTCAATTACAAGTCTGCAAAAGTCGTGGGTGTTTTGAAATTTTTTAATTTTCCACTTGTTTTATAGTTTTTCGATTAATATATTAATGTAATTTAAATTATATTATTATTAAAAAATGAAAATTAATCTTCAAACTAGCCATTAGCTCCTCTAGCAGCGTTTGAAGGCATCATCCATTCCAAGTCATAAAGAGACGTTTATTGTGGCGCCCCCTGCTGTTCAATCACAAGAACAATTATCTACGAACCATTGTCAATGACTCACTAATATTTTATTTAAAACTGTATCCAAATCGGTTCAGTCGTTTTTGTAATAATTGAGAACATTTGTTTGCTCTGTAAATGTTTTTTATGGCGCCCCCTGGTGATCGATGTTCGTAACAACTATCTAAGAACCATTGCCGCTAAACACCAAACATTATACAGAAAACTGCATCTAAATCAGTCAAGCCGTTCTTGAAATAAATGGGAACATCGATGTGCACAAACGAACACACAAACAAACAAACAAACAAAAATATTTTTGCATTATTGGTTTTTGTGAACAATTTAACATACAAACAAACATAAAATCTTTTTAATAGAGTAATGTACAAACGGTCTCTCACCCTAAACGCATATACCCGTACTCCGTTCCGTCGTGGGTAAAAATATATTAAAACTGGTCTTCTACACTGAATACGCAACAAAAAAGACTTAATATCTCAGCTAATTAAAATCACCGTACATTTTTACGTCTCTTAGTTTCAATGTCAATAATATGCAAGATTGGCATCGATACAGCGTGCTCCATAACCTGCCTTCACCTATTTTTAAAACACTTTTCTATATGAAGCGTAAAACTTATTCAAGTATAATAATCTAAGTTTATTGATGAATAGACCACCGCAATCAGTACAAGCGAAACCCATTAAGGGCGAAACAAACTTGCGATAATTGGCAAGATTTTTTTGTTCGCAGCCTTCACGTGATTGACGTGACCACTACATCTTTTTGACAGCTCCGAAGTGTTTTATTTGTAGGATCCTTTATACAGCGTGTTCCCATGCAACTGGTGATGATTTTCACGGTTGTTATTATTTATTTATTCAAAATTCAGAGTATTTTCATTTGTATTTTTGGACATTATTGAAGTAATTATACATAAGTAGAAGTTAAGCTATGTTACAAAATAGATAAATGAAGGAAAAACTGAGTCGGTATAAAGATTAAACCGTAGATAATCCATATGTAAAGTCTATAAAATACTAGCTGACCCGACAAACGTTTTTCTACCAATTTAGTTTATTTTATATCACGGATCAGCTTTATCGTTTCTCACGTGGACTGTAATTAAGAAATCAAAGTTTCTCAGTCACTAAGTATTCCTCCGCAGATCAAATCTTCTGTCACTAAGCTAAAAAAAACAGAATCCACAGGAATGAAGTCTCTCGGCTAGAAATCATAATATCTGATTACCTAACTTTTAAATTTAAATGAACAGAAATTACATATAATTATGGATTTCAAGATCTGATTTTTAAACTGCCTGTATAATACGTTTTCTCCAGAGATGAGTATCGATTTTAACAATCCACATTAACGACGGGTAATCGAGCAAACTTCGCAAGCGCAAAAAAAGTGTAACAGAAGCCGGTATGCGCGAGCCCTAATGACCGCTCCTTAGTTCCATTAACCGAGTCAAATATAACGAAGCGGATAATTGCGAATTTGTCTGCATTCGGGCTTGTGTGTAAAAAACGATAAAATACGTGAAATGAGCTTTGTTTGATTTACTTTTGCTTTTCAAATCATAACGTAGCCTTTATGACGTGACAACGTCTTATAAATCGATAGAGCCGGTTGCACGCACGAAAAAAATTGGTTGCCTGTAAAGTCGGTTTACTGACGATAGTTGAACGTGACAACGTCTTCTTTGTCGCTCGTTCCGCGCTCGCGAGGTAACGCCGGTAACGCCGCACGAGCGAGGTAACGCCGGATGAGTCATGTTTTTTCGTGCGTGCAACCGGCACTATCGATTTATAAGACGTTGTCACGTCAAAAACATAACTCATCCGGCGTTACCGGCGTTACCTAGCTCATGCGGCGTTACCGGCGTTACCTCGCGAGCGCAGAACGAGCGACAAAGAAGTCACGTTCGCGTTGTCACGTTCAACTATCGTCAGTAAACCGACTTTACTGGCAACCAATTTTTTTATACATTGAAAATTCGTAACGTATATTAATTACATACGTTTCCATAATTTGGCAGAAAGAAGGGTTATGTGTGGCTTGCGCTCTTTAAAAGTAGGGCTTGTTCTTAGATTAACCCGCTGTCAGGAGTACGGGATTGTTTATGTTTAGCAACTATAACGTGGCCTTAGTCCAACTGTTTTTGAAAAACTGAAGAAAAGGATGGAATGCAACGAACATTACCTAAGGTTATGAAATGTTTACTTTAAATCAGTAACCTAATAGCGTAGGGACAAAAGCTTCATAGGTAAGTATAAACTTAGGTAAGGCGTATTGTAAGTTATGTAATGCGCCTGTAATAGCTAATTAAGTATCACTTTTGTTCTGTGGAGAAAAACATCGTCAGGAAACCTAGGTACATAATATTATATATTTTTTTTAATTATGTAGAACCCTAAAACTAAATGTAATTAAAGAAATATGGATAGACCTTTCAAACCGCCTTTTTATTGAATGAAATTCGATATAAACCTTATCATGAAGACAATTGTTTTAAATAACAGAAAAAGTATACCTACCTATGACAATTGACAAAATGGCATAAGGATTAGTTATCGATATATTTTTAGGGAAATTAGTACAAGTTATTGCATAAATGGGTGCGGCTCACAAAAAATGTACCATAACACACTGGAAATTGTAACACACGATAACACACTGGAAATGCGTAACACACTGGAATTAATGTAAAGGTTAGTATCTATAATGGTAAACCCTTCGTGCTCGAGTCCCATTCGCACTTGGCTGGTTTCTCGACAAATTATATATTACTATTTTTTATTTCTAAATATATAAAGTTAGAATAAGCATTCTTGTAATGAATACTAAGCTTTATATTTTTCACGTGTGTTACGTCACACAATTTTGTAACACACATAACGCACGTGAAAACACACACGTGCAAAAGTAACCTCAAAGTCATGTAGCAACTTCAAATGCAATATAATTTACTAAACAACTACATCATTCAGTCGTATCAAGTATTAACTTTATGTCTCTAGACTCCCAACAAACTATATCATTATTTACCATGAAAAATTAATTCCAAAAAGTCAAGAAAATCCAATGACGAACTCGTGACACACACTGAGTAGCATTTTTATAGCAAACTAAGATGGCTGTCAGATCACTGACTTTACTATTTGATGGATGAAATGTTGCCAGACCAAAAAAAATAAGTGAAGTGTTTCTATTCATAATAAAAAAAAACTTACACGTATCAAACTGACTAATAACACACGTGAAATAAAATAGGGACATTTTTTAAATCCAACGTTTTTATTATTTTATCTGTATTAATATCGGTTTTTTGACTCATTATATGTAGATTCATTCCAATGCCATTGTTTAATAATGCGATGGGCCTATAACTACAGGTTATATGATGAAAAATAATTTTTAATGATTTTTAGTCGGGGCTGGGACATTTGTTTTTTCTATGGAACTAAAAATTATTCCTACTGATTGCAAATGTTTTTGTTGTTATTATTAATGTTTTAACTGCTACATTGGCCTGATACTATTACAAGTGAATTGAAGTGTGTACAGATAACAGAAAATCTTTTCCTTGACTGAAAAAAAATACTTATTTCTTTTTTCAAAGGTAGGGTCACGAAAAATTTGGAAAAGGTACATTTTTTGTGAGCCGCACCCAAATAACAATTTAAGTAGGTATATGCAGATGCAGGGAGTCGCCGAAACGTATGGGTAACTTTTTCGAATTCTTAGCATTATTGTTTTGTATAACCTACTAACCCTGCTGTTAAAGCTAGTTGAAGCAACCCGGCCCGGGTCAAACAAAAAAATTGACAGTGAAATTGCCCATCATTGGTATCCCAATATCGACCAAAGCTACTGCATAACCACTGGATACATTCAAACAATAAAATGTATCTATCACTCATCCCCCATATAATTATGCAGTCGAAAACCTTTTAAAAAGTCGTTTCTAAGAACATCGTGGGAGCCAACTTTGTATTGGCGGCCAATCATGACTTAATTACTAGGTTTGGCTATCATGTCGATAGACATCGACAGTGCATTAGGCTTGAGGTCAGATTTCGGCTATTTTAAAGGCATTGTAAGGAGAAAGACCTCCTGTTTTTGTTTCTCATGACCTTCTATTGATCATTTTGTAAAACGATTTTTTCAAAGTAAGCATCTACCTAGTTTACCGTGTTAAAGTTAGTTCACATAATTATGTGGATCATTAAAAATTCATTATCTGAACATAATACTATTGAAGTCTTTAAAGAGAAAGATCTATAGGTAAACTGATTTTACGAAGCCTCAGTTGCTGAAATAGGAAAACCTATAAGTACCTATTTTACTGTCACGCCGAAATTAATAATACCGACTTACTTTTATCCTATCTATCCAGATTTGTCATAGGAATTTATTATATAGATAGGTACTAATTTACCCGGCAAACGTTATTTTGCCACATAAATTATTTCTCAATTAGGGGTATGAAAAATAGCTTACGACCTACTATCAGACCTACCGAACATTTACTGAAAATTTCATAACAATCGCTTCAGAGGAGTTAGTTTAAAACCTCGTGTTTTGAGAATTTTATAGATTACAGAACTACTTGTTCCTGTTGTTGGAGTTTGTATGTTGTTGTTGAAGTTTGTCTTTCTATCACTAATAGGACAATTCTGGACAGATTATTAATTTTGGCCGTCCGTAACTGCATCGGAGAGTCGTTAAAAATATGTTTGCATACATTTAGACTGCGTACAAATAATAATTTCTCATCTCTATGTTTGTTAAATCGCTAAAATGGTCAAAACACTTAACATACACGCTTACATAGTACATTATTAATTAGATATTGTTAATAAGCAACACTGCAAGCCACAGAACAATATAGCCGGCTCGTTTAGTCGGAACTTAAACGGCAATTGATTCCAACAGAGGGATGGGTTTACGAGTGTGCGAATGGTAGTTTTATTTCGCCTCGTTAAATAACGTTTGTCTGTTTAAAAGGAAACCGAAAGTTGTAACGTTTCGCTAGATACAGCGAGCCTATTAATTAGCATATTTTCCTTGGGACCAAGAACATGGTTGTTGTGCCTAGTACTTTTATAATTCAGTATTTCTACTTTCCTACTTAGTCATTGTTGACGACTTGGTAGATATTATATTGACGTGACAACGTCTTATAAATCGATAGAGCCGGTTGCACGCACGAAAAAACATGACTCAGCCGGCGTTACCGTCGTTACCTCGCTTATGCGGCGTTACCGGTGTTACCTCGCGAGCGCGGAACGAGCGACAAAGAAGACGTTGTCACGTTCAACTATCGTCAGTAAACCGACTTTACAGGCAACCAATTTTTTTTGAGCTGAGTTTATAGTGACTATTTTTATTTTACAGCAAATGAATCTACTTGCGTAAATATGTGTTTATCACGAATCCCGCGGGAACCTTGGATTTTTTCGGGATAAAAATTTGCCTTTGTGCACCGATAAGAAACCTCATGTTATTCAATTCATTTATTTAATTCAGACAACATAATCCATTTGTGTTATTAAAAACAATAGCTTATCACTACGTTTGTACTTAACTAGGTATAAATTCTGATTCCACCTAAAGGCAGCGAATCATGACTCCTTAGATGTCGGTCGACCACTTGGTGAGATCTGCCAGATATTCATTTCCGGTAGGTAAGGTCAGTTAGGGTAAGAGGAACACAGGGGAAAGAGGAACACTAGATCGTAACTCATAAACTATAGCTTTTTAACTCTGTGGTGTCTCAGTCGATAAAAGAGCACAGTAAAAAAAATCAAAAGGTTGCTAACAGATGTCGCTACGACGTTCCACAGCCGAGTAAAAACCAATAACAGTTTGGCAGTTGTAAAATTAAGAACACAAGTCGGCCGCATAACTTTGATTTGCGCTAAAATATTGAAAATGAAGTGGTACGGATAATTTCAAGGAAGAAATACTAGGATATATTGGTGAGTTTTATGTTGTTTTTGATATTATAGACTAAAACCAGCAAATAATGTAAGTTTCATCAAATTAAAAACCATAACCCCCAAAAACTTTGTTAGGGTAAGAGAAACGGTACTTACAGGGAAAGAGAAACAGTATGTTCCTCTTCACCGATATCAGGGGTGGTAAACATAATGAAAAATAATTTCTGATAACATAAAGACATAATAATTGTCCCTATTGAGCTTGCTTTAAGTTGACTAATGAAAAAAATTGGTTGCCTGTAAAGTCGGTATACGGGCGAAAGTTTTACGTGACAACGACTTTGAGTGGTAAAATATTTTTAATGTTTTATGTCTGTCTCTCTCGCTCTTAGGCGGGCTAACCATGCCCGAGTGGAAGGGACGCGTGCCTCTCACTCGCTCTCATTGTGAGCGCATAACGTGAGCGGAGCGTAACGCAGTTTCTTGAAGTGTCACCCGGCAAACCAATTTATAAGACGTTGTCACGTCAAAATTTATAATGAACGCATAGAAACTAACAGTTGACATATTATTAATACGATTATTTCTAATCTACCTGCAATATGAGATTTAAGTCTGACCTATCAATATAATCAATTAACTATTGTCTTATTAAAGTACTATTTCTGTTTTTTTTTTTCAGGAAAACTATGAGATATGACAAAAACTTATACAAGAAAATCTAATAGGCCTATACACAAGAAAATTTAAAAGATGCAGTCGAGGCTGTAAATAATGGCACAATATCTGCCTGCATATGCAGCTTCAAAATTGTACGGCATACCTAGATTAAAAATAGTTAACCGCGTAGGTATATAATAGAAAAGGTCTAGGTAGCTTGTTCTCCTTATATGTTTTTAAAATTATTTTAATAAGAAATAAACTTGTAATAGGTACCTACTGATCACTTTACATGGTGCCGTTGCTAATTTATTGCAGTTTATTAGGGATGAAGTTTGTTTAGTATTTATTTATAATCCTATCTTATTAGGATTAAACTGAGAAACTAAAATACATGCAATACATTGATCTCCAAAGGATAATAATTGTCCGTTATAAATAAAAATTAAGTTTTTAAATAACATTTTTGGAGATAATACTTTTGATTGTTAAAAGTTGATTTTTCTGCAGAGAGAGGGAGAGAGTGGGTGATTTTAATTATTGATTAATTATTAATCATTTTTTCCATTCTTACTTTCGGTGAAAAATATATAAATTGCAAAACAAATGACTTTTTATTTTTAGTTTGTCACCCCTGAATGCCCCTAGCTGAACCTTTATGTTTCTCTTACCCCGACTTTGATATTTCTTTTTTTTTCATAGAAACTGTGGCTTATTACAATTACTTAAAGATCAAATTCGATTGAATTTGTGTTACTAAAAAAGTAGCAACAGGTATATCTTAATAAACATAATAATATTAGGAGATACGATGAGTGTTCCTCTTACCCCAAATGTGGGGGAAGAGAAACGTTAGCACAACCTAAACGATTTGCCTGATATTGCCGTAAGTATTCAAGTTAGCGTTTTGATTCACAACAAACGGAAAGCTAATAAACAAAGGCAAGTATAGAGTATCTCAAAATTCCTATAAAACATTATCTGTTTTTCCTGGAGCTCAAAACATCTGACTCAAAATAAAGTATGTTCCTCTTACCCTAACTGACCTTACTTGAATGTCCTATGGTAAGAAGTATATAATATACTTATTAGTGTGATGACTTGATGTAATTGTTATTGACTTACGACAGTCTGACGTCACACATTGGCCACCCAAAAGGACACAAACTGCACACTTATGGGACATTCAGTTTTATTAGGTAGATACACCGAAAGTATCTCGATTTATTGGAAAACGATAAAAATAAAAATTGCCGGAAAGTAGGTGATAAAAAATTAGGAATGCGATTAATTCGGCCTCTCAAGCCTTGATATGCTTTCAGATAAAATTTTAAATGTCCTTTTCATAATAATAAATAATAAATAAATACGGGACATTTTACACATCGCAATCTAGCCCCAAAGTAAGCGATAGCTTGTGTTATGGGTACTAGATAACTGATAAATATACATACATACTAATATACATAAATATAATATATTGAAAAACACCCAGACACTGGAAAACATTCATGTTCATCACACAAACATTTACCAGTAGTGGGAATCGAACCCACGACCTCCGGCGCAGACAGCAGGTTCGCTACCACTACGCCATTCGGTCGTCAAACTAAAGGTTCGGTCGGTCATGTATCATTATTCATTAATCATTAGTCATCAACTTACCACTTTTAAAAACTGTCAACCGAAAACGGTACAAGAACTTACGCACGTCGCAAATATTTTATAAAAAGATTAGAGCCGGACCTACATCGACCTTCATCGAGCTGATAATATAATGAGACCTATTTTATCATAAATTTAGTCTGTTAGAAAATATATTAAAAATGTGTTGTCCGGAAAAATCCTGGACAGAATATTTTTAACTAATTAAAAAAAAATCATAAAATTTTGCAATATTAAGATAATAAGAAAATTTTACGCTAGACTTGAAGTATGAAATATATGGAATGTGCCGACATAGTAATAGTTGCCTATTATTTGTAAAATTTTCTTATTATCTCAATACTTATTGCCAAATTTTATGAAAAATTTACATTATTTATTTACATAGGGTTTTCTATTATTTATGTAAATTATCAAATAATAGTATTGGAAAATTTTCTTAGTATCCTTAATATTGCAAAATTTTATGAAAAATATTTTTTAAAAACAATTAAGTAAAAAAAAATATTCTGTCCAGGATTGTTCCAGGCAACCCATTTTTAATATAATTTAGTAAATTTATTATAAAATAGGTCTAATTCTATTATCAGCTCGGTGAAGGTCGATGTAGGTTCGGATCTTAGCCCGGATTAACAAAGTTTATTTCAGTCATAAATCCCACACGATCAATTACAGGGTCATTAACAATAAAGCACGCTGGAATTTACTTCTCACAAACGTACAAAATGACAGGGAATCCTAAACTAACCATAATAATACAAAACATGAACTTGGGAAAAAGTCGGACCGACCCTTGCTGTAATAATAACTCGCTATAATGGCGACCATAGACTATCCAGTATCTATCCTAGTATCTTGAGCGTGCGAATGAACAGGAAAAATCTAAAACTTCATAGTATATTTCATAAAGATAATATAAGTATCGTAAAGTCATTTTATGTAATTAAATTAAAAAAAACCGATTGCGACGAATCGAGAACCTCCTCCTTTTTTTAAAATTGGATAATGATGCCCTAAGGGTTTAAAAAAGTGAAAAATAAAGCTTCATGAATGGAATATGAATATAACTTATCATTAGTTAATGTTGGATGCGCTCATTGGCTGAAATACAATACTGATTTGTTAATTCATCGCTATAATGTAAATAATTATGCCGAACCTCACACATTCCTAGTTGTTTGTTTATTAAGCAATGGCAAGAATTTTAATTCAACTAATTTGTCCAAACTTGTCATGACAACCATTCCATTCATACACCTAGCAACTGTAGCTTTCTTGTGGTATTAGGTGTACCTTATTACCGAGTCTGCGATATAAAAGCAGCATTTTCCACCGCTCAATGCACGAATAACATTCCCGACCATAATTCCAGGGACCTGACAAGGTGACGCAACGCGAGCATATATAAAGTGCTCGACAGGTCTCTTTATGTTGGTTGATGGTGCATGAGTACTTTTGAGAGCGTTATCGGCGCAGTACATTAGTGGCGACCTGAAGTTTTTTTACAAATTTTCACGATTAATACAAAAGGCAAGAATTTTTATTCAATTAATTTGTCCAAACTTGTCATGACAACCATTCCTTCACACATCTAGCAACTGTAGCTTTAACATTTCTTGCGTTATTAGGTCTACCTTTTTACCGAGTCTGCGATATAAAAGCAGCATTTTCCACCGCTCAATGCACGAATAACATTCCCGACCATAATTCAAGGGACCTGACAAGGTGACGCAACGCGAGCATATATAAAGTGCTCGACAGGTCTCTTTATGTTGGTTGATTGTACATGAGTACTTTTGAAAGCGTTATCGGGGCAGTACATTAGTGGCGACCTGAAGTTTTTTTTACAAATTTTCACGATTAATACAAAAGGCAAGAATTTTTATTCAATTAATGTGTCCAAAATTGTCAAGACAACCATTCATTCACACAACGTGCCCTCGCAGCTGTAGCTTTAACATTTCTTGCGGTAGGTCTGCCTTTTTACCGAGTTTGCGATATAAAAGCAGCATTTTCCACCGCTCAATGCACGAATAACATTCCCGAAGAGGCGACCATAATTCAAGGGACCTGACAAGGTGACGCAACGCGAGCATATATAAAGTGCTCGACAGGTCTCTTTATGTTGGTTGATTGTACATGAGTACTTTTGAGAGCGTTATCGGCGCAGTACATTAGTGGCGACCTGACGCGACCAGTCTTCTGTGAGGGTACAGCTTGTGTTAGCGGCTCCTAATTTATTAGGAACGATACGGCGACGAACGCCGGCCACCCTGACCACGGGCCCATTCACACTGGCTGGGGAAGTGCGGGAAAGATGGTGTATTTCAAGACAGTGCTGTTTTGACGTGATAACGTCTTATAAATTGATGAACACCAGCAACACGCATGAAAAATAGTAACGTTCCGCGTAACATTCCACCTGAGCCTGTGCGTGCAAGCGAGAGCGCGCAACAAGCGATAGAGAGGCACGATAAAACAAATTGTATTACATAAAATAATGATTATGACGTTATTACATAAATCTATCGTCCGTAAACCGACTTTACAGACAACCAATTTATTGATTTGGCTTTACGACTAATTTACGAAGTTGGCTAAACTCTTACAACAACTGCTCTTGTCTTTTGAAATAACAAAGCAGGTGTCTTGGCTTGGCTTAATTCAGAATCAAATTCAGAGCGATAACTTTGTTGCTTACAAAAAAGTTAAAAGCTAAGCAGTAATTGAAAGTAGCACAGCTTGTTTTAAGAATTGTTAAATTTATAGCATAGTCATGGGTCCGAGATTCACCCTCTATTACAAACTATAATTTACAGGTTGCTCTAGAAAATAGATGAGATGTGCCAATCTGCCGTTGGAAAGCGTGGCGGACTATGAATTTATTGGATGTGAGTTAATATGATGACAAACACAATACCAGTACCAACAATAAGGATTACTATAGATTTAATGTATGTCATTTCATGTAAGTCCCAACTCATTCATTTTTTCACTCGCTGACTCATCCCGAATCTATGGAACCATAGGACCTATAAAGGCTTTTATTTTTAATTCAGATAAGTAAGCGGTAGGTAAGGATATTTTTTTAATTCTTACGGCTAGCAGAAATAAAAAATAAAACTTCCAAGCCCACAACGCCCCGCTCTCCCCTACATTTTTATTAACACCCCGGGCCTGATAAACAGGATACGGGAAATATATTTATTTGCCCAATCATCAAATATAAGGTGTTCTCGGGTTACACCGAATGATTCTACGGCAATCGGCCGGTGATTTGTTGCGATAATCTATACTAATAAATAACGCACTCCGTTGAACGATTGAGCTGCTTTCCTTGTGATACGTGTTTTCTTTTTGTTCGGTTATTGATTCATCAAGCATTTGCATTTTATTGTCTTACACACGATGCGGGTTTTGGAAGTTTAAGGGCCTGTTTCACCACCTATGGGGAAGTACCACCACCACTTAAAGCAGTAACGTTGCAGTACTGTTTTGCTTCCATCTCCTCACGAGATATCTTAAAAATATAGTCCTCCTTAAGGACCTAATATACGAATAATAATTTCAACGCAGAGAGATATGGCTCGTAAAGCTCAGTGGTCAGAGCACCCAGCCGCGAAAGCTGGGGGACGCGGGTTCAAATACCGCTGCGAGTGAAATTTAAATTTATAGGTCTTAAAAATATGTTATAATTTTTCATATACTCTATAAGAAATCCTGTATTATAACACTGACATTTTTGAAAAGAGCAAGTGCCGAGTTTCTTGCCAGTTCTTCTCGGTGCAAACCTGCTTTCCGAACCTGGTGGTAGAGTTTTGACTTTTCATGAGAGCCTGTTATTTAGGCCTATGTGAAGATAAATATTTTCACTTTCATTTTTTTCATTTTCATTTTCAATATTTTCATACCAATACAGTATGAAAACTAGTAGGGCCTGCAGCATTACACTAACAGGCACTTATCAGAAAGTGGAAAACAGACTCTAAAGTTTTTTGTACAGAAACAACACAAGGCAAGGTTTTTTTTTAATTTGGCGAAGTGGGGAAGTCCAGCTTTGTGCTATGGGGGGATTTTGTCTCTGGCTGGGTGGTTTCCTATATATTTATTCCTAATAGGTATATAAAATTCTTATGCCAATTTTTGTGGCCAAACTCCTCCGAAACGGCTCGACCGATTGTTATGAAATTTTTTGTGTAGGTATGTTCAATAGGTCTGGGTGTAGGTCGTAAGCTATTTTTCATGTACCCCTGAGTGAGAAAAAATTTACATGGCAATACAACGTTTCCTGGGTCAACTGGTATTATTATATTATTATACTAAGTTCTCTAGTACCCATAGTTCAGTTCAGTTCCCAGTTCGCTCTTTCTTTAGGGGGATTGCAATGTGTGTGATGTCCTAATATATTTATTTAAGTAATTCATTTATTCTTTCATTACACGAAGGTCAACAAACCAAGGTAGACACTTGTTGGTTACTAAATGTCTTACACCATAAAACAATGGTATAATGGCTCCAACGCCCACACTGGAGGCTACTTTTATAATGCTCTCTACACGCGGTTAAACGTGGTGACAAGAAACAGTCGCAGAAGCGAAGAAGCTGGAACGTGCATTAAGATTATAAAATACTGCTTTGGATTTAGGAGTCATTCGATGTTCTCATGGGTGGTGGGAAGTGTTAGATTTAGGTTAAAGTTTTTTTTTATTCTATAATATACAAGTTAGTACTTGACTGCGATCTCACCTGATGGTAGGTGATGATGCAGTCTAAGATGTTATCGTACTAACTTGGAAGGGTAAGTAAATTTACCCCAACGGTTTCTACACAGCATCGCACCGGAACGCTAAATCGCTTGGCGGTGCGTCTTTGCTGGTAGGGTGGTAACTAGCCACGGCCGAAGCCTCCCACCAGACCAGACCTGAGTCATTTTAGAAATTATAAAATCCCGAAGTGGCCCGTAGCGGGAATCGAACCCGTGACCTCCCACTCGAATCCGAGCGCGCCGCCACTGCGTCAGGGAGGTCGACAAAAGTTTAATCGATTTAAAAATATGTTTAGAGTAATAAGCTACTTGTAAAAACCTACTTTAAAAAATGTGATTATGACGTTTCTCAACTCCTATGCTACGAGTATCCCACTGTAGGGTCAATAGAAGTTTTGCCATAGCAGGTTTGCATGCTTGAGGGTTCATGTGATGTACCCAGCTATAGGACATAGAAAGGGGTTTTTATGCAATACAAATGTTGGTAGGTTCTTTACTGCCGAAGATGTTCTCTTACAAACTTGACAGAAGTAAATAACTCCTAACGGTTTCTACACAGTATCGAGCCGGAACGCTGAATCGTTGAGACCAGACCAGATCTGTGGGCTGATTTTGTAAGGGTGCGTACAGACTATATAACATGACATGTTATACAACATTGCTATACAACATGTTTCAGATAATGTGGACACTGAATGTTATAATAACATGTTATTGAACATTTTATTGATATGTACCACAATGTTATATACCTAATTTACTTAGTGGATAGCACTGGAGAACGACAAACGACAATGGTTATATAACATTGTGATATTGCATTGTTATTCTAATGTGTACAGTATTGTTTTATGTTGTAATGTTGAATAACAAGGTTACATAATGTGGGTATGTTATAAAACACAAGTTATATAATATGTTACATAGTCTGTACGCACCTTAGTGTTGCCCAAAATCAGTCTTGGTCTTGCAGTCTTGGTCTTGTTCTTGCGTTTTTGCAAGAACAAGACCAAGACCAAGACTGCCTAATTTTAGCAAGACCAAGAACAAGACTGGCAGTGCAAGATTTGAGCAAGAACAAGACTAAACCTGCGAGACTCTTGCGTCTTGCAGTTAACGTGAAATCGCACCATCTGCCCGCGAAATTCAAATTTTATTTTGTTTTTCGCAATTATTTAACTAATCCAACGAAGTAGGCTTATGGAATTCATTTTGCGAAAATAAGAGTATCATTTTCACAGTTTTATATAAAAATGTTTAGGTACTTGAAAGTGTCCAGTTTAGGAATGTAGTTCGATTGTCGACCAATTTGCAAAATTTCAAACTCGGCATTCGAACTACGAGTACATACCTAAACTGGACGCTTTCTAGTCAAGATTTTTATATAAACTTATGAAGATGATATTGCTATTTTCGCAAAATGAATGCCATAAGCCTAATTCATTGTACTAGTTAAATATTGGCGAAAAACAGAATAAAATTTGAATTTCGCGGGCCGACCTCCGTTTTTTTTACACACTACAAGTAAGTACTTGACTGTGATCTCACCTGATGGTAAATGACGATGCAGCCGAAGATGTTATCCTACTACCTTGGAAGAGGTAAGCAACCGCTAACGGTTTCTACACAGCATCACACCGGAACGCTAAATCGCTTGGCGGTGCATCTTTGCTAGTAGGGTGGTGACTAGCCACGGCCGAAGCCTCCCACCAGACCAGACCTGCTAACTTACATACTTAAGTACCATTAAGTACCTACTAACTTGTAGTGAGTAAAAAAAAAGCTATGTTAATTCAAACTCAAAATGTATAAGTACTTACTCAAAATGTTACATTGTTCTCACATCTAAATTACCGTTTAATAAATAGCAATAGGCTAACAGGTAATTGCGAGACTTGCGAGACTCTTGCTGCAAGACCAAGACCCAAGACCAAGACTGGGGGTGCAAGAACAAGACCAAGACCAAGACCAGATGTACTGGCGCAAGACCAAGACCAAGACTGGCTGAGTCTCGTCTTGTTCTTGCATTTGGGCAACACTAACGCACCTTAACGTTCATTTTGTCAGTCAGTAACCCTCACTGGGGTATTAAAGAATAAAACAGAGTTTCCGAAAATCCAATTTTCTTCGATCATCTTGCACAAGCTACCAACTTATGTTGGTATCATGTCAACATACCATGCTAGTTAGGATACAAAGATAGGATTTTTGCCTCCGTTTTCTTAGTTAATACCCCAGTGAGGGTTACCAACTAATAAACTGAACAATACAGAATAAGAACCAAATTAGAAATCATAAATCATAAAGTTCAAAAATGGCCCGTGGCAGGGATCGAACCCGCGACCTCACACTACAATTCGAGCGCACGCTAGTATGCCGGGGAGGTCACAAAATCTTGACATACAGAGGAAACTTAAAAAAAATCGGCCAAGTGAGAGTCTATTTTTTAGTATCTCAGGCCAGTCTCACTTATCACGTGACCGTCCCGACTGCAAGTAGGGGTCCGGACCTCAATATTTCAGATGGTTGCCGCTCGCGGGCCGAGTTGCACGCGCTAGTTCTGTACGGTCTATTTTACGCGCCGTCTGACTACGGCAGCCCTAGTACGTCGTAAGAGATAAAGTTAGGCGATAGAAAGAGACCACAACATTGCGTTTGTTGCGTGTCGATTTTGAGGGCGGGGCCAGGCGCTATTGCGAACTGAATTGCACTTTTTGTGTCGGCGCTAGAGTCGCTATTTCTTTAAATCATCGTGCGTAGTGGGCCTTCTGTACTTGTACTATTTAGTGTTCTGTGGTATCTGTTGTTATAGCGGCAACGGAAACACATCATCTGTGAAAATTTCAAGTGTCACGGTTCAAGAGATACAGCTTGCTTGGACGGCGAAGTTTCAGTAATAAGGTCCCGTTTTTACCCTTCGGTTACGAAACCTTAAAAGAATCATACGTGTCAATTTAAATAACGTCATCACTTATAACAAATGACATCAGAGAGACTCAAAACACTTCTCACGACAAATCTCCGGCAGGCGGCAGGCGCGACGGGGGCGACAAAAAATTCGCTCTAATTTTGACACAAAAAGCATTTTATTGCGACTAACAAGCCAACCCTGATGTTATCGAGTGTATTACTTTCATCCCTTATCTGTTACCGCGCCCTTATAATAATTGGTCTGCGCTGGGCTTACATGGTGGCCATATAACCTGGCGCAGTGCACTGCGCAGTTTGTATTAAGTACTAATACAAAATATTCAAAACTTGGTAATTCCTAAATTTTTTTCTATTTTTCACCTACACTTAAAATTTTTATTGGTAAGTAATTCTCATAATTATGATAACTGAAGTTTTATTTTTTGGTATTTAAATACTGATGTGAAGTTTGGAAATTAGTAACTGTTTAGGCTAGAATGTTGCTAATGATTTTTGAAAAAAAAAACGTCAAAGTTTTTATTATGTGTCTGGAAAAATGTACGAGTTTTGTGAAAAACCAAATTTTAAGCAGGCCGGAACCAAGGGCAATAGCTACTATAGATTTAAAATATTTTGTTACTTAGTAAATTTTTCCTACTACTTAGGTATTCGGTATTAACGCTTTTTTATTTATTTTTAAAATTAATCGTGATTATGTTAGTATTCAAATAAATAGGATACCTATAAGTATATCTTTAATTTACCTTTCTTGTGTGTAATTTTTAATGGAACAATATACGAGTAAAATATTTATAAGCGTACAAAGTGAAAAAATAATAAAACATAGCTGCAAAAATAACGCGCCATGTGACCCAGCCAAACCGTTTTTTGTCCGAAGGGTTACCGATAATCATGTCACACATTTTTTTCCCCAAACCACACAGGACAAAACAGCGTTACCATCAGATTATCATAGGCTTGCGGTCGGATTATTACTTAATTTTTTTCTCGCCTACCTGTCCGACGCCCGAGATATTTCCAACGGATAGGCCAAAGATTCGGATATAGATGTCAAGCGACCAATTTCAAAAGACCTTACGTATTAAGACAATACACTTAAAAACGGGATCATACTTAAATGGTGCACTACATACTCAAATTAAAAAGGCAAGCAAGCTTCTTAACCAGTGAATACGATGTTTATTATAACTATTAGGGATTTGTCTTAACAATTTATTTGAGTGTGTTAAGATAAACTCGACGACTCTAATATGAATGCGAGTGACAAATATTGGGGGATCAGTTAAATCTCTGATTCGGGTGTTTGATTTAACATTGTTGTGTTATGAGTAATCAAAATGTTTGGAACGAGCTTCTGATATGTGAAAAGTCGAGGATTTAAAAATGATTTGTTTCACTTTATTTTTAGAAATAACACTTAGTGACATAAAATGAAAAGAGTCAATATAATTGCAAGAGTAGAAACAGACTATACTACGAGCAGTGGTAGAATTCGTTAGTCTGGGTAAAACGATTTGGCTAATTTTGATTTTGGAATATTTGTGAAAGTTCAAGGTAGATTTAGCCGGTAAGAAACATATAAATACAGAAAAATAAAAAAATATATTTACCATGTAAACAAAACAAAAAATTGTAACAAAAATTCCTCCGAAACAGCTTCACCAATTTTATGAGATTTTGTGTGTAAATTCGGTAGGATTGAGTTCAACATTAACTATTTTTTGTACCTCTAAGTGAGAAATAATTTATATGGCAAAACAACGCGTGCTATATCAGCTAGTTAACACATAGAATTTTGCAAGACAACTTTCTATACCAAAGGTGAAAATGTCTACAAATTCCTTTCTCCGAACCTCTATCGATTATCCCGCCTAGCTAATAAAATAAATGTTCTAAAACCGCATTTGCAAAACAATTGAAGGCTGCATTTCACGCCTTCGCCTACCCATAAAAGCCTGTCTCTCCCAGTGGCAGTGCTTGTCCATAAAACAGCAAAACCCACTAACAAAGTAGCGTTAACCATGTCATTTGTGGACTGAATTATGACCGAGATAACCATTTTATGGCACTTTCTTGCACTGTGTTTCTATCTGTCTGTCACTCAATGTGACACATTCATTTGGCTTCGGGACAGTGACATTCACGTTTGTTTATACTACGGATATCTGTGGTTTATACTAATTGGTATACTGGGTTTTGTCTTTGAGTTTCCGTTCTTCACAAATCCCAAATTAATCGTGTATTTCCCGTTTCCACTATCTTTCCCAATCTTTGTACTTACTTTCTAGGAAGTCTGCTACAGCAATCTTCATTTATTGCTATTTTACTATCAATAGAGGGAAATTTAATTATGTGATCTGTGGCTGTAGCCTGTAATCATTTTTATCCAATTTTTCAAAATCCCATGCGGTCTGTTGATTTTTCCAGGCTAAAAAATCTATAATAATATGTTAATCCAGGTTATAATATATCTACGTTCCTCAGACATTCGGTTCAAGTAAGCTGTGGTGCGATTGAGTAACAAACATCCAAACATACTTAATTATATACTTTGTCTCGTACATTTTTTTTTAATTTCGTTTCATTTGTGCCATCGACTGGTTCCTGCAACGATCGCAAATAAGTCATAATTATGACTACGGCAGTCGGCACCTTATCACAAAAGTATGCTGGCATTTTGGAGACAATGGCAGCCTCTCTATGCGGACCTCTACTATGTAATAACCACCATTTAGCCACGACACACGATACCTCGCGTAGGAGGACATACAAACGAGGACTGGACGTGGTAATCACGGGGTGGTGTAATCACGGGGTGGTGTAATCACGGGGACCACGCATTAGCCCGTAATCTGACTCCTTATAAATCTTTATGATATCTACACTTGATTGTTCTCCACCCGTGATTATTGGTTTCATGACTATCAATATACCGTACCTTATAGAATCTAAATAGAGAAGAGTGAACAAGCGTTTCTTTCTTACCAGCAAAGACGTATCCACAGCAATGCTGTGTAGCGTAAGGCCGTTAGTCTACCACAGACGTCACCAGGATCTCACCGAAAACGACATTTATTCTGCCCGAGATCAATATAAAGTGAAAGAAAGAAAGAAAGAAGAGAGAAAAAACTTTTATTTCACAACAAATTATGCCACATGTAACAAAACACTAAAACTTACGTACTAAAACGATGCCTGAAGATTCCCCCACTCGGGCAACAAAAAACAATAATTGCCCAAGTGAGGGAAGCACCCTAGACACCGCCTGTTACATGTGGCACAACCCGGAAAAAGGCCATACGGCATAGTAAATGTATGACCGCTTCTTTGGCGCCGTCTGTTTATTGTCTATGCTATGACATAGGTCATAGCTTAACTTTTAACTGGAACTTTTAACTTTTGTGAATAGTCACAAAAGTTAAAAGTTTCAGTTAACATCCTTGTCTACATCTTCACTTTCTACCAGGGTGAAATTGAGTTATAGGGCTTTCGACATCTCTTTTCCTGTTTTTTTTTTATTTAACCAATAAGTTACCGCGACCGCAAGAAATAGTATCGCCAGTTTACCGGTGCCAAAAATGCGTCAGTAGTAAGCAAACCGTAATGTCTACAGACCGCGATCCCCGCCACAGACCGCTAAACTTGTCTGCATGCACGTTTCTATGGAGACCGTTTCCGCCATATTGTGGCTTATTAGTGGGAAATTTTGACAGACGGCGATATTTTTGTTACTATACAGTGTGAGTCTTCATAATGTGCACATATTGAAATGAGGGAAACTATGCTTAATTTTATCGACGGAAAACGTATTAAAAAAATTCTAAAATTTTTTTTTATATTTTTTTGGAATTTTTAAAATTTTTGTTCGCTACTATGACCCTTGTGTAAACAAAACGGTGTAACTTTTAAACTAAATGATCTATCACGATAAATCAAACTTATTAATGAATGGAAGTAATGGTCCGTCCTCATGAAATGAAAATTGTGGAAAAAAATTACCCTCAATGGAAAATACACGTGTTTTTAATAAAATTTCTGGGTTTTTTTTCACTAATTTTTGCAATAATCGTAAAATTTCTCAATAAAATGCCCCCATTGTGTGCCTTTTTTATTACTTTAAATTATTCCTCATCGTATTAGCTACCTAATGGTAAAAATTGCATGCTTATAAGTCAATTCTAACATTTCTTATGAAGTGTTAAAGAAAGGCCTAGGACACTGCTACGCACTATAATTATTGAGATTGTAGATATCACGTAGAACCCTCCTTAGGAAAACAATAACTTGCGCGTTCGGAGTGCTATTTTTGAACAGTTAAAAAGAGATGTTACTATTAAGTTACAAACATGCAATTTTTACCATTAGGTAGCTAATACGATGAGGAATAATTTAAAGTAATAAAAAAGGCACACAATGGGGGCATTTTATTGAAAAATTTTACGATTATTGTAAAAATTAGTGAAAAAAAAACGGAAATTTTATTAAAAACTCGTGTATTTTCCATTGGGGGTAATTTTTTTCCACAATTTTCATTTCATGAGGACGGACCATTACTTCCAATCATTAATAAGTTTGATTCATTGTGATAGATCATTTAGTTTAAAAGTTACACCGTTTTGTTTACACAAGGGTCATAGTAGCGAACAAGAATTTCAAAAATTCCAAAAAAATATAAAAAAAATTTTTAGATTTTTTTTAATACGTTTTCCGTCGATAAAATTAAGCATAGTTTCCCTCATTTCAATATGTGCACATTATGAAGACTCACACTGTATATATAGCTACTCGTGCTGATTGGCCACTGACTCACTGATCACCTCTCCTGAACAATTTTGTATGAAATTTTTTTTTTCATGGATGGGGTCGTATAGAAGAAAAAAATTCATTCGGAGGAAAAATACGGAGAAAGCTGATGATTGAGGATATCGGAGACGGGTGAAGAGCACGGGGAGGCTATTGCAGATAGGTGGGAGGTGTTCGACCAAATGTCATTCAAAACGTCATCCAATTGGCAGTGAGCTGAAAAAATTTTCAAAATGGCGGATTCAAAATGGCCGCCATTCGAATTTCGTCGATATCTCGGAAAGTATAAAAGATGGAAGAACGGTTTCTTGACAAGAAGTGATCAGGCCCCGAAGGTCTATTCGACGGGTAGAAAAAAAATCAAAATGGCGGAATTTATTTTTTCATTGAAAATGTATGGGGAATGTTGAGACTAAAGGGGGGAAGACAGCACGCGGGCCACATGTGGCCCGCGCCCCCAAGCGCCCTAGTAGTCTTATATGAAGAAGGTTTGCGTAAAATGTTCTGATGACCATTTAGGTATATCTTCAGGTTCCATATCGGTGATTAAACCAAGAAATGATAAAGGTGCCTGCTACAAAAATATTAATATTATTCAATGACGTGGTGCCCTGATTTAGTATCATCGAGATCTCGTTAATCCTTCCACCCACACCGCCGAGCGTCTAATCAGCTCATTGCAGACCCTCGATAGCCAATTGAAAATAAATCAATGCGGACTCTACATCGGTTTGGTTCGGAAATCATTATAACGACATCTATATCCTGGCAGATACTTATGACTTCTACAACTGCTGAATCATATCATGTATACCTATCGTGCTTAAAAGTGTTCTCTTTAGCCTTTCGGAAATTAGTCCGGGAATTGACTATTTTGTTAGTTACTCACGTCAAACTCGAAACATGTATTTAAATCTTGTGTCACAGTGACCGATTCCTAAGCTAGTTTGTTCTTTTATATGCCGTAGATCTGAGAACAGTTCATACCCCTAAGTTAGAACTAATTTATATGGCAAAGTTTTGCTGGATATATGCGTGAAGATGATAATCCCATTCCAGCAATTTTACTTGCAGAAGACTTTGCATAAGACTTTACAGTCAAATCTGGCTCAAGGGCTTATTATAGAAGTTTTGTATACTAACTCAAGTTTCAGAGCTAAGAGGGCTAAATGACGAGACCTGGAAATAACTCTCACTAATCGAGTTTTCTCGCTTACCTAGTGCAGCTACTTACGCAGGATTGACTATATTGTCTTCTTTGTACCATCTCAACTTACCTAAGACTTTGTGATGTAATTTGTCTCTCATATAGGATAGCAGTAATTAACAGGTTACATGAAAGCGAAAACTTCATAACTTTTTATCGAATTATGGGGTGCGGCCCTCGAAATCGCTCAATGCTTCTTATTTGCATATAATGATTGCAAAAAGGGAATAAATCATATAAAATGCACGTCACCGTTCCCATTCATGGCCACGACATCGGTTCTGCCACGCCTGATCTGGCTTATAATTATATGGGCAGGTTTTATTAAATTAATTTAGACCGCCGACATATTTGTTGGATTTACTTATGTAAAAATGTTATTTACTACGACCCGCCTTTGATGCGATCGCCGTGTGGAATAACTTGAATGTTTGCTTTAGTTTTAAAATTTCTGATATACCTTTTTAGGCATAATATATACCTAAATAATACCCCTATTAGTGACTAAATAAACCGGTGAACTGACGCGTTGTTAGATTTTCGAATGCTTCTGATCTACCATAAACTGCAAGAAATGCGAAGAATCTGCATTCTTACATACTTAGTTGTAGGTATGCAAAAATAAAAATACCTACCACTTGGACACCAAATGGTAACCAAAATATAAAGATTTCCGTAAGGTTTTTCTCTTCCCTTTCGTTTTCAAGAGAGCTTAGAGGTTAAACAAAAATAGTTATTTAAATCATATCATAGTGGACTTTATTCTGAAGGAAACTCCAGAAAAACCTGCAATTTTAAATATCGCTTTATTTCGAATAATACTAAAAGGAGAAAAGCTTTTGTTTTTTTTTAATAAAAACAACTAAAATAAGTTGAAAAGATATAGCCGACTAACAAACAAACATCTGAAAGTGAAATCTTGCAAAAAAAATAAACTCAATGTTGACAAAAGTGTGCCCATAAGATATAGTATGTACCCAGTATCATTGCAATAAAAATAACACCGGCTGGTAATGGAATCGATGCTTATACGCGTAGATACATATTAAGTGCAATTGCGTTTATAGTCTCGCTGCAATTGTGGTGTCATGTATAGCGACTAGCGTGCCGCGTGCGCATACATCGCTGGATCGAGTTCCGAGTCTAAACTGTTATAGGTACAGATAGCAAAAATACAATAAGATTTCTGACTTTGTTTGAAAATTTTTAATGGTTGCTTTAGATTAATTTAGTTGTTGTTATGGGTTGATTTATCTTATAAATTAAGCTTTTACAGTGTATCAAAATTATCGCTGGTAACGGGACTTGATCCCCAAGCTATCGCGGTTGGGTGATCTGCCAATTGAGCTATGGGAGCAACTACCGCTGACACGATAATTTCTTCGACTCCGGACCCATCTCTGGGAGCCATCTATTGGGAAACTATAGTTTCAATCCAATTTCAAAGGCCCATATTCCGAATGGAGCTAGCTTTGAACGAGAGAAGACCACTTTGCCCTTTTTATTAATTTATATTTTTTGTTACAGTGTTTCACACACTAGGTATTTTTTTATAAATTAAGCTTTTACATTACAGTATATCAAAATTATCGCTGCCAACGGGAATTGAACCAGCACAGAATTGGTTTTAATATATCTTCTCTAATAGGTATATTATTACAATTCTCCTGCAATATTTTGTTACCAAACTCCTCCGAAACGGCTGTACGATTGTTATGAAATTTTCAGTATATGTTCTGTAAGTCTGAAGAAGGTCTTAATGTATTTTTATATTCATAATGGAAAAAACAACGTTTGCCGAGTCAGCTAGACTAATATATATATATTTTAATTTGCTAATCTACGTCTCTTTGCCAATCCCCAAAAGTTAGGATTGAAAAGGAAAAAATATTTGAGAATTAATTATAGGTAAACCGCTATAAACTTGACCCTCCTGATGGTCTGCTTGACGCGGGGCGGGTGATGCGATTGGCTATAACGATACGGCAGCGCGGTCAGCGGACAGTGACAGACTAGCTCATTGGTTGAGTGACTCCGCCCGCGTCCCGCAGACCGTCAGGAGGGTCCAGTTTATAGCTGTTTACCTTTAGTCTAGTATAAAGCTATATGCCCCTCGTACCTGCCTACATTAAAATTGAAAAGAACAAACCAATGTTTTATTTCATTAGTACATTTTGACGTCTTTATACGAATGCATGAATGCAATAATATGCACATATTTAAACTCGCCCCGTGCAATTTGATTCCTGCGACTTTATTTACAATGTCTCACGATTTTACTGAAGTAGCTATTCTGTAGGCAATGAAAATTATACTTCCATCTAAATTATGACACTCATACGCTTGAAATATTAAACTTCGTGTTTGTTTACCACTATCAACTACAGTGTACAAGGTGTTTCATCTAAGAGCTGATGACTTTAAAACAGGATGAGTTTGAAAATTTGAATTAGGTAAATTACTATGTATCAGCATAACCTAAGTAAATAAAGCTTTATTAAGATTCCACACAGTTTATTCTTACCTATGCCTAAAATAGTACCTACCTCTTAAAATAACAATTTTTGTTTCCTATTTAAATAGCACTTCTTCTAATTTACAATGCTATTACAATCTGAGGTCTACTACTACAAAAGTACTTTTATAAATGTAATGCATCTATTCTATTATATCAACATAACCTGCTGGTATGTAATGTACTAAGGGTGCTGAATTTATGAGCGGATTTTTCAAAAATTAATTTTATGGTTATGTCAATAGCTTTAAAATTACTGTTCAGTGTTCGTAAAAAAATATTTTGATTGCAATAGGTATCTGCTACGTAAATGCCATGACTTGTTTAAACATTTCACTTCACAAAATGTACCTGGCGCATTACGTGAATAGCCCCCCCCCCCTTTTCCTTAATGAAAATCAAGGGTAAAATATCTCTCGGTCCCAAATTCAGCCAAAACCAAAGTTAAGCCAATAGTAATGGCTTGAAGGAATAAACACACACACACACACAACACACATACAAAATTTCGCCTTTGTAACAAATATGTGTAACAAATATTCGGGATTAGCGCAGCTTTTAGTGAATAGGGGTAATTAGTAAATAGTTAATCATAGGTATTTTTAAACTCATTCAATATGATTTCAGATTTTTAAATTAATTAACTAAACCACATCTGGTGTCTTGCTCTCAAGCTATATTGTCGTTGATTTTGATATTATCCACTCAGAGGCAATATTTCATAGAGATAGTCATCACAGCGGTTAACTATGCGACCGCTGAGTTGCAGTTTTTTCAACGACGCCCCCTGTCGGTAATGTACGATAATACGGAGCGAAAATTAATACAACCTCTGAATGTTGTGATTGCCACATGCGAGGCGCGATTTACTTTACAATGGCGCATAAAAATTAACATGCAAATCCAGGATGTGGAGAATAAAAATGTCTCGTAAAATTATTTTTATGATGAATAATTTGGTGTCATTTTTTCGTATGGGCGATCCTAAAAATTGTTTAGCTCGGAATATGAAGAACTTCTGATTTAACAAGTGAAGTAACATTGAGCTATGATTTTTTAAATGAAAATCAAATTAATTAATCTTCTAATATAAAATTCTATTGCCACTTTTTGAAACTCCTTCGAAACGGCTCGCCCGATTGTTATGAAATTTTCGATGTATGTCCTTAGAGCAGGTCATAAGCTATTTTTTATATCCCTAATGGCAAAACAACGTTTGCCGGACTAGCTAGTTAATATGTAATATTAATCTTACTTGACAGCATATTACGCATATTACCATATTATTTATGCAGGTAGTATAATTTTTGCAGCGCAATTGTAGTGCATTGTAACTTGCAGTTCATTGCAAAAGTAAAACTGAATGCAAGCTTTACACATGAGGTTAAGATATTTCACACTTTTGCGGTCCGCTCGCTGCGCTATTTTATGATCCTTTGCGATAATTTGCACTGGTTTTGTAAACAGCATCAAATATAACAGGAAACCTACCCCGACACCCTCAAGCGCCACTAAATTACAGAAAACTGGCCTAAATCAACAAAAATTAACCGGAAGACAAAAGATCGGACCCGATAACATTACCTAATCGATAATTGTATCTACGACACTTCGAGTCACACGTTGTGTCGTAAAAAGGTGAGAAAGTAGACGAAGATAAAACTATGAACGGACTTGATTTTATTTGCAGTTCGAAAAATGAAGAACCAACAATTTTCAACCGTATTCTTGTCGTGTTAAGAAATGTGGCTTTTGATTTAGATGGAATGGGTGTTGGGGTTGTGGTGAAGTCGCAAAGAGCATGGTAATAAAAAAGGTGAAATGTCTCAGTAGATGCGACGCAGGACGCCTTGGCGATAAGAGACCACCGAGGTGGCCTGCGCCTTCTTTACTGTTCCTTTCCGGTTAGCAGGTTATTGATAGCAGATTTTGCATGGGTGTTTGTAGTAGAAAGTTTGCGATCCATTTTTTTTTCGGTGTCATTCTGTTTAAACATGCCAATTGTGACAAAGAAAATAAGCCTTAAGGCTTGAAGAGATGGCAAACTGGCTCAAACCCTCTTCAGAAAAAAAATCCCAAAATGCATCTGATTTTGTCATACTTTTAAAATTGTCTGCAAAACGGTGCAAGCTTTTTAATGAATTCTTGCACACAAAAAAGTACATAAAAATTACAATAACTTTGATTGAGAGTTAAATTTTTAGGCCTTCTAACAATCGTGTAAAGTAATAATTTCCCCGAAATCAGTGTGAACGCCGCTGCTCCGTCCCCCTTTTTTTTCTCAAAGGAGGGGAAAAATCCTCATGGACGCTGTGCCGGACTCTTACCGACTAAAAAACCCCTCCAATCTCCAAGCAATGATGTACCTGCCGGATAAGCCTACCATCACTGCCACTTGTCCTGCCTATCTTCGGTCCTCTCTGCCATCCATCTCTTTTATCTTTATAATGTCCTCCATAAAGTGCTTCACACTATCCCAACTCTTCTGACTTTCCATCATAAGGGAAACAAGGTTTTCCACAAAAATAAAATAAAAACAAAAATAAAAACCTTTATACTTCAAACAACAAGACCTATAGAAATCATATAAACAAATATTGCAATTGAAGACGCTATACCACCATGTCTATCAACTACAACTTACGTAAGTATAGACGCTGTTACCTACTGGTAAAGCGTAGTTGATAATCGAATACCGACTATCGTGACGACATATCGAGTATATAAGATTACAATCGCGTATATTCGAGACGTCATCATTATGGCCCCTTGGCCGGCGGGCCCATCACCAGTGGGGAGTTATCGCTCAATTCGGATGATATAAATTTGTAATGAAAACTTCGATAGCTGATATTATCAACGCGGTAATTTGTTGATTCTCCATTGAGGACCCGCTTTGACATCTTTTCAATGAAATCGTAGAATGAAAGTTGTTTTCGTAGATTTTTTTTAAGTCAGCGATAGCTTGTATTATGGGTACTGATAACTGAGAAATATAAGAAAACTAGCTTTTGCCCGCGGCTTCGCCCGCGTGAATTTCGGGCTGTTACAAATACCGTGGGAGCCAACGATTTTCTGGGATAAAAAGTAGCATACGGGATAGACAAACAGTCAACTACTACAACAACTAAAAGAAACATCGGCTTAGTTGTTTTACTGCTCTTCCCGCTTCCGTCCTTAATCAATATAGGTTCAACTACGGGTCTCAATGTATCTACCCATTTTCACATTTACAGCATTACTATCCCATATCACAATGGTCTAAACATAATATATTCATAACGAATTTTTGATAAATGGCTTAGTTTTTTAGTAATGAGGTAAAACGTCGTTTTACTGATATATTCTTCCGCAACGCTGCATACCAACCTATTCTTACCTAAGCTAACCTGGAGTTCTTGCAATTTCAGCAGCTGTGTACCCATTTTCACATTTATCGTATTACTTTCCCATATCCCTTGTCAACTAAAACAAAAATTTTCAGTAGCAAAACAGTTATTAGTTTAAAACCTATGTTATATGGGTACCCGTTTTCACAAACATAATATTTTTAACCTGTATCTCATTGAATCTAAACTCATCTATCTCAACTAAAAAAAAAAAACTTATAGTGAAACAATGGTAAGTCAGAATTTATATAGGTATTTAATATTACAGTTACAATATTACTAACCCCAAATCCCATTTCTCAACTAAAACACACAATGTAAATAGAGACCTATTTAGGTACCCATTTTCACATTTATAGCATTATAATCCCATATCCCATTTTTCAACTAAAACACACATTGTTAATAGCGAAAAAGTTGTAAGTTTAGGGTCTGTATTGGTACCCGTTTTCTCAGTTATAATGTTATTAACCCATAACCCATTGCTAAACACACATTGTTAAAAGCGTACAGTGCTAAGTGAAGAACCTATATGGTGCCCATTATCACAGCTGTAGTGATCAGTAGTAGTAGTATCAGATTTGTAGTATCATTAGCTTTTGCCCACCGCCCTGCCTGTGTCAAATTTGCTTTTTAACAAATCCTGAGGGAAACATAAATTTCCCGTTCCCATTCAATATTACAACCTTATACCTACTTTCAAAGATGTTTGCTTTAGCTACGTACCTATAGATGTAGCTATAGATTGCTGTAAAAATTTCCCACGGGAACTATGGAATTTCCCGGAATAAAAAGTAGCCTATTTTTTAATCCAGGTTATAAGCTATCTATGTTCCAAATTTCAGCCAAATCGGTTTAGTAGTAGCGGCGGGAAAGCGGAACAAACATACAAACAAACTCACTTTCCCATTTATAATATTAGTAATGATAAGGATAAGGATAATGTTCAATGTACATGTACTACAATGTACAATGTAAATGTAATTCATTGTACATAAATGCAATATACTAAAAAACACCCATAGTCTTGGAAACATTTAGGTATGCTCATCACACAAACATTTTTTCAGGTGTGGAAATCGAAACTGACGCAGATGGCAGGATCGCTGTCGCTACACCATTCGGAAGCCAAAGTAAGCATTCACTGGATAAAGTACTCCTTGACACGTATTGATATTTCGCTTCTGTAATACATATCCATTTTCAATAAATAGTTAAAAAGCTTATCAATCCAGGCTAGTCCAAGTTAAGGATATAGTCCTTTACAACTCCTTTTGACTTGTTTTGATCCCCATAGAAGTTGGTGGTAACCTATTGCTAGCTATAATGATTGGCAAGGGATGATAAAACAAACCTAAGCATTCAAAATCGTGTCCTACCTATATGCGTCCATTTTTTGTGCATCGTTTAATATATAAAGTAAGCAAACCTGAAGCTAATCTTATTACTGATATCCGTTTTAGTGACAGGTTTGAAGGCAAGAACAACATCGAGATTTTCGCCATCCTCTATTTACTGTAGTAAATGCAAACAAACTCCCATATTACCGTCCATTATTATCCCACCAGCTAAAAAAGGTACAAAGTATTCAAACAAAATAATATCCTCAAAGTCTTCATCCCAGAGATTATCTCACCAGAGTGACCAAGGTTTTGGAACGAAAGTTAATCGGATTTTCTATGTAAATTTATTGTTGGGAAAAAAATAATCCCACCCAGTTGCTAAGGTGTTGTGTCAAAGGATTTCGAAGGCCCCAAACCGGACCTTGTTTACTGCTGATGGATTTACGACACATTTAAAGACATCTCTTTTTACTTTGAAATTGATAATGTTGACGAAAAAAGGCGTATTTACGACGGACAGGGAGTAAAGTCCTTTAGCGAGAGATTTGCAGCCGATGCGAAAGTTTTAATACGAATGATTTATGACTTTGGACGAGTTAGTATGAAAGGTGGCTACTGTCTTTACATTGTTCAGTTTTTACATACGGTTTAAGCGAAATTTCGTATTATGTTTAATCTTAACTCTTGTTAAGTCTCACAATCGATGAGAAGTCACATTATTTTGTCATCGTTTCTAATCTGTAATTTAATTAAAATTTACTGTTAATCTTGCAAAAGGAGCTTTTTTTTCGTTTTTTTTTACGAAACATCAATGATATTTTAGCATAGTACTTTTTACAACTAACTTATGACGAATCGTGTGTTTCACCGTTATGGTTGAGATTTAAGATTAATTTGGCTTTAGTCTTATAATTGATGCAAATGTCTTTATTAAATTGCATCAGTCAAGTCTGATTCACGGAATCAGGTGATAAAATAAATCATATATATTTTATATCATATTTATTTCAATCTTTATTGCGAGGACCTTCGTCATTTATCGATTCTTTATCACTTTTTACGTCAGGAAACACATTCGGAATTCAATGTTCATCATTACGTTCAATTGGAAACATCCAGACACGTAACACGATCCAAATTCGATCGATAAGACTGCACCTTAAAAGGCGCCGGGCAGGTACGCGCAGGCGCCGCCACAGCCTCTCATGCAGAAAACAACTCTCTGATGAAACGAACTCTTAATCCGCTCTGACGGTCACTACAGAGTCTAATTAAGATTCGGATGTTCCTTCCCCATCACCATTCGTTATTGACCTCTCTCTTGGGAACAAAACAAAAAGACCCGCACAAGTTCTGAGCTAAAATTCTTACATAGAGACTTTGTTGTCTGGTCGGATAGTATTGGTTGATGTCTCTTAATCTTATCGTATGATTTTACAGATTTAAAATCTCGGTGTGCGGTTTCATGGGAGATAACAGGTAGGTTCTACTGAGTTTTCTCTTCATTGGATCACACGTTTTGAGTCTGTAACTGATATTCAAGCTTATGTTATAACTTATATCTATCGCTTATTTGGGCTTATATGATGTTTTCCGGACTTACGTGCATCGATTTC
The DNA here is from genome assembly GCA_036785405.1 of Coenonympha arcania. NCBI lineage: Eukaryota > Metazoa > Arthropoda > Insecta > Lepidoptera > Nymphalidae > Coenonympha > Coenonympha arcania. Next base: position 10,516,095 of record CM072072.1, read on the forward strand.
TTTCTTCGGTGAAGCTTTATTTTAAAAGTATAGTAATTATCTAGTGATTTCAGTACTTATGTGTATTTTTGATGATTTCAGTTGTGTTTTTTAAAACCTGTAGATTCTTGTAGTTACTTTTGCCAAGTTAAAATAGCCAAAAGTCTAATAGGCCAATGCCTTTGAGGCTAATAAATGCATACGTGATCGTAAACAAATCTATAACACAATTTTAGTTTACGGAACTTTAAGTGACAATGTTTCCTAGTTTTTCTTCATATAAAAATCTCACTTAGTAACCACCCAGATTCATTAGGTACTTACTTTTTACAGTACCATAAAATCAATTAGAGAACAATAAAATTTTAATCTAGGTACTAATGCAAGCGCATCAGGTGATCGAAATGTCCTTGTAAACATAATTACTCTTTATAGTACTTTCAACTAAAGATAGCCTCACTAATGCATTTTATAATCACTTATCTGATACAGTTAAGAGGATAATGGAAAGTTACTTCTGTAAATGCGCCGTTTAGGTACCTACTTTGTTAATCAGTTTACCTTTTATTGCACTTTCCTATCATGTTAAAATGAATCAACATCAATACTGGGTGTGTCCTATTTGCAACATTTGCACTTGAGAGACTGGAACATTACTCTTTGGTATTATTTTATCACTAACCGCTTTTTTAGTATTCATTCTATTGTGAGTAGAACACACACATTACAGGTACTCACTCGTAGGTATAACACTCTTACTACTTATAACAGTTATGTAATATAATTTTCGGCTAAACTCAAGTGAATTTGTCTGGCATGCTGAAGTAGTTTTGGACTCTTTGATCAAAAACTTTGGACAAGTCATCTACTAAGCGTTTTGAACTAGTTTCGGACTCTTTGAGAAAGAACTCTGGGCAAGTCCTCTACTAAGCGTACTTGGCTTTTGACCACTTTTCCTTGTCTTATGCAACTGTTTTTTGAGACTCCTCTTGGATCAATCAGCTCTTAAAACTGTAATCATACATACTCGTAACTCGAAGCCGGTGCGTTCACACACAAACACATCTCTTGATCCAGTCTACTCTCCTAGTCCCAACAAAGTGAACACATCTCATTCACTTATCTGCACTCCTAGTATCTACTAAAACACACCTCCTGATTGTGTCGTTATATCGTTTTCCAATAACATATATTTTGGTGGATCATGTTGTGCAAAATCTCTAAACTAAATCAATTTAAAATAGTGCTATCCTTTTCCATAGGGAACAGTTTGAAAAGGATACCTCTATTTTAAATAAGTTTAGTATAGAGATTTTGTACAACAGAATTAGCAGCATTGTAGCATTAAAAAAACCTTCAGTAAAGCAAGGTAAATTGCACATAATAGGCAGGTAGTATCTACGAGTAGTCTATACTAGAGGTACAGCTATGAAAATCTAGAGCGCAATAATTGATCTGTACACACGAAATTAAATTTTATATTACTACATACTAAAGCGGTGAGGTGTAAAGGCTACATACAAACAGCAAGGCTAGCTCGTATAATTTTAGGTGAATCGAGGTACGACAAGGAAGAAGATATTCGATAATCTTGTCCGGAAGAACAGGTATTAGGTACCATGAGGTGCACTCAAAGGCGTGTTCACACCTGAAAATAAAGAATAATGACCAATGACCATGGATGTATGGAATCACGTACCAAGCTGATTCGAATCCAAACTTTATTTTTTATAGACTACGGTCTCCACATTAACTCCTTTATTTTTATTTTTTAATTAACATCTAGATTTCAAAGTAATAGTCAAGAAAACAAGTCGTGCTTCTTAATAAAATCTGTATGACAGGAAAAAGTGTATTGAAAAGAAAGTAACTTTTTGTATGCAAAATAAAAAAAAAAAAGCAGGTTAATTAATTATTAATGAATTTCAACTTAAATATACCTATATGTTTATAGTTTTCTAGCTAACCCAGCAAACGTTGTTCTACCACTAAGGATATAAAAATAGCTTATGACCTACTCTCAGACCTACCGAACATACGCAGAAAATTTCATAACAATCGGTTGATCCGTTTAAAAGGCGTTTGATAACAAAAATTGGCACGAAAATTATATATACTCTAATATATAAAATTCTCGTGCCAATTTTTGACCTTACGTCTTCGTTTGGAACAAAAATACTGCTGATTTCTTGAGAATTATTTTCATAGCAGTGTGGTCGAGTCGCAAGTAGTGAGACAGTCGAACTAATGTCAAGCTCACAATCAGCGGCGGGCGTGGGCGCGGGTTAGTGTGGACGTGCCCTTACAATTTATACGCTATCAGGTTTATTTCAAAGTCACTAGATTTTATTCCGAAGACCGGAATCTTAGATAACCTGCATTTTGTGCGACTTTGCTATAATAGCATGAATAATTATTTTTCTTGAAAATAATTGCTTGGATCTAGTTTGGCTATTATCTAGGTACAATGAAAATTATTAAATATATAAGAATAGAAAAATAAAACGTTACTTTTTGCACAGACATAAGTAGTTCAAACTTAAAATCGCGGAGAGTGACAAACTACACCTTTTATCCCGGAAAAATCGATGTTTCCCGCTAGATTGTAGAAAAGCGAAATGCACGTGTGTGGAGCCGCGGGCAACAGCTAGTCAAATATATGTTTTGTGTGTTATTAATTATATTTAACTATATTATTTCGCGTAATGAGACTTCACCAATGCTTCACGATGACGAGTGCAGTGCAGTATAGTACGATTCACGAAAGATGACCACAAATGGCGTATGACACTGCAATTAAGTCAGCTAAAGAAAACACTCTATCTGAATTCTCACATGCGCAGACGTATTACGCAATATAAATAATAATATTACTCGTCTCTAAAGTCTCTTTCAAACCATTAGCAAGCTGAAGTGGCAGTGGGCAGCGTCACGCGTGTCGCAGGGGCGATGGTCGGTGGAGCTGAAATGTCCTGGAGTGGAGACCGCGTACAAGAAAGCGTAGCGTGGGGCGCCCCCCAGCTCGTTGGAGTGGCGAGAAGCGGCTGGATGAGGAAGACTGAGGACAGGGTGTGGTGGCGCTCACTTGGGCAGGCCTATGTTCAACAGTGTAGGTCCGCAGGCTGATATGAAAGTCTCTTACTCGTCAGTAAAGAAAAACAGTTTTCCCTGAGATAATGATATGATAGGTAGGTACAATGTCACAATGACATGCCTTTTGCCTGTGTCGTCGTGTTCTCGCGACCTGCGCCGAGCGTGTATCGCCGCGGTAATTGAACGGCGATGTAAAAGGAATCTACGCTGCAAATAAAACAAGAGCGAGTATAATCGCAGTCGAGCCGCCCTGCGCTCACGCTCAGCTGTACGGTCATTGTGCGACTTTAAGTCGGCTATACACGCTCCGGTCCGGATGTGAAACCGGATAACCTAAAAATCTTAAAGGTAACTGCGATAGATAAGATGACAATGATAAAAGCAAAAACCTTAGCAAGTAGTGGTTACCTTAAAATTGGTTTACATACCCTTACAATGTATTGTAAATAATTTTGAATGTAATTAGTTTAAGAATCATGTAAACCTGCTGGTTAACCCAAATAAATAAAATAAAATTAATGACTGACTCACTGATATATCAACCCACGTTAATCAAACTGCTGAACAAATGGACTTCAATTTGGCATAGTTGTGGTTATCATGACTACCTCAGTTAGTAAGTGAAGTAAGAATCATGGCGTAATCATCCACTTAGAAAATACTTTTGAAAATTCACCCCCTAAAGGGCGAAAAGCGAGCAAAGCCGCAGGTAAAATCTTGTACTGAATATGACAAAGTTTAGCCGCAGGTAACCGCTTGTATTGAATATGAACAAGTTAGTTTTTAGTAACAAACATGGTGTGGCGGCAAAACGTATGCTGAGAAAAATCTTTTGAGCTGTGATATAAATAAATCATAGCGCTAAAATATTTGAAATATAATGTCGTACAATCACCGGTAAAGGGCATGTACTTACCGTAGGTAAGTACATGCCCTTACTACTTTGCTCTCATGTAAGTAAGTACATTGTTACTTACTAACATGAGAGCGCAGTGAAGTACGAACTTGTACGATTATAGTTTTTTATTCAAATGAATAAAAACCTATAATTAAAAAAGACAGGAATATAATTTATCTAAGTGAAAATTATTTTTAAAGCTATAATTCAAACCACCCATGAAGTTCGTTCAAGTGCAGCAATAACCGGGGAGTTTCCCGTGAAGCTCCTCTCGAAACCGGAATACAACCGGTGCGTGCAAAGCAGTCAATACCGCAACGGATGAAAGTGTGCTGTATGCCCCATTGAACGACTTGAATTGCGACGCGTAGGATGCGCTTTTCGGTCGGGTTTATGACACGGCGATTATTTGAAATCTTAACCCTGAATGGGTATTGAATGATGCGTTTAATGGTACCAGTTGTAGAGTTATTGGTATCGCTACATTGTGCATTGTTCGCAAGCAACGCAAGTCTCTCCTCTGAAGGGATCACGTCTCTTATTCTGTGGACCTGAGCTGAAAGGCCTAGTTTTATGAACACATATAAGCCCAACTACCACTAAGTATAAAACCCAAATATTGTTTTATAGAATTAAAGACACTTTACTAGACCATTGAACCTTCAGGCCTAAAATACGTTCTCAAATGTACTTTTAATCACTGAACTAAATAAATCAGTTTTTTAATCCAATGACTAAAGGGCAACTATTAATAGTTATTGCAAACTTTATGTAGAAACTTAAAAGCAAAGATTATGGATTCAGATATCCATAATCTTTGCTAAAGGTATACTCAAATAATAATCGATTGTAACAGCCGGATAGACGGATGGACGAAAACAAGGATTCCGTTTTTTACCATATTGGCGTGGAACCTAAAAAGGTCGAATCAAATAAAATTATATCTGTCTCTCAGACTAAGTTGGTACTTTTATTTAAGAATCCAAATTGTTTTTCCCCGGTTAAATTCATTGTCGTGTTAAGAAGCCGGGACGTATAAAAATTGCGGTGACAGCGAACAACGTGGCGCCCAACGAAGATCGGTTTATGAGATCCGATTTGTCAAACGGTGTCCTTTTATGCGGGAACGGTCTGTACAAACGATGAATACGTAATTAGTTTCGTGAATATTCGGATGCGATATTCCTTGAGGAATAATTAAATAAAATAAAATAAAAATAAATGTTCTTTATTGAAAGGCAATGAACCCTAACCAATTTACATGAAAATATTAAATAAAAATAAAAACATTAATGATAATATGAGAATATTCGTTCGTTTCAGCCGACGGACGTCCACTGCTGGACAAAGCCCTCCTGCAATGCTTTCCAGCCCGCACGGTCCTGCGCCATTTGTATCCAGCGCCTTCCCGCGACTCTTTTAATGTCGTCGCTCCACCTGGTCGGAGGTCTGCCAACACTGCGCTTTCCCGTGCGGGGTCGCCATTCCAGCACTTTGGGTCCCCAACGTCCGTCGGTTCTACGAGCTATGTGCCCCGCCCAATGCCACTTCAGCTTCGCGATACGTTGAGCTATGTCGGTGACTCTGGTTCGTCTACGGATCTCCTCATTTCTGATTTGATCACGCAGAGAAACTCCGAGCATAGCTCTCTCCATCGCTCGCTGAGTGACTCTGAGCCTTCTTATGAGGCCCATAGTGAAAGACCAATTTGGTCTTTCACTATGAGAATATTAACATAAATAAAATAAAAATAAAAATATTATTTAAATATAATAATATTATGTGCTTATTTTCGATTCGCACTGCGATACTGTGTCAACCAATGCCGACAGATAGCGGTATCCAAGTGGTCACACATTGTACGAAGGATCTCATTATGAGAGCAACGAATTCGCTCCCAAAAGGTTGCTATACGCGAACGTACTATTGCGAAAAAATCGGGCATTCTTGCCGAGGCGAACATGTTCGACGCACTGCAAAATCGTGGCAATTTCATCAGGATGCGGTAGGCATCATTGTACTGCACCCTGATGGCACTATACGAGCGTCTGGTGTACCCAAACCATAGGTTATTACCCATTAATGGGTTTTAATGTTTCCTTAGTGTATGAAGACTTGCTAGTGAGGTTCTGTGGATCCGAAACATGGTTCATTATGGTCCCTGCCAAACGGTGCTCGATATAGCTCGGAATATCTGTGTGATCAAATCCGGACTGATTGATCAATTCTACCTACATTTAGCGAAGCATAAGGTTCATAAGGTAATTGGACCCGAAGCAGATGAATTGAGGTCATCTACGAAGCACAGTGTAGACAGAACCCTCACTGGGTAAAGCGATGATATTTACCAACAGTTTGTATTGTATCAACAGATTGATGTATGAAACCAAAAGATTGATGTATTTATACTAAAAGATTGATGTATTTATACCAACAGATTGATGTGTTTTACCAACAGAATGGCGAGGAGTCGCTGGTGTTAAACAGCACGCATTGTGTTTAGTGATCATTTTAGAAGGTCTATTGGCATTGACTGGGGTTACAAAGGCTACGTAAGATTTTTTGGCTCATTAGATCTTTATGGCTATGATTGGTCTTTATCGCCCAGGTGGGAGAAGCTTTAGGCATCGTGATAGTACGTACTTAAGTGTATTTTTTGTAATGTACGTATAATGCGAAATAAATATTTCTTTCTTTCTTATCGTCTTTAATTAATAAAATTAAAATTAAATTAATATTAATCAGGTAATGAACCCCAAGAGTTCGTGCATTATCCTATTTTTTTGTACCTTACTTTACGCTTTAGTTAGTTTTCAAAGTATCCACCACACGGCTTTCATTAAATCCATTAAGAATAAAATAACAGCTTCAATTCACCAGATTCAAATCTCAAGATCAACAGCCACGTCAAATATTTTGTCATTTTCAAAAACATTCCATTTTGAAAAATGTCTTCATCCGTGTCCAACAAATAGATACAAATGTATCAGATCTGTGATTCACGGGGATCCTATTCTCGCTCGAGAGATATGGAGCTATTCTGTGAATTTTTTTGATAAATCGACAGCGTGTGTTTCGAATACATCTGAAACTCATTCTGTCTGTTGTGTCTGTTTCTAGTATTACTTACTCCACTCTGTCACCTGAATAAAGCATTTTTTTTTGGTTTTTGATAAAGGCTTGCGGTTCACCTCAATCATGCCTAATGAAATGATTGACAGCATCTGAAGTAAATAACTATTACCTATTACTTACCTCTTTTCTGGAAGAAGACCTAAAAGTAGATACGTGAACGTAGTTGGGAACATCGAAGGCATGATTTAGAACGCTTTCTGTCTCCAGTTATTTCTAGTATGGATTTTTTACAAGTGTTAGACGACAGCTGTTGTGCCAATTACTCGTGCTCTTGCTTATTATACGTAGCTATTTATATTTGAAGGCAGTCAAAGACATGACACTTCACTCTTCCAAGCTTCGTCTGTAAGATTGGAAGAGCGTAGCGAGTAGTTTTAATGAGTAACGTTTATGAAATGTTTTGTACATGTTGATTGGATGTCAATTGTCAACCATAGCTATAACGATACCACCGCAGGAAATCCTGTCATTCTATGAGTAGAAAATGTAAAAGAGGGACAAAATAGTGAAGTCCTTTCTTCGATATCGAGATAGCTGTAATATCGAGTCGTCATTTCAGTGAATAGCCCTGCTGCATTCCCGGCTACCAGCCCTATCTGCACCCAGCATCGGCCGATCAAGCTTTTGTTCACACCTTAACACGGATCTAAGTTATCTGATTGTGTTTAATTTTGTTTTGTGATTTTATTTCTTACCGCCAATGATGTAGTGGCATACGAAGATATAACTCCCGTTCGCGTTTTGTATAGTTCATATTTTGACTGACACTTTCTGCATGTAAAAGTGTTCATAAAAACCATAACATAACTACCAGATTTTTGAAAAAATTTACAAATCATTTTTAATTACATTTCTTTAGTTACTTAACATTAAATTGTTTTAAGAAAGGAAGGAAAAGTTTCAATTCAATTTCATTCGGGATTGTTGGGGTTTCAGTCAGTTAAGAACGAAACATCATAAATACCATTGGTTGCAAATCAGTGCCGCACTCGTTTACATTAGAAACCTACCTCCTCTCTGAGGCAAATGCTAACGTCATATTATAACAAACATACATACATACACACATACATACATACGGGTCGAATACAGAACATCCTTCTTTTTTTGAAGTCTGTTAAAAACATTGGTTTATCGAGCTCTAATAGTAAATCTGAAAACAAGAACTGTTGTTTATCGTTGTGAGTAGGCATATCATTAGAACCTGTTGTGTTGTGTGATCGGACAAGTAAAATAAAGGGTCGATTCAGATTACATCGCGGATCACGTTCGTCGTTCAGTCTGTCTCGGACACATTCAATCCTCTTCTTCGCCTTTAAACTTCCCACATCCTACAAGTTCAACTCGTGCTAACTAACACTTAACGACAATTTAAGCGATTTTTAGTGACCTGCAGTTTAAAAACTATTAAAACAATTACTTTAAAATTTAAACGTCATCTATTTATTTTTTGGATAGAATTTTCTCCATAGAAAGTTCTCCCAAAGTAGTCTAAAATTTCCATTTTTCTAATTTTTATCGGAAACTACAATACCCAAGTATAAAACCCTCAATTAATGTCAAGGCCTCCCCCAGATACTGCTAGACATTTGACGCATAGATTTATAATATCTAGTCGTCGCTCGTGCTCCGACTAGATGGAGCCCAACCTAACAACGACAGCTCCGTGAGTGCGGCAACTTTTTTTGTAGTGTGAGTGTGTCAATTTGAACTTTGTATGGTGTGCGGATGCTAGTGTGCATGAAAAATTGTGTAACGACGGCTCGGGTTTGCCGATTTGGGCAAAGTATTTTTTGCCGCACTTTTGAAGTCGAGGGCTCCTTCTTGGGTTGACCTCTATGATTTGAGTTTGTCCTTGGTTTGTCATAAATCATAATTCCCGCTTCTTTATAGTATCATCCTCATACCTATAAGATTATTATTTAGCCCGCGTGCAAGTAACGTTTACCTACAAGTTGCGGCTAGGTACGTTTGCCCTTATTATTCGATCACTTAGCCATAATTTCACATCGATACTCGTACTTTGTATTAAATAAAGCGAATTTAATATTCAAGAAGACACTGATACCTTGGGCCCAATAATAACACATTGGGATCACACGCAATCACCTTCGTAACTTCCCCGCTACGTGAAACAAAACCGATATAAATATAAACAAGCTGATTTATGTCATACATTTAAAATTTTAGTACCGATATCGAAATATCGAACGTGAAGTTCCACTTTTTTGTCTTATAAAATGTAACTTTTATAGAAATTCTTCTTATTTATTACCAGCTGATGACCGCAACTTCTGTCGTAATCGAACTAATTCGTCAAGTCCGAGTCGGGCTCGTGCACTTAGGGTTCCGTACTAGTTATCAAGACCAATTCCAACCAAAACACCTCTGCCCACTAAAATTCAAAAATAAGCAAAAAATCACCTTTGTTATAGGTATAGGCGACCCCTTAACTTTTATTTATCTATTTATTTTCAGAGTGAAACCAATACACATGTACCATGGACAGAGCGGACGGCGCGAAAAAATGTACTGTTGGTGGATTTTTGGCACCAATAACAGTTTATTGGTGCCAAAAATCCACCAACAGTAAGGCCACGCTGTATTTCAGAAACTTGACACATGGCGCTACTGTTTGCTTGTACGAAAAAGGTTTACGTAAATCGTTCGGATGCCCATACCCTGAGTATCAGTGATGAAAATACAATCACTAATCACAGATTGACACACTGATGCTGTCGGACATTTCAGGTACTCTGATTGGCTGATTCACAATCCGCTCCGCTTCAGTGGAAAGGCACACGAAACTAGGGTCCAAGTCTTTTACCTACGTTACTTGAGCATGATAACAATGAAACCAGCGTGCTAGTTTAGTTGTATATCGGTATCAAAAGTGACAGTCTTTAACCAATGACTTCATCGTTCCAGATCTGTCGCAGGTGTGTAGGTTGTTAACTAAACATTTCGCTCCCAAAAACCTCGATTTCCATGAAAAAAACCCGTGATAGAGGAGGTCGCGATATAAAAAGACCTCTTTTATTGGAGGCATAAATAAAAACGACAGAGAAAAAAAGGCTTTAAAAGAAAAGGCACACAGTTACCGGAGTCCTATCAAAAAATAAACATACACAAGTTTCTACTTAGGCGCTGTGTTCGCCGTTCTTTGGAAGGGATGCTGTAAAATTTATGATTCGGTGAAATATCATCTGTTTCAATATAATATGTGGTTACGGTGAGCCGGTGTTTGTTTCTTTTGTGTAACATACATAAAAACATACAAACGTTCATAAATACTACCTACGTACACTTAGCTAATTTAGTAATTGGTAGTAGAAAATATTCCCATATTTTATTAGTTATTGTGTCATTCGGAGCAAAGAAAAACCCAGAAAATATTTTTTTTTTATTATTTGCAAGGGTTGGCAATCTCTTAGTACTTAATAAAATAAAAAGATATTAATTTTAAACACTTTTTACGACTTAATCAGTAATATATAATAATATATTACTGATTAAGTCGTATTTATTGATTAACAGTAAATAACCCATAAATTAAACACTTTTCCAAAAACTGTAACTAATAAACAAATAGGAAATTGGTTCATTTAAATGTATTCTTATTTTGCAAACGTTCGCCAAGTTTTTAATTTTATTATTTTCTTTTATTTACATAGAAATCAGTATTTATTAAATGAAAAAAATAAAAATTAATTATTACAGCATTTATTTAGACTTGCCTATTTCTGCCCTAAATAGCTGGTAGGTAACACAATGTGGTTAATCTTATACAGTTTTACAAACTGTCACAAAAAACCTGCACCCAAAATAGTCTAACCTATAATTACGTCTTTACAGAAATGTCTGCCGCATTTAACCCTTGCGCTGATTATACGTTTAGAGTCGCATTACACCGTGTTTTCATTAATGAAAACTGCACTGAAAAAAGGAACAAACCATAATCTTTTGATTATAGGACCCGTTAAATTATAAAATCATTATAAATACATCTGTAGGGGCTTTTAGGGGATTCATTTAATGATTATTCTATTGTTTGCTTCGCATTGATAGAGTTTTAATTTGAAGGGGCGTTTACACCCTTTTGTGATGTACTTTTTTTAGTACTTTTGTGCTGACTACTTACCTACTGTTATCTGTAGATTTGAGTGATGTGTGCTCTATTTCAATTTCCAAAGTAAATCAGCTTTAATATAGTATTTTTTTTTCATAATTTTACAGTCCATTTATAATATGTATCACGAAGCTTAAGTTATTTACTAGGTACAATTATTATGTATTTAATTAAGTATCACTTGATCAGAAGACCTTGGATTAAATTATTCAAAAGAGCGAACAAAGTAAACATAATATTTTATGATCATATTATTTTTTGGTGTTTGATTTAAAGCTGTTTCGATTTTGTAGGTCAGTTTGTGGTTTTATAATTATTTCCACATTGATTCATGACTATTTTAGTAAGTCACTCCTCCTTGGTTACCTCCCTACCAGCAAAGTGCATACAACTACAAGTAGAAGTAGGTAGGTAGGTAGTAGGTTCAGCTAACCTTTACGTTCCGTTCTTAGGTATAGTAGTCTACTTAACGGCCTACAAGCCGTATTTAGGTGATTTTGAATGAAGTTTTATGCAAAAACTATAAAGACAATTACTTTAAAGGTTAGCTGGATTGTTTAAACTACAAATTTTCTTAATTTAAACATGCACCAACCTAACTACTTACCTACTCGTAGACTCGTAGAGTATAACGTATTACAGGTTAAAATAAGACCGGTGTCGCAGTCTGCAGTGCGGGGCATCATCACATTAAGAGCTATATACAAATTCACTTTCAACCTGTAAGTAGATATCGCCGGCGACAAACATCGTATAAATTATCGGGCCACAATCAAGAACATCCATAAACCACTCGGGAATGCGCGGACAATCGTTCATTGAGGTACTTATTTATTTTAAATACAATCATCAGGGGGGCCTCCCGCAGGGCCTCTCCTGCGGCGCTGTCGCGGGCCCCCGACCTCGGACTCCTTTCGGCCCCCTTTAATCAACTGTCGCGGACCCCGTACGATACCATTACATTACCCCGTTCCCGTCCCTACTTATTAAACACTAACTCTTATGTCGTGTACATAAAAAGCGATTTTTAAATTCGGTTGTGCGTTTGTGACTTGAAATAGGGCGGCCATGCCTTTTGTTTCGGTCAGGACTATGCGCGTTCTCTGTTCATAAGGGCTGCAGATTTTAAAAAGCGATCAGATTGATATCGCATTGTCAACTAACTGCTACTTATTTATACTCATATCAAGAAATCTGTCAAATCTCTCGTAACAATTTTTTTTTAAACATAAATAGGTACATAATTTGATATTGGGTATATCTCAAACGTTGTCTGTTTTTAGGAATCCAGACCTCAAACGAGAAAACGGAACTTGAAGAAAAGAGTTTTCCCCTGTAGTAAGTACACTCTGCCCGAGTGTTTGGGGAAATATTAAATAACAATTAGAATGTTGATCATCTGATCATCTTCTGATTGTATATATAAAATATGTTTATCAAAGTCTTGTCATAAAATTAACCTAATAAACGATTCAAAACTGTAAGAATAGTTATTCATAACAATAAATATTTTTTTTTTATCTTAATTTACTGACATTTTCTTCCACTTTCTTCAGTACCTACTGTTTCACAGAATATTGTGATATGGCCACACTATTGAGTCATGATTCGTAAAAGAACAATCTACGGAAGACGCCATGTTTATTTGATTGCGTTTGATTCGGATCAAATGACGTTTAGAATTCGTCCACTGACAACAGTTTTGGATAGAGACAACAATTTGAACTGTAGAGCTTTAGGTTTTATCCACGGTTGGTATATACGTCTGCGTGTTTTTCAAACAGCCGCATCGGTTCAGGATGAGAATAAACTTAATTGGATTACATCATAGCAGAAGATACTATCAAAGAAATTATGGCCAACGACAGCAGTAGAGAGATCTTTCTAGAGTTCGCACTAGGGGTTGTTCACACAAACACGGTACACACGAATAAAATAACTACTAACATAAATATTATATATAATATAATATTAACAAAGTAGTACTTACACTGTTGCAATATAAATATTATAAATAGCAACAGGAAATGCATTAGTTACAAATTAAGAAAAAAACTTAATTGGATAAGGTTTAAACTTAATTGAAAATGTCTTTTATTCGGTCAATGAGTACCTCATACACAAAGTTAAATGTACTTTTTCGTAATAGGTAATTAAGGGTGTCGCTTTGTGATTTTGCTTCATTTTGTGGAAATTCCTAAAACTGTACTAAATTTTGATTTGCAAAGTAGGTAGTTACGCCAGGAATGGCTGGATTCATGCAACTGTGTTCAATGCAAATAAATAAATCTCTATCTTTTTAATAAAAACAATTTAATAATTGACATTTTCACTATAGATAGGTATAATTTTTTTGCGTCTTACGTGCTGTAACAACTCGTGAGTAGTTGGTTGCTATTAAGTCGGCAACGGTGGCTGCAATTGCTTTTGGAAATGCAAGGATGACGACGATGATAAGACAAGTCTGTAGGTAAAAAATAACAACAAGTACCAAAGCATCATAATATTCATAATCGAAATCCATAACCGAACGTCAAGCTTGCCGCGTTGATCTGACGAATTTGTTATGGTCCGAAATAACGTGGGCTACACACGGCATTATTCTGCAGCCAACCAAATTAAATTCAGAGAAAACTTAATAAGAATAAAAACCGGCCAAGTGCGAGTCAAACTCGTGCACTGTGGATTTAAATATTTTTCACTATTGAAAACAGTGCGAGTTCATCCTAATCGTTTTATTTATATTGAAACAAAGTTTATTTTCAAACGGTATCGCACAAGAGGCTAGGCGAATGAAAACGGAAATCTGGTTACGTAGAAAATCTACAAAAATCTTTGAAAATCTGGAATGAAAGTTTCTCTTACTGATTAACAATCCAGAGATTTGCCAATGAACTTGGTAGCGCGAGCTAAGTGAAGACATGACAAGACTATCGAGGGATAGGTGAAATCACATATTATTATATGAAAATATATAAAATGGTGGTTTTGCGTGTACCTACACAAAGTGCTATTCCAAACTTTGTTTCTACCGAGTGTCCCACGACACTTAAGTATTTTTTTTAAATATAGACTATGAAGTGTGTGTTGAAGTCTGTTTATAATTTTATACTTGTTTTTAATGTATCCCGTCAAACTGACGCTCTTAGAGTCCAGTGTTGGCGCACTTAAAAGACAGTGTGTGTGAGCCGCGTTGGCCATTTCTTTTTTCATGTCCTAAACGGCCCATAAGTAAGGCATTGTGAGGCGAATGGTAACAATAGGGCCCATAATGGAGGGCCATCGATACCCTTTCTTTGGTGGAATTTAATTGTGTGATGAAGTGTGGTTACGACAGTTTTTAAACGAACCGAGAATGTTGCAGGACAAAAAATAAATCATGACTTTAGGTTTCGGTTTTAGTTGAATTAGGCACGTTGTAAGTTTACCTATACCTACCTATCTTATTTTTACCGTGTATCATAAATTTATCTCATAAGCATGTAGCTAAAAATTATGGTGCGTTTGTCTCGTAGAAATTCGAAAATTACTCGACAATTTTTGATGAAATTTAGGTATATAATTGCACTCAATAGCTAACTATGTACACGATAGGTGTGAGGCAATGCGATCTCAGAGTAGAAAATAAAGTTTGTCGGGACAGTCCTTTTGCTATTTTGTGCCTACATCTACTAACTATATAATACCTAATAAGTAGTTATGATAAAATTAATAATTTGTAAGTACGTAATTACTCAGGTACAATCTTCATCTGCAACGAAGGTACATTTTGTAGAGTCAACATCTTGTGTTTTTTCAAACATCTACAACAGAAAAAACTAAGGACAGTTATTATTGGGCTGAAACATACATTTAAGAAAATAATCATAAGTAGGAAGTTAACGTTAAAATAATATTACTAATTAGCTCACAAGCTAGATCGTAGTACAAAGTAAAGTAACCATTTGGCAACGGCACCCACTTTAAAATAAAAAAACACACATCTACGGTCACACGGTGTCTTAATGTTTCTAGGTACGTAGAGCAACAGGGTTTTGGAAGATTTGTGTGGTACTGAGCCCCTACTTACCAGAAATTGTGACGTGTAAGGAAGTCCTTACAAGTTATAGTACGATTCACGAAAGATGACCACAAATGGCGGGCCTATTTTAGGTCTCTTTGGACTTATCTAACTAATATTATGGTCTTATTTATTTTAACTAATATATAATGTCGTATTTAACTAATATTAAAATATTATTTTGGCTTAAGTCTTTTCTTCATGAGTGTACATTAAGAAAAGACCCGCCATTTGTGGTCATCTTTCGTGAATTGTACTATACAATTACGCAGGTATCAAAAGTTTGTTTAAGTTCATCAATTAAAAGCAAATTAGCTCTGATCAGCAAGCAGTGATCGCATTAACACATTAAGATAAACGTCTCAATACAACTCTCCTAAAGATAACGTACTTAACACCTACCTACTAATAAAGTTCAAAATCGCGTG
The DNA here is from genome assembly GCA_036785405.1 of Coenonympha arcania. Lineage (NCBI taxonomy): Eukaryota > Metazoa > Arthropoda > Insecta > Lepidoptera > Nymphalidae > Coenonympha > Coenonympha arcania. Next base: position 10,531,817 of record CM072072.1, read on the forward strand.
TGATTTGCAACAAATTGATCGTGCTAAAAGCTTGCTCATTACTCGATTACCACCCGCTAAGTCGATAAGTTGATATTCATTTAGTCGCAATAAACTGTTGCAAATTATTTCATTGCAACACTAAGCGGCTGTTGCGTACGTTCGATTGGTTTTTTATTCACAATTATTTTACATACACTGTCAGTTGCTGCAAGTGTCGTTATTGGCACGTATGAATCACTTATAGGTACCTACTTATATCAATTTTAAAAGTTTTGGATTATAGGTAACAAAATCATTTAGTTAATTCCTTCTCCTCTCCCTTAATGTAAGTTGTCGGGAAGGTGGCGGGCGAAATTTATTCATTTATTAGGACAACCAACAAGTGACACAATCTTACATACACCACTCAAAAATTACTGATAAATGAACCACAGGTAGGTAAATGTATGACTAATTAAAGGTTGCCACAACATGCACCAACTCAGTCACACCTTTACTTAACTTAAGTATTATATTCATTAATAACAAATTACATTACAGGTTAAGTTTTTTTTTTTTATTTTTTTTATTTACAATAAAACTTATCACTAGCTTATTCTAATTACTATACAAGTCTTGCCCGCGTGGAATGGTGGCAAGAATACTGGCTGCATTTCCGCGTTGAACAGCTAGGCTGATACGTTGCGCAAAAAATGAGCCAGCCCTTCTGTCACCAATTAAGGTTATTAAACGCGGGGAAAGCTCTCGAATGAATTTTTTGGCACTATGACTCCATGGCCCCAGGGTCTCCACGGCAAACGGGACAAATATGTAACTCTCTAATAGAGAGGCATATTTGCGACGCTTACCTGCTTCAGCAGTTTCAGCTGCGGCTCCCGGCTTTGATTCTGTCTCCCTGATATGAATCGAAGCCAATGTGTCAACGCATGTTGCGTCCCACATCAGCGCCCGACCCCGTTCCCAGGGAACCAGCGTCAATCCATCAGGTCTCTTGCCATCATCACGACTAATTCCTGCTGGCTCCAATAGGGCAGGAATATCAATGGTGGCAAGAGCTCTTTTCATAACATCATTGAGGGAACCATGCCGAAAAAGCCTACCGGCGCTCCTGTGGCAAGAGAGTCCGTGAATTCCAAACTTGTCTACCTCTTTTCCACACGGACATCTGTGCTCGTGGCACAGTGGTGCACCCAACCTGAGTCCTACAGCTACACGGAAAGTTTCATTTTCGAGAAGAGTGCCGAGATTCCTGGATGGCAGGGCGTGGAGCCAATAACCAGATTCTTTTTCAGACAAAGCTAAAAACCTTGCACGATCTCGAGCACTTGTAAGATTTTGTTCTAAGGTTGTGTGTGTCAGCCGAACCAACGGCACATCCCAAAGTTTTTGTGTAGTACGTTCCTCTGGGACGTGGGCATTGGGACACCTGACCTTCCAACTCTCTAAGGCCTCTGTGGCATAGGTCAATGAAACCGAATTGGAACCGAGAATTTGAGAACTGAGCTCACGTATACTACCTATGCACAGAGGACAGAAAAGCCGGAAGAGCAACACTGGAAATTTTTCTCACGCCGATGCCACCATATTTGACCGGTAAAGTAGCTTGGGTCCAGGAACGTTCATCAAAAGATAAATTTAGAATTTTTTCTAGCGCGATTTTCAAGCTGGCATCCATATTTTCGAGTAGTCCAGGAAATTTCCAAATTGGGCTCGCGCGCAGTATGTACATTAATTTAGGAACAAAAAGGCAAAATTTTAGAATCGAAAATGCTATATGAGAATTTAGTGTGCCCAATTTGTTAACATTATCTGAAAATAGTTTAATTTTACTATCCAAGAGTGGTTGTATGGCTTCGCTAAAAAGTGGAGCGCCTAGGAGGCAAAGTGCATGCTTATGTACTATTTTAATGTCAGGGGTAATTTCATTAAATAGTTGGGAGGCCAAAAATATCTGTTCTTGTGACAGTTTTTCTGTAAAAAATAGTTCGCATTTAGAAAAATTTAGCTCCAAACCAATTTCGCCAAATTTTTGCTTAATTTAAATTTAAATTTAAACTTAACAGGTTAAGTTATAAATTAATTTACAAGCTTAATCACAAATGTGGTTGAAAAAGCACAGACCTCAGTACCTTTCCTCTGGTCTGTACAGTCTATATGGTCTGTGCAATATCTATACGTATTATATTATGTACTTCGTTTCCTGTAAAATATTGTCAGCAAAATCTACTTTTGTTTGCGTAGGTACCTATACTTGCAATAGTACAATTTACCCATATGGGTACGCGGTCGACCCCTTTGTAGGTCCTACTAATCAAACAAACTCATAAAGATATACATAAAACACATAAGATAAATCCCCTTTGGTTTTGTTTCACACATTCCATGGTAAATTAAGTTCTATCTGTCAGTGTTTTCGATATAATTTTAAGCGTGAAATATGGTGCACGCAGCCTAGGACTGACTATTACACCGAACTGTAACTCACTCGATAAAATTATAGGTTTTAATTTGGGAAGTCAAGTAGAGTGAAAATCTTGAACGAGCTTCTGCAATGTTTCATACAATCTACATCAAAATTTATTCTTTCACATAAGCCTAAATTACAGGCACAATGTTGAACTCTACTGCCACGTTCGAAGATGTGACTTGTTTGAAGTGATTCTCAAAAGATCGCGTAAGCTATAAAAGATCTAACCTAACCTGACTTAAGTCCGGTCGTTGCCATCGGCTTACCCTAGTCAAATCTCCTGCCTATCTGATAGGTACGTACGTACTCGTTGCCAAAGACTAACACCAAAATTTGCTTTTCTATATTGACTCAACAAATTCAACTCGTAAGTCGTAATCGTCTTGTTCAAATCGATTCACCTTTGCTTGGGTAAGCCAAAAGTAACAACTCACCTAAATCGAATGATCGATGATATCGCTCGATATAAGACTGACCTAAGATATTAGAATCCAGCCAATAAGTCCAAAAAGTTACTCAAGTCAGCTGACCGAAGTGAAATGGACTTATAAGGCATAAGTATCGCCTATTAAATCCCTTTTTCTTTAAGGTAACTCGCCTGAGCCATTATTAACGGTTCGAGTAAAAAGTGCATTAGCTAGGGATAAAATAGTGCTAACAGGTGAGTGTCCAGGCTGGACGTTACGTTTCGGTGTGACACTCCTCGTCCGCGGCACACGCCGAAAGGCATTCACACAACAAATATTAACCGAAGCCATTGTGTCGGCGTCAACTAAAGGTTATCTTATCACGTGTTTGCTCGCCAAACACCGCTGTTTGGTGACAGGCGCTCGTGTGTCTGCCCGTTTGTCTTGCACCTTATCTATCATCGAAGTGGATTAGGGCTTGAGTTCCTGAGAAGTTTCCTGTCCGTTGACGCTTATTTACATCTGTGAGATGAAGGCTGAAAAGGAAAATTATGTATTTAAAATCTACCTTTTCTTTGAGTAGACTTTTATTTTACTTAATATCAGGTTTTTATTCATTCTTGTTCATCTGTAAAATTCGTGAAATGTACAGTGTTTTTTTTTCTGGGACAATGATCTAGATATACGAGTATGTAGGCAACAACGTATTAAAAATTTGAAAACTTAATATTTGACAAAGGAGAAGTTATACAAAAACATTGACAACAAAAACTTCCACAAGAAAGATTCGATGTAAGAGACTTTAATTTGGGATTTCTCCGAACTTTCCCAGTTAAAAAAACTCTGTAAGGTACATTATAATAATTATTATATTCTCAACAAAACTTTGAAATACACTTTAAAAGGTGCTTAGGTTATTTTTAATTTTTCCATGCTCTCATAAATATAATATGTAGTTTCAAAAATATGTGTATTACACTATATTTGATTTCCAAAATCAAATAAGAATATTTCTTCGTCGTATCTACTACCTACTCTTCTCTGACCATAGGTATGAGGGCCAAGGTAGCACCGAATATCTTGAAACTCAGTTGTTTGCTTACCTGACATTATTAAGCACAGACCCGAGCCCTAATTGCGAACCCGTTTATCCCCTTTTTATGTCCAGGGAACAAGAAGCAGTCAAGGTTTATCGGTTTACAGCGCCAATAGCATCCGTGCCTTCCTTAATTAACAGCTTTATTTAGAGGAGACCACCATCCAATAATTACCATACAGCCCGACAAAATAGGGCCAGATAATGAAAATGTCTTAATTTTATTTGATTACCCTCAATCTCGATTTTACAACACCCAATATGCGAGCCGTAAATAGGCCGGCCAGGTTAGGCTCTGAGGGTTTATTAAGTGGTTGAAGAAATGCCAAGTTTTTAGTCTTAATGAAGCTTCCTCAGTATAGCGAGTGTACGCAATATTTCGCTGCCCGTGGTGCAATAAAAGGGGGAAACAACGCCTTTTTCTGTCTGCCGGACCAGCACTATCATGTAACTCGGTGCCTATTATAAAATCTTCTCCACTGACAAATATTCTTTATCCATTGAAGGTTTGCCATGAAAATATTGTTTTTTTTTCATAGCAAACCTTCAATGTGTAAAAACTATACGTATGCCAATGGCTATCATTCCTTGCTAGATACTGAGTTACAGAATACGAGATATTCTGACCAGTAGGTCTAGGTAGGCAAGTAGGTATATACAAAGAACGAAAATTCTTTTTTTTCATTTTTAAATAATTTGAAATACAAACATAGGTAGATACTTAGACCGTTAATAAGGACGTTAATTCGTTGTAAGGACTGAAGTGTTCATCAAGGCACAGGCACACCAGAAACTTCCCTTCATAGATTTTAGTTCCGTAGATTTTCTTAATAGGAAATCAACATGGGAGTTCCAAACAGCCCTGCACCGCGAAGAGTCTGAAAATTAAAATCCAGAGAAATAATAAGCGGTGGCTCTATTCTGTCTTAAACCTAAAGGCTTCGTCGACACCTAGCGCGCTGGCAATGCGACGGGACGCTGCCGATGCAATGGTGAGCAATTTATTTTACCCACTAATTTATTCGAAAGACGAATTTACAGCACCGTTTGATGTCGGTGCTGGGTGCAGTGTTTAGTGTTACGTTATCTATTTAATTTTAAACAACTCCAACTAGGTACCTACTCACATCGTGTTAATATGGCGCTTTCGTCCCATCCCGCGACCATCTCGTCTGCTGTCTGGCGAAGCCTTAAAATTAAACATAAACTTTAACAGCAGCGTGGAACAAGGGCCAAAGCGAGATAAATCCTTCCCACGGCTGCAATCGACAAATCGACGCTGTTTGTACAATTGCTACAAATGCCCTATTGATGTTAGGAGACTCTAATGGTGCTAGTACTACTTCTCGAGACCTAGTTTCGAATACACAGCAAGCGTGGAACAAGGAAACGATGGTGAGCAATTTAATTTACCCACTAATTTATTCGAAAGACGAATTTACAGCACCGTTTGATGTCGGTGCTGGGTGCAGTATTTAGTGTTACGTCTTCTATTTCATTTTAAACAACTGCAACAAGGTAAATAACCAACGTCGCGTCAGCATCGCGCAGTCGTCCCATCCCGCGACCATCCCATCCCACCCGCTGTCTGGCGAAGCCTTAAAATTAAACATAGGTAAACTTTAACAGCAGCGTTGAGATAAATCCTTCCCACGGCTGCTATCGACAAATCGACGCTGTTTGTACAATTGCAGATGCAAATGCCCTATTGATGTTAGGAGACTCTAATGGTGCTAGTACTATCTAAAGACCTAGTTTGGAATACAAAGCAAGCGTGGAACAAGGAAACAATGGTGAGCAATTTAATTTACTCACTAATTTATTCCAAAGACGAATTTACAGCACCGTTTGATGTTGATGCTGGGGTGCAGTGTTTAGTGTTACGTCTCCTATTTCATTTTAAACAATTCTACCTATGTAAGTAACCCACGTCAGCATCGCGCTATCATCCCATCCCGCGACCATCCCGAGCGCTGTCTGGCGAAGTCTTAGAATTAAACATTAAACTTTAACAGCAGCGTGGAACAAGGGCCGGAGCGATATAAATCCTTCCCACGGCTGCAATCGACAATTCGACACTGTTTGTACAATTGCTACAAATATTGATGTTAGGATACTCTAATGGTGCTAGTACTATTTCTCGAGACCTAGTTTGGAATACATACACAGCAAGCGTGGAACAAGGAAAAGATGGTGAACACTTTAATTTACCCACTAATTTATTCGAAAGACGAATTTACAGCACCGTTTGATGTCGATGCTGGGTGCAGTGTTTAGTGTTACGTCTTCTATTTCATTTTAAACAATTCTACCTAAGTAAGTAACCCACGTCAGCAACGCCCTATCATCCCATCCCGCGACCATCCCACCCGCTGTCTGGCGAAGTCTTAAAATTAAACATTAAACTTTAACAGCAGCGTGGAACAAGGGCCAAAGCGAGATAAATCCTTCCCACGGCTGCAATCGACAAATCGACGCTGTTTGTACAATTGCTACAAATGCCCTATTGATGTTAGGAGACTCTAATGGTGCTAGTACTATTTCACTGTTTATTTCTCGGGACCTAGTTTGGAATACACCGCAAGCGTGGAACAAGGAAACGGTACACCTTTGTACCTACTAACAACTATTTATTTTTCAATAAATATTGTGAGTAGGTACTTAGGTAGAGCACAATAATTTGCTCGCATAACAGCAACAGTACCTACCTAACAGATAAGTTATATATACCTATAGCCACTAGCTCCTACCAAAATAAAGTAGGTAAAAGTACCTATTTTAAAAGCGTATTTGTATGCTTGCGCCTCAGAATACAGAAAAGTGCGTTTTTGCATGCATGCTCGCCACTGGTTTCTATCATATAGATCAAACATTATATAAAATTCTCAGTTCATTTTTTGTGCCGATTTGACGCGGCCCCCTCGAACGTCAACGGTACTAAATTGACATTTGTTGCAAGTGTCCGTCGTCTTGAATGTCATTTAATTTTATTTCCATGGAGGCTTATGGTTACGCAACAATCAGCGCCAAAATGGCGAAAATGAAGTGTCTTCATTTTTACGTTGACAGTCTGTGATTCAGCGTAGGTAGGTACTAGTGTAATAGATAGAGATCAGTGATATCAATTTTTGGAATGAAATATAAGTATCTACTATCTACTATCTAACCCTGGATTAACCTATTAATGTTTACTTTTTATCTTAGAAGTAAGTAAACCCATATTTATAAATTATTTAAAGTGTATCAAAATTATTGCTGCCAACGGGACTTGAACCCGTATCCCCCAGCTATCGCGGCTGGGTTTTCTGCCAATTGAGCTATGGGAGCTACTACCGCTGACACGATTATTTCGATACACAATGAAATGATTTTCAAAGGCCCATATTTCGATTACTTGTACAGTAAACCCACTTGTACAGTTTTGTATAAAATAATAAAAATAAGACTTATAGGTATGTGAAAGGTGGTTTGTTTGTCCTTCAATAGACCAGCAGCAGAAGAACAAATCGGATAAACTATTGAGGTAATGCAATAAAATAGGTTCTAAGTAATAAATACACAGAGCTTGTTCAGAACAGAATCCATTAGTCCCTAAACATCTATACCTAGTCTATACATTTTGTAACAATTGTAGAAACAGTCAATTTATAAATAGCTGCAACACAAACTGTTGCAAAATATCTAGGTCAACTTTACGATTACCCTGGAAATGGAGCTACCTACATAGTTTGAATTATAGCTTTATTGACCTACGTCCCTATGTACTTATACTTAGGTACTATTATAATAAAGGATTTTCATTAATTTTTTTGCCACCAATGTATTTAATAGATATCGTATACTTACTTAATCTGACAGAAAGGTAAGTATGCCTATTTATAAGAACCGAACAATCGTTCACCGCAGTTAAGTAGGTACCTACAGGTATCTAAGTAACCGTCGGTATGGTAAGTAAGAACATACAAAACTCAAAAGTAAAAAGCATACTTAATTAAAATTATGAAAAATATGGGTTAAGTACCTTACTTACGTATAATATCTATAAATTATAATTACTTGTTGGTAGGTAGGTAAGTAGGTAGTAGGTTTTTAGGTCTCTCACGAAACGTTTTTCTTTCACGTTTCTGATACGAACCGCTAAGTTGTGGAACGCCCTTCCAGCCTCCGTGTTTCCAGCCAAGTACAATCTGGGTGCCTTGAAGAGAAAAGTGAATAGGCATTTTCTAGGCAAGCGTGTTCCCACCTTGACCTCATCATTGCTTTCCATCAGGCATGATTGTCGTCAAGCGCAAGCCTATCTTCAAAAAAAAAGGTTTATAGGTAGGTTTTTCAAAGAGACACTTTTCTCAATAAAAGTAGGTACCAAAGCATTGCTGTTGATTAGTTCAATCATTTAGATAGATACCATCCTAAGTATAGGTATCTAATTACGTACTTACCTATATATCAAAATCTAGGCATGTTGTACCTAATAGATGAAATTTAAAAAAATAATACCTAAGTACACACTTATATCTCAAAAAATTCATTATTCTAGACTTTGGAAACAGTCTCATAAAGTTAAAAATATAATTACCTAGGTATTAAGTACGCACCTTGATTAATTTATTAATCAGAATATAAAATAAGTAAAAAATATAGAAAAAAAATCTTATAACATGGAAAATTTTGCGTATCTAAAACACCCTACGCGTTCAGCGCCAATATAGCTCAATTCTATTCTGTTTCGAATTTCGTACTCTTGCGCATCAGTGAACCGACCAATCCGAGTGAGGCTTGGGAGGGAAGAGGCGTGGCCTCGTAAGCCCCTCCCCCCGCCCCTTCCATGAGTGCCAGAGTGTTGGATTGCCGACTGAATGTGGACCCAAGCCCGAGCGGTACCGGTATAACGTCTTTCAATTTAGAATGGAAGAATAAATGAATCGAACTATAAACTCAAGAAAGAGCACCTAGAATTTTACTCATCGAATATGTGTGGAAAATAAGGTTAAAAAATATGGTGTGAGGTTCAGCCTCAATATTAAGGGTCTGGGTCAAAGTCAAAATATACTTTATTTCCATACCTATCTAGACTTAACTTTTACAGGCTCTTAGGATGAGTCGTTTCATTTTTCAATATCTCCATAATTATGATAACTATCAGAGGTTTTAAGATTTATGATTTTTGAAAAAATATGTGGAAGGTAAACATTATCTTCTTGCTTATCTAAAGCAATTATTATTATTTTGATGCAGAATATTTTGTCCGCAAAGTAAATACATACTCGCATATTATCTACAACTATAAGCCAACCATGACCTCTATTTTACTGTTTCAAAAATTGAATCCAATTATAAAATCCTTGCGTAGCTGATTCCTACCTACGACTTAGAAATAAGTCCCTTATTAGGTACATGCCAAATTTCAGCTAGATTCGTCCAGTTGCTTCACCTGTGATTTGATAGATAAGATAATTTATTATGTCCATTAGTCTAAATTTATAATTAATTAATATTCTATCAAAGATGCAATAACTAATTAAGTAAAAGATCTTTCAAAAATCCTAATGGACTTAAAAGAACGACGGGCCATTGACCTACTCATAAGACTGCTTATTACAACTCAGGTTGTTCACCAACAGAGATTGCCTTAAAAAAAACAATTAATTCGACCAACTAGGATCATACAAAAATAGTTAGTAAACATTCCACACTTTAATATCCCTATACCAACACCTTAGTATGCCTATCAATCAATTTATCACAGCAAATTTTACATTCGATAAATGGAATCTATAGACAAAATGGAACCAAAAGCCAGGGAATGTCGCCTACGCAGTTTCCTTATCGCTTATTTATACTGTCGTTATATTCAACTGTAGCAAATGTTTAAATATTCACTCCATACCGGCTCCTTATCTCAACAGCGCAGCCTTTACGCGTTATCGTATCAAAAGTGCGCGAATTAACGGTGACAATTGTGATTGCAAGTGCCGCTTACGTATGCTAAGTGTCAGGCAGACAAAGAGTATACATAGAAACAGATATGCCATTTAGTTAGTAGATCAAATTAAAATCGATTTATTCAAATTCAATATATAAAATCGATTATTCAAAATTAATAAAACAAACAAATAAACAAATCCTGGCATACAGACAAGCAGATTACAGAGAAATGTCTGTAATGTCGCATTGATGAGATGATGACATCACTTCGACCGCATGCGGAGTATCGTATCGAAGACAGTAACTGTTCTGCACGTCTTGCGAGTCACGATACTGCGTTAGTTAATGACCACACAGGATGACTGGTAACGTGTAACTCGCATTTAGGTGCTGTATCTAAAAGGTAACATTAATTAAGACAGAATAGGTATCTGCGTGTAATGGAGCCGCGTCTACAATATCACGAAATTGCATTAACTGTGTGTGGTGATAGTGCACTAGATAGATAGCACACGGTGACTGGTAACATGCACCTAGGTAACTCACATGTAAGTGCTGTATCTTAAATGTAACATTAATTTAGAGAGTAGGCATCTACGTATAACGAAGACGCATCTACAATGTCGCAACTATGAGACGGCGCACGCGCAGTATCGTGTCGAGGACAGTAACTGCGAGTCGCGATAGTGCGATAGACAGTGACCGCACACGATGACTTGGAACATGTAACTCGCATGTAGGTGCTGTATCTAAAATGTAACATTACTTCAAAGTTAAGAGATTGGGTATCTACGCATAACAAGACGCATTTACATTGTCGCATCTATGAGACGGCGCACGCGCAGTATCGTGTCGAGCACAGTAACTGCGCGACGCGATAGTGCGCTAGATAGTGACCGCACACGATGACTGGAACATGTAACTCGCATGTAGGCTTCTGTATCTAAAATGTAACATTACTTCAGAGAGTAGGTATCTACGTATAACGAAGACGCATCTACAATGTCGCAACTATGAGTCGGCGCACGCGCAGTATCGTGTCGAGGACAGTTACTGCGAGTCGCGATAGTGCGCTAGACAGTGACCGCACGCGATGACTGGGACATGTAACTCGCATGTAGGTGCTGTATCTGGATTGTAACATCACTTCAGAGAGTAGATATCTACGTATAACGAAGACGCATCTACAATGTCGCATCTATGAGACGGCGCACGCGCAGTATCGTGTCGAGGACAGTAACTGCGAGTCGCGATAGTGCGCTAGATAGTGACCGCACACGATGACTGGGACATGTAACTCGCATGTAGGTTGCTGCGTGTATCTAAAATGTATTACTTATTATTTTGGAGAGTAGTGGTCTATGGATAAAAGTTACCTACCTATAGTATGGTAGATGACTAGGCTGCAGTTTATAAAAATAAATCGCACAATAATAAGACCCAAATCGGAAAGGTGATGTTCTTTCTTTCACACAAAATATTTATTGAAGACGATGATAAACTGTGAATAAACGACTAAGTCTATTAGACTTTATTACAGTTAATCTATTATTAAGCATATCTTTTGAAAATTCCCATAAATTAGCAAAAATTGTTCTCTGAATATTTTTTAGTTAATTTGGACTAAGAATTTTGCAGTCTTAGTCGTCGATACTCTACGAAAGACTTAGTTTCATTTTAACTAAATATTGTGGTGAAAATCCTTTCTAAGCTGATGATTTCTAATGCAATTAAAAGGAACCTAAGTACTTATCAAAAACAACTGAAAATTTTATTCGTGAAAAAAATCTGCAAGGAACTGCAAGAGGTGTAAGGAACCGTGCTTAAAATACGAAACAGCGCAAACGCACGTTCCACGAGCATTGTCAAAACACCTTATACAATTTCACAAGAGTAGGAAAAAACTAAAAAAAAGCCGCCCGTACCGTGTGTGGTCGTTGCGAATAAACGTACAGTCTGACGAAATAGAAATGTCCAACTGGATTTTTTGACTAGCTAGGTTATGTAGATATATATAAGTTTATTCTAGGAAAATCCTTTGATTTATTTCTTAACAGGTGAACTAGTAACTTTAGGAGGACAAAATCAAGTGTTTAGAGTTTGCGTTAATAATGATAATCGCATCGCATTAATTTATCCACTTTATGCTTAGCTCTGCTTATAGGAATAAAAATAGGTGTAGGTACCTACCTAACGATTTTTCCGAATACCTAAGACTTAGTTTCGTTCGAAAAACACATCATTTGCTTATCGTTTCAGCCGACGGACGTCCACTGCTGGACAAAGGCCTCCTGCAATGCTTTTGTGGAGCTGTGTGGGCTGTATCCAGCCCACACGGCGAGGCGCTGGATACAGATGGCACTTGCCTATAGCAGAGATTAATATACCTAATAGTTACTAGCCTATAGCTCTAGCTTTTAGTGCGAATGGTCAGGTTTGCCAACAATACCTATATTAGAAACCTTTCAAACGTACAGGTTTCTTCAGATTGTCTTAATTCAAAAGCATTTTATCATCATTAATTTTAAATACCAAGACATTTGAACCCTTTAAAGGAGATTCAAGACGTCTAAACCCTTCCAAAAATATAATATTCATTTGGAAATTTATGAACGGCCAGACTGTACCATTAAAACCGTATGAAGCGCACTCCAAAAGTGTAAAAGCAAATATTTTTCAAACACCGGTGAAGGCAAATAATCCCCTGTGACAGTCAATTGTAATTTCGGTGTCGATGACAATACCTTGTTTGGGCAAAAGTTTCGCAGAGGTATACTTTGTGAGGCGCGGCGGGATTTCCGATTGCTGTGTAATTTGTGTATAATTCTCGGCTATAACGCACTAAGATGGTGCTCTACCATTATTATGTTGTCATAGCCGTTTATACGAAAGGTGTGTTCGATTGTAAAATAGCCCCTCTACGTTAATTTTGTTCTTTGCACTAATCTGTGACAGTTTGAGTACTTATTCTTATTATTATGGTATAGAATTTTAAATAATTCTGTTGTTTGATGATATGGAAAACTCTTAGATATGCAGCCTTGGTCAAAATGTTTTATTTTTCCGCTAAGCAAGCTACTTAAACTTAGGCAAGTTTATTGTTACAAAACACACTGACATTACTGATAACTCCCAAAAGTTTGGACAGTTAGGTATTTCATTAACTCCTCATGTATAGGAGGAGTTAATGAAATAGAAATATAGTATATATTAATTTATTCTATACTCCTACTTTCATAAATCTAGGATCATCGACTGTATGGCTAAAGCCTTAATCTCTTATTCTCTTGGCTATTACTATTTAAGTCAATATTTTCACAAACTTATCTAGACACACCTGATTCAATATTTAGATTTTTTATCACCATCGTCGAAAAAGAAGACTAGAACAAAATGACCAATTTTAAAATCTCTTTCAAGAACTTACCAAGAAATTTCATCACAACATGTGTCGCTAAAAGCAAAATTATAACGCCATATTGGTAACAAATTCAAAAAAAGAACATCGGGAAAAAAGAAGTCCTATCGTGGCAAATGCGTGACGAATCACGCGGTCGGATCCAAATTTGGAGTGCGATTCTTTAAGACGTCGGTTTGCCTCCGCCTGCGCTTTCGCTGCGGTGTCGCCTGCGTTTGAAAACAGAACGCTATTAGGCCGTTACCCAAACAGTTTAAGAATTTTTCACCTTTTTAACACATCATCAATTTAAAAATCCTCTAGCTTAAAAAAAGTATAACATATGGGGTTTCTATGGGCCGTTTTGAGTGTTTTGTGTTAGGAAAAGAAACGAGCTTTATGTCATTTTGATACACTCCGAGTCCTTTTGTGTGGTTTAAAATCACAAAAGAGTCTTTTTCATTGTGTTACTTGAATAAATCCGGTGCTCTTACATCGATTTGGCGTTGAATTGAATCGATTTTTCAAGCTCGGTAGTCGTCCTTTGTTGCTAATAGCAAGAGCGAGGCTCGATTTTTTTTCTTGGATTATTATAGTTAGATACTATTTTACGTCTGTTATCCTAACTATTATAATGTGGAGCTATTTAAATGGTATCAAGTGCATTTTGATTTCTCTTTCATTAAAATATGCACCCTGGTACCTAGGTAGACTTAAGTACCTACCTACTTTCTATTAGGTATTTATGCATCTTGGTACAAATCTTCTTTAATTGTGTGTGAGTAGGTATGTAGTAAGTAGTCAATAGTTCCCCAAGAAGACTAAAAAAAAGAAAAACTCAAGCAGTAAAAATTCAGTATTAAACCACGAATAATAAATTTAATGGGTAAGTAACTACATCTAAAATTTTTAAACATATAGGAATTATTAATATTATAGTTTCGGTAGAAAATCCACAATTCCTCGTAGGAATCATTGCCTTGCCTTATCAGTTAAAGTGAAGCGTAAGTCAAATTAGCGTAACCAATTAAAGAAATGAAAAACAGATTTTTCATAATATAACCGTATTTTTATCAATGGTTCTTTTCTCAGTGTGATGCAGCTTTTGGTACTTAAATAAAACACAAACTTCTAAAGACTACAATCAGTGAAACTTGACGACTTTGAGAAAAAAGGCCTAACCCTATAATTAAATAGACCTACACATACAAAATCAAAACATTTTATATTGACCTACTGTACTATTAAAACATTAACAACATCCATTAAAAAGATTTAATGTACGAACACGAGTTCTCTTCCATTTTGTTATGAGTGTACATGAATTGCTCAGACCTGAGGAATAAGTAGACAGAACACAGTAGTATGATGCCGGCCGTCACGCTCACATTGAAGCAATAACGATTCTTTGTCGATAATAAGGAAGATGTAATATGTCAGTGCTGTTGGCATGACGGCACCTTTTTTGGAAGAGTAGTTTGGCAGTTGTGCAGCCAAACTACTCTTCCAAAAAAGGTGCCGTACGGTCAATTCTACTACAAACCGAACTCCGACTAGACGGTGTAAATTTTTAAATTAGTGCCCATTCCACCACGGCTACATTTTCATACGGGGTCTTACCTTAGTATGCCACATCTTAACATTGCTTTAGGTACTTATACGTAAGTACCCAGCTCCGGTTACTTAGCACTAATATTTTAGTAGTGACGTACATATTGGTATTTTTAATAAAATCATAATGAGAATCTCTTGTGTATTAAAGTAATAGCTTTTATGGTAAAAAGAGGGGAAGGGTAAAAACACAACCTGGAGATAAACCTGTTTGCTCCCAAGGATCTATCGTTCCTTTAGTCTGTGACGTATGGTTATCATTCCCGACGGACATTCCAAGTATTTCTTGCGTACGATCATTAAAATAACAAAGCTACCATAAATATTTATCAAGTGTACCTTATCATAAATCATAGTTGTCGTATTAATAAAGACATCATCGTACTAAACATGCACATAGTATGCAGTTACCACTCGTCTAGTTATTATCCGGACATGTCCTGTTCTATTTCATAGGTTCGTAGTTCCTTCTAGATATTTTATAATCTCTATGGCTAAATAACGCCTATGTCATTATCTGAAATCTAGGTTTTATTACATTATTAAGATTGAAACTTGTCATAAAATTAATATCTACTTTGGATCCAACTCAAGTTCAAGTTAGGTACATCCCATCTAGGTTGCTTGATAGGAAGTTCGTTTTTGAAAATAGTTAAAATCTGTACCAAAATTATTAATTCTTTAACTAATTATAGGTATAGCGTATTCACAGACATAACTCAACGTTTCGCGAAGCGGTAGTGGCATTGGGCATAACTGGGCTCGTAATCGACGGACATTGGGGACCCAAAGTGCTGGAATGGCAACTCTGCACGGAAAATTACGGTGTTGGCAAACCTCAGACCAGTTGGACTGACATTAAGAGGGTCGCAGGAAGTTACTGGATACATGTATCGCAGAACCGTTTCATTTGGAAATCATTACAGGAGGCCTTTGTACAGAAGTTGACGTCCGTCGGCTGAAACGAAGGTAAACCATCGCTCCTACGGAGATATTAATTCTTCAAATTATTAAATGAATTAATGTCTTTTGCTTGGGTTGCTTTTACATTGTCACCCTTGCGTAAATCATACTATAATAGAAACTAATAGCGACATCTATTAGATATGTCGGTAACTTTGTAATGAAAATAAAGAAACTTTTAATGCGACCAGTGTCTAAGTTTCCATTATGATATTTGTTGGGTTGTAGGTAATCATTTATTTTGAATCGACATAAGATTTTAAATCTTAACATTTTATATTTCAGAAGGTTCGAATAAATATTCATGTAATTAAAATGGACATAACAAATAAGTACACAAATACAATATTCAGTATTATCAATCAATATTAGATTTCAGACAAAAACCGTAAGAAAAACTTCATACCTAGTAAGTCGACATTAATAAATAACCTGTCAAGTGCGAGTCGGACTCGCGCACTGAGGGTTCCGTACTACAAACGGAGGAATAAAACCATAAAAACCACTTTTCTTATCGAACCGCAAAACTAACTTTGTTTTTAGAGGTTTTATTGTAAATATCAAAAAACTACTTATTAGATCTCGTTCAAACCAATTTTCGGTGGAAGTTTGCATGGTAATGTACATCATATATTTTTTTTAGTTTTATCATACTCTTATTTTAGAAGTTACAGGGGGGGGGGGACACATTTTACCACTTTGGAACTGTCTCTCGCGCAAGCTATTCATTTTAGAAAAAAATGATATAAGAAACCTCAGTATCATTTTTGAAGACCTATCCATAGATACCCCCCCACACATATGGGTTTGATGAAAAAAAATTTTTTGAGTTTCAGTTCTAAGTATGGGGCACCCCCAAAATTTATTACTTTTTTCAAATTTTGTGTGAAAACCTTAATACGGTTCACAGAATACATCTACTTACCAAGTTTCAACAGTATAGCTTTTATAGTTTCGGAAAAAAGTGGCTGTGACATACGGACGGACAGACGGACAGACGGACAGACGGACAGACAGACATGACGAATTGATAAGGGTTCCGTTTTTTGCCATTCGGCTACGGAACCCTAAAAACCAACCTATTCTAAACTCTACTTTTCGTTAGTTTCCAAAATGGCATTTTTAGTCCTCTGTCAAATGAGCATCCCTATTAAGCTTTTCATTAAATTTTTTTAGGTTGGTATGTATGTAGATACCTTAATTAACGATGAGGTTCAGAAGATTTACCTATATTAGTCGCGGTAACTAATCGTAGAGTTAAAAACTCTATTTTCAGTCAATGCGAAGAAGAAGAGACAAGATAATAGAGTTATACAATAACTATTTCATGTTTATGTTTATTCCGTGAAAACTCAAGGTTAAGTGGGTCACCAAATATCTACGGTGAACGATTGATAGGACATCGCAAATTATGATAGCAATATGGAAGAATGCTGTAACCTGTTCATGCGATATAAATAATTCATTTTTAAGACTTGCATGGGCGCAGAAATAAAACAAAACGAATATTAAAATTTCATATCTTTTATTACAATTTAATAATAATAGTTTAAAAAATTTTGTACAACGGACAATATATTCACAAAAAAAAAGAAAATAAAACAGTTTACATGATCATCAATTAGACAAAGATAGTAATAATGTTTCATTACAAGACAATTTGCACTTCTACGCTCAATGGCATTATCTTTAAATAGGTATAACAGATGGATCACGGCTTTAGAATACTTACATACTTAACATTTTTACTAACATACAACACAATTTTGATTTTATCAGTATTATAATAGTTACCTAAAGGGACGGAACATTAATCGTAACTCAGTAACTGCCTTAACGAATATAATTTATTATTTACAATACAATTAAAATGAGATCACAAATATACAAAATGTTGCCAAAAATAATACTAAAATATGAGGGAATTGAAATGATTGCTAATACTAAGGACAAAGTAAAGAATGCACCAACAGGATTTGATAATGAAAAAGAGGAAATAGGTATATTTTTGTCAATTAATTAATTCCCAAAAAGTAAAAAAAATCCACCGTGCGTACAAACATTATGACTTCATATTTAAATCAATGTTTTCAACATTATATTGGTTTTCTTCTAATAAAACTCTTTCTCTGATATCGATAACATGGAAAAAACAACAAGTCCGCCATTTTGGGCGATCAGCTATATTTGATTTACAATGAACTTGCTTATTTAATCATGCATTGTCATCCATGTATGCAAAATTAAGTTCATCTCAATCGGTTAAGGACAAATGCTTTAAAAATTCATCTGCAAAATGTACCCCAAATAAAGATTAAAAAATCGGCTCTTTAGGTACAAATCAGAACAATAATTAAATAATATATGTTTCTTTTTGGGGAATTCAGAAAAAAAAATGTAATGGCCATTTGTTTTTTTATATATAAAAAACCGGCCAAGTGCGAGTCGGACTCGCGCACCGAGGGTTCCGTTCTCAAGAAGTACTGAAGCAAAACA
Organism: Coenonympha arcania; assembly: GCA_036785405.1. Classification (NCBI taxonomy): domain Eukaryota; kingdom Metazoa; phylum Arthropoda; class Insecta; order Lepidoptera; family Nymphalidae; genus Coenonympha; species Coenonympha arcania. The sequence continues at coordinate 10,550,161 of CM072072.1, forward strand.
ATCAGGCATACTAATGTAGATGTAACACGACCAAAACTGTAACGACCAAAGATGTAAAACAGTAATAATTACCTTTGTTAATGAACCGCAAAACTAACTTTGTTTGTAGAGTGTAGTTTTTTTGATATTAACAATAAACTGTTAATATCAAAAAAACTATGCTAGTTAGAGCATTGGCTATAGTTTTCCTGTAAAATATACGTAAATTCCTATTGACCATAATTATTTGAGATTTTTCGATTGGTAAACTCCGGAGATAAGGGGGGGGAACGGTATTTTTTTTAGACATTTTCCCCGATAAATCAAAAACTATCATGACTAAAAATAATTAAAAATCGGTTTTTGAATGTACAAAGTAAACCCTTTCATATGATACCCAACACAGTACAGTTATCTCACTTTTAAATTTCAACCCCCCCATTTTCCCCCCTTTTTAAATAAGAACAAAAATAATTTTTCATTTTTTTTTTATTCCAGTGTCATTGGGCCACTAATATACACAACTATTCCAAATTTCATATCGATAGCTCCGGTAGTTACTGAAATAATCGAGTGTGACGGACAGACAGACGGACAGACAGACGGAGAAAGTCGCACCATAAGGGTTCCATTTTACCATTTTGGTACGGAACCCTAAAAATTGATATCTGCAAATGATAAACAAAAGTGGCCCCGACCATGTATGGTACATTCTTTATAAGAACCAGTTTCAACACTTAAAATCTAAAAGGCACTTGGATTTTATTATTCAGTCTTTTTATTATATTCACAGAACAGCACTCCCACTTCCTAATTTTCGTCTTCGGTATCTAAATTGTCAATAGGAAAATTTGGGTTCAGTAAGGGGCTTTTACCACCTGCACCATTTGGGGAGGTGTTGCTAATACTGACGAGATTATGTGTTAAGCTGTGGCGTCTTAAGTCACAGTTGCGTCTGAAGACTTTACCACAAGAGGTACAGTTGTATGGCTTGATGTCTGTATGGGTTAGTAGATGGGTCTTCAGATTGGACCTCTGGTTGAAACTTCGACTGCAAACTGGGCACTTATGGGGGGACTCCTCCATGTGGAGTATTTTGTGAACAGCAAGTGTTCGCGACTGACAAAAGCCTTTTCCACATTCCAGGCATTTGAAGGGCTTCTCTTTTGAATGTATGTATCTGTAACAAAGAAAAAACTTATTAGTCACTGAGTAACGTTTTTTAAAACCGCGGTTCAAGAACATTTGCAGCACCAGGAGAAATTTAAATGCATTGTCAGCTTAAGGAAGTTCTTTATACGTCCCTTGAATAGCCCCATGTTATAGCTTTGAGGGAACACTACTGCTAGTAGCTTTATGACTTGAATCAAAAATAGAATAAAGTGAATGTCACTTAAATTTTTCCAGTAATAATATCTAGAAGTATAACTTTTATTAATTTTTAAAATCTTGTTTTAATTAAAACTAATTGTACCAAAGCCAAAGCTATCCGATAGAAATATTTAGTTTGTCATCTCCATGTATGAATCTAAATAAATCCCATTAGCAATGTAAAACGTAAACCTGTACCAGAGTTCAAGTAATAGACATCAAAATATCTTAATGTGCCTATAGAAAATCGCTGCAAGCCCCTGTTTTCCCATTCCATTGGCAAGTATTTATTGACAGGCCATTTAGCAAAAGCCTTTGTTGAAAACGCAATAAATATAACTTAACACCGTTTCCAGCAAATACATTATTTGAACCTAATATTAATAAATACTTCATGCTTAAAGGTGCCGGAGCATTGCGCATTATAAATACATCATAACACCTCCAGAGGGTGAAAATAATATTGAAGGGGTGTTTGAAAAACGTTTGCATGACTTTAATGCCAATATTACCTAAACAAGTAATTTAGCAGATTTCTGTGATACAAAACATGCAAAACTATTAAACGTAAAGGTAACTGACTGACTAATTAACTGGAATATTGTAGAGTTTAAACCGCTACACGAATCGGGCTGAAATATTTTATGTGGCGTGTAGATACTAGATAGCTATCACAAAGATCCATCAGAGCCATTGCATCCTAATGGGGAAAAAAATAGGTGGTAGGAAGTTGTGGTGGGAAGGAAGAACTTGAGGTACCCCGCACTAAACCGCAAAGTTTTGGAATATGCCAAAAACCTGAACCCATTATTTATTGGAACATAAAAAACAGCAGAAAGTGAATTAATTCCAAATTCCTGTTAGTTCAATCTAGAAACCTTCAATCATGAACACGCACCGACTAGCTCTCAGGTCTAGACAAAAATTGGACATTAACTAAAACGTAAACTCACAACTTTAAACACCCCCGATAAATTCCCCACGCTTTCTTAGCGTACATATACATATCACGAACATTCGAAACACCTTGTTGGATCCCGGGAACAAAGAAGGGCCCCCAGGATATGTGTAATAAATTGGCGTACCCTCTAATTTCTGTTCTCAATGCCATCAATTTGAGTAAAATAAGGCGTTAAGCTGGTCTTAATCTTAAGGTGTTTTTAGTGTTGCGTAACTCAAAACGAACCCTTATATCATCACTTAGTTGTCCACGTCTGTCTGTCTGTCCGTCACTTCAGTTCTTTTTTCTTTTTTGGGAACAGGTAAAGCTACCGAGTTCTTTATACCAATTACTAAAACTCCTTCCTTTAATAAGTAGTTCTTTAAATATAAACGGACATTTAAGTCGCTTTTAAAAACTTAAAACCTATGGAGTACCACGTTTTCCAAATATCACGAAATTCTACAAGAAGCGGAAAGCGCTTGTACCTCGAAAATGGATAATATTTTCGATGCTGTTTTATGATTATAAACAAAAATATCTAGGGCAAAGCTATTGGTTATTTGTCTTTGTGATATGGAACCCTCAGTGCGCGAGCCTTACTCACACTTGATCTGTGTTTTAGAGGAAAACGTTCTTAGGAAATAAGTCCGCTATAGGTAGGTACTAGAAACTGATATGATCCAATACGATTCGAACACAATGATTACCTAACCTGACATGACAATTGACAAAGCTTTACTGATGTCAAACAGTTGACGGAGGGCACCTCTGTACTTCAGTTGGTAAGCAATCTACTTTATATTTGAACCCAGGAATTATATATATTTACATTGTATTATTACCTGTACCTGCCATTGCACCACAAACAGTGGTCGTCAAATCTCCGTTTGTTTTATGACTCCTGTGTTCTCATCAATAAAATTAATACTCAAAAGAGACAATTTAATGGGCATTCAAAATTTCCTCAACATTCGTGTAGTAAACTTCTAATGTGATTTTTATTATTCCTTTTAACGAGTCGAGATAACCAGGAGATATGATTTTTAACGGCTGAGACTTTGAATCGTATGACATCACATTTATAGCAGTATCACTAAGGTACTTAAACGTTATATTAGCGACGCATAGCACAAAACAACGAAAGTCATAAATCTAGATAAAAGAATACCTACATGTTGAAACCTGATAGCAAGTTGGACAGACTAGTTTTTAAGTTTAAACGTCAGTAAGAAATATTGTATACCTACGTGTTTGGTAAACGCTACACAAGTACTTAACTAAGGTTTACTCTCACTTTCGACTGTTCGTAATTAATCAAATCTTCCTGATCTAGAATCTTCGACTTAACCTAATTTCTTTGCATCTCAGTCATCGCCTTGAGATTTGATATGTAGGTGGCTTCAACTTGCAAAGACACAGGTTATGGTAAAAGTTAGCGTAATGTTAATGTATGGCGTTTGACTCTACTTATATTTTATGACACTCTATAGACTATACGATAGATTGTTAAAAAAGAAAATGGATATATTGTCGTATAGCTTCCAATTAGGGATCAATCACATTATTTAATTAAAAATCATTAACTCTAAAACAGTATGGATGCGAAAAGGAATTAATGCTATTAAGAGAAGTAGAAAGAACATTCGATAGTAGTTATATACCAATTATTATTATATCTAATCATCCATCATTTTGGTAACGGTAATCTTATTGACTTAATAACAACCCGCTTCTATGGAACCGAACCATCTCAAAATTAATTCAAAGCGCACACGTACCTATAATTAACACTTACAGACGTATAATCAATAATAACACAGAACGAGAGTCCAACAATCGAACGCCTATTACGAAAATTAACCGATAAACAAATACAGGCGAGTATCTCGAGAAAGATAGACAGAAATTACGACGTGTTCAAAGTAACGTAATACGTGTAATAATCGTTGAGATAGCGATAAAAGACGATTAAGAGGTACAAGATGATGAATGAAAAAATGATTTGGATGTAAAAGATGATGGGGCGATTAGGGAAGGCGCGCGCAGCGAAGCGAGGCTGACACCGGCGCGGGCGCAAGTTAGGCCTAACTCGCCGGCGACACCGCTGATAAATTAAACCTGCTATTGATATTTTAAGAGATTTGAAGTTTCCGATGACAACTAACTATGGCTTGATTGATTTTGGAACAAGTTTGCGTGGCGTTTCGGTCTTTGATTGAGTAATATTTACAAGAAAGAAAGAGGGTTTAATAAACTCGGTAGACATAATTTTGTCATAAGCATGAGCTTAACAAAAATATAAGACGAATACGAAATTACGATCTAATTAGGAAATGTCTTCGCTCCATTTTTTTCGATGTGTCACGTACCTATATTCTTGACACGCACGTATAGGACGTAAGATGACGCAATATTTTTTTGTGCGAATTGATATTATATCAACGACTTAAAACTATACCTATAGAAAACATTAATAAGTGCGGCAGTAAAATGAGAAACCAGGACGTAGCCTGTTGCCCTATACACCTACTATAAAGTCGGTAAAAGCAACAGATCACACAAGCGACATGGTTTTTATTGCCCCTATAGGAATACTTCAATAAATACATTAGACTTTTGAAAAAAAAATACAATGTAAAATCTAATATTGCTGTATCCGAAGGGACCGATAATAGAGTACTGAACAACCGAATGCGAGATCGCGACTTTTAAATATAGTGGCTCAAACTCACAGACTAAGGGTTCCGTACTAAAAAACAAAAGTTAATTTTTTACATTTGTGTCATCAAACCTCGCTTCTATTCCACAATCCTATAGATCGACAGGTAGGTATTACCCATAGATTTTTACGGATTAAGGAGGAGGATAAATGACTGCAGCGTTTGGTAGAGTTGACTTTGATGCATGGACTATTGGAGATGCTCCAAGGACCTACAGACCTAAAGACGTTCCTACAAAATACACATATTTTCTCTACTTAGTACCTCTAAACATTCCGGGGAAAAGGCGGAACACAAAGTGACACAGACGGAAAATAAAATAAAATGATCCTTTAAGTATGCTATTGTTTTATTTTGAAATCCGGGACCCCAAAAAGTTTAGCTTGGCTAAAAGTTATCTCTAGTCCTAGACTTTTATTCTTATTAGAACAATTTAATTATTTCGCTTAGATTAAAAACTTTGGTAAGTTTAATTGAAAGTCTGCTTAGCAAAAACAGCTAAGTTCTGAATGTCGGAAAACTACATATCAGGAATGAATTTTATAGTCATTACGTACAAGTACGAACACAGACGTTGGTGAGTGAGGAAAACATAAACGGAACGTTTTATTTAAAGTAATTTATACCGGTATTAAACTATAAAACCGATCCATATCATCTCGGGTTACGAAACCAAGTAGGTACACATTTATACGTGTACATAAAAAAATAACACGGTCGACTATCCAGTCTTAACTTTGTATGCTCATAAGCATATATCTTGATATTTACCGTGGCTCTAATTTTTTGTGTCCTCTTTATTAATCCTCGCATCATGCCCAGTCCATTGTAACGTATCGTGTCAACGGACATCGACTGAACATCGACAGCCCATACCCGACTCGGGCTAACCCTCCGGCGTCTCCTCCAAATTTATTTTATTACTAAAGAGATACGGCAATTTCGATCCAAATAACGGAGAGACAGGTGTTAAAAATTCAACACCTTTACCTCTTTCGGGTGGGGACCGAGATAAGTGGAGAAAATAGATAACTAAAACCTTAAAACTTGTATAACTGTCGAAACAACGCGTGTAATGGCATTATTTATTGAGATCTCAGTCTGGAATTCGGTTTGTTTTCAACGAATTAACATCAAGAACTTCTTTTGAGATAAATATTTTCTGATAAATGAGATACGCGCATACGTTTCCACGGAATTCGAAAGAGTTAGCACGAACAAAATGAGAATCCAAAATTAAAACATTCGGCTGTTCTCAGATTAGCGGTGGTTTTGTAAAATAATAATATGCGAGCGTGACGTACGACTCGTCGATACCATCTGCCCAGTGCCCAGAGCGACCGCACTTAACCCTTTTTGTTTGAAATATTTTTCTTCACCGTCATTATTCAAAAGTTCATAGCGATTCGCGTTGAAACTCGAAGACCAGAATCTTTTATTAATATCGAATCGTGATCCTTTCAAATGTTTTTCGTCACGGCCATAACGTTGTTTTATCTCATAAGTACGGGCCCGGCCATCCGATACGGTATTTTAGGATGGTATAAAAATTGAAAGCTCCCATTGATTTAGCTATTTATTTCGAGAAACCAGACACAAATCGTCGTAACTAAATAATTTATGTTTTTCTCATACTGTAGCTTTAGTAATAATTTCTAGATATTCATATATAAAAGATCAAAATTGAACGTATAGGTAAAATGTAAGGTGAAACAGTACTTTGATATTAAAATAGAGTTTGAAAATAAAAATACATGCAATACCTACTTAAATAGCAATCATATTAAAATTATTTTTATATAGAAATAATTAAACAATTACTCCTGAATCCAATTACATTTTAAGATTTTAGATTTGTACATGCAATTTGAAAAACTTAGGTAGTTTGTATTCAAGACTGATTCTCAATGATCTTTACCTGTGATCTCTAAGGTGATCTTGCCGACGGAACGCCTTTCCACAAATGTCACATGAATACGGTCTTTCGTCGGTATGCGTCCTTTCATGTATCAGAAGATTGTAAGATTTTGTGAATTGTCTATTACAGAACTTGCAAATAAACTGCTTTTTCGTTCTCGGCCCGCTGCCCGTTGTCTTCTGCTTATTTGATATACTACTTCCCGTCGAAGAGATTGAACTGTTTGTACTCTTTGAGCTTGATGAATTAGACGGCTGCGGCGAAAGAGGCGGCTGCGAAGGACTTCCATTCATTTGTTGTTGATACATTGCATTCATTAACAAGCTAGGGTATCCATTATCTAAGCTCTGCGACGAACTATACCCGTACCCTTTTGAAGTAGGTTCTAGATGTTGTTCTAATGTGAATTCATCCTCGTTATCTAGCAAAGCCAAGTCCTCTTCCACTTCCTCGGATAAATCGACGTCTTCGGCTGCTATGGCATCAGATAAGGGGTATTCTTCCGGTGTTTTTGGGGATATCACTCTTGATGTGCTCTCGCAAGCGTCCGTTTCAGTTATCTTAGCGCTTGCCGTCGCGAGCCTCAATATGTCTTGTTTAGTTGATGAATTACTATCATTGGAACTACATTGCGTATTGTTAACAGACGATACAGAGGTGAGACGTTGTAAGGTTAAATAGGATTCTAAAGCTTGCAAATTCAAGGCTGCGGCAGCTGCTGAATTCGAGGGTAACAAAGCAGCTTGTTGCAAGGAGTTCATCATTGCATTCTGAAGGGATATCACTACGCCTTGCAAGGATCTCTGAAGCATATTCTCTTGTAACAACGCCGCGGATGCAATGGAAAAGTTTAAGTTCGTTGTGCTTGAACTAGAGCTCTTACTTGAAGTTTTAGCGTCCTCCGCGGGTGCGTCGATGCTCAACAGACTCATGTCTGCGGTCTTGGTGTCCTGTATTTGCAGGTTGTTCTTCAGCTTGATGATGGCGCTCTCCAGGGAGTTGAGGGTGGTCTTGCTGCTCTTGGAGGTGCTTTGTTCTTGCATGTTGCTCAGCGCGCGGGCATGTCACGGGGCGGCACGTGTCGGCATGCGCGTGCGCGTGTCTCGGGCCGGTGCGCGGCGTGCGAGACTGCTGTGCGGTGCGGTGCGACTGAGCCGGCGGGCAGCCCGCGACCGCCCCGCCCCCTCGCCCCCTCGCCTGTCTTCCCGCCTCACAAAAGCTCTCTATTTTAGGCAACTCTTTGTACGGTAATGGTCACCTCACGCTGCCCTAACGACAGACACGTCCATGAGAACAACGTTGCGCCAGATTTGTTGTGGCCCTTTCGAGTAATGAGATTCTGAATGGAATCGGCCGCGCTATGGGAAAACAATTCAAACGATCGACCCATTTGTTTAGTTTGTAGGTCATGTCGCACGCTCTTTCTATATTTATGATATACCTAGTTCTCTACTCTCTGTATTACTTTTGTGCTTCATAAATGTTTATGTAGACAATTTTCAACAAAAAAATAACACTTTGGTTAAATTAAAAATAGTTTTAAAGTTAAAGTTGATGTTCCTTAGTTAGGTTTTATTTGTTTTGTAGGGTCGATGTGCCGGTTTTCGGCCTTTTAGTGCTCCTATCAACTTCAGGACATCAGAAAAAAATGTTGCAGACATATTATAGTTGCACTCACTATCTTATATGAAAGCCAGTATAATCAATTTTATTTTTAAAAAACTGTTTTATGCTGGAAGTTATTAATTATTTTTATTTTTAATTTAATCTGGAAAAAAGCTAAAAATTCAGTTTTCGGCCACAAATTTTAGTTTTCGGCATGGGGTATTTCAGTTTTCGGCCACTGCATTGCGATGGATTTAAAATGAATTGGTAAGTCCAAAATTATATGAAATGATATGAAAACTTAATCATTATTTTCATAGTATATCCAAATATTATTAAAATGACAATCAACATAATACAATAAACTAAAATAAACAAAAAACCAGAAATACATCATTACCCACAAACAAGGCAATGAAGAAATATTTCTTCCGTGTGAATTCCGTTTTTTTGCACATCTCACGGGATCCATGGATTCTTTCGGGGAAAAATATAAAATTCTTTAAAAAAAAACGACTTTTGGAGTCATAATTTTAATGTACACCAATTTGATATCGGGTGATTGTCTATGATATTTTCGTAGTTTTTCGCACATCGAATAGGTATTACGAAGAACTAAGATTTTACGAAACATTGCCCGACTTTCATTATTTCACCCATTGTAGTGGCATTTGGAGTTGATTTTTTGAAATAATTTTCCATTTTATTTTTACTTTTTAGTTGAAAATCACCTCTGTAGCTTAAATTGAGTACAGATTTGAATTTATTTACTTCCAAAAGACTAGCATAAACGTATAAATTAAATTTTGATGAATTTAGAACCACCCCCTTTATGAAATCGGTTTAAATATTGCTTTCTGGAAGCAAATGCACAAGTCAATGTAAAAAATACCCAAATCGCTGGAACTGTGCTTATTGCAACTGAAGAGTTCAACCAATTTCCCCGAGATCCCATCAGCAGATTCTGACTTCATGACTATTGCCATTAAGTCAGCATCTGCAAGCAAATGCCATTAAAAATACCCAAATCCTTTCAAAAGTACTTGTAAAATTTGAAGAGTTCCCTCGATTTCACCAAGATTCCACGATCAGATTGTGACCTAATGACCATATAACAACCTGGAAAGCATATTCTTTCAAATAATACCCAAATCGCATCAAGTGAGCTAATAAAATTCTCTCAATTCTTAAAGAATTCCCTCAATTTCTTCAGGATCCCATCATCAGATCCTGACGTGATGAACATGAGACCATTTGGTAAGTATACCCTTTCAAACAAAAAAATAATTTTTCAAATCAGTTCAGGCGTCTTTGTGTAATCGGGGAACATACATAAAAGAAAAGATTCGGACGAATTGTAAGCCTCCTCCGTTTTTGAAGTCCTTTAAAAAGTCGCCTATGTGTTTATCTAGGATATAATCTATTTCCATTCCAAATTTCTGCCAAATCAGTTCAGTAATTGCGGCATGAAGAACTATTTCTCCGGCGTGATTTCGACTTTCCACAAATCTCGCGGTAACCATGGATTTTTCCGGGACAAAAATTAGCCCATATGATAATCCAGAATACGATCTAACTTTATTTCACATTTCAGCCAAGTCGGTTCAGTAGTTGCGGTGTGAAGTAGTAGGTATTTCCCATACGTGAATTTTGTCTTGGATTTTCCGGGATAAAAATTAGCCTATGTGTTAGCCAGAACATAATCTAACTCCATGCTATAGTATTTCTACCAAATCAGTTCTGTAGTTGCGGCGTGAAGGAGTATTTCCCCGCGGTTTTTCACATATCTCACGTGAACCATGGATTTTTTGGGAACAAAATGTAGCCTTTGTGTTAATACAATCTATCTCCAATCCAAACAGTCGAATCAGTTCCGTAATTGTGCCTGAAGAATTAATTCCCGCGCGTGAATTTTGGATTTTCACAAACCTCGCGGAAAACATGGATATTTCCAGGATAAAAAGTAGCCTATGTGTTAGCCTTTACTTCAATTAATCGATCGGACAAGTGAAAGAAAATAAGAAAGGTACAATTGCCAAGTAGTAAATGAGTTGATGATCTTCGGACGCTTGAACGCTTGAAAATCATTATAGCTAAGAAGTAAGAATTATTTTAGCTTATATCAGCTTGTAAACGTTGATTCAGCCCATTCTTTTGGGAGTTGGTTGTGATTTTACAAATAGACATAGTTAAAGACACACGTTTAAATTACTTACTTATAACTTTATACATCGTATGTTAAATAAAATAGCTCTAAAAATTTTAAAAATTATAACTTTGGCGTATGATGACCGAAATCTAAGGTGATATTTAATTTTTGGTCCCATGCTTTTCATACAATTTTAACTTATGCCGAAAACTGAAGTACCGTTTCATCTACCTTTTAATTTTCGGCCACCCCAAAATGGTCTTCCCCGTTTATCCATATTTTTAATGATTACGACATAAACTGACGGCCGAAAACTAATAGCGTGAGTCTTCGCATTAAGTACATTATTAAAAGAAAGAATCGTGAGAAAAAATATTTCACCATTTGTAGAAAAGACATGAAAGTGTGGAAGACTTGATATTTCAGTTCTCGGCCCCTAGGCCGAAAACTAAAGTTTTGAAAAAATTTTAATGCTAGTTCCCGGCCCCCATCATTATTGTTGTTTTATACAAAATATCCCAAAAGTTATATTAGGAATATGTTACCAAGTTATTTTTGAAGTGCATTATATACTTATTAATACCATTTATTTAGAATAACTACACAAAGTTTACTTTGGAATGAAACGCGCGGCACTATTTTTTTTTTTAATTTCTGCAGTTTGCGTTACCTCTCATCGTCGCCCCCAAAATGAACAAATTCTGTAAAATCACTCGAAGGTGTTTTCTGACCAAAAATGTTTTCATTTAGAAAGCAAACATTTTCAAATATCTGGATAAAGATTTTACTTGGAAATAGTATTTCTAAGTGATATTTTCTCAATTTTACGGCATCGTGTACGCGTAAAGGCCGAGAACTGAAGGTGGCCGGCGAACCGGCACATCGACCCTATGCGTTGGAGCATTAAAATTATTACAAGCTCGATGCCGGCGCCTATAACGTGAATTGCTGGAAGAGAGTTGAGACAAAAGTGGACATTAACCAAACAAATAATAAAGCACGCCAAGCTCGCTTTTCGTGTTTGTCGACCACAGAACTTTAAGGATTTTAGACAAGGTTAGGTACATTTTTTATTCTAATAAATTACTTTTATTGAACATTTTCTAACTTATATAGAAACTGTGTACCTATGTAAACTACATAAACCGTTCTCAAACTAAAAAAATATTTAAGTAATCATAAGTGGCATTAAAAACTTGGACTATATAGTCCAAGATTAAAAAACATAATATTAGGTATTTCAATTTTGATCACTAGTTTTTGACGTAACAACGTCTTATAAATCGATAGAGCCGGCTGCACGCACAAAAAAAACATGACTCATCCGGCGTTACCGGCGTTACCTCGCTCGCGTTACCTCGCTCTGAGGCGTTCCCATGTAAGGCTTGAAGTGCAAGCGAGAGTTGTCACGTTCAACTATCGTCAGTAAACCGACTTTACAGACAACCAATTTTTTGAGCAGCTTTACTCCCGTTGAAGTCTTTAAAACGAAGCAATGCGTGCTCTATGACCTTTTTTCTCGAAGCTTATTGTTTATTGCAATATTACGTAGGCATTTTAGTAAGAAATAATTACTATTTCAAGTAGATAAAGTTCCTGCTTTTGCATTCCAATTTATTAGGAACCTCCTGCTTAATTTTCGTTTTTACTTGTCTACGAGTATATTATATCAAACAATAACCCTTACCCAAGTAGGTATATAATTGATTACATATTTTTACTCAAGCAATATGCTCATGCACCAATTTAATTGCGTGTTGAAAGCTTAATTGTAGTCATGAGAGTGATTCTAAATTAATTTAATTAGTTTTAAAATACTTTTTTTACCAAAACCTGTTTTTTGCGAAATAACATCTAATACCTAAACATCAGCTTTGTTTTAAAATAAATTTGTTTTGAAACAAATATCACTTAGGTAGGTGTAGCAGAATCGTACATTAAACTTTACGCGTTTATTTTTAATTTTTTTTTCTACTGGATATAATTTTGAATTATTAAAGAAAATATTATTATTCATCGTTTATCTGTACGTAACGATTGCTTTAATTTAATTTTTCTATTTACTCGCACTAGTGGACGTCCGTGTTTTCCCAGACTTGACCCCCTATTTAAACACCTTAGGGGTTGAATTTTTAATATATTTTCATAACGGATGGCTATGTTATAACTATCGCCATGAAAAATTCAACCAGATCCGTCATATGATTTGAGCTGTGGGTTATAAATCAGTCAGTCAATCATTTTTTCTTTCAAATATCATACAGATAATAAATAAAACCCGTTCAATCTATACATTCGTAAGACTTGAACGTTGCAAAAGCAAAAGGAAATCCTGTGCATACAGATGTTTATTAGGTTTGTTCAGTTAAAATTATACGCCCTAATATTTATTCACGTTGGTTTTAAACCTGCGAGGGCTCGAAACAATGTGGATTTTGTGATGTTATTGACAATCCCCGTTTATGATCAGCTTATTATCGAAGGTAAGACAAAATGTTTGCGGTTTCATGTTTGTTTACTAATTACTGTTCCGGGATGAGTCTTTGTATGTTTTTGATTAATGCTTTTGTATTTAGAAAGTCATTTAAACCAAATAAATTATTTCATGTTCATTTAGATTTCGGTTTTTGTAGCTGGAATTACCTAACATAAAATAGCTGATAGATGTAGGACCTTTTAGAATAGAAGATGTTCCACAGAAGTAGAACGGCCCCCCGACTGCCGTATGAATTTATCTGTTTTTATCAATGAGAAATTTGAACACTTTTCAGTTTGTCAATATGCAAATCAACTGAAATAACTTGTTTTTTAGTTCGTTCTATGACAGGGCAGTTACGTTTTTAAATGTTGTATTATTATATCCCTCTTAATATATAAAATTGCCTATTAGGTATGTTACCAAACTCTTCCGAAATGGCGTTACAGATTGTTATGAAATTTTCTGTAAGTATGTTCGGTACGGATGGCAGTAGGTCGTAAGTTATTTTTTATATCCCTAATAGCAAATTAACGTTTGCCTGGTCATCTAGTTTTTTTTGTTTAAGATTGCATTTAATATTGCATCGCTTTCGAATGAAATCAAAAACTGCGCCTTGGTCACGTGACCAATTTGGCGAACATTTTAATACATTTTTAAATATCGTTCTAGTCTTTTTTAAAAATTACAAATGGCTAGAGGTGCAGTATCTCGTTCTCTACAAAGATTTTGAGCAATTACGTAAAAAGGGTGCTCGCAATTACGTTCTTACTAAACCCTCAGCGTTTCCCGGTTTCTCATGCCAATTGTTGGTGCAAGCGATTACCACCACGCTCTATTGGAGCATGCCTTTTGTTCCTGGTCGCTCACCGTGACAACGCCAATTCACAATTGTGAAATGCAGAATCCCTTGCTTAATCTGTTAGATACGAACACCTTTTCTTCGATCCGTTGAGTTGAGTATTCAACCTCGGCTCAACTCTTTTATACGTCCCTCTGCTTGACACGGGTTTCTCAACATGAAAAGTGCCATAGAGACCATATTGATGAACTCTCTATGATGAATCCTCTACGGAGAACTCTCTATGATTTTTTCTTTCACCGCTAAGCAAGTCAGTGTAAATAAGTTGTACATTAGATTGTTTCAGCTGATGAACGACTTTAATAGAACATGGGCTTTATGAAGTTTTTTACAACTTGCACTGATAGGTCTCAGCAGCTCGCCCGACATTAATATCAGTCTACGTATAGTTGGGTGTCTGCCATTTTCATTTAGCGAAACTCGTAATAGGTACATATTTCTGATTATATTGAAATGTGTTGAAATACTAAGGCGTTTTTGGAATTCGTGGAAAATTCAATAAATCGTTACGTCATTTTGGCAGACCACATAGTGATCTGATTTATGATTTATTTTTTATTTTTTGGTAGTTACGTTCATCTTATTCTTACGTCGCGAAATGATCACATGTCTTATCGATAACAACTGTCATTTTACGTCTGAGACTGCTGGTCCGATGGAAGGCATCGGCTGCAATTAGTTGCAACTTTCAGAACGTTACCTCATGTAAGTAGATAGAAAGAAAATTTCGTGATAATACTTAGATACATGTATTTAGGTATTGAATTTATTATATCCACAGCCTAAATGTAACGGGTTGGTTCATCGAACTGTGAATCGATCGTTTAACGTTTCGTTCTGCCTACGCACCCATTCAAGCAAAAAATCAAGGAGCAACATAATATTAAAATAGCACCAAACTCTATTTGGTACATTTTGAACCATTTCTTACTGAGGAACTATCACGGCAGATGTCGTATGGAAAAAAGTTAAGTTATTATTTCACTGAACTTACTCCATTTGTCGTTTTGGCCTAGGGCCTAGGTATATTACATACCATATGTACATTAGTATAACTTTTGTGTATTTATCAATGTTTTCTCATGTTTTATTGGTGTACAATAAAGAATTTTCTAACTATCTATCTATCTATATTAAGAACTTTAGACTATTGGGGCATGCGTGTATAGTCACGGAATGAAAAGGTTATTATGTCCTTTTTCAATCACGAATAATTTTTTTGACGTAATAACGTTTAATAAATTGATGAACACCAGCAGCACTCATGAAAAATAGAACGTTCCGCGTAACGTTCCACCTGAGCCTGTGCGTGCAAGCGAGAGCGCGCTACAAGCGATAGAGAGGCACGATAAAACAAACAATAGAGAGATGAAATGAAACGAAATGAAATCAAATGAAATGAAATGAGACAGAGATTATGACGTTATCACGTAAATCTATCGTCCGTAAACCGACTTTACAGACAAGCAATTGTTTTATATCTTCGGATCCCCCCTCAGTGTTGCCAACAATTCTCGTATTACTATTTCCTTACCTTGTATTTCCTTGTTTAAAAAAATCTTTTGGAAATTACATAAATAAGAAGAATCTATATGTGCTTCTCCGTGAAATTTATAACTAAGCGTATTCTAGTTTCGCTGGCTGAAATAATTGTCAGTGCACTTCATGACAAGTGATGACGCGGAGCCCGCGCGCCGTTCCCACGCGGCGCGGCGGTCGCCCGGAGGCTGCGCGCGCGCACGACTCGCGGAGATATAAAATTAATTTATCTACAACTAATACGAGCACGGGAATTGATGGCACCGATAGTGACCATTGAATACTGAGTTTAATAACAATTTATGGTTACCGCAATAAACGTGGAGGAGAGGTATTATTAGGTAAGCACATATACAATTTTGACGTGATAACGTTTAATAATTCGATAGAGCCGGCTGCACGCACAAAAAATTGGTTGCCTGTAAAGTCGGTTTACTGACGATAGTTGAACGTGACAACGTCTTCTTTGTCGCTCGTTCCGCACTCGCGAGGTAACGCCGGTAACGCCGCATGAGCGAGGTAACGCCGGATGAGTCATGTTTTTTCGTGCGTGCAACCGGCTCTATCGATTTATAAGACGTTGTCACGTCAAAAAAATTGGTTGTCTGTAAAGTCGGTTTACTGACGATAGTTGAACGTGACAACGTCTTCTTTGCCGCTCGTTCCGCGCTCGCGAGGTAACGCCGCATGAGCGAGGTAACGCCGGTAACGCCGGATGAGTCATGTTTTTTCGTGCGTGCAACCGGCTCTATCGAATTATAAGACGTTGTCACGTCAAAAACATGTCTCATCCGGCGTTACCTCGCTCATGCGGCGTTACCTTGCTCGCGTTACTTCGCTCTGAGGCGTTCCATGTAAGGCTTGAAGTGCAAGCGAGAGTTGTCACGTTCAACTATCGTCAGTAAACCGACTTTGCAGACAACCAATTTTTTTGACGTGACAACGTCTTATAAATCGATAGAGCCGGTTGCACGCACGAAAAAACATGACTCATCCGGCGTTACCTCGCTCATGCGGCGTTACCGGCGTTACCTCGCGAGCGCGGAACGAGTGACAAAGAAGACGTTGTCACGTTCAACTATCGTCAGTAAACCGACTTTACAGGCAACCAATTTTTTTTAGGGTTCCTTACTATTAAGCCTCCACTATGCCTACGTCGACCGTTTGTCTATCTACAGGATGTACCTAAATAATGAATCTTTATATAAGTTGACATTGTCATAATTGAATATTGCTATCTATTATGGTAGGTATAATAACAAGTAAAAAAAATAAAGTAAAATTAAGAATTAAAGAGGTTTAGTTCCACACAATATTTTGTGATCTCTATCGGATCTCTTTACGTAAGAAAATTTTCCCAGTTAGGGTGATTTAGGGTCAAAGATATGTATCCCCTCATACCCTTTTTTAAACTATAGTGATGCTTTAAGCCCAGCTGTGGGACATCACTAAGCTGATGATGATGAAATAGTTCATATAATGTACCATGTTCAAAATCTTAGTTCAGTAAATCCAGCGGCCATAATAATTTCAATGTGTGCTATTATGTAATAGCATGTAATACTTGATCGCGAATGCAGCGCCCACGTGCCCATGATGGGCATAGAAATAATTCACGACCAAGTTAGGGTTGTCAAAAACACTTTTATCGAATGAAGGAATATACTAGTAGGTAGGTAACCACATGGGCTGTAACATAAACAAACGTAAAACCTATTAGAAGTTTGTTATATAAATGACAACCAATTTCTTTAGTTTTTAGTTGATATCATGTGATATCTCCTGGATGAACATATAATAAAGGTAATTCAAGCAGACAGGCTTTATATCAGTTGGTAAATGCTCAGTTCTAATTAAAGTAATCATAATCTTGTGTTTTGGTTGTTCCAATTAATATCCGATAAATATGGTCATTCAAACTAATCGAGGCTAAAATGAACGATGCAGGTTTTTGTCTCTTTTTTGCATTTTCAATCAAGCATCTAAAGAATTAACTGGTTTTCCAATATAAACTTTGCAACTTAATTAGTCAATCGTCATCTCAATCACCACGTGTTAAAATCGTTTGATCATTTGCGTTTTAATTAATGATAATTTTATTTGGTTAGCACGAACTTTGCAAAATAAGATGTGACAACCCTAGACTACCTCATGGGCTATAGATATTTCTAATCAATGGTGCGCCAGACATAATGAACTGTGTAAATTATAATTACCTTCACTTTTATAAACCGTTTTACCTGATGTTTATAGGGTTTCGAAAATTCTTTCCTCACTTTCAAAGTTTATTCAAGTAAAAACTGACCTCATGACTTTAACTGAAACCAATGAAATGTGCAAAAAACAACTAAAAGCCTTTTAAACATATAACCTTTGGAAAGATTTTACGCAATTCATAATAACCCAAGCAGATAATAACAATTTGTTACCCTGCCTAGTGCAGACAAGCTAATTTTTTAAATCCACAGAGTGCAAAAATATAGATTACAAACATAAACATCTATTTCAAAGCTATATTTCTGTTTTACTGTTTGGTACTTTCCAAAGAGAGATGTTCACTTGACACCGAATAAGTACATCCAATGTTTCATTTCAATCCTCAGAACATTATCTACAATCGTCCACACTGGAGCTTTGAACACTCAAAACTGATTCACGCAATTATTGATTTTATTTCTTATAAAAATAGGGTGCATTTTCAAGTTCATAAAATTTTAACTGAAAAGGTTGTGAAGGGTTGTTCATTGTGCATTACTCTGGTCTAAATAGGTGTGTCTAAAACGACAATTTCTCGCTTGTTCTGGTTGTAAACAGATATGAAATGGCACCTATAATTTTGTAGGGAAGGTAGGGGATTTAAATGATTGCTGGTTTTAGGTTTCTATAGAGGCATTGTGTTTATTTGTCTGTGGAAAGCATTATCTGTTTTATCAACATCTCAATTGTGAATTTCACATTCTTATATTTTATAGTCCGTTACAACAGCTAAAAGTTTTGTCTTCAGCCACATCTATAAACGAGTATTTTTTACGACCAAATGGCTCAGTGATGTTGGTCTTGCTCTCTGGTCTGTTCGATTCTCACTACTGAAAATGTCTGTTTGCTGATGAACATGAATGTGTCTGGGTGTTTTTTGATATTTAATTGTTTTTATGTATTAAAATAACTACTAATCTTACTCTATCTATTGTACTAATAATCTTGTAATAAGAACACAGGCCTTCGCTTACTATTAATTCATCATTAGTCGTCCATGTTCCTTTTTATACTATTTTTTTAGAAAGCATATTAAGAGGATTTATTGAATTTATTTTTGTCTTTCTCACTCTCGTGGATACGTTGGTAGGTGCGACATGCAGCGTCGCGGAAGGATATAGTACAACAGAAAAACGACCTTTTACCTAATTACTCAAAAACTAAGCCAGTTATCAAAAACCTGTTTCTAAACTTTTTTGATATTATTATTACCGACACATTAAAACAAAAATTACAATTAAATCTATTGTAGTTTCCGATAAAAAAAATAAAAAAAACTGTGATTTCGGAGCAACTTTTGGGAGAACTTTCTATCGAGAAAATTTTATCCAATCGTGTTTCTGCTTCTAAGCGATTTTAGATTAAAGACCAAAAATACATGACGTTTAAATTTTGAAAGTAATTGTCTTTATAGTTTTTAAATAAAACTTCATTTGAATGAAGTTCTTCAAAATCGCTTACATACGGCCTCTACGGCATTAAAACGATGATACTTGTATCATTATGAACTTAGGAATTATTAATAATTAATGAAACATGCAAGAAGTGTCATTTACCGAGGTATCAACTGATGTGTACGCATCTTAACTCGGTCCGATACGATGTTTTATAGGTTTTTCAGTGTTTTACGATTGTCACGTTTAATTATTTCACTGCCGGCAATTAAAGTTTGGTAGAGAACCGATTTTTTATATTTTACAGCCACATTTAGGTAAATAAAACCCGGTGTGTTTTTTACCACACACGATTTCGAAATAGTGATGCGTCGTCGTGAATTACTGCATACGTGTCGATAAATTTATGATGGAACATAATCTATAGTTACCTACGTATAGTAAAATTATCTATACTTTTTAGGTTTTATTGCCTGCTTTTTATGTTGATTTTATAGAAAGATATCCATTTTGGTGATACTGTTTTAGGATGACCATAACCATGATGAAAACCATGAGATGGATTTGGAATCTATAGACAACTGACAGGTACATAGGATTATAGTTATAGCTAGACATTGCTATAGCAAACTTCCTTTAAAGTAAATTTAGAAAGGGAGCGAGCACTAAAGAGAATTATCTACCTATAGTATAATCCCGCTGGATTTGTTAAAATCCTAGAACGTAATAAAAAAAAATGTAAAAAATTATGATGCATGATAATGAATGTAAATGACAATTCTCACATTTTTTTTTTTTTATTGGCCAAAACAAAATACAATATTATAATAATATATCTAGGCCATCCTCTAGAAAACTGTCCGTTTATGTTGAGGATGGCGAGTTCGCAGTACTAAATTAAATTAAACTAAGCTTAACTAAATAAAAGTAACTAAGATTAACTAACTTTAAATAAGAGTAAAAATTAAGATTAACTAATACATAATACAGCTTATAATATATAGTCAAGATAAGTAACAATATAATATATTAAATAAATGTATCCTATTTTAAATTGTCATACTTTACGAGTTCATTTGCATTTCATTCATAATAAATATTTTATGCATCATAAATAAAATAAAAATTGTAAGACCACCAGCCGAAAACCTTTCAATAATATGTAGTAGTGATGCATAATCACTTGAGACGCGTATCAATTTTAACTACAGATAAAAAATACATAAAAAGCGTAATTTGATACCAAATACGAACATTTTAAGGTCAACGTAACATTTTGATTGACGTATAAAACACATATCGCACTTAGAACGAAGGTGACCTAATCCAGAACGTGGAATGTGTTGTGTATGGTAATCGACTAAAACTCTTTTCATTTTTTTTTTCTTTATGTTGGTATTTGATAATGGCGCTTAAATTGTTATGCAATAATAAATCCTTACCATAAATTGAATGTTGAAAATGAAAATTTATTGTACATACTACTTTTAGATTAGTCGATATAGTTTATTGAAATAGGTTTTAAATATATAATATAATAAATTATAATATAATAAATTATAGGTACTTAAATATTATTCAAATGATTTTAACTATAATTTGCTATATAAATGAATTCAATTACAACATCGATGAAGTACAAAGGGCAGCCCTTATAGCAATTATAATAAATATTTATTGATCATTTGCAAAAAGGATGCAAAACGGATTTATTGTAGAGACAATTTACGAGTGCGAGCATTATCGAAAATGATTTGAAGTTTAGTTTTATAATCATGAGTCTCAAATCGCCTGATTGCGATTCTCTTATCAACATCATCATCATCTCATATTGAATGGAAACAAGCGTTATTTTGCGGAAATCCAGGAAATAATTAGCGTATTGTACTTGCATGCATAATCTTTTCAAGTAGCGGATTATAGCAAAACAAATTAATCTGTCCTTTTTTGGCGGATTTCCACTGATGGACATAGGACGCGCCACCACACCCTGTCCTCAGCCTTCCTCATCCAACCGCTTCCCGATATCGTTAGCCTAACAAGCTGGGGGTCGCAAGTGCTTACTATAATACGGTCTCCACTCAAGGACTTTCCGGCTCCAACGGCCATCGCCCCTACGACAAGCGTGACCTGCCCACTGCCACTTCAGCTTGCTGATGGTTTAGGCTACATCGGTGACTTTAGTTTTCCTGTGGATCAGAGATTTTATCCTTCAGGGAAACTCCTAACATAGCCCACTCCATAGCACGCTGGGTGACTTTAAATTATAACAAAACAGAAAAAACAATATGTCATTATTATAAGTCGGATGTCTAAAGTAATCTCGTAAATAATCTGTAGGTATTCCGTCAATTAGAAATTAAGAAACTGAACTCGAATAATCCATAAGTCACCGATAAATCTCCATAATTTATTGCTTCCATGATTAAAATCTTCTCCAGGTCTATATTATAAATTTACGACGCGTAATCCGGTCTATTGATTGAGGCGAACTTTAAGTCTTGAGAAATCTGTGGTCTTGAGATAATATTTAGGAAGAAAGTATTTTTATTCGATGGCCTAAGGCCTTGGTAGAATTTCTTCTACCTTCTGGTAGGCGGTATAGGATTCTTCTTACTGAGTACATTCGTGTACGTTATTCTACAAGGAAACAGTAATGTTTCTACCTAACTTAGGTATTTCGGTTTGAAGGACATTGTAGCCGACGATATTACTGGGTAAAATCAGACTAAAGAACTGATGTTGCAGGGAGATGATCTTAGTGCAGTGCGTCGTATGATAATGCAATGCAAAGTTGTGAGACGCACTGCATCTGGCGTAATAAGTGTACCTACCTATCACTTAACACCTCTTAAATATTTTGCTCGTATTATTATTCTTTAGATTTTATTAATCTCAATCTTATGTTCTTTCGTATAAGAAAATTCAGTGTCCTAATCTTTGAGTTTTTCTAAACGATGAATATGTGCTTAAAAACCTTTTACAGAAAGTACTCTTGAGAAAGTTATTTCTGTGATCTATGCCAACAACCAATGTAATAATCATTGATATTTGTGACTATATAATAATCTATGGTAGGTACAAGTCCATTGTGGTCTAAAGATGTCGGCCCAGAAGCGGTCCCTTATAATTGCCACATTACAAAGTTCAAGTGAGACTAATCACGGATTTATACTTTACTGTTGAGCATAAATTGCAAAGCGATTTACGGATTTATATTTTAACTTAACTATATTCATATTACTTGCGAGTTGATATTACCTATGTTTCAACTTACCTAAGAAATGGATATAAGTTTGAATGAATGACTGCTTAGCGTTAGCTTCACCACCATCACAGATAACTTAAACTTCAAAACATTTTTTGAAATATTCGTGAGTTAGTGATTTCGTTTTATTTGATCATTGATAATAGGCTTGTTGATGAAAGTTCGTAGTTTTAGACCTAATTTCGTTCAGAAAATTACGCTGGAGAATTCTCTACTCTATTTACGCAAATAAGTATTATGAGGCGACAGATTCTGTCTTTGTAATTTTCTTCAACTTTGTTATTTCATTTCTTTTCGTGTTCTTCTTCTTGTAATAAATGATGTTGGCAACCATGTGTTGTTTCATATAGGACGTTCGTTTTGAGTTTTGACGTTGCTGTATAAAAGTATGATTCGGTAGTTTTCTTGTATCAGTGGGGATTTTTTTTTTGCCAGGATATCCTTTTCTACTGAGATGTTCAGCTTCTGGTTAACTTACCTTCCATTATAAACTGAAGAACGTCGATATTATTTGGCATTCCGTATGATTTTGCTTTCGTATTTTTCTCTTAGCTTAAGAGGTAGGTAATAACAACTCTATATTATCCCAAACGTGTCCATACCCGAGACCGGATAAATAACGTGGTGCGTTAATCTAATTATTTAACGCAATGTCTTATTTGAAAGTTTTTGTTGCGCAATTAAAGGCGGCCGCGCGCGTGTAAACACGGACCGGCGCAAGCGCAGCTATTTGTTACGGGGAAATGTTTATTGGCTGCTTTGAGGTTTACTATTGATTTGTTTGTGTACGCAATTAGTACGATTTGCTGTATTTCATGCCAAGAGAGTGATAGGCCGATGGTGCGGACTTCGATTTTTATTTCCTAAACCTTGGACTTGCGCATGTACGAATTTGTGACTTTTTGGAGATCAGTGTTTTTACGATTAAAACAGGTATAGGTAAAAGTGACATATTTTATTTAAACGTACCATAACTAAGGTTTTAAAGGACAAGAAAGAATTGTTGGTAAACTTGCATAACTGAGAATTTGTATTAAGTAATTTTCTTAAAAGTTGTGTGCATCCTGCGACTCCGAATTAAAAAGCTTGGAGAGCATGATGCCTCTTCTATCACTATGTTATATCTATGGATATAAAAATATATATACCTTTTATTAGTATTAGCGCACTTATTACATTTAATAGCCAAATTAAACAAAATGAGTAGTCTACAAATAAACATTAAAAAAAATACTTATTAGCTGAAATTTATTTTAGGGACAAAACTCGTTTCAATTTTATTAAAAGCTCCTCACCGATAAAATATGATGTTCATTTTTATATTTTAAATTCAGGTTAACTCTTAAAGTCGCCAACGTCTTAATTATACAAAAAACTACCAAAAAATAAATTCCGAAATCGGTAAAGATGGAGCCGATAAGGAAATCACTCATTAACAAGTATTCAAGAACGATTATAATTAAAGTCGATATCATTATTTGTAAAAGATTTTATCATGCGTCCAATTAATTGGATAACATTGCAAGTAACAAAAATCTTTTCAATGAAAACATGTTTGGGGTCTTCCAGTCTCATAACTCACGATAGCAAATGTAACTATTTCACAACTTAATATTTGAATGGACACACACACACACACACACACACACACACACACACACACACACACACACACACACACACACACACGTTGGTTTGGAGTGGGAGGGTCTTCTATCCCTTTCCCTCTTTTAGTTTAATTTTTAAGTTCTTTTCTCGCAAAACGAAAATTTGTACGAAGCCGCACGAAACTACTATGGCATTCGTGAGGTGTGACGTCACAATTTAATATCGCTATCTCTGTCTAATCAAAAATATTTAAATGCGTATAATTTTTTTGTTATTTGATCGATTTACTTAGTTCTTTCAGTATTCTTCATTATTTTTATCCTAGTTTATATATAAAGTGATAAAAAATTGAAGTCAAATACCCAATTGTTTAACCCACGTCATCCATCTAAATGCGCGTCGCCAAAAATTGTATGCAGAATATATTTCTCCTAACGTTAGGTAGTTAAGTTGTTTTTTAATTCAAGCGTCGCGCACCGTCGAGCTTAAAATAAAAGGCCTTTGCCTTTGTGAAGATACACGTATAATGCCCGGGTCACAATTAGTTCGATTTACACGCTTCGATTGATCAAAACACGTTGGTGTCCAACGGACCATTGATTCTCAAGAGTTTAAAGAGAGGCTAGAGAAATTGCTCACTACAATAAGTACACAACTAAAAAAGAAACTCACATACATACATACATACATACATACATACATACATACATACATACATGAACCCTAAAAACATTACACTCTTTTTTTTGGGCAGTCGTGTAAAAAGTATTCGTTCAAGAAACGATAGGTACCTAACGACCTCCCTGGCGCAGTGGCGGCGCGCTCGGATTCGAGTGGGAGGTCGCGGGTTCGATTCCCACCACAGGCCACGTTGGAATTTTATAACTTCTAAATTGGCTTAGGTCTGGTCTGGTGGGAGTCTTTAGCCGTGGCTAGTTACCACCCTACAGTAAAGACGCACCGCCAAGCGATTTAGCGTTCCGGTGCGATGCTTGTAGAAACCGTTGGGGTAAATTTACTTACCCTTCCAAGTTAGTACGATAACATCTTAGGCTGCATCATCACTTACCATCAGGTGAGATTCGCAGTCAAGTACTAACTTGTATAGAGTAAAAAAAAAACTACAGTTTCTTTTCAATCGACTTCAAAAAGGAAGAGGATCTCAATTCTCCATTATTTTTAATTATGATTTTAATTTTTTCGACTGGTGTAACGAACCGATTTTATGATTCTTCGTTTGCGTTTGTAGCACATAACCTAAATAACATAAAATAGATAATTAATTTCAAAAAACCGACTTCAAATGCCACTACAAGGAGCGAAATATTTTTTCATGTTGTTTAAACACCAATTCATGGAAATCCAAATTGGTTCAGGCGTCTTCGAGTAATCGGGGAACATACTTAAAAAAAATATTCCGACAAATTGAGAACCTCCTCCTTTTTTGAAGTCAAAAACGAAGAAATTTACACGCTTGAAAGTTCTCTACAACTTTGTGACAAGTGTGTAAAGCCAGGCAATCCGCAGTTGAGCTACAAAACCCTTCTCATTTCGAGAGTAAATTCATTACTTGTAGAAATTAATCATAACATGATGATAAGAAGGAGTGCAGAAAGCCAACACGAATGAATCACAGTTGAATCATGACGGATCAAGACCACTAGTTTACCATAATTACCTCATATTGAATTATGAAAATACCAGTTAATTTTTATTTAATTTGAATATCACGCTGCGACCGTTATTTATAGGCGTACAGAATTAATTAATTTTACAAGCAGCATTGTAATTTTAATAATTAATAGCTACTGGGAACAAGACTTGTACCTAACAGCCTAGAGGTTAACTTCGGCCTCTTACTTGAGAGGGGCAAGGTTCGAATTCCAAAGTAAAAAAGCGGATTCCGGGACATTGTAACGTTTACTAGTACAAATTCACCGGATACTGATATAATTTAACCTTTTTTATTGTACTACAATGTATTAACAATTAAATTAATGCGAGAAAAATTATTACACAAAAATAGAATAAATGAACTTATCTAGGTATTTATGCGAATTTCGTTGTTATAAGTAGGTACTACTTTACGAATTTCGCTATTATAAGTACCTACTACTTTAAGCATAAAAGTCAGCAAAGTTCAAAAGTTCACGGATATCGGGGTTTTACTCGTATATTAGTACAGCGCCACACCTGCGGAATTCCGCCGCCGAATGTACGAATCGAACGTAACGTGTAGAAAGAAGATGTATCATATTATGTATATCATATAATAAAAAAAACATTGCAAGTACTCGTATCATTGATTGCAAACTTATTGAACGGAACTTTGATATGACACAACTGAATTTTCAGAGCTTTTTGTACCTATTGATGAATATGGGGCAAGGGGGAAAACATCGCTTGAAAACATCTCCCCAGTTCCCCATAATTACCCGGAGAGTTCCCCATAATGTCTTTAAAGACGGGTGCAGCCTTCCAACCCATACTTGGCTGAGGACCTCCTCAGGTGGTAGAGCCCTCCTTTACAATCTTTATATTCTGAGAGGAGACTTGTGCTTTGAACCTACTGAGTCGGCGATGACTAATACCTAATTTGGCCAGACATAGGAACAATAAACTGGTAATATTAATAATGGATGTGACGCCACAGTCACAATAAACTGGTAATAAAAATAATGGATGTGACGCTACAGTCACAATAAACTGGTAATATTAATAATGTATGTGACGCCACAGTCACAATAAACTGGTAATATTGATAATGGATGTGACGCCACAGTCACAATAAACTGGTAATATTAATAATGGATGTGACGCCACAGTCACAATAAACTAATAATATTAATAAGAGATGTGACGCCACAGTCACAATAAACTGATAATATTGATAATGGATGTGACGCCACAGTCACAATAAACTGGTAATATTAATAATGGATGTGACGCCACAGTCACAATAAACTAATAATATTAATAATGGATGTGACGCCACAGTCACAATAAACTGGTAACATTTTTTATTAAGTGTAACTATCAACGGTTACCGCACACGGTGATGTCATGACTTGAGCCAATAAACTCGAAACATCATGAGATCGTGCTACGCATGCGCGACATGGAATTTCAAAAATTATTATTAATATCCGAACATGGTATGGAAACAAACAAGCCATTTTGAATACCTTACAGAATACTAGCTAATACCAGCAATTTTGTCTGTTTAATCTTTTTTATTCCGCAGGAATTTGTTTTTTCAGTTTGTGTTATTAATTCTGAGTTAACTGTGTTGAAATTGTGTCAAATGTCTGTTTATCGACATTTGACTCAGATTTAAAAATGTAAATATTTAAACCGCTATTTGGCGCAAGTGAACCTTTAGGTCTTCAACTTTATCCAAAGAAACTCACATCGATCCGATATTCTGTTTATAATGTTATAAAACAAACCTGAAAACTAAATAGAAAAAACTTATTCAAGTATGAATAAACGTACTGCATTGATAAACCATCAATTTAATTTCTACCTGTTCCTGTAATGATATTATAAGAATATTTGTAGAAAATATAAATGTTTTCCGCAATTCAGAAATAATGATGATACAAAAATTGTCTGCGGTCAACTGACCCTGGCAAACATAAAAAATAACCGGAATTAAAAAAAAAAACAAAAACAAATACTTTACAAAACAAAACCGAAACAAATAAATAAGTAATGTAACTTCGTGAAAGCATTTTATTTTAAGTTTAACAATTTGAAAAAGTTGTGGGTGCGAACCATGCTTATTGGAGAATATTAACTGTCCATGGGGAAACGCCTTAATAACAAGAATTGTTGTACCTACTGTTTAACATCTAAATGCAACTATTTCAAGATTCGTCTTACAAGCTGATGAATAATTCTATGAAGTAGAGACTCTTCGGTAGTACCCAATTTGGTTCTCAGAAAAAATGACAGGAATCAAGCTAAGGGATCAAGGTTGGTCCTTGACTCAATAAAAATTTTTCAGTTGACAGTAATCATATTACAACAATAATAAAACGGAGCTTACGGTCAACGCTTTTCGATATCTGACACGATCGATTCCTTTCCATTTGTCAGGTGACTCAGCGTTGTCGCTGACGTGACGTTCTTAAAATGCAAATTTTCGAAAAATCGAACAATACAAATCTCGATCGGTCCGTCTCGATTCGACGGTATCGACTCATGTCTCTCCAAGCAATTGAATTCAGTCGATCACTAATCGATGTCTTGTCCGTGATAGGCCCAGTCGGGGTCCTCGGCAGCAGGGTGCCGACTTACCACACAATCCATCGTTAACTTCTTTCTGCCTTTCATTAAGATCACCATTTTTATTATCAACTTTATCTTCACGTTGTATAGAGTCTACAATACTTAATATCCTATTAAATATTGTACCTTTTTGTACTTAATTTTCTACCGTACTTTCGTCAGCAACTTCTCGAACCTCATTCCCATAAAACACTGTATGGCCCTTCACTAGGTTCGATATTTCATTGCTCTCGTGTTTAACTTATCACTTTTTATTACTGAGAAAAAAATTTAACCTCATTACCTATCTTAATACAGGATTTGCCCTTTCGCGCCGGCTAATCACAAATGAGCATGTAAAGTCGGTAAATTATATTGCATTGAGTTCTTATTACTTGTGTTATTTTAATCTTATTAGTTCAAGGTTGCTTATTCATAATTAACCCCCCTCGGAGTTTATTACTTCTGTATAAGTAAATGAATGTGTGCAGTTTATGATTTGAATTGACTCCTACCTGCGATCGAATGTACATTTCAAAGCTTTAATTCGGCATTTTGTATTTTTTTACCAATATCATCATTTATCATAACGTATTGTGTCGATATTACATCGAATTTAGTACCAAATTAATGCTATTCAATGGCTTTTAATTAGCTACCATGTATCCTGAAGTAAATTGATATTGTCTGGATTTAGAATTCATTTACAAATACAAGCAAAATATTTCTGTTTCTTGTTATTTATATTTTTTAAAATAATAAATCCACATATCCAAATAAATGTGAGAGGTTGTTTCAAAAATCGTTGGGCAATTTGTAAATAATAAATTGGGAAGATACCAACGTGTTAAGGCTACTATAAAATTTGCATCCAGAGATCTCGAAACAGGATAGCATCTTGTTAATTCCCAGCGAACAAAGTGTCGATGGTTGGGCTGATGACGAGCATATAGTACAGCTCGTGCAGCCCCCTACCGCTGCTCCCCAGGGGCCTTACCAGTCCGCCGAACTAAATCAAATAATGACTAATCGAATCCTCCTTATATTGCACAGTAGGTTCACGTCAAATGTTATTCCCTTCAATTTTTAATACTTTTGTTTCTTCTGTTTGCATAAAATCAGATTCGTTATAGACAATGTGATTGATATATTTTATTAAAGGTTTAGCTTTTGATTGATGTTTATTATTTCGGTAGTCGGAGTTTTGGAATCATTAGACTAGCGAGTGTCTTATGAAGAATAATGAACGTCTTGCGGTACTCAACTTAATTCATTTGATTTGTTATTTATGATTAGTCGGATGGGTGTACCGACACTCTATTCATATTCGGAGATGTCTATAATTAAGGTTAATTCAATCAATTTTGAGTTCTGGAATTTCCAGCGTTCCGATCTATGGAGTTTCATGTTTTGTTTCTTGTTCCATATCGATCGTTATGGCTAATGATTGAGAGAGATTCCTAACTGTGCCATAAACAACGTGGAGATAAATCTGAACAATTATTTCGTGGGCCATTCGTTTGGAATGGACTATCTCATTCGATAGCTTTTACGCCTACGCTAGTTGATTCGAAATACAATCAGAACACAAGCGCTTTGCGTTCCCCTTACTTTGTTTTACAATTTTTATGTCGCACTCATTATTCGGTTCATTTTTAAGGAAATATAGAGACATTTTAGACTAATTTATCTACAAGAGGTTACATTAAACTAAACACGGTATCATAGTTGCTACAATTCTGACAATGCAAAAAGATTACCTCCATTTAGTATTAAAAAAATAACAACGATGATGCAATAAGAGCAATAGATCCTAAATGATTCGCGTACCAATCCAAGCTTGTTACTCGAGTAACGAGTGCAAGTTTTTGCATATATTCTTCTATTCATTGAGTCTCAGTGTTCAATTCAAGTCCTAGGACTTGAACTTGAGACTCGTTGCTTATATTGAAGAAGTGTGTAGAAGGTCTAAGGTTATTCTTTTGTGAAGAAGATGGTCTGGCATAGGAATGAGTAGTTGGACTAATTTTGATGATTATGATACTTTCAAACTTTGCACTTGATCAAGCACAATACAGAATTTTTGAAGTTCCTGAATGCTTCGAACATACCTACATAGACTACCTACATATACTACATACATACCTACTCATAACCCGTATCGAATACGGTGTTTCGTCTCAAACCCAGATAGGTAGGTATGAGAGCCTCGACAAATGTCAAATGGATCGGATTATACGACCTTCGATTTGAAACTTATAAGTCGTGATGCACACACACACTTGACATTTGCTACGGATATTAAATAATTTTGTCTATAACCGATTCAGTTCCTTTTAAAATGGTGTATGCTATCTTAAAATAGCTTCCAACAGACAAAATGTAGGTACCTAATTAAATATTTCCCGAAGCC
The DNA here is from genome assembly GCA_036785405.1 of Coenonympha arcania. NCBI lineage: Eukaryota > Metazoa > Arthropoda > Insecta > Lepidoptera > Nymphalidae > Coenonympha > Coenonympha arcania. The sequence continues at coordinate 10,580,934 of CM072072.1, forward strand.
ATATCATTTATTTAGAAAATGGGATTTAACAGGCTTTTTTATTAATGTTAAAGCTATTGGTGGGAACTTTTAAAGAAATTCATAACACTGGCTAGCTGAAATCACTTCTAAATTCAATTCAAGCTTGGTCAAAAGATTACCAAAAATATTTATAATCTTTTACTTGAGAATTCAAGCAATGCCTGCCAAATTGATAGCAATGTAGTTAGAACAACGTGGTCCCCGAGTACCATACCAATGAATACATTTAACTTAACATTTAATCGCCCTATGTCTTTTAATACGTTACATCTAATTTAAACTGTTTCTTTATATTCATTGAGTTGATTTCAGTTAAACAGAAATGGTGGCATGAGTCGTTCTGGTTTCCAAATGCGATGCGAATCAGTATGTTGCAGCATGGACCGTACAGGAGTCGAGTTCAGGTGACAAATAGTCACGCCAGACAGGAAAGGTCGGGGGCGAAACGACACATCGATATTTTTATTTCGATGACTTAACTAATAATAGTGATGGAACAGTCGATGCGAGCCATAGATTCTTAGTCAACGCCTACAGTATATTTAGTACGTTGCCCCCCCTGGCGATTTCCTGGGTAAGAAAATCGCCAGTCGACGTAATCGTCAAAATGTACGACGTCTCAGTTTTCAAACTCTCAGCTTTCTCAGCGAAATCAGACGGCAGAGATTGCTGCTGATTGCGACAAAATTTTCTTTGACAAATTCAGGGAACTTCATATTTAGAAAACAATGTAATATTTTTTAACAGTAAACCTTATCGCTAACTCGTCTTGCCCTCGTGGAATTGTGCCAAGAACACTAAAAGATACTAAAGATGACCTAGCCCTTCTGTAAAAAAGGCAATTCAGCGGCCTTGCAGTGGGATATAAAACGGGGCAGAGATAGAGAAATAAAATCAGTAGAAAAATTTGGCGTTATTGTATAAAAAGGACTTACAAAAATACAAATTCTCTAGAGTTAAGGAAATTTTGAATTTCAATTCGATAAAATAGATACCTACTTGATTATGATCGATGCAAAATATCGATAGGATTTTATAAAAATGCGCACATCACTACTTTATAGATTCGTATCTTTTAAATGTATGCAGTCAGCGGCACATAATTCAGGATTACAAATTATTTGTTTTAGGTGGAGACAGAGAATGTATTGGCGCGTTTCCAACTTGAAAGGGTGGCGATAAATATATGAAAAAAAGTAAAAAAAAAGTAAAAACGTGATGAGCCATTGCATTGTGGAAGGTCATTGATTTTTTTGTCGCGGTGACATTTTTCTTGTTTGTGTGACAAAGGACGCGGAATTTAAACATGTTTGTATGAATGCTGGATTCTGTTTATTTAAGCCTTTTGTATAATCGTGTTTGCTTGGCAAATGAATGATTTAAACGCTGATTAACTCCTTATTTATGAGGCTGTTTGTAAGTAGTGTTATGTTATTGAGAGTCTTAATTATCTTCTGGGTTGTTAAGTCACTGAATAGGTAGACGGGGATTTGATTTATAAGAATCATTTTTCTTAGAAATAGCGTGCACGTTTACGCTATGGATTTTGATGTAACTTATTTGGATATTCACATCTTCCTGCCATAGAGCATATTTGGACCATAGATAATTTAATCTTCTAGTTTTAAGAATGGACAAAACAAAACAAAATGGAACAATAAAATATTTATATTATTATCGTAAAATTTATTACTAACATCAGTACAAAATCACACCTTAAAACACCTAACTCCTATTTTCTGTTTTTTTTTTAAGTGCTCAGAATAAAACACCGGTTCAATCTTTTAAGATAAAAACGTCTAGCTTATACGTAATACGTGCCATTAAAATTTCATCATAGCACTTTATATTAACTCCCTGTGAAATATTGTGAACTTATATACTGTTTATATATTATAGTAAACATTGTTATAAAAAAATTGGTTGCCTGTAAAGTCGGTTTACTGACGATAGTTGAACGTGACAACGTTTTCTTTGTCGCTCGTTCCGCGCTCGCGAGGTAACGCCGCATGAGCGAGGTAACGCCGGTAACGCCGGATGAGTCATGTTTTTTCGTGCGTGCAACCGGCTCTATCGATTTATAAGACGTTGTCACGTCAAAAAAAAAACATTTAGAGAAGTCCACCAATAAGTAACACACACAGAACACTAATACCTATTACAAAGACGAAGGTTTGTAAGTTTCGATGTTTGTTACTTATGTACTTAAGCACGCCAAAACTACTAAGCCGATTGGAATATACCTATACCTACCTACAGCTTAAAGTTTAAACCATAGCCTGGGGCTGGACACATAGGATTTTGAAAAATCCTTTTCCTATAGTCATGGTACAATCACGCAGATAAATCTTTGCGCGGGGGTGTGTAAGTTTGCCATGTTTATACAGAGAAGGAGTGCAGAAAACTTATAATAAACTATCACTGATTTTCAAGGTTCAGCCAACGCGGCCTCTAGTCTTCAATATACGTGCCTATGTGCAATAGCACATAGGCACGTGTATTGAACCGCTTGGTAACATGAATATGCAAAAGTTAATAAAGCAATAATTCTCGCAGGCGCTGTGACACGGCGGTGACTCAGTGACCGGTGCGGTCGGCGGGCTGAGGTCTCGGTGCGGAGCCGCGGGGTCACTTGGGGTCAAGCGCTCAACTTTGACCGGACGACGCCGCTGCGCCCGCGCGGCCGAAATCATGAGCTTTTCACCTTGAAATCCGCCGTGATGTTTGAAAATTCTATATTACATTTGAAAGAGCAAAACGTGCCCTGATATGAACCTGAGGATAAGCCCATTGGAACATTAATTTAAGTACATATTGGATAGAAGCAGGCGTTACTTTGCGGAAATTAATGATTAACAAGAAAGGACAAAATTGCCGCCAATAGAAAAAATTCTGTATGGTAAAACATGCAATTACAAGCTAAGCACCGCTTATCTTCCCACCAAAGCATGAAAGCCAAGTTACCCAGCAAGCAATGCCACCACCACCACTCACATGCACACCACACAATTTTTTTTTATATTACTCTCGACGCACGTTTTGCCCCGAAACCGGAGCATCACCAGGAGATTTCGATTTCACAATTCAAGATTGTCTGGTAATAGTAGTAGTTGACTAGACAATCTTGAATTGTGAAGTCGAAATCTCCTGATGATGCTCCGGTTTCGGGGCGAAACGTGCGTCGAGAATAATATAAAAAATAGCAAATAATTTTGTCCTTTCTTGTTACACAACCTTCTTCATACAAGACAAAAGTCAAAATGCCATTTATCAAAATTTCTACGAATACGCCGCAACATGGCGGAATCATCGCGGAAACTCGTATAACAAGTATAGTGATCTGTGGCGTGGACTGCGGTCTATAGACAATGCTGCGGTCGGCTTGCAATTGACGCTCTTGGTGTCATAACAAACATTTTTGACACCAGTAAACTGGTGACATTATTTTTGCTCGGGACACCGGGTCCTGTGTAAACGTCTATCATATTAGGTACTATATTATGCATTTAAGAGAGCAAAACGTGTAGGAACTTAAATAGGTTGATGCGCGTCTTAGTCGATCGCCGTGCTAGAAAAACTAGGTGGGTTCTATTCTTAGTACTGGGCATTTTATAATTTCTAAAATTTGCTAATTACTAGATAGTGATACCACATTAAATCCAAATTAATGTTATAGATCGTGTAATCTATAAATCAACGCCCCTCCACGTGTTAACGCTTACACGTTAAAAGAGTAATGTAGAGAGGGGCGTTCATTTTTATATAAACTTAGTTCATTAATTATAGACTATCCAACACTCTATTCTTGTACATAAAAATGTCAATAAAAAAGCTCTCACCATTAAAAATCCTCTCTCGAAATATTCTTCTCAATCGTCATTTACTTGTAGCTATATTTCTTGTAAAAAAAAATAGATACAAGTTATTATTTGTTTACACTGCATTTTTGTAACGATGATTGGTTTTTAGTATTACGGATTCAATAGGCAGTCTCAATCAAACTATAACATATCGATACTAAAACGTTGTCATAGAATAAATAATTGTTATAGACCCATCGATTTCTAATAAAACCGAAAAATCTAATCAACATCAATCGATGGCTATAAAGTGTTCAGTAACAAAAATCATGAATTTTGTAAACATACATGGGCAATAATATAAAAGGGACAAACAAGCAGGTTATTCAAATCAGCCGGTAATGAGTGGCGGCATCATCCCTGTTAATAGGTTGACCATGATTTTAAGGATTCATCAACAAAAAATCATCGTCAACTATCTAGACATATCAGTACATATTAATTAAGAAGCAACACCTTATTTTAATGACCTAACTGGCACAAATCGAGGTTTTAAGGATTTACTGGATTATATTCCGTGAACATTTTTTTTTTGAAATCTATTTGTTGGTTTTTTTATGTATAAATGTTACAAAAAACTTATCCCTAGCTTATTCTTATCACTATACAAGTCTTGTCCGCGTGGAATGGTGGCAAGAATACTGGCTGCATTTCCGCGTTGAACAGCTATAGGCTGATACGTTGCGTAAAAAATGAGCCAGTGAACTGTAAAAAACATATACCTAAGTAAGCCGCGATGCTAACTACTTTTCAAAAATAGTACCAAAGTCAATCGCAAAAGCTTCAATTTATTCGCAACGTGTCATGCCAACGCTGCCTGTGTGTCAGGCACGCGGGAAAAGTGACACGTCTATCTACTAAATTAATGCCTCACGAGAAAGCTCGGTCTGTTTTCATTCGTTCTTTCATTTCAACCGATGGACGTCCACAGCTAGATCTCCAACCTTCACGGCTTTTTGCACAGCATGAACCCTTATCATCGTCAATCCACCTAGAGGATCTGCCGACATTACGCTATATATACCTACGGAGTAGCAATTCGAGCACCTATAGGGTCCCCAACGTCCGTTGCGTCTAGGAGCAATGTGCGGGCTCCCAGCCGCTTCAAATGCAGCAGCTGTAGCCTGTAGCCTGTGTCTTAGCATCGATCGGTGAAGAAACGTTGACGAACGCTCATTCCATAGCTTGTGTAGAAAAAAAAAACAATAATTGTCTATGGTTACCTAAGGCCTAAGCTAATGTAAAAATAATGTCAATGTCACATCGACTCTTATAGATCCCACGAGCGATGACCTATTTATATTCTGTGCATCGTCAATAGAGCAATAATCGGTAGCGATTGTCAAAATTGCAACTTGGCTGCCATTTAGCAACTTTTGTGAGAGAAACGTTTTTTTTTAATTTAGCGGTTGTTCGCATACTTACATTATTTTTGAATTTTGTTCCATTTCTATACGTCGTGACGCAACGCTATTTTTCACTTGGCTCAGCCTGCAAGGCACGTTGATCTGTGTCGGTGGCTATAGTTCCATTTGATCGCTTAGCCAGTCCGTATGGAGCCACAAATTAACCAATCCTCAAGGTATATTAACTCTAGACATCCACTGCTAGACATAGGCCTCCTGTAAAGATCTCCAATCTGCACGGCTTTTTTGCAAAGCTTGAATCCACCTCCCCGCAACACTTATCATCGTCAGTTCACCAGGTGCTTCACGATGCCGAGTTGCAATTCTTATAGCACCTAAAATCCCCAACGTCCATCGTTTCTAGGAGCAATGTGTGGGCTCACACTGACAATTATAATTTAGGCCTCGTTGATCTATGTCAGCGGCAATAGTTCGATTTGATCGCATAGTCAGTCCATATGGAGCCACATTATAACCAATTCTTATGGTTTATGAATAATGAAACCCATTGTTACCGTACACGTAACTTATACACGTTATTTAGGTGCGCGACGGCAGCCGCGGGCGAGGACGCTAAATTAAAAACACGTCAGATGTTAAATTAGACCGAGACATCTATTAAGGCGAGTAAGGATCCTGCCATATTGCGCCTTGCAATATTCTTTTTAACCTGTTTTAAATATTATGTTTAATATAACTCATTTTAATATAACGGAGGAAGACACTTATACATGTAGGGTTCCTAGTAGGACCAGAAAATGTCCTTAATTTTGAACGACACGGAAACTTTTCAGATGTTGACAGCTAATGATTATGATGATTAATATCCTAAATTACACAAAAAACAGATTTCCACTACTTTTACATACAAGCAGTTCTAGCCATATGACATATCGCGATACGATAAAAAGATAGAAATGGAACGAAATTCATAAAATGTGTGAAAATAATTTGTCCATCCAGTGGGACACACAATAAGTAGTGTTCCATTTCTATCCTTGCATAGGATCGCAATACGTCATACGGCTGCAGATCTTTAGGATTTTTACCTTTTTGGATCACGCAAAAATAGGAACACATAATAAGGTGATCGAAATAAAATATTGTTCACCTTTAGATCTTTTTAAATTAGGGACACAAAATAACACACTCCACCAATATAGCCACGGCTTTAGCCCAACTAGGTATTAAGAAACAAGAGCTGGAAGGCTTTTACTTAATTCAGAAGCACAGCGGGAGTTCCCAAACCATTGGACACCGTGAAATATGGTGCGGCGCGGTCCCCTCGGGCCCTGTCCTGCGTGGCTTGAATTCCTCTTGTATACGAGGATGGGGCGAAATTAGTTCGAGAAGCTTGATACTTATGCTTATTGCGTATCTTCTTTATACACCTTCCTGGGGTTTGGTTTTAACGGACAATTTAACGCGGTAATACCAAAATATGCACTTAAAATTAGTCTCCAACTTATGCTATCCCATACTTTTTATCTTCAGCTATCTATGTGTGTTCTTTCGGTTGTTCGAAAGCAGCAGGTACTCTGAGGAGCTGTTTGAGAAGATTCTCCACCTTCAACGGTCTCTGAGCATATACTTTGACGCAAAAATGCGTTTCATCCCTACTACCTAAACGTCTGGTAATCCTCGATCACACTGTTTGCCAGATCCTTTTTTCCGCGCACGTGCAAATTATGGAACCAGATAACCAACCAGAACCAGCAGCAGTGTTCCTTCAACGCTTTACGTGGGGTTATTCAAGGGGAGGATAAACAAATTTCATCAGAGCTGGCAACGCATTTGCAATTCCCCTGATGCTGCAAAGGTTCATGGGCGGCGGTGTTTGCTTAACATCAGGTAACGTTTTATTGCGTTCATTATACAAAAAAATCTGTCCTGAGTAGTAAGAATACCTACTTGCCCATCAGGGATGTACCATAGCTCTGCTATACCTTGTTACATAAAATAACATAAATAATTTATATTAAATGTTTTGTGTTACTCGGGACTGAATTTACTTATAGAAAGCACCTGATTTTCATTTGAATTCATGTCTTACTAATTGAGCGATTCTATATTACGAATTGACTTCAGCTATCTAAGATTAAACCAATAGATGTGAGTCAAGTGCGGCATTAACGTTAACCAATACAAAATGATTAAACTAACAAGAATAGCTTACCAGTTTACCAGCCAATTTTTCAATGACATGGTTACTAATCGACTAATTTCGAACCGTTTGCAGATCTTTGTCGGCACTGTGTCATCCTATTTCCTTTGGCCAAAAACACATTTATCATTCACAAAAGTGACGTCCAGAAGTATCAGAACAAATTGAGAGTCCTTCGCAAGCTCATTTAAAATTTATAACTCGACAGAAAAAAAGTTAATTAAGTTTTAATAGAATTTCGAAACAGGAGTGCGTTTGGTAGCCAAAAATAGGCGGGGATGTTATAAAATTTAATTATTTTTTCCTTGTTAATGATCCGATTTTTTGTAACATGCTTCTGTGAACAAACAATTGTTTGGAATTTTAGATTAATATGTATACGAGTTTAATATTGTGTCCAATTGGTTTCAAAGTTTTGACAACTGTTTGTTTTAGGTTTTTTTTTGTGTAAAACTTCAGATTATAGTTTTACCTATAAGATAGTGTTTTTAAATTTTGTGAAAGCTTTGATACACTTTTCTCATAAATAAACTTCAAATAAAGAATATGATAGTTTTAATTATGAATGAATTATAGATGAATTAATTTTTCAAATGAAAATTTATGTCTTGATATTATGTAGTTTTACTATTTGTAAGAATAATGTTATGTTATTTGAGCTTATTGGATAGTTGCCTAAGTAAGAAGACAAGTTATACATCCTGTCTTAAAGTTCGAAAGTTAAAAGCGTTTGTTTACACAGAAGTTTAGGGAAACCAATATGACAATACTTCGTAAATCGTAGCCGTTGCTTTGCGCTATACTAGGGTTGTCTTTACACCTTTTTCCTATGTAAATTTACTTGCATGAAATATTCCTGTAATTTTCACATTGTAGGTACAGTAATTAATTAATAGAAAAAAATAATGTAGAACTAACACATTTTATATTTTTTTATGAATAAAATCCATATTGGTATAAATATTTCTTATCTTTACAATGGCAGCCATTCTATTATAACTGTTGCATAATCTACATTTTATGCACTAGTACATAAAATAAAACCAACATTGAAACAATTTTCCGGCTCTATTTTTAGCGCATTTCTTAAATGGCAAATATTTGCTTATTCTTTGTTGTTGTTGGCAAATATTTGCTTATATAGTTTACTAGCAGTTACCCGCGGCTTCGCCCGCGTAAATTTTAGTTTTCCCTATTCTCACGGGAACCATGGATTTTCCCGGGATGAAAGGTAGCTTATGTCTTAACCCAAGATGCAATTCATCTCCACTCCAAATTTGAGCCAAATCGGTAGTTGCGGCGTGAAGGAGTATTTGTCCCGCTGGAATAGTGAAAAACAAATAATCACGCGGGAGAAATAACCATTGATTTTCCCGGGATAGAAAATAGCCTTCTCTATTGTAATTTTCAGCCAAATCAGTTCAGCAATTACGGCGTGAAGGAATATTTTTCCCGCGTGTATATCTGTTTTTCACTGTTCCCGAAGAAACCATGGATTTTTCCGGGATAAAAAGGAGCCTTAGTATTAATCCACGATATAATCTATCTCTATTCAAAATCAGTTTAGTAATTACGGCATAAAGGCATATTATCTATCACTATTATCATAGAAACCATGAAATTTTCCGAGATGAAAAGTACCCTATGTATTAATCCAGGATAAATCTATCTCCTTTCCGCATTTCAGTCATATCAGTTCAGTAAGTGCAGCGTAAAGTAGTATTTTTCGCGCGTGAATATCAATTTTTCAGTTTTTCCGCGAAAACCATGGATTTTTCCGGGATAAAAAGTAGCCTTTTTATTAACCCAGGATATCATCTATCTCCATTCCAAATTTCAGCCAAATCCGTCTTGTACTTGCGGCGTGAAGATTTTTTCCGCGTGAATTTCGGTTTTTAACTAATCCCACGGGAACCATAGATTTTCCCGGGATGAAAAGTAGCTTATGTGTTAACGCTAGATGCAATATATCGCCATTCCAAATTTGAGCCAAATCGGTTCAGTAGTTGCGGCGTGAAGGAGTATTGAAAAATACGATCTTTGGAGCCTCGTTTCACCCCTTTAAGGGGTAATTTTGAAAAATTCTTTCTTGTTGCACCCTTAGACCTCATAAGGAACCTGTGTGCCAAATTTGAAGTCTCTAGACCCAGCGGTTTGGGCTGTGCGTTGATATGTCAGTGAGTGAGTCAGTCAGTATCTTCTTTGATATACCATGAAATTTTCCGGGATGAAAAGTAGCCTATATATTAATCCAGGATAAATCTATCTCCTTTCCGCATTTCAGTCATATCAGTTCAGTAAGTGCATCGTAAAGTAGTATTTCTCGCGCGTGAATATCATTTTTTCAGTTTTCCCGCGAAAACCATGGATTTTTCCGGGATAAAAAGTAGCCTTTTTATTAACCCAGGATATCATCTATCTCTATTCCAAATTTCAGCCAAATCCGTCTTGTACTTGCGGCGTGAAGATTTTTTTCCGCGTGAATTTCGGTTTTTAACTAATCCCACGGGAACCATAGATTTTAACGGGATGAAAAGTAGCTTATGTGTTAACCCTGGATGCAATATATCGCCATTCCAAATTTGAGCCAAATCGGTTCAGTAGTTGCGGCGTGAAGGAGTATTGAAGCTTGGTAAAATACGAACTTTGGAGCCCCGTTTCACCCCTTTAGGGGGAGAATTTTGAAAAATCCTTTCTTAGTGCACTCCTAGACCTCATAAGGAACCTGTATGCCAAATTTGAAGTCTCTATACCCAGCGGTTTGGGCTGTGCGTTGATATGTCAGTGAATGAATCAGTCAGTCAGTCAGTATCTTCTTTTATATATTTAGATGAAATTTTCCGGGATGAAAAGTAGCCTATGTATTAATCCAGGATAAAATCTATCTCCTTTCCGAATTTCAGTCATATCAGGTCAGTAAGTGCAGCGTAAAGTAGTATTTTTCGCGCGTGAATATCAATTTTTCAGTTTTCCCGCAAAAACCATGGATTTTTCCGGGATGAAAAGTAGGCTTTTTATTAACCCAGGATATCATCTATGTCCATTCCAAATTTCAGCTAAATCGGTATTGTACTTCCGGCGTGAAGATTTTTTTCCGCGTGAATTTCGGTTTTTAACTAATCCCACGGGAACCATGGATTTTCCCGAGATGAAAAGTAGCTTATGTGTTAACCCAAGATGCAAGTTATCTCCATTCCAAATTTGAGCCAAATCGGTTCAGTAGTTGCGGCGTGAAGGAGTATTGAAGCTTGGTAAAATACGAATTTTGGAGCCCCGTTTCACCCCTTTAGGGGGGGAATTTTGAAAAAAAAATCCTTTCTTAGTGCACCCCTAGACCTCATAAGGAACCTGTGTGCCAAATTTGAAGTCTCTAGACCCAGCGGTTTGGGCTGTGCGTTGATATGTCAGTCAGTCAGTCAGTCAGTCAGTGTCTTCTTTTATATATTTAGATTTGTCTATGCGGATTAATATCCGCATAAGCAAATTAAATATCAGCAGTGTTAAAAAAGTTATTGTACTATGATTGTCTACCTATACCGTGTCTTTGGCTTGGGGGATAAACATTTCCTACAAAATGGATTGTTTTATGCACTTGTAGGACAATCAACTATATTATAATAAAAATGAAAAACCGAGAAGAACTGGTAAAAAGCTCGGCACTTGCTCTATTCCAAAATATCCTAATATACAAGTTTTCATGTTATATTCACGTTATCTTTATCGTTTTCATGTTATATTAATCTTGAAGTGTTTGGAAACCCTGAACAAGGCTCAAGCGAGTTTATGACTCCATTCATACCCGACAAAACGTTTTCACTAAACATATTATAAGCTCTTAACACTTAGCGAGGGCGAAAACCTCAAAACCAATGATTTACTGGACACCAGTGACTGTCGTAATTCTAATGTATGACCAACGAGAAGAAAATTGTCAAAAATACTTTACGATCGCCAGTGCGAGGCGTTGCGAATCGATTTTATTCTCATTTCGCATTTTAAATTGGTTCATTATGAGCTTTATAATAATTTGCTCTGTAAATTAGTTATGAGCAAATAAATTGTGCAGTTTAACGTAACAGTGCTCTTTGCTTTTTATTCTTTGACGAAGCTTTTACTACTTATTTCTTATGCCTTACCTATGTGTCGCTGTTTTTTTGTATAAAAAGTTAGTGCTTTGCTACCATAATTGCCCAGTAAGTAACAAATGATGCATTCAAAGGAACTAACCTAGCATTCATGGACTCATTAGTATTTTAGGAAGATTGTTAGGAGCCTTTGTTTGAGTAGAAGAAAGGCACCTAAATTTTAGGGACTAGATTGATTTCACAGGTTCACCGATAGCAGTAGGTATTTACGTAAAACTACACCTACTTCAGTTTGTAAAACAGCAAAATCGAGCGCAAACAGAGCGTTTGGGGAACAAGGAAATTATGATCCAGAAATCTCATGGACAGAATTATAAACACGTGAAAACAATCAAAACTATTTGTATTGGTTGCCGCAAAGTAGAGATTCATAATGAATTGAATGAGAGAGAGAAAATAGGAGGTATTTCTCTACAAGGGGTTGAATTTCAAAAATACTTTCATACGGCCGAAATTAGTAAATAAATCCCAATACAAATTTTGTTCTAACAGAGATAGAAACTTGAGATAACCTCTATGGGGCTTATGACGAATTTCTATCTCGGATTAGGGTAAATCTGGAAGAGATGAAAAAGATAGGGTGGGATAGGAATTACTTAGGTCGTAAGTGGATGGTAATATCAATATAGCTTCTGTATGCCAGACTAGACTGACAATTTTATAAGAATTTTATATTTGCTATGGTTCAGTTTAGTAAAGTCAAGTTAATTTGTATTTATTATTATAAATGTTGATAGTAGGTAAAAAAAACCTTTACAGATATGCTTCCTTTTTATCGTTGACTCGTATTTCGAGGCTTTGTGTTTTAAATTCTTACTACTGCTGCTAACTGGTGACTGGTGTATCGCGTTGTCATCGATAAAAAGCCTGTGTAATTTTATCGTCGAATGCGCGTGAGTAACTCTAAATAGCGCTTTTAATTGTTCGATATAAATCATTATTCCTTGTTACGACTGAGTTGATTTACTTACCGTCTTGACGCATGCGCGTATTTTATGCTAACTGTCCGCGTTAAGATTTCTTTTGTCATTTCATGGAGATGGAAGTTTATGGGAGTTTTAATGAGGTATTTGAAATTGGAAATTATGATCGTGTTTCGCGGAGATGATTAAAATTAATATTACGTTTTGATATTAGGTACCAATCACGTATACAAAACTATCTACATATCACTTTCAGTTTTACTTTTCCAAAGATGTTTTCAAAAATTCTTTCTCAGCGGACATGTAGGATTAGGTATAATTGCTGCAGTTAGGACCATCCCAATCCGTCGAATAAAACTGGAGCTACGATGGATATGAGACTAGTCAGACGGATGTTTTCTGCTGGACAAGGGCCTCCTGCAATGATTTCCAGCCTGCACTGTCCTACGCCACTTGTATTCAGCGCCTTCCTGCGACCCTTTTAACGTCGTCAGTCCATCTGATCAGAGGTCTGCCAACCCAACGTCCGTCGTTTCTACGAGCTATGTGCCCCGCCTATTGCAACTTTAGCTTCGCGATACGTGGAGCAATGTTGGTGTCTCTGATTCGTCTACGGATCTCCTCATTTCTGATTTGATCACGTAGAGAAACTCCTGGCATAGCTCTCTTCATTGCCCGCCGAGTAACTCTGAGCCTTCTTATGAGGCCCATAGTAAAGTCAGTCAGTCAGATCAGTCAGTAAGTTACTCACTTTTTTATTAGATATATTGGAGTGGATAAGAACACGGATATGAATTAGTCGATCAATAGTGGAAGACCCACGTTTACTATTGTAGTATTACTGATTGGTTACGATCACAGTATTTGAAAGTTCATTAAGAACTGAAGACAGCTCGTTTCTCAAGAGTTGTTTGTCTCGCTGTAGCGTGTGTTTGCTTCTCAAATTAACACTGACACATTGAAACAATGAACTAATTGATGTTACTAATGGTACTTGCTAATGAATAGACTTTACACAGAGCAGCAGTGTGACAGACATATTTTGACTTTTATACGACACAGTTCATACTAAAGTACCTTGTAATGCCAAACGAAATAACAAATCTTTTCTAAACTATAATTTTTCCATAAACATTTGCCTAGTCCTTTCAAACCGTTGGTTATTGTTACAAATATTCGTTTAACCGTAATATACCGTTGTTGTATTTTTAACAGAAAGTGCACTGAAAATTCTATCCGCGATAATTTTTCGTCTTCTTTTACATATTTAAAAGTATGACAATCTCATTATGAGTAAAAACACCATTACAGTTTCTCATGATTGGTTTTATTGTTTGTAACGGGTAGCCTGTAAGAGTTTGCTTCTCAATGGATACTATCAAAATAATATAAATTCACAAACATTGACGTTTATCTTCGTCTGTTAGGTAGGTACTATTGCAACACTCGGTCTGTTAACAGCTTTCAATTCACTTTTGCATTTTCATACTTCTGATAAGTGCATACCTCAACTCATAGAAATATTTTGTTCACAGTTACCTCTATGTTTATGTTGCTCTGTGTTAAAAGAGAGGTTAGGTAATTTATTGTGTCCATCAAATCTAGCTGTAGGCGATATTTGTCTATTAACTTGACTTCTGTGATTGCTCTTTATTGCATATTCATCTCATAGATGCATGGTTTTGTATCATGTCTTTGTCTATTATAGGGTTTTGAGACACAGTGAAAGAGATAGAATGGTACTAAAAATATCAACTTCTTTAAATATTTTTTCGAAATGAAGTTGCAGTTTCAACCTATATGAAATTACAATATACAATATGAAATTTTACCAACCTTACATCATTTAAAAAAAAGATTGCATGCACATTTATGAGGAGGGGCATATCCATGTTTATTGTCTAACCCACTCTCGTCTTTCATGGTGTATAGCGAATATTATGGAGTGAAGTGTCCTTAGCATTCTAGTATTACTTACGCGACTTTACGTTAATCAGATATAGGGAAGTTGTCTTTTTGTGCCAGCGATTTCTCAATTAGGTACGTCGTGGCGAAGTTTTTTATAAATTTTATTCATTTAAATTGTTAACAATCCTGATGATACTATGTCTTATCAATATCGTGGCCGTCGAAGGTATGTTGTTCCTTGAGATTATTCCAATACCTTTAGTTACTTATCTCAGTTTTTACGTTAATGATTCTAGAAACTGAATCAATTAAAAAAATAACTAGTCCTTCAGATCATTTGTTGCCTATCTAACATGCTCCACGTATGATTGCATTCTTCTTCTTCTTAATAAAGCTTAATGTAGTGTCAGTCCTTCTACCCTAGAGGGTTTCTGAGGCAGTAAATGAAGTCTAACCATTAGCAAGCTGAAGTGGCAGTGGGCAGGTCACGCGAGTCGCAGGGGCGATGGCCGGTGGAGCCGAAAAGTCCTGGAGTGGAGACCGCGTACAAGTAAGCGTAGCGTGGGGCGTCCTCCAGCTCGTTGGACCGACGACATTAAGCGGGTGGCGGGAAGCGGCTGGATGAGGAAGGCTGAGGACAGGGTGTGGTGGCGCTCACTTGGGAAGGCCTATGTTCAACTAGTGGACGTCCGCAGGCTGAAATGATGATGATGATGATGAAATGAAGTCTAGCAAAGATCTTCGTGTATACGAACCAACGGCTCATTAAACTTGAACCATTGTAGATAGGTACTTGTATGCAAACAAATTACGTTTGCCTTTAATCACCTGACACTAAACATCAGTCAGTGAGCGAAGCACAAGACAAACAGCTCGCTAACGCGTGGGAAATGATTTACATAGGTGCAATGACATAATTTGTCCCATTTACAAGAGGCGCAATAAATTTTGTGCTAACAACGTGTCTACTTGTATGTATGTCAATGAAAATAAGAGTTAAGTTGTCATACTTTAGGTATAATAATCCATGCTTTTCATGTGTGTTTACTTTGGACATCGCAAAATTTTTTTAAGTAGTGATATAGTTAAGCATCACCATTAAATATAAGTGTTGAAAAATGAAATGACTCGTCATAAAGCATATTTGATTTGACACCATCATCATCAACGGCGCTACAGCCCTTTGTAGTCCCCGGGCCTACTACAAAAGATTCCTCCATCGGTCTCTGTCCATTGCTTTCGTTTGCCAAGTTTTTATTCCTAAGGCTTTTACATCCTGCTTCACTCCATCCAGCCAACGAAGCTTTGGCCGACCAACATTTCGACGGCCGCCTGGGTGTGAGATCAGCAGTTTTTTTGGTGGCCTCTGGTCACTCATGCGTTGTACATGTCCAGCCCACTGCCAATCTTGCGATCTTTATGTGCTGGACGATGTTTGGCTCACCAAAGATATCGTACAGTTCGTGGTTGTAACGGATATGCCACAGACCGTCCACCATTTTTGACTTGACTTGTTTAAAATAATAACATGAGGCCTAAAAACGAGCTTGACCAAATACGCGTTGTCCGGTCAATATCCACTGATGATGATCCAGTGATAGTGCCAAACGTGAATAGCACCGCCATAAATCCAAACACAAAAAGGTAGATGAGTTAAGGCTGTCACATTGTTTTTTAAAACTAGCTTTTGCCCAGTTTCCCACGAGTATCGCAGTGGTTTTAACATTCCGCAGGGTTTTAACATTCCAGGATTTTTATGCTGGAAAAATCCATATGCTGGAAAGATGATATTACTTTTTCCACAATTTTACTGTCATTGACCTACGATTTCTAGTAACACTAGAAAACTAACATATCTTTAAAGGTACAATTTGCGAAAAACTCAATTATAAAATTTGAATTTGACGGTCTATATCAGTCGGATGTGTAGACTAGCGCCATCTAGCGATAAAACACTAGCATAACACATTCCCACTTGAAACTCGAAGACATAACAAAGCGACGGTCTTGCTCCTCGCCAGCTTCGTATAATTTTTCAATGTCAACACCACGTAGGTAGTCAAAACTATGAAATAGTGCAGAATTACTTGGGGGCATTTATCTAATAGTTTCCCAACCTGCCCCCTTTTCTGCCGTGGTTTTGGGTCCTACCACAATGGGAATAAGGGTCAAATCTTAATGAGGTGTAAAGTGAAACAGGTCGAGTCGTGCCACGGCTATTTAGTCCACGGGTGGAAAACAGCGGGGAGTGCCTCCTTAATTGGAAGGGCAATATGTTAAATCTTCGGCAGTGGTGTGTCCAAGGTGCGCTCGGTTTGGTTTAATTGGTCCGGTGTGCGAGGGATTTTAATATTTTTTATGGGGATCTTATGAATGATTTCAATAAAAAATTATCAAGTACTGTCAAATACTAAAGAAATATGAAACAGGGTAAAACTCAGGGTATGGGCATCCGAAACCTTTTTTGTACAAGCAAACAGTCTGTCAAAATTCTATAGGTGACTGCTGAGCGAACTACAGCGTAAAGCTACGCTGTAGTGTAGCTTTACACTACAGTAGTACTCTTGGTGGCAAAACAAGCATTTTTTGGCACCGATAATCTGGCGACATTTCTTCACGCCATCCTTCCTGTCTATGGTACATCTATTGTAGCACCGCAGTGTAAGATATTCTGCCATAATGCCGACGTATTCCGACGTACCTATGCCGACTATGTTTCGCTTTTTTTTCTCGTAGTATATTACAGAATACAGACAAAAACCCCTTCTATCTACAATGATTCTTGCTGTTAGGGTAAATTTACTTACCGTTCCAACTTCCAAGTTAATACAATAAGATCTTAGGCTGCATCATCACTTATGATCAGGTGAGATCGCTGTCAAGTACCTACTGACTTGTATAGAATAAAAAAACCCTGCAAGAAGATGACCAATTGTAAAAAAGGTTATTGTTTTCTTATCAAAAATGATGGCTGCAACAAAGGCGAACTCCCACATCTGTCGACAGCGGTCACAGGTCGCATCGCATATACACCACGACACTAATGTTATGTATCTTTATTCAATCACAGACGGGCCGCGTGTTCAAATCAATCATCAATTTGAATACATTGATAACGTATCGGCGTACTGGTTTAGTCACAAAAAAAAACAGCCAAGTACGTGTCTAACTCGGACATCAAGGGATCCGTACTGCTGAAGAAGTAAAACGATCATAATGCTTTTTCTCAATGAACCGCAAAGCTAACTTTCATTGAAATCGTTTTAAGAGGTTAATTATTTTGTTAAAATCTAAGAAATATTGTGTATTAAAATTTGCGTAAACCACCATTTGTCCTGATTATTAAAATTTGGAGACAGAGGAGAACATAGTCATAATTATTTTAATTTGAAACGCCGACTCAAAAATTATAGTATTTTAGTAAAAAACATGCTTGTTTATAAAGTCCGTTTACGGGCGACAATAATCTTACGTGAAAACATTGCGTCACAAGCCG
Source organism: Coenonympha arcania (assembly GCA_036785405.1). Lineage (NCBI taxonomy): Eukaryota > Metazoa > Arthropoda > Insecta > Lepidoptera > Nymphalidae > Coenonympha > Coenonympha arcania. The sequence continues at coordinate 10,598,857 of CM072072.1, forward strand.
AACGCTTAGGCCGATCGTGCCTCTCTATCGGTGATTCCGCGCTCTCGGTTGCACACTCAGCTCGAGGCAAAACGTGACAAAAAGGAGACCGATCATCTTCCATACATTGTTGGGCCCAAAATTTGATGAACCGTTACAAGTTTCAAATTAGTGTCATTTGTTAGGTAAAATTATCAATTTTAGACTGTATAAGTTTCAGCCTGATTGACAATTGCATAATCAAGATATAATATGGGCTCAAAGTCATGGTTAGGTTAGGTTAGGAAATGTTATTTTAACAATATTTTTACAAGCTTTAATCTGCCAAAATAAGACAAATCTGTATGATCCGACGTATATTATGTGATATGCAATGCCTGTCACTTCTAGAGAAGCAAGTTAACAAGCTAAGTAATGCCGTAATCTAACAATATCCGTTGCAATTAATTATCAAAAAAGTAGGTACTTATCTAATGATTATAAAAGATGAGTAGTGAACTGTTTAGATGGGTTTCCATTTAATTTCATTAATAGATAGGTTTGTGATTCCTAGGAAAGGAAATAGGCACAGGTTAAATAAAAGATAAACAACATTTTTGAAGATAATCATTCTCTTTTATTTAATGATTCATTCTTCTTCATAAACAAGTGGAACGGAGTCTACATAGTCAACCACCGAAAACACGAATATCATAACACACATTCACTTGCTCGTAGACACAGAGCGAATGACAATTACCTAGGTACCTATTTGAAAATATTTTATCAACATGACATTTGACAATAGTTCAGTGTGACCAGATGTGGATGTGAAAACCTACCTGAAATGTAATAGAATGGAACGACTAATGAATACAGAAAGCGAAATCAAATAATTATAAGCAGATTTTGAATTTCCCTAACGCTTTCTTCTCGTATAAATAATTTCTAAAAGAGATTTCGAAGAGAGAGAGAGAAAGAAAAGGGAAGGGAGAAATAATACCCCAAATTAAGAAGTTTCATGCAAGGCTGTTTATCTTTAGTGGAAAAAACTGTAAAGTGTCGATTCCATCGAAATATTATTTATTTTAATTATTTTCACCTGCTAAATACCTCAAAATCTACCAAAAAAGAGAGAATCTACTAAATCTGGTCACACTGCAATCGTTTATTTGATAATGACATTTCTATTTTGACACTGACATTTGTTTACAGACTAAACATAGACTAATTGCCTTTTTTGTAGTCATTTCATTTCACTAAAATTGAAAAAACACACACATATCCAAAAATTTTTTTTAATATTTAGCAACTGTAAATTGTTTTTTGTGATTTTGGTTCGTCATAAAATAAAGGATTTTTCCCAACATATTTTTTTTCTGTAACGTGCTGGGCCCAAATCTGGGCAGTCTCCATAATTCATTCGGTACGGAACCCTAAAAATATGAAAAGTTACACGTGGCTAAGTGTGATGGGTTGTTTTTTTGTTACATTAATTATTTAATTGAATCTAAAATCTCTACACCATTTTAATTTACATTAGCTGTAACCCATGAATGCCTATAGAGTTATATTAAAAAAGAAATACTCATCTGCATACTACATACAAGGATAAAATGAATGACTGACTGACTAGCTGACGGATTGATCTATCAACACTTAGTATAAACCACTGAATGGATAGGGTTGGGCATATAGTTTAGATATTAGGTATGACATAGGTATCCACTAAGCTTTCTTAGTGGATACCTATGTCACACCGATTTTCGAAAATTCAGCTTCATTGAGGATATAATTATAGATTATTATAGAGAGTCGCGTATATGATGCTGGGAGCATTCACTAGTCTCAAAATAGGATGAAAAATATATATTATTGAATAATATTTTATGAAAGAAGTCACCTTAATAAAAAGAGAAGTTATATAGGTACCTAGGTACTGCTACTTACCTCAATTAAGTTTTAAAAATTCAATAATATTTTAGATACTAGCTACTCCGGCAAACTTTGTTTTGCGATTAGGGATATAAAAAATAGCTATCGACCTATTCTCAGACCTACCGAACATACCTACACAGAAAACTTTATAATAATCGGTTGAGCAGAGAGATGAGTAGACGAGTTGACACGAGAATTTTACATATTAGACAGGATATACAATATTATTTATACGCAAACTTTTATATTTTGTACTATGTCGTAAATAACGCAAGGCCTGAAGTACACAAAACAGCCAAAAATTTTGCCTTTATGAGTTAGTTATGAGGATCAGAACAATGCTATTTCTATACGAGTGAGTCTATGTATTCTTATAAAATGAATAAAAGGTTGTCTCGTGTATTAATTTTAGCAATAAAGTATTCCTTTTCTATCAAAGCTCCAGTATCGATCAGCATTTAATTTTATTTACGCGCAGGCCTCCCGTTCAGAATGTTCTCATAATGGTCACATTTTTCCACATTTTTTGCCGTTATCACAAAGCTATCGCCGCCAAAAGGTGGTAATTAGTGACAGGTGCTGCGATTTCATATAAATTCTACATTTTATTTCAACTTTTTCGCTCCCACTTCTCGAGGGCAAAAAACATCCTTTTGTTACCGTCGAGTGGGAGTTTATAGTAACACCCTTTGTCAATGTCGAATTCGCTACTATTTTTGAGTCAAACACAATGCACGGTGACACGTGAGAAAATGCACAGTCATGATGACCTTGACGAATTTTTGGGATAGATTTTTCGAAAAAATATTTTGTTTCTGCTTCTTTAAACTTATTGTAAGACGAAAGGTTTTGTCCGGAGCCTTCTCGTCTGCCCTGTCCCACGTCTTTTTTTACGTAAAGTATAAAATTCAATTAATTTATTAATTTCGTCGTCTATTGAATGCTTTGAACACTAATGACAATAGTTCCTGCTATTACTTACCGTTTCGTTTTTAAAGAAAAGTAGGTACGAATTCATATAACAACAATTTTATAAGCATTTTGTAGTACATAAAATACATTGTACAAGTAAATGAGGGGATTTTCATGGATTTTCTTCCTGTCGGAAAAATCCATTTTCTTTCCCTTAGCCCTCTTCGCCGCATTGTCCGAAAAGGAACTTCGTTCCGAAAAACCCTATTAGTAAGTTATTTACAACTCATATCTTAACCCCTTTATAAGGTACATAAATTATACATTTCCGAAATCTCCTTACGGAAGATTTCAACGCGGATAAAGCCGCCTACAGGGGCCAGATGCCAGTGTTATTGTACTAATATTATTATGTATCAGAAAAAGAACATAAGTAATAGATTTCTTTCAATAACGTTTGAGATAAGAAAGCTCACGCAGGAGATTTTAATAAGCGTGTTTTGATATCATAATAGACCCATAATAATATTTTATTTCCATCAGTTTCAACCCACGTACGTATATCTATCTAACGATTGTATTAAATTGTTTCTTACCGACTCGACAATGCTTTCAATAAATTGATAGAGGACTTTACGCTATATAATATGAACCACAAATTATTGACAACTACTTAAATACAAGAATTTTAAGAAAACGCAATGGTATGTTATGACCCTATGTTAAAGTATGAAATGGTTATGAAGAAATAGATAAGTTATTCTTTTCAAACATTATTTTGACAACATTCTTCGGGATAAATCGAAATTGCTGTACTAGCCAAACAGCGGTTGGCAAAAGTTGTATGAAAACCCATTTCTGTCGTGGTTTAGTGGTCGAATAAATTACGTACTAAACTCATATTCTGTCGTATAATTTAAACATGTGACATTCTATCAAACTGACACATGGCAACCAAGGAGGTAACTTATTAAAGGTTTTATTTAAATTTCGAACTGACTTGCAAATAGAAAGCTGTGTATTGAAAAAAGGTAACAAATGAAGAATACTTTAACTTGGAAAAATTATTGCTGTTCGTTGTTAGTGATTGATATTGAAAATTTTTCCTAAATAGTTTTAATTTCCGCGCATGGTTTGAGAAAAGTCCTATGCAAGCCTTGGCTACAACTAGGCATTGATCGACTCACGTATTTGTGCTTCGACGCTTCCTCGGCCCACATTTACACGTCCGTCCATCAATGCATCTTTTGTTGGCCGCTGCATTAATATACTAACTCCTTCTAGTGTCATAAGTGTGGTAATAAGTATATTTAATCGATTCGTAACTATAATACAACTGTTCTCGCTCGCAAAGAGTCAATGTGTCTATGTTTCGTCTCGTAAAAGGATAACGAATATAAAACGAAAATAATATTTCCACCCAAATAACAACAAAATAATTCAAATTTTTTCAATCACAGAACCATTAAATCATTTTAATTTGCATATTTAAAATAACATAAGATCTTTTCAAATGATAATCGAAGGAGCTTGGCCACAGTATTCTTTAAAGTAATTTCCAATAAAAATGCCGTAAGCATTTGGGCCATGACGCTCTATAGTGTAAGTGGTCCCGTATGTTAATGTTCTCAGTCTTGTTTTGTTGATTTCTATAAAATATTATAAATGAGACGGCTACCACTAAGAGAATGACCAAATATTGTGCTTACTGTGGAGCGACTCGAAAGTTTTACTGGATTAAAATAATCATGTAATAATAATAGAATCATAATAGGAGAAATTGAAAATTTGTCGGTGATAATATAGTTGCTTAAATTATTTAGTTACTTTAAATTATTTAGAGTCTTTGCAGTATTTTAAAATTCAAAATGAGTATTATTTTCAATGAAGTCATCATTCATTGAGATATGAAAAACAATTTAATAATATTATGGTAATCATTTAAAAAAAAATAACAAAACAATAATTGTATTCGAGATTATTCCATTATATTGAAGTAAACTGTTGCTTTTCGTATTCAATAAGGCAAATACATAAATTATAATTATGCCATATAAATATTTCTTAATTGATGAACACCAGCAACGCACATGAAAAATAGTAACGTTCCGCGTAACGTTCCACCTGAGCCTGTGCGTGCAAGCGAGAGCGCGCAACAAGCGATAGAGAGGCACGATAAAACAAGCGATAGAGAGGCCAATTATGACGTTATCGTCCGTAAAACGACTTTACAGACAACCAATTTTTAAACCTAATATTATGTGGCAAACCCGCAAAAGTTCATGCACGAATTTGATTTATACATGCAAAATACTCTTTAGGTGTTTCTGTCTGATATTTAACGAGTTATAGGTGCGAAAGCGCAAATCTTTCGTGGTAGCCCGTCACATTACGCAATATGAAATCCAGAAAAATGGAATATTCTTTATGGTTTATTCACGGCTGGGGCTCAACAGGTAAGCATGAATAAATTCTGTGTCCGATGACAAAGCGGCGCGCTGTCGGAGCGCGTTTTTCATAAAGTGTCGGCCCTGTTAAACATTTTTTATTTGACCATTTGCTACCAACTGCGTTATATGAAAAATGGATCGTAACATCGTACCCTTTTCTCGTGTGTGTGTATATATTTTTTTCTCTCTAAATAAATCATGTCATTAAATTTTAATAGTCACCGTGGCATGGGTTAGTTAGGTCCTTTGTTGGTTCGGATTTCGACGATCTTTTGACTTGATTGTTACTATTTAAGGCCATTGTGATCCTTTGATGGTTACCCGCGTAAATGCCGACTTAATTTCATTAATCGACTTCTTTGTAAGAATTAAGATTTAATTGAGTCAAGCTGGCTTTTTAGGTATTGTTGCTCGAATGCCTTTGATGTAACAATGTATGGAATTCGAGTTATTCACAAAGGTGTCTTAATGACGTACACATGTTTTTCGAACGCGTGCTTCACGTCTTACCTTTTTTATGTTTTTTTATTTGTAGGAATGGAATATTTCAAAGTCATGATTGTGATACTGTAATTTTATTACCATGTGATATCCACACTCCGCGGACGCTAGGTCGAAAGTTCAAACCTGTGTAAGACGTAAGAGATAATTTTTCAACATTAGAGATTATGCGTATTGATTTACTAGCTGATGCCCGCGACTTCGTCCACGTGGGATAAAAACTATTCTATCTTTTAAGTTGGACCAAATGACAGATATTCACGAAGTTTGAACTAAATCGGTTCAGTAGTTTAGGAGTCCATCGCGGACAAACATTGTGACACGAGATTTATATATATTATTATTAAGATTAAGATAAGATAAGATATTTTCACGAAAGAGTCTTCACAATAAAACCTATACCTACCTATTTATTTGATTCTTTTTATAGAAAGTAAAGTAATAAAAAAATAATATAAGTTTTATAATAACTCTTTTCAGAAAGACACTTCATTCTGTTACTCAGAAAAAAAAATGAAATCACTATGCAGGTGAAACTTTTTCCATTTGTAGGCATTAAGTGAATAATTAAATTACTTTTGGATGCTAATGAATATTGATAATAGCGCCATTTCTTGACGCAATAGTTTATAACTTGAGGACAGTAAAAGTATTAATTATGGCACTAAAAGTTGGTAAGAGCAAAAATTAACATTTAAGAAGGTACAGCCGGCCGCCGCCGATACAGGCCGGCTTTTCTGCGACACGCGACATGATAGAGGCGTTACAATAAAAGTTTCACTATAAAAATCCACGGTCAAAATCTTCAATCATAAATAAAGAAGACCCGTCTAATCATATTAAAACAATTCCTCCATAAGTCCACGGCTACCACCTTCTTGACCTTTTCTCAACAGAAGATCCAAGTGACCTCTCGGCATCTAACACATTTCTAGTACGCCTTTTGACCTTGAACGTGAACCGAAGTCATCTATCAAATTACATGACAATCTGTCCAGCCTATTTCAAGATCTGTCAAAAAAACAATAACAAACATACAATAACACGTCACTATCGTTTTATTAGCCAAATTCGTCAGCTACATCCATGTTCCAGAATTTTTTCGGGACTTCACTTTTGGAATACCTATAATATTTGCATATTTTTTAGCATATTGATGTGTTCCAGAATTTTTTCGGGGCTTCAATTTTGGAATACCTATAATTTTTTGCATATTTTTGACTATTTTTTGACTATTTGGTCATGAGATCTTACGGTTTGATCCCCGGGTGGGGTCGAAAATCGAGTTTTCTGTCAAAAGAAAGATACAAAAAGTAAGTACTCGTATATTGACTTTGAATTGCATTTCGCACTGTTTGTGAGGAAAAAGCCTCCTGCACAGTTGCTGGTTATCAAGATTGGTTACCAGTTTAGGAGACATTAATTTTATTTGCTTACCTATTTTGAAAAATTATCAAAAATTAAACAGACCGAAAAAAAATCACATCACTAGTACGAATAAGAGGCGTTTTCGATCGGTAAGTATAGTCGATTCGGTCCGGTATCGATTTTTTTGTGAAACCGAAAAGGCTTTGGGCGGAGACGCCTCGAGCGAGGCATGTGTAGATGCGCGGGCGAAGAGCAGAGGTCACGCGAGCCGGAGTGATGTATGTGGGGCTATTTATCGATGTTTTTTATCGACTTTCGAATTATTGTGGTGATATAGTTTATCTTAGAAATATATTGTATAAGTACCTAAGCTTACGCTCTAAAGTACTGAAACATAAATTAAAAACATAATAAAATTATGCTGCATGTAAAATTAAATAAAATGCCTATTTATTCTACTACCTCTACAACACTGCAAAATGTATTGTAATAAAAACTAAGTACATAATGTGTTAGTCGTGCAATTTTCTTTACGACCTATAATACAGGTGTCAAGTTTTGTATTTATTATTGTTCCTGAAAGTAACTGAGAGTATAAATAATTGAAACTAATTTCTCAATAAAACTTGTTCCGGACAAAAAACGCAGTCACCTTAGCTAAAAAGGCATGTTACCTTTCATTATAAGTACAGTACGCGCGGCGAGAGTTTGGCTTTGACCTTCCGGTGGAGGGGATTACTGCGCATGGGTACCCAAATTCTGATTGGTTGATACCCAATTTCTGATTTCTCTGATTGGTTGATACCCAATTTCTGATTTCTGCGCAATAACGGTCAAAGCCAAACTTTCGCCGCGCGTACTGTACCTACCTTTTATATACCTAGTAGGGATATTAACAATTATTTCAGTCGACTGCTCTATTATAGCAGGTTGCTTAGTTTATCGATAAAAATGTTTACATCACTATAGACCACACCTTGCATCAGCTATCACGTCATGGCGAAAATGTAATTTAAATCTACTAGTCATCTGCTTACATACCTACCTAACTATACGATAGAGCAAGAGATATTATGAATTTAATGTCTTTCCTACTATATTCCTATTATGTAAAAATCCAAGTAAGTAGATAGTTACCTATTTATGTACCCAGAATTTTTTGTAAGATCATCGTCATAAACTATTTCCATGGATGTCCACCGTTGGATTATAAACAAGTGGAAAATTAAAAAAAATTAAAACACTCACGACTTGTGCAGATTTGTAATTGAAAAAGGATAAAATATTTTTTTTGAAACTCCCCTACTAAAGGAAAGTAAGAACTAAGAACCTATCAGTATAATTACAAATCCAAGAAAGATTAACGGGCTAATTTAAGATTAGTTGCAAATGTATGGGGATAGCTAACACTTTTTATTTATAAACACTGGTAAAATGAGGACCTACAGGCTTCACGCTTATAGAGAAAATTATGAAAAACTCTCAGGTCCGCAGTATTTTTAAACATTCGCTGCCCGTGGGGCAATAAAATGGTGAGACGAACTGTCTATTTCAATCTCTATCGCACTTACGGGCTTTACGTCCTACCGGGAAACAGGTCTGCCCATTTTATAGCCCCGCGTGCAGCAACTGTTTACTATAGACTAGTATAGTATTATATTATCTGTGCTATAGATGTTGAGTTGACAACTTCGCCTTGTGAAGTCAACGTCTCCTGAGGATGGTTCGGTGTCGGGGCGAAACGTGCACATGAGTGATATGAGAGTTTTGGGGATAAAATAATTTAATATTCATTACTATGACTACGATGTCCCTGCAGGACCTACATCGATGCGCTTCATTTATTCACGCCTCGGAATTTCAATACATTCTATGTGGAAACAAAACAAAAAGGTCGATGCAATCTCGATACGGAATCGATCAGGCCCGGTGCAAGATGGGATCCCGTATGCAAATGGCGGGGAAACAATGGGATTTCCTGTGTCGATAATCTTTTCGGGGCTTTGTATGTGTGCCTAATATGCTTGTAAATAAAGGTAGGATGTAGTTCTGAGTCTGGGATTCTGATTGTACTAATTATTTAAGAGGATTTATTGAATTTATTTTTGTCTATCTCAATCTCACGGATGCGTTGGTTGCGACATGCAGCGTCGCGGAAGAATATAACAAAAAAACGACCTTTTTCCTAATTATAAGTACTCAAAAACTAAGCCAGTCATCAAAAATCTGTTTGTAAGCGTTTTTAGGGTTCCGTAGCCGAATAGCAAAAAACGGAACCCTTATAAATTCGTCATGTCTGTCTGTCCGTCTGTCCGTCTGTCCGTCTGTCCGTCCGTATGTCACAGCCACTTTTTTCCGAAACTATAAGAGCTATACTGTTGAAACTTGGTAAGTAGATGTATTCTGTGAACCGCTTTAAGGTTTTCACATAAAATTTAAAAAAAAGTAATAAATTTTGGGGGTGCCCCATACTTAGAACTGAAACTCAAAAATTTTTTTTTCATCAAACCCATATGTGTGGGGTATCTATGGATAGGTCTTCAAAAATGATACTAAGGTTTCTAATATCATTTTTTTCTAAAATGAATAGCTTGCACAAGAGACACTTCCAAAGTGGTAAAATGTGTGTCCCCCCCCCTGTAACTTCTAAAATAAGAGTATGATAAAACTAAAAAAAATATATGATGTACATTACCATGCAAACTTCCACCGAAAATTGGTTTGAACGAGATCTAATAAGTAGTTTTTTGATATTTACAATAAAACTTCTAAAAACAAAGTTAGATTTGCGGTTCGATAAGAAAAGTGGTTTTTATGGTTTTATTCCTCCGGTTGTAGTACGGAACCCTCAGTGCGCGAGTCCGACTCGTACTTGACAGGTTTTTGGATATTATTATTACCGACACATTACAATTACGTCAATCGTAGTTTCCGATAAAAATAAGAAACACTGAGACTTTATAGCAACTTTTAGGAGAACTTTTTATCGAGAAAATTTTATCCAATCGTATTTCTGCTTCTAAGCAATTATAGACTAATGACCCAAAATATATGACGTTTAAATTTGAAAGTAATTGTCTTTATAGTTTCTAAATAAAACTTCATTCAAAATCGCTTAAATACGGCTTCTACGCCGTTAATATCTTCTTAGCAGTGATAGCTTATTGGTTCACAGTCGTTCTCGTAAGTATGTCGGGTTCGATAACCGGCCTCCTCAGATTGTTTCGCTGTTACTTGTAATTTTTTAAATACATTCAATAGTATAAAATTATTGTGTTACAGTCTGTTCGTAACCTATCTCTTCCAAAACCGCTGGACCGATTTAAATTATGGTTTTTTGTCTACATTCGGTAGGTCTTAGAATGGGACGTAAGCTATTTTTCATACCACTAAATGGCAAAACAACGTTTTACCGGCCAGCAAGTAACTTTTGAAATTCTCATGTCACAGTGCCTAAATGAAATTTCCTTCGAAAAGGCTTTAAACCAATTCTTATGACTTTTTTGTGATATATTCGTTAAGTCGGAGAATTGGAGCATACAGCAAAACAACGTTCGCCGGGTCAGCTAGTAAAATCTATAAACCACCAATACAATTACAACGCAAATGAAAAGCAAAGTGTTTGGCTTTAAGCAAAATTGCGTTCGGAATTCCTAAGTGCAGGGTTCATGCTGGAGCTAGGTGTATTTGGTAAGTTTAAACAGGACGTAAACCTACGTAAACGTAGTGAGGAAAAATATATATGACAAAGCAGAGTTTGCCGGGTCAGCTAGTGAATCCATAAACCCCAAGTACAATTACAACGCAAATGAAAAGCAAAGTGTTCGGCTTTAAGCAAAAATGCGTTCCGAATTTCTAAGTGCAGGGTTCACGCTGGAGCTAGATGTATTTGGTAAGTTTAAACAGGACGTAAACCTACGTAAACGTAGTGAGGAAAAATATATATGACAAAGCAGAGTTTGCCTGGTCAGCTAGTGAATTCCATAGACCCCAAGTACAATTACAACGCAAATGAAAAGCAAAGTGTACGGCTTTAAGCAAGCAGGGTTCACACTGGAGCTAGGTGTATTTGGTAAGTTTAAACGGGACGTAAACCTACGTAAACGCAGTGAGGAAAAATATATATGACAAAGCAGAGTTTGCCTGGTCAGCTAGTGAATTCCATAGACCCCAAGTGCAATTACAACGCAAATGAAAAGCAAAGTGTTCGGCTTTAAGCAAAAATGCGTTCGGAATTCCTAAGTGCAGGGTTCATGCTGGGGCCATTGTGTGCGCCCGCGCCGCCGCTCGCCGAGCGATAAATTCCAATCAGCCCGTACGCGAGGGCACTGGGTCTCCAGTTGGAGTGGGTCTAGCTTGTAAAAGAAAGGTACAGTCCGCGCGGCGAAAGTTTGGCTTTGACCGTTATTGCGCAGAAATCAGAAATTGGGTATCAACCAATCAGAATTATCAGAAATTGGGTATCAACCAATCAGAATTTGGGTACCCATGCGCAGTAATCCCCTCCACCCGAAGGTCAAAGCCAAACTCTCGCCGCGCGTACTGTATGTATGTACAAGATAACTAACAAAAATTGGTTGCCTGTAAAGTCGGTTTACGGACGATAGATTTACGTGATAACGTCATAATTGGCCTCTCTATCGTTTGTTTTATCGTGCCTCTCTATCGCTTGTTGCGCGCTCTCGCTTGCACGCACAGGCTCAGGTGGAACGTTACGCGGAACGTTACTATTTTTCATGTGCGTTGCTGGTGTTCATCAATTTATTAAACGTTGTCACGTCAAAAAAAAACGGCTTCGACCCAGAAAATGCTAATGAAGCGCCTGCCTACAAAATGCTTATTAAGTGTCATTTTATTATATTTATAGTAGCTGACCCGGCAAACGTTGTTCTGGAGTGAAGTTAACGCGATCTACCAAGCTTCTTTAATCTCTTAGCTCAAGTACCGCTGGCTTTAGAACTAGACATATATTTCTCCGAGACAGTGCCTTCACCTGTATAACTTATCATATTTAAAAGTCATTCTTTCCATCATGGAATGTGTATAAAAATCCACCATTAAAATTTAAATAAAGTTAACCCTATTTTTAACCGACTTCATTTTTTACCTTTATCACCTGATATCTGTGAATTGGCCGACTCACCAACTTAGCAGATATGCTGGCATTCAAACAATACCTAAACACTACTCAAAGTACCTACTACATTTTGTTCTTTAGAAAATGAGATTTTGTGTGGGGCCTTTCGTTCTATAGTGTGAAATCAATAAATTCCAGTTTTTCACCGCGGCCACGGAATACATAATAGTACCTAACGGTACGCGGCTTCTTCAACACGAGAAATTTCGGATTATCTCCAACACTACGCAAAGCATGAATTTTTCCGAGATGAAAATTACCTTATATCTAGAATAATATTTTAATAATGGTAATAGTTCTATGGAACCGTGAAAACGCGCATTGCCTAAATAATAATTAAATATCTCCCCCTTAAACGTTTAAAGGCAAAGTTTATACTATCGAGCGAGAATTCATGCTACACGTGTTTTGTCGTACCAGCGTGTTCATACACATTGATCCGTACTATGTACAATATTGTGTAAAGTTTCACTTTGAAGCGATTATATAGAACAAACGTGTTTTTTTTACAAAATATTAAAATCTATATTTATGTAAAAACAACTTGGCTCATTGCTGTGTAGAACCGTTAGGGGTGGCTTTACAAATCAGTATGAGAATATCTTAGGCTGCATCATCATCGTAGATACTCACTGGACACGGATGCTTCGGTAAGTATCTGCATCGCATAGGTCGGGAGCAATCGCCTGGTTGTCGCCACTGCGGGAATCGCCTCGTGGACACGGCGCAGCACACACTGGAGGAGTGCCCAGCTTGGGCGCAGCAGCGCCGTGTGCTCGATGCAGCAGTTGGTGGCCTCTCGCTCCCAAACATCGTTCAGGTGATGATTCGGAGCGAGACAGCGTGGAATGCCGTCGCCACCTTTTGCGAGGAGGTGATGTCAGCAAAGGAGGCAGCGGAGCGAGAGAGGGAAAATCAGGCAGCCCATCCCTCTCGCAGGAGACGTACCGGGCGCCGGAGGGTAAATGACCTCCGGCCTCCATGAGTTGCCGGCCTGCGGGTGACGGGCGATAGGGGCCGCCCGTCGCCCAAAACATAGACAGGCCAGGAGGTGAGGTGAGGCCAGATAAAGGCACACCTATGAGATGGTTTCGGCAGCAGTCAGGCTGCCGACAATGATGTGACTCGCTGCTGCGGTGGCTAGTCGAGACCTGGCGGGAGCGCGGTGAATACGATAGTGAATCCCGTACTCCCGCCAGAAGGTTTGTCGTAGGAACAGACAGTTTTTAGTGGGTGCAATCCCCACATAACCCTTTCGTTTCCCCCTGCCGGAGGGGTATGCGTTAGGCATTTTCTGTCTATAAAAAAAAAGCTGCATCATCATCTCTCCCCTCAGTTTCGGAGATGTCAAAATCTGATTGGTTACTGGAACACAGCTCCGCTTTGGTGGAAACCGGGCCTTAATCAATATTTTGATTTGAGTAAAATATCCTATTGTGTCCTACCTCGTCCTACTAATAAAAGTAAGTAATACCTCGACTTATTGTACCTATAGATGGGAGTGTACCATTCTAATCGCGGAGAAACGTGAAAAAATACACCCACGAGCGCGTGCGCAGCGATGCCGATCAAAAAACAACTGATAGGTAACTCTCAAGATTGATATAGAGCTGTTAGTGTCTCCATAATTTACGATACTTCAAAACTTCCTAGTTTTGAAATGCTGGCTCTTTTTGGTACATAACAAACGCGATTGTCAACAAACAGATTATTAAAATTAAAAACATTGAACTTGCGAAACTATTGCGGTAACCGACACTTCAGGTAATAGGGTATTTTACTCAAACCAAAATATTGATTTATTTAATTCATTTTTGTAACAATGTTCAATAATAAATGGAATTTTGAATAAACAATAGTAGTTTATGTAACGGTTACATAATGGGGGGTATTAAAACACGAGTGTGAGTTTAAAAAACGAGCCGCAGGCGAGTTTTTTAATAGTATCACACGAGTTTTTTAATACCTAATTATGTAGAGTTTCATACACTACTTTATCTACGCTCATATTATTATCATTAATCCAAATCATAAAATCTTGCTAACGTTTGTCGTAAATCATTGCAACTACTAAGATGTCAGGTGGAGTGAAATTTTCTTTAGTAGGTTTCACTGCTAGACATTTTCCAGCGCAAAGTTTTGACTAAGTAACAAAAAAAATTGGTTTTCTGTAAAGTCGGTTTACGGACGATAGATTTACGAGATAACGTCATAATCGTAATCGTTATCGTAATCGTAATCATAATCTCAGGCCCAGGTGGAACGTTACGCGGAACGTTAGACATTGTGTTGTTGTCTATGGTCAATCATGGCCCATCCATACTCTCGGCAATGACTACCAACTATATGTTGTTTGTGGATTCACTTAAAAAAATAATAAATAAAAAATATTACCCCAGATACAAATACAGGAATCCAGAGCCGTGTATCGTAATGGAAATTAAACAACTTTCTTTAAATATTTCCATAGTAGAGCGATGTTACAATGAATAACTTTTTAATAATTATAGAAGTCTGTGAATAAAGTAGGTAATTATTTGACACATTTCGATTTCATAATTCGAACTTTAAGCAATGAGCGTAGATAAATGAAATTTAACAAATGTCCAAAAAGTTATAAGTAATTTAATAATCTTGATTAGTCAGAGATAGCTATATCGGATAGTGACGTCACTATCACTGGTGAGATAGTAACTCTATCCAAATTTTCGTTTTGCGAGAAAGCGAAAGAAGAAATATTGTCATTATTTCTGACCTAGTTTACAATATAATTAATACCTTAAAATGGAATGGAGTAAATTATCATATTGTTGAAGTTTTCACTTCTGTCGGCAATCCTTTTTCTAATACTTCATCAGCGATTGATTGAATTTAAACCTATAACTGCGAGTAGATACTAGTATCTGCTGGATTTTTAAATCATATTTTTAACACAAAAAAAAAAGAATCGGACAATTTTTAAACCTCCTTTTTTGAAGTCCGTTAAAAATCGCAAATGTCAACCTACGGAGGGTTGTAGTAAGACGTAGTCCTAAGACTTTGCAATTTCTTAATTTCTTACGGTCATACGATGCATTTCACTGCATTGTTGTCTGGAGACATTCATTCTATGCCCTGTATTTTCGTCGGCTACAGTGCCCTTCAAACGAAAACACAGTAGGTAGGTAGTGTTTCGCAATTACCGCTTCACGGCTGAATTTAATATCTGACGCTATGGTAACTGTACACATCAGAGCAGACTGCAAAATAAGTTAAACCACCTGGAATATTAACATATCAAAATATTTTTGTGTGTATCATCAGCTCTATAAAGATACCTGCGGTAATGATGCACCGAACATAATCGACATAGTACAACAGGAATGTGCCTCAGAGAACTTAACTGACTTTTTGAAATTTGACTGCGAATTTTGTTCCCACGACAATCAAGGCCTTCCTTCCATTCATTAACTTTTAGCTCCATTTGCAGAAAGAAAATGGGTAACGATAAGATGAGATTTAGCGTGTAAATCATCATTAAGCACAATATTTATAATATCTTCTTTTAATTCTTGTTTTTATCTGGATGCAAAGTAATAATTCCATAGTTTAAAATTAAACATACATACTTATTACATATTGAGTTTTCTAGGTTTCTTAAGCCTCGAAGACTAATTTGCACGCGAGAGATACTTACTTAGTGTAATTATCCTCAATGTTATAAAGTGTATAAAGTAATTAATCAAAGTGACGCTCACTTAAGTGAAGTTACTCACTTTCATAATCCAAAGCGCTAGCAAGAAGCTAGTGTAGATATTTTCAGACGATGGTTTTTAATATGTCCCAATTAACGGCCTACAAGCCGTATTTAGGTGATTTTGAATGAAGTTTTATGCAAAAACTATAAAGACAATTACTTTCAAATTTACACGTCATGTATTTTGGGTCTTTAATCTAAAATCGCTTAGAAGCAGAAACACGATTGGAAAAAATTTTCTCGATAGAAAGTTCTCCCAAAAGTTGCTCCAAAATCTCAGTTTTTCTATGTTTTATCGGAAACTACAATGGATGTAATTGTAACTTTTGTTTTAATGTATCGGTAATAATAATATCCTAAAACGCTTAGAACAGATTTTTGATAACTGGCTTAGTTTTTGAGTAATTAGGTAAAACGTCGTTTTTCTGCTATATTCTTCCGCGACGCTGCATGTCGCACCTACCAAATCTCCGTGAGAGTGAGAAAGACAAAAATAAATTCAATAAATCCCCTTAATTTCAATGAATTTCAGAGCAAACTTTCTACCAGCGAAGGCAAAATAACATGGATATCTTATTTGAGGCCAAATTGGAGTGGGTAATTAAGTTCCAAAAAGTGATAAAAGCTAATAAAATGTGTATTCAGTCGACGTCGACTCGGCTAGTTAAGAAGAAAAAATTACACAAAGTGGTTCGCTTTTTCATTTTTAGTAGGCATGGCTAAGGTTTGGAATGCTCTCCCGAAATCTGTGTTTCCCGCATCTTACGATCTGGGTACCTTTAAAAAAAGAGTGAATAGGCATCTTCTAGGTAAGCGCGCTCCATCTTCGACCACATCGTCACTTTCCATCCGGTGGGATTATGGTCAAGCGTAAACCTATATTGATTAAAAAAAATTGGTTGTCTGTAAAGTCTGATTACGGACGATAGATTTACGTGATAACGTCATAATCTCTATCTCTCTATCGTTTGTTTTATTGTGCCTCTCTATCGCTTGTTGCGCGCTCTCGCTTGCACGCACAGGCTCAGGTGGAACGTTACGCGGAACGTTACTATTTTTCATGTGTGTTGCTGGTGTTCATCAATTTATAAAACGTTATTACGTCAAAAAACTAACAAAATCGCACAATATCTGTTTAATCATTTCAGTACAGGACCCTAAAAGTGATGAGACAATGCAAAAGTATAAAGAAAAACAATAAATCCCATTAATGACAGAGTCAGTGGGAAGAAAATATTGATTGTCAGTAATCGGTGGGCATTAAAATAGTTTAGCTTATTGAAGTTCTCATGATTCTGTGAGAAGCTTCGGGAACGGATTAATGTGATTGTGAATGGACTGATAACGTCAGAGAATATGTATGGGAAAGTATGTAAATGTGTGTCACATTAGGATGTATGTATTCGTATATTTAAACGTGTTTAATCTTTGTATTATAAACGTACTCCTAAGAATACTCATTGATATATTTCTGTCTTTATATACATTTTACTAGGCAAAATGAGACTTAAAAACTAATACCAGAGTTTAAAGATGTTCTGAGGATCTTTTAACACTGTGCTAAACTAATACTTTCAGGATGATGGGCACAGTGCAGTGCGTCGCATGATCTTGCAACGCGAAGCCGTGGGGCGTACTGCTTCTGGTATAGGAGTAAAAAATATTGAATGTATGTATGGTATCAGCTATGGATTGCCAAAACCTGCAGTTTTATGTTTTCGCGCTTTCTATTATCTCAGTTAAATACAATACTACCAGTCGCTGCTCGCTGTTTCACCATTTTATTGCCCTTCGGGCAGCGATTGTTTAATAATGTAATTGGTCCTGGATAAAATATCCATAGTGCAAACTTATATAGCTATTTCACTGCGACAATGCCGAATCACAGATGCAATCTTCTGATCTATGTTATACATACTTTACATTTTACAAATTGTTGTGTGCCTGCCTATTTTGCCCTGTAATAAACTCAATAATAAAATTATCTTTTAACCGTTACATGCCCTCAATTTCAACATAATAACATGATAGCATAAATAACCTTACATTGCGCCACGGAACTGCAAAAAATAAGACACGAATTACAAACAATCAATCCAATATGCCACAGCTAATGTGTTCTAGACGTGTTTTTAAACCGCCTTAGGTGAAAAATGTACTTTTTAATAATAAAAAACGCATTGCGTGTGAACACAAGTAGCCTCTTAGCACGCAATATCTAAGTGTGGAATGATTTAAACGGCTCATTCAATGACTAATGAAGATTATTACGGGAATCAATTTATCGGACGCGATTGAGACGTCTTTTAAGTAAATGGTAGCGGTTATAAACTGAACGGGGGCACGCGATCACACCTTTTTAGTACTGTGTGATTTAATTCACACATTTTGCATCAGTTTAACTTATGTGTGAAATTTATTAACGCTACCTACCTTTGTAAAGGAATATTCCTTCTTATTTGAATTTTACTTTATTGTATTACGTACGTATCTAGGTTTTTCATTTGGGGATTGTAATTTAAATGCCCTTTTGTTTACATTTGATTAAAACCAAGTCTAAAACCGATCTAGCCAAACATTGTAATGCTGTCCATTTATGATTCAATGTATTTTCAAAAAGCAAAGATATAAAGTACGAGTAGATATGTTTCACAAATCCATGTTTGTATAATTGTGTAATTTGAAGATATTGTTATAAAAAAAAAAATTGGTTAAATTCAAAAAAATATATGACTGAAATTATGTTTTTCCTGTAGCCAATTCTTGCCAGATATTGATACTGTCATAATAATATAATATTACTCAGTGATGACAATATTTAGTTTTATTATTTACTTCTAGGTGCCTATATACAATTCTCCAATCACAGTGTTTGTAACAAACTCATCCGAAACGGCTTGTCCGATTTTCATTAAGTTTTTTGTGTATATTCGTTAGCTCGCGATTCATACTCATAAATGAGAAATAATGCATACGGCAAACCAAAGTTTGCCGGGTCAGCTAGTATATATATGTGGTATCATAAAACTAATTGAAAAACACCCAGACACTGGAAAATATTCATGTTTATCACACAACCATTTACCAACCTCCGACGCTGTAGGCAGGTTCGCTACCGCTACGCCATTCGGTCGTCAAATCCTATAATATAACATCCTTGGGCTGAAAGCTAGCAAAACTTGTCATGCGCAAACATCGTTCTGGTACAAAAGAGCATGGCGTATTACGAGAAATAAGAATGTAATGAACGCCATTTATAGTTTACTGTAATAACTTTTAAAATACATAACTTAGAAAGAAAACGATAATGTGCGTTCTTCGTAATATTTATTGGAATTATAATCCTAAATCTGGGCTCTCTAATACGTATAACATTGATAATAAATTAAAAATTATAAAAAATTGGACGCAACTTCGGGATTTTTGTTATCAACAAAAAAATTTCCTTTTATGTTTTTACTAATACAGTTTCTCGAAAATATGATGTAATATTCGTGTGTTTTATTTCAGGTAGTTGAGACTTGATTTACAACTGTAAATCAAATCTTGAACTGACATCTTCAGTTAATACCCCCTCTTAAAAAACTAAATAACAAGGTTAAAATATCATTGTACTCGTACCATACGCATTACCATAGAGCCTTCACCGTATTTTTATGTACGCAACTCTTAACTAGTTCGCGTGAGTCCGCAACTAGCAATTTGAATATAGAATGCGCGCCCGCCTAGCCGTCACGCCCACCGGCTGCAATCAGATCGTGATTATGTAAGGCTTTAGATATGCACTTTCCGTACCGACTGTGCTCTGATGACGTTCGGTAGATATGCAAAGTGGCTAACACTGTATCTAGAACCGTTACGGTCTAGTAATTAGAAGGCAGAGACTTTACCTACCTCTAAGCTGTTACCTTAGTTTTGTATTTTAAGGCGTCTAGTGACAATGCCTAAAGACAAAAGTCTTCAACGCCTGCGTCTTGCCTGTTTTGACATACGGAGCAGAAACGTGGACACTCACACTGTCACAGTAGGCCTTGTTCACAAGTTCCACAAGTTCAAAGTCGCTCAGCGTGCTATGGAGAGTGTGGCAATGGGCGAGCCATATCTGCCGCAGAACCGACGGCCGTTGGGGCAGACGTATTCTGGAGTGGAGACCACGTACCGGTAAGCGCAGCGTAGGACGACCTCCTGCCCGCTGGACCGGTGACCTAAAGAAGGTCGCTGGTAGCGGGTGGATGAGGAAGGCGGAGGACCGTGTGTGGTGGCGCGCTCTCGGAAAAGCCTATGTCCAGCAGTGGATGTCTATAGGCTGATTAAGTCTTAAGTTCAGTCTAGTGACTTAGCGCGACGCGAATAGGTGTTTTCAAAAATGCTGCTTATGTTCATATATAGAGAGTTGCAAGTCCAGAGCTAGGCCTGCATTTTATTCTTGAAATATTGCTTCAGGTCTAAACTATGTCTCTGCAAAAGAACTAGTCCCTGGATTGTGTAAGAAAAAGGTATTCATCGTTATCGTAATCGTTTACAGATTCTGCCCCCGATTTACGTCAGCCAATCTGGGAGCAGAATTTGCAAACATTTACGATAACGATGAATACGTTTTTCTTACGCAATCAGACCCCAGGTGAATCAGTTGCTTTACAATAGTACAATAAAGTACAAGTTTGCTGTAAAATACAGAGTTGTATCATTTATATTGAGTTGCAACTAAAAATTGAAATTAAAGCAAAATACCTTCAACCAATTAGATTCAAACCAAACCAGCAACATAACACGTCCCATCACACATTATGATTAGATTATGATTTCTCTTTTGTTTCTAATTTCACTCATTACAGCATTGTCTACACTCTACAGTGTCATTGCAATGTAATGAAATTAGCATACACGCTTATACCCCCATTGTCTTATCACCACGGTTTGTGAATCAACTAGTAGTATAAATAATATGTTTATGTATAAAGGATAAACTGTCAGACGAGATTTTATGCGGTGGAAGATCTCGGCAGAGATTGACCGCCATTTAAATGACAGAGGATCTCACTAAGCAGTCAAACCTGGTTAAGTGAGAGCTCAAGGGACCGATCGATCGAGGGAAGGGATCGAACGGACTCTTTTTCATCTATAGAGGTTTCTCACTAACCCAAGTTTCAGAGTTATAGGAGGGCAAAATGAAGGTACCTGCCAAATACTCCCATTAATAGAGTTTTCTCGCTTAATCAGGTTTTTTTTTTTACAAATTAGTATTTGACTGCGATCTCACCTGATGTTAAGTGATGATGCAGCCTAAGATGTTATCGTTCTAACTTGGAAGGGTAAGTAAATTTACCCAACGGTTTCTACAAGCATCGCACCGGAACGCTAAATCGCTTGGCGGTGCGTCTTGGCTGGTAGGGTGGTAACTAGTCATTGCCCAACCCTCCAAAGTCCAACCAGACCAGACCTAAGCCAATTTAGAAATTAAAAAATTCCGAAGTAGCCCGTGGCGGAAATCGAACCGGCGACCTCCCACTCGAATCCGAGCGCGCCGCCACTGCGCCAGGGAGGTCTTCAGGGAGGTTCGACTGTAATAAGGGAAATATCACCTGCTGAGCCGCGGCGCAGGATACAAAGTGGTGACAACAGCCGTCCAACTGTTCTATTTCTAAACTAGGTTGTACATGCGTGGCTCGTCCCATTATTGTCAAATTAGACACGTATGGTCGCCGGCTTGTAATTTGTACCATGACCCACGACCCGAGCTTTCCCAGTCCAGCCAGTCTCATGGTGTTGTACGATGGTTTGATCGGTCTTATGACAAATATTCTAGAATCCTATATAATTATTCTCCATACGGCCCCCATGACACGAGATCAACTAACGATAGAGTGGAAGGTATTTCATAGAGCAAAGAAGTATGAAGTATGAAGTGGGGGATTCTCCAGGCATCGTTTTAGTACGTAGGTGTATTGTTTTGTTACATGTGGCATAATTTTCTGCGAAATAAAGTTTTTTCTTTCTTTCTTTCTATGACCAAAGGTGGTATCAACTTTTCTCATGAACCAAAACCTAGGAAAATAAAAAAGAATCATTGGCACTAGGAATTTGTTTTTTATATACGGAATTTAACTTTGCAAACAAAAAGTTTCTTTTCAGTGCACATTTCCTGTCATACAGATTTTATTGCGATAAGGCCGCCTTTTGTGCCTAAAATTATTTTAATATATATTTCTGTTTTGTGTAATTTCTTGTGTGGTGCAAATAAAGTGTAATTATTTATTATTTATTTAAGTACAACTTGTTTATTTGCATAAAACTTTGGAATCCAGACGTTAATTAAAAAAAGGAGTTAATGTTTGATACGGTATTCCATACAACAATAATCATTATTCTTTCAATTATAAA
Source organism: Coenonympha arcania (assembly GCA_036785405.1). Classification (NCBI taxonomy): domain Eukaryota; kingdom Metazoa; phylum Arthropoda; class Insecta; order Lepidoptera; family Nymphalidae; genus Coenonympha; species Coenonympha arcania. The sequence goes on from CM072072.1 coordinate 10,621,238, forward strand.
TGTCAATTTTAGTACCCGGGACCTTAGAGGGAGACGCTTCAAATCAGCACAAAAAGGAACTATCATATCAATTGTATAGAATATTTATTACTATAGTACTGTTATTATCTCGCTGCAGACTCGGTCATAAATCATTCGAGTGTTTCGCTTTTGTTGTTCTTTGTTGAGTTGTGCATTACTGCAGAACAACAAAAGCGAAACACTCGAATGATTTATGACCCAGTCTGCAGCGAGATAATAACACTACTAAGTATAGTATAATAGAGGTCAGTGAGTGCAGCCTATTGGTTCATCCATAGAATTAAATCTTAGAAATTTTTAAATTCGCGCTACAAACAGTAAACCAATTATGTATTACCAGTGTTGGTGCTTCTAATACCTTACCTACAGTATCACGGCATGGGTACATAAAACAGCCACGCAACCGTATCTAATAAGTGCCAGTGCGGTGGGCGGGTCTCCCACTGAAATGTAGCCGTTTCCCCCATTACTCGTTACCGCTTGCAGTTTATGCATGGTGAATTTTAAATAGGCACCACTAACTAGACGGTATTCAATTTCTTGCAAATGGCTTTTCCGAGACAATTTTAATAGGTTTCCCATTTTCAAGTTCTGGTTTGTTTTACGGAAAAATGAACTTACGTTGATATTTATTCTTCCTATTGAATTATTACACATGATTACTTACATTTAATCCTTTACTTATTTGATTGACTAGTATCTGAAAAGTTACGTGGTGGTACATTTTATGATTTTTTTGGGTTATTTGTATGTTAAGAGTACTTACCGATTTACTTCTTCTTTAGTATGAAATCCATGGTGTACAAGTGTGACTCGCACTTGACCAATTTCATTTTAATTGCATTCCCCTATCAAGTAAACACCACTGTTGAAAATTGTGGCAAACATGCTACTAACATTTAACACATGCATACCACTAATTTATACAAACTGAAAAGATAAATGGAAAATTAAACAAATGTACAAAAGTGCAGGCAAAATGGGCGTATCCACCACTGAAATACGGCCTTTTCTCTCGTACAGTAACTCTCGTAATTCGTAACTAGTTAGCGTGACAGAAGCCTGCTATAACCGCTTTTAATTTACATTTTTATACATACACGATGGTGTTTATATATATATACCTATGTAATGTAGAACTAAACTGTTTTCTATACAGGTGTAAAAATGCAGCTTCCTCGATAACTTAAAAAAATCGTCTACGACAAATCCTATAGGTGGCACTGGTCTGAGAATTTTCTATCCGGCTTCGCTCTTATAACGGCTATCAAAGATTTGTTGCATGTGGTGCCAGTCTTACCACCACGGGCAACAAAAGATCATGAAAGTGGAGGACCGGACTATATGAATAAGTATACATGATTTTGATCATTACTGGCAATATCCATTACTATGCTACTAACATATCCCTTACTTCACTTACTCATTCACTTACGTGCAATAGCGGTCGAATATTTATAACTACTCTGCTTTGTCTTCGCTTGTCAAACCTTTATGAATAAGATTATTCTCTACACGCTAGTCGCCCCTTCAATGTCAGATGACAGGCTAACATTGAACTTCAGTTACAAGAAGTAACCCATTGTGACTATTAATAAAGAAGAAGTACACTGATCCTAGAATATAGTTACACTCGCCATCACTCACCCATCCACTCTGGGCAGGTAATTTAAAATTACTCACAGATTATTGACAACTCATTTAAAATAGCTAAACAGCCTAGCCTCGGGCCTTCCCGGCGCTGGTCGGCTCAGATCGTGTGATGCTCATCCATCAAACCGGTAACGACCTTTATGCAAAACACTGAAGTGGCTTTAGTCTCACAATTTATATTACTGTTAGCTACAAGTTAACCTTAGGTCCTATGTCAGAGGTTGTGCGATGCTGGTGCTACGCAATAGATATTAAATAAATTATATTATTTTTCATTTTCCAAAACTGTAGCCGAACTTTAAACTCTACTTCTGGAATTTGGTATTAGTCTCCTTACGGATTCACTTTTGTATTCAGCCAGGTAACTTTTATACTTACATACTTTCAAGAATGATGGCTATATCAATCTACCTACACTGTAAGTATAAGAAAACTGTGGTGATTACAACTACTCCTGGATATCTTGACCAAAATTTAGCCGGTCCCAAGCCCGGATTAATGAGGCAGGTTCACCGTTGAGAAAAATCGAGTGTGACAGACGGACGGAAGGACGGAGAAGGTCTTACCATAAGGGTTCCATTTTTACCATTTTGGTAGATATGGAACCCTAAAAATGAACTGGTTGTGAAACTGACACAAAAGAAAATGTTGGACCGCTTGTAACTCGACGACTCCGGCGAATGAAAAAGGATGAACGATTTTGAGGAAGACCTTATGGGTAAATATACCAACTGATGCATGGAGTCGAAAGACCGCGACAAGTGGACGAATATTGTGGAGGAAGCCATGTCCCCAAGAGGCCCCCCAAGATAGGATAGGATTTGCTAATCCAAGTTACAAGCTATTTACGTTCCAAATTTCAGCCAAATCCGTTCATTCGTTGTAGCGTGATTGAATAACAAACATAATTTTCACAGTTTATAATATTAACTAGCAAACGCCCGCGGCTTCGCTCACGTTAACTTCTGAGTTATGCTTTACTATGGTGGTTTAATTTCCAAAATTCCTGCATTACACACCATTTTGCCCACAAAATTTTCTCTTGCTTCCTGGTAATAGTCACATATTGATGTTGAAAAATTCGATCGTCACAAAAAAGTTAAATATGGTGGCCATTTTTAGGGTTCCGTACCCAAAGGGTAAAAGCTCTTACTAAGACTCCACCGTCCGTTCGTCCATCCGGCCGTGGTTGCTTGCTACCATGGTAAGACATATAAGTACAAAATTGTGGCCAATTCTTTTAAATTTTTACCAAAAATTCCTTTTCTATGCTTGCTGCCATTGTCAAATATCGATTTTCAAAGCAATCGGCCCAGTAACAAAAAAGTTCAAAATGGCGGCCAATTTTTTAAATTTTGACTACAAATTCCTTCTCGATGCTTGGTGAAATAATCAGATGTCGATTTTCAAAGCGATCGACCCAGTCACAAAAAATTTCAAAATGGCGGACACTTTTTTAAATTTTGACCACAAATTCCTTCTCTATGCTTGCTGCCATAGTCAAATATAAATTTTCAAAGCAATCAGCCCAGTAACAAAAAAGTTCAAAATGGCGGCCACTTTTTTAAATTTTGACCACAAATTCCTTCTCTATGCTTGCTGCCATAGTCAAATATCGATTTTCAAAGCAATTGGCCCGGTAACAAAATAGTTCAAAATGGCGGCCATTTTTTTAAATTTTGACCACAAATTCCTTCTCTATGCTTGCTGACATAGTCAAATATCGATTTTCAAAGCAATCGGCCCGGTAACAAAAAAGTTCAAAATGGCGGCCACTTTTTTAAATTTTGACCACAAATTCCTTCTCTATGCTTCCTGCCATAGTCAAATATCGATTTTCAAAGCAATCTGCCCAGTAACAAAAAAGTTCAAAATGGCGGCCACTTTTTTAAATTTTGACCACAAATTCCTTCTCTATGCTTGCTGCCATAGTCAAATATCGATTTTCAAAGCAATCGGCCCAGTAACAAAAAAGTTCAAAATGGCGGCCACTTTTTTAAATTTTTGACCACAAATTCCTTCTCTATGCTTGCTGCCATAGTCAAATATCGATTTTCAAAGCAATCGGCCCAGTAACAAAAAAGTTCAAAATGGCGGCCACTTTTTTAAATTTTGACCTCAAATTCCTTCTTTATGCTTGCTGCCATAGTCAAATATCGATTTTCAAAGCAATCGGCCCAGTAACAAAAAAGTTCAAAATGGCGGCCTATTTTTTAAATTTTGACCACAAACTCTTTCTCTATGCTTGCTGCCACTGTAAAATATCGATTTTCAAAGCAATCGGCCCAGTAACAAAAAAGTTCAAAATGGCGGCCACTTTTTTAAATTTTGACCACAAATTCCTTCTCTATGCTTGCTGCCATAGTCAAATATCGATTTTCAAAGTAATCGGCCCCTTAACAAAAAAGTTCAAAATGGCAGCCACTTTTTTTAAATTTTGACCACAAATTCCTTCTCTATGCTTGCTGCTATAGTCAAATATCGATTTTCAAAGCAATCGGCCCAGTAACAAAAAAGTTCAAAATGGCGGCCACTTTTTTAAATTTTGACCACAAATTCCTTCTCTATGCTTGCTGCCATAGTCAAACATCGATTTTCAAAGCAATCGGCCCAGTAACAAAAAAGTTCAAAATGGCGGCCACTTTTTTAAATTTTGACCACAAATTCCTTCTTTATGCTTGCTGCCATAGTCAAATATCGATTTTCAAAGCAATCAGCCCAGTAAAAAAAAAGTTCAAAATGGCGGCCTATTTTTTAAATTTTGACCACAAACTCTTTCTCTACGCTTGCTGCCACTGTAAAATATCGATTTACAAAGCAATCGGCCCAGTAACAAAAAAGTTCAAAATGGCGGCCACTTTTTTAAATTTTGACCACAAATTCCTTCTCTATGCTTGCTGCCATATTCAAATATCGATTTTCAAAGTAATCGGTCCATTAACAAAAAAGTTCAAAATGGCGGCCACTTTTTTTAAATTTTGACCACAAATTCCTTCTCTATGCTTGCTGCTATAGTCAAATATCGATTTTCAAAGCAATCGGCCCAGTAACAAAAAAGTTCAGAATGGCGGCCTATTTTTTAAATTTTGACCACAAATTCCGTCTCTATGCTTGCTGCCATAGTCAAATATCGATTTTCAAAGCAATCGGCCCAGTAACAAAAAAGTTCAAAATGGCGGCCAAAAAATTCAAAATTTTTCCTCCTCAAAATTTGAATCTCGAAAATCCCTTTCTGAATACGAATTCATGATATACCTAATACCAACCTAGGTACCAAATTTCAGATCTCTACGACTTTTAATTTCGCTGGAATCCCTGGAACAACAAAAAAAATTACAATTTTGTATGGAGAAATCCCTTTAATGTACTATTTCTACCCCTTAAACATGGAATTTCTGGAATCCCCGTCTTAGTACGAATTCATGACCTAATATCTACCTAGATACCAAATTTCAGATCTCTACGACTTTTAGTTTTTCTGGAATGCCTGGAACAACGAAAAAAATTACAATTTTGTATGGAGAAATCCCTTTAATGTACTATTTCTTCCCCTTAAACATGTAATTTCTGGAATCCCCGTCTTAGTACGAATTCATGACCTAATATCTTCCTAGGTACCAAATTTGAGATCTCTACGACTTTTAGTTTTTCGGGAATTCCTGGAACAACGAAAAAATTTTACTTTTGTATGGGAAATACCCTTAAATGTATGATTTTTACCCCTTAAACATGGAATTTCTGGAATCCCCGTCTTAGTACGAATTCATGACCTAATATCTACCTAGATACCAAATTTCAGATCTCTACGACTTTTAGTTTTTCTGGAATGCCTGGAACAACGAAAAAATTTCAATTTTGTATGGAGAAATCCCTTGAATGTACTATTTCTACCCCTTAAACATGGAATTTCTGGAATCCCCGTCTTAGTACGAATTAATGACCTAATATCTACCTAGATACCAAATTTCAGATCTCTACGACTTTTAGTTTTTCTGGAATGCCTGGAACAACGAAAAAAATTACAATTTTGTATGGAGAAATCCCTTTAATGTATGATTTTTACCCCTTAAACATGGAATTTCTGGAATCCCCGTCTTAGTACGAATTCATGACCTAATATCTACCTAAGTACCAAATTTCAGATCTCTACGACCTATAGTTTTGGCGGAATCCGTGGAACAACCAAAATACCTCATTCTTTTATATATATAGATAAGATTGTTTAAAAAAAGGAAAAATTTACAACTTAAACATTACAACTTAAATTTACAGCTCACCAGAATGCTTTACGTCGAAAGAAATTGATGGTTTAACAATCTTACCTGAAGTAAAATTTTACCATAATAATTGTACGTTACGTTGAAATAGATTTTAATTCATTTTTATACACTTTGTAGTAGCTATCTAGTTTGGCTAGTCTTTGCAGATAAGATTTTTTTATTGAAAAGATGTGATAGAAAAAGTTTAGCTCTAACAATACGACATCGCCTTACAAACATTATGGTAAAATAATGCGTGCCAAGAAAACGTACTAGCTGTGAGCTCGCATACATAAATGCCCAGTGAAGGAAAGGACATCGTACCATTAACCTTATTTGACCGCATTTTACGGTGAATATATGGGATGGTTTCTGTAATAGAATCTGAGAAGGGGAAATATAGATCTATGGTGATTGGTGATGCTAATGAATAAAACAGTCAAAGTTAGAGGAGGTACGTATTGATTAAAACAAAAAAGTAAAAAAAATCAATTTTAATAAAAGTAGATGAAAAAATGACTAGATACTTGTTATTTTTTCGTAATTATAAAACTGGAAAAAGTTGCAACTCTACTCTAGCATTATAATATCAAAGTTCTGGACGATTCAAATATTATACCTATGATTAATTAATTAACATTAGAGAATCTTGTAATTGGTGCAACATCGTTTTTGTATTTTTTGCGTGCCAGGTATATTTTTATAATTACTTGTATACTTTATTAAGTATAACATTAATTAATGCCATCCTAATAGGATAAAATTAGGCCCAGTAGAAAATTACAGTCACTAAATTACGTCAATATTGAAGTAGATCTAATTTATCTACCAAGAATTTTCTACCAAAAAAATTCCATCATGTGCCACCAGTAGAATTCGATCACTAATCATCTAGAGGCCAAATCAGCGTGCCCTGTAATAATATAAGAGTCCGCCTTATTGCTCAAACAGTCCTGTATCGTGAGAAAATGACCGTCGGCTCTCCAGTGACTCCGCTGTTATGATATATTGCCCTAAACGTGCCATTTAGCGCTTACGCATCCATTCCTAAGTATAGTGGGGCAAATGAGAAAAAAAATGTAAACACAACATTGTACGAATTCAATAATTAGATTAACTTTATAATGAGGGGGTAGTTGGCTCGGGGCGACGGCGCGCCGCTCGGGCCGCCCCGTGGCGCCTCGGGCGGTTCCTTTTGACCCTATTTGTTTTAATTACCGATTGGTCTTTAGGACAGCGGGGATCTTTGTTCAAGGCCGAAAATTAACCCTAATTGGCGGTAGGCTGAGCGAATCGCGTAATCGGAAGGGGCGGTTTTGAGGAAAGTTAATCGCGTAGCACGACGTGGGTTTGAATGTTTGGCGGTATTTTGTTATAGGTAATTAGAAAAATGGTGATCAGAGTCAAGTCATTGGTAGCAAGGAAAAGTAAGAACTTTGATGGAGCTAATGAAATAAAATTACTCAATTTTTGGGAATTTATAAGTTAAGGCACTTCACTAATTTTAATATAGGTAACTACTACATCATTACTATTTATTAATTTGTAATTTCAAAGGTAATTCTAAGTTTTCCTACCTAGGTAATAAACGAAACCACTACTTATAATATTCTTCCACATAAAACCAATGATCCATTGGATTTGTCTACCTGAATCGACGAGGTACTTTCCATTATGACTCACCCATTTTAATATTAACCAATTACGTCCTGGAATTCACATTAAGCAGACTAGCATTAAAATACTTCACTTAAACAGTATATTTAAGTGAAGTATTTTTTATAAGCACCTATGTTAAAAAAAATTATGCTGACGTTCTGAAGGAATCCATTCACGTTTGTCCATAATATGCACAATTTTTTCCCGTTACTCTTCTTTTATTTACTTAAAAGTCAGTTAAAATTTTGGAATTTTTATAACGGATCGTTAAGGTAACTTTAATCAATGATTAATTACAAGATCCCTTACTCTCATAACTATTTGTACAAAATTACGTTGCTTATTTACCAAAACATGGTAAATTAAAATACGTAGTCTATTTTATATTACTTCGTTTCGGTAAATTAATTTGTTAAATATCAAATTGCCCTACCTTAAAAAACTGATAAAAATAACTTCTTTCAAATTTCAAGTAAGAGTACCTAAGTGTCTAAAGTCTGGTTTAAGTGTACAGACAAACATAGGCAAGTCTCAATACTTTATATTGAAGTGAATAAAGTGCCTTGTACCAGTGAGCGATCGATTACCGAATAATCCGGTAAATGCTTGTAATCACTTGGCTTTGCATCGTAATTGCCAGCTATTACGACCCCATTTTACTGCCCTTCAGACGGGAATGCTTGAGAAATATTTCCCTGCGACCAATTGAAAGACTCCACTGAGTGAAAACAAGAGTAAAACGTGTAATGCGCGAGTTTTATTCGTCGAAACAAAAAGGTTTATAAACACTTCGCTTGGGTGTTTGTATGTTTTTAATATTAAAATATTCGATGCTTTAATTTCTCTAAACACCAAATAGGTACCTACCGTTGATTATCGCAGGACAGTTCTAAAATATCTAAAGATTATCTGATAATAAATTCAGCTCTGTAGCTTTAAGCTTTCTTTATGCGTGTGATTACCTCGGAAACTACATAAACCTATTGATCGAAATATCTCGCTACACACGGGGTGATAAAATGGAGGATGAAACCGCCTGTTGTGCTCTCTGTCATACTTGCTGGATTCACGGCAGGGCAGCGAGATATTGCGACTCGTATACTACACGTAATATTTCTTTATTATTGCCCTTAACTTCCTGACCCATTTTACAAACGAGTGCGCTTAGTGTGTAATTGTAGGTACAACCGTAACTACTTATAGACTACTACTTACGCCATAAAATCTGTATGGTTAATGTATGTTAATATGATCTCAGTTAAGACTTGAATAAGCTGATCAGCAATCGTAGCTGAAATAGGTCTGACATACTAGGCTGAGATCGTGACTATGTAGATACTTAGAAAGCCGTTACCTGAACTACTTTTACATTATATTATTACAAAGTAAACTGCAATCAAATTAAAGTTTTGTAAAAACAACGGTTGCGATGTATCTCGAAAGAGGCCCAATAACGTAGTAAGTTCCACTCATCAGTCCATCACAAAAAATCAACTGACCAGAATCCCACGGTTAAAAAAGTCGAAGGTGAGAACCGCGGCATCTAGCCTGAAGCAAACGGTAGATCCTCTGAACTCTGAAGCAGCAACGTACGTGATCGTACAGACTACCCGAAAGGCACGAAACTATACATCAACGATGCCACAGATAAAGAAAATGGGTGTAACAAAACTGATGATACCGTGGATGCGAGAGAGGTTGATAATGAAGAAAAATTTGTGTACGACGCAGCTAATGAAGTGGTATCAATGTGTGCAAGTGGTTTGGTGTAAGACTATAGGTCGCACGCAATCCGAGCATTCGGAGCACGTGGGAAAGACGATGCTGAGGCGGGTCGGGTAGCCCGCGGCAACCTGCCACGGTTGACGATCACCGCGATAAATATATTCGACATTAGTGGGCACAGAGCAACCATAGGCTCCGAATTTATGTGGGACCGTCGTGCTGCAAGACCGAGGTGTAAAATTACGTTCGGACGTTCTCACTTTGCATAGTTTAGTGATTTCTGTGGACGAGGAAACGTTTATTCAAAGAATGATGGAAGACGCGTTTATGTCATGGAAATAATAGTTGCAGATGTATTTTAGGTGTTCGTAAAGCAAACAATTTCTTGCAATAACTAAATATCTTCAAGCCTGCACCAATATTTAGAATCCCTTTATGTAAAAGTAATTTATACTGTATTCATCTCAATAATAATCGTAGTTATGCAACACAATCGTTGTCAGCCTTACTCGTAGTCTAACAGAAAATATAAGTTAATAATTCCACTGATTAAGAAAATAATTTATATTAATCTTCTAAAACACCTAATCACAATCTACTCTGTGGACTTTCCAAAACCTCGGATGAAGACAGCCAGAGGGCGAATTCCCTAAAAAAAGCTCGGGGTCAAATGTCGAACAATTTATTGGCTCCACAGTAAGGTTCAACCGTTTGGCTTTCGGCGTTCTTTGGGAAGATCCGCAAACCTCTAATTAGGAGGATTATGAAAATATTCACACAGGTGCGTGGCACATCCCTAATAAGCAACTTGGCTTGAGGCAAGTCGTGAGCAGTCGCTTAATGTTTTGGGTGTAACTATTGCAGGTTTGGTCAGATTTTTTTGGGGTCGCTAAGGTAATCTAGGATCGCTTCTCATGGACTGTTTATTATTTTATTTTATTGTTCTTTTTCGTTATTCGTTCACTACCAAACTTATGAAACATTGTTTATAATTAGTTAGTAGCTATGTTTTAAATTCACGTCACAAATTCTGAAGTGCCCCCATATTGCGTATCTCACGACAGGTTTGCAACAGACGTTAATCTCGCGATCATTGTTAAACGACAAACGTCACTTGTTATAAGAAAACACATAACAAACATGACGTTTTGACAGCAACGATCACGAGACTTCATGTCTGTCGAAAACATGTGCGAGATACAAAATTCAGGCTTCCGTGTTCCCAGACTATACATGTCTAAGATGACTTGTGAAGAGTGGATTCTAGGTGTGTTCTACAAAGGCACGTTCTATGATAGTTAGTTTAGTCAAACTCTAGCCTGAATAAAATCAATGATAAAAATATGTAATAAGAGGGCCGATTTTGTTATTTTTAATGGATAGTTTCTCTATACCTGTATAAATGGGATAGGAATCGCGGATTATAACATAGATATCTTATAAAATTATAATTAATTTCTGCAACACAGTTCATACTTCTGCAGGATCATCGTTTCCATTTGTTTCTGTATCTTTTCATAAGTTTCAAACAAAGCAATTTTTATTATTCAAATGTGTAAAATTAACTGTATAATCATACGGTACAATAAATATTTTGATCCAATTATTAATCCGACCGCTAGCAATGACTCTACCATTGAAATGCACAGGAATAGTTAAAGATTAAATCGTTTTATCTCTAACTTATGGCACGTGTTTTAGACATTAAAATTTTATCTCTTCAGAAATTACCCTAAACGGTAGTTAAGAGCACCTATGGCTTGCATCTTGGCTATTTATCTATTATAGTAAATTCATGTGTTCTATGTGTTTTTACAAATGTTACGACGTGCTTGTTATTATGAAATCGTGAGGAAGTTAATCTTTTAATTCCTCCGGGAAGAGTGTTTTGGAGACCTCCCTGGAGCAGGATTTGTGTAGTGAAGTATCTTAAATTCGAGTCCTAAGTAAGAAAAATGAAAAAAATATATTTTTATGAATTGGCTTAAACTTCAGGGATGGTCACTACCTGACCAGGTTTATTCCCGTTTGATCTTTTTAGCAGTTCCTTTAATGGAAGATACACGCGTCATGGCTAAGGATATATATGAGAAACAATACAAACGAAAAGATCAATGAAGGCTTAAAATTAGTGAGTCAACTCTCTACGCCCATAGTATCATTTCATCAATAACTTTTTGCCGCATAAAATACAATGAAATCAAAATTTTAGCAACCGTAACCATTAAGGCTCATTCATAAAATAGTGCAAAAACTAAAAAAGGTTGCCTCTTGTTATAATGATAGGTGGTCGAAATGAAACCGGCAAATAAAGGTTGCCATAATTTTTGACATGTCGACCGTAAACACCTTGTATTTTACCAAAGATTTTAAAACACAGAACCGCCACAAAATCAAACTATTATACCCACAGAGCACCTTATTATACCTATCTTATAGAGACTGCTTAAAATTACTGCCTTTCCACTAGGCTTTACGTTGTTTTTGATCAGGGATCATGGCGTTTCTTTACATAATGCTACTTTAATTAGTATACGGATCAACATATTCTGCATTGTCTCGTGTGATGCTGGAAATACTATATATAGTTATATCTTGTCCTATTTCACCAGACATTTTTATATGATAATATGATAATTCAGGTTAATTTTTTGAATTAATACAATATACTTATTTCAGGAAGGGATGGATCCTGGGTATAGATCATGGGAATAATATAAATACAAAAAAATGTAGTTGACTTAAAATAAAATCTGGTTGTCTTTTACGACATATCTTTTTTCATAAATAAAATTGTAGTACTTTTTTTCACACAAATCAAGATAAAACTAAAGAGATCTCAAGAGATCTCAATAGAGGTGCCTCTATTTATTTATTCTATGGCGGCAACTTTTACTCATTTTCCTTACCATCCTACCTCATGCACTCAATTTTGGGATGACGACGTAATGACGGGGTGTTTGATTAGTTTGCGGTTGACCATCAGGGGTGTGGGTTCGAATCGGTGGCGCCAATAAATTGCCTATTGCTTTAACATTAATATTTTATTATACCTACTTAAATTACTTTAATAGATTTTATATTTTCATCCCGTCGAGCCTTAATAATGTATTCAAGTCGTTCAAAATAGAAATACAATAAGTTTAAATTAGAAATACTATATTCTTAAATAAGAAAGTTCAAAATTGAAATACTAAATTCTTAAATGATCTAAAAATACACAAACAAAAAATTAACTAAGTTTAGGAAAGGAAAGGTATGAAAAATTTGCTGTAGTATTAAGAAAAAATAGTAGAAAAGACTTCAATATTTTTCTCTCTGTTTGCAATTATTAGGTAATTATTTAAGTACACAGTTTTCACCTGTATCTACCTTACCAAAGACTTAATAAATGTCACTGGAAACGGATGGATGACGAAAGCAGAAATTCTGTAGTCTGTTACATATGCATGTAGGTGCCGACGTTAAAGCCTTTGTCCAGCTATGTCGTCTGTAATATGACCCATCATAAGAAAAATTTGGAATGACAGTACCTGCCAAGCACAGTATAAACACGTTATTTTCTACTATGATTCATGAAGAAATGTCACAATAATCAGCAAGCATTTTGTCAAAATCAAATGTTTTAAAAATCGTACTTCCTTTTTGCTATTATCTAAAATTAAGCCATAAATCTTGTCATTAAACTGTCGTATACCTTCCATTTCTGTAATTTAAAGTTCCATCAGAAACTTCTTCCCAAAGGAAGACACGTCCCGCGAAACTCTGTCTCGGAAACTGCAAATTTCGGTTCTAAAGTCACAACAAAATTACAATTATCTGTTCCCGTATCATTTTAACCGAATTCAGGGCCGATTATAACCGCATTTGGACCAAATTTAATAACTGGCACAAACCGCAGAGTCCGTTTTTGATCCCTTGTAATAATTATACACCTATTTCGGAACGGTTTTTTGATTTACCTGGTTTTTACTCAGAAGGCTGTTCGATTGAGAGATAGGTGTAACCCGTTCTTATCGTTGAGGTATCTATTTAATTGTTGGTTCTAAAAATTTCTTGGCAATTACAAATTAAAAACACGTGTTCACTATAATTATGCGCACGCAATCTTAAATGCTCTGATCGTGGTCAGAGCAAAAAATTATTCAAAATTCATCTACGGGTGAAACTTAAACTGCGGGACGATAATGATATTTAAGTGTTAATTCTTATATTTTTTATAATTTAAAGTTATATTTCTAATAAATTAAATCGTCGTGTCACAGTGTTTGTCACATAATTACTCCGAAACAGCTTGATCGATTTGTATATTTTTTTTAAATATAGTCGACTAGCGACCCGCCCCGGCTTCGCACGGGTGCAATGCTGATACTAAATTAAATACACTACAGAAAAACTATGAACGTTGTATATAAAAACATAGCGGCCCGCTCCGACTTTGCACGGGCATAAAATATATATGCCTATGTCACTCAATGAAAACATGATTAAAATCGATCCAGTTTTTTTACACGACTGCCCAAAAAAAGGAGTGTAATGTTTTTGATTCATTCATTACTGCCCTTGGCCTGCCATTAAATTTGGAATAAAACAATTCCTCTTTCCCTATACTTACTATGAAGATTTCCTGCTATCTTTGGAATATCTAAATTCATACAATTTTTATTACATTAAGTACACATTTTTACTTATTTACTTTTTACATTTTTACCTAGGTATTTATTTTATTTTTACAACAATTAATATATTACAGGATGTCTTTATACACAACGTTCACAGCTATCTTGTCATTAGACAATACAAACATGTTTTCTCTTGAGGTTACTCTTGAAAGAGCGACATACAGTTGGCCATGTGAAAAACAGTCAACGCTCAAATCTAAGCCTGCAACGTTGAAGGTTTGACCTTGCGATTTATTAATGGTCATTGCAAAAGATGTCTTTACCGGAAACTGTAAACGTTTAAATTGGAAGGGTAAATCCGATGGTATCAGAGGGATTCGGGGAATCAATACATCTTCTCCGGTACCACATCCTGTGAGTATTGTGCACTCTATTATGAAAGTTTTCAGTGATTTTATCAGCAAACGCGTGCCATTGCAAAGTTTAGGTGGATTCAGGTTTCTTTATAAAATAACAGGACAACCAACTTTCAACACCATTTTGTGAGGAGGGAGTCCAGACGGGTTCAAAGAGTTTAGAAACTCTGTAGGAAAATGAATAGCTTCTTCCAAATCGAGAACAGTATCCACCGAGTAGTATATTTTCGTCGGCGCATCAATCTTTGAAAGAATCAAGTTATTTACCTTATCTACTTGTTCATTAGTTGGTGACAGAATCGCTCTTTCTTTAAACCAAGATATTGTCTTGTAACTTATGTCATCAATGTCAGGATAGACTTTGTTGACTAACTCTTGGATCTTGTCTATCAAAACACAAAGGTTTTTTAAGGTTAATCCTTCCCTCACTTTGTGTTAATTCTCCATTGCCAACTTTTAGCAGCATCTCTGGAAATAGCCTGTTCTCACGTGAAGATGACGAAACCCTCATATTAGTTTTAAGCTCTAATTTATTGACATGTGGCCAAAGGTTTGATCTTTTTAGGGAAGCATTTATTTCGTCAGCACGTGTTCCTCGAGTCACAACTGGTAGGATTTGTCGAAAATCTCCTGAAAACAGAATTGTACATCCACCCATAGGTGAATTTTTGTTGCGCAAATCGCGCATTGTCCTATCCAGTGCTTCCACAGACGACTTGTTTGACATGGTCACTGCACTGCCCCGTCCGACCGGTACCGCCCGCCGCAAACGCAAATTTTAAATTTGTAATATCTCCGAAAATATTTGTTTAATTTACATGCTGTAAGGAATCATATTGATCTATATTAATTGCACACTGTATTTAAGGTACTTAATTCGATAAGGATTAATGCCGTATTGCTTAAAATAGCTTCGTAAATAAGCCATTTTTTCACGTAAAAAGTAAACAATAAAAATGGTTAATGTGGGTTATCCCTAAAATATAAACATACCATCGCGGACTTTTTCGTAGACCTTTTTATGGTGTACAATACTGTAGTACATTAATTTGATCTAACTCGTAGGGTTTAGGCAGCGTTTTTGCTAAATTGCTAAATAAGCCCAAAAAATAGGTTAATTTACGACATCACGTTAGAAACCTCTAAAATTAGCAATGTTGCCTTAATATATGATGCATGTATTATACATATAAACCTTCCTCTTGCATCACTCTATATCTATTGGAAAAAACCGCATCAAAATCCGTTGCGTAGTTTTAAAGATTTAAGCGCACATAGGGATATAGGGACAGAAAAGGCGACTTTGTTTTATACTATGTAGTGATAAGTGAGATTAGGACGTACTTACCTACAATATTTTTCATACCCAAATATTAGTTTTTTTGGTCTCAGTTAGTTTGTAACTTAAATTTAAATCTCAAATGAAGTTCCAATACCATGCGCTATGACTTTCACTCTTAGGGAAAAGTCAGAGATAGCTTGATTTAAAAGACACTTTTCATCAATATATTCTTGTGCTTTTAAACTTCGATCCACGATGACTTAGAGTAGACTAGACTTTATGGAAATGGAGGTAAATTTTTCCAAGTAGCACGTTAAGTTTTAAGGTATAATTGGCACTGATTGGAATATAATATGTATGACTTTGAAATAAATGTTTGGTAGATACTAATGTTCCTTTATAATATTTGTAAGTTGTCTGTCAATTATAATATGTTGTCTAGTAAAACTGCCAGACGTGACTGCTCTCACAATTTTTATCCGTATTCAGAATTTATATAGGAACAACATGCTGCCTATAGTGAAGCACTATTAAATAATATTATGTTTACGATGAAAATCCGAGACGTAATTCTAACAATTTTCAAGAATGGACGATTTTTCATCCTTATCATTCTTACTATTTTTTTCAATAATTTTTTATCCTTAATAGCATGAATGGTTTTAACACCTTAAGTACTCAAAAGGGTTTAAGCACATAAGCCTACCGTTATTATAAATCACATATTTTCTACTGTATTTGTGTAAATCTTCTGCGAAAGTCGATTTTAAAATTTGTCTGTAAATTTGTTCATCTCTCTGCAAACTTACAAATGACAATAATAATGTTCCAGTAGTTATAATATAATCTACTTATTTCTTAAATCGGCTCTTTCTAAAATACCAGATTAAGATTTATTCTGTCCTTTTCCATTGAAATTATAAGTATGTGTATCTAATTTTTTTTAATTCATTGTGTCTGTATAGTTTAAAGAGACTTTTACTCAAGTAAGTTTTATTTATTAAAGTAGATAAGCCTAACTGTAAAAGCAAAGACACTAAGTGCGACAGAAACTATTCTGTCTTACGTACTAACTGACTTTGCCTATTGAATTAAACTGTTCTTTATGTAAATTAATTAGTAAAATATTCCCAAAAATTTTATACTCACTGACGGCTTACCAAAAAATACATATAGGTAGGTACCGATTTAGCTTATAGTAGTGCTGAATCCGATAATGCGATTGCATCTTCGGCTGGATCGAACTATCAGATTAGATATTATAGTAGTGTTATTATCTCGCTGCAGACTTGGTCATAAATCATTCGAGTGTTTCGCTTTTGTTGTTCTGCAGTAATGCACAACTCAACAAAGAACAACAAAAGCGAAACACTCGAATGATTTATGACCGAGTCTGCAGCGAGATAATAACACT
The DNA here is from genome assembly GCA_036785405.1 of Coenonympha arcania. Lineage (NCBI taxonomy): Eukaryota > Metazoa > Arthropoda > Insecta > Lepidoptera > Nymphalidae > Coenonympha > Coenonympha arcania. The sequence goes on from CM072072.1 coordinate 10,638,289, forward strand.
ACTATAGTCAAATAGCTATTTGCAGTAATATAATTATAATATATAGGTAATATATATTATAATTCATCACCATCAACGGCGCTACAGCCCTTTGTGGTTCGGGCCTGCTCCAAAAGATTCCTCTATCGGTCTCTGTCCATTGCTTTCATTTCCCAACTTTTTGTTCCTATACAGTTTTTGCATGCTGCTCACTCCATCAACGAGCCATCAACCAACGAAGCTTTGGCCGACCAATATTTCTACGACCGTCTAAGTGTGAGGTCAGTAGTTTTTGACGTGACAACGTCTTATAATTCGATAGAGCCGGTTGCACGCACGAAAAAACATGACTCATCCGGCGTTACCGGCGTTACCTCGCTCGCGTTACCTCGCTCTGAGGCGTTCCATGTAAGGCTTGAAGTGCAAGCGAGAGCGCGGAACGAGCGACAAAGAAAACGTTGTCACGTTCAACTATCGTCAGTAAACCGACTTTACAGACAACCAATTTTGACGTGACAACGTCTTATAATTCGATAGAGCCGGCTGCACGCACAAAAAAACATGACTCATCCGGCGTTACCGGCGTTACCTCGCTCGCGTTACCTCGCTCTGAGGCGTTCCATGTAAGGCTTGAAGTGCAAGCGAGAGTTGTCACGTTCAACTATCGTCAGTAAACCGACTTTACAGACAACCAATTTTTTTGGTGGCCTCTGGTCACTCATGCGCTGTACACGCCCAGCCCACTACAATTTAGCTCTCTTTGTGTGCTGGACAATGTTTACAATAATTGCTAAAAAATAAATCTTGCAAGATAATCTCCGTGAGTAGTTAAAGTTAAATCTATCCGCCTATTAAAGAATTAACACGGTTGTTTTTATTTTTTCCATAAATTTATTTGACCTTGCCCTTTCTCAATCTCTACGTGACGTATCATGTCAGCTGCGCAAGGCTTCGACGCTGTTAGGTACTAATTCTTTTCCTTGTTTCCACTATAACAATCCATTATCACCTTTATTGCGAATTCAATAAAGCACATAGTTCTATGGATAAGAACATCTCTAGGGGAAGTTTCAAACTGCCTGCTTGCCAATCTCTTGAATAAAATCAGAAGATATGAAATTTTGAAGGACAGTCTTTGATCACGGCCTGAAATTTTAGAGGGGATCACTAGTCACAACAGCCTGAAATTTTGGAGAGGGTCACTAGTTACAGCCTGAAATTTTGGCGGACACAATAATAATTATAATATGACTGGTAAGTTTGACAATGTGTTGTTTACTCGACATTTTTTATGGTTTTGTTATTTACTTATGACCCCTGTTCAATGGAGATCTTTGAGCCGCCTGTTAAATATTTTCATAATTTATTCGATTTTTAACCGATATCAAAAAAAGGAGGAGGTTCTCAATTCATCGGAATCTTTTTTTGTATCATTTTGCAGAATCATGTCCCCTTTGACCCTATCCCTTTTGGACTGCTCCTGCCTAGACCCCATCATTGCTTTCCCCAATAAAAATAACAAATGACAAGCAACAGCTAATGTAGCATAATATCATTCAAACATCAAACTCATAATATCAATATTGGGCATTGTAACGTGCCATCGCTTGCGGTGGGTGCGCCCGGCACCTAATTGGGTGAAATGAAACCCATTACACCGTATCGTGATGATTGACAGCTGCCAATCAGCGGTGTTGCGTGTGCAAGCCGCCAGCTGGAAGAAGCGGCAGGATTACGATGGGTGAGAATGAGAAGTATTTTGGATACCTATTTAAGGGGATTTATTGAATTTATTTTTGTCTTTCTCACTCTCACGGAGATCTGGTAGGTGCGACATGCAGCGTCGCGGAAGAATATAGCAGAAAAACGACGTTTTACCTAATTACTCAAAAACTAAGCCAGTTATCAAAAATCTGTTCTAAGCGTTTTAGGATATTATTATTACCGATACATTAAAACAAAAATTACAATTACATCCATTGTAGTTTCCGATAAAATATAGAAAAACTGAGATTTTGGAGCCACTTTTGGGAGAACTTTCTATCGAGAAAATTTTATCCAATCGTGTTTCTGCTTCTAAGCGTACATGACGTATAAATTTGAAAGTAATTGTCTTTATAGTTCTTGCATAAAACTTCATTCAAAATCGCATAGAGACTGCTTCTACACCGTTAAAAAAATAAGACTTTTTCTTTTCAAGTAAAAATCTGGTATAGTTTCAGGGTACCGTGCCTTGGCATAAAAAACAGTCAGATACGAGTCCGAATCGCGCACTGAGGGTTCCGTAGATACTAGAGAAGAGGAAAATTAATTAAACAAAACTATTCTAGTTAGAGCATACTTTGTTTTTTTTTCCTGTAAATAGGTAGGTAGGTAGGTGCTTACATAAATTGATGATCACTGTTTTGTCGTCTGCTCATCACTTATAGTCGCTAAGAAACTGATTAAAGTACATAATATCATCGTAATTATTGATATAAAATATTTAAATATATGGTCTCTTTGAAGTACCTCAATTCATCTGCTCTGATATATAAAATTCTCGTGGCAATTATTGTTAGGTACAAAACTTTTCCGAGACATCTCGACCGATTGTTATGAAATTTTCTGTGTACGTTCGGCAGGTCCGAGAGTACCTACATAGGCCGTAAACTATTTTTTTTTATAAACCCTAAATGGCAAAATGACGTTTGCCGGGTCAGATGTTTTAAATTAAAATTTTACAAAACACCGGGCTTGTAAAAACTTACATAATTTTTCATATATTTTTTAGTTGATCCATCGCTCGGAGCTAACATAAATCGTTCCCAAACATGAGTATCAAGCACAATTATAGCTAAAGGGTAATAAATCTCAAGATAATGCCCCAAAGATTTACTTGTGCTACTTCAGGTGATCGTTACGTCCAGGCGCCTCGGGGGCATGCAATCTTCATTAAGTAATTTTATTGTGCTCATCTATTGTTCTTTTAGATATCTACATTCTATATAACGTAATTTTAAGAGTTCCGTGCCCAAAAGGTAAAAATTGGAGCCCTACTACTGATACTTCGCCATCCGTCTGTCCGTCCGTCTATCACTGGGCTGTATCTTTTGAACCGTTTGATAGTTTGATAGTTACAACACTTAAAATTTTCAAAGATGATGAATTTCCGTAGCATATAAATAGCATAAAATATAGGTAAAGGGGGCTCTCATACAACAAACGTGATTTTTTGCTCGTTTTTGGTCGATGATCCAAAACTCCCAAATCTATAATTGTATAGTTAGTAGTAAGGTATTATTGAAAGTTCTGGCTTCTGCATCATCATCTCACTACGTATATAAGTAAAATGGTACGGAACCATTCGCGCGCGAGTCCGACACGCACTTGGCCGCTTTTATTATTTGGTCTAGCTAAGTATGAACTATATGGTAATCTTACTTGGATTATGTTTTTGTAAGCACAGAACATTACACGTACCTAGCTACTTTTAATCCAAAATATTATACTACGACCTATTAAAAATAATACTGATCCGGTAATACCTACTTTAAGAGAATTATGGGATAGTGTAGAGACAAGTATCAAAGATGATTATAGCTTAGGTATGCTAGGTATCTCCTTTGGATTTTTCTAAAACAAGCATTGTTAAAATATCATGTATGTAATGACAGTTGAGTTCTTCGATTAAACACTAAAAAATCAAGATACCTACTTATTGTATTATTATTTTTAATTATTAACACATGATAGATACTATCTATAGCTTAGGAACCTAATGATTAATAAAATATCGACATTTGAGAATAATTGAATAGAACTGCCTGAATTAGCGTCAATAAATCAATGACTTGCATTCATAAATCAAAGGGAACGTCAGTCAGTCTGCGCCGGCGCATGACGTACGAAATCGCTTGAAATATAGTGGATTAGGGCCCTAGCACAGTTTATACTTCGGTATTGTATTGATTGTGCTTGATGTGCAATGCAGATGCTTATGATACCCTGGTATCTACTATGGTTCTGAACTCAGACCACTCAAGTGATCTGAGGTTCTGAAGGTCGCACAATCTTATTTTTGTTTCATGAATAAAGCAGCAATTCACAACGAGCCAGGGATTTTATCAATGCAAGTGTCAATTTTACAGATGAACAAAATGGGCCATGGCCTTAGATTCAATTTAGAATGTATAAAATTCTAAAGCGGCTCATGTTGGGAATCGAACCCGCAACCTCCTACTAGAATATGAGCCCACGCCGCTGCACCAGCCAGGGTTTATTTATAGCTGAGCCAGCAAACGTTGTTTTACCATAAGGGATATAAAATATACCTTACGACCTACTCTCAGGCCAACCGATCATACTCAGAAATTTTCATAACAATCGGTCAAGCCGTTTCGAGAAGCTTGGTAACAAAAATTGGCACGAGAACTTTATTATAAAAATAATTAGATTTAGCAATCAGATTTAATTAGATTGACCTAAGAAAATCAATGTGCGAAATACTGACAACAGTAGATATAGTACGATTCATGAAAGATGACCACAAATGGCGGGCCTATTTTAGATCTCTTTGGACTTATCTAACTAATATCATGGTCTTTTTTATTTTAACTAATATATATGGTCTTAATTAACTAATATTAAAATATTATTTTGGCTTAAGTCTTTTCTTCATGAGTGTACATGAAGAAAAGACCCGCCATTTGTGGTCATCTTTCGTGAATCTAGGTTAAAATTAAGCATCATGACATCCAGTAGGTAGATACTAAAAATTGAGCATCGAAATATTTAAAATCAATTAAAATTCCGATCACTCGCTAAAAGTCAAGTCTGCTAGGGCCCTAAACCAGCCAAATCCAAACGTAATCCCGTCTGAATTGCTTTTAATTGAGAAGAGTGGAAACAAGATTCAGGCGATTATCAAAATCGATTTCGGGAATCGGAATAGTCATGGGAAAGTGTTTCGGAGTCGTGATTAGCCCTCAATCAGAGGGATTTGTGCAATTTTCATTGACTGCTAAATTGCGAATGAGCCAGACACCATCTGTCAATGTTGCTTAGTTCGTCAATCGCCGACCCTAATCTAAACAATCGCTAATTCCTAATAGATTGCGGAACGTTTTGTAGCTGCGAAAGAGGCTGGCGGAGAATAAAAAAATATACTAACCCCAGTCTAAGATGTTTGCAGTACATTATGAGATAACTCCTAGGTAGTATAATACCTATCTAAATTTCATAAAAAAAACTATGTAATGCTATTGAGCATTTCGAACATATTTTTGAGAAAAAATAAATTTGCTTAGGTCTAAAGAATCCGAATAGGTATCCTACCTACAATCCAAAACATTTTGGAACAAAACGCCTGTGAAATTACGTTTTTATGAATGTACCTACAGCGGGGTCAAAAGTCGATATAGACATTGCTAATAGTTTATGATACTTGTACACCGTTTTAGCCCTTAAGCAATGTTTGCACTTTTAACCTCGACTGTACCTACATTATCGTTATAATAATCATCAACATGATTTTTAATGTTTTAAGTACTATGAAGGAAGGATTTAAAGCTTTGAGGCGAGGTTCATGCTGGAGCCAAGCAGATTAGTGGACCATGTATCTACCATCTACATAGTACATACAAACATTATGTAGGTACGTAGATTGTAGCTAAATTTATTAGTTCCAGGGGGCAAACAGATAATATACCTAGAACAATTAACAACAGCTCAAAACAGATAACTACGAGTAAGTTGGTATCCTTTTAATAGCCTTTGTTTCTTGCCCGTCTAAATTTATTTTGGCTTTCGGAATAGTAAATGCATTATTGTAATACAATAATTAATATTAACAACGCTTTTAAATTATTCAGATTGAAAATAAAATTTTGCCCAGAAAATAAGCAAAACGCAGCAGTGCGTAACGATTTAATGAGACTCCTAGCGACATCGCGTTGACACAAGTGACATTTTTCAAGTTCAGTGGACCGTAACTAGATGGCACTACGCGACTGTAAATGGGATGGGATGTAAATAATTTTAAGCACAGTATAAAAATTAATGCAATGTTTTTTATTTATTTTGTTTATGATTTACCTACACATATAATAATCGTGCTTATGCCTTACAGTACAATACTTAGAATTCCTAAGCATATTAAAAACAGGGGATTAATTGAAGAAATAATTGGCTATTATTAATTATTTAATATTTAGATAGGTGCACTAATTCCTTATTATCTAGGTTAGTGTTGCCCAAAATCAGTCTTGGTCTTGCAGTCTTGGTCTTGTTCTTGCATTTTTGCAAGACCAAGACCAAGACCAAGACTGCCTAATTTTAGCAAGACCAAGAACAAGACTGGCAGTGCAAGATTTGAGCAAGAACAAGACTTAGCCTGCGAGACTCTTGCGTCTTGCAGTTAACGTGAAATCGCCCCATTTGCCCGCGAAGTTCAAATTTTATTTTGTTTTTCGCAATTATTTAACTAATCCAACTAAGTAGACTAATAGAATTCATTTTGCGAAAATAAGAGTAGGTATCAACTTCACAGTAAAAATGTTTACTTGAAAGTGTCCAGTTTAGGAATGTAGTTAGCCACCACAGAGCAAGGAATGAATTTTATATTTTAGCCACGGTAGATAGCTCATTAGGTTAGAGCACGGATCGCAAAGGTCGTGGGTTCAAACCCCACCGGTGTCAATCGATTTTTTGAATTTGTCAACATTAAATTAATTTGGCTCTTTACTATAGGTAGGTATATTTAGACGACCTCCCTGACGCAGTGGCGCGCGCTCGGATTAGAAAGGGAGGTCGCGGGTTCGATTCCCGCCACAGGCCACTTTAGAATTATACCTGTAATTTCTAATTTGGCTCAGGTCTGGTCTGGTGGAAGGCTTTGGTCGTGGCTAGTTACTACCCTACCAGCAAAGACGCACCGCCAAGTGAACTAGCGTTCCGGCGCGATACTGTGTAGAATCCGGTAGGGCTTGCTTACCCCGTCCAAGTTAGTACGATAACATCTTCGGCTGCATCGTCACTTACCATCAGGTGAGATCGCAGTCAAGTACTAACTTGTAGTGAGTAAAAAAAACTATGTTAATTGAAACCCACTCAAAATGTTACATTGTTCTCACATCTTACCGTTTGATAAATAGCAATAGGCTAATAGGTAATTGCGAGACTTGCGAGACTCTTGCTGCAAGACCAAGACCAAGACCAAGACTGGGAGTGCAAGATCAAGACCAAGACCAAGACCAGATGTACTGGCGCAAGACCAAGACCAAGACTGGCTGAGTCTCGTCTTGTTCTTGCATTTGGGCAACACTAATCTAGGTAGGTACAATGTAGAGTAGGTAATGATCAAAATCTATTAATTACATTAAAATGTGTAGATTTATTGGAATAGTGTTAATAAACCCACATGTGGATTAATTTATACTTACCTACCTGCCTTTAAAAATAATAGATACCTACTTAAACATAGTTATTTCTTAATGTTAGTTGCATTTCGCTTATACGCCTAACGTATAATTAATTTTGTAGGTTAGGTATAACATTCCCCGCATACTTAATTATAGTTGTAATGCATGACTATTCTTTTACCTTACACATTAATACCTACCTATAGTAAATCAGAAAATTTGCGTAGGTAGGTACTTGGATGTTTTTATTCAATCACAGCATAGTGATAAAACCAAAATTTGATATGCCCAGTACAAAAAAACCCAATTTGATAATTTGAAAGTAAGTTGTGTTTTAATCCTGGGTATGAACTATAATATCTTTCTACTTTTTACACGGGGGCAGTTTTAATATCTAGAATAATGTTAAACGCACATTTACTTTAGTTATTGCCACATTTTATGCTATAGAATAATTAATTAGTATAAAATTATGTAGGTACCTTATTATCTATTTATTCAAATAATAATTTATGTTACTTTTAAAAAGGAGTTTAATCGTTTAATTTAAATGCACTTCTTTCTTCAATAGGTACTTACAAGTTAAATATTTGAGTGTAAAATGGGTATATTCTAGTGTTGCCCAAAATCAGTCTTGGTCTTGCAGTCTTGGTCTTGTTCTTGCATTTTTGCAAGACCAAGACCAAGACCAAGACTGCCTAATTTTAGCAAGACCAAGAACAAGACTGGCAGTGCAAGATTTGAGCAAGAACAAGACTTAGCCTGCGAGACTCTTGCGTCTTGCAGTTAACGTGAAATCGCCCCATTTGCCCGCGAAGTTCAAATTTTATTTTGTTTTTCGCAATTATTTAACTAATCCAACTAAGTAGACTAATAGAATTCATTTTGCGAAAATAAGAGTAGGTATCAACTTCACAGTAAAAATGTTTACTTGAAAGTGTCCAGTTTAGGAATGTAGTTAGCCACCACAGAGCAAGGAATGAATTTTATATTTTAGCCACGGTAGATAGCTCATTAGGTTAGAGCACGGATCGCAAAGGTCGTGGGTTCAAACCCCACCGGTGTCAATCGATTTTTTGAATTTGTCAACATTAAATTAATTTGGCTCTTTACTATAGGTAGGTATATTTAGACGACCTCCCTGACGCAGTGGCGCGCGCTCGGATTAGAAAGGGAGGTCGCGGGTTCGATTCCCGCCACAGGCCACTTTAGAATTATACCTGTAATTTCTAATTTGGCTCAGGTCTGGTCTGGTGGAAGGCTTTGGTCGTGGCTAGTTACTACCCTACCAGCAAAGACGCACCGCCAAGTGAACTAGCGTTCCGGCGCGATACTGTGTAGAATCCGGTAGGGCTTGCTTACCCCGTCCAAGTTAGTACGATAACATCTTCGGCTGCATCGTCACTTACCATCAGGTGAGATCGCAGTCAAGTACTAACTTGTAGTGAGTAAAAAAAACTATGTTAATTGAAACCCACTCAAAATGTTACATTGTTCTCACATCTTACCGTTTGATAAATAGCAATAGGCTAATAGGTAATTGCGAGACTTGCGAGACTCTTGCTGCAAGACCAAGACCAAGACCAAGACTGGGAGTGCAAGATCAAGACCAAGACCAAGACCAGATGTACTGGCGCAAGACCAAGACCAAGACTGGCTGAGTCTCGTCTTGTTCTTGCATTTGGGCAACACTAGTATATTCTAAGGCTGGAAATGTTTGCTTGCCTTGCAATATTAAATTTGAATGCAATTCATATTATTTATGTATCTACCTAGTTATTTTTAAATTATTATTTTTACTGTAATCAAACTATTGTTTCAAATTAAAAATTCATAATAATGAAAATAAGATGGCGAAAACTTCGAAGCCAATGGAGGAAATAAAACAACATTTTCATTTGTGGATAAATTTTGTTTTCTTTATATGTTTTCTTCACCAATAGCCTCAAATACTTATACCTACTACATTTAAACTTAAATAAGATATTTAGATAAAAGGAACTATATTTACAATTTACATTTTATACACTTAATTATTCTGCTACATAAGTATTATTTATTACAGCTACCTCATAAAATTAAAAAAGGTACATCAAATTAATTTAAACAAGATTTGAGATATCATAGCCACTAATTTTGGATTGAACTAATCCATTATAAGGTAATACTTTTTGGTAACTTTAGTTAACCACTAATCTATATTTATTTGAGAAACTATCACAATAAATAAATATCTAGAAACATAACAATAATTTTTATAAAACAATTTCAGTCTTTAGCTTTGAAGATCTAGTCTATTTCTTCAAATTAATAAAAGCATTAAAAATACTGAACTATAGAGAATGAGTTATGAATTAATTATTAAGGTTTGCAATAACCTTTTGTTTTAACAACAATGTTTGAAGTGAATGAAATTTGAGATATATCTTTGGTTGAATTTACTGAAAAGGTAGGTACCAAATTTACACGCTAAAAATATGATGAATTAATTAATCGTAAACCACGTCGAACATCGAAATTGATCTGGAGAGATTTATCTAGAAACGTGTTTCATAACTTAGTTGTAAACTCGCATCTTACTCAAACTTGTCCTACAAAGCGGGTCAACTTGTTTTGATCTAAACCCATAGGTACCATAGGTACTATAACTAACTCTGTACATACATATTATGTTCAGCGTTTCATAATATCTTCTATTGAAAATCCGAGTGGCCTCTTCGGAACTTCAACTGGCGATTCTTGATGTTTGTGTTCTTGATGGTTATGTTGATAATTTTGAGTGGGCGGTGGAGAGGGCTTATGTGATAAATCTAGCAGCGGACTCTCTGCGGCTTGACTTGTGGACGACACTTCTTGACAACCTTCTAGATGTTCCAAGTGATGTTTATTAGCTTCACTGTGAGTCAGTAAGTGAGTCTTCAAGTTGGATCTTTGGTTGAAACTCTTGTTGCAAACTGGGCACTTATGCGGAGATTCTTCCATATGCAAGATTTTGTGCACCGCTAGAGTCCGCGACTGGCAGAAACCTTTCCCACACTCGGTGCACTTAAATGGTTTCTCCTTCGAGTGGATATATCTGTAAAACAAAAATTCAAGATTAAATAATGTCCAACTTTCACTAAAGGTGAGAAAATCGAGACAAGGCGGGTAAACATTGAAATGAGACTTTATGCTTCAATGTGTCGATGAATACGCGTTTCGAATGGGAAATGAGGTAATCCCATATTAGACGCATTAGCCGCTGGGTATAATTTGGGGAAAAAATTGTCTCGTAAAGGTAAAGAAATATAACGTGTAATTTGTTCGACTGCAGAGCAAGACAGATAATATGGTGATCGTAAAGAAACTTGAACCGGTTGTGGGAAGAGCGCGTGCGGCCGCACCGCGACCTCACAAAAAGGTTTACACTTTTGATTTTGTTTTCTTTTTCTGTTATCGCCAACAATACCTCGGTGAAACAAGTCTTAAATCACGTTGTTGGTATTAGAAGGGAAGTATTAAATTAAATCTGAAGTTCTCGTGATAGTAATTGATTGGTAACATTGGTTAAAAGATTTATGTAAAGCGTGCCACGGTTCTTATCAGTTTCGACGCGTTCATTATCTCGGTACTTTACCTACCTTTTTTAAAATGCTAATCAATATCAATAAACAAAAAAGATAAACACTTACCTATGGTCTCTAAGATGGTCTTGTCTTCTGAAAGCCTTTCCGCAGATATCGCACGAGTATGGTCTTTCGTCGGTGTGAGTCCTTTCATGGATGAGCAGGTTGTAAGACTTCGTGAATTGTCGGTTGCAGTATTTGCAGATGAACTGTTTCTTGGGTCTCGCTCCGGGGACGCCCGGTGCTCTCATCGGGGGAGGGTTTCTCCCTGGCATTCTTTGCGCCATCGCTGGGTATCTCAATGAGTGGTGGTACAGCGCGGCGTTCCTGATCCATTGATTGACCAACATTGCGTGGTAGGGGGCCGACGGGGGGAGGCTTGCGACTTGCGGTTGAACGTACGGCACTCCTTGGTAGGTGTAGTTGGGGACCTGCTTGTCGTAAGGGTATGAGTTCTGCATGGCTCTGGCTGGCACAGGGTACTGCGGGGACCAGGCGGGTTGCAGGCGCGACACTACGATTGCTGGCGGCGTATCGTCGGTTGGTGTGTGAGGCGGCGTCGGAAGCGGTGGCGACGGTCGCTCTAACTTCACTAACGCTTCGATAGGGAAGTCTGGTGGATAACCTGTAGATACAATGAAAACCTAATTTAAACTATGAACTAATTCATTACAAGAGTACCTACCTATAACTAAAGAAAATTGCTATAGGTAAATAAAGAACATGAAAATGAATACTGAATATTTATCATTAGGTAAGGAATGATATTGAAAAAAGGCTTCAACATCAGTAGATAAAATTGCCTAATTCTGTGCTAAAATGTGACTATTAATAACTGAATAAACAAAACTTTTGTGAATAAACTACTTAGAAATCAATGAAATAAAACAATAAAACGCAAAACTCACTATGAGTTTCTTCGATGTGTTCGTCCTCCTCTTCCTCTATGTTGATATCGTCGGAACTGTCAACGTCAACACTGTACGGCTTATCTTCCATTTCCAAAACAGTACAATCCATTGAAACACTGGCACAGACACTGGTCACTGTCACAGCTGAACCGGTTTACCGAGTGACTGACAACCGGCTAGCGAGAGCTCGCAGGGGAATATGGGCCTGTGTGCGTTCGTTATCGAGGCCGGCGCGCGTGGCCGCGGGAGGGGATACATCAAAGGGACCGCGTCCGCCGGCGCCTGTGTCGGCTCCCGAAGCAGCTCCGCGCCTCCCACGAGGCGGGGCCTAGCCGGCTCTGCCTTCGGAATCGATCGGTTATCATCGCGAATCGCGCCAGCGTTCACGCAACTTCCTACGACAGAGTTCCACTGCGGAAAATTTACGCAACGCTCTAGAACCTTGATGCGTTAAAGCTGGTAGATCTTAGGTCGTTTTCAATGTGAAGTCTGCAATGCAAATTTTTGGTGACACCGCTTCCCTAGTTAAAGCTATTAGGTGAGCGAATTGCCTTCGTAATTGCGTTTCGTAGGCAAGTCATACGCCTTTGTTCGGACTCTCTTTGCTATTTATGTTACATGCAAAAAGCTATTGCAGATTTTTAAATCTATTTATGGCCTTTAAAAGAGAATCTCGTAGCTGCAAGACTGGTTATTTTGTCTACAATATTTTCAAAACGCCCCAATGTGTTTTTTCTACTAAGGATCTTTTTGCTTCCTCAAATTCTTAGGTATTATGATCCGATATAATTAAAATTTCAACCTTAGTATAAGAAGGTAAATATCTACCTACTACATTTATCTACCTATCTAGCTATAGTACCAGTAATAGGTAAAATCTTCTTGAAGAAGAAAATCAAAAACAATCAAGTAGGTATAGGTAATCTGAATAAACGTTTAGCAATTTCGTTAAATTATTAGTAAGAAGGAGAGTTATAATATCCACTGGATTTTAGGCAAATAATTACCTATACTTACCTACTTATTTAGTTTTGATCGCAACTTTGCGTCAATTTAATTTTTTATTGTGTGAACCATTTCTTGAGACAAAATTGCACATTATCACGTGACAGTATCTAAGTAGGTATCCCGATATATATAGAATCTTCAATAGCTATAGTGTTCGTAGAATAGAATAGAATAGAAAATTCTTTATTTTATATAGGGCTAGCATACAGAGGCTATTATATGACAACTGACAAGTCATTTCATTTTACACGATGACAGCCATTTCACGACTTAAAAGTTAAAACCAAGTTTACGAGGGTTCACAAACGCACCCTGCCGCTGAGAAGAAGCGCACAACAAACTCCGGGTATTTTTTTTGTGTTATCAATATCATAGTACCTACTTAGGTACTAACCTAGTTTTTAAACTGCAGGTCACTAAAAATCGCTTAAATAGCCGTTTACGCCGTTAAATCTAAACAGCGTTCATAATATTATTATACCCGAACTGCTAACATTTTTCAAAAAAATGACAGCAAAGAAGTTCCAAAAGAGGTCATGAGTCGCATATGGCTCACAAGTCACAGTCCACGTCCATGACGTGAAATTTTGGTGTTTAGTGAGCATTTCAGTACCTCAACCTATCTACTGAGATCTTATATGTGGGAGTTCATGACTGAAACTTCTTCCACGTTTCTGATACGAACCGCTAAGGTGTGGAACACCCTTCCAGCTTCCGTGTTCCCAGCCAAGTACCTACTTACAATCTGAGTGCCTTCAAGGAACAGTGAATAGGCATTTTCTAGGCAAGCGCGCTCCATCCTAGACCTCATCATTTCTGTCCATCAGACATGATTGTAGTCAAGCGCAAGCCAATTGATAGGCTTGCGCTATAGGAAAAAAAGAAATGATTCTTGAAGAACAAAGGAACACACTTATTCCGGCCGTACACCATCCTTTTGGACGATAACAAGGATGATGCATGACGGGCATTAGGTGATCACTGCTTAGTCGTATCAAGGTACCTACCTAAAATAATTCGTTATTAACTCAGCGAGGATTGTAGGCAAGTAATAGTAAACCAGAGTAGGTCCAAAGATCTAAAAGTGTTGATACCGGGCGGCCCACGCATTCATACTACTCTTGGACCACCAAGGTGCAGTGATATCGGTGTCGGTAGGTTACATTAAGCTGAAGAAGGTAAACAAACACGCTTCTATCAAAGCTCTTACAGTTCAAAAATCTCTATGTCACCTCATTACAACCGTGAAATCTTTAAGAAACTCGAGCGCCGACAATCTTTCGACACTCTATTAAAAATTCAATGCCGTAACAATCGTTCCTTAACCATCTTAACGAGCTGAGTACCTACTGACTTCTAGACTCAACAAGGTGTCTAGTGTAAAAGCAGCCGGCTCCGGTCACGTATCTGTAACGTTGTAACGATCAATGTTTAATCATACCGATTTGGCTTTTAACTGGTACGGTATAAAGAGGAAAATGGTATGGAAAAGTTCGTGTTCAGGTGATTTTCGTCCGCGTCGGTGTATATTTGCGTCGGTGTCTTTGATCGGCGCACAAAGAGCACGCCGCGCGTGGCGTATGGCCTGTGGTATGGCTCACCTGACCGATGTTTGCGCGTACGCATTCATATTAGTGACATACGGCTATGTCCACTCGGGTGACGGCTCTGGGGTAGGTAGAGACAGGTATTAGCGATACGTATGGCGCTTTTGTTTCATATGCTTTATTTTGGAAATAAGCACAACTTTGTTGCTTTAAATAAAATGCCTATACCTACTGACTTAATACTTAATCGTAAAATACTAAAATGATACCTAAGACATTCTGTAGCAGAAATCCTCTCAGAATGAGTGCGGTTGACTACTTAGTAGGTAGGTACCTATCTCTAACTAACGCTGGCAAATTGAACTATCCTCACGTAGATATCCTGAATTCCTGACAATACGGTTTTCTTTATTTAGTCAACTAAATAAAACATAGCTAGGTAGGTACCTAGGTACAATAGGCGCTGAGTTGAGCTTGAGAACCTCCTTATTTTAATTTTCTAAATCGATCAAAGTAAAACCTTAAGAAAGTAGTAGGTACTAGATACCTTACCTGGGTAGCTGTTTGCCATGACTTCAACTGAAATGGTACCTACTTAGTAGATACAAGGTAGGTAGTAGGTACATAAATTACACGCTCACTTATTTAATATCTATATAGGTACTTACCTACACAAATATCTAGGTGCACCACCTATACCTAAGTAGGTTTTTTATTATATTATCTCAGGAATCAGGATCCATCTAATAAGTAGTTTGGGTATACTTATAAAATATGCTCAATTAATACTTACTCCCAAATTGGAAGTTGCAGTCCCCGAATTATAAGTTCGTATAGGTATACTATTGACCTATTTCTACTTACATGAGTTACAATAAAACTAAGCATGATGTAACATAACTTATATGTTACATCAGCCGTAACTTGGAATATCTTAATCACTTTTAATCAAAATATTAGCTTAATCCTATCATTTTAATTCGATAGGCAGGTAAGTAAAACACCAATTAATGAATAATTAATTCAAACAACTCCAATTATTATTTGCCTTGTTCGGGATTAATAGTGATTAAAAGGGTATTAATTACTTATTAATTGCACATTGCAATGTATCATTTATCATAGTTTAATCATTAGTTAAGCTGAAATACAAATACATAGGAGTTAGGTACTAAGACTAGTTAGGTACCTAGTAAGTAGACACTGGAAAAGTTTAGTCAAGAGTTCAAGAAAAGGTAGAAACATAAAGAAGAATTTACCATGAAGGTCTAAGTATATTATAAAGAGCACTTATATACCTAGTTCTCAAGTGTGAATGTTTGTAAGCTATCCCGGGAAAATACACGAGTAGGTACCTAACGGGCGGACCATCAGCAAAACCTAAATAGGGGTGCCATAGGCCCATACTAGCGCCATAGTCAATTAGTAAATAGGTAGATGATCTTTAATCAGGTACCTACTTAATACTTACTTATATTAAAAAAAAGTATACGTAGGTACCGGATACGTGTGTTTACTTAGTATAATAACGAATGTAGGAAACAGAGCAGACAACATCGAGACGCCAACATTTGAGGAAAAAAAACGGCCAAGTGCGAGTCGGACTCGCATATCCGGGGGTTCCATAAAGAAGAAAAACGTTAAAAGGATCACTGTTGTTCATGAATTTACGAGTATAGACTTTTGTTGGCGAACCGCAAACCTAACTTTGTTTTTGGCGCTTTATTGTTATTATCAAAAAAGAATACTAGTTAGAGAGTTGATTTTATTTTTCCCCTAAAATTACGTTATTCATACCTACGTTTATACTTATTGACCATAATTATTTCAGATTTTTTTAACAATAAACTTCGAAGAAAAGGAACGATATTTTTTTTACAGTTTGCCCAATAAATCAAAAACTATCGAGTATAAAAATAAATAAAAATCTGTGTTAGAATATACAAGTAACGTCCTTTCTTATGACACCCCACTTAAAATTGTTACTTAATTTTGAAATTTCAACGCCCCGGTTTTCCCCCCTTTTAAATAGAAATAAAAACTATTTTCAAATATTTATGATTGCAATGACGTTGGGTCACTATTACCTAAAACTATTCCAAATTTCAAGTCGATTACGATAGCTTTAATGGTAACTGAAGTTATCGAGTGTAACTGTGGTGATAGACATACGGACGGACGGACGGACGGACGGAGAAAGTCTCACAATAAGGGTTCCATTTTTACCATCTTGGTATGGAACCCTAAAAACTACTTCAGTGCAAGTCAGACTCGCGCACAGAGGGTTCCATAATCCATACTACAAAATAAGTAAAAGAAGAAAATTATTTAAGAATCAAAATCACGACATTTTTAAAAAATATTCAAAAAACGTTTCAAGATTGGAGGTACTTAGGTACACTGAGAATTTTCATATTATGAATTATGATTTTGAATTTTTATAGATAACTCGTACAAATATAATTTTTATGTTTTTTTTTTCATTCCAATGATGTTGGGCAGATAATACTTAATACTTAACTTATTCGAACAATTTTAAATTTCATGTCGATACGTATTAGGTACTTACTACTTACCTTTGACAGTTACTGATATAATCAAGAGTGACGGATGGACGGACGCGTGAAGTCGCGGTAGGTGGACTTACAGGGGTGCAAATTTTAACAATTTGTACGGAGCCCAAAAAACGTTAATAAACCAGGCAAGTTCATCTCACACAGGAAAGCTATCGTACCTAAGTCTTGCAGCAAAGTTCTTTTGAAACGCCGACGTATAAAAACAATGGACAATGAACCGACGGAGGTTGTAAACATACCAAATAATTGTTTACAATAGAAATAATGGCATTAAGGCGCCTTACTTGCCACCGTACCTTTAGAGATGCCGACTTCACCTTATCAAGGAGTCAACATTAAACAATGGAAATATTCAGCTTCAAATTCGGACCTTCTTAAAACCCATTGAAAACATAGGTAGGTACGTATACTAGGCAGAAGCCTAACCTTATAAACACTCTGACCTTTCTAAGAACAAATCAATGAAATGCTTGGTTAAATAATAGGAATAATATCTATGTAGCCTCAAATTCCGACCTTCTTAAAGCCCACCCACTGATAACATAGGAAGGCATACTAGGCAGAAGTCTAACCTTATCTATGTAATAGCTCTATATTCGGATCTTCTCAAAACCCAGTGAAAACGTGGTTAGGTTACATAGAAGGCTAAAGACTAACCTTACACAAATACTCTGACCTTTCTTGGAAAAAATCCATGAAATACTTACTATTTATAAGATAATACGAATATGTAGGTATATAGCTTCCAAAGAGAATGACCAAAGGTGGTATCAAGTTTTCTCATGAACCAGAACCAAAATATCCTAGGAAAATAAAATAGTGTATTTTAAGAACCATTGGGACTATAGGAATTTCTTTTTCACCTGCTTTCCGAACCTGGCGTTAGAGTTTTGACTTTCATAAATCCCAATTAATAGGCTCTATTAATTGGGCCTCTGTGAAAATAAAGATTATTCAATTCATTTCATTTCATATCCGGAGCTTAATTTTGCATACAAAATTACTTTATTTTTGATGCAAATTTCGTACTGATTTTACTAAGAAGTATCTATACCACTTGTTTGTTTGTCTATAACTTTAGAACCCGGATGTTACAATAAGTAATAATGTGGAGACCGTAGTCTTAAAAAAATAAAATTTTGGGTTTGATTCAGTTTGATACGGGATTCCATACATTTATGTTCATTACCCTTTGGACCATTTCTAAAGCCATATAGGATTTCATAGGTGCATAAAACGCAGAAGCCTGAACATGGGCCTTTTAAACGATCTGAGTTCTGACCTTTATTAGAACAAATCTGTGAAATGCTAGGTTTTGTTTAGATTAATAAAGTACGATTGATTTATAAAGAAGATTGAGAAAGGAGCAAAAATAGCTTCTCCCTATTTCTGTTTCTCTACTTTTATTATTTCTTGTTTAAGACACAATATGAGTAATAATTGATGATCGTAGCTACAATCCTGCTCAGCAATAGGGATATTTTATTATAACTTAATAATTAAATTATTTTTGTGTTTAAAAATATTTTTATTTAATGTAGAGGATCACAGATATACTTTCTTGAATTGTGTCTAACCTCCTACTACTCGTATTTACCACAGAACTTTTTTAAAAAAAGCAGCAAGCAAGCAGTTTAAAAATATATTTCATTAAAATTAACTGTCTGAAGTACCTTCCCAGATATACATAACATTATATCAAACAGCACAAGTATTATGTCAAGTGCCCAAGTAGGTAGGTGTCTATCACATCGGCCGTTAAAAGTTAAAACCGCCAATTCGTACCTAATTCCACGTAACTTTGATAACACTACAAATCGATTATCGTGACACATCCTCCATTATTGTTAAAACGGAACAATTCACAGGTAGTCGTAGATAATATAGCAAAGTATTTGATAACGCTTCAAAGGGGCCGCCGCCGATAAGGACAGATCTGAAACGCCGACAACAGGCACAGTAGCCGATAGAGGAGTCGCATGTTTATAGCGAGCGCTTTGATCTAGCCGCCGCCGTCACTCTATATGAGCTATGCGAAATCAGAAATCGATACTTTATAACACCTTTACATTATAGCGCGCTAGCTATAGGACGCGACATCGTTTGCGTAGGTAAATTCGGATTGAAATTTTAAAGTTCCCGCAATGGATGATGATTAATGATTAAGTAGTTGCTAGATTTAGGTATCCATAATAGACATGTACCCCGGACAGGGCGGACGGTGCCAATTTATTGGCGCGTCGCCAGTTTTTTCGTGCCAAAAATGCTTATTTTGCAACCAACAATAAGCCCATGCTGTAGTTCTCTTAGCAGACACCTATAGAATTTTGACAGATGGCTTGTTACTATGCGGTTTGCTTGTACGAAAAAGGTTTACGTAAATGATTCGGATGCCCGTATCCTGAGGTTTCTTATCGAGGTTGACAGAACATTTCAGTTATATTACAGTCCGCTTATTTCTGAGAATTTGTTGATAGAAACACATCAAACAAACACACTTTCGCATTTTCAATATGGCAATAACATTAATGGAATGTAATTTTATCTATACAGCTATTTGCGCCGACAAAATGTCTACCAATTCCAAGTATAACGTGTTTGACCTCATTCGGGTTGGAAAAGTATTGAAATACTTAGGTATAGGTAGAATAGAGAAGTAATTAGTTAGGTACTATAAATACTCATACATGTGAGATGAAAGTTCTACTAAGTCCATCAAGTTAGTTGCAACCTATTTAGGGTTTGTTTCTTGCAAGAAAGGGAAATTACACTAGAGACCGAGTTCTTAAAGTGTGGTCTAACAGCCACTTATGGAATGAAATTAGAAAATGTATGGAAATGACATAATATATCATTCTTACAACTGTCATTGACATAATTAAGTAGGTATATTCCGGCCGCTCAAAGAATGCGTTTCTGACACATTTCAATTCGTCATACAAAACAAAAAAAACAGTTGGCATAACCTTGAAACAGCGTCGTTCGACGTGGTTTGACTTTTAAAAGCTATAGTTTTTATATTTGTTAATTAAGTAATTGTAATAATTTTAGCCAAAAATAAATACATTTATTGTAAGTTAGTATAATTATTCGAATTTTAATGTTATCATTCGTTAATAACGTAAATAAAAGATATTTAAAAAATTTCTGTAAATTGTACGGCAGTTATTTGACACTCAGTTTGGCACAAAATTATAACATTAATTGATTATTGATATAATTATGTTGTTTTAATGCTCATCAATTGTTAAAACGGTAAACAACCAGCAATAATATTTTTATCGTAACTGCAACGCCATTACAAAGTTACGTCGTCAGTTCAAAAGCGATGTGTCAGGAACGCATTCTCTGAACGGCCGGATAATAGGTATTTACATTTATAATGTCATTCCATAAGCGAAGCAAGCAAGCTTAGAAATGGAATAGCTATGACATAATATCACAAATCTGCACAATTTTACGCCGCTTTAAGGGGATTTATTGAATTTATTTCTGTCTTTCTCACTCTCACGGATACGTTGGTAGGTGCGACATGCAGCGTCGCGGAAGAATATAACAGAAAAACGACCTTTTACCTAATTTTTTAAAAACTAAGCCAGCTATCAAAAATCTGTTTCTAGGCGATTTTGGATATTATTATTACCGACACATTAAAACAAAAATAAAGTTTCCGATAAAAACTAGAAAAACTTTTGGAGCAAGTTTTGGGAGAACTTTCTATCGAGAAAATTTTATCCAATCGTGTTTCTGCTTCTAAGCGATTTTAGATTTAAGACCCAAAATAGGTACATGACGTTTAAATTTGAAAGTAATTTTCTTTATAGTTTTAAAATAAAACTTCATTCAAAAACGCTTAAATACGGCTTCTACACCGTTAATTGGTCTTGTACGGGGCTACGTACTATTTCTGAACCTTGGAATTCAAACATTTTTCCAACAATGGCTAAAAAAAAACATGTAGAATATTCCTATTCATATATCAACTAGTATTAAACATCACTTATAATATTCTAACTTTTTAGTAATCAAGTAAAAATTTTATAGTTTTTACTCTAGCTACTAATTGATTATCAACTTGGATAAAGGTCGATTTTTGTTTCGAGGACTCATGACATAAAAGCGTGATTTTCATAGTTATGAGTAAATAGATTTTTGACCTGTTTCATATAACTGTTTTCATATCTGTTGCACGGAAAATATCCATTAGTATACTTTCAGTACTAACGTATATAGGATAATCTTGTAAAGACACCAATAAAACCAACACGCCTGTCAGTTTTATTGTGACAGTCATTATCAAAGCAACCATAATATTTCAACAGCATTATAATTTGCTCTACTGCATGAGAGTACGCGATTTTTTTATTCAATTCGAATGCACCGTACTGCGTGTGCGAAGTATGCGTGTGTGAAGTATTTATAATTTTTTATTTACCATCGTGTTCGAGAACCATTCTTCCCACTGATTCGCTTCTTTGCTGACTGGTTTTGTAAAAGCTACAGGATCAATTAGGTAGGTATACTAAACACAAGTTTAGTACCTAATTTTATTAAGTTAAGTAAATCGTTTAATAAGTTAATAGTTTAATAGTCTAGTTAGTCTGTGTTGTTGTGTTGTATGTTATCAAAATTATCAATTAGATACCAGAATATTTTTTTTTCTATTAATTTAACTTGACACATTTATATCCACTATTATAAGTTCTGTGATACCGCTTGCTTCTATACTTACACCACATTAATCGGTAACTGTATTGCACTACAATTTGAGCAGCTGTCATCTACGTCATATTTTCTATCGTAATTTATCTAAGATATTTCAATCCACGATGACGTACCCCACTCTGTCAAACTCCATACAAATCGAATGAAACATAAGCAATTTTGACAGAGTGGGGCGCGTCTTCGTGGATCGAAATGTCTATACTCGTATGAATTATAAGTTTTGCTTGAAATCAACACATAGATTTAAACCGCTTGCTCCTATAAATTACAGCACAGTAAACGGTGCAAGAATTTATACTGAAAAATTGGCAGCTGTTATTTTTGTCAATTTTTCTGCCAGTTACTAACTACTATCTTCAAGTCTAGCTTGACATCAAGTTTGTACCCGCTTGCTCTCGTAGTTTACGCCGCATTACACGGTGAGAGTGTTCGTTAATGTGTCGATGTTGTAATGTAATGGAGCCGGCAGTCATCACAGCCTCAAGTGCTTTCAGTTGCGCTATCTACTGTAAGCTTTTCATGTCACACTTATTGCCTATCCTGAAGCCATTATCGACTTTCCTTGTCAACAGTCATACGTGACATGTTTACTAACTGCAACACGGCGACACTACACACTTCCACTTACTGATATTCAGTAAATGCTGAATCATACAACATGCCATGTCTCATTGCCACCTAAGTGAGACATAAGTGTACCTATCTATAATATATTTGACAATCTAATTTCTAGCTATAAGTTCGGTCTATAAGACGGACGGGCGGACAGCGAAGTCTCAGTAATAGGACGTCTCTCGTTTTTACCCTTTGGGTACGGAACCCTAAAAGCGCAAACATTTGGCCAGACATTCCCTTGCATGCATTTGGTCAATCAGTATAGTCAGTACCTACATAATGTACAGGAGTATCAAGTACCTAAATTGAAATATTTGAATCGAATGCCTGTGCTGCTATAATAATATTTGTTTGTAGTACGTAACTGAATAAGTAATATTCGGGCACAAGTATTTACACATTTTAGCTTTTAGCAGCTGTGGTTTTAGAAAATGTTGACTCCTTGCTAATTTTTTAGATTTTTTTTACCAGGTAGTAAAATTAAAAGTAGTAGGTAGGCATCTAGGTTGTAGTTAGAGATTTTCCCGAATGTTAAACATTGCCTGACATTATCAGCTAAGTGCGATTTTCAGTACGGCGGTGTCAAATCACTGTTCATGATAACGAAAAGGTGCATGTTTTTGCATCACGCAATATTAATACTGAACATTTTTTTTTCTAATAACTGTCTGTTTTCACGATGGACCTGCGGGCGTGAGTACGGGATTCACTTTCGTATTATGAACAAATACATAGACTATAGATACCTGCGTAACACATACCTTAATTCCTTTTTTAGCGCAAAAATCAATGTTCACACGTCCTAAATTTACACTTTTATTTTATTTCAATAATCAATATAACTTGAAATAATGTACGTAAAATAAAATATACGCTCCTATTATTTCAACCCCAGCCCCTCAAAACAAACCAGAAGATAATCCTTTTCGATGTGTAAAAAAAAACGCATCTTGGGTGGTCTTGAGTGGCGTCAGGGTATGCTAAATCTCGTTTTTACACTTTATTCCTAAAACTATTCACTATTGAAAAATAAACCTTAGGCAGTCATAAATACAGTTGAAGTTTCATTAGAAGGCTTTCGATTTTGTTATGAATCTAAACTAAATATTTACTTACGACTCAGTTTATGAATGAAATTTCCAAACCGCAAAATTTTGTGTCTACGAGATGTTGAATGACACCATTATTTTAGGAGCTAAATGTTTACTGAAATAGTAAACAGTGATTTTTTTATGCTTATGAAATCATGAATTGATCATAATGCGAGTATAGGTACAAGGTAGATGCCTTAACGGCGTATTAAAGCGATTTATGTAGGTATGCGTCGTCTTTAATCTTAAATCGCTCAGAAGCAGAAACACGATTGGATAAAATTTTCACTAAAGAAAGTTCTCCCAAAAGTTACTCCAAAATCTCAGTTTTTTTAAATTTTTATCGGATACTACAGTGGACATATTTGTAATTTTAGTTTTATTAGATATTTACAATATAGATAAATAGATAGATAGATAAACACTTTATTGCACACCACATAATAAAAATATAAAATAACCTGTCAAGTGCGAGTCGGATTCGCGCACTGAGGGTTCCGTACTACAACCGGAGGAATAAAACCATAAAAACCACTTTTCTTGTCGAACCGCAAAACTAACTTTGTTTTTAGAGGTTTTATAGTAAATATCAAAAAACTACTTATTAGATCTCGTTCAAACCAATTATCGGTGGAAGTTTGCATGGTAATGTACATCATGTATTTTTTTTAGTTTTATCATACTCTTATTTTAGAAGTTACAGGGGGGGGGACACACATTTTACCACTTTGGAAGTGTCTCTCGCGCAAGCTATTCATTTTAGAAAAAAATGGTATTAGAAACCTTAGTATCATTTTTGAAGACCTATCCATAGATACCCCACACATATGGGTTTGATGAAAAAAAAATTTTTGAGTTTCAGTTCTAAGTATGGGGCACCCCCAAAATTTATTACTCTTTTTAAATTTTGTGTGAAAACCTTAATGCGGTTCATAGAATACATCTACTTACCAAGTTTCAACAGTATAGCTCTTATAGTTTCGGAAAAAAGTGGCTGTGACATACGGACGGACAGACGGACAGACGGACAGACGGACAGACGGACAGACGGACAGACGGACAGACGGACAGACGGACAGACGGACAGACAGACATGACGAATTTATAAGGGTTCCGTTTTTTGCCATTCGGCTACGGAACCCTAAAAAGAAGAAATAATGAATATACTAATAATACAAATGTCGTTTAATGTAGGTACCCATATCAGTACCTATATCTATTGTGAAATGGTGCAAACATCGAAAACCAAAGCACCGTTACAAATGGCATCGGACCCGCAAATCCAAAACCATACGTGTACAAGAAGCATTGACAATTTCACCCCCGATTGCACTTATTTCACACTACTTATCACGCATTGCACTTTTAGTGGGCCGATTGTCATCACATTGTCACTTCTCACATTCACACTTACACCGGTTTGTAAGAATAATGTGACGCAATTTCATGCATTTTGACTTCAATTGAAGTGCTTCGTTACTCTTGTACGCGGACCACACATCGCTAACTTTTTTCTGCATTTGACGCTTTTAATTTGATACACATTACGTTAATCGTTATAGACAATCTAAAATAGTTCTTATTCACCTTGGTTTAGGGGGTTATTCTTTAGTTACGTACATCTGTGATACTGAAGTGCTGATATTTTTATACCAGCTAAGAATTGGCGATGTGCGTTTGTACTTTTTTTTCTACGATTTCGCCAACGTTGACTTTGTCAGATAGGTCATAGGACCTATTTACGCAATTCTTATAATGTTAGCCTCAGCATTTTTGGTAGTTCAAATCTTAAACTCATAAGTCGTATCCTCTTTTTACGGCCTTCTATCTACTTGTTATTCTTCTGAACAGCGAACTCTGGACACACTACCTCATGACTGAGTCTTATGCGTTTAACGCAATTAAAAAACATCCTTACCTACGTA
Organism: Coenonympha arcania; assembly: GCA_036785405.1. Classification (NCBI taxonomy): domain Eukaryota; kingdom Metazoa; phylum Arthropoda; class Insecta; order Lepidoptera; family Nymphalidae; genus Coenonympha; species Coenonympha arcania. The sequence continues at coordinate 10,663,671 of CM072072.1, forward strand.
TTATTTTATCGTCTCCGCGTGTTTGATAGTGTTAGTTAGTACATCTGACAATATTTTACATACATAAACTGTGAAAAAGTGACTTAGTTGTCTCTTGTCTGATGAAGCTTTTCAAACATCAAATCATAATTAATATTCTGTAAGTACCTACCAACTCGTAAAGTCGCATCAAATTCTCCATTATTATAATTTATAAACTACGTAAACTGCGACATTTGGCCTTAGATAAAAGGTACCTTGCAACTTACATATTTTAGAGTTTCGACACATTTAGCCTTAGCAAGACCTATTTGAACCATACTTATACCCAATGTTTTCTAGCAAACTGTTCGGATTTCATATACCTACTCGATTAGTTCCGCTGAACTGTCGATGTTCCTGACAATAGGCATGGCATACAGCTCATAGAACCACTAGGCTTAGGACCGAGGGACACGGACGTTGGGGATTCAAAGTAAATGATGTTTCTGCACGAGAAACCGCAGAACCAAATGGTCGACCAGATGACATAAGAGAGTCAACCCTCCACCACCCATGGCCCAATCAACCTCGCGGTTATGGGGGCCGAAACGCGGGAGGGCGCCCGTTCGGTACTTGCTCTTGGCGTGTTCCCGAGGCGCCTTCTTGACTTCCTACAAGTTGTTTCCTCTCGCTCCTTGTCCCAAGACATGGCTCTTGACATAAGAGAGTCGTGAAATGCCGCTGAATCCAATCAGCGCACGGTTGTGTATGGTTGCAGGACACTATTCCAGGAGGCTTTTGACCAGCAATGGATGTCCGTCGGCTGAAACGATAAAATAGCAATGTCACTATAATTTTTACACGAGAGAAGTTGACTGATTTTTGGATCTTTAGTAATTTTTAATTTTGCACACTACACTCTACAATTACATTACCGTTATTATTTGCCATATCTCAACAAAGCAGCAATATTAGTGAAGGTCATTTCACATTTACCGTTACTACACTGTTCCTATCAGCACAATAAAAGAAAGTTTTGCAAATATAGTTCAAACTTTACAGTTACATCTATGTACAAATTGCACTGCCCTTGCTGTACCTACAAAGGGTACCGTATAAGGGAACGGTAACTTTGTCGGCATTCAAAAACTATAACTGGAGTAACGGAAAGAAAGTAGCCGGTTATAAAACTATAGAACAGTTGCACCATAAAGCTCACTGATATTGTTCCGTTTGTTTAACTGTATTGGAGCACCCGAAATATTTTGAAAGGACACGTGGAAAAGGTTTATATTATAACTCTTTTTGTTTATGTTATAATACAACGTTACTCAGAACTTTGATTCGAGAAGCTTCAGTGATTAAAATGGTTTAAAATTCAAATATACAACTATATTTATAAAGGTCTAGGTACCTACTATAATAATATTATAAAGTTACTTAAAGAATGTTTCAATTAACTGTTTTCAATATAGCTGATGCATCCATGGTGACATCCAAGAATTCTGAATACAGTCTAAAGTAGCATTTTTTTATTAGAGATTATTATTTTTAAGGTGCTATACTTACTCCTATCTCTAAACGTAGACGTGACGAACATGTGCATGTAAGCACCTACTTGTTTCGAGTGGCCGATAACACAAATGTCTGAAAAAAATTCAACTACAATATGGATAGGTTGTCGGCAAAAAAATTAAAAGTTGATTTTGCAGACTTAACGGCGATGATGCAGACATGTAAACTTGTGAAACCATAAATGTAATTTAATAAAAAAAAATCGAATCCTTTATTAATACAATACTTTATACAACCCACTTAATTAACTGGAAAGAACTTTCTCACTGTTTCTAGTTTATGCATTTAATATGATTGTTGTACGCTTTAATCTGTACTCCAGATTCATTGAAGTTGGTTAATGATAAAAGGCTCCACACTGTAGCAGGATACCTTCTTATTGTGACCTACACTACAACTCAATCTTTCTCCAAGGGGCATTGGAAATTAGGATATACCATTTGCATAACGTTTTATTGAGTCTGTAATAAAACTTATTTTTTAATTTTTTTGTTGCACTTTTTTCTATCACAATTTCTCTTGCAGGCCTTTTGCGCAATAAACATTTCTAAAACTTTCATATTTTTGCTTCGCAATAAAGTATACAGTGCAAGCCTCCTTGTAGGTACTTCAGCTAAGTAGGTAGGTAGTTTTATGTACATTTTTACGCAATTCCAGCATTTGCAAAAACATCAAAGCCTTTTAAGATGTCTCTATAAAGACGCCGCTAATGCTCAGAACAACATTTCTGTACAATTCGGAAGTTTACAACTCACATTTGAACGGTAGGAACGAATGAGTTTATTGTAGTAAGAATGACCATTTATGACCGGTTATTGTTGCTCTTTAGAAAACACTGTTCTCGTATATTGTTTTAAAAGTTGCCGATAGCGTGGCTGCACGATAGACGATAGCTTTGTTTTGTCTTTGCTTACACGCGCTATTGCCTACTCTTTATACCTGTCTTGAACCTTGATTATTTGCTACCTTCACTGTAAGATGGTACCCCTTGACATAAGTGTAACATGATGTGTAGGATCTGATACGCTTTATTTATATTTTTTGGACGAATGCCTAACTATTTATCAACCATTATTTTGTAAGTATAAGATCAAAATTTGTGGAAAGATTGCAGAGCTTCAAAAGCTCTACAGTTTTGTAGTGCTACGGAAATACGTCTAGCCACTTACTACGCCCGACTTAAAGAGTGGATTTCGACTATTTACAAGTACCTTTCTAAATTGGGTATAAAGCCTGTAGCCTGTGGTAGGTAGGCATATGGTATTTCTGAGCTTGAATGCATTTGTTCTTGTCCGTTTATTTGAGTTTGTTGTGGGCTCCTTCTCAGTGCAGGCCGCAGGGCGCGTTTGAACCTTCGAAAATTAGTTTTAAGTCGACTTGTAGCTATCACCATACATATGCGACAGATATCATATTGACGTTTTACAAGAGCCTGTACGTTAGGCCTATATGAAATAAAGATATTTTGAATTTTAAATTTATCAATTCTAAATTAAACGGAGTACTAATAGTTCCTATAATTCGTCAAGAATATGATTTTATATCGTAACCAGAAGCTGGTAATTGTTATCAAAATAGTTATACATATGTATTTCGAGAGAGGGGCACTCATTAATTCAGATTTCAGATTGCATGCATTACCCCAAAACAAAACGATAAGAAACCCTGCAAAAGTCTATGAAAAATTTTGTTTGTTGTAATTTTGTTTTGTAACGTGATCTTCTTAGATAAAAGCTATGCTATAATATACATATAGGTACGCCCGCTGGCGTAATGATAAAATCTTTAATTCTCATACGATCCTAATTCCTAGCGGCCATTTATAACGACACTTCCTCCCTTTACAAGCGTATAATGTAACTAATTTGTTGTTCAAACAGGGGATCCTCAACGCACAAACACCATGCGAGCGTTAATACAGACAACCAACCAAACAGCCAATTACAACATATAAATTTTATATCACACTTAAGTAAAAGTTGTTAAGGCTGAATTTCGAATGACTATCTCTTTATCCACCGTATTATTGACTGGCAATAAAAAACAAGGTAAACTGCAGTCAATATAGCATACCACCCGTATTTGTCATCATATACTTAAAGCTTATTTTTCTTTGGCTTTTCTTTGATGTGAAGCAATATTAAGTTGGTACTAGGGAACTGCAGGACATATTTGACACGTACCGATGGCAATTGTCACTCTGTTCGGTACAAAAGCTTATAAATTAGTGCAAACTACAAAGGAGTCGTGATTTTTGCTTCATGTACAGGATCTATTTTATTGTCAGTACGTAGTATAGCTCTAAATACTGGATTTCATTTACTACTAGGATACATCGATTCGAATTGCTACATCAATCGATAAATTTAAAATCAAGTATTTTTTACAGAAAATTTTGAAGTAGACATTACATCTACAATACATTTGCATTTCGAAGGTTATTTAAGATCTGTCAGGAATCAGGATCGCATTCTTTCAGCGGCCGTACTTACTTTATTTATCTATGTGTCTTTTCAGTCACGTATTATTGACTACATATTGGGTATTTGACTTCTCACCCTCGAAGCAAAAACTTCTATGTAACTTAGAATTTTAAGCGGTATTTAAAAACTATACTTCAAACTATGCTTCAAATCAAGAGTGAATAGGCATCTTCTAGGCAAGCGCGTTCCGTTCCACCTTAGACTGTATCATCACTTTCCATCAGGTGTGATCACAGTCAAGCGCTAGCCTATATAGGTAGTAGGTATAAAAAAAATACTACGTTTTACCTTTAGTAAGATAAGTACCTACGTAATTGTGATTGATAAACTTAATCATCTGTATGTAAGTACCTAAGGGTGAGTAAAACTAGATATAGCCGGGTTAAGGCAGAGGGGCATCTAAAACTAACTGAATACTCTTTGCAAAAAAGTTTTCGGGGAAATGGAAATAAATAAAACAAATTGCTATTACAGTAGAATCCCGATTATCCGGATCAATTAAAACCAGGGGTATTCCGTATAATCGAAAATCCGGATAACCGATTTCAAAGCAAATCAAATAATATTTATGTTTTATAATAATTTTTTATTATATGTAATGGGTTTTACTTAGATAATAATACGATATATAAAAAACGAGCTATAACGATAGATAATGAATTACATAATACCTATGTAATTTAAAATTTTGGTTGGAAATAACTTGTTATAGATCGCATTGTATACAAAATCTAAATCGTATTTTTTTTCATCAAGAAATTCTTTTAACTCGTCTACAAAAGAGTCGGCTGATGCAACATTAGCAGACAGTTTTTCTCCTTGAATCTCCAGTTCTCGAAATCCATGTCTGGATTTGAATCTTGCTAACCATCCACAGAATTGAAAGAAGTATCACCACCAAGTTTTTGATTAAAATCCAATGCTTTTTCACATAAAAGAGGTCCAGATATGGGCTGACCGCATGCTCTCTTTTTTGCATTTGCAAAACTGCATTCTCCAGAATTTAATTTTGAGATTTTTTCATGACTTTACTTGTCGTAACATGCTCGTTGCGCCGTCAAAACATTTTTAAATTAATAATTAGAGCCGAGACGAATGAGTCCGGATAATCGGATGTTCGGATAATCGATGTTCGGATAATCGGGATTCTACTGTACTAATAAACCCCTTTTTTGGCGTAAAACGCAAACAATTAATGTTTTTAAAAGCTGCAAGTTTAACGGGTTCTTTGCAACCCTTTTTAGCAAACCCTTTTGCTAATTGTCTGCATAAAAATAACTATAAAACAACAAAAAAGTAACTGTTTTAACGTAATGGTTTTAAAATAACGATTTTATTTGCCAAAGGGTTTGGTTGCTTCGCGAAAAGTGACTCGCCATTATACGAAAAAATATCGCGTTGCTAAAATGCATTGTATTCTTGAAGGTCATACAAAATTTCTACATAGTTAAGCAATCATGAGCCTAAGGCTTGGTGCACACCCTATATTCACTATAAAAAATGTGAATTTAAATATTCATTATAAAATTGTTTTAGAATTTATCAGCGAAAACAATGTTCAGGAACCTTAAAACAGGTAGATGAATTACTAAAATCTGCTATTAAGGTACCTACTTGAGCAACATTCTAAATTCAGGACTTAGTTTTTAAACAAGGGCTATTTTTTATTTTTATTATATTAAAATCACTCAAACCTGTCCAACAATTAATTATATTATCTTCAAACAAGTAACTCCAATACCAATTATACCAATAACAATACCAATTATATCGATGGTAATATGCCTTCAAATCCTATTATAGATATACCTATACTACGAGTATCTAGATATTTTGAATAAAATATCTAATGATAGACACTAACATGTACACTGTAACTAATTAGTACTTAGTTTTAGTTATTTTAATTAAATTACAATTTTAAGTAAAGGTTTACCTTAAGTATGTACCTAATTTGACTTCGATGGTTATTTTAAACTGAAAGATGGACAGAGACTTTAAAATGTTGACCCGACTAATGTGCACTCGCCTAGAATTTCTGTAAAGATTTCGGGAAGTACCGAAAACAATGTTTATTTACCCTTTCACGTACCGTAACTATGAACCGTTTACTCCACAATTGCAACGGTTAAAAGGGACCGCTAAACTGAGAAAGAGTTGCGTTTATTGGGTACAGTTTGTAGCACAAAAGGCGAGATGACAATATTGTTTCTCTTTGCGCGAATAGAGATCATAAATCTCCCACAAAGGGTAGTAAGAGAAAGGGTAATTAGGATGTAAAAGTGAAATTCTGTTTGCATTCAACATTCGCAACGCCTGTTAGGGTTAGTGTTAGTAAAGAGTTGGACTTTCACTGAACTATTTCGAGCTGGCTTTGGATTTATTGTCTCATGCATTGCACGCTTATATTCATAAATAATAGGTTTTACTTTCTTGGGATTGCATGATTAATAGCTGTTAAATTTTCATGGAATGAGAAATATTTGTACAGGTTTAGGTATCTAGTAATTATCGAATATAAGAAAGGGTTTCATTTAGTTTATCTTAAGATCCTATTATTTAGGTTATCAGAATCTTATAGTAGGCTGACCAGGACTCATATACATAACATATACATATCAGCGGGCCTAGACAAAGTCACAAGCGTTTGGCGTTAACGCTAGTCGACAAAAATGTATGGGACAAACCACGTGACTGTAGAAAAACCACGATAATAATTACTAAACACGCTGTGTTTGAATAATTAACTACGCTAACTTGAACGCTCGCTGGCGTTCTCGCGGACCCTGTAGATAACTTTAGCGTACTTCGCTTGACAATTGACAGCCGACAGTATCAAACACAGCGTGTTTAGTTAATTATTGTCGTGGTTTTTCTACAGTCATTTGTTTTGTCCATACATTTTTGTCGACTAGCGTTAACGCCAAACGCTTGTGACTTTGTCTAGCCCCGCAGTAACTACTGTTGTCTATGCCCGAAATTTTTATAATCGTTACAAATAGACATGGCTACTTTAAAAACTAACACTTTAAATCATTTGGATTATAATTTAAACATTACCAAATTAGTAACTAACCAATATACAATACCTAAGCGACAGTATTTACAGATTTTTTTAATAAAAAGTAATTCATACGTAGCAAAACGTAACAAACAACGAAAACGAAAACATATTTGCAAATAACAAATACAAAAATGACCTACGAAAGCAAAAGTTTTTTAGTGCACATTAAAAAACGACATTCCTAAACAGTGTTACAATTAAACAATTCGTTGAAAGTAAGAACAGTTATTGGACTACTATGGAAGTCTGCTCCAATAAACTGCTCCATTTCAAAATATTTATTACTTCCCATAAATTTTGTGAGACGCCCAAAAAAAAAGTTCGAACACGAGTAACTGTCGCAAAGAAGTTGTATAACGGACACCGATGTGAATATGAGGACGAGCCCATCTGAACATTTTACCGTAAAACTTTCTTCATACAAGAAAATAGTAGCGCCTTTTGACAAAATTCCCGTTAATACGACACGATATAAAGAAAATAGAAGAAAAGCGCGTGCGGACTAATGACATAATTAAGTGATCTGCGGCGTGGACCGCGGTCATACTGCGGTCGGCGTGGTCGGCATAATGCAGACGCCGTTGGTGTCAAAACAAACATTTGGCACCAGGAAACTGGTGTCATTTTTCGCGCAGTCCGCCGGGTCCTGAGTACTTATATCTATTACAACGGACCTTGAATTTAGACATGACAAGTATGAAGTAACAAATGGGTAGTTTTGTTGATTGTTCTAAGAACTGGAAACCGAAATTTTGACGTACTGCGGTGACGAAGATGCTATTGAAATTGAAATAAAACGGCTTTTGTGCGGGCGCGTGGGGCGCAGGCGCGCTTGTTGTGACCATTTCAATAAGTCACAGAAAGAACTCATCACCGATGTAATTATTGTGAGCAATGGTGCTGTAACTGTAGCCTGGCGGGATGTCGTGCAACAATCAATTTTCACGCATCAACTCTTAGTTTCGAACGGTCCCTTGTCCTTTTTTCCATTACTGGGATAGAGCAAAATTGTGTTTGATTAGTAACGGGAAACTAAAACAGTTTTCTCGTCTTAACCACCGAATACTTTATAGTACATCTTTACCTAATATATAAAATCAAATCTTATATATAAAATTCTCGTGTCACTGCGTTGTTATGAAACACGAAACTCTTCCGACACACCAAGGTGTCAGAAATCGGTCAAGATTGATTTAATGTTTTTATGAGAATTTCCTAGTATAATTTAATTTTAATATAATTTTAATAATACTATACTAGGTGCCAAATGATTTAAATAGCAAAACAACGTTTGCTGGGTCAGTACTAATTAACAAATATCCAATTTAGATTCAATAATGGTAATTTTAACTGTAACGTTTATAATAATTGTACTGTATTAATCATTGATCAGTCAGCCAGTCCCTTCTCCTTTAAATGTTTCTTTTCTTCCTTACAATCCTACTTATATCCTATACTTAAGTATTTTTATACCCTTTAGTTCGATAATTTAAAAAGGTAAGTTAATATGATAGCGACTTCCTAAAAGGGTAAGTACTAACAAATTTAAGTTACTTTTAACTGTAAAAACAATTTTAAGTTTAAAGAAATGTTAAAACTAAATGTGAGATTAGTTCTCACAAACCAACAAAAAATACAAACACATGTGACAGGTTGAAAACTTGAAACCCGACGCGTGTGACTCCTGTCTGTTTGTGCTCGTGTTCGGTAGTTTTGATATCGCGGACGTCAAGTTCACCGAAATGTCACCATCGATAATCCGGGAGTGTAAATAGCACGTGAAATTAGCCGTGACAAAAAATGTGGCTTTCTGCGTAAGAGCTCATCTTACTAATGACTAGTGAGGGAAGATAGGGGCAATGCTCTATTACTCGATCCTATAAAATTTGAAAGTGCATTTTTAGATGCCTATAATCATGAGACTAGAAGGCTCAGAGTAATACAGCGGGCGATACTGTGTAATGTATATTATCTATCGAAGCAGAAATGAAGAGGTCCCTGTGTCAAAGACGTAGATCAATGTATTGCGAAGTTAAAGTAGCATAGAATCGATGGATGTTTGGGACCAAAAGTACTGCGCACGGGAAAGCGCAATGTTCGTAGACCTCCGACCAGATGGACTGACGACATTCAGAGAGTCAAGGAGAGCCAATATCCAAGCGGTGCAGGCGTGCTGGTTGGAAATTTTTACAAGAGGCCTACGTCTATCCATCAGCTGAAACAAATGTTGGACTAAATTACGGCACAACTGCTGAACATTTTCTGAACAGATTTGGTTGTGTGGTACCTCAGATCACACAAACAGGGTTAATGTACTTAGATAGCAATATACCAGCATAGTAATACCGTAACAGTACTTTGGGTATGTCGCTATGTAGCGATAAGGCCGCCAAGTTGTACTACTAAGTTTGTGTTTTGATTATTTCTTTATTTTTATTTTATTCTGTGGTGTGCAATAAAGTGTTTATCTATCTATCTATCTCACACTGGATTAACTCGTAGGCTTTTTATCTCAGAAAAATGCATGATTTAGATTTGTACTGAGTCAGTCATTGAAGTCAGGAATTTTTTGTTTTTCCATACAGTGAAATAATTTAACCGTTCATTGATTCTGCTTTACAATCTATTCGAATGGGTAGTCATACAGTAATCTTGGAACATGATCCGTGGGCGTATGGCATCTGGCATCCTTATCAAATACTTGTTACTCATCGCTCACCAACCGTTTGGTCTGACCAAATACTATCAAGGTGCGTATAAAAAAAATGTTCGGACCATACGCATAGTCAAATATATGTGAAAGTGACCAATTTATGTACTTAGTAGGTATGCCTGGCCAGGCGTTTCCCAATTAGATTTGAGGTTTTATAGAATGCCCTCTAATGAATTGAGTGTGGTGGAAACTTTTTCTTGTTAATTTCAAGCAGCAACCGTTCCAAAAACTTTGACGTACAAATCTTGCGGGGTTAGACAAAGTAACAGTCGTTTAGCGTTCACGACAGTAGATAAAAATGTATGGACAAAACAAGTCACTGTAGAAGAACCACGTGAACGTATAGAGGAAAACATGCTTTTTTTTGGAAATCGACTACGACAATTTGAACGCTCCCCGGCGTTCTCGCAGACCTTGTAGATAACCATGACAATTGACAACAGCCGACAGTGAACAACGCTATAAGCATAAAGTAGATTCTGCATTCATTTGTTTTCGTCACGTGGTTTGTCCATACATTTTTATCTACTGTCGTGAACTCTAAACGACTGTTACTTTGTCTAGCCCCGCTGATCAACCTCTTGGTAATTTTCATTATTAATAATTTGTATGTTTGCGTTTTCGGTACACCATTGGCAAGTGCACCATCATAAATCATGTTTAGAATTTTTGGAAACTATTGATATCTCACCAACGTTGAGTGTTTTTATCTAAATTGCCAAATGCCACTCAGCGTCGATCCCTATTTCCCAACACATCATCACCGTAAATGCGCTCTGGGCGGCATCGGCAGCTGATAACCAACCAGATGTCGTCAGCCGTCCACCCACCGATCATGTTTCAGCATTACTGTTTGGGTTTACCCAGTCTTTATTAGAGGTATTAGGTGTTAATTATTATGCATTAAATTTTCTCATACTGAATACCATAAGTATTTTATCTCTGGAAATATACGTAACTTGTATGCCGAATGTATCTATCACTTCAGTCTTCAGAGCGGATACACTTATTTGGATTATTTTTGTTTTGCTAGAACGAGTTTTGTATGAACGATTTGTTCGTTTCGTTTGGAAAAACCACGGGAAATAACGCGGACATGTACTTAGTCACTGGCTTATTAATTGTATTTTTTTGTTACTTTGAGTGTTGTTGTGTAATATGAATTAGGTTGTACCATCCGGTTTATCTTTATGTTTGAAAAATGCATAATACCTACTCTATAATATAAAGTAGGTATTTCCAGGCACATTTCCCAGATTGTCTAAAATACCACAGCATCTCTAATAAAATTAGGGCGATAAAATTAAACACATAAACACTAGCAGTCATCAAAAATTGTTTTCCAAAAATTGTAGGAAATATTACTAGATTTCTAGATAGCATTGTATTTCCCTAGAGTCATTTACGTTTTAAGTTTCTGCAATCAGCATCCTGCAATTTACACGGCTGTAGAAAATCTCCTCATTTTTAATCTGCAAGCACTTTATTCTTCTCGCTTGCTTATCGCCAAAAAGTTGTAAAACTATTTTAAGTAAGCATTTTTACCAGAAACATCGTTTAAGTGTCAGCGACAAGTTGAAATTCTAAACACCTACCCTGTGAACATTTTCACTCCCTTATCAAGGTATTTTCGGAAAGGGTGTGTGGTGAAGTAGTCTTGTACAGCTGTAGCCTGTAACCTTAGAGGCTTAGAAGCAAACAGCGCTTTTAATTAAACTCAAGAAACGTAAGACAAACCTGTATAAGAATGAGTACCTAGTATTTTCCTACGACTTGAAGAAATTTGATATGGTAGCGATGGTATGAAGTGTGGACTGGGTAAATGAGGAAGAAGTGGTGACGCGCCCTCAGAAAGGCCTATGTCAAGCTGTGAACAGATATAGGCTGATAAATAATGTATGTGACCTTATATTTTACCTATTATCTGGTCGACCCTGCATTGCAGAGGGATTCCGCAGGAATATCTTTATAAAATGAACTGGAATCGGGAACTGGAATGAACTGGGTTCGGGATTGAAATGACAGAGTCAGTACTTTTAAGACGTGTTAATTATAAGGATTTACAGACTTTATAAAATTCATAGCGCTCTATTACGTTACAAAAAGCTTTTAAAGCGCTTTTGTAGCTGAAAGGGGCCTTCCATAAGGGTGCTTTCACACACACGAGGCGCGTAAGTGCGGAGCTATCTCGAAACTGTAAAACGACTTGAGATAACGTGGCACATCGACAGGCGACATGTGTTTCGCGTTTTTGAAAAATTTAAAGTAGTTTCACGATAATGATTAGACTGTCAAGCTACTTAAAAGGGTGCTGGATTTTTATGGTTATTTTAAATTATGGGCTCAAGTTGAACGATGGTAAAGGTTTAAGAGTTTTTTGAACCTGCTTCTCAATTTAATTAATTTTCTCTTAGAGACCATCTATTAATTATTGAACAACATATGGAAAATTATATGCAATGTAAATATACAACAATATTTTGTCATTAATATCTTCAGATCCTTTAGGTATCGAGTATAGAATATAGCGTGTGATATTTCAGGTCAATGATAATCCCAACAAAAACATTATCATGTATAATGTTGCCAGACGAGCATATGGCTCACACTGTCAAAAAGTTATCAGATCTCATGTAGGGCAAGACTTCTGACTTGATACACCCTTAAATACAAGCTCTAACTTCACAAACTCTACACTTTAGTTACAATAATGTCTTGACCGTTTGGCTACCGTCACATGGGCGTAAAGTGAAAAATGTATCCCACCAAAATCATTTTCCTGATTTCAAATTTTGATTTAACAGAACTTACAGAGTACTGAAAAGTGAATAAATTTTTGATTTTACGCCCAATGTAACGGTAGCCAAACGGTCAAGACATTATTGTAACTGAAGTGTAGAGTTTGTGAAGTTAGAGCTTGTATTTAAGGGTGTATCAAGTCAGAAGTCTTGCCCTACATGAGATCTGATAACTTTTTGACAGTGTGAGCCATATGCTCGTCTGGCAACATTATACATGATAATGTTTTTGTTGGGATTTCATTTCTTTTTGTAAGTTTTTTAAAACAATGTTTTTTATTAACTTAATTTTTCTTTTTTTTGTGTATTTCTTGCACTTCAGGTGCGCCTCTTTTCACAGCCCACTCTCTAATATGTTTGTATTACGAGAAGATACGTACTTTGCTTGGAAGTATATTCTGAAAATTTAAAAAACTTATAATGGATTTAAAGTTAGTAGTTTTGGCCTACCGAAAGTGAAACTAATTTTACATTTATCAAGATAAAATGATAATCAAACGTAATTCTATACATCAGAATTTCAATTTCTAACTTCAAATGTTACCTATTAAAACACAAAGTCAGATACAAATGAAAGTTTGGATGTTTTTACTCAATCACAACACAACCACTGAACTGATTTGGCTGAAATTTAAAATGTAGACTGATTATATCCTGGACTAACACAGACTACTTGTTATCCATTAAAAATCTACGGAAGGTATCGGTGAGATTTGTGTGTTTATTAGTTTTTAACTATTGTTTTATTTATACTTAGTCTTTATTTTCGTTGGGCGCTGAGGCGCTCTTGAAATTCAAATTTGACGCTTGACACGCTTGACAACTCATTTTGGTCACAGAGCATTGGATTCTATTCTCCGCGCGGCGAACCATGATCCCTATGACAGTTCGTTTAGTGATGGGCCGTATCTTTGGTCGTGGCAATAATTTTTTTTTTTAGACAAAGGCGTGGCTTGCACTTAAGCCACGTTGGTATAAACATGTTTTAAAAAATATTACGATGTGCATTTTTAATGTCCATTTTGTTGTTGTTGTATTAATTTAAGATTTTTGGCATAGATTAAGTAGGTAAGTAAAACGAAAGTTTCCAACCTTGTTATTTTCTAATAATGCTTAACCCGGTAAACACGTTTTTGCTATATAAGTATATATTTTATCATGAAAATGAATGCTCCCCATTTATTTATTTTGTCTGAAAAATTGTGCACTCGTTTCCATTACCGACATTTTTTTATCGATACTTGCCGCCTCGATAAACGTCACACGACGTAAGTTTTGCAGGACGTAAACATAAATTCAGATTGACATATCTTCTTGTAAATGTTAAGAATTGTTAAAAATATGAACGGAATATCATTATTAATGGTATAAAGCTACGTAAAATTTATAAATGGCATTTTTAGACGCCCCCAATATGATCAAGATTTATTGGTGACGCCACTACAATGTTATATGGTGACATTAGCTGTCAGTGTCAAAGGGATCACGGTTCGCTGCGCCGAGAATAGGCAATGAACACGCGGAGCTCGGTACGGGAATTCGGGCTTGCCGCGTGTACTATGGTACTGGGCACACTGACGTTGGGGCGCTGTTAAAATCCACATAATTTACGCTTGACATGCCCGACGGCTAACTGTGGGTACTGGGCACTTGGCCTTGGGCACTCATCTCACCCTGGGCACTGGAAACTGAGAGCTGGGCTCGTTGGACGGGGCCTGTATGTAACTTGGGCTTGACGCGTCCGTTTGGGCACTGAGCAGGTATTTATGCGCTAAACGCTCTTCAAAATCAGAGAGATTTGACGCTTGGCACGTTCGACAGCTCAGCTGGGCACTAGGCACTCGGTTCAATGTGGGTTCTTGTCATTGAGCGCTGGATCCTGGTCACTCGATATGCAGTGAAACTCGGCTTGTTAAACATGACATGCATGGAACTTGGGCTTGAAACGTGCGATATTACTGGGCACGGGGCACTGGGCACTTGGGCGCTTGGCCACTCGGGCACTGGAATCGCGCTTATAATTAACAAAAAAAAATTACGTGTTTTTCCAGATGTATACTAGCAGATATCTAACATGAAATTAAGTTTGTACCTATCTATATACGTATGGGAAACCCCATACGAAATTCCAACCCCCTAATTTGATGGATGTGGGGTGATTTACTAAAAATCCTGAAACACGTATTTAATTGTTTATTACAAAGAGTCCCTATATCAATTATGAGACCTCTAGCATCAATATTTGCCGTAGTTTCATACAAACTTCCATCCCCCATACGAACTTCCAACCCCATAATTTGATGGATGTGGGGTGATTTACTAAAAATCCTGAAACGCGTATTTAATTTTTTATTACAAAGAGTCCCTATATCAATTTTGAGACCTCTAGCATCAATATTTGCCGTAGTTTCATACAAACTTCCATCCCCCCATACGAACTTCCAACCCCCTAATTTGATGGATGTGGGGTGATTTACTAAAAATCCCGAAACACGTATTTAATTGTTTATTACGAAGAGTCCCTACATCAATTTTGAGACCTCTAGCATCAATATTTGCCGTAGTTTCATACAAACTTCCATCCCCCCATACGAACTTTCAACCCCCTGTTTTGATGGATGTGGGGTGATTTACTAAAAATCCTGAAACACGTATTTATTTTTTTATTACGAAGAGTCCCTATATCAATTTTGAGACCTCTAGCATCAATATTTGCCGTAGTTTCATACAAACTTCCATCCCCCATACGAACTTCCAACCCCCTAATTTGATGGATGTGGGGTGATTTACTAAAAATCCTGAAACACGTATTTAATTGTTTATAACTAAGAGTCCCTATATCAATTTTGAGACCTCTAGCATCAATATTTGCCGTAGTTTCATACAAACTTCCATCCCCCCATACGAACTTCCAACCCCCTAATTTGATGGATGTGGGGTGATTTACTAAAAATCCTGAAACACGTATTTAATTGTTTATTACGAAGAGTCCCTACATCAATTTTGAGACCTCTAGCATCAATATTTGCCGTAGTTTCATACAAACTTCCATCCCCTATTTTAAGGGGTTGGGGGGTTAAATTTCCAACTTTTGGAATTTTTTTGTTGGTTGTGTACTAATTCTAGCTTACATACCAAATTTCAGCTTTCTAGGACTTCAGGAAGTACCTAGGAATTTTGATGATCATCAGTGAGTCAGTCAGTCAGTCAGTCAGTCAGTGACGAAATCTGGGTTTTTCAGATGTCAATAAAATCTAAAGTATAAGACCTGTGATATTGAAACTTCATACGTTTAATAAGTTCACCGGCGACATCATTTCCCGAGAATTTCGATTATCTGGAATAATTCTGGCCTAAGTTATAAGGGTTTAAAAATACGGCGAAACACTTCGAGAAAAGATAGGTAGTGCCCTCGCGCTTCGCTTGACTCGTCTGGCGGGGACACTACCGTGTCCCCAGATGAAGTTACTCTATGCTTCAAGTTGAAATATCGTCAAACTGTAACTACCAATGCCATGATTTTCTTAGTCACTGTGTGATAAGAAAAATTATTTTAACAAAGCGAAATTGCTAAAATAGCGAAA
Organism: Coenonympha arcania; assembly: GCA_036785405.1. Classification (NCBI taxonomy): domain Eukaryota; kingdom Metazoa; phylum Arthropoda; class Insecta; order Lepidoptera; family Nymphalidae; genus Coenonympha; species Coenonympha arcania. The sequence continues at coordinate 10,679,849 of CM072072.1, forward strand.
GTAAGTAAGGATATTTTAAAAACCATGATTTAGTATTTTTAACGGTGGCGTAGAAATTGTTCATATATCTTCAACCATGGGGCCACTGATCTAACATGGGGTAGAAAACTCTTAAATGATGGTAGGTAAAAGGTAGATTTAAATGGAAATGTTTATGGAAATGCATCTGCTATTCCGTAATAAACTTTAATGTCTTGTTGTGCCATAACCTTGCAGGTGGACGGGGGTGGCAAACTTTTCACAAATTCTGTGACAAAGATGAACAAAAACTATATCTATTACACGTAACTTAAAGGGTTTACGACTTAAACAACCGTTCCGCGAATTGTTAAACTATAAATTTTATTTCGGAGTCACCCTAAAACGTCAATCACTGAAACACTTTAGGAAAAATTTACAAATTCTTCACACATTAATGTAACCCCTCTTATTATTAGGAATAAGGTTGCAATTACTTTAAAATAGATGCAAATTTTGCTGTATTATAGTATATAAGTATCAATAAAACTCAAAGTAGCGCGGTGACAAAACTTGCTCGAAATAAATTCGGAGCATTAAGTTTTTTCGGATTTCCTTCAGAAAAACTTCGGTAACGAATTGTTCAGTTTCGGTGGGATGTCAAGATCTCTAATCGATTTTATTTACGATATCAACTAAAGGGGTAGTTGGGAATGGTAATAAAAACGGTAGGTGAAGCAATAAAACATTTTTGTAACTAAAACTTTATGTCTAACGTTGTAAAGGTATGAATTTAGAAGCCGAAAAATGTGAGTTTCCATTTCTTATATTGGGTTATACGTACGTTGTTTGCAATGAATTACTATGCTACGACGGAAAAATGCATCGTAATTGATATAAGTGTTTAACATGAATGTATGTAAACTTGAAGACTTAGAGAGAAGGTTTGGCATAGACAATTTACTCCGGCAAAATGGTACAAGCAGGTAGTAGGTACTTGTACCATTTTGCCGGCAGATACCTAATAAACTTTCAATTTTTTAAACCCGACATCTCTCGGAGGGAGTTGGGTGTAAAAGCTAGAGTAGGACAATTATAAAACATTACCGATTTACAATTGCAGCGTATCGAATCGGAAGTTTCTATGTAATTATAAAAAACCTATGTTTCTCTTGGCATGGTCAATAATTTTAATGGTTTTCCGTTTCGGACAATGCGTCGCTCATTCGTCGCTTTGTGTCGGGCGACTTGCTCATTGTGTCGCTTGGCTGGTCGCTCGTGTTTGTTTTGTCGCGTTAATGTGCCCGTCGATTGTTTGTGCGCACAAATGCATTTAACGCGTGTTAGTTAGTTGTGTTTACAGCGGAATTGTCGGATGCACCCCGCTGTCGGAATTATCGTGTTTGTAAATTAACGTTATCGTTACAGGTTGGGGATTTTTGAAGTATTGCTGTTACAGGGTTTACGTTTAACTGGATGATTTTTGGCAATGGGATGCGAATTAAAGTACTTATTTAACGTATTTATGTGATGTGGGATATAGAATGAGACGAGCAAGATATTCCTGTTACGCCTAATAGGTTGTGGCCCTCTCATATTATGAGATGCAGTTCATCCCTGCAGAATATTGTAGGTAGGTATAGCGATCACTATGTTTTCTGTGTGACCAATTCTAGCCTCTTTTTTTCAGGAACGGTAGAGTTTCATTACTCGATCTTCTACTTACTGGCAGTCTGCTGTAGTACCTAGCTACCCCTTTAGATCAAAACGCTGCTTTATTGGAGAATATCTGACATTGGCATTTCCCATCCGGAAGGATTCACCAAAATTTTCTAGTTTTCTTGCAGACTGTGTTCACACAAAACATAATTGTATTGAAAAAATATCCCAGCCACGTGTCATGCTTCTCGAGAAGTTTAAAATCGAAAGTTATTAATATTTTTTCCAGGAATCACCAACCTGTACTGCACGCAAACTTTTTGCAACATTTTTACATTGTGCAAATTTTTATTGTTTGCTAAAATTGCCAAAGAGATAGGTAAATATTGAGTGTATTGTTTACTTAATGGTGGTTTTTGAATATTCAGGATCATGGTACATATACGTAGAAACGTACTTTACCTACTGAATTGAAGTCAACATATTGTGTTAAAAAATGTTTAGGTGCCTCCTAAGTTACCTATATCTAATTTATTTTTATTTATTGTAGCTACTTGTAAGTACACACTACATAAGAACAAAGTATAGATAATAATATTTATGTTAAATTGTAAAATCTTTAAAGCTTTATCTTAAAACTGCAATAAGCTTTTAAAATGAGATACAGTAAAGGATTTCATGGATTTTTTTATTCTCATTTCAGTAAAGTGGATTGGCTGGCTTCAGTAGGTAGGTATGCACTAATCACATATTAGTGATAGGTATTAGATACTCAGGCAAACACTAGGTTCAATGTTATACATACTTACTCAAATGACATTGAGTAATTGAATGAACTACACAACATCAGCAGTCTCTATATTATTTATTTTTTGACGATTTTTTTTTTTATTTTGCTGTTTAGGCAAAAAGAAACGCAATAAACGTTGATTTAAAAACATTGTAGTCTGTACTCTATAGAACATTGTCCTTTTTGTGTGACCTTCCGAAAATACTGTCCCTCTGTTATGATCCGTAAAGAATTATTATATTTTGTATTAGTTATTTTTCTTTTGTGTAAACAAATGGTTTTATAGACCCGGCGCGTGGTCGGAGTACGCCAAGATTCCTGAGACTACCTCGGTACAAAAAAGTATGGAACTGACGAGTCTTTCATAGATTGGTTGTTTCATTTTTAGTGTTCTGTAGCCAAATGGCAAAAAACGGAACCCTTATACATTCGTCATGTCTGTCTGTATGTCCGGCCGTATGTCACAGCCACTTTTTATTTAGCAGTTTCTGTCGAAAAAACCTCAAACAATCTTTGAAAACCGATAAATAATGAAAAGTTTTGTTTTAAAGAGATAAATTTATATGACCTTCAGATTTTTGGAATATTTTTTTTATATGAGTATCTATTCGTGAAATCTTGACCAATAATGATTATCTCTTTTTTTGATGGGTCATTTATTTAGTCTTATTCAAATAATATTATGGTACAGATTTATTCAAATCCGAAGGGGAAACACCTTCGGATTTGAATAAAAAATTATGAATCTTTTTGGTTTGTGGTTTGAAGCCGGTTTTCACTATTATTTTATTAGTATCTATACCTACCTAATACCTATAGTAAAAAGTATATATCTGCCTAATATTTACATCCTAGATATACTTGAATAATGTGTTGCTTTTAGGTAGGTTATAAACACCACTGATAAAAAAATTAGGCCTACTTGTTAGATGTACTTATTTATTTTTACACTCGTCTGGACATGATAACCACGCCGCAAGCTACCGCGTCAGCCGTCAGATCATGAGAACCGTGTGATTTTTCCTCCTATCTACTATCGGTCAAGTTACGAGTGGCTTCTATGACGACTGTCGGCCGGCGAAAAGAGATTATGATTAATAATAATGTGCACTAGCGGACGCCCGCGGGTCCACCCGCGTGAATTTCAATTTTGCACTAACCCCACGGAAACCAAGGATGTTTCTGGGATAAAAAGAATAGATATATATCTATCTCCATTCAAAATTTAATCGGTTTGGTGAAGGAGTAATAATTTTCTCAAAGGTGTGTAAAGCCTGCCACCGTAAATTGAAGATTTCGTTGATTTAGATCGATCAGGGTGACCAACTATTGTATACCTAAAACCTATTGTATACTTAACTAATTTTAGAAAAAACTCATTTTTCCCAAGATCCTGCACATCTATTAATAAGTGTACTTATAACAAAATCGACATATTCTGCACCACCGCCAGTGCCACCTATGGACGTAAAACTCTGGCTGGTGAATTCTTCGGTTCGTTCGGCTCGGGCCGATGAATTTACTCACCAGTTACCGACATAGTATTTTTACGTAAAACTTATATTATATTATGTAATAAGTTGACCTTCTTCTTCTTCTTTTTTTATAAAACTTCTACTATACGTATATACCTTTATTTGCCATGTGAGTTTTGTTTCCTTTTATACTTATTTTTTTTAACACGCTTTTATTAGCTTCACCTGTATGTTTGTATGTTTGTAACCGACGCCTTTGACTCCTTTATCTATAGAAGTAGGTATATCTACTAGTTTTCTTGTTATTGATTTCCTATCTTGGATTAGGTATATTATTGTTCGGAGTTTCCTATCTCATATTCATTGTTCCGTATCGAATTATTCACTGTTCCAGAGTGTGATGACTGATGACATTATTCATAAGTATTTGTTACTCAGTTATTTCTTGGTTTATTAAATCGCTTTATCATTTCTTAAACTTTATCAATTTAAGAAGTAATCGGAACTACTGTTTTTAATGATTGATGATGAGTATTTTTATACAAAAACTGAATTTATTTTCCTCATTATTAGTAGCCTGAACAAGTAGGTGGGATAGTAAGTACTGAATATATGACAAAATATTCACTTATCTCGATAGGTATAGGCTGACAAATTATAACCTACGTACAATAAATTAGTAATTATATAACGTATCAGCTATTGACATCGTAAGAGCCAATTTTTTTATTTATATAATAAAATATTAATTTAATTACGAAAATTGTGCTAAAAGATGATGGCACGCTATGCTAATTCTGCACAAGTAAGTATTCAACATTTCTTCAGCATTCTCATATTTTTGCGCTTGTTTTCAGTAATTTAAATATAAGTACCTACCAACATTACGAAACCTATAACATAAAAATCTGATTAGCATGCCGTTAGCTTATGATTCAGCTGTTACGATTGCCATTTCTCACAATGTTGGTTATTTTTCCCGTGAAGTTACTTAAATCTAGTTTTCCGAATAATAAATACTTAATCAAAAGTCAACAAGCGGCAGAGCAAAAAGAGATAAGCTGTTACCGTGTTACCGTTCAAGTAAGTACCTAGCTGTCAAAATCTTCAAAATAAAGTAAATATTTACAACTTGTTTACGCACCACAGAACTTTCCCACAGATCATGACTTACTTATTAATCAAAATGTGCTAAATAAAATGATGGATAAACTGGACTTTATATATTAAATTATTATTGGAATTATTGTTGAATTATTAATTGGAATTAAATACAAAATGTTCATTGTTTCTTGCTTTTCAGTTTTTCCGACGGTTCACTTTTTTCTGGATGAAGAAATATAATATGAAGGAATACATTTCGTCTGAATCGGAATGAAGGAATTTATTTTAATTTTGCCAACTGTTTTCCGTGGCTATACCAGCGCCCAATTCGTTTTTTTAAAGAATCCTTTGAAAAATCAATTGCCAATTGAGTTGCCAATTATTATATTCTATGATTTATGAATATTATCTAATACCCTCATGAATTGTTTCCGTTGCTCGTATATTTTTCTCCGGAAAATTCACAAATATGAATTTCCTCAATGCATACTATAGATAGTTTGGTTTAGTACCTACGTACCTACGTCATAAACAACTAGACGCTACATTTTCGCACGCTTATCATATAGAATAAATACAAATAATCTAATCCAGATAGTTAGATAGTAACTAGAATAATATGTTGATTCATCATTATTTTTTGCATTCTTAACTTTTATTTTTAAGAGTGCCTAAGCGTTTAGATACTTAGAATGTTTCAAACAAACATTGCAATGCTCTCGTGGTTCTTGCAGAAACACATCTTGTGAGTAAATCTCATGACATCCAGACTCCAGTATCGGCTCCATTTACAGTGCCCTTTAAAACCGAAACACAATGACTTCTATGTATGAGGTCTAGGTATACCTATAGAATTGACTGCCGAAACACATAAGTTTCGTAATTACTGTACGGTCCACGACAAAATTTCTAACATGGTTACCTTAAGTACTTAGTAAGTACCTAAGCATCCATCCGGCTTTTGCAAGAAGAGTCAAACCACCTTTTATGCAAGTGATAGAGAAACTAATAAAATGGCAATCCCATATTATTTAGTTCCTATATTATTATTTAGTATCCTATATTATTAAGTTAATCCTATAGTTCTAGATAATAAACGATACAATAGAGATGGTAGTTATTCTAAAGTTAACGGATTTTACAGCAAAATATTGTCTTTAACATTGACATTGATAAACCAGTCTCTAAGAAAAAAGAAAATAATACGCTTTCATACTAAAAATTTAGTTGTTAATAAATTGTGAAAAGTTGTTAATAATGACATTTTTGATAATATAATTAAATAATGATTTATCATTCAAAAGCAAATTCCGAGTTTATTTCTAGTTTTTCTCGGTGTAGACCTGCTTTCCGAACTTGGCGGTAGAGTTTTGACTTAAGTGCCTACGTGAAAAATAATTATTTTCATTTCCACTAATTTATCTCATTTTAATCTCCAGATAGTTATTAATAATCCGTAAGTAAGGAATAAATATGACGTTTTGACACATTTTGTATGGCATAGGTATGTTTCAAATTTATTCCTCAGATCTGTGCTGATTTTTAGACAGCACTAAGACAGGCTAATGAAATAAATTGAGAACCATACAATAATTGGGCAGGTACTTGTATACTATAGTAGTGTTATTATCTCGCTGCAGACGTGGCCATAAATCATTCGAGTGTTTCGCTTTTGTTGTTCACTAAAATACAAAAGCAGCAGTGAAGCTCAGCAGTGAAATACAAAAGCAAAACACTCGGATGATTTATGACCGAGTCTGCAGCGAGATAATAACACTACTATAACACATGCGCGACATGATCACCATTGATCCCGCCGTCTGCGCGGGATGCGGCGACGACAAACGATAACGTATCACCCGTCGTTAGCAGCGCTGTGATCGGCAATCACGATTTATGATAAGTGTGATCACTGTTTTTATCTGCCTTTTTAAGGGCCTGGGGGCCTATTCACTTAACGCTTTCACACACTGAGTGATGTGAAACAAGAAAATTAATATTACCTAAGTGTAAAAGGTTTAGAGTGTAAAATTGAATGTATTTCATCATAGGAAATACAATGCCCGACTTTAACGCGCTTAGGTAAATTTAATCTCACAATTGTCTAACATGTTGAATTTTGAACTACTTTATATTCAATAGGCTCTATATTAACAGTTGTAAAATTAATTTAGTGGTCAAAATGGTTTTGATTTCAATATCGTCTGCTTATATACGTAAATGCCATCACATTTTCAAACATTTCACTTCACGAAATGTAGCCGAGGCGTTACGTGAACCCCCTGCTCACATTATAACTTTTCTCGGGTCACTGGGTTTATCTGCAACCGTATAGCCATATGACATATTTTGATATTTACGTTATATATATATATATATATATATATATATATATATATATATATATATATATATATATATATATATATATCCTATACCTTTAAACGAGCAATTCTTGTATATATATATATTTCTATATAATCTGAATCTCGGAAACGGCTCGAACGATTTTCATGAAATTTAGTATACAGGGGTTTTTGGGGTCGATAAATCGATCTAGCTAGGATTCACTTTTAGAAAATGTCGAATTTACCAAAAAAAAATATGAACCCTGCTGCCATCTATTGACAACCGAGCAAAGCTCGGTCACCCAGATATTATATATAACGTAATTCACACGTGTTAATGTAATGCAAATTATCGCTAAATTGATACGTCACGTGATCATTCAGCTAAAGCAGAAGAGTCCTGAGGAGGTACTTATCTTTTACACAGAGACAAAGTAAGTGATCAGCAAATTTTTTTTTTATACTATATGTACATATAGGCTAGCGCTTGACTGTGATCACACCTGATGGAAAGTGATGATACAGTCTAAGGTGGAACGCGCTTGCCTAGAAGATGCCTATTCACTCTTGATTTGAAGGCACCCGGGTTGTAAGTGGCAGGAAAGACACTGCCTGGGAGGGTATTCCAGGCCTTTGCAGTGCGTATCAGGAACGAGGAATCAAACCGCTTCGTACGCGTCATTGGTACGTCGACTATGTATGGGTGGAAGCCTTTACGATGCCTTGCCGTTCTTTGGTAGAAAGGTGATGGGGGAACCAAATTGAAAAGTTCCTGAGCACACTCTCCGAAATATATTCTATAGAATACCGGCAGACAGGCAACCTTACGACGATGTTCAAGGCTTTGGAGTTTTTTGTGGACCAATGTCGGGTTGCCGATGAGTCTTCTAGCACGGCGATCCACCGAATCCAAAGCATCAAGCTGGTACTTGGCAGAGCCATCCCACAAGTGGCTAAAGTATTTCATGCAAATGACATAGGTGTTATTCTATAATGTATCTAATATAACTTATATTGGAATAGTTATCGCATTTTGTATACAAGAATATACTAACTAAACGATTACCTACTTATATACTCGTACCTACGGTTACACTTCTACGGCGTAGACCTTCAGTAGCCGACAGCCGTAGAGGTTTGAATGCAAGGTTCTTTCTCTTGTTGTACTGAAATTATAGTCAAAGATCATTTTAAAATATTTACATCTCTGATAAAAAAACTCAGGATATGGGCATTGGGCATCCGAACGATATACGTACCTAAACCCATTTTAAAACAAGCAAACAGTCAAAGCCAGCCATCTGTCAAAATTCTATTTAAGTGGCTGCTGAACGAACTACAGCGGCCTTACTGTTAGTGGCAAAACAAGCCTTTTTGGCACCGATAAACTGGCAACATTTTTTCTCGCCGTCTGCCCTGTCCAAGGTACCTATATGTGTATTGTTTTAATTTAATAATTTATTACAAATTGCAGATATTATATTAAGACGATTACCTATCTTGAGTCTTGATCGATTGAGCGGATGAGTATTAATGACTGATGAGTTATTTACTTCATGTAATAGTTTGTCGTGGATAGGTAGGTAGTAGGTACTCGTATATAATGTACCTACTACCTACATCTACTATTGTATAATAAAACCTTCTAAAGCTAAAGCTATAACGAAAGATGGCTGGCGGCTACCAAAAACTCATTCACCGGTACAAAATCGAGTTAAACCACCCCGCTGCAACTCGCTTGCCAAATAAACTGATCTACATTTCTATTTAATACAAAAACATCATGTTACACAACGTTTTATGCCTTATTCCACGACTGTTAGGGCTTCATTTTGTATAACACAGTTTACATGCCCAGGAATATTCTAGGATTAAATAATTTTCTACTCATGGAGTAAAGAGATAAGGTTTAGTTTTGCAAGTAGTCTACCGTGACCTCAATAAAATAGTCACAAAAGTTATCAACGGTTACCTTTGAAGTGGCGCTTCTGCATGCAAATTCCAGGGGTGGCGGTTTGTAGAAAATTGTCAATTTGCCAAGCGGCGGTACGGTAAATTGGATTGAACTGAAGGCTGAAGTAGGTTGGTTGATAACTTGGTTTTTTCGTTTTATTTATAATATAAGTTAGTACTTCAGCGTAGTAACCCGAAAATGTATAATCGTACTAACTTGAAATGTAATATAACCTAAGCATAACCTACCAGTCGCTGCTCAATGTGGAACTAGAATTCTACATCGCTTGATGGTACTAACATCTTTACATAATATGAAGCCTTCAGTATATGTATAAAAATCATAAATCCTTGCTCATCCATAAAATAGAACCTGGGACCTCCCGCGGAAACTCTACGCAACAAGAGAGGTTGACAAAAAAGTTTATCTAGTTGTAAGTTTCTCCTTTCCTTTGTAAGATCACAAATTATTATTGATACTAGGTTTTTAATAAATTATTTATTAATCTTTTCTTATATGAAAATACTGAAAAACATACGAATAAATTTTAATCTAAATAAGAAATTGTTTTTGGTCACAGAGCCCTCTATGGATACTGTTACGCACCGCTGAGCGACGGGTTTATCGATTTGTTACGAGTTTCATGACATCTATAAGAGATGGCGCCTTTCAAAACAAAACAAAACAAAACAAAACAAAATAGATTCACTTCGAACATTTAAGTACAAAGTCGAACATAAATTTATTTAAATTGCAATAATCTTTATTTTGTGTACCCTAGCCTTTGTTTATTAAATGAAACAATCAATACTTTTAAGAAATTCTGTAGTACGCCATCTATACTCAAATAACTGAACTATGTGGAAACTCCCAACGTATTGAACCAAGTAATCGATTATCGTGTAGTCCGTACATTTTGCGAAAGATGGCGCAGGAATGCAATTTTGGCAAAGATCATTCTTTTTGTCGGCTGTTATGAACGTCATAATGGCCAAATACACATTAACTTGGTGCAATGAGACACAGATAATATAATACTATACTAGAATGAGACGTCATAGCCCACGCGGATAGTACGGGCAGATTTTTCAAGAAGATTAGCGCAGTGCAACAGTGACTAAGTAACATTGCAGTGCAGTCACAGATAATATAATACTATACTGTGCAGTCTAGGGATGAACTGCCTCTGTCATTAATTAATGATAGGCAGTGAACGCTGAAGTCGCAAAAGGCGGGGCGGCAGGTAACAAAACAGACAGGACCGATGTCGTTTGGAGATCTAAGGTAGCGATCCCGTACTTGAAAGTATTGGCAGACCCTTGAATGTCTTTGGCAGACCCCCTACCAAATGGACTGACGACATTACGAGAGCCGCGGGGAGCCGTTAGACAGTTATACACAAGCAGCGTAAATCACAGGTCGCTTGTGCCCAGCAGTGGACCTCCATCGACTGGAACGAATGAACATCATGCTCGTCTCTCATGTCTTGCTTACTCGTCATTCTTGTCATGCTTCTCGTCATTCTAGTCATTCTTTGCTACTTATAAAGGTAAAGTGTGTACCTACCTGAAGTTGGCAAGGGAAAGAGATCTGTGGTAAGGAATAAGGATTTGGGGAAATTGCTGATATTTTTCTGTTAGTGAATTCGTACGGACTTTAATTAGATACATATTATTATTTGAATGTTTAATTTCAAATTAACCGTCCGTTATGTACCTACCTATGTGAAAAATATTGTTAATGTGAAAGTGTCTGTGTCGTTAATGTAACTACCTATTAACGTATAAGTAGATTACTTCTCCCAAAATACAATCAAGTAATAAGCCATGTCCTCCACAGTATCGGGTGCGGGGCGGATGGCAGCGGAGTTTACGACTTTCGGTTCAGTAATGAATCCCGGTCGCCCGCCGGCGCGCAAACACATAAACTGCAGAATTGGGATAACGTGACGGACACCGAATTAGTTGGCTCACCCTTAGTTGTGAGCTGATAGTTTATTTTTAGACGAAATCAATGAGAACAGGCTGGTTATTTACCAACTTAATAAATCCCTAATACTTACCTACTAGGAGCGTCGGCTATAGCATAATAGAATAGGTAGGATCTGTAGTTCTTTAGTGTAGATTCAAACCAGGGGTCTAATTGCGTAAGGAAAACGTATTCATCATTTATGAATTCTGCCCCTGGATTGGCTGGCGTGAATCAGGGAACCAATCAGAGGGCAGAATTCGTAAACGATTACGACAACGATGAATACGTTTTGTTTTACGCAATTTTCAGGGGCCGCAGGGCTTTTCTGTATCTCAGTGCTTGGAATTCAGGCTTCAACTCAGGGCTTCGAATCCAGCTAGGACGAATTTTGACACCTTTGACTGTTCAGAGCACACACTCAGAGTTACCTTCATTTGTGGGAACTAGCCACTTGCTTACCTAAGGTGTTCCGCTGATTTTTATTTTTATTCTTCTCACTCTGACGAATATGTTGCAGGTTGGTGCGACATGCAGCGTTGCGACAGAAAAATGCCGTTTCATCTTAAAGGGCTAATTTTTCAATCGCTAGACAATCGTTAACTAAGGAATAAATATGCCGTTTTGACAGATTTTGTAGGGCATATGTTTCAAATTTATTCCTCAGATAGTTTATCTGGCGATTGAAAAATCAGCCCTAAAAAACTAAACCAGTTCAACCACTTTCTATGGAGATTTTTTTTCCCAACCGTATTTCTGCTATGAGAGTATGTATCTAGATTTAAAACACTAAAAATCATTAAACATTGACACTTGTCCTTAGTTTTACAACAATATGCTGACCTAATAAAGTGGATATCATAGTCTTCTTTCTGCTAAGAATAAATTCAATCAAATTAAGTACATCAGCATACAAACATGAACAGGTTTGTTATGGAATCAATCTGTACCGAAAACTCAATCGGGATTCCGGACACATCGGCTGGTAGGTAATTACCGACATATTGATTTTCACCCAATACACAACACAACGTGCAAACAGTCAGACGTTCAGTGTGTGTGTTGTGTGTTGTGTGCATATCCATTACCGAGCCTAATGAAACTGATTAAGTAGCATCACCCTCTAAATCAGCGCCGTGTTTACCTAAATTGCGTAGGTCAAATGGGATATCCGTACACTTATTGTAACACCAGACATTAAACTGTATGCAATTTGTATAATAATTTAGCGGGCAAATGTTGTTTTGGCATTTAGGGAGATGAATAACTTACGACCTTACCCCAGATTTGCTGAATGTAGAGATGTACAAAAATTGGTTTCGGAGGAGTTTGGATGGTGATACGAGACATTAACATAGGTATTAGAAAATTAGCTGACGCTGCAAACATTGTTTTGCCAACCAAAAAAGGATACCGGCCTGAATTAGTTGTGGGCTTCTTCAATATGATTTCTAAAATATTTTTTAAATCAATTAAGTAGTTTTCTTACTGAATTTTCATAAATGCCTGTATCTGTGCCTAAGTTAGACCTATGTAAAATAGATAACATTGTATCTCAAATACTATTGTGAATGGATGTAACCGGGAAGGGATGTAAGAAATATACGAATATTCGTTACATCCACTTCCTTATACATTTTACATAACATACACTACCTAACCTAAACTTTCAATGAAAGATTTTTTACATGACAACAAGAAAGGTATCTGTGGTCTATGTTATAATACTTAAATAGTATGTTGTAGATCAGCAGGTGGAATGACATAAAAGATTAAGACAGTAATGATGGGTAGGTATACTCTTTCCATTCCTGTATATTTTCTCTTTGACACATGAAATCACATGAAACAGGTATAGCAATAGCAAGGGTCCAGAGAGAGATAAAGGTAAAGTGGTCTCTTTCTGGTCCCTCGCTATTGCTATATCTGTTTCATGTGTCAAAGGAAATAAACGAATGGAAAGAGTATAGTAGCTGACTTCTGGTGGCACAAAATGGTGGTGTTTGGCGAAACATTTGGATTGAACATTTGTTGAAATTGAGTCCATCGGCTGAAACAATGACGAAAGACATCCTGTGTAGAAAACTATAAGAAATAACCTACTATGTAAAAAACTGTAAGAAATATCTTTGCAACCAAGTATACGAATAATATTATCTTTAGATACCTATTATGTAAAACAGCATCTAAATCGGCCTCCCCTCCGATGGGAATCAACGCTTCCTCTGTGGGGGGGTCCTCCCTTATCTTCGACCCCTACCCTCTCATTTCGCCCCCCGGGAGAGGCGTGGTCGCAGCGGGAGACGCGCATGCTCTGTAATCAAAGATGGCCCGAGATTTGTAAAGATAAGATAAAAAGCAGTTTGATAATGGGTGTAACCTTCACGTTAAATTGTTTTTATCTCTAATCATATTTTGTTAGCAGCTCTGTGTAGTGTAAATTTTTTACTTGTAGGAGCTTTGTGTACCTATTTGTCTAATCCGTTCGAAGCGGTCGGTCGCAAAAGGTCGTGGTTCAATTCCCGTTGCCGGCCACTGTTAAATTTTATAATTTTTGAATTGGCTCAAGTCAGTTGTATGATTGTGCAAAAAAAACGTATTCATCGTTATCGTATTCGTATTCGTTGGTAAATTCTGCCCCCCGATTGGCTGAAAACGATGAATACGTTTTTCTTACAGAATCTAGGGGCAGCTGGTCTGGTAGGACTCTAGGAGGCTTCCCACGTAGCTATTTAGCATAGACCGCCAGGCGATATAACGTTCCATCGCGATGCTGTGTAGAAATAATTAGGGGTTACGTGACCCTTCAAATATAAACAAAGTTTTAGGTATAAATAAGCCTTTGGTGACCCGAGAGTTGGCGTTTAGGTACGAGTATTTAGCTCAACGGCTAAAAGTCATAAAGAGGTAATAGCGCTAGTGTTTGGCCACTAAGTATGCCCATAAATGAGTTGGACGGTGTATATATTTTGTAAAATTTAATTTTATTAAATCATGTTTGTTTAGTTTAGTATTTAATGCGTTTTTCTTAAATCTTAATTTCTGGATCTCGGTTAAAAGCTAAAATTGAATTCTGGCTATTATTGACTTACATAAGTATTTAAACATAGAGATAAGTATTTCCTATGTATACTCGATTTATCATACTATGTAACACAATTATCTGGTACATGAAAAATAAAATAAATAAATAATATCAGAGTAAACTTATTAAGCAATTTAAAAGAGTAATGGATAGGGTTTAAATCCAACTTTTGGAAGTAAGGATTGGAACATGTAATTGTGATACTTAATACTTATGCATATAACCGACGGCCCAAGGGTTGGCATAGAAGCCTACAATGTTCCAGCTTCGCAATGTATTCAAGCTCAAAGACTTTGGGCTAATCTGAAACCTATAAGCCTATAATATAAAGACTTGACCGCGTTCCGTTCAGACGGTTGACAAAAAAAAGTAACTTTCTTTGTGAGCGTCACGCGACGGAGTGACTTACCGGGCGTTTGTTTTTTTAGGCTGCCTCGTGCCTCGATAAAATATTTTTTGTCGCGGTAGCTGGCATTGCTGTGACTGTGTCGATAAGTGTTTTATCGATATTTCTTTCGAAATAACTTTATGGTGCTCAAGTCTATCATTCCAATCTTGAGAAAGTAGGTAATTAAAATACTAGTTATAGGTATTACAGCCAAATTTATATTTGATATTATATTTTATTAGTTATTGAGAATGTAACAATAAAAGTTATCTTAAACCACAGACTAACATACCTAAGTTATATTATCTTACTCTAACTATACGTTAAACCACGTTACTTGTAATATTTATACTGTTCCTAAAAGTCCTGCTATGTCGAAATGTGCCAGAAATACTCGTTGTATTACACTCAATAGTTAGGCTATATCGTTGTGCAAAAAATGAGAGCCATTCTGTCAATTTTTTTTAATATTCATTATTGCATTTTTTTAACTTCGTAATTTAGTGACAAGCTATTTTTTATTCTTACATTCTAATTTCAGTGTTAGTTACTTTCTAAGTGATCCAGAGATTAATTTACTGAACTTGACTTCCAAATTCATTAATATTAATTTAACATCTGTTTCCTCTTCGGTCCTCCATCCAAACAAAGTGGCACAAGAGGATCACTCATTCAAATTTCATTACCAATTATTTTTATTGGCTTATAGGGTTTTCTAAGTGGGTTGGTAATCGCTTACCAACCCACTTAGAAAACCCTTCGCACTAAATATACTTTAATTTTTATTTCTGGCTTTCGCAATTGAAGAAACTAAAAATAATAAAAAGTATCGATATTTTATCTTAGAAACACTACTGTTGTCTTTTCTGTTCTTTTTATGGTAGATGATATGCCATTGTTTGGTGACAGAGACAGATATATAAGGATTACGATAAAGTTGAAAAGGGACAGAGATACTTGTGCTCGCAAAGGAAATAAATGCAGATCTTTTTCATTTTAATATTAATAAAGGCTTTTCTTGAGAAATAGTTGTGACTTGCTTAAGTTATGAAAAGTCTGCAAAATTAGCAAAGTAATTTTATTTAGTTCCATAACTTTACGAAAGAATACTTGTAGAGAAAACTGTTTTATCAGTAAATTGCGTGCACCGAAAATCATGCATTTTATAGATTAATTTATTAATTATAATTGATTAATATAATTATAGATTAATTGTATTCATATTAACTTTAAGCATTTTATCATAAATAATTAAATATTGAACACAACATTTTAGACTGAAACAGGCAGCCTTCCTTTCGACAGCTTGATGTCTTTCAATTTATAGTATCCACTATCCACTCGTCAGTTTTTTAAAGGCAGTGTCTGTGTTGCTAATCCAGCCTAATTAATTGAAGTAGGTATTGACCTAACATTAGGTTTTGGCTGTCAAATAATTGGTATTGGTTACACCTAAGTACGAGACAGCAAGCAACAGACATTGATTAGCAAATTAATTATTTACTGCAAATAAGTTATTTAATTTATTATTACTATCTTATTCTAATACCTTTTAAACGTGCAATTCTTGTACATATACCTATTTCTATATAATCTGAAACTCAGAAACGGCTCGAACGATGTTCATTATATTAAGTTAGTATACAGGCGGTTTTGGGGGCGATAAATCGATTTAACTGGGGTTTACTTTTAGAAAATGGCATATATACCAAAAAAAATACCGGGCAAAGCTCAGTTACCCTACTAGTTCCAGTTATAGCTCACATCTCCGTCGGCAACTTTCATTTTACAAAACACCATGAAAAATTATACTATACCTACCGAACCTGTTAAAAATAAAATTTAGAAATACAAGTTACGTATTTTGTTTTAATTAAACTGGTTATTAAATAGAGTTCGAGAAAATAGCTCTAGTAGAGCTTCGATTCATTATTCTAGCTCATACGAGTGTAAGTCTATGCTAGGGTGACCATGACATGGGAAGCAAAATTGTTTATAATTTTGGTGAGGCATTTTTTAAATTTCATTTTAAGCTGACCCTGCTTCGCTCGGATATTCTCCAATTAGGAATGTAGAGCAATCCTTCAAATCCATTATTATTGACATTAAGTGTGAAGAAAATTTCAGATTTCTAGATCCACGGGATTGGCTGTGTAAGGATGAGTGGATCATAATTCGCCTTTTTTTATTACACCTATATAGATTTTGTTCTTATAGAAAAGATGAGGAGCAATATAGATAGAAGGAATCGGAATTTTGCGATAGTCACGGATTCGTTTTGAACAGCCCAAACATTCTAAAGATAATTCCCGTAGGAGTCTGTATGATTACGCCGCAACTCCCTCCTACTGCGTCAGTGGTTTTCGCCCTCTACGTTGGAGGTCAGGAGTTCGACTACTGCAAAATGTTTGTGTGACGACAATGAATATGTTTTCCAGTATCTGAGTGTTTTTCTACACATTGTATTTATGTAAATTAAATAATATATATTAACAGTTTATCATTAATCTAGTAACACAAGCTGTCACTTACTTTGCGGTTAGATCAGGATGTGTGTATTGTCCTGATGTTTTATAATATAAATTAAAATACAAGCAATTATATGTAGATATTAAAAAAGAACTGGGTACTTACCTAACCGATTTGGCTGAGGGAATGGATAAGTATATTTTACACATAGGCTCTTTTTTAGTCCATGATCACTGCGTGGGCAAAAATAGTGAAAGATTATAATTATAATAAGAAATGATTTTCCAAGATTCCAACAGGATCACCCTTAAATCGATAGTAAAAGTATACCCCGCTGAGTTTATTATGGGCTTATTCTCAGCGGCAGGGCGCATTTCTGAACCCTCGTAAACTTAGCTTTAAGTCGTGAAATAGTCATCACCATTATAGAGACAGCATAAATGAAATGAATTTTCACATAAGAGCATCTGTATGCTAGACCTATATGTAATAAAGAATATTCTACTCTATTCTGTTCTATTCTATTATATTCTATTCTATTCTATTCCTGCTCTCATCTCTATCTTTGTCACCCTACACAAGCTGCAGCGCAGGCGGTCCGCAGTCCGCACTTAAAGGGAACGGAACTGGTTTTCGAACCTGAGACGGCTATCGAGAGTGTACCGGACTCTCGGAGAGTGTACTGCTGTCTGCTCAGTGCTCAGAGTGCAGCCATCTGCGATGCGCGGTACACCGCTGTAGAGAAATGACCTATAAGATAGACACTTGGAAATTCTTATAAGACTTTACATGCTTGTGCGATCCACTACTGCGCACAGTGGGTTGATTCTGTATTGCAAGTTAGCAACTCGCACTGGGTTATTAACTAAGAAAAAGAAAAACGTTAAAAGTTGCTAACTAACGATACATAATAATCAGCCCAGAGGACTCCTTTACTCATAGTTAAGCTGGCCAAATGCAGGCTTTATTCATTCACTATTAAGCACACATTTTGGACGAGTTTCAATTATGCATCAGATACGACGATATTTGACGACTTCCCTGGCGCTATGGCGCGCGCGCTGAGATTCGAGTGGGAGGTCACAGGTTCGATTCCCACCATGGGTCTCTTTAGAATTTTATAACTTCTAAATTGGCTCAGGTCTGGTCTGGTGGGAGTCTTCGAACGTCGCTAGCTACCGCCCATCCAGCAAATCCCGGCGCGATGCTGTGTAGAAGCCGTTAGGAGTGAGTTTACTTATTCCTTCCAAGTCAGTATGATATCATCTTCGGCTACATCATCACTTACCTTCAGATGTGATCGCAGTCAAGTACTATCTTGAAGAGTGTAAAAAAGATGTCTTTTGCATACATTTTTCCAAAATGTTGGTTTCTTAACGGAGTTTTCCAAAAAAGAATATGAGAACTAGCTGCGACAAAAACCACTTGTCATGCCAGTGATTTAAAATCCGAATTTGTAACAGGCTATGGTTCGGTACAAGAAAACCTAAATGCTTTCATTGTATTTTATAGACAGAAGACTATAGGTGCCTAATAAAGACTAGGGCTTTTTATGGATCGCGTATCCAACCATACTTGTACAATCAATTTATTTTCCTTGATCCGAATCTTGTAGTCCTCTTTGCCATTAAAATTCCTTACCATTTTTATCGCAATGCTGGTATAATTAATTTTAATAAACTGGCCACATGTTGTAAATTAGATTAAGATAAACCCATCAACTTATTTACTTACTTTCCAATAACTCTTTTGGACGATTATTTTATGTATTATACGGTCACTTACTTGATGTAGAGAAGACCTAATAAATATTTTTCTGTATCGTTAGCTGCAATAAGCTTTTAGCTCAGCAAAATATCAATGTGATTATTTCTTAGAGTACCTAAAAACCTAGAGACACTGTTTAGAAACAGAGAAGCGATTATAAATAATTAAAAAACACGACTGCCCTGTATGACTTTTTCCGAAAAAAATATAGCCTCGGAATGATGTACCTAAGGAATCTAACGATACCCTATATGTCCAAATCTCTTCAGCCGTTTAGACGTTATGGTGGAATAAAGAAACTCACATACATACATACATACATGAACCCTAAAAACATTACACTCCTTTTTTGAGCAGTAGGGTAAAAAAATCTATTTCTGCAATCTTGTGATAGCAATCTATAAGCCGTTACGTCTATAACCTATCTATAATAATAAATTATGAAAATCTTTCATCAAAGCTCAAATTCATCAATATTTAAAACAGTTCCATTATAACACAGTCAATTAACAGTGGTTTCAACACGAGCACATCTGTTGCCGAAATTTCGTGAAAGGTTGATCGAAGACTGTCGCCAGATTCGCTATCGACTTTTAGTACCTATAGTTAATACTAGTAGGGCGCGTGGGGGCGCGGGCCACATGTGGCCCGCGTGTTGTCTTCCCGCCTATAAAAATTCCCTTTAAAATTCCCCATACATTTTCTATGAAAAATAATTTTCACCATTTTGAATTTTTTTCAGTCCATCAAATAGACCTTCGGATGCTGATCACTTCTTGTCAAGAAACCGTTCTTCCATCTTTTATACTCTTCGAGATATTGGCGAATTTCGAATAGCGGCCATTTTGAATCCGCCATTTTGAAATTTTTTTCAGCTCACTGCCAATTGGATGACGTTTCGAATGGCATTTGGTCGAGCACCCCCCACCTATCTCCAATACCCTTGGCTGTGCTCTTCACCCGTCTTCGAAATCCTCACTCATCAGCTCTCTCCGTATTTTTCCTCCGAATGAATTTTTTTCTTTTATACGACAACATCCTTGAAAAAATTTTTTTTCATACAAAATTGTTCAGGAGAGGTGATCAATGAGTGAGTCAGTCAGTCAGTGAATCAGCACGAGTAGCTTTAGATATAGTTAATATATTATTAAAAATTAACACTTTCTGTGGGTTGAATTTTATTCAGGCAGGTGCCAGATTATTATTTAATATTATAATTACAAAGTTGAGTTTATACAAAAATCATGTATGGCGCAATTGTTCTTTAAATTTTTAAAAAAGTCTACGATACTATTTGTTCTATCTTTTAAGGTTGACTTAGTATAACGGGATATGTACTAAGGTAGTAACAGAAATAAGTTAAGTAGAAGCCGCGCGCAAACGCTAGCTAGTATTTTTATAAAATGGTGAAAAAAGCATGGCTCCAAGATCGTTCATAATATATTTTCTCAGACGTGTCCGATAAATATTACATACCAAGGAAGATTTTGTTAAGTATATTTTGATGGTGAAAATTGCATCTTGTAACAACAGAATTTATTCTAAAGAATTTTCAAATCTTTCAACTTTGATATCATCTTTGCGTGTCTAGTGGTGGTCTGTAACAACTTTTTGGATAAAAATTGCAGTATAGCCATTCGACTCGAGATTTCCGACGGAGTTTCGCCGAAGGTGGCCGAAAAGAACCGACCGGTCGCGTGTGTCGCTGCAGTTACTATGTCTTCGGCCTACGGGGCCGATAAAAGGGTCCCTTGCACCGTTTTAATTAGGCGGCATTATCGAGAGCCTGAAAGCAGGGCTGACAAATCATATGTCTCAAGTCTGAATGAACCCTTTTTTACGTCCTTCAACTAGTAACAAGGTATGTCGGATACATACAACTGAGCTTTATGCATACACAGTATAACCTTGAAAATACTTTGAGAGATTTGCTTTAACCTATGCGTTTGTAGAAAAAATAAGTATCATGTGAAAGAATCAGAATCAGTGTGCCTGGGATTTGAACTTCTGATCCTAGGTCTTAATTAGCTCCTGGGCTATCAACTAATTGCACTAAGATTTAAATTGTATTTTCGTATTAAAAAAAGGCGTGTGGCACTCGGAGACTGCCGCGGTAAAGCTATTGCATAGCTGTTTTTATCAACTTATGCAATTATAATTATACAACCAATGCCACCTAGAGACGAGTTGCTGAACTAAAGAGACAAGCGTGATATTTCAAAAAGTTATTAAAAGGTCTGCTATTTATCGATAGATGGCAAAACTAAAAATTATCACCGCTGTGCCGGTCGGAGTAGGGGGGTGTTAGGCTATTTTCGTTACGGAATTTCTGGATTCGGTCTCCATGCTCAAGGCCCGCGATAGGAGCTATACAATAGCGAAAATCTTGCAATTCAGGCTCATGAATCCTGTTACCTGTATAGATATCCTCTAATCTTATATAGGTTGTTAGAATTCTTATTGGGTTTCATACCGGTCAACTGCAACTAGCGACTCCAGATTCTGTAATCATAATAATAAGGTTCGTTTACTTATTCTACTTTTGAAAGAAATAAATAATTGTAAAATATATTTTTCCATTTTCAGAAAATTGACAACCCTATCCCACAATACCGCTGGCGATCCGGTGTCCAGTGTATACGAGATAATTCCTATAATAATAACTTACCCATTTGCAATCTTAACCCACTACAGATAGAGATTTTAATCGAATATACCTTTAAGTATTGAACATTCCCGTTCGTAATGATCCTGCCGCCTGATGCCCGATGCACTTTTCATTATTTCTTATGCTCCATAAACCAATTGCAATAGGGTTGGAAATGCAGCGGGCTATCATTACGTTTTATGGAATGAATACATAGTAGACCATTTAAAGTACCTATCCAAGTATCCAGTACAAAAATAGTCATACTTTTGCTGTTCTCTTCCATATCTATAAATTCATTTTTTTTACAAATCCTCTGGAAGACGTGAATTTCACGATCCAGTTTGCGTGCCCTTTATAATATCTACTTTCAAGAAAGTTACTAAACCAATCCTAAATTTTGACTAGGATTTTTCTGCCTCAATCTGTACATAAATCTGTAGCTACAGATTGAAATAGAAAATTTAGGGGTTTTAAAGATCCCACGGGAACTATGCATTTTTCTTGGTAGAAAGGTAGTCTTTGGGTTTATCAGGGTTATAAGCTTCTATGTTCAAAATTACAGCAAAATCGGTTTTGTAGTGGAAGAGTAACAAACATCCAAACTCACAAACTTTCATATTTATAAATTAATACCATTATAATATGCCATCCTTTTCTTAATATTGGCTACCAAAAGTTGCAGCTAACTCGTAAGTATAGGGACAACCCTCCACCACCCATGGCCCAATCAACCTCGCGGTTATGGGGGCCGTAACGCGGGAGGGCGCCCGTTTGGTACTTGCTCTTGGCGTGTTCCTGGGACGCCTTCTTGACAAGTTGTTTCCTCTCGCTCCTTGTCCCTATGTGCTCACTCTCCCCATTCTGGGGCAGGACGATACGATGACGGACTCGGCTTGCGCTGTCGCTGTCCGCAGCAAAAATTCTCTGCGTGTCACTCCAAGCCGCTTCGCCTCTTATGCCATGCGTGCGCGAACTCCCGTAGCTTTCCGAAGTTGGCCGCCGAACCCACGAGATCATGATAATAAACTGGGCCAGAAACTTCGCGATCGATCCCATCCAGGTGCAAGCACCGGAGGTCCTCGTAGAAGGAGCACTCCCACCACCAACTCGTAAGTAGATATAAATTATACTTGAGTTATCGTCTAGTCTTCGATACTTTTGCCCGGCAAATTTACCAGGCCATTCCGGATGTTAATAAAATAAGGTGGCGCTGGCGGGTAGCGGGTAAATGACCAAAACGTAAGATTGCATAGCAGTGTGCCCTTAAAAAAGCCCATGTCCAACATTGGACACGGAGAGTTTGATGATGTATCTACTCTAAAAAAAGAATTGGTATTGCAAATTACGTGAATCAAAAATATAATGATTGCGTATTTCGTATAAATACCAGCAAAGCCATTGTTTGAAATCAAAGACCAATGCAACCTGTAATTTTGAGTCTTATCAATCACAATGTTTTAGCACAAGGCCTCATGATACGTGCTGCGTGAACTTTTGATTTGAAACATACGTACTAACATAAAATTATTTATGTTTCAAGGAAATTATCAAAACCGTGATTTGTTGAAGTAGCAAGACCGTGTACCTACTTAAAAAAAAAACAAAGTTTGGATTTGAAGCAATGTGGTACTGGAGGCGATTCACGTAACAATTTTACAACGAGTGAAGTGAATCAAGAAATAAAATTAAAAATAATACGGAAAACTTAACTTTACGCCTATTGGTTTAGAGTGTAAAATTAAATGTACTTTATGTAAACACAATATAATTAATATGTATTCTGGCGGACTATATAGTATGTGTTGTGATTCCGAATAAACGTTTTTTCTTTCTTTCTTTCTTTAAATGTACTTCAACATAGGAAATACAATGCCTCGACCTTATCGTGCAACGTAAATTTAATTTCACGATTCTCGACCATGTTGCGTTTTGAACTACATTCAATTTTACGCTCTATGTAATTTTTCAGTGTATTAGTTGTTGTTGTGTTTTTCAGTGTTCTCAAAAAATGTTTTGGTTTCAATATCGTCTGCTTAAATTCCTGAATACCTGACCTTTTTTAACATTTCACTTCATGAAATGAAGCCGACGCGTGCGAATCGCCTATAGTACTTACGATTCACGAAAGATGACCACAAATGGCGGGCCTATTTTAGGGCCATTTGTGGTCATCTTTCGTGAATCGTACTATACCAGGACTCCATACAACCGTATTCATTGTCCTATAGGCTTGAGTACTTTTGGCGCAGACACTTTGCATATCAAAGTTGCTTTCCCATTCACCGACTTTGTCACAGCATGTATCATCGTTACTTATGACCCTACTACGCTTCCAAGTCACGTATCATACAGTGGTTTAGTTTACCCACACGGGTTTCCCACCCAGCATTTTGTATAGGTACTTTTGCGTTAGTGCAGGTTTTTGTACGAACTTCGACACGACTCGCATTGAACAAACGAGTCGAATTCCTCCATACATTTACAGCCAGCGCCATCTATTGACAACCGCATGTCAGCGACTGTGCATAGATGGCGCTGGCGCTCGCGCGGACAACGGGCCATACGAACACCTCCACGGGATCGCACCACAACAAGATCGACTACCAACGGGGCGTCCGCTACCTCGCGAGCTCTTGCGGTCTCCCTCCCCCGTGCGCGCGCAGACGACGACGCGGGGTTCATGCTACCGGACCCCAGCATCCCCGCGCAGGGCAGCGACATGATCGCTGACCGCGCGGGGCGACCAGACCCCTCAAACCAGCAGGCCTCAAGCCATGAAGGCGAGGCCTTAGCCCCTTACCGGGGCTAAAAGAACAACACCGAGGGAGCGTAAAAAGCCTCGAGGCCCGTACCCCCGTGGGGACGTGCTCCCCATGAAGAAGACCACGCAGCAGCCGGCTGCAAATGTATTAATGTATTTGTGTGTAATGTGTGTAGGAATTCGATTCGTTTGTGCGATGCGAGTCGACTCGAAATTCGTACGAACCTGTGCTAACACCTCTGTACGAGTGCGACCACGAAAACCATTCGTCGTTAGCCTTTGGATTCCTTGCACGTGGTAGATTGACGATTATTCGGTACCGCTTGAATCCGGGTAATGTTATGCTGTTGCCTCAGGTGTGCTATCGTACAGTTCGGCAGTGGTGCTAAACTGATTTCGTGTCGTTCTGTAAAAATAATTGTAAAACGTAAGTTTGCTGTTAGTGTTTAAAGGAAAATAGAAATGAAACAATATCTGTACGTGCATGTTAATATTTTATTGAAGCTTATAATTACAATCAGTTATTACCAACCGAATTAACAGAACTCTGTAATTCTAAGTTGGCATAGGTACATGTTATTACTTAAGATTACACCTGCAATTTTAATAGACGTCTTCTGCTGAACGTAAGCCTCCTTCGGTGTCTCTAAATACGCTTTGATAACAGAGGGTTTGCCATTTGCGGACAAATGAGCGGGGCCGTTTAACAGTCTCTAGATTGTATAAGAAAAACGTATTCATCATTATCGTAATCTTTTACAAATTCTACCCGCTGATTGGTTCCCTGATTTACGTGGACCAATCGAGGGGCAGAATTTGCTCACGATTTCGATAACGATGAATAACGATGATTTTTCGTACGCAATCAGACCTCTGATTATAATAGTTCTAAAGCAACTGAACACTTTAACTTTACAGATTTTTCTGGAAATACATGGAATTTATTTTTTTGTACTAGTACCTACAGTTGGTATAGAATTGAATTGCTTTACGATATTATTGTCATGAAATATGACCAATATCATGATGCGATTGAGTTCTAAGATCTAATCACAACACATAAGTTACTTTAAGAAACCTGCTAACTGTATATTTGCTAAGCCATGTTTAGCAAGCAATTGACAATGGTACTTGAATTCAATGGAGATTGCCTGCGAAAAACGTAACTAAGGAAAATACATAAGTAGGTACTCAAAGTAGGTTAATACAGTTTCAGGGAATTTGAGTTGACAAACAGAACGTTTTAGAAAATAAGAATCCACATGTATTATGCGAGTTGAATTGCGTAAAATTAATGTGGATTTTCGAGGTGAAAAAGTGATATACCTTTTATTATCCGAATGATACCATTTTTCATAAAAGTTTTACAATATTTAAAAAAGGCACCTTTAAAAATAAGTTCCTTATATAAGTTATTGATAATTACCTCTTTAACTAACTAAGCCATTTTAAAAGACGTACGACGCCAGCTCTGACGGTAAGTCTGATGAAATCATTTTTCATTCCTCTCGTTTTACCAGCATTTGTCCTCATGCAAGCATCAATCATCTCACGCTCAAACAATTACTCATAGCCTCTACAAATAGAGTAGCTATTATTAATTGCTCTTGTCCCGTATTTTAAGCTTTCTCCTTGAAACTACAAAGCTGAAATATAATATACCTAGGTACATTTAATTACTAAGAATATAGACCAGATCGGCACTTGTGTTAAAACCGGTAATGGTTTCTTACGCCCTATTTTTGTCTCCCTCACTCTCACGGGTACGTTGGTAGGTGCGACATGCAGCGTCGCGGAAGAATATAACAGAAAAACGACCTTTTATCTAATTACTCAAAAACTAAGCTAGTTATCAAAAATCTGTTTCTTAGCGTTTTTGTATATTATGATTACCGACACTGTAAAACAAAAATTACAATTACATCCAATGTAGTGTCCGATAAAAACTAGAAAAACTGAGATTTTGGAGCAACTTTTGGGAGAACTTTCTATCGAGAAAATTTTATCCAATCGTGTTTCTGGTTCTTAGCGATTTTAGATTAAAGACCCAAAATATATGACATGTAAATTTGAAAGTAATTGTCTTTATAGTTTTTGAATAAAACTTCATTCAAAATCGCTTAAATACGGCTTCTACACCGTTAACCAAAGAGGACAAGAGAGGAGACGAGTGGAGCGCTAAGAAGCTGTCAGGTTATTTCGACCAAAGAAGAGGGCAGATACGTAGCGGAGGAGAGGAGATGTAAGCTGTGCGTAGGAGTCATCGCAACTCCTCTTTTATATATCCCAAAGGCTCATAGCGTAGGTACTATTATGGTATACTTACTTACTGTTCCCATAGCTAGGTGTGAGTCTCCTTTCAGAATGAAAGGGCTTTGGCTATAGCCCATCACGCTGGCCAAGAGCTGATTGCACAGCTTCAAGAGCTCTCAGAAATGAAAGTATGTTTTCCTTCAGCACTAAGCAAGTGACAGGTATCCTAAATCGCACATATGGGATTCGAACCCGCTACCACCTGATGTAAGGCCAAAGGTCTGATCTGGTCAATGAGCTGCTTTGATACTTTGAGAACCCGCTACCCAGTACCACCTCATGTAAGTCCAGAGGTCTGATCTGGTCAATGAGCTGTTACTGCTTTCATACTTTTTTGTAAAGTCTTTTGTGCATTCCAATACCTTCTGTATTCTAGTACCTACCTTTTTTTCTGGCATATCAGAATTAAGATGCATTTGTGGTAACTACCTACTTAGCGGTGATGAGAAATATTGCAAGGAAACATTCATATCTGAGAATTCTCCATTATGTTTGGGTGTGCTGTAAAGCCTGCCAACCTGCACTATACTGTACCCGCGCGTTTGTTTACATTGCAACATAATACCATCAGGTGAAATCGCATTGTAACTTGTACCTAATGGAATAAAATACTAATACCCACTTATTTAATATTACTTCAGATAGTATAACTTACATCAGTAGTAATACTTTAAAAAAAGAATTAAAAAATATGATTGTACTCAGAAGTAGCCTTTAGAAATGCTTGAACTCCGATCCGTAATAAAATGGCGATAATGATACTAAGAAAAACACCTTTTATAAAAAAAGGTTCTTAATGTGACCGTTGAATTAAGATGCAATTACGTTTTATTTTAACGATAAATTTTATCACTGAGTCCGCAAGTCTTATACGGAAGATGTTTTTTATTTCTCCAATAAGTGCCTATTAAATTCTCCGCTAAGTTCCTAATTGTGGGGACATAATTATGCATCACTCCATACAATGTTACATCTACATTACTTACGACATATTATTTAGACGTTAGACTATGAAGCTCTTCGTCTCGATTATTATTACACTTTAATATGAATTAATAGTTAATTAAACGTATTATGAAAAGGACTGGACCCCACGATACAGGTCGCTTAGTGTGGGGTCCACAGGATATCAATAAAGAGGCAAATATCGATAAATATAAAGATGAGGAATTAAAGGTTAGCGTGGTATGGGCATGTTATGCGGAGGGATGAAAGTCATGTTACGAACGATGAGTATGCATGTGCAGGGACGAAAATGTAGAGGAAGACCGAAGAAGAGATGGATGGATTGCGTCAAAGAAGATATGCGTGTGAAAGGAGTGGATTGCGAGTTGACGGCTGATAGGAGCGAATGGAAGAAGAAGACATGTTGTGCTGACCCCAAATAACGTGGGAAAAAGGAAAAGGAAAGAATATGTAAAATTGTGCTTTATCTTCTTTGTGTTGCATTCTTTTTTATTTATGTAGCGATGTGTTTTGTAACTTTTTGAATAAATAAAATTTATTATTCATTTTTATAAATACAGGAATCTTTACTTTCATCACAAATAAACACTTCCTTTACTACACTATAATATTTGCACGCCCATTTTGTGGCAAAACATGTTCGGGAATTGTTTACTATTAATTACATCTGCGGGCCTAGACAAAGTCACAAGCGTTTGGCGTTAACGCTAGTCGACAAAAATGTATGGAAAAAACATATGACTGTAGAAAAACCACGATAATAATTACTAAACACGCTGTGTTTGAATAATTAGCTACGCTAACTTGAACGCTCGCTGGCGTTCTCGCGGACCTTGTAGATAACTTTAGCGTACTTCGCTTGACAATTGACAGCCGACAGTATCAAACACAGCATGTTTAGTAATTATTATCGTGGTTTTTCTAGTCATTTGTTTTGTCCATACATATTTGTCGACTAGCGTTAACGCCAAACGCGAGTGACTTTGTCTAGCCCCGCTGATGTTGTTACCGTGTTTTTATGCAAATAAATAAATTATAATTATTATTATTTTGATGACGAACCTATGAATCGTTATGAATTTTGCCTCTAAATATACTTACGTGAGGTGTTAATTATTTACAACTTTTAATTGAAGGGGAATTCGCAAATTTCGCAGATCTTAATGCAAACAGATTGTAAGAGAAACACGAAACAATTATTTTGTAGTAATTTATTAAGATAAAAAATAAGAATCAATATACATTAATAAAGCTTATCGAGTCAAAAATAATTATTCTAAGTCTGAGCAACAATTAATTTCCTGTACAATGATATTTAAAATTTTTGTTTAAAAAATTACACCAAAGCTGTAAGCTATTTCTAACTCGAAATGTTGGATAATGTACTACAGTTTTTAAATGTAGTAATTCTTTTAGGTAAACACATAATAATAATCTCTCATTTATTGTAAATACAATCTAATCATATTTTTAACAATGTTCCAAAAATAAAAATGAAAAACCACGTTTAAAAATATAAAAAATTGGGTCCACAATCGGCCGCGGAGCTTTAAGGGCCCAAGTCACCGGTGGATATTATAATTAAGATTTACGTATTTAACACTGCAATCACGTAATCTGCCACTTTCATTATAATATTTTATTGAAAGTCTTAAAAATTATTTATCTTAAAAAATTATAAATACGGCTTTAAAACTAAGTAATCTAGCATTGCTGTCTTATTATTATACTTAACGATATCTAAATAATAAATAACACAATCACTAATGTTATTCTGATATAGTCATGTCGAATCACACACACAATTAAATAAAATCATAACATACAATGGAACCTCAAACATAATGAATATTATAATAAAATATGTATGGCTTACAATTTTGATAATCTAGTTTCTTAAAATTTTGGACGTAAACAAAACACTGCACAAACAAATCTTATGAGATCTTTACGAAAACCAAACCACGACACAAATACGTACAATCATAATCAATAACTCTAGGAATTCTTTATAGTGTTTAAACTTTTATCTAATAATACTTCTCAATATTTAACTCTAATATTATTATTAGGCAATTATATGTGTATTTTGTATTTACAGTTACTTAAAACTATATGAAACATTACTTTAGAAGTACCAAATTAATCAAATCAACGTCTCATTATATCTTCTATGCTAAAGCCTTTTTTAGGTCCACTCGATTGACTCGTCCCAGGTTTGGGGTTCGTATTTGGCTGTATGCCAACAATGTTTTTTATACCATTCGCAATAGAATTAGAGTCTGTATCTGGAGTGTCTTTCACGTTATTTTGAGGGATATCTTTACAATTAGTCACACTTGTAGAAGTACTCGGCACTGTATCTCTCGGCGGAGCATGCTTGACAATTAGATCTTGAGCTTGGGTTTGCTGTGGTCCAAGAACTGAATGCTGGACGTATGGAATCTGCGGGTGTGGCGGAGGCAACGGCAGTCCAAACTTATGATATGGTGGCATTGCAATCATCGTTGGTGGTATACCAATCACGACATCATTATTGCCGATAGGATGTCTTGGCATGGACAAGTTTGTTGGTTCAGGCGATCGACTTCTGTAAACAGCCGCACAAGTCCTAACATTTTCACCAATATCAGGCGGATGACTCCTTTTTCTAAACGGACTCATATATATTCCTGTAGGCCCGGGATCTATCGGTGGGCTAGTCATTTGATTGATTTTAGCCGGATCAGGTGGTGCCACCTGGTGCAAATCTCGACGAATTTGTAGTTGTGGGTGGCGTATTTGGTGTTCAGGTATGTCAACGTAGCGCATTTCCTTTTCCATAATCTCGTCTGTAGTGAACCTTCGTTTTTCATAAATATCAGACGATGGCAATCGATGTTTGTCGAAATGCTGTGGGCGCATTGTATAAGGACTGGCCCTATCTCTGGCTTCATTGTGGTGGCAATGCGTGCGTTCAACTGGAGATGGTGATACAGGACGCGGTCTTTCCTCGCTTTTTTCTCGTCCAATACTTTCTATTGAAGACGAACGTGCTCTTCTTACAGGAGAATGTTCAGGAGATGACACCTCAGGATCCTCGTCATCGAAACCTGGTTCAATAGGAGAACCTGGTCTACCAATATCTTCTTCGCCAACATCCAATACGTCACCTGCTGGAACATCACCAACTGCATGTGTTAACGCATGTCTTCTCAAGTCACAGTTCCTTCTGAACACCTTTCCACATGAATTACATTCATAAGGCTTATGGTCAGTATGGGTCAACAGGTGTGTTTTCAGGTTAGAGCGCTGATTAAAGCTTCTGCTGCAGACGGGGCATTTGTGAGGAGACTCTTCCATGTGAAGGATCTTGTGGACCGCCAAGGTCCGCGATTGGCAGAATCCCTTTCCACATTCTGTGCACTTAAAGGGTTTCTCTTTGGAATGTATGTACCTGCAACAAAGAAAGTGAAATTGAGCGCAAGGTATTTTTAACTTAACGTACACGTGTATAGCGGGTTATTACTTTCTGAGCGTTCATCGACAACATTTTAATGATTCATACCATAAAATATCGTGGTTTAATTAAATGTCTGAGAATGGGAGGAGTTGTATCGAACATAAGTTTCAGGTTGCTATATAAAATGGACTTTAGCTATATGAATTGATTGCTAAATGTATAAGTAAGGAACAAGCCTGGTTCTAATTAAGATTACAGTTCACTGCACTCGTTTATAATAATTATCTATCTAATTCCAATCTTAATAACTACTCAGACTAGTGATATTTTTTAGGACGTGGTATGTTCTCGAATTCAGTTTTCGTTACTTCATTTTAACTTTTAGTAACCTCTCTAAAAGTGAGGTCAGTCTATCGTGTGAACATGATATGCGTCCACGCAATAGTATGAAGCGACGTCACAACTTCAGTGACCACGATTTTGCGCAAAACCACCTTGAACGTGATCTGAGTAATCCGAGCCCATACTCTCAAGGCGAATTCAGACGAAGCATACGCGAGAGCACGGTTCGGTCCACCATCCTAAAGAGACCCCTACTGCTACAATCTCTAGTATTGAAAAAGCGGCAAAGAAATGGCAGACGGGTCCGTTCACATTTTGGTTCCGTTCCACAAGAGTTCCAGTTCAGCCGAATCGAATTACGTTAAAAGCATTTTGTGGCCAATCGCTTCGATTAATATTATTAACGCAGCGAGGTATTGGGTTGCTGCTACAAGAGAATTTAATGATTTATTTTATATCTTGAAAGAAACACAGTATTAGCATAGAAATGAAAAATGAAAAACTAAGTTTTGAGCGCTTTTAAGCAATAACTTAAACAAAAACAAGAAAGATGTTAAGATGTGAAATATCTGTTTGTCATTAGCAGAAAAGTTTAATTATACTACTTATTCAATAAATCCTGATGATGAAATTGATATTTTGTTTAAAAGGAAGCTTAACAAGTCAAAGGTCATGAATTCCGGAAATTTTGAACGATAATAATTCAACGTAAATGTTCACGGTTATTAATTATTACTGTCTGGCACCTTGTTAATAAATTCAATTTCCAAAGATAAAAAAGTCTTGCTTTGTTGTGGTTAAAATAAAAAAAACGAGTAAGTAAATTAAAAAAATTTAAACAACGGATACTGATGGTATCAAAATAAAATGGAAATAACCGAAATATTATTTTCAAATACAGCCTCAATAAAATTAACGTGTAACCAAATGAGTACCATTACCGAGGATGCTGCTTGCAAGTATAGGCGACAAAATTAAAATGAGCACTGCAGAATAACGTGTGATACTAATTTCAAAACTGGAATATGATACGGCCTTAATTATTGAAATAAGCCTTGGAACATTCGAAGAACGCGATAAATGTAAGGGGCTTTAGTTGAGCGCACTTAATGATAATGGAGTCCCGAGTCGGAATCCTTAAATTCTCCGTCGTTGTCATGCGAAGAATGTTCCACGTAAATAATATATCATTACTATGGAAGACAAACAAAAAAAAGTGTAATGACCTCAAACGTCTCGCGTTACGAAGGTTTTTGGTTTCATCAAGATTTTTGATGGTGTCTCGGGCCTCGGCGTCATAAAGCTATTGCAGAGATTTATTACATCTAAGTTCCATGAAGATCTTTTTGTTACCACTGCTTCTAGTACGTGCCAAAATTTATAAAACTTCATAGCAACCATACTATTTAATCTCTACTACCATTGCATATTTGATAATATTATGTACCTACTTTATAATTATGTCATTTACCAAATATTATAATTAATTATGAAGCACAAAAAAACGTAGGGAACATTAAGTAAATAATAACTGTTTTTTTTTCGGAATAAATACGTGTAAAAACAAAACAATGGTTTAAAATTCTAAAATTTAAAAATGCATCTGCTATAAAATTTCCAATTTCCAATAAAATTTCAAAGGGCCTTTGAATGAGCCTTTCCTACAAAACACACTGCTCTTGGTAAGCGTCACGCAAATATTAGCATGAGTAAAATGGCCGACTTTGAACTTAATATTTAGCTGATGAATTCTAATTCTTATTACAGTTTACTTATAGTTGATTAAAGCGTAGACAAGTTTTGTCAGATGCATTGGTAATGTTAGAATACTGGTAATGTTAAGCAGCGGTTTATAGTGATTTCTAAATGGTAAAGAACTTGGAATATTTTGATATAGGAAATGACAGATAAACGCATTTCTTGGAAAATCTGAAGAACACATTGACAAAGACAAGAACTCCTGATATGAGATGAAAAATAAGTAAATCCAAAACTTCAAGTATTTACTAACAAAACTTTCAAGTTTTCACCCAGTAAGATCGAACCCTAAAACGGTCCTATTAAATAAAAAGCTGACAACATCGGTCTCGAATCGAAATTACTTACAATAAATTAGAAATATCTAATTAAAGTGATAACTTAATTCCGAAATTAATTGAGAAGTCTATGCACGATTAACAACGTGGGATGACGGATTTGGAACCACTAGTGACTAGTCGGACAACTTCACCAAGATCAAAGAGACCGCCAACGGATTCAAATTAACAAGGCAATTACCAACTTACTTTGAAAACGTTAGCTTAGAACCAACCGAGACAATAAAATGTACATTTCTCGTAACCTAAACATAACATCCCGTCGAATCTTTTAACAATCGACTACGTTCTAAGCCAGGAAATATTTTTCATCGTTAGTTATTCTAATCCAAAAAAAATGGGAACGTAACTTGAAGATTATACTCTCGGATTATGGACATTAAAAAGATGATAATCGTAAAGCATATATACATAATTAATGACATAAACAAATCTTTGCCTCCCGTCCCCTTATCGCACCAGTTCGATCACTTTTGACGTTAAATAAAATATAAGTAACGTCTGTCTCTTCTTATTATACTTTGAGATAAGGATCGCGATGGACAGTCGCTCAGAATCCCATCAAGACCCGGCACGGAGATTAAAAAAAGTGAGGCTCGAAATTACAGAGAGGACCGTGGTCTCGCGCTAATGGCTTACATTAAAAAATATTTTCCATTACGGTTACCGGTTGTATAATGTGTTTTGTTGGAGGGACACTTACGTGTTATAGGCGCCGGCGAAGAAAATGGGGAAGAGACTCATGGGATTTAAATAAATAACGAATTTATAAAGGCTACGATTTTTTTTTAGGTTTTAGCTTATCATAAGACAGTCGGAATTAGACGCGCAGTAATTTGGATTTTGGAATAAACCAGTTATTAGTTGCTATGTTAAATACAATCAAAAGGTTTTTTTGTTAGATCAGTCATTAGCTGCATCTGAAGCTTTCCGAGAAACCAGGCTTAACGAGTCAATTTAAAAATCATAAAAATTTACAAAGAATATGAAACAAGAGGCAACATGAGGCAAATTTCACTGATCTATGGAGGTGGTTAAGAAAGATAAAAAAGACGAAATAACACGGATCTACAATAGCTACAGAGCTTTCCAGAGATGTAATTGGATGTCAAAAATCTCCGGTCACTTAACTAAGCTGTGTAAAAAAACGTACAAGTACAAAATTCATTGAGGAAACGCGTCGGCATTTGCCAGTGCAAGAAACGGGTTCTCGAAACGTCCTCGTTTCGTTTTACAAACACAACTGTTGTGACAGGTAAGCGAATATGGAGTCAAACTTACTACAGAGACAGATTCTTCACTTTGAGATGAGCCCGAATAATGAAAAATTACGTGTTAAATAAAACATAATAATACTTGAGAACATATCAACAAAATAACTAGCAATGTGGAGATAGATTACCTATCCCAAATAGAACGGAGAGCTCCCACTGGATTCAGAAGCCAAATAAATAGAATGTTAGTTGCTATAATGTACTGAATAGTGAATACTGTCAAACTAGCGGCAATGAAAAGTATCAGAGCACTTAAATTTATAACACTGGAGAAGTATTTCTCACATCGACCCGGACCAGGTTTTTTGTACCAATTCAATCGTGAGTCCGAGATTGCCTATCTAACAACGATATAATTGACATAGATCGATGCACCTTTCAGAGCTTCCAAGATATTATAAAATATAGTAACAAAAAAAATAGCAGCTGAAAAACTTTCTTAAAATGATGATGATGAATCAAAAAGTATTTTTTATGTAAGAACATAAAAAATACTTTACAGGAAAAAATGGCACTGTTTAAATGTGAAATGTCATTAGTAACATTTCACATTTAAACAGTGCCATTTTTTCACGAGTTCATGCTATGAACGCCTTGACGCTGATACAGAACTGATTGGCGAGTGATAAAAAATATTTTACAGATAGATAACATGGCATCATCTAGAATATGTGGTCGATTCTGTTGTGCAAAATCTCTAAACTAATTTAAAATAGTGCTATCCTTTTCCATAGGGAGCAATTTGAAAAGGATAGCACTACTTTAAATTAGTTTAGTTTAGATATTTTGCACAACAGAATCGACCACTATATATAAAGACAAAATATTTTAAAACGATTATTATTAAAAATTAAGTTGTAGAGTAAAAAAGTGTTACGTATGAATTTTAATACCTGAATTATCTAAAAGATGTTCATGTCAAAGCTCTTATACGTAACTTGTTTCACCAGTTCGACGAGTATAAGAACACTCTAATATTTCATTAGCTCTATGCAACTTCTACCATGGGGCGAATCAATTTCTCTGTTTTTTATTTTTTTCTTTTTATAGAGTATGAATCGACTGGCCATCTGGCCATTGGACGTACTTGTTACTTTAGTACTGAAGTGCTATTTGAAAGTACTAGGTTTGCAGGCTGTAAGTGGTTATTAGACGCAGACGCTCATATTTCTGAAGATAGATTTTTAAGTATTTGCTGTAGTTGTACAATAATTAAAATATTGACAGATTATAAAGTACAGTGGGACAACACACAACACCTTAACAGTTAAAAGTCACATTTCGACTTCAAATAGATACATAAATTTTGTTAATGCCCCAACTGAATTCAAATTAAAAAAACCCCGGGACGAAATAGTCCATGTATTATAAAATCATGTATAGTTTTAATTGATGTAAATATTAACATTAAAATTTTTATTTCTGAGTGATTGACGA
This sequence comes from Coenonympha arcania, assembly GCA_036785405.1. Lineage (NCBI taxonomy): Eukaryota > Metazoa > Arthropoda > Insecta > Lepidoptera > Nymphalidae > Coenonympha > Coenonympha arcania. The sequence goes on from CM072072.1 coordinate 10,716,095, forward strand.
CAATCAAACACGTTTCCACATTATTATAAGTAGGTATAAGTGGGTTAAGTCATACTACATAAAAAGTTCTACTAATTTACTGCCACTATTGATAATGTATATCTAGACCAAGCTTTCTTAGTCACACACCATCTTTATGAAATATTTGCGATACTTGGAGTGAGAAATATAACTTCCAAAGTAAAGAGAGCAGACCGGCCGCGGCGGAATGTGGGGTCAACGCTCGATCCTGCCGCATCTCCACCAAGCCTCTATCGCCTAGATTGATGAAACTTTACTAATCGTTTTCTCATTACTCTATAGTCTATGATTACCTATTATTATTTTTGTTACTAATTATCATAGTAAGTTTTAAAATACATCTTGATTTATTTGACCCACGAGAGAAATAGATACAAACAATTCAATTTGAATTTGAAAAAGCAAATTAAATTAGAAAATGTGGACCTTCAATATTATACAAATCATAAAAGTCCACAGATTCAAGAGCAGATGGAATAAAAACTTCATAGGATACAATAGAAATGAAGAAATATAGATAGATAAGGGTAAAAGAGCAAAAAGAAGTCCAAGATCGGTACAGAAATTACAGGATAAACAAAACAAAGCCACAGAAGAACAGTAATTGAAAGGATATGGTTGAAGAAAGATGGAAAAAGTATAATATCTGAGACCATTGTATGATTGTACGTAACAGAAGAAGGACAGTATCTAGAAAGTATAAACAATAGAAATTGTAACCTACAACATTTGAATCTTAAGTCGTTACATACATATAGAAAATTCATTTATGTATTCTTTAATTATCTAAGCACTCTCTTTTTAATTCGACCAGGTTCTCTAAAGTACCTAGAAGTAAAATATTTGACAAAACTAAAAAAAATATTCACATTTTTTTAATTTAGAATTTGCTCGCGAAACAGAGTGTATTTTAGAGTAGAACTATAGTGTATTGTAATATACGGAATATACACATTAAAACCTGCCTCTTATTTTCCTTTCTTATTTTTGGTAACGAAAAATTATTCACAAGGAGATTTAAAAAACAAAACGCTGGCAGTGATAAAAACCGTCACTTTGGAATTTAATTAGGCAAAACAGATTATAAATGCAAATTCTTAAGGTAAATTTAATCTAAAATGTGTCTGCAGTACATATTCTGTACACCCACACTAACTGAACCAACACAGTAGCGACACGACGTCCATAAATTTTCTGCCAGAAATGGTTACAAGCCGGCGCAGAGTCATAACTAAATCAAAACTACTTATAAACAGCATTAATTAACATAATCTAGCCGTTTGTATAATTAGAATGCAGATCATGCTATTGAGAAGTGTGTGTGTTTCCAAAGATATGCACAGACACCACTGTCTCTACCAAATGAATACAATCTACATAGATGGTTGAAATTTAAGAAAAATGGTAATACGAAAAAGTATACCGAGTCAATTAAATAGGAATAGTAATTATTTACCAAGATTATACACATCTTGTGTTAAATCCAATGGTCTATCTTTGATGTTTAGTTGGTTTGCAATGGGTACTTAAATAATAATTTCTTGTGTTTAGGGATTTGGTTATTATGAGTTCTTACTTTACTAATTATAAATAAATAACACAATCAACACAAAGACAAGAAGCAATATTGTTAAAATCTTACAACCATTTTGAGATAGAAAATCCACTACTAGGTAACTTTTTGATAAAGGACCATTATTATTTAGTTTATCGAGCTCTGTACACCTAAACATTCTAAATAGATGTACAGTCAAAGAAGTGGCAACCATATGATGGTATTATGGTATATAAAAGTACTTAAAGCAACCGTTGCTTGTCGTCTGGGCCCACGCAGTGTTTTATCTCTTACTTACTTCGCTCTTTTAGGGCTTGTACACATTTTCCTTGATGTACTCCTGACGAAATTATCTGAATCATTTTCTATCACATTATTAAGATTTTTCATATCGTTTCTTACTCTTAAATTCTTAATACATGACTCTGTGTGCTTTAAATGTTTTCTTTTTATGACATTTATTAATGCACGTGACTGTTTCAATATCACTTTTGTAGTTTTTTTTCTATTGGTCTTTCCCAATGCAAGCTTTTTTACTCCCGAAATTTTATATTACTTTAACAGCAACAGTTGACGGTTTTATAAATAGGTACAATTTCACGTTTAATTCAATTTAAAAATCCATTCGCATTTCACTTCAAAATATTAGCCCTTTTGAGTATGTATATCGCCTAAGTAATTTGTAAAGCTACCATGGTCGTAAGGAGAAACGCCAACACTCAGTTAATTAGCATTAGAATGGACTTAGTTTGAAATATTGACTAAGTCGTGGCGAAATCTTTAGTGTCCCTATAATTATTCCAGAGGTCATTAACTGGGTTGGTTGCTTTTCTTCCTGTTTCGTTCACTTCTACTAAACGTGTATTTACTTTTTCTAAGCCGTTTACATTCTTTACATTGCATTCAACTCCTGACATTGTAATGTTAATTAGTTTATTATTCACGACAGAGTTGTCAGATTCAGACAGTGTTTATTAAGCTTTATGAGTGTCACTAAATATACTACATTAATTAACAAAATAAATAAATTACATAGGTCGCTGCTAATCTTAATTATAAAATAAAGATATGTATCTTTATCTAGTTTATTCATGTATCTCAGAAGCGGTAGCAAAACGTTTAGGTACGTCGTCATATATGACACGATGCAAATGAGTTAAAGTGTTGTTCACACGACTTTTCCGCGACCACTTGAGTGGCATTGGTAATATCGTGGGCATTTTTTGCCGCGCCTTTTTTAATGGAGTGAGATACGTGTGTTTTTGTTTTACTTTGTTTTTTTCTTGCTACTTATTTAAATGACGAATATGTCTTATTAACTTCGAAGTTCCCAGTGTCGTCTTCATCTTAATTTTATCCTTGAGGGTTGTTCACGTGTCTGACAGATTCGTGGCTATTTTACTTGGGGTCTGATTGCGTAAGAAAAACGTATTCATCGTTATCGTAATCGTTAGCAAATTCTGCTTTGGCTTTGGCTGACGCAAATCAGAGAACCAATCAGCGGGCAGCATTGGTAAACGAGTACGATGATGTTGAATACGTTTTTCTTACACCGCTCTTTAAAATAATTATTTAAGTTTTCTTTGCTTATAAGTCAAAATAGGTACTACGAGTATATAACAATAGATTTGATACCATTCCAGAGTATACTGACATGGTGGCAACTCGAGTTTAGTGACAGCAGTGTAGCAAAAGAAGCACCAAAGTACTTAACTTCGTGGTTTACACGAGAAGAAAAAACCTGTGTATCTATTATGTTATTTCTTCATAAAATAACAAGCTTTCTCACTTTATTATATTTGTTTTATTAGGAAAAAATAATACTTTAGTAGCGTTCCAATGAAACATGCTTGTCATGAAATAGAATTGACCGTGCTTCTAACTAATCTCAGATGTACAAGAGGAAATATACCACAAGATTTGTTACCTGCAATCGAGCCACTAATGATTACGTGTGTGGTCAAGATAATGCGTCATTAGTACCGTTCACATACACTCGATGGCTTGTTAGCTCCACCGGATTTACAATCACTCGTTAAAGTACAAGACTGAGCTACCTCCCTAATGAGACGATCCAGTCAGGCAAATGATATGACATGTACGAGCGTTTCTGCACGTGGATTACGTGTTATTTAATGTTAACAACACACACATCATTTTATCTTTACTCATACTACGGGATTATGCATTCATTTTCAATGCGAAATTTTCAAAGCAAATTGTTCGGAACGCAATATGGCATTTTGTGATAAGCTAAATTTAAAAAGATAGAAATGGATCGAAATTAAAAAAAGTGTGAATATTGTCGTTACATCATTGGTTTAACGACATCGCGCAATCTTATACATTTTTTTATTTCATTCGAAAGCTAGATAGATATTAAAAAACCCATGGGCCTGCTGAAACCACTAAATACTAATGAAGACAAACGTAAAATAATAAAGAGATTTAATTGAGAAAGTCTTATAACTATAAGGAAAAAGTAGTGAATAAAAACCAGCACGCAATACGCTAGCAAAATATTGAGACAAGACAATGACTATGCACTTGTTTATAATTAAGTTCGAAAATAACACATAATAGTACCTACTTACGTACCTAATAGTGTAAGGGTAGGTTTTTAACCAAAATCTCTGAGACTAAACTATGATCAAAATGTATAATTTAATAATCATCATTTAAAGATAACTCAACTAAGAGACTCACAATAAATTGAGATTGGTAAGTATTCCAAAGATTTACAGTTTGTGCTGCGGTAACAGTTCAAAACACTCTTTAGGCGTCTTTTGTTACTAAACTTGACTTGATCCGAACTCATTAACGCCTAGAAACTAGAAAGGTTTCAAATCTAGATTGAAATAAATGTCAGTGGGCGTTGCCACAGTGTTGTAGCGGCCACGCAGGCTGTATGCTCCAATTTGTGTGGACTTGCCTTTTTAGGGTTCCGTAACGAAATGGAAGCAACGCAAAAGTGGTTCCGATATCTGACTTATATTTCAGGCCCTTACTCTTCAGTTGTAAGCTTTAACAATATGAATAAAAAAATCAGTTGTATGCTAAAATTTGACCAAAAATAAACTTGAAGAAAAACCTGCATGCCCTTGTGTTTTCAAAAGCATGTGAAGTCTATCAACCTGGACTTGCCTGGACCTATACACCGTGCCCAGTGTATTCACCTAAATAGGCCGTTAAATAGGCTGAGAAAAAAATGGTGAAGTAGAAAACCCTTTAGGGCCTTACTCCTACCTAGTGCAATTCCCATCCGTACTACCGTCAGCTACTTATTTTCAAACATTAACTTTTCCAGTAATCAAGGTCTAAAAGGCCAAGAAAAAAGACCACAGAAGTTCAGGTATAAGTATTTTTGTGTACCTATCAGCGAAGAAGAAACCAGTCACTTTGTATTTAGTAGACAGTATGTCCAATGGCTTAAAGATGAAAACCCAACCGATGTCTTGCGGTTGCCTTGAGTTGAGGTTGTTCAACCAGTTATAGTGGTGTGTCGAACCAACAATCATGAGTCAATGCTTCATTCCACTAAACCGTTGACTAAATTAAGCTCTTGTGGTGGTTGCAAGTTTATTTGTTATCGTAATGTCTATGAACCGATTTCTACCATGACAGCCAATCTCAATAGAAACTCGGTAACTAAACGAGTGTGTCTAGAGCTCAGGTACACTTCCTGTTTTGCTCACTATCACTACACTGCTCATTTGCTAATCAATTTCATTGCTAGAGCCCACATGTACATACTAATATAACAATGTTTTACTAGGGGGTAGGTGTGGGACATTTTTTTGTATATCACCGCAATCCAGTGCAATGTAAATTGCGGACTGCATCTCACACGAGAAGGCGTAGGTGTTGTCGGTATCATCATTGCAAACAATAATACAAAATACAATATTACAACACAATAATACAAAAAAAAAACAGCTCTCGCCAAACTACCCTTGAAGTTTGGCCACACAGGAAGCACCAGCTATCAAATTAGAAAAGAACCATCAAAATCGGTTTCCCTAATCAAAACTTCGGACGTATCAAACAAAAAAAATACAGTTGAATTGAGAACCTCCTCGTTTTTTGAAATTGGGTGACAAGTAGTTATTATTCAATGGAAAGGAATCGAAACCAGAGCATCGTAATCTACAGCCTAACATGGTATATCTAAAAGACCAACGGGGCAACGACGCACGATGTGGCAACGTCCATTAGTAGTTGAAATGTCAAAGTTAATCGAGCGTTTAAGATAAAATTGATACGATCTATAACAGGAATTGGATCATACTGAAGTAATCCGCCCTGATTTTGTTATTATAATTAACTCTCTAACTTTAGCTAGAAATTGAAGCGTGAAAAGTAAATGCTTTGCGACTATTTAGTGGATCACTTGAACTTTAACAATCGTCTTATGCCTTGTTGGTACCCTGGTGTATAACCTATGTGTTGAATGGAAGCAGGCGTTATTTTGCGGAAATCCATAATTAGCAGCATAGATTAATTTGTTTTACTATAATCCACTACTTGAAAAGAAATCGTAGAGTCTCTACGATTGCGCTTTGTGAAGTCAACACCTCTTGAAGATATTCCGGTCTCGGGACGAAACGTGCGCCGAAGAAAGTGTTGAAAGTTTATGTGGGCAGTGTTCCTGCATATTGTACCAAACAGATTCTTTCAAGTAGCAGATTATAGCAAAACAAATTGCTGCCTGCTAGTACCTATCTACCTGTGTGTTCGTTGTATGTAAAACGTAGGCTAAAAACGGCAATGACTCGGACTGGAAAGTAGATATTAACTTAACTTATAATAGTCGTCAAAGCAAGTAACTATTGAATTAATCTGTGGTTGGAACTTGGAACCGCAAATCGGCGGAGCAAAGTAGAGGTTCCAAAAAATTGCTCTTTTTATATTTTTTTATTATTTAAACCCTCTCTACTAGAAGAGTTCGTATGCCTAGCAGGTTAAGTGTATGTGTGTGTTTGTGTGTATATTTATCAGCACCTAATATATTTTGCTGTAATGTCGTATTTTCCCAGCATCGTCATTATTGCTTTTCTCACATAACAACTGCTAGTAAAAAGTTAATCGAAAAATAATAAAGTTTACATTGTCGCCCCGCATAGTTCCACGCGGCATCATTTATTTCCCGTTTGTTGTGTACCAAAGAAATTTTGTATTCGTCGTGAGGCTTTATAAAAAACGTCGAATCCCCAAACTCGGACGGACAGGTACGTGGACAAAAAATAAATGGAAAATACTAATGGAGCGCGGCAAAGTGGTTGGTCCGCGACGCGCTGTGGTATGTAGCAGTGTAGCTGGATTTAGCTTCTTAAGCATTGTTTATTTTCCTACAGTAATTTATTTCAATATAGCTTAAAAACATTGTTTACCTACCTTTTAATTTTATCATATTAAGGGAATAAAATATTATAATTGTTTTAACAGCAAAGTAACCAATTTACTGAACAAACTACATGTGTACATGGTGTGTTGTAGTTGTTTAAGAAACTATTCTTGAAGGAATTTGGTATTATCTGTTTGTGTTGTTTTGATGAATATTTAATTTAAAAAATTATGAAATTAGACAAGAGTATTATCTGTTTGTGTTGTTTTGATGAATATTTAATTTAAAAAATTATGAAATTAGACAAGAGACAAGTTTTTATAGCACAAAATAAGAAAAAAAATTGTGAAAGTTGTGTGTTACGAGTTTATTAAATAGCAGTATCGCTATTATTTTATGGGGTACTTATATTATGATAATTTGCGCTTGATGATGCGGAAGTATACGTGGGCGAGTCAAACTTGCATTCAAGTAGCCTGTCATTTATTTTATCATGAAACTTGAGGCGCAGCATTTATGTTATTTCAGAATATAAGTTACACTTACAGTAATATAGGTTTCAACAGAATCGGTTCAATAGTTGTGACATTAACGGCCTACAAGCCGTATTTAGGGGATTTTGAATGAAGTTTTATGCAAAAACTATAAAGAAAATTACTTTCAAATTTACACGTCGTGTATTTTGGGTCTTTAATCTAAAATCGCTGAGAAGCAGAAACACGATTGGATCTGGGGACACGGTAGTGTCCCCGCCAGACGAGTCAAGCGAAGCGCGAGGGCACTACCTATATTTTCTCGAAGTGTTTCGCCGTATTTCTGAACCCTTATAACTTAGGCCAGAATTATTCCAGATAATCAAAATTCTCGAGAAATGATGTCGCCGGTGAACTTATTAAACGTATAAAGTTTAAATATCACAGGTCTTATACTTTAGATTTTATTGACATCTGAAAAACCCAGATTTCGTCACTGACTCACTGATGATCATCAAAATTCCTAGGTACTTCCTGAATTCCTAGAAAGCTGAAATTTGGTGTGTAAGCTAGAATTAGTACACAACCAACAAAAAAATTCCAAAAGTTGGAAATTTAACCCCCCAACCCCTTAAAATAGGGGATGGAAGTTTGTATGAAACTACGGCAAATATTGATGCTAGAGGTCTCAAAATTGATATAGGGACTCTTCGTAATAAACAATTAAATACGTGTTTCAGGATTTTTAGTAAATCACCCCACATCCATCAAATTAGGGGGTTGGAAGTTCGTATGGGGGGATGGAAGTTTGTATGAAACTACGGCAAAACATATTGATGCTAGAGGTCTCAAAATTGATATAGGGACTCTTTGTAATAAACAATTAAATACATGTTTCAGGATTTTTAGTAAATCACCCCACATCCATCAAATTAGGGGGTTGGAAGTTCGTATGGGGTTTCCCATACGTATATAGGTACAAACTTAATTTCATATTAGATATCTGTTAGTATACATCTGGAAAAACACGTAATTTTTTTTTGTAATTATAAGCGCGATTCCAGTGCCCAAGTGGCCAAGCGCCCAAGTGCCCAGTGCCCCGTGCCCAGTAATATCGCACGTTTCAAGCCCAAGTTTCATGCATGTCATGTTTAACAAGCCGAGTTTCACTGCATGTCGAGTGACCAGGATCCAGCGCTCAATGACAAGAACCCACATTGAGCCGAGTGCCCAGTGCCCAGCTTGGCCTGTCGAACGTGCCAAGCGTCAAATCTCTCTGATTTTGAAGAGCGTTATAGCGCATAAATACCTGCTCAGTGCCCAAACGGACGCGTCAAGCCCAAGTTACATACAGGCCCCGTCCAACGAGCCCAGCTCTCAGTTCCCAGTGCCCAGGGTGAGATGAGTGCCCAAGGCCCAGTGCCCAGTACCCACAGTTAGCCGTCGGGCATGCCAAGCGTAAATTATTTGGATTTTAACAGCGCCCCAACGTCAGTGTGCCCAGTACCATAGTGCACGCGGCAAGCCCGAATTCCCGTAGCTCCGCGTGTTCATTGCCCAGAGTCCAGTGTTTTGTGACCAAAATAAATTGTCAAGCGTGTCAAGCGTCAAATTTGAATTTCAAGAGTGCCTCAGCGCCCAACGAAAATAAAGACTATAAATAAAACAATACTTAAAAAACTAATAAACACACAAATGTCACCGATACCTTCCGTAGATTTTTAACGGATAACAAGTAGTCTGTGTTAGTCCAGGATATAATCAGTCTACATTTGTTGTGATTGAGTTACAAACATCCAAACTTTCATTTGTATCTGACTTTGTGTTTTAATAGGTAAAATTTGAAGTTAGAAATTGAAATTTGGATCTATACATAACGTTTGATTATCATTTTATCTTGATAAATGTAAAATTAGTTTCACTTTCGGTAGGCCAAAACTACTAACTTTAAATCCACTGTAAGTTTTTTAAATTTTCAGAATATACTTCTAAGCAAAGTACGTATCTACTCGTAATACAAACATATTAGAGAGTGGGCTGTGAAAAGAGACCTGAAGTGCAAGAAATACACCAAAAAAAGAATAATTAAGTTAATAAAAAACATTGTTTTAAAAAACTTACAAAAAGAAATGAAATCCCAACAAAAACATTTTCATGTAAAATGTTGCCAGACGAGCATATGGCTCACACTGTCAAAAAGTAATCAGATCTCATGTAGGGCAAGACTTCTGACTTTATACACCCTTAAATACAAGCTCTAACTTCACAAACTCTACACTTTAGTTACAATAATGTCTTGACCGTTTGGCTACCGTTACATTGGGCGTAAAATCAAAAAAATATTCACTTTTCAGTACTCTGTAAGTTCTGTTAAATCAAAATTTGAAATCAGGAAAATGATTTTGGTGGGATAAATTTTTCACTTTACGCCCATGTGACGGTAGCCAAACGGCCAAGACATTATTGTAAATAAAGTGTAGAGTTTGTGAAGTTAGAGCTTGTATTTAAAGGTGTATAAAGTCAGAAGTCTTGCCCTACATGAGATCTGATTACTTTTTGACAGTGTGAGCCATATGCTCGTCTGGCAACATTTTACATGAAAATGTTTTTGTTGGGATAAAATTTTCTCGATAGAAAGTTCTCCCAAAAGTTGCTCCAAAATCTCAGTTTTTCTATATTTTATCGGAAACTACAATGGATGTAATTGTAATTTTTGTTTTAATGTATCGGTAATAATAATATCCTAAAACGCTTAGAACGGATTTTTGATAACCAGCTTAGTTTTTGAGTAATTAGGTAAAACGTCGTTTTTCTGCTATATTCTTCCGCGACGCTGCATGTCGCACCTACCCAATCTCCGTGAGAGTGAGAAAGACAAAAATAAATTCAATCAATCCCCTTAAGAAGTAACAATCACAAACACTTGTAAAATATCAGAATGAAGGCAGCTGCATACATCGCGGCCGCCGCAGCCGGTTTATCGGCGCGGGCGCAGCGCCGCGGTTACGGCGGGCATAATGGGAGCGACGGCTGCCCGCTGCCGCTTCACACTCAATTTCACCTCTGAGTGACGCAAACATTCATTGTGCTTACTTGCGCTGCTATCAGGTGCTGCGTTTACTGCAAGTACTAGAGGAGCTTCATACTGTACAGTGTACACCACTTGAATCGCAATCCAATAGGAATAATAACCTTTTTTACTACTCATTATAACTTGACTGCGATGATAGTAGGGAGAAAGGGACCATGCAAGGTTATGTACCATCGTCTCTTTCTCCCTACTATCATGACAACAACAATTGTGTACCTTGAAACATATTTCTGATTTGAAAACCTATTCCTATTGTAGTGGATACCCTCAGAACACTCAAACACTGGATACCTAACTTGAGTACTTATAAAAAGAAAAAAGTCAGAAAATATTTATCAACATAATATACCTTTTGAAAAGCATGCAGAATCTTGTAATAAAATGAAGCAGAAAAATTACAAAACATTGTGGGGTCTCTTAGTTTCCAAACGAGTATAAACTGTGTGTGATTGTAACTGAGAAAGCAGAACTGAAAGATGTTATCGCAATAACTTGGTAACCCCGTCTAAAGATGAGATAGGTATATTAATTTATATCCCGTATCGATTGTCTCCAAATCGCGTACATTGACGGGCGGAACCACTTTGCCAATAGAGTTAGCCAATCAAGACCCGAAGCCTTTCGTCACAGTTCAGGATAGATCTAAGATTAATTAGATATTAGCTATATAAAATCCCAAATGGCTTGCGCCGGAAAAATAACTCGGAAAATGGCAGATCAACATCGAAGCCTCACTCACTCACACTGCAATGGATCATGAATTTTTATCTTTAGAAATTAATAAAACAATGGCGCCTTTAAAAAAATAACGAGATACTTGATACTAACATCTTCGCGCTTGAATAAATTCGGTACAATATTTAAGTTATGTTTTATGAAATTTGATACTTCGTTTTTTTGTAAAGGATTGAAATAAAAATAACCTAGACCGGCTATTTTGTAACTTGTAATCATTTTACCTGTATCTAAAATCTAATGTGTTACATTATTCACCAAAATAAATTAATAGTAATTTTATAACAATGGGTATAAAATATATCAATTAATCCAAAAGACATAAATATCTCAGAATAATGATTCCAACATAGATCATAAAATCAGTAGACGCTTTGAAAACGTAACAGCTTGTATTGAAACTAGTTTAAGTTATCAGATTTACAGCTGGCAGTTGATACATGACGGTCTCAGTTGGCAATTAAAGTGAAGCCTCTCGATATCATTAATCAAAGAATATTGATAGGTCCAGCGTATGAATCCAATTAAGGTCTTTATTACACGCACTAACCAAGTAGATTTTTTAACTACAATTATTTTCCAAGCAAGTGATAATAGTTAATAAGTTAACTCCCTCAGCATACAGCTCATATTTTGAATTTTACTAAACAGACTTTAATGAAATTTGGATTGTTCCGTTATATAAAACATGTAGGCTACTATATATCCTGGAAAAAACCATGTTTCCCAAAGCTAAAAAACGGACGCACCTAAGTATGTTCGAATCCAGAGTATCTATATGCATTCTAAATTTTAGTCAAATCAGTTCACTAGTTGTGGCATGAAGAAGTAACAAATATACATATTCATAGTTTGCGCCTTTATAATATTTCTGTAATAATTAATTTAAGGCCTCGGAACACTAGATAAAATCTAAGGGATTTTTTTAACACAAACAACATTTATCAAGTTCTAATTTCAAAAATCTGTCTTTGGTCACCCTGTCTAAAGACAGCCTTACATGTTAGTCAGTACAAAGCCTTAGACGTGGAATTCTTGTTACAATTTTACGTTTCGATCCAAAGGGATGATTTATGACAACTCGAGATGCAATTAGGGCAAGAGGTGGACGCGAGCGTTAATTTCGGTTTTATCGTATATCGTTTTAGTGCCGGTTGTAATTGAGTGTAATCGCCTGTAATTTTGTACCGTTGGTCTACTCAGCGTTCCGTACGAGCTCTCTTGGGCCCTGAGGGGTTAGTCCAGGTTTTTGTAAGAATTTCGAGTCCACTCGCATCGCATAAACGAATCGAATTCCTCCATACATTTACAGACAGCGCCATCTATTGGCAGCCGCATGTCAGTGACTGTCCATAGATGGCGCTGTCTGTAAATGTATAGAGGAATTCGAATAGTTTGTGCGATGCGAGTCGACTCGAAATTGGTATTAAAATCTGTACTAAACCCACTGCATCTTTCGTAACTGGATATCGTATTTGAAATTGCTAAGTGGCTGGTATAAGTACTTGAAGCAAAATAAGCGATCGGTGGAAAATTCTGATCTGTATCTTGAGATTAAGTTACAGTTTCATGTTTGACCGCAACTTTGCTTGATAAACGATGCGGTCTTATAGATGGATATTATTGATATCTGTTATTACAAAATTACTAACTGACCCGGAAAACGTCGTTTGGCCATTAGGGATATAAAAAATAGCTTACGACCTACTCTCAGTCCTATCAAATACGAACATACACAGAAAATTTCATAACAATCGGTCGAGCCGTTTCGGAGGAGTTTGGTAATGAAGTTTGGCATGAGAATTTTAACAAAGAAGAAAAAAGTTTAGAGAAAATGAATGTGTTGCTTTTATATATTACGTATTAACAATAACCTAAGTATGTCTTTTACTCATAATACCTTATATTATTAGGTACCTATGATACTGATAATATGAAAATGTAGTAAAGTGTCGTCTGTTTAGAGCGTATGAGCGATGTAGATAAACACATAAGCATACAAATTAGCCATAAACATGCACGATTTCTGATACCGGATTCGTTTGAAGTTTTACACTTATGAATTTTATTGAACAAAATTTTTGCTTTTAAAGGCCGTCTATCGCATATTAATTGGTCTAATTAAGTCCGAACCTAGTTTAAAATCTGTTTTGATGTTAAATTATGATTGCTATCAGAAATGTTTAGGAAACGATCGATGTTTTTTAATCTTCCATAAAATCGTGGCAGCTCGTTGATGAGGGGTTTCGTTGCAATCTCGCTTTTAATTCTTGAGGATTAAGCTCCACTATTACTTGCATCTATTTTCATGATTGTGTACGTGCTTAAGAGAGATTAAAGCTGGCTCTTCTCAGGCAGCGGTAATAAATAACGCGATTATTTCCTCAGAACTGGCTTAAGGCTTCTTCAAGACTTTTTTTGTAAGAATTCAATCGAAAAACCACTTTGTTAAAGGTAAGTATTAAAGTCGCGGTTTAATCCTTACATTTAAAATTGAAATGAGCTCCCAGACACTTTTGTATTTTTATAATAGGTAAAATCTTATTTATAGGTTTTCATTATATATTTTAACGGCTATAGTTACGTTATGTAACATGTAAGCAATAACTAAGCAAATAGTCTTGAATACTTCCAAATACATACAAAAAACCTTTATCTACCTGCCTCTACCAACCCCTACCTATATGCTTAATAATTAATATTATTATAGAGGATAATTGTTACATTTTGCTATAAGAAACTAATGTCGCCTACACCTATTATTATTGTAACCATACTTCTTTCATCAAAGTCATTGTCGTGGAACCAATAATACTTACATTAAACTCTTTTAAACTACACTAAACAAACTTGGGTATTTGTATAAACAACCTGTTCTAAATGCTTGCTAGCTTAAACTAAAACAAAAGAACTTTCAATAGTTAACCAATAAAAATAGTTCATAGTTCCTATGTCAAACTACTAATAGAATTAGCGCTTTCCGTGTTCAACAAGGTAATATTACAAAGTATAATACTAGGAGAACATAATTTCACACCACATGGTGTTCTCGTATGCGGGAAAGCCATGGCTACACAAGTTCAGAACCAAGGACAACCGGTCAGGTATGGCGTACGAACCCCGTGGACATCTGTATAGATAACATCTCATGGTAGAACCTTCCCTTACTCACGTAGAAGTACCATGAATTATTATAAACTCCATGGAATATTATGCTGAGAATTATTTTATTAAGATCCTTGATAAGGTTCAGGTTTTTAAAGTATACCTACTCAGAAGTTATTTTTGTATAGGTAGAGGCTGTTTTTTAATCTAATGTACAAATGTCATAACATAAGTAGAAATGCGTCCGAATAAAAGTATTTTCTTCGACGAATTATTGCGGATTAAGGATTGCATAAAGATGCGATATTAAATTTAAAAATATCAGATAATATCTCAAAATGTGTCTCTATATCCTATGATTTATGAATACTACATATTATGAAATTAATTAATAAGTAGAGAGCTAATGATAAATTGAGAGCAGGGACTGGCATGTCCAGTAGTTTTTATCTATTCTCAAAAAAAGTAGGGGGGTTCAATTCGACGCGTATATATTTTTTTTGGACGTGCTTAAAAATCAGAAGCACAAACACAATACAAAAGAATTATCCAAATAAGTGCAGTCGTTTTGGAGTGATTCACGTACATACCCAATCATTAATTTTTATTTTATAAGACTCTGGTGCTTACATTAATTTTATTTACCACTCTGTTGCAGATATTTCTTTATCTGTTTCATTATGTAACCATTCAAAAAAGAAAAAAGAAAAAATAATTTCCACACGAAAATAATAGTAGTTGACAGTTGCTATAAACAAACAAGTTTGGGATTTTTTACCTGCATAATATCTATCTCTATCTACAGCCGGCCATGCATTTGAGTCCCCACGAGTCCCACAACAGTTTATCTCGGCATCGACATATGATTAATGGTCAAGAGACAGTCGCCTGGGATACCTTTCTTCTTATATTCATAACAATGAGACTTCGAAATACTCGAAACCTGTTCAGCGGCTTGACAGTTAAAAATACTTCTGTGAATGCGTCTCTCTAAAATGAAATTGTGATTTTGAGACTAACGCAATAGGTATATTTTACATTTTCTGTGTATTTTATCAATCAGGGTTCTGATTGCGTAAGAAAAACGTATTCATCGTCATCGTTAGTGAATTCTGCTCCCCGATTGGCTGACGTAAATCAGGGAACCAATCAGCGGGCATACAATTAATACAGAATTGCTACCAATATGACTTAGACCTTACAAATTGATAGATAATTAAGCCGTAAAATCACATAATAGAAAAATTGAACACCATGTCCCCTAACAAAATGTCACTAAAACTTAGCAAGGCACAACTTTATGAACATGTGGATTTATTTCTACGACGCGACGCAGCGTCTAATAAAATTACAATATTCATATACAAATACGCTATGTCAATATTCTGTGTGGGCTCAGAGGTCGTGAGTGATGGCGTCTGTTTGTCCAAGACCGGTCACTGTTTGCTCTACCTCCTCGAAACTACTCGGAATATTTTGTATGAACTGTTGAGCAAGCCTCTCTCTTGTAGAGATGGTCTGTCCTCGAATAGTATGGGAATAGCGTCACCAGGCGTCCGGATAATGCCGTACACAGTTACGCTTCTTGATTGCGTGTCCGGCCAAAGCAGGTAAACAGTGACCGGATCAGTGGTGACCGGCTTTTCAGACTTTTGTTAGGCTTTTTATATTTCGAATACGACCAAGCGCAGGCACGTCAACTATCGCGGTCGCTCCCGTAACTCCAGTCCACATACATTGTGTAAGAAAAACGTGTACATCGTTATCGTAATCGTTTATGAATTCTGATTCCCTGATTTACGTCAGCCAATCCGGGGGCAGAATTCGTAAACGATTACAATAACGATGAATACGTTTTTCTTACGCAAATCTCTATGGATCGCTGACTGTCGAAAACGTAAAAATGAAGACAGTTGATTTTCGCCATTTTGGCGCCGATTGTTGCGAAAACTGGCGTGAGCGTCTATGGAACTATGACATTCAAAACGACACTAGCAACCAATGTCTATTTAGTACCGTGGACGTTCGAGGGCAGCGCTTCAAATCGGCACAAAAAAGGAACTGTCAGATGTATAGAATGATTAATCCATAGAGTTCAGTGCCACATACTATAAATTTAAATACGAATCAAAATTTCACTCGCAGCGGGATTTGAACCCGAGTCCCCCAAACTTTTGCGGCTGGGTGCTCTGACCGCTGACCTATACGAGCCATATCCTTTTGCGATGAAATTTCGATTCGCATTATTAGGTCCTTAGGCAGGACTACTACTACATATACTAATTATTAATACTGAGTAACATAATCCTCAATATTGTACGTATCCAAATATCCAACGGAACTGGCTGGTCTGTCCGGCTTTTAGGTTTGGGAACATGGCAATCCTATTTGGGAACACATCAGAACATCTCAGAGAGAGCATAGTCGAGAGAAAAAAAAAGATTTCATGAACTGAATAATTTATCCTGTGATTAACCATCTGTTCCAAGATAAATGCATGCCGATTATCGATACTTTAAATTGTTTTCTTTTGCATAAATTAGTAAATCCCATTTACAACTAGATGTATTATCGCTGACTACCTACACAAAATAAGAAATAGCATGATTTTTTTGTGCTTTAAACAGTTCAAAGTCTGTACTAAAGTGCAACTTATAAATAACGAAAACGAACTTTAGGGCAAAGAAGTTACGTTAATCCGTAGTTACGTTATTACGTTAATAACTAAAAAAAATTTTGATCTATTAAAGCATAGCTTAAAGGCTAAAACCGGGTGGATATGAAGTAGGCATCGCGAAACCGCAGGTGCCCCCTTGTACTATACGTAGTGAAGTTTGTATGTACATACTGATTATGAATTTGATATTTGCTATAGGTAAAAAATATGATTTAAATTTCGAACACCTGATACTAAATGTTGCAAATGTAAAAACTTCAAGAGTATTACTCCACGTTTAAAATAATTTATTAAAAACAAATGTAATGGGATCTCGGATACAATATGGCCCAACGAGATTCATGATGAACGCAAAACCACTGCAGCCTCAGTCACATGATACCAACGTACAGACCACAGACCGCGAGGTTTCAAAACACCAGTACCAAATACGTATCGCTACTACAAGCTTAATGGCTTTTAAAAACTGGATTAAGTAGCGGAGAAATGCTAAATCGGCGATAAGCATACGTCTTGTCATCCCACGCTGGTTTAAGGACTTGAACTTCACAAAATTGCCGATTTCGACTTTATTTCAGAGGCTTTAAGACTATATTGCTAAGAGTGACAACAAAATAAGCTTAAATCAGGTAATACTCGTAGTATTCAATATACAGTTGAGTTTTCAATTGTTCGAAGTTCTGGTTAGGAATATATGCATAAAGAATAATAAAATCATGTCTGTCGTAGCGGACGTAAGAAACAAAGAATGAAAGAACTGTGACTCTTTCAGTTACTCAAATATGAAATGGAAAAGACTTAAAAGTCCTCGTTAACAGATTACCAAAAGAAAAACGGTTAATTAAAAACTTAAAAATTATATTGTATACAGATAAAAAAGTAACGACAAGACAGGTTTACAGTTCCAACGATTACCAAATTGTGATTAATGGAAGCGATTGTATCGATTAAATTTTAATTGAATATTAATGTTTTGTTTACATTTAATGCATGCAACAATCTTATTGCATACTCTTTATGTAATTAACGTATCTACATGATGAATTCTTAAATTCAGTACCTGTAAAGAAGCCTTATTGAAAAGATAGTATCTAGTGAAGTTCCTATTAGAATATGAGTAGACTGTTTAATGCGAGAGTGACGATCCAAATATCATTTACGAATATTAATATAATAAATGAATATTGCATATAATATTGCATTAATGATCTAGAATAATAAACCCAAACGTTTAAAATCTTGAAATTGGCTTGAGTTAAGTTAAGGTATTGGCAGTTCTTAGAAACTAGATGTAGAGAATAATTTTGGGGCGAGAATATATAATATTTAGAAATTACAAATTTCACATTATAATATATTAATATAAAAGAGTTTGCCATGATTCAAGAGCATGGAACGGAATATTTCCGAAAGATAATCCAGACGTTTTAGCATGCCATTAATATATCTCAAATCAATATCACGCGAGAGTCCAATTTAATTGGTTCGGTTTCTGAGACAAAAAAGCGTTTGCAATCACACGCAACCGTCTGATGTGTAATTTGAATAATTCGTCTACCTGTCCTTACTGATTCGGTAATAATGGTGTGCAAAAAAAATACATTCAAGGAATACTAGCTTGCGAACCTTATAATTTATACAAACATGAGGTAGGTGGGGTATTATGAAGGTATTATGTTTTAAGTTTCATTGTTAGGTGCAATAAAGAATCATAAGATTTTAACAGCATTACACATAAAAACAAAATAAGTAAGAAGACATTGTCATGTAAAAACCTCAAAACTCGAGACTACAAAAGTTGTGAAACTAAAAGCGAACAGCCAGAAAGAACTTTCAAAAGGCAATAAGAAGCTATGAAATCAACGAACGCTCAAATGGCGTTGCCGACTAATTATTTTATAACCTCGGTCACGATTATTATGCTTATCTTAAATCCCTGTATGTGGCTGAGCAATGGATAACTGCCGTAAGTATTAATAATATATTTTCTATACTCTTCTATTGAATTGAGTAGGTTTAGTAATATTATAATAAGTAAGTGAATATTAATAAAACAAATATTGTTATTCAAGTTATTCAATATTGGTAACGTAACTTTACGTGAAGCAAACAATATGTCGAACGATTCCGAGAATGTAACTAACTCGAGGATACCACTTTCGTAGCAGTTGCGTGAAGATTTTCAAATACCTGGAGCGAAATTGAGCAAAACGTTTCCAAGTGATTCAAATATTCAAGATTCCTGCCACCAATTTAGGTCTTGTAAGGAAATAAGTCCCTACGTTATTATCGTATTGGTCCAAGATGATAATTTCTAAAGATATCCGTAGGCGAAATGTTGGTCTTGGGACCGCGTCCACCTGCCCACTTTGATTTATTATGGATTCAGTATTAATTTGATATCCCTTTTGCTACAGACCCTTGAGCGATCGGAACGGGCGAGTAGGTTTGCCCGGACCCATTATATTATGTGGTCTCGGTCCAATCATAATTGCATACACGCTTAAGACAAAAATACTTAATGCAAAATTAAAGCAAAATGATAAAATAAAATTGCAGTATTTTTAAGGGCGGTTATGATATCAAAACTAGTGAATACTAGAAATAATGATGATTTAAAAAATTCCTTACTAGAGATAATAATAACTCCCTATCTTAATTTTTTATCAGAATCGCTGCAAAACCTTGAAACCTATTTAAAACACACGCACACACGGTGATTGCAAAATATTTCCAGTTTTAGAGATCAAGAAGATGTTCACGATCAAGATCAGCATCGAGGCTAAATTTAAAATTATATTAACCTTAAAACCGGTGATGCTTTACCAAAATGATCCAATTTGATCAACACTATCCTATCAAAAGAAATTAGTTTCAGATGGTGACACCAGTTTTAAGAAAAATCAAGATGTTACTATGGGTAACTTACTCGAATATTCTGGCTCCAATTTTTAAGTCACAATTTGAAAAAAACGCATGCCTGTATAGGTACGTGAGTAGATTCGTAACGTTTGATTCTCATAAGATACGAGTACATGCGTTCGAAACAAGTTTTTCATAGAAAATTACTCGAGTTGCAAGCAAATTAATGTTACTCTACTTGGTCTCGGCTGCCTGTATCAAATTGCCTTGTCCGTGTTGTATTTTTACCTCTCGTAAATGTAAGACGAGTATACAGGTTTAGTGTGAATACTTTTGTATCGTTAACCACTTGCTCGTACCTTGTGGGAACAGCTATCAACGAATTATATTAATGATGGAATTCCTGTGCGTTGTCGCGTTGATTAGATATTCTGTGCTTTATTAAGCGGGCGGCTTTATTAAAAAAACATTACTTACACATAATATTATGCGTCTCATAACATTTTCGCCTAACAAGTTATAAACATATTTTAACGTCTCTATTTCAGCCGTTCGCTGTTAATGTCTTCAATATCTTTCTCTTTTTATTACTTTGTTCGAATTAAATAACTTCCTTTCAAGTTTATTTCATCCGTCGCGCTAAAAATTGTTGCCGACCGAAGCACCGCACTCATTATTTTTAAAAATTTCTGATCATACGTCTTTTACTGATCGACAGGAGATAAAAATGCGGTTTCCAATTATTTATTTACGTAAGGCCAGTTAGTTCTCATTTCGTATTCAAAAGCTGCTTCGGTTTTTGGATCAATATAATTTTATAATGTAGGCTATTTTTGGGAATGCGTTGCCACGGTTTTCGGTTGAATCGTGATGGCATATTAATGTTTTTCACAGAAACTCACGATTAAGGCTTTAAGAAGGCCGAATGACAATTTACAGGGGGACGAAGCAGCCGCGTTCATAGTGATTTACTTAAATTTCGGGGAAATTATTGCTGTACATGATTGTTAAAAGGCCTAAAAATAAAACTCTCAATCTAAGTTATTGTAATTTTTATGTACTTTTTTGTGGGCAAGAATTCATTAAAAGCTTGCGCCGTTTTGCAGACAATTTTGAAAGTATGACAAAATTAGATGCCTTTTGGGATTTTTTTCTGAAAGTGGGTTTGAGGAAATTCATTTTCTTGTCAATAACGATTGTTCATTAAACCCTTATTTTCCGTTACATATTTTTCTGTAAGGATTCGATGATCAGTTATTTAAACAATTGGATTTAAACATCATAAAAAAGAGCCAGTTTGCATCTCTTCAAGCCTTAAGTAGTGTGCAAGACGCTTGTCCTTGTGGGGTCACAGGCGGTAGATGATCTTGATGGATATTTTCCCGCGGACGTTATTAATTACATATTCGGGATAATAACCCGGTATTATGATGGTCTTCGCTGCGTCTCGATTATAAAGGCAATCATAACATCGCGACAAAAACTTTTATAACTGCACACAAATTATGACGAAATGGTTTCGTGACTCAAGTTTTATTTTTTCAAGCTTGAGTAAGTATTAAGTATTTACGTAACATAATATTACATTTATTTGTCGCATTAAATTTTTAAATAAGAATAATAATTACCTATTAAAGATCTTAAACATAAATTATTATATTATACCTACTTGAATTATTTAAGGTTTACTTTGGAAATTATAGATATAAGAAGACTTTACAAAATTGAGTTTTTTTTGAGATAGTGATAACTGATAATGAAATCATTTTTGTCATTCACTACTTAACTGGTCTCAAAGATTAAAAAATAAATAGTTCGGCAATTTAATGGACGAAGTGTAGCGTCAGAAAAAAAATGACTAGACTCACTACAAATAAAACTTAATAGGTAAATATTAAATACCTAACATCCATTTAATTTTAACCAAATCTTTATGATTTTAAAATCATTAACGCAACGTACTACACGTTTGCAGAAGCTTTGCCTGTCACTTCCTCTCCCACTTGATACGACCGCCACCTCCACGCGGTTCTGTTATCAGACGAGCGCGGGTTTCGGTTGTATGAAGTGGGAGAAGAATTCACCGGCAAAGCTCCTGCGAATACCTAATGCGGGTTATACCTAAAACATTTTATTTACGAGACTTCTATTCTTTATAAATTTAAATAACTACGAATCAAAATTTTTCACTCGCAGCGGGATTCGAACCCGCGTCTCCCATCTCTCGCGGCTGGGTGCTCTGACCGCTGAGCCATGCGAGCCTTATCCCCCTGCGATGAAATTTTCGATATGTATTATTTGGTCCTTAGGCAGGACTACTAGGTATTCTTTGTTTTTTAGTTAAATTACTCTGACCAAAACTTTAGTCAATTTACTCTTACTTTGAAATGATTCTTTATTATTCTTTGACTTAATTGATTCCTTCGTCCAAAACATCGCACTTTAATATTGGTTCAAAGCAGATTAGAAACAACAAGAACTTCGAAAAATTACTAAAACAATACAAAAATGGAATTACAGTATAGGAATTTCCGTAATGAAAAGCGGTGTTACGTAAAGTAACGAAAGTAACAAAAGCTGATGGGTTTATAATTTACATGCAGACCGTATCAAACCGAACTTCCATTACCAAAGACCCAATAGAATCCGATGAGTCATCAGATTCTAAACTAATTACGAGCGAGAGGAAAAAACTTGCAAGGCGAGACGTATTTCGTAGGCATTAAGATGCATCAAAAATCACTAAGCCCCGTGCTTCTTCTGGCCGATTTTGAATTATTTTATCTTTTGATTGGAAGTTTATTGAATGGATTAAACCACTTTCGTGTAAAAAATTGTAACTTCCAAGCGCTAACTCTCTAAAATTTAATGTTAACTACGTTCCATCGTGAGAACTTTTAAATCAGTACCAAATGCTACCTATAAAAAATTAAATTGCAATTTTAGAATGTTTTAAACTTAGGCTCGGTTGCTTGGCTTGACTTTAACCGAAACTTCATAGTTAAATATGACGGTCTGAACCTTATTCGAAAGAATAAGGCCGCCATATTGTTAAATATCTCCAGATGATCTGTTATAATTCAAACATTAATATTTTTAAAAACAAACTTTTAATTTGTCAAATGTATCCATATTTTTATTCTCAGCAAACCTTATCATAATGTGACCTTTCATTATATGTGTTAAAAGTGACTATCCGCCATTTTGGGTAATTCGCCATATTGGATTTAGAATGACGTCATTCAAAGTGACTATCCGCCATATTGGAATTAGAATGACGTCATTCAACCATGCATAGCCAAACTTAACGTGTATACAAAATTTCAGCTCTATTGGTTGACGTACTAGCACAGATAATATAATACTTGGTACTAGTAACTATAAGATCTAGTCCTAATATGTCAAAAATAAGCACGAAATAATCCAGTAAGCAACCTTAGCTTGAATACCTACCTTAGATCATGACTGGAATTAAATTAATTACGCACGTATTATGATAGAATCAATAATTTTTCTCAGCAACTACATAAGATGAAGTTCTTTAACTATATTATCGGTGAAAAATTATTCTAATATGCTACTGATTCATGCTTAAAACAGGTTGCAGAGGTCACATGGCAATCGTTTCAATAAAATCTGAATAAAATGCCGTGACAATGTTGAGGCGAAGATTTATTTTGTTTTTGAATTTAAAGTTATATATATTTGGATCGTAATAGTAGTATTTTAATTGGGATCATTATTAACGCAAGTACGATTTAAAAATGCAGAGGATGGTCTTACAAATTTCAACGTTATAAGAATCTCTAAAGCACAACTGAAATCAATTACTATGTAATTATCTGTAATACTGTGTAATTATCTGATAAGTAAAGTTAACAGCAGAGTTAAATAAGTTATAATTCAAAAAATAATATTTAAAAAAACTTTTAATATGTCAATGTATCCATATTATTCTCAGCAAACCCTTTCATTATGTATTAAAAATCACTATCCGCCATCTTGGGTGATCCGCCATATTGGATTTAGAATGACGTCATACAACTTACATTGCATTGCCATCCAAATTAAACGTATATACGAAATTTCAGCTCAATTGCTTGAAGATATTGGCTTCAAGATTCCACCACAAACATACATTGCAAGTAAACAAAAGTGTTCATTATCACGGAATACCATAATACTTCTAGTTCCTTACTAAATGTAGAGAACATTCTAATCCTACTAGGTCTTTTGGATATTTGTACTAAAATGTAAGTGGAACAGTGTTTTTTGTTCGAGTAAAAATATTTCGATCGCCCAGTAAGCCCAAGACCCGAAGCGGCTGTTCGGCCTTCGAAATCGTTATTATAAGTTATATTTTATAGGATTTATATTGAAACGTTGTTAAGCCGATTACAATGTACGTGAATTTACATTTTTTGTATTAAACTCTATTCTATCTTCAAAGATTTTTCAACTTTAATGTTACTTATTTTTCTAGGGATAGTTTCGGCTTGGACAGGCCATTGATATTTTTTATGTTTAAAACATAGTTGGAGCAGGCACGAATTTTGTATAAAAACTTTAGAATGCGTTGGCGTATTCTGATTCCATTATAATTTATATTTAATATATAATATGATGTATGTAATCCTTTGGTTCTAGAAATCTATCAACAATTTGAGATGTTACACACATAAAAATACTAAAAAATATTTTTAGGTGTGTAACATCCGAGACATACCAAGAGATTAATTTCTCTTTCTCGTTCCTGATTAATGAACAAATCAATTTAAAAGCATTTTAGAGTCAAATCAATATAACATATAATACGTTTACAAAAATGTGCTACAGAAAATAGTATAATATCTTCAACAATTTGAGATATTAAAAAATATTATGAACGAAAAACCATAATAAAGTGTTTAAACATAAAACAAGAGATTTATTCCTCTTCCTCATTCCTGATTAATGAACAAATCAATTTAAAAGCATCTTGCCAAGGCAGCTCGATACATTCATATTTGAATAATAGCTCGTAATAAAAAGTCCAATTAATACTTTTTCGATATATCAAAGAACGCTTAGCTTTTTTATAGAACCTATAAATCTATATTTTATAGATAGACTGCTCTAGCAGTGTGGGAATATAACACATTGTTCGGTATTTTCTATTATAAAACTATTAAATAAATAGGTGTGAAATTAGAAACTGACCAGTAGGTACCTATTACAACTTTAGTATAAGAACAGATCGTCGGTTTTGAAAATTAAAAATCGTCATAAAATATTAATTATAAACCATTGACAAGAAAACTCAGGCTAGGGGCATCCAAACTATTTACGTAAACCTTTTTTAAACAAGCAAACAGTAGCGCCATCTGTCAAAATTCTATACGTGGCTGCTGAGTGAACTACAGCGTGGCCTTACTTTTGGTGGCAAAACAAGCATTTTTGGCATCGATAAATTGGCGCCAATTGTCGCGCCGTCTGCCCTGTATGTATATGTCATTTTATAAACATTTACTTACTCGTATATTAAAAATCATCACCTACGTCAAAATGTAAAGAATCATATAAAAAAGCACCGACTGTGAAATCTTTAACCTTATGTGTTACTATCTAAAATTTTTCTATTAAGACTAATTACCAAGAAGCAGTACTAACGTACTGCGATTGAGAAACTTATAAATATTTCAGTTCCTAGTAGCCCAACGGATGTGGCCACACTTGGCTTAACATCTGCAACTTGGCTTACACAGTCTGTCCGTTACATGCATATAAATTGGTTTCTAACACCATGCTTCCTATATTCAGCGTTGTAGAACATTAAAATGTTGTTCGAAAAGCATATTTTAATATTTTATCAAACAAACGTCTGCAATATCATATAGATTATCAACACTCAACAGTTTAATAACTTTCGGTTCAACTTTTATCGAGTGCTGTAAATGGTAGTACCTATACCTATACTTTCTTTGGACTTGAAATATATGAAATATTAGCAATATCTTTTAATACAAAGATAACTTTCGAAGAAAACATCTTTTTAGCTGAAGCATCGACGGCTGAAGAAAATGGTTAATATAATTCTTGAATAATTGATATACGGAATTTTCGGTCTGCAACTAAAGCAAAACAATACTTGAATTTTTTCAAGAGAAAATATATAATTTCTTGGACTTACCTATGATCTCGTAAGTGATCCTGTCTTCTAAACGCCTTCCCACAAATATCACAGGAGTATGGACGTTCATCTGTGTGCGTTCTTTCGTGGATGAGAAGATTGTAAGATTTCGTGAACTGGCGATTGCAGAATTTGCAGATGAATTGCTTCTTCGGTCTCGATGCTCTACCAGGAGCTCTTAATAATCGTCTGTCTAGATGTGGGTGCATTTGGTGAGGACCGGCCCCTGGGGGAAATAAGCCAGCTCCGGGGAAGGTGAAACTGTTAGCTGCTGTTGGTGAAGGACCCGGTGCTCCGAGAAATGCACCAGGAGGGCCGTAAATAGGAGGTTGAGTGGATCCATCTGATATCATCCCTTCGATTGAGGAAGTTCTGTGGTGTGGCATTAACATTGCGGCCGCCGCTTCTCGTAAGGCCACTTCTTTTCTCTTTTCCACCATCATAGCCATTAAATCGAAGGAATTCCGTTTAGAGAAGGTAGCCGATGTTCTATCAGGGGAACCTTTGGCCGATTCGCTTCGATCTCTTTCCAAGATTCGCTCGCGTTCAATTATTTCTGAGGGCAATAATGGAGGGTGGATTTCATTGGAATACATGACAGGATGCATGGCTCTTGTCGGGACTACGGGGACAAAAGCAGAAGATTCACGGTGGGATGCCGTGAGAAGGGAGCCTGTGGTTATCTGGCGATGGTATGGTAGAGGCGGTGAGTCAAAATTGCCACTAGGGTTTCGGCCACTTGACGAAGGCCTTTGGGCTCTTTCAGCGGAGCTTGCAAGGAACTGATCATGTCTGGAGCGTAGAGGTGCATTAGCAGGACTTTCTGTGACCGGGCGAGGTGTAGAGGCCCGTGATACAGCTGTTCCAGTATTGTCAGACATAACGCAGGGGAATCATCTGAAACAACAAACAAATATTAGCTGTGACAATGCAAAGTATAAAAAAAAGTTCTGCAAACAACAATTTTTCATGGAATCACAAATAATAAAAATGTGTTAATGACGACGGACACTTGCCATCAACGTTGTGTGCCCAAAAGTTTTTTATTTTTCGTTGAACTTGAATTTATAGCTTTGCCTTACAGCGAAACTTAATTAGCGCTTCTATACCCGTATAAAAGATTAAGGAACTTATATCTGCAATGTCAGTTCCTATCGTGAAATACGTAATAAAGTCTGTCGTTCTGTAAAGCTTTTAAGCCATGTGCACTGTGCAGAGCTAAGTCGATACTTATCTTTATGGCTTTCACTTCGGTAATACGATACCTTGCCAGTAAGCAGGTGTTAAATATTTAGATTTATGGATCGAGAAACATGTTTAATTAAGTAGCTCTACATTGTTTCTACTTATCTATTAGCATAAAAAATAGATTAGTTCTCATAAGATCCACCCACGCTTCAACGGTTCACAATTTGTTTACAGTTTTCGATGGTCCATTACATTTTGCCACTAGCAAGAGATATTGATCTTGCATAACTTTAAATTTCAATTAATTTGGGACCCTAACTAACTCTAAGTAATCCTATGTGTTTTGTACTTGTACCATAGTCTACGGTGCTTCCTGATTCAAAAATGGAGCCAATTTCACCTTTATAATACATAACATATTTTATTTAAATGTTCCATTTGGTGTTATGTCCAAAAATATAAATCGTTTATAAATGTTTATCCATTGAGGTCAAAGCCTTGTTTTGCAATGCTCTATCATAATGATAAATGACTGTTTTGTTTTATTTAACCATATTTTTATCATTATGCAAATCAAATTGTGTAGTTCATGCATCATTCAACAGTTTATTCGGAATAGTATAGTTTCTTGGCTTCTGGTGATATCAGAAAATGTTAATGACAACCGGATTTTGATACGGAGCCGATTAAATGTCCATACTTGATGAGTTGCCTCCGATTGCTTGGAATACTAGTTATTTATAGCTAACATATGCACGAGACGTTATCTGTATAAATTAAAAATTATAAAAGTGTCATCTAAATCATCTTAAAAATACGAAAGTTTGTATTTTAATTTTTTTCACTCACTTATTTTACATGGAGTTGTTGAAACTTTTCGCACAGTGATTTGAATAACAACAAATAATTGCCTCTAGTATCTTACCAAAGTAGAGTGAAGCCTAAAATATTAAATAAGTGCTCTGCATTGAAAAGCCAGGTTAATTTGTTACTTAAAAAGTCCTCAGCTGTAACTAGACTGGCGATATTATGGGGACTTTTCTCGAAATAAGATTTATGGCAATATGACTCACTCCATGTCATAGAGGAATCCACAACAAACGGGACAATAATCATAGCCTGTAGAAATGAAGAGACACGACCTTTATAGCGACTCCTATCTGTTTCACTGAATTAAAAAAAAATTGTGTGTTCGTCCAACTGTTTTACAAACAGAAGTCAACTATATCATTAGATCAGCACCTAAAACTCCGGAAACTGAAGAAAAACATAACTCTCTGGACGCATAATAAAATATGTAACGCGCTGTTTTATTGTCCGCCAAGACATCCATTCAGTTGGTAACCATCAGGAAAGTCGTAAATCTCAGAATAGCAATCTCATAGGATATTGTTAGGCCTGTATAAACATTCTTGTTATGGAGGACTTAGTATGTGAAGCTAATATTTGTTATGAGTATTTATAAGTTCATAACTACTAAGGCTAAAATAAAACAAAAACTCCATAATATAACAGATGCGATAATGATGGCCATGAGAAACAAATTGAACTGGGCTGGTTATGTTATGAAAATACTACAGATGGACTACGGAAATAACCACTCGGTGCCGGAACTATTATATCAGAAGGAGAGGAAGACCAATCTACAGGTGGAGAGAAGACATTGGAGAGTTCGCAGGGCCTTTGTGACACAGGAATACCAACAACATCAAAACCTGAAAGAGTCTAGGGGAAGCCTTAGCCCGAAAATAGGAGGAGTTGTAGTTACTTCACACTACAACTGGGCTAATCGTAATAATAAACTGGACTATATAGTGATAGTGTAATGAACTAATAAGGCAGATGCCTGCAGCGGCTTCGTTCACACGACCACCTATTTTCCCTCTTTTAGGTTACCATTTCCGAAAGTCCTTTCCTAATGGATGGTTACGCGATTAGCTATTATATGTATGCCAAATAAGAGCTTGATCTTCCAGTGGTTGAAGCTGTGAGCAGACAAATCAGTATGAGGACGTCCCAAATATAAGGATGTCCCAATTCAGGACACTCTTTTACTATTCATGTTATCTTACTGTGAAAACATTTTTGACTGATTTTTTTTACTGCATCGGAAAAACTTGACAGAGATTCAAAATTAACGTCGAATCATTGTTAAACTGAAAATGCCATGCAATCCCTGCTTATACCTATGTAACAAAAACTAGTAGCATATCCAAATTGGGCTTGACTGTCATGTGGTAGACCTTTTATGGAAACGTAGAGCATGCTAAGTCGAAGTCCAAAAAGTAGTTGAAAACTAATACGAGTACAAAAAATATAGCACGACCGCAACTTACGAAAAGAAAAAAGAAAGATAAGACCAAGAATCAATTTATTCAAGCGAGATCGAAAAAGCAGGCAAGCGCCGGGCCCGCATTTCACTACGTGTTGCCCGCTCTACCGTAAAAGCCTTCTGATTTTCTCTCCCTCTCACACTTGCCACAGTTTTGTGTTTTGTTTCATTCCCACTACGGGTACGCCTGATCGAGTTTCTACCATCTTACTTGCTCCGAAGCTGTAGAACTACTTTTATCTCTGTTGGTTTGAGAATTTAGAGATATGAATATGTATGAAGGCACTGCAGTAAGTAATGGACTATGGGATATATTACTTGTAATAAGTTTGTAAACAAAGCTTTTAAGGAAACATTATGTAGGTACCTTACAAATAAACCTACATTTCAGGATATTGTGACGATGATACCTATCTTTTCCTCGAAGTAGCTAGAAAATTATTAATTCCACCCAACGATCTTATAACCTATTCGTCTATATTTTATGAGTATATCGCAAATTGGATAACGAGATGAGAAAGACGTTACTGATAGGTAAGTACGCCAGTTCAGTACCCGAGTCTGATGCAGTGAATCTGAGGACTGCATTGCAATGTCAAACGATTCACTGCACTGTGTTTGGTCAGTCTGAGACATCAGTTCTCAAGCGATCGACAGGTGTATACGAAGACCGAAGATAAATCAAATGGCTAAGAGCACGTAGGTACCTTAGAATTGATAGATAATTTCATGAAATGAAAAGACCAGCTGTACTTCTAGTAGTGTAAAGCATACAAAACCTTTTTTCATAAATTAGTATTAGGGTAAGTAATTGTTCGACATCGAACAATGCAGTCGAACTTCTGATATGTAAACAAATTATTTCAGTTTTTCTAGTAACAATTTAACGGGAAACCCGTGAGTTCTAAAAAGTAATTCGTTTTTGTCTCTTCCACGTCTTCGAAGTAATGTGTCCTTGTTGAACAAAGGCTTTATCCCGGAAAAAATAATTGTTCCATTTCATAAAATGGTCGAACACATCATGAATAATTATTCTAAGAGCGGCCCACGACTTACCTTATTATGGATCGAGATTTGTCCCACACATTCGAGCTAATTCACACTGAATATTACAACGCGATCCCTATATTATGTAAGCAGGTGAGACCGAATTATCGACACTAAATAAATTACTATGTATCTGAGAACATGATGTGAAGCTTTAATTCTTCTCACTATAATTTTAGCCACTCTTAGCTTCGGTATAGAATAAATGTTAATGAGTCTACTTGCTGTTGTCCATGGCTCCGCCTGCGTCAGTTTCGAATTTTCACAAATACCATGGGAATCATTGATTTTTTCTGGAATAAAATGTAGCCTGTCACTCTTAGTCTTCAACTATATCTGTGCAAAAAATACGTTGATCAGTGGGTTACGTGATTGAAGAACAAACAAACCAACTAATTCATATTTTTTATATTATATTACTTAATTACGGCATCATCATTTCAAATTTCAATTTCATCGACCGTGTGCCAAACACAGTAATCCGTAAGAGAACTGCGTGACTGTTATTGTTATGAAGGTTTTTTTTTATAATTGATAGGCTTGCGCTTGAAAATGCCTATTCACTAGGCACCTAGATTGCACTTGGCTGATGGAAACACGGAGGCTGGAAGGGCGTTCCACACCTTAGCGGTTCGTATCAGAAACGTGGAGGAAAAATCTATCACTCTTAGAGTCTTCAACTACGTCTGTGCAAAAATTACGTTGATTAGTGGCTCACGTCATTGAAGAACAAACAAACCAACTAATTCATATTTTTTATATTATATTAATTACGGCATCATCATTTCAAATTCAAACCGTGTGCTAAACACAGTAATCCGTAAGAGAACTGCGTGACTGTTATTGTTATGAAGGTTTTTTTTTTTATAATTGATAGGCTTGCGCTTGACTACAATCAAGTCTGATGAACAGAAATGATGAGGTCTAGGATGGAGCGTGCTTGCCTAGAAAATGCCTATTCACTCTTTTCTTGAAGGCACCCAGATTGTATTTGGCTAGGAACACGGAAGCTGGAAGGGTGTTCCACACTTTAGCGGTTCGTATCAGAAACGTAGAAGAAAAGCGTTTCGTCCGAGTACGCTGGACATCAACCACATAAGGATGCCACTTCTCTCGACGTCTCGCGGTTCTATGGTAGAAAAGTGAGGGAGGCACAAGGTGTCACAGTCCAAGTATTTCCACTTGGACTGTGACACCTTGTGCCTGTGGGCGGGGTATGTATGTAGGACTTCAGACGATGATTCAGCGGGTCCCGCTTGCTACCTACTTGAATGGAGACCATGCACCGGTCGCAGAAACGTCGGTAGGCAGCCAACACGTTGGTCTGAAGATATTGCCAAGCTTTTAGGAAAATCATGGACGAGAATAAGCCAACACCGCAAAAAATGGCGTGCTTATGAGGAGGCTGTGTCCAACAATGGATGAATGAAGGCTCTTAAAGAAGAAGATATATTAGCGTTGATAGATTCAAGGATTCTAGGCTTGTACGTGTGGCCTAAAGTCACCGACAGGTGTACTCATTCCTAAGAAAAGGAGCCACAGGCAGACACCAAGCTGATCCAATCAGAGGATTGCGTTTTCTCGTATATAAAGTACAGAACCGTAAAAGTTGTTGTTGTACTTATATTATTCATTTAAACTAAAGTGAATAACTCTTTCTCGTTTTTCATTCCGCTTGAGAATACTATCAGAGATCTGTGGCAGCCCGATCTTCGGGCTCTAAATCAACGCCACACGGACCTGTCTTAGGATTTAGTTCATTAATCCTTTTACGAGATTGGGGTTGATGACTTGAGGATGTTTTTGACTTTTATTCCGCTGCCCCAAATTAAAAGTGTTAATTTTTTTAATCTTTGTTTTGTTTGGCGTGTTTTGTAAGTATTGTTCAATTGATTCATAGTTTAATGACAGGCAAAATATTTAATTGGGATTTACTTCCTCTTATACACTCTCACGCAATTTGTAACTCAAGTAAGTTTTTAGACCAATTTTGATTCGCTACAAACTAACAAAAAGTTATATTTTAGGTTTTCTTTGTTATTTGTTATTAAATAGTGACAAACCTGTCACAAAAATTAACTGACACAGGCAATAGTTGTAGTAACTAACTTACAGAAACAAATACTACGTTTCAGAAATTAAAAGTATTACAACAATAATAACACCAGTTAAAGATGTTTTTTTCTGCCAAGTATACCAAACAACATAGGAAATTTCCAGAACCATAAAAATTTATCTACATTGATTTCGATAAATAAGTAATAATAATAGAAATCAATAAAGGCACTCGTAATTTAATTAGTAACGAAACCAAAATGAAGCAACTGATTAACACCGCTTCCATGTTAGCGGCGTACATCAAAGGAAATTTTCAAATGATTTCTCAGAAAACTTTATTAAACCGAGGGACGGATCGCCGAAAATATCTATCGTTATTATCATCGTATCACACAATCTGTGATGTACAAATAGTAAATGAATATTGGGCACAATTAACTTTATTGTGTATTAAAGGGGGAATGCGTCGGTGCCGCAAGGTTTCTGTTGTTTGTGATAACGCGTCACACACGTGATTAGATTGTGCTATCAGTTAATGGTGCGGATTGACTACCATTCGCCGGCTGAACCTTACCGCTCTAAGTCTACTGTATTATGGTCGTATGGCTGTACGAAACGTTTTTTTTTTACGTTTCTGATACGAACCGCTAAGGTGTGGAACGCCCTTCCAGCTTTCGTGTTTCCAGCCAAGTACAATCTGGGTGCCTTCAAGAGAAGAGTGAATAGGCATTTTCTAGGCAAGCGCACTCCAACCTAGACCTCATCATTGCTTTCCATCAGGCATGATTTTCGTCAAGCGCAAGCCTACCTTCAATTAAAAAATATATACATATATTTGACTGACATTGAAGAGACTTAAGAAAAATATACGCATCCTCCTTTACATTCTCGCTTAATTCAGTTTCTAGCCCCGATGTTAACCCTTCTAAGACTCGGTTGCTTGACTTGACTATAACTGAAACGTTATAGTTAAATATGGCAGTCTGACAATTATTTCAAAAGACATAAGAGCCAAGCCTCCATCTTGAACCTTTTCGATTAAAGTCAAGCAACCGAGCCTAAGCGTTGTCTCGTCTTAAAATGATCGTCGTAACTGACAATTTCCGTAATTTTCCGTTCTGTTTAAACATAAAATTAAAAATAAAATCTATGTTGAATCAGCGGCTTCTATTTATTGAAGAATAAAGTATACACCTAGCTTTAGTCAGTAATGGTAGGTACATCCCAACTGTATAGTATCGGCTATGCTAACAGGGGAAGAGGCATGGAGGGAAGCATCCGCCCTTTGCGAGGTTGTTATGACGAAGAAGGAGGCTGCGGAGAGGGATCCAGAGAGATCTGATTCTTCTCGCAGACGCCGTAGATAACAATCCCAGACCCCTTAAGAGGAAACGATAGTGGTCTTTTTTCCATACAAACGTTCTTGTCTGTTTTCTTTCTGGTTTATGAACTTGGAGCAATGAATTTTTACAGAAAAATAAATATCAATGTCTTCTATGTTTCTATGTTTCTATGTTTTCGTTTTTGATAATACATTATCTTTAAGCACTAGAAGCCTTACAAAATGCTCAAAATTGCCTATTTAGACCAGCGGGTTTAAATAAGCATTTTTGAGCATTTTGTAAGGCTAAAGATAATGTATTATCAAAAACAAAAACATAGAAACAATACATATTGATATTTATTTTTCTGTAAAAAATCATTGCTCCAAGTTCATAAACCAGAAAGAAAACATACGAGAACGTGTGTATGGAAAAAGACCACTATCGTTTCCTCTTAATACCTTGGGTCCTTGGGGGTTGACCCTGGCCTTGCCTGAAAGTGGAAAATTATGGGGTCAGCAAGAGGTGAGCCCAACTGGCGTTGCGTAGGGAGCCTCCGGTGCGTTCGTATGAAATCCCGGAGGCTTCCAACATGAGCGCTGAAGATGTCTGAGGGGGTTTTAGTGGGTAAAATTCCTACATAATCCACTGAATATCTAAGTGAAGATTTCCTCCTAGTAAAAAAATGTACATCCAAAAAAATGTTTCTTTGTATGTAAAAAAATCCAAGCAGACAAAGTCGCATCGACCGCTAGATAACACAGTAATTTATATCGATCAGCGATCCTATCGAATAAAAATCTGATATGTATTCCTCATTTAAATATATTGAAAATATATAAATAAAATAACCATTCACCAAATGTACCTACATAATTATTAGACCGTATAGTTTAGAAAACTTGAATTAGCTATCGATTACTAATAATAAATACCGATTTATATTTGTGTATCGGTTATTAATGAAGAATAAGTAAAGGTATATTGAAACCATGCTAAAACATATCCTAGGTTTTATCCCTATGATAAACGACTTGATTGGAGTGCAGATACAAGTTCTTATAGAGATATCGAAAAATGTTTTAAATAACTTGGTTTCATCATCATTCATTAAGTATCCTCATTTAAGTACCCTCCATTACTATTTATAGGGAATGAAATATTTTTTCTAAATCGAATCATGAGGATAGAGCCCACAGGTAAGACTTCCGTATTGTGTGGTTTTTATAATGTTGTAGATCCTACAATTACTTCGCAAATAAAACAAATAAAGTAATAAATACTATTTACGATATTTTTAAAACCAAAAACTATCAAAACTACAAAATAGTATACTACCTAACTACTAAGACTATTTTGTCTGCTGTCTGCTGTCAATCTGCTGTAGTACAAGACTTACCAATTATTTCTGAAGATGAGGTGAATAAGGTAGTTTAATTCTACTCTTATTTCCTAATAATTATGTTCAGGTTCACGTATCGAATAGGTAGATACACAGGTAGGTATATCTACTTATTTAAATCAGTGAAAATCATCAGATAAAAATCTGTGGTTTTCGTGACTGAATTTTTTTTTAGTTTTAATCTTCTTTTATTTTAGTTATGAATGTACCTTTTAAAGTACCTAGGTATTTAAACACTTTCCTATTTATATGTTTAGAGGCTGTGCGTTATTCTTCTGAAGCGTCTTTTTTATCTTACCAATCTACTTGCGTATTATTTTGAAAAGGTAGGTACCTACCTCAAAATCAGGGTTTTAAAATTATACGTAGGTATCATTAGGTATCTAGGAGAGTTCTAAAGTTCTAAAGAGCTTTAGGGAAGGGTTATAAATTATCCATTCCTAGCTATAGTCATCATTCATCAGAACTTTTGATCCACCATACAACTCTCTATATCTACTTACCTCTAGCTCCAAGTTAGGTGAGCTTATGGACTACCAACAAACGGTTTAGGCACGTGGTAAGTAGGTACTTAACACCTTCAAACAATAATACCCCTGACTATTGTTTAGTTTGGTTTAATGAAATAATCTCTAAGGTAGCTGAACTTTCTTCCAAAGACAAAGCTTCTTTTAATTTGTATTATAATAATAATCCCTAAACAGTGGCACCATAATAAAGCTTGAGCAACCGAAACCACGAACCGTTACATTCGAAGTATTGTGTTCCTTGGGTGGCATCGTGCTTCGCCAGTAAAACAACAACAATAAACATTTAATAGCACACACCCGTGCACATGACCATGATAAATAAAACAGGTAGCGTTAACGCACCCTGCCTAGTGCCTACCCAATTTATTCCACATCCGCCGTATTAAATTACGTACTCTATAAAAAAATCGGACTCACAAGGCGACGGGTTGTCCGATCGATCGGCCGACGCTTTCAACCCTCCAGTAGTCGCTAGTCCCAGGTAGTCGCCCGCAAAGTTTACAAACCGAGGGTCCACACCGAACAATGATGTATCATTGCAATTTTTTGTCACATTTCACAGTCTAACCACATTTGGCGTGGACAGGTGAATAGGAGATTAGTGACTTCCACACAACAATAGCACTGCACAGGTCATAAACAGTTAATTGACGTAGAGTTACTGCCTTCGCGGCGAATGCACTAAACACTGCACAGTTCTAACAACGTTTGAGTTCTTTCACTGTAATCCTAGTATCGCTCCTTGCACTCAGTGTCGCTTGAGGTTTTTCAGGTTATTTTTGCTTGGCGCTAAGGCTGCGTGTGCGCAGACGTCGCGCGACTAGTGGGAGTTGAGCGCGTACTACTGTACCGACGTCGTCAGAGGCAGTAGCGCTCCTGTGCCTGTCCCCCCTGCGCCGCCTCCGCTCCGCCGCCGAAGCCTTCATGTTCATACCGTTTTTACTTGAAGCAATAAAAAAGGGAAGGATATCAGATTGTTTATTTTTCGTGTTAGTAGCTTATAAGCCGTGTAAATTAACGCCGCCCTCAAAAATGTTTGGTTCGGTGATCGTGAATTTCGATAGTAATCGCTAATTGAAAATAAGTGTTTCATAGAGACAAAGCTTTGTTTTTTGACAGAGAAGAAAAAATTTCTGAATGAGAATTTTAATATTGATTTAAATAAAATATTACTGTATTTTGTAGTAGGCCCCGCTAAAGGAACGTTGATTTTTTCGAATTTTGGGTTTAATGAAAACTTTAAAGTAATTTTAATACTTTATTACAACGATTTTCTATACGTACACATATATTTTTAGAAACCATCCATTTCAACGAAATATAAACGTGTCTTCTACATATTATAATATTTTAATGATAAGTACTATTACACAATAATCGAACTGTAACAAAATGTATGGGTAGGTACACTCAGATATTTTAACGTGACAATTAAAATTATTACTTACATTAACGATGATAAAGATTATACAATTATTATGGTACGATAACATTGATGTCCAATTTCATAATGAAACAAAATAATATATCCGATCAAAAGTTGCTCATTATCTTTGAAATAGTTACTTACAGTGAACACATTACATTTATATAAGTAATTTATCATTTTAAATTATTCATATTCCTACATCTACGAATTATAAATAGAAATGATTACGTACATAGATGGATCTAATTTTTAACGTGCACTTAAATATTTGCTCTATATACCTACTCGTAGGTACTACCTTTAGGTATAGATTTTCGATATCTTGCTCATTCAAATTTTAACACTCACTAATATACAAGGCTACGCTAAAAGCTTCTTTAACAAAATGAGTTAAGTTTAATCTTCAAGTCTTTTATTTTTTTACATTTAAATATATTTGAGCCTTTACAGAATTATTTATTTACATACAAATATTTACGGTATACTGTCTATTTATTACCATTTTTAATGCACAATTTAAGTCACTATTATGGGCCGCATTCTACCGGAGAATTTAAAACCTCCGATCACACACAAAAAAAACTTTATTTTTCTCTATACTAAAATGTATCTTATCATACTGTAATAATATCAAATCACTTTTATTTACAGAAATTAGAACGTTTTTCAGACTAGCTAACTAAAAATAAGACAAAAAATAATGATTAACAACAAATACCTACGGCGCTCGAAGGGTTAAGAATAGATACAAGTGTAATTTTAACATAATTATTAAATCCCACAAACAAGATTCCATCAACCGCATTAATATGTTAGCTATTTTAATAGACATCGGTGGTTATTTTAGAATTTTTTATATCTTTGAGATCTAATTTAACTTTGAAAATATTATAATATGAACGCTTTTGAAGCAAAGTTTGTATAATTTTTTTTCGGAGTAGCAATTGGCAAATTTGTTGTTTGATGGAAAGTGAAATTAATAAAAACGTAATGGCATTTAGGTACTTCTGTTTTTGTATATAAACAAACTAGGTTTATGCGAGAACTCTGAATAATTAATTTTACGACTACTATTGATATAGAGCGTAAAATTGATACTACTTCAAAACGAAATATGGTCGAGAATTTTGAAATTAAATTTACTATACGCGATAAAGTCGAAAATTGTATTTCCTATGTTTAGGTATATTCAATTTTACACTATATATATATCATTATTACTTCGACGCACGTTTCGTCCCGAACCGGGACATCCTCTACACTCTACGATGAACGATCTCTATCGAGAAAGTCACTCTACTATTTCGCATTGTGAAGTCAACATCTCCTGAGGATGTCCCTTTCGGAACGAAACGTGCTGTTAGGTGCAGGTTTGGCGGTTACAGTGAAACACGAGCTTTTCACATGGAGATTTTAATATATCTCTCACTTGGAAGGTCTTAGATGAGCCGGAGAATAGCATCTCGAGGTGGAAAAGTCTCGAAAATGCTATCTGGTCTTAGATAGAAAAAGTTGGTATTATATACAGAAATCTTGCTGACTGCAAATTGGTGTCACTACTCAGCGAAAATTCAAACAGGTCCGTACTTTTGAAAGCAGGTCCGTAACAGTGCGTCGAAGAAAGTGTTGTAAAATTGAGAGTACAACAAAAATCTGAGTGGTGTTTCATGTGGGCAGTCTTCCTGCATATTGTATCATACAGAATCATTTCAAGTAGCGGATTATAGCAAAACAAATTAATCTGTCTTGCTTATTATGAATTTCCGCAAAATAACACCTGCTTCCATTCAATATGTACTTTTAAATAGTTTCCTTGAAGTGAAAATTGTAAATACATAGTAAATAATTGTTCAATAAACACAATATTATTCCTAAAATAATTAATATTGTAGCTTCTTTATTTCAAACACAGACGGTTTTTTAATGGCACAAATAAATATAAATGAAAAATGTAACTATTGTATTAATATGCATATTATCTTTGTCTGGTTTTAGTCATACACGAACAATTTTATATTCTTATTCTAAGACAATTTTATAATTAGCTACCACATCTATAGGAATATTTTTCTTCTCGATAATTTGATGAATACAATACTACTTTGAAATCCGTTTTACGTGGCTTTTTCTACCTGTACCTAACTACTGATATAATATATTATCTATTTGCTATATTTTTAGTTCTCAGTTATAACTGGTAAAATAATGTAAGAAAGGTATATTTATTTCAAAATCTCCTTGCAATAATAATATTATGCAGATTCAGCATTTCTCAATGTCAATTCTCCTTTTCTTAGTCTCAGGTTTCTCAGTCATAGTCGTAGATATAGACTATAGTAGAATATCATAACTGCGGGGCTAGACAAAGTAACAGTCGTTTAGCGTTCACGACAGTAGATAAAAATGTATGGACAAAACAAGTGACTGTAGAAAAACCACGTGACCGTATAGAGGAAAACACGCTTTTTTTGAAAATCGACTACGACAATTTGAACGCTCCCTGGCGTTCTCGCAGACGTTGTAACTTTAGCGTACTTATCGCATGACAACTGACAGTCGGCATGGCCGGCAGTGAACAACGCTAAGCATAAAGTAGATTCTGCTTTCATTTGTTTTCATTCGTCACGCGGTTTGTCCATACATTTTTAGGGTTCCGTAGCCGAATGGCAAAAAACGGAACCCTTATAAATTCGTCATGTCTGTCTGTCCGTCTGTCCGTCCGTATGTCACAGCCACTTTTTTCCGAAACTATAAGAGCTATACTGTTGAAACTTGGTAAGTAGATGTATTCTGTGAACCGCATTAAGGTTTTCACACAAAATTTAAAAAAAAGTAATTAATTTTGGGGGTGCCCCATACTTAGAACTGAAACTCAAAAATTTTTTTTTCATCAAACCCATATGTGTGGGGTATCTATGGATAGGTCTTTAAAAATGATACTGAGGTTTCTAATATCATTTTTTTCTAAAATGAATAGCTTGCGCGAGAGACACTTCCAAAGTGGTAAAATGTGTGTCCCCCCCCTGTAACTTCTAAAATAAGAGTATGATAAAACTAAAAAAAATATATGATGTAGGGTCGTGTTCGTAGGGTCCGTTGTCCGCGCGGGCGAACAAGCTTCTCGCAAGGGCGCGGACAAACTCCTCCACGGTGGGCGTCTTAGTGTTCCGATGAATGACGTCATTTCTGACGTACCTCGGAGCTCCAACGATCAGGCGCAGGCATTTGTTCTGCACAACCTGCAGCCGGCGCCTCTGGGTGGCTGAACATAGTGCGTACCAGGCAGGTGCCGCATACGTCAGGCGAGAACGGACATACGCCCCGTAGACACGGAGCTTGGTCCTCGGTGTGAGTCTGGAGATCAGGACTTGGCGCAGCATCGACACGGCGGCCTTCGCCTGGTTCTTGGCGTGATCCACCGTGAGTGCCATGGTCAGGTCCCGGTCGATGCGGCACCCCAAGTAGCACACCGAAGTCTGCCACTGTAGGTCCTGTCCTCGGAGGCGTAGCTGACGTAGCGGTTTCCACCTGCCGAAAATGATGGCGGCCGTCTTGCCCACGTTGACGGCCATCCTCCATTTGTCCAGCCACTCCGGCAGCAGGTCCAGCACGCGCTGCATACGGTTGACGGAGACGATTTGGTGATACGACGACGCGAGGTACGCACTGTCGTCAGCGTACAGTGACAACAGCACGTCTCTTTCACCCTCGCGCAGGTGGTCGGCGAGGGTGGGAATGTCATTGGTGTAGACGGCGTACAGACACGGTGATAGGAAGCTGCCTTGGGGCACCCCAGCACAGATCGGGCGCGGCTGGGAATCAGCGCCCTCCACGGAGATGTAGAAGGAACGGCCCTCCAGGAATGAGGCCACCAACCGCACCATCGCGGGTGGCAAGGTGGTTGTCAGGAGTTTCGCCAGGAGACCGTCGTGCCACACACGGTCGAAGGCCTTCTCGATATCGAGGAAGACCTCCACCGTGCAATGGCCCTTGTTCTTCTCGCTGGCGATGTGGTGGAGACCTCTTGCCAGCTGGAGCGTCGTGGAGTGGCCGCTGCGAAACCCGAACTGTTCTCCGCGCAGTCGGATGTGGGCGTCGAGTCTTCGCAGCAGCAGACGCTCGAACAGCTTGGCGAGGTGCGGCAAAAGGGTGATAGGGCGGTGATTTCCTGGTAGGCGGCGGTCCTTGCCTGGTTTGGGGATGGTGATGACCTTCCCCTGTTTCCAGGTCTCCGGAAAGTGGCCCGTGCGGAGTATCCCATTGAAGAGTCTAGTAAGTGCTACGAGGACTCTCCTTGGCAGCTGCTGGATTGCGGCGATCGTAATCCCGTCGGGTCCCGGCGCCTTTCGTTTTTGGAGACGAAAGACGACCCTCCCTAGCTCGGACGGGGAGATAAAGTCTTCTCCTCGGAGTGGAGGAGTCGGGGCCGACAGGAATTCCTCCACTTGACGGAGTATCGCCGCGTGATGTCTGCACGTCGTCTCGTCGCTGGCTGGTGGATTTGGGGTGAACTGTCGTTCCATATATTCCGCCATTCCGAATTGATATTTGCTGCGTGGTCTTCTCCATGGAGAGCAAGTCCCCACGGGGGTACGGGCCTCGAGGCATGCCTCCTTACCCGGGCGATGTGTCGCGGGGGAGACGCGCTCCCTCGGTGTTGTTCT
Source organism: Coenonympha arcania (assembly GCA_036785405.1). Taxonomy (NCBI): domain Eukaryota; kingdom Metazoa; phylum Arthropoda; class Insecta; order Lepidoptera; family Nymphalidae; genus Coenonympha; species Coenonympha arcania. Next base: position 10,758,099 of record CM072072.1, read on the forward strand.
TTTAGCCCTAGAATTGATATTTAACAAGTCTAATATTTTGTTTAACTTTGATGACGACAGATGGCATTGCACGTCTTTAACTCGCGGTGAAGTTGTTTAATGTTGAATAAGTTGGTTATGCGGTTCAAAAAAAGTTGTTTTTATGGTTTTATTCCTCCGGTAGTAGTAGGTACGGAACCCTCAGTGCGCGAGTCCGACTCGCACTTGTCCGGTTATTATCTACTGTCGTGAACGCTAAACGACTGTTACTTTGTTTAGCCCCGCTGGAGTTTCAGTCAATTTATTGACTAAAAAAATGTCGGTTTATATTAATGAACAGTTTAATTCGATATATCTATTTTAGAATTATTTCGTTTAAAGCTACAATTATATAAATATCTTTCTTTACTTTCGATGTCCTTTAATTCTTTCATTTATCTACTTTTGCATAAATTAAATGTGTTACTAGAACTTCAACTAATATTTTTTGTAGACATTTAAAATGATATTTTTTATTAATTATTATGATGAATAATAAATATAAATACATACACGTTAGCTATGTCTAATTCTCTGTAAATATCTGATTATTTATTTCTGATATATTTATTTTTCTCTGTAATAATTTGTATACAATAATAATATTATTTGTATAACGCTTTCTATATATTTCTTTTTTGCGAGGGAATGATAAATTCTTCAGCGGATGGCTATTCTGGACGTCGATTAATAAAAAAATGAAATAAAAAATAATAAATTCGAAATATATATTTTAGATAAATACCCAAAAAATGATTTAAGTTCCTGCAGCTCTGAGGTCAAATTTTGGAATTCAATCTTGACCACGGTAATGCGAGAATAAAAACGAAATATAATTCAGCTTATTTAAATAAGTATAGGCAAAGTACCTTTTTTTGTAAACAAATGATTAATTTATCGAATTATAATTGTTATTAGGTATTTATATTCATTGCCCATAACATAACAAATTTTTCAGTAAATTGTATAATGTATTGTTGTCCTTACAAATTGAACCAATAACTCAAAAATACATAAAAGGAAGGTAAAATGAAATAAAAAGAAAATAAAAAAGAGAACTATAGGTGTATTTTTGGCATTGGTTATACAAATTCGAATGAATCTGCTTTAAATTTTTCTGGTCAACCAGCCTTCATCCATCGATCTATAGAATATTCCAAAGCTGCCATCCATCTGTCAAAGAAAAAAAATGGTGAATATAATAAAACGATACGATAAACTATTCCAAAGTGTGTAGTTATTTCACTTCAAATAACAATAAATAGATACTAGTTCAATTTATAATTTCTCAGGGCTGGTCTGGTCTGGGGGAGGCCTCGATTATGCCTGCTTGCCAAGCTATTGGAAACTGTATCACTACCCCAAGGCATTTCACCCCAAATTAGTGCGATCCTAAAATTTCAGCTACATCTTCACATTTCTTATCAGGCGATATATCAGTCAACTAATTAAAAAAGTTCAAGCCATCAGTCAACTAATTAAAAAAGTTAAGTAATCTTATAAGGGCCTTTTTCTTTTTTGAGGTAAGCTGAAAATTAGGTACCAAATTCTAGAAAGGACGCCTTGATCTAGTATTCTCACACAGAAATCAGCTTGAGTATTGACCTCCCACAAGCAGAGGACAGACGGACAGCAAGACGAGAGAAATAGGCCGCCATTGTTTCTAATAACATCCTTTAAACGTGCTCCAACTTCAAGTACTAGGTACTTACCTACACCCAGATGTGTTCTAATATCAGAGATAGGTATGTAATAAAATACTGACCGTTTCCTATCCATCTCAGATTCTGTGTGAAAGTAGAAATGTCTTTGTTTCGGTTCGGTGGGCATCACTTCGAAGGCGTATTTTTTGCCGCTGGACGAGCAAGCCTGGATCCTGTAGCCATGGAGACAAGCCATTCCTTGAAAAAAAAAACAGTTTCACAATTGGTACTATTTCTATAGTATGATACATAAAACAACAGAGCAATTCATTATTTACTATCACTCCCAAGGACTTGTGTCGCTAACTAATATTAGCTGTCTGGAAATGTACAAAACATTCTGGGTCCACCCGTGCAAACATATAATTAATTTTAGCTTCCCGCTCTCCTTTTTTAACCGACTTCAAAAAAAAGGAGGAGGTTCTCAATTCGTCGGAATCTTTTTTTTTATGTATGTTCCCTAATTACTCGAAGATGCGTGGACCAATTTAGAAATTTCAGTCAGGATCTGATGATGGGATCTTGGAGAAATCGAGGGAACTCTTCAAATTTCATGAGCACACTTGAAGTGATTTGGGTATTTTTTGAAAGAGTATTTTTTTTCAGGTTGTCTTATTTGATTAATATCTTTGGCCAATCTCAGTCTTCAGCTCTACGAATTCTACGATACACAATACACTTATTATTATTAGGTACTACGATTATAATTTCATTTACTTAGTACTTATAAATAAACTTACCAAAAGCACTCTTGCTGTTGCCATCATTGTAAAAATATAGGCAGGCATCTTTAAGCACGCAGTACCGTTTGGCCCAGGATTTCCACTTGGAGCCCAGTTTCATCAGGTACCCAAAGCAGTCCGGCCGGGGGATCGACGAAGGTGGTAGCTTCATGTTCCTAATGGTCACTTCTAGCCAGCCGTCTCTCTGTAATAAAAAACTGGTCAAGTGCGAGACAGAAATGTGCACTGAAGGTTTCATACTAACCATACAAATTCTCAATTATATAAGTTCCTTGTACAACTGTTAGATTTTTCTTTGACCTGTGCTATATAAAACCTTGCTTCTTGCCAAATATTGTTTTTTGGGAGTAGGTTTCGACTTTCGTGGCCTTATTATCCGTCTGGTCGGAGGCCGTAGCTAGTTTCCATTGAAAAATTCTTTAATTTTTTGGTCTGAGAATTTAAGATTGCTATTGTATCGCTTTCGTACACAATTCCAAAAATGTTTGAATGCACGGATGTCAAGTGACCAATTCAGCAATCATTTTCCTACATTTTTGAATTACGGGCCATTTCTATCTTTTTAGCGTAAGTACCTATTTTCAAAATGCCGTATGCTTAGAAGTGATTTAGGTACCTTCATTTACCAAGCGAAACATTGGTTTTTGAGAAGCAGAATTTTTGGTATCATTGCCATCTCCACTTGAAAGTGGATACTTCTTCGTACCTGGTTGCTAGCATCAATCGCGTGAGCCAGCACCGCGCGCCACCTAGCGGCGGCTTCGGCGTTATCCGCGGCGAGTTGCAGCCTCGTGCCGCCGCCGCGCTGCAGTCGGAACCCATGCGGACGGCTGGACTCTTCTTCCGTCAGGGTGTAGTTTACCAGCATCAGTGCACCCACTGGATGTATACTCTGGAACCATTTACATGGAAAACGTCAACATCGTTTTGTACAGCTTTCGAGTCGACTCGATTCGATTGAACGGAATGGATTTCTCCATACGTCTACAGCGTCCCAAGTGGAAACATTTTGAACTAAGCTTTCGGCGCTTATCCGCTTGATGGCTGGTAGATGTAGAGAGATGGTAGATGTAACCCTACTGATAGTGACATATAGTGACTAATCTATGGTTAGTGACGATGCAGCCGATGATGTTAACGATAACATACGAATTAATTTGGAAAAAGCGGTTTCTAATAGATTTTTTATACGCATCGTCTAACGGAAAATCTAAATTGCTTGATGGAGCATCTTTGCTCATCTTTGTTTTAAGCAGCTCTTGCTCAATTTGAAATGACACAGTGGTGCCGATTCTCTAAACTAAACTAATATGTACCTATGACGCGTTTATATCTAGTTCTATCTTTTTCAAAATTCTCCCGATGGAAAAGGATATGACTATTTTAGATGCAACAAATTAGTACCAAGTCTAATTTAGACTTTTAGAGATTTTGCACAACATATCTGGCACCAGTGAATTGACATCTACACTGGACAGGGCGAAAAACTGTCACCAGTTTACCGGTGGCAAAAATGCTTGTTTTGTCACCAACAGTAAGTCCAAGCTGTATTTCGCTCAGCAGCCACCTATAGAATTTTGACAGATGGCGCTCCTGTTCGCTTGTATGACGTAAATCATTCGGATGCCCATATCCTGTTACTAATCGGTGTGCCAATCCCATATATTTTTGGACTTGTCTATTAGCGACATCACTTTGTATCTATAGGCTCCTATCGAATCGAATCCTTTTTTTTCTGTTGGTATTATGCGATCAGTCCTAAGACTATGAGCAGATGTTTGGTAAGTTTTCTTTATCATTATTCTGTATATTTATTCCCATTGGAATGTAAATATACATTGTTCAGGTCGAATCGAATCTAATCAAAATATTATGTCACATAGCTCCTGCTCACGGGCTATATTATCGGGCTATAGTAGTTATCGGAGTACATTCTTACCGAATCAGTTTTATAATAGTAAAGGCAGTTGTCTCTCTTCAGCACGAACCACCTCCTCGTCCAGCGCGGCGGGTGGTGTGGCTTGATGGGCGCCGCTCGCCACAAGTACCCCGAATACAGCGCCGCTGGGCCTCCTTCGTGAGCCAGCGACGCTACTGCTTCGCACGTTCTCGCTACCTGGAGAAATAGTCCAAACAAAACATTACACTCCTTTTTTGGGCAGTCGTGTAGGTACACGTAAAGTAAATAATAATATTAAAAAATTTTAAAACACCCACGACTTTTGCAGACTTGTAATTGAAAAAGGATTAAATAATTTTTTTGAAACTCCCCGACTAAAGGAAAGTAAGAACTAAGAACCTATCAGTATAATTACAAATCCAAGAAAATCCGCCGGAGCTGCTGTGTTTTGCCTATGACGGTGTTGATGGTGCTGTTTACCAGTTGATGACTAATTCAATTTCTTGATACTTTTCATATACCGGCAGTTTATCAATACTTACTTATTACATTAATTGATATTGGAAACAAAAATAGCAATGGCAGCTCCGACGGATTTTCTTGGATTTGTAATTATACTGATAGGTTCTTAGTTCTTACTTTCCTTTAGTCGGGGAGTTTCAAAAAAATTATTTAATCCTTTTTCAATTACAAGTCTGCAAAAGTCGTGGGTGTTTTAAAATTTTTTAATTTTCCACTTGTTTTATAGTTTTTCGATTAATATATTAATGTTATTTAAATTAAATTATTATTAAAAAATGAAAATTAATCTTCAAACTAGCCATTAGCTCCTCTAGCAGCGTTTGAAGGCATCATCCCTTCCAAGTCATAAAAAGACGTTTATTGTGGCGCCCCCTGCTGTTCAATCACAAGAACAATTATCTACGAACCATTGCCAATGATTCACTAATATTTTATACAAAACTGTATCCAAATCGGTTCAGTCGTTTTTGTAATAATTGAGAACATTCGTTTGCACTGTAAATGTTTTTTACGGCGCCCCCTGGTGATCGATGTTCGTAACAACTATCAAAGAACCATCGCCAATGAATACCAAACATTATACAGGAAACTGCATCTAAATCGGTCAAGCCGTTTTTGAAATAAATGGGAACATTCGTTTGCAATATAAATGTATTTTATGGCGCCCCCTGGTGATCGATTTTCGTAACAACTATCTAAGAACCATTGCCGCTGGACACCAAACATTATACAGAAAACTGCATCTAAATCGGTCAAGCCGTTTTTAAAATAATTGGGAACATCGATGTGCACAAACGAACACACAAACAAACAAACAAACTAACAAACAAACAAACAAACAAACAAAAATATTTTTGCATTATTGGTTTTTGTGAACAATTTAACATACAAACAAACATAAAATCTTTTTAATAGAGTAATGTACAAACGGTCTCTCACCCTAAACGCATATACCCGTACTCCGTTCCGTCGTGGGTAAAAAATGGAATAAAGAAACTCACATACATACAAGAAGCCTAAAGACATTACACTGTTTTTTTGGGTAGTCGCGTACGTATTAATAACTTCTGTGAATTTTTCGACTATATGAAACGCTTAACAATGGAACGTTCTAGTGATCCTAGCCAAGTACAGGTATAAATAAGGTGCTGAATGCAACTTAGAAAAGAGTGAATCGATATTTTCTTAGGCGCTATAAGATCTACAGTCAAAAAAGAATGTTGAGCACACTCATAAAGCAGTCAGCAGTAGTCTTCACTTTAATACTTCCTTTATCAAATGGGGGAGTTTAAGAGAACCATCGCTGGAGTCTTTTTTCCGATTTGATTTTTAACAAGATTTCGATTCAGTAAGTGGCTCTGTGACGGAAGAACAAAGATGATACAAAACACCTATCGAACTTCAAAAAAATTACAAGAGATACAAACTGGTCTTGTACTTATTTACAACCTAAATTAACAGCTCTTAAAATCAGCCAAAAGGAACATAAAATATTGAAGGATAACTTACATCTAATTCTAATACCTCCGATCCAGAATGCGCTATCTTCACTACCTCTGAATGTGTTTTATCTACTACGTTAATTCCTGTAAGAAAAGAAAAACACGTTGATAATAATATCTATTAAAATATAAATTCCAATGGATAGTTTTCTCTTCACAATACTCTTCATAATACTCTTCACAACCAACTCACAGTGTCAGGCCCTTTCGGGGCGTCAAAGTGCATACTTCCGGGATTCTTTGGCGCCCCATCTGGGACACAGGTGGCTCCACTGGGTTTTAGTGGATATTCTGACTGCCTCTGAGTAACCCCCTTCGCACACTGCTCGTAAACGTAAGTGTAGCGTCATCCTCACGTACGACGATAGCAGTACGAGCACGAACATTTTCAAACATGTCCGCAGACGAAGCGTTGTTGTAGCGAATCGTAGGAGACGTCATTGTCGTATTGTTATGTGTAGCGTCATAGCGATACGCATACGCTACGCTTGCATTTACGAGCCGTGTGCGAAGGGCCTTCGTCTCCGGACGGGATGCGTAAATACATTTCCCAGTCAGCCCTTACCATTTACAGCTATAATGATATCTCCAACTTCGAGGCCCGAGGACTCGGCGGGTGTGTCGGGTTCGATCGCTGACACGACGACTGGTTTGCTCCCGTGTATCCTGAATCCGAACTCCTCATTACCGCGTCTCACCACCACTGTCTTGTCACTCTCTGTCAACAAAACGGAACACAACCAGTATTGGGTGAAACTGGATTCTGGAAGACACCTCGCAATCACATCATCCAAAAACTTTACGTATACGTTCTCGACTCTATGTACCTACTTATGTTTTGCCTCTAAACAAGCATTAAGTATTTATTAGAAGATGTCTACTTGATAAAAAAATATTGTAAAGCCACAGGAATAATATGACTTTTAGACACAAAAACTTGGTCGATCATTCCATCACCAAAATACGTGAGAAGGGTTGTCTTCGATAAGTCGTCTACGTGATTAATTTGTCGATCGAATAATGTTGTTCACACTCTTTTTTTTAATTTCATTCCATTTAGATACGGAATGAGTGATCGACGTGTTTCTATAACGATTGTAGATATCATGTCGGAATATGGTCAAGCAGAAGCTATGATTTTAGTATGTAGCGTATGTTAAATGACGTACATATTCTTTATTGTGTTATCTAAATTCTATATTAATTTCTAAGCACATGCATAAACTATTATAAAAAAACTTAAGTATTAAAGTGTACCTAAGCACAAATTCGTAACAAATTACTCTGTAGAAATGAATAGCAAATTATAATAACTGTACCCTACAAAAATACAACATAACAAAGCGCTAGGAATTCGTGACGCAAAAGGGGCGAATGGTGTTAAGAATTTGAACGGCCGTGACATACATACAAAGAAAATATTCGATCATCTCAAGGATACATGAGGTTCTTTTAACCATATGACTTTCGCCAAATAGTTTGGCAAAAAGCCAGGCGCCATGAACGTCACTGTTCATCTCCATTCATACAAATTGGATTGTACTTGCATATTCAGTTTTTAAATGTGTAACCTAATTATTATATCTTTAGCAAACATTCGCTGCTTTTGGGGCAATAAAGTGCGAAACAGGATAGTGCGGGCACTCTAAGCACGGCAGTAAAGCCCGTATGAGCAACAGAGAGCGCAACCGGCTGTCTCTATCACTATTTTATTCCCCCAAGGGCTGCCATTGTTAAACAGTAGTGTAATTAAAAAGATCTTTCTCCAGCACAAGAAATCACACTGTTAAAAAAAATCTTAATTCAAAAATACGAAAAGTTACATTTCTTATCATAAAATATGATATTAGTAGGTGTTAGTTATCACAAACACCCCATTAGTTAAGTATATTACCACACGTTTCCTTTGCTATAAGTCTATTAGCTTGGCTTTGCCGACACCATAACACCAGCATCAATTTAAAAATTTCTTCTAATTTTTGCCTTATATTCCCATTCGGAATATTGAACCCGCGACTAACTAGAAAAAGGAAAAGAACGAAAATATAAAATAGTAGTAAAGAAAATGACGAAAGATAATAATTACAGGAAATTAAAACTAAAAGTCATAATAGGGAACTTACAACTGTTTTGAAACCGCATGTTTTTGAAAATGTGAACGCACTTGAACTTGACTCAATTCGCAATATAGAGCACAAATGTTTATTAAGTCACATATTACGTCAAGCCTGTACAGTAATGAACAAGGAGTAGCCAAAGATAAATCCAAACATTGAATCGATAGAATAATAAACTACGAGTATTTTTATCGACAGACGTTGTAACACCGTCTAGCCCACTAGCCACAGTCGCGTGTCTTTCACAACTGAGGAATGACGTGCTTTTCCTGAGAGAAATTAAATTTAGTCCGCTTGAGAACGGTCAGTAGATATTCGCCGGTTTTCATTAGACTTTTTTTATTAATATACACCAATTTTATCGATATGACTCAAAAGTAAAATATCTTTTTAGCGGCACGAGAAATAGATTTCAATGTCAACGATATTCATGTATTTTTATAAACTTTAGATACCTTAAAAGCCCGGCAACAAAGCCATTATTACAGAAACGAATTAGAAAATATAATAATCTAAGAATGCTGAAATTCAGAGGCTATTTCTGAAATAAAAGGTGAAGCTATTTAAATAACGAGTGTATCAGAAATAGAGTTTGCGTCACGGTTTGAAAGTAGATCAGTAGATAGTTAACGAACGCCGTGTTAAAGATAAAGATTTAGATGAATGATACGAAAGTATTTACTATACGCCGTTTCCTTACAAAATCCAAAAAAGTAGTGAAAAGAAGCCCTCCACCAATGTCAAAGTAATGCTAATCACCTCTACAGCAATTTGATAAAAATATATATTTAAGATTCACTCGTGTACTGTCGTATACTTAAACCTCGTATACATAAGATATTAAGGACATTTGTACATACTAAAAAAAGTTCTATAAAAAGACTGCTCTATCAATGCATCGCTCAAGCACTTTAAGCAGCGGGTAGAGCGGTGGTATATTTTTCATATTCATGACGTTATCTCCGCAAAAAAGGAAACCTTTGGACCCTTAAAAGAGAATGGGAATACGTAAAGGAAACTTAGGGTGTCCGCTAGTAAACCTATGAGAGAGAAAGAGAGAGATAAAAGGCTTAATGACTTCAAAGGAGGTGCTCAATCCTTACCAAATGTGCTAGTCGCCTGTCTCTTGTTCAGCTCTACGCAAGCACGCCGATGAACTAGCCGATGTGTCAAGGCTGCGTAGCGTTTGTTGAACTCCGTTTCAGATTCCGTTGGGTCTTCTTTCTCGGAGTCAGTAGAATCCACAACATCTAGTACAGGCGTTAGCTTTTAAAACATGTCTTCATACACTCTTATTATCTACATTATAAAGTAATAACTAATTCATGACTTAGATAAGATAATTATTAGATTTTTATCGACTAACCAGAATAATATTATAGAAAATATAGCTCAGTTTTACTCACAAACTCAGTTTTAAGTCAACAATTGAGGTTAATAACATAACGTACCTGGTGGTATTCTCGTCCAGCTATCGTCATTTTCAGATAACAGAATCCAATTTCCACACCACCAAGGTGTTGCGTAAACGCCCTTTTCTTCATCCGCCCCTTCTGAACTGGCGGAACATTCTTCGTGTTCTGCAAATCATATAATATTAAGATATTCTTGTGAAACGTTGTATTCATAGCATTAAACAGCACCATTTTACCAAACTTTAACGCCTAGCAAGGACAATTTTGAATATAAAAATGTTCTTGAGATAGAGAGAAATTTGGGTATTACCAATCACTTGTTAAGATTTACTTCAATGTATCACAAAATACATTGATAAATATAACACATTATTACATTAAAAACGCCTTATTTCTGTGATTGCTTACCATCTGGATCTACACTTCCCGTTGAATCTGCTAGTTTATCAAGACTGTTTCCAGCAGATCTTGCTATTCGTGTATCAGCAGGCTTTTCTATACCAATATACTCTTCTTTCCCTCGTTCTTCGGACTGTTATCAAGAAAATATTTACCGTGTGTTAGTTAGTTTAAGTTCAATAATATCCAAAAAATATCATCATTAGTATCGTTATAGTAATCAATATAATTTTATCAACAAAACAAAAAAAAGACAGTTAATTTTATCTACTATAAAATTATATTCTTTAACTATCACGCATGCAGCTTAGCTAACATACTTATTTTCCTGATATGAGTAATATATTATGTAAGTCAAATTTGACCCGATGCGTTAATTGTAAACTAAGATAAAACCACTAGGTTCTGGATCAGTCTGTGAATAAACAGTTAAATAAATTAGATATCGAGTTAAAATTACCTTTGCTCGGACATCCTGACGTTGTCGATAATGCCTAGCCTTATCTTCAGAGCGATATCGTTTCTCTAGTTTTTTGTACAACCGAACGCCAGTCGTATGTTTCTTAGCCATACCGCACGATGGAGAGTCTGCAAATCCTGCCGGCGCAGGAACAATTTCTGCTTGCGCATCTGCATAGGATTCCTACAAAATATATCAGTTATGTACGTATTTTCTTTCTCTTTCTTTTATTATTTACCTACTTTGATATTAAATACTTTTCTGTTTTCATGATAAAGTTATGACTTCTATAAATCATTTACTACAATCACAGTTCTTAAGCCTCAGCCGATGGGCATTCACTGCTAAAAAAAAGAATTCTTGAAGGGACCACCACGGTCTAACGATTCTTTGCTGGTGGGAAGTCTGTCTCAGTTTACAGGTATTGCTATTACAGCACCTTAAGTCCCTCATGTCAATTGGTCATGCGAAGTTTATTATGCCACACCGACTACCACTTCTACTTTATGACACCTTGAGCTATTTCAATCAATCTGATTCTAGAGTAAATTGATGCACGATATTCCTATCACCACACACTGTATGAATCTGAGTATACTACAATTAATGTATGCTATAAGTTGTGTATTACATTCATCAGCATTTACTTAAATAGCGTTCACAAGATTCTACTTGTTCATTAAAATTAAGAAAATTAGTATAATATTTACATCAGTGTGAGAGGTTCGTGAAGCTCTGCTGTCATGGTCATGGGTCGCCGTAACGATGTGCACTTCTTTGCCGCAATGTAGGCAATGCGCCTTGGCTTCACATTCTCCAACAGCCAAATCGTGCTCCGTGTGTTCTGAATAGAATACGGAATCTGATCCTGGTGAAACTGAACGTAGGGATTCTGCTGAGGCCGCCTTTGCAAACTTTCCGTCTGCTGTTACAAAAACTGAGATAGTCACTGCTTTGATTATAGCAGATATAAATTATGTTTACTATCAACACCGATAAGCAAAAATAATTTGAACAAATAACATAATACATAGCAGTTAAATTTCTTTTTGACATATTTAAAAAATCTATACAAAACGTCCTAAGATTAACTTCATTCAGTTTAACGCTTTGCGATTATTCCTTTAAGAAGAGCTCTAACACATTACTAATAGGTACAGATTTGGAAATCATTAAAGTTAAATCAATAATCTAGCTGCAAAGCATAATATTTTGTAAGCTAACCTTTATCCTGTTTTTGTTGTCTAGGTGATAATATAGGACTTTTGGTATATCGCAGTGGAGTTAATCTTGCTCCTGCGTTATTGAGGGTTCTAGCCGTTTCAATGTCTTCTGCTTCGAGAGAACTTAAACAGGGAATCGTTGGTATTGATTGCTTTCTCCGAGGCAGACTTCCAGGTAGTGATATGCTTTCATTTGATCCGCTTTTTCTTCTAGGTCTAGAACTAAAACTGATAAATTAATTACTTTTGTCAGTTCTTTAGTTAAGTAAAATTAAAATAAAAAATAGGTAATTTTATAATAAGATACCTGTAACCGGAATGATTGTTAGTTGTTGGCGATTTCGCTGAGTTTGAATTATTACCAGTTTTTCTTCTTGGACTATCCCTTAATCTTCTATGTTTTTTTGGTGATATATTTCCATTGCCCACGCCTGCAAAACATTTTAGTTTTTTTTTTTTTAATTTCGGTATTCCTAATTAACTTTCGTATACGTGTTATTGTATCTCGCTTACCTTCTTTCCGGTACTGTTCACTGGAATCGTCAGATGTTGGAATATTTAGATGTAACTTCACACTAGAACCAAGAGCTTCCCTTCTATCGTAGTGAACGGGCCTATTATAATTTCCATCTATTGTTTTAGTTTGTGAAGTAGGGCTTTTAGCTTTCAATTTTGTTCTTTTCACGTATCTTTCCCGCTCGATTGGACGTTTGTTATCATTTTCTTTTTCCTTGTATGCTCTTTCTTTAATACTCCTTTCAATGTCTACATTTTCTCTAGGAGAAGATTGAACACTCTTAGTTTTTTCCACAAAATGCGTTTTCTTTTTTCGAGGTTCAGGTGGTTTTTCTTCCAATAGTGATTTTGAATTGGAATTTTTAATAACAGTACGTTCAGAACGATGATTTATTGAATCAGGTTCTTTTAAATCTTTCTTACCCCAGTCATCTTGTGACGTCGAAATTGAATCGTCATAAGATTTTGAGAACTCTAACGTAAAAGCCTTCTTTTTTCGCCTTTTATCCTCCGATACCCAAGCTTTCGGTCTACTGGTTGACCTATATTTTTGTGAATGCTTATATGCTGAAAATGAAATCGATCCTTTAAAAATAATAAAACCCTTATTCTATTTTTTTATTAACGAAGCATATCTTACTTAAACCACCATCATCATCATCATCTATAGGACTTTCATAGTATCCAGAAGATGAATAGTGAACACTTCTTTCATCATCCGACAAAGAACCCTGGAATATGTAACATAGTCTTAGGTATTGCAAAGCTTTCAAAAGACTAGATTATTTATTACTTCGAACTTACCACCATCTTAGGAACTAACTGCTCTTTTTGTTCTGTGAAAGCTTGCTTTTCTTCACTACTTGTTTCTGGTTTTTCTGATTTCTCAGGAATCTTTTTAATTTTTTCGTTTGAAACTTTATCTGTGGTACTTTCTGTAACGTTAGGATTTGATCCTCCTATGCTATAGCTTCCACTTGAACTACTTTTACCGCTTCTTAAATCACGCGCAGTTATAACCTGAAAAAGATCGTAATTGTCAATATCGTGATTTAGTTAAAAATTTGACAAAAATTATAAAATTTTCATTTTAGTATGCTTTTTTTCTCATAGGTATAATATTGTTTCATATTTTTACTAAGTATTAGATAGTGAAACAAACAATTTACATTACTTACTACTTTTTCTGGAACTTCGTCCTTTCTTTTCATTATTTCAGTCTTATGTCTTTTATTTTTTTCTAAGATCGGTGTAATATCTGCTTTTACTTCAAACCTCTCAACTGAAGGTCTAGCTACTCTATCTGGTATCGTTAAAGGAGGAGACGTTAAATGGGGTACTATAAAATCGTCTCTAATTTCCAACGGTGGCGAAAAGCTCGGTACGATTAAGTCTTCGGCTACATTGTCAGTTTTTGTAGACGAGTAAATACTCGATGCACTCTCAAACGAAGATCCTTCTTGAGCTTTGGTATTGTTTTCAGAGTCTGTAAATAGAGTTATGGTATTTTATTAATTGTCTTTCATAGATTAATGAAGGAACATTCACCTAATTTACTATTGTTTTAGATACTCACTGTGATTTTGATTCCTACTGTTACTTTTTTTGGAACTATCAGAATTTGCTGTGACGTAATCTTCTGTGGTAGTTGTGCTTTCTGATACATCTGTATTTAGTTTCCCCGAATCAGCCCTATTCAAACTAGTTTCACTGCTGACTGCTTTATCTAAAGATGGTTCAGAAGGAGTTTCTACAATTTGATTAGGAATTGTGCCATTAGGTTCCTTTTGCTGAGCTTTTCTCTGTAAATCTTGTCTTCTAGATGGGCTTAATGCTCTTTCTCGTTTTTTGTTTATAAAACTAGGTGTCCTCTTAAACGGTACATCAGATAAATCTAGACTGGGATGTGTGATAGCGATAGCTGGAGTGTGATTTCCTTTATGGGGTGCCGTTGGTGATATTATCTTAGATATTGTAGGTTGTTTTGTTATTGGTAAAGGAATATTTGGAACTACTGCTGGTGGAGATAATGACGCTCTTGTTTGCTGCATGGAACTCGAACTGGACGTATCTAATTTATTTCGTGGAGAAGTAGGTGACTGACTCTGTGAAACAAAATAGTATATTAAAGTATATTTTGTAAATACACTCAAATATAACGAAAACGAATTAAACTTACTTGAGAAACATCAAATTCTTCATCCAAAGCATCTGTATCTAAAGAAGAGCGCTGTTGATGTTGTAATAACAAAAGTTGTTTCCTCCTTGAAGTAGGAGTTAGTAGAGCTAGAGCCCCTGGTGATGTAGCGAGGGAACTAAGATCTGATGAACTGAAAATCCAAAGAATTAACAAAACTCAATTTAAAATAAGTAATACTTCAGTAAGCTGATTGGTAATAAGTAAATTTTTAATATGTTTTACCTTATAACTGTTCCATTGTCGGTGCCAGAATCTACTTGTAAGACAGTTGTTTGAGACTCATTCCACAGGCCATCAGAATGATCTCTGAAAAAATAATAGCTATTGATATTACACGTCTACGTTATAAATCAATAAGTTATTTTTAAACATCATCGTACCTGCTGTGGTCTACAGTTAATGATTCGTTTGAGGCACAAGGTGATGATTTTTCAAGTGGTGCAGGTATTGTTGTAACATTGTTGCTAATGACTGCCCGCTTTGGTTTCTGCGCCACATCAATATCGCAGGTAACTGGATCTGGCGATGCTGGACTTGATTTAGCCGTACTGTAAAAAATAGTAATCATTCATTTCTACAATCTGTAAACTATGAACTAGAACAAAATACTCCAGAAAAAAAAATTGATTCTAATTTCCTGTTTTTAGAAAATAAAGTCAGTAATAATTTAAAACATTGCTAGAAAGAATAAATAAATTACGTATTTGTCCATAACCTGAACCTCACTCACTAATAATAAAAACCTGAGTAGAAATTGCTTTGTATACATGACAATTGCATAAAATAATTCAATAGAAAAACTGCAAATGCCTATGTAGAATGTAAATCTAGCTAAAGTCTATAAAAGGAAATACCTGCCTTTCTAAAGGAATTTCTTCCTTATCATCGCGTTCAGGTTTCTCCTCGAAACTTACACTGCGAATTCTAAATGGTTCATGCTTGTAACTAATGTACTTTTCATGAAAATCTTCGTATGGTGCATTCCCGTCGGAAGAACTACGAAGAGATTTTAATAGATGAGAATGAATGAGCATTCAATGCTTTAGTTTGGACACGTATTAATAAGTTTTCGACTAAACAATAAGTAGATGATATTATAGTAACAACATTAGTACGATAATATTATACTGAATTTAGAAAATCTATTAAAAAGTGTCCAAAATAGAAAAAAAAAAAACTTATTTTCATAGTATGCAAAAGCATAGCAGCAATTACGAGTCAATGGGTGATTGATGAATTTACAATAAAAAAGTGTAAAGTGTGCAGCTATGATTTTTCTATAATAATCACAAGATTTTATCAGGTCATTGCCATTTCCTATTTAAAAATGTAGTAGAATATACCTGAAAGAACCGTCTGGTTCAAATCCGAAAATGCCTTCGTCCTTAATGGGGGTTTGGCTATAATTTTGTGCAATGTATTGTGTGTATAATGCTTCCCGTTCACGGTCTTCCTTTGTCATATTTTCTTGGCTGGTAGACATTATTATTGGTGCGTCTTTCACACCCTCTGTGATACCAATTATTTCATTTTTTCTTCTATATTTAAAAATATAAAATTAATAAAAAAGAGAACAACCTTAAAATATTCGTAGAAAACATTAAAAATAATATGAATACTTACGCGTCCAGTAATATTTCTCCTTCTGATAACGTTTTTTGCAATATTCTTTTATTTTTCCTACGTAGTGTTGTAAACGGTATTGCCTCATCATCAGGCCGAGGTTCGAAATCAATTATTATTTCTTTTTCATTCTTTTCACTGTCATCAGTAGTCGTTGCCGAGGTTTCAGTCGAAGGTTCAGATTGAAAAGTAGAAGTTTTTGATAGACCATGTGAAGAATTTATTGTCTTTTGTGAAGCGTCACTAGTACTTTTAGATAAAATTGACCTAAGTGACCGTTCATTCTTAGCTTGTTTAGCTATTTCTTGCTGTAAATATTCTAAATTTCTACGATTTAATGCCATGCTTTTTTCAATAGTCTCTATGTCATCGTCAATGGTATCGTCTCTATCGCTTTCATGAATGAATTGGAAATTTTGTTGGAAGTATTCTTGAGCTTGCTTTTGTAATGCGCTAAGTTCTGATGATTTATCTATTTGGGAGGATGCTATTGATTTAACGGAAGATGACGTTACATCGTCAGAGTCTCCTCGTTGCATGAGAGGTGATGTTGGTATTACTGATGTAGGTGATCGTGGAGACCTAGGGGGTTCTTCTGATTGAGTTCTATGAAGTTTCTCATGCTCCGTACCAATAATACTGTAAATATCAAGTCACGTACATAACTACCAAGTAATATAAAAAACTATATTAGACATTTTCACTAGTACATGAGCAAATTGCATTTGAGCATTTTACATGAGCAAATAATTTTTCTGAAAAAAACATCTAGAAATTACCTTTCAATGGCTGCAGTGACATCACTTTGGTTATCACGACCTGCCAATCGGTCTCCACCGACTTCAGAAAATGATTTAGTTAATCTTCTTACACCCACTGTGTAGCCATTTGTCTGAACTCCTGCTGCTACCATTTTTACTCTCTTTATTGTTCTCGGACTCAATGATAAATAATTAGGCGGATGCGGTTTCCTTCCTAAACATACTTCAGTCTGGGTAGCTTGCGTTCGCATCACTCCTTTCTTTATAGTATCTGAAAGAATATTGTGTGATTTGTAAGTATAATTTTAAAAAGAGCCCGTTTACATATACTGGCATTACTTCCAAAGCCTACACAAAGCCTACACTTTGTATTGCCAGTAGCCTACAAATTTTTCTTCTCGTTGATCATTATGGATTACACTCATTTATGCACACGGATGTATAGTCGCGGAATGAAAAGGTTCGTCAATTTTCAAATTGATTCGTTTGCATTAGTCGATTGTTTTAGTATGTTGACATTATGGACTCTTGCATTACTAGTGCAAGGGAAAATCGTCATTAAGGTGGCGAACCTTTTCATTCCGCGACTGTACATTTGAAATGTATGTAGCCCTAAGTACATCGATCTCCTATATCAGGACTCATGCCAACTTTACTACTTGACTTGAGTACGTGTGAAATTTTTATCTTTTAGTATTATTTCTCGTTTTCTTTTGTTTTGCAGTTTTATTTAAATTATATTTTACCTAATACTACTACTTTAGGTGTGTCGATCTGCGTCGTCCGTGGCACAGGGGGCGCTGTGTGTGCGGGCAGCGGCTGTATCGGGGGCGGATAGTGGATAGGCGCCGGCGCCTGCGCAATGTATTGAGGGTAGGGCGGGAACGGCTGGAACATCATCGGCAGCGTTGCGTATGGCTTGTTTTCTGGCTGTAAGTAAAAAATATGATTTAATTATTATCATTTATCTTGCAGAAATATCGTAATGTACCTAAATAAAGAAAGGACATTGCTATCTTTTCCATGATTGTTGGGACAACTCTTGTTTACCGACTACAAGCTGCTACCTATTTGACTTCGATCTCACCTTATGTTATGTGACTATGCAGCCGTAAAGATATTGTTGTATACTAACTTAATGGAAGAGGTAAACAACCCCTAACGGTTTCTAGGTACATATAATTGCACAGAAGTTCGCTAAATCGCTTGGCAGTGAGTCTTTGCCGGTAGGATGGTAATTAACCATGACCGAAACCTCCCACCAGACCAAAATCTTAAGTTTGTATGCAATCACATTCTGGAGAAATGTTTATCGGGATTCCCAACATCAAGGAGGTTAGGTACCAGAGGCAAATAGCTAAATGATCTAGCTTAGCTTGGTATCATTTCTAGTTACGAATACATTTTACTTAGGGCTGATTTCTCAATCGCCAGATAATCATTAACTAAGGAATGACTATGACTTTTTGACAGATTTTGTATTGCTTATGTTTTAAATATATTTCTCAGATAGTTTACGAGCTGACGATTGAAAAATCGGTCCTTAGTAAAACTTTAACCGTCAAAACTTAAACCTTAATTATTTGAAGTTTCTAGTAACTCTTACCACACGTCCATCGATAAGCCTTTCACAATCCCTCCTAAATCGAGGTCCACTAACTGCGGCTGGCATGACCGAGTCGTCGAATGTTGTCAACGTGTGCGAGCGAGCAAACGATACGTGTTTAGTTCTGAAATGCAGAGACAGAAAATATGAAAAGTTTATTTTAAAAGAGAGAGAAAAAGTATTTGAAACAAACATACCTGAAAATGTTAATTTACAGGTACGGTTGATTGAACTAAAGTTAAACTGACACGTGATCGTTAAATATGGCGGTCTGATTCTTATTTCTTTAGATAGATGTCAGTCCCTTGCTAAAGGAGGAAGGATCGTCAGGCCGCCATACTAAAGGAAATGTAATGGAAATGAACTAAAAACACAATAGTGAAATTTTAAAGCCTAATGCAAATAATGAATCGTATACCTAATAGCACATAAAATGTTAACAGGATAATGTTTTTAAATTAGCTTAAAAGGCCTAATTATAATAATTGACAAGCATTTTCCAATATCGTATCTATCATGGTTTGCTGTACTAGAGTTTTGCTGTACTAAAAGTTTTACATAACTTGAATGGAATCATTGATTAATTAAACATCTGCATCATTGTACGGAACTTATATTATATCACATTAATATCTCTAGTATAGAAAATCATAGATCGATACTTCATTGATAACGGCCATAAGATTTTGCCTCTTTCAGTCAGTCGCCCTATTATCAAAAAAAAAATATACATTAATTACTACAGTCGGTAAGTAAACTATGACACCGCTTGGCGTCGCAGACTATGGGCCTCATAAGAAATCTCAGAGTCATTCAGGGAGCGATAGAGAGAGCTATCCATGCTCTGAGTATCTTTGATGAAATCATTACGATAAGAGGTACCTACCTACGCTTGGACATGTTAGATGCTGGACCGATTACTTAGCATCATACGACATGTCCTGTATTCGTCATTCGGAGACGTCAATGAAGTCTCACAGGGGTTAGGCTAAGGTAATGGATGTAGCAAAATAGATTACCTGTGCATATGTCAGTTACCTGTGCGGTGGTATGGTGAGAGGCGGTGGCGGGGGTGGCGGTGGTATCGGAGTGTGGGCGGGGCAGCTAAACGAACATGTTCACACACTTAGTTTATTGTAATTTACTGCGACAGATTTTGTAATTTCAGCCCCTGCGTACACCGCTCGCAAGCGTAAGCGTAGCGTAATCTTCGCGTATGACGAGAGCAGCACGAGCTCGAACATTTTCAAAATTCAAATTCAAATGTCCGCAGACGATGCGTTGTTGCAGCGAATCGTAGAAGACGTAATTGTCATATTGTTATGAGTATCGTCATAACGATACGCTTACGCTTACGAGCCGTGTACGAAGGGCCTTACACATGCGGCTCATGCGCTGATCTCTAATGGATCTCAGATTGTCAACGTAAAAATAAACGCACTTGATTTTCGCCATTGTTGCGTAACCTGGCTTGAGGGTCCATGGAACTCAAATAAAATGTAATTCTAAACGACGGGGACAAATCGGCTCAAAAAATGAACTGTCAATTTTATAGAATGTTTGATCCCTGTTAGTATAATATAATAGAGATCAGTGGGCTCATGAGTCATGGATGAGTCGTCTCTACGCATTTTTATTTCCACTGTTGGACACAGATCTCCTGTTAAAAGGAAAGGGGTTGAACCAAACCCCACCGCGCTGTAGGTTAGTGGGCTTCGCACAACTTTGATGGATGGTGAACTCTTAGGCATGCAGGTTTTCTCACGATGTTTTCCTTCACTATTAAGAGAGTGATGACTGAAAGTTAGGGAGGAGTCCTCTGGATTTAAATGCCTGGCCTACTAATGAGAGGCAATGGTCTAAACGATTTATCACTGCTTATATAGTCTAATTGCTTAAAATTTGTCGTTACAAGACATGCGCACGGTTGGCGTCATTCCATGTCCTTTAACAATACCAACGCCGCAACCGACTGAGCGACATGATGGAAGCGAACCAACTACACCTAATCTTTATAACAGCGGTTAGTGCTTGGACGGGTCAAGTGTCCTTGCAGTATGGTCGGAATATCTTGACGTCCGAATGGAAAGATTATAACTTTATTTCGTACAAGAGATTGTGATAGAGCGGGGCGCGTATATAACGGGCCGTGTATCCACCGCGCGTCCGTCTTGTCATATTAATCTCAGCTAGAAATAATCTCGTTCTCGTGACGTCCCGATGTCAGCTGTAGTGGACAAACGGCCTTATGGAACTCTATTGGTAGATTTGTTTAATGGTACGTTCACACTGTGCGTTTGGGATACGCTCAGTCTAAAGTACTTAGATGATAAGTGTTCAACTAAACTAAAAATAGACCAATGATAAACTTGGTGATCGGACGAGAACCGGTGTATTCAACCTGGTCCATACCATGTCCGTAAAGCTACACTTACGTTTCCATAAATTTAAGTGTAGCTTCACGGACTTAAAAGTCCATAAATATTAATAAAGTAAGATTAAGTACGCAATTCGCTATCCCAAATTGCAGACAGCGCGCAAAGGTCAGAGACTGTGTAATTGCTCCTTAGGTCCAACCATCGAATTTATTAACCCTAATAAAACGTTGTTCTCCCTTTTGAATGGTAGATAGCTCACAATAATAATTATTATGTGCACGTAACTGTAATAAAAGGTACCCCACTTAAATAACCTTTATCACATCTCCTAATAAAATTATCTCAAATAATAACATACCCCGAAAATACAGAAGAGTCAGACTTTTTGAACTTTTATGAAAACCAAGTTGCATAGCAAATTGAGTTATTATCATGGGTGTTATTGTTTTATTGGACCCGCCCTCAAACATAGGATTTTCGATGGTCCTTCGAGCCGGATGTTTTATAAAAAATAAACGGCGTCTAAGCGGAAACATCCGATACTTACGGTATTATCGATGGGGGTCTAGGCAACGAGCCTCCTCGGCTCACGGACGCGATTTGGTCGACGTTGTAATTTTGCGGCCAACCCGCGTTATCTTCTATTACCGATCTGAAAAACGAAGCGAACAATGCGATTTAACTTTAGGCAGAAAAGATGAGGAGTAAAAGATTAGTGTAGTACGGGCATGTAACGCGGAAGGGCGAAAATCATGTTAGTAAAACAATGATGAGTAGTCATGAGGAAGGACAAAGAGTATAGAGGAAGATCCAATAAGAGATGGATGGATTGCGTAAAGGGGATACGCGTGTGAAAGGAGTGGATTGCTGATAGGAGTGAATGGAAGAAGAAGACATGTTTACTAACCCCACATAATGTAGGAAAGGGCTGAGAAGAAGAAGAAGAAAGACTTACCCCTTACTCATAAATGTGAAATGGCCGTGGAATAGTTATTCTCTGTTTTGTCTTTTTCCTTCCAAAGACAATTTACTGCTGACAAACAAAGACAAAACAGAGTACCATCTATTACCAACCATTCCACCGCTATTTCACGTTTATGAATAAGGGAATAAGTATATATTCTATAATCGTTCGAAGAAATACCTTCAATTAATTTTTTATTTTATTTCAAATGATTCACCAACGGTCACTGTATAATCATTAAAAATAATACACAGTTAATCAATGATTCCCTCGGAATTTGTGTAGAATCGAAATTCACATGGGCGAAGCTGTGGAAAAACCTGATTTTATATTAAAAAATACTTATAAAATTCTTACTGAAAACTATAACTGCAAGTGAAATTATAATATAATATGTTACTCATATTATTAAAGCTGAATATTGAAATCTTTACAAGGAATCCCTAATTAAATATTGACTTTCTCTAACTTGAGGATTCTAAAATTGCCTTCAAATTAACATAGTGAAGAGAGTCATTGTGCAAAATATTGCCTCCATAGGATTGATACAACATACTTCTAACGAGAAGTTCTTTCATAATTTTAGTTTCTTTACATCATTGATTACACCAGACGACCCTTGAGCAAATATGAAGCTTCCAACTCGATTTTTTTGTCATTATAATGGTATTGTAAAAAATCGCGTTACTATGAATTGTCTAGTCTGTATTTTAGGGTTCCGTACCAAAATGGTAAAATGGAACCCTTATGGTGCGACTTTCTCCGTCTGTCTGTCCGTCTGTCTGTCCGTCTGTCTGTCTGTCCGTCACACTCGATTATTTCAGTAACTACCGGAGCTATCGATATGAAATTTGGAATAGTTGTGTATATTAGTGGCCCAATGACACTGAAATAAAAAAAAATGGTAATTATTTTTGTTCTTATTTAAAAAATAAGGGGGGGAAAATCGGAGGGTTGAAATTTAAAAGTGAGATAACTGTACTGTGTGGGGTATCATATGAAAGGGTTTACTTTGTACATTCTAAAACCGATTTTTAATTATTTTTAGTCATGATAGTTTTTGATTTATCGGGGAAAATGTCTAAAAAAATACCGTTACGTCTATTTTACAGGAAAACTATAGCCAATGCTCTAACTAGCATAGTTTTTTTGATAAATTAACAATAAACCTCTACAAACAAAGTTAGTTTTGCGGTTCATTAACAAAGGTAATTACTACCGTTTTACATCTTTGGTCGTTACAGTTTTGGTCGTGTTACATCTACATTAGTACGAACGAATCTTAAAAGTACCTAGCTATAACTACCTAAGCTTATTTAATGTAGTACGGAACCCTCGGTGCGCGAGTCCAACTCGCACTTGGCCGGTTTTTTTTAAATCTAAGTTACAGCACAATAACTGTCTCACAACGTAATTTTGACTTGGAATCCCGCTTAAATCTGAGGTGATCAGTCCAGTAAATTAATTTTAGTATGAGATCTTACTGTGGCCATTCCATGCGGGTGAAGTCTTCATCCTCTGGCATCCAGGTGTAGCGTTTGGGGTCAGGCTGGCTGCACACCGAGCGCGGCCGTCTACGAAAGTAGGAGCACTCCAGGTCGGCGTCATATGCGCACACCTCGGGCGGAGCTGGGGCCGGCTGACCAAACCTGGTGAAATATGATTAACATTATGACGGACATTGGGAATCAGAGGTGCTGAAATAGCGGCTATTATGCACGCCCAACGCTGCGGTACGCGGCATGCGGCGTTGGACACCTAATTGTTTGAAATGGCTGACACAAACTGCGACGGAAAGAGAGACCATTTCATACCAGGGTCTGTTAACTTCTATAGACGAGATTTTGACCTTGCACACATACTTAAAAATCAATGTGTGCGTTAGTAAACAATACCATCATTAAAAATTAAAATTGTTTTCAGAAAGAACCTGGTCACACTGTTGTTCAGACCGCCATATATGCCTTAAAGGACTGGTATCCAGGGCCGTAAAATAAATTACAAAAAAATAGACCGCCATATTGTCAAAAATTCCGTCAGCGCCATTATAGTACCTACCCTAATTACAAAGTACTGCGTTGATCGAGTGTTCAAGTGTTTTGCTAAACTTTCCACATTTAATTGTAATGAATAGCAGCTATAAATTTTCACAATTTGTTTCTGTGTCAATTAAGTTGGGAAAGGACGTGTGTTATTAGTGTTTAGTTGCGACCAGGACGTTTTTTTAGGTTAGTAGTGTTTAGGTACGACAGGACTGTTTTTATCGCATAAGTTAATTCTTCAGTTCTTCTTGTGTATTTCTTGAAAAAAATCTATAGCATTTAATAAATAGCACTTTCTGCATATGCATTAAAAGATACTTAATACTTACTGAAAATAGAGAAATGCAATAGGAGAGAAAAAAATCTCTTGAAAGAAAAATGAAATTTTTAAAAATGTATTTCTTGTTTCTCGTGTTTGTTAAACTCCTCTGAAACGGCTTTTCTGTGTTTTTTCGGTAGGTCTGAGATTGCTATTCTCTAGGATCTAATAAACTTTTTGTTATATCCCTAAGGCCGATATCACACTATACTATACATCATCATCAGCATCCTATATCTATGACATAATATACTTGAAATAATATGATAGTGTAATGGCCCAAATTCTCGATTATCAAATATCTAGGGTACTATTTGTCAACATGTTGTTAAAATAGGATCCTATTTGAGAACACGGACAACTATTGCTTGTTGAACGGGTTGCTTGTTTGACGACAAGGAGAGCAGTTTTTGTAAGAATGTAGTTATATTGTAGATTCTTCCATGCGCAAATAGGTTCTGTAACAGTTTTTATCATAAAATCAAAGTTCCTTGAGTAAGTTTAAATGATTCCCTTTTGATAGCCGCCGTGAGACCTAACGTATTTTTTTTACTCCGGGTTTTGCTTCTTTTTTTCTTTTCATAAGTAAAAAAGTAAGAAACGGTAACAGTAGTAGCAGCAATAATTGCACTCTTTTGAGCTTCAATTGTAATTTATTTTGTTTGGAAACAGGTAATTCATAAGTAGGCCATTGCACCACAGACCTCAAACATTGCACTCAGATATGAGCAACTTGAACCCTATAGTGTAATACATTCATATAGTATCAAGTAGATCATATTTATAGGATGACGATCTGTGGTGCAAGATAAGATCCTATGTATAGTACAGTGTAATATCGGTCTAATAGTAAAACGTTTGCCAGGTAACTAGTTTTTATTAATTATAATAATACCTATATGTGTTTGTGTAGTCAAGTGTTTGGCATCTATCTATCTTGTTATAAACTAAGGAATTAGTTGTGGGTACTGAACCTTCGGTACGCGAGTCTAACTCGCACTTGGCTAGTTTGTTTTAACTAATCACTTATTTGAATACAAATTGTATGTTTTTGATTAAAAATATATTTTATTTATACACATTTTGTTTTGTTTTGATAAAGCTCAAAGCTCATTTCCTATTTAAATACTATAGCTTACTGAGGAATCTGTATGTATATAGAGTACCACTCCAAGTTTATTATTTGTCAAATAAATATTGTTTTATGGGCAATTTTTTAGACGTCAATAATAATATTTTATCTTATGGAATAACTTTGACGTTTTAACAAGTTTTATACAGGAAAAATGTGAAAACGTAAAATTTATTCTTGAGATAAAATTTATTACTTAGCTATTCGAAAACTGCCCGTAAGGTAACTTGGAGAAGTTGTATTCTGTGTACATACAGATTCCTCAGTAAGCTTGAGATACCTACATAAATCATTCATTTAAAAATCCCGCAATGTGCGATTTTAAAAATCCCGCTCAAATTAGTTTCTTGACAATCCGCTGTGGCGCTGCGTGTATAAGTGTGTAAACGGCGTGGTTGCATTTTTTTACTATGGAGATGGTGTTCTTCTCTCGTTAGAGAGTAGTATATTCCTTGTTTCATACGATTACTGGTAGTGGTACGTGTCCGACGCCGCATGCCGGATGCCTCAGTGTTGTACGTTAAGATCGTGAGACCAAAGCTATAGTCGCATCAGATAGACAACATCGATAGTGATGATGATGATGTCCTCCATGACGTACCTATCCGTAAACGGCGCTACCTTGGCTGTAAGTGCGTACGGATGTAACTGGCGAAACCTAATTTGATTTGGTTTCGCCATAAAACCTGTCGCACAAGCGACAATACAGGTGACCACTGCTGTTATAGGTGTAGGTGTAGGGTTTTGGCTTAGCTTTCCGGTCCTGACGATTAGCGTCAAGATGGTGGAGACGCAAAGTTTAGTAGTGACGTAGGTAGTGGATGACGCTTGATCACGTTTGCTGTTGATACCTTTAGGAAGCTCACGTACAGCATTGGACGTCCATCATCTTCAGGTCCCAGATTGAATCAGAAGTAACTAACTAGATTAAAACTCTACTAGTAACCAAGAACTTAGAAGTTATCTCCCATTCCCTATTTCGGAAAGGCAGCGTAGACTTGTACGTATAAAGGTACTGCTTTAGCTGTTTTCCTGGATTAGGTCAGCAGCACCATCAACTAACTGTGGAATTATAAAACGTGCCCTCGCAGTCATTTATTGTCACCGCAAATGAGGAAGAACGTCACAATCACAAAATTATGTTATTCAGGAGAAAGAAGCTTATATTTATCTTACCTGCCTCACCTGTGAAGGCAATCATATTTACCTAGGGTACCGCTGTATGGGCGCATAATCGGTGTTGAGGTTCTCATCCGAGGGCACTCGACGACGGACACACACGGATAGAAACGATGCTCTGAAAAATGTTAAGTTACAGATTGATTAATTATTTATTTATTTTTCAAAGAAATAAAAATATTACCTAATTGAAACTACCTATTTTAAACCGCTGTCAAAGAGTCTAAGAAATATGTTCCTACAATTCTGGCCCCTGTGATGCAGGCTCATCACTATGGCCAGTGCATTTCTAGTGCGGCCTTGAACGGGCCAATCACGGCACAGGTGATTCATCCCCCGTACCCCGTCCTTTCCTCCTAATTTTGTGAACTCGAGTTCGTACAAAAATTCAATGATGCGGTATCTATAGGGGGTAATCTGTGTCTGGTCCATTGCCTATGGGCAAAATAAAGTTTAATGTATTGATCTCATGCTGCATCTACGAGAAGTATTTAAAGATTTATTATGTTAATACTCTCCTGGTACTTTCGGTGTAATAAGCACTGCATCAATTATTGCCCTATTTTAGGATTTACTATCCTCAACTTACACTCGATATCATGTTTTTTTTTCTACTCCATTTGTATCCACTTCATTCATTTGTCAACTGCATTTTCGGCGGGGCAGAATTTTTAAGAAAACTGTTGTGAGTGTAAAATGAATTCGGAATCCTCTTGGATCCTCGGATTTCTATCTCAATGTATTTTGTAATATACACGTGCAGGCCTATAAAATATGTTGGCGTGTCAAATAAATAATAATGTAAATATCTCAAGTTGTCTTGTTTTTACAATACTCCTTTACTGGAAGTAAAATTGCCGAATATATTTGACAGGCACCCGCTTCCCTCCTGGGGTAATACTATTAGGAGGGGACAGAATAATAAAATGCTCAATTTGTTACCTTAAGCTCTTCCAAGGGCCCATTTATTGAGGAAATCTACTTAGAGGCGAAACGCAATACGTTAAGAGCTTTTTTTCTTTTTAATTAATTTATAAATTCATTTACGAGTATCGTAACAAAATGATCGATGTATCGTAAAAAAAAGAAAACATTTTTTATGGTACGGAACCAGTAAAATGTTTTCTTTTTTTTGTAAAATGAGCGCAAAATTTTGCTAAGTCTGTCTTTTGGCGGTTTAAGTAAAATTACATCTACCACAGCGAAATAAGTTTAACAAATTTAATTGGGCAATTACAAAATTCTAAACTGGACGCGGTTTGATTCGTACCATTTCTATGAAAAACATTAATTTTTCGTAAGAAAAAATGTGAAGGTGTGAATCAGGTTATTTTTCAGCTACAGCTTGTCTTTACTATAAAATAATAACTGCTTGTTAACTCGGGTAGAACTGCTAATTATAATGAAAACGTGGGATCGTGAACATGATAAAATGTTTTGCTAAAAACAATAAGAATAGAGCCGTCCAAAGTGAAAAATTACTAGGTTTATCCTCCAACAACAATCCCTGCAAAGCTCTTTGTCTAATGAGTTGAAAATTTAATATAAGGTACCCTTACTTTGAACATTACAAATCGTTTTCATAGACCCTACAGAACCCGATAAATGAGTTCCTATTAAAATAAAACATCGACTCAACTTAACTGCTAAACACTAAACAGGCAGTTAATCGATGTACAAAGGAAGACAAAACACAAAAGAGACTCGGGTCGAAAACCGTTTAATTCGATGATCCCTTTCGCTATCTCTTTGGTCCCGAGGGCCCTATCTATCCTGGAGTGACAGATAGAATGTTGTTTGGTCCCAGGGCGATTTATCGTTGACTTGAGGCTAATAATTTTGGAGTTTCCATACAAGACACCGTAAAGAATGAGTAGCATGTACTTTGTACAAGGATCACTCGTTGATAGATCTCAAGGGAAGACCGATATCTTAAGAGGGAACGGACGCTTCAAATGAAAGGTGTTCGATAAACTTTATCACGTACGACTACGAAATTTTATTGGACACTTGGACGGAACCTGAAAGAGTCTTTGGGGGTGAAATTTTGGTAACGTCGTTTTTAGTTAGTTTCGGAATTTTATTTTCTATTTACAGTTTCAATTTCAACATTTCGACGTAATTCGAAAATTTTACTTTTCAATTTTTTTTGAATATTTTGTTTATGAAGTTTGCGTGTTTGGATGTTTGTTACTTCTTAAGACTACCTCAGTTGTGCTGAGAAAATTTAGCTGTTTGAAATAGAGATAGCTGGATATAATATAGGCTCCTTTTATCCCGGAAAAACCACTATTATTTCAGTCTACTTAAAAAGATCACAAATAGAATCATTTATTGTGGTTTGCGAGCAATCTCTTGAAGTCCAAACAAAAGCCTAGATGTAATCAGAGCTCTCGCTTAACTCGCAACAAATGACTTCCTATCCGAATAAAACATTAACTCCGCTAAGCTGGAAAACGCTAATAAAGAAGTCGGAATCGAGAATTTAATTGAAACAACAAAAGAAGACGAAACAAAAGAGGAATGTTACTGATCAACGTTTAACTTGATGAATGCTAATTGTTTTCATAAAAAAACAATAACGGGTAAATAATCACACAAAACAAAGAAATTATTTCATTTTAAACATTGCTGCTTAGAAGCAATATCATAATGTATGAAGCGTTGAAAAGTTTCGACAATCATAAATTAAAACGTTGCTGGAAATAAGTTGTTTGCGTAAGAGCCACTTTGAAACATTGGCACACAAAACTGAACACAAGTATGAGTCAGTTAAGATGGAAAAAAGTTTAGTACATTTGAACTAATATTAATTAGTAAACCAATTCTAATTCCTAGATAACTTGAAGACTACAGTAATAGCAAGTAAAATAATAAAAGGGTTTAAATTAAGAGTTCGTTAGGTATTACGAGGAAAACTAAAAACTTTGAAGAATTTTCCTGTATAATATATTTGATAATCCTGGGCGACAAGGTTGTTGCAGTTAATACCGGACAGTTAGCGAAATGTTGGACAAGTAATTTATCAAAATTGGGTTGTCGATTGAACTTGTTCGACGAATTAATCTTGTCTCTGATACAATCGGGCAGATTTACGGTGTACACTGAAAATGTAAGCAGTTTAGAGCAGAATTAATGTACGCAATAATTTGTTTTAGGAAATATTATACCGACCTTTCCTAATTCGCGATTGGCTCCCACCAAAATGGATAAGTTGATAAACGCTTCTTTAATCATTACTTTTGGCAAGATTTTGTTTAAAATTAAACAAGAAAAAAAAACACAAACCAGCTAAGTATACTGGGCACACGATGTTTTGTCATTCCAGGGTATAAAAAAAATCATAAAAAAAATCGGTCAAGGTTTCGGAGAAGTTTGGTTACAAACTGTGACACGATAAATATTAGATTTCCAAACAGTTTGAATGTTGTCGTTGATTTGATAATTATTTTAAAACCTAAAAAGTTTAAGAAATGAGAGTGATATTGACATACTATTTTAATTGTAATCCAGTATATTATACGTACACTAATTTTTTCTCCAAACATAATTGATCAGTACCTATGTCTAGCTGTGGTAAGTACTTATTTATACCTGTTACTTCTCGAACATGGGCTCTCGATGTGGTACTGTGACAGGCATCCGAGGAATCTGTCCTTCTTGGATTTTTCCAGTTCCAACAAATCCAGTTGTTTGTTGTTGATGCAGTACTGCTCTCGGAACTCCTGCAACAGATTATGCATCCAATTAGGGTAGCCATTCTATCGTCCAACTGACCATATTGTGTGTAAGCGTGAATAAAGTATGACAGTTGTGCTTGATAGCACAATTGAATTTCAATTCTTTTGGGTTGATTATACACACACAATGGCGGTAACATAAACGGTCCAACAGGTATGATCCAATCGGTTATCCCGATTGGATCATACCTGTTGGACCGTTCAACCTAACACTTTTGTTCGTGGTGTACGTCATCGTACGCGCGTTGCCATTGGTGATGCCAACTGAACGCTGTCGATTGGACAATTTAAATAAGCAGATTCTGCTGCATCATGCGGATTTGAGGATAGAATGGATGGTCTATGACCGGGTATACACCTAGTACTTTCTGGGTCTCTCTTCAAACCCCTTTTCTTATGCTGGGTTTGGCTCACCCACACTATGCAACTGCGGGTTCATGGGCTTTGCACACCTATGAGAAATATTGGTGGTTTCGATACAATGTCTTTTGCACCGTTAAGAAAACGATGTTCATCAATCACAATTGCACACAAATTCGAAAAGTAAAAAGATTTCGAAGGGATTTAGACCTCTCTTGACTTTAGGCAGAGGTCTGGCTGAGCCAGTGAGCTCTATGAAATGAGAAATCTGCCTTCCTAGTTGTCTGTAACGACCTCCATTGATCAGTTGACATGCTGTGTCGTCAAATAAATACCGTATTTAAAAAGCTGATAGAACTCTAGACACAGGCCGGATGGATATCACTGCAGGGCCAGTGAGTATACTGTATACTACCGTAAATCTTTGATAGGCACTGCACCTGGCGAATAACATGGCGTAACTAATACCACAGGTTAACAAACCCGATGCAGTGCGATGTATGGGATTGCAATGCATAGACCCTAAGCAATGCATCTGATATGGGCACTAAACAAACGTATACAGAACATCAGGTGAATGTGTTACTCGCAATGGCAATTTGCTTTACTTAAAAAATAATCATATAATACTATTTCCATTCTATAATACATTTTCTCTTTGACTCATGAAACAGATATAGCAATAGCGAGGGAGTAGGGACCAGAGAGAGATAAAGGTAAAATGGTCTCTTTCTGATTTATTGAAAAATATATATGATTTTACGTTAGTTTATCTTACTTTCAAGAAGTATGCAATATTATACCAGTCATATTATGCGGCAGAACTTTCACATTTCATAGACGTAATATAAGATAATACAAAACAAACATCTTCAATCACGGCCAACACGGATGTTTGTTGCTGAGGCTCCGCGAACGGGGTTGATGGATGACACCCATAAACAGAAAGCAAAAAAAAATCATGACCTACCCTCTGTTCATATATCACGCGATAATGGAATAGCTTCGTAGTTCCTACGTATTAAAATGAATACTTTATATGACACAGAGTGTGTGGTCTGTGGTGTTAACAATTCGTCGGAATCTTTTTTTTCTTTGTATATTCTCCGATTACTCGAAAACGCCTGAAACAATTTGGAAAATTCTTTTGGGAATTCTTTGGGAATTTTTTCAATTGGGAAAAGGGGAAATATGGTGTTCCCAATGAATGGCCCCAGTGTCTTCAAGTCAGAATCTGACGATGGCATCCTGGAGAAATCAAATTTTTCAAATTTTATAAGCACGCTCAAAGCGATTTGGGTATTATTTGAAAGAGTATACTCTCCAGGTTATTCCAGTTGTTATATGGTCATCTGGTCAGGATCTGATTATGGCATCTTGGAGAAATCGAGGGAACTCTTCAAATTTCACAAGTACTTTTGAAGGGATTTGGGAAAAAGACAATTTATAAGAGACGGCGGCTTCCATTCCGATAACAGATGTTACTGGGTTTGTACCTGTTTGGAGTACATCGTGGTCTTGCTGGTTGGCCGGTCGTCGTTGGCCCTCTGCCGCTTTCTGCCCGTGTTTTCATCCTCTGATTCGTAACCTTTCGCCGAATGAGCTATGTCCGCCTAGAACAAAAAAAAACATTGTACTTTTATGAGAGAAAAAATGTTCAAAAATCATTATCATTATATGCCATCGCCGCCGGCTCAGTAACTAAACAAGAATCTCCCTTGAAAGTGAGATTCAGATTTAGAGCCACAGTTCAGTACCTAACCAAATAATATAAGGATTGAAAGGCTTTATACATTTTTGAGTTAAAGGAATTCCCAGTCATGCAGCTTTCCGGGAAATGATAATGAAACTAGTCCGTAATCGCGTAACAATTACAAACACAAAGGTGCTAGAAATAATACAGAGATATAGAGAGAAATATAGAAATAATACAGAGTTACAGAGATATAGAGCTAATAAATGATAATAAATAGCCTCATCTGCTGACAGAAGGACTGGCTCATTTTTGTACAACGAATCAGTCTAGATGCTCAGCGCATAAATGAGCTCTTGGAACCATTCCACGCAGGCACGTCTAATAATTATCATAAGTAAGCAATACCTGTACAAATAAGTAGCTTCAAAGAGAAAAACAAATTTTCCTGAAGAGACTATAATATTGGAAGGAAAAATTAAGGCCCAGACGCGTGGATGTTAGGAGGATTGGCTAGTCCGGACCCAAGCCTTTAACAAACTATTAATAACTAGGAACTAAATAGGGGAGATTTTCGCAAGTTGACCGCCAAACTTCCCTTTTGAACATATTACGGGCAACTAACTCCAAACAGTCAGCGCTGTGAATTTCCAGGGACTCAACCAGGGACGCATAAAATAGGAGTGATATTAGCGCTTCTGCGCGATGCTGTATAGAAACCGTTAGAGGTTACTTAAGATTACCAAATTCGTACGATTACATCATCGGCTGCATCGTCACTTACCATTAGATGAGATCGCAGTCAAGTACTGACTTGAACTGATTATAAAAAAGTGTGTATGTGACATTCATTTGTTACTTCCTTACGTTGAAATTATGAAGATAGGCTACTTTTAATCCCAGAAAATCCACAGTTCCCATACAGGGTGTATAAAATCCGTTGCACGAAATGCGTTGAATTGTTTGCGAAACATTAATTAATCTGGTTAACTTTTTCATAAAAGCTCTTAAGCGTCATCAAAAATGTATCGAGCATAAACTTTTTCGTGACTATTCGGGGCAAATGCGAATGCGGGTGACTCAGAATGGCTTTTTCATGTTCTGTCGTTTGAAACGCAATATTCGACTTGTCGTACGGAACGTACGGAACAAATTCATTTTTTATCGCAAACGTCAACGAACTCCATTATCCTATAAATTATCTGATGTGAGAAGAATAAGAAAGTGTATTAAAAGATTGATGGAAGATGTGTCAGGACTGTGAAAAGTCGTGATCCATTTTTCCAGCTCCTGGGGCCGTACCACCATCTCTTATAGCAGTATTATTGTAATATTGTTTTGACATTTTCATAAAATGAATAAATAAACGTTTATTTCAGACGTTTCCATCCATATGTTGTTAGTAGGTATGTTAGTAGTACTACAGAATAAATCACAACAACCTCTGAATTCTTCCGGAAGATCTATCGTCCTTAACTTGGTGTGACAAAGATCGTGATACAAGTTAATCTGTTGTGAAGACCGATCTTCTCATGTGACGCGGTTAACAATTTACAATGTCAGTATGAAAATTTTAAAACAATATTACAATAATACTGCTATAAGAGATGGTGGTGCGGGCCTTGACACTATTACTGAAATATTTTTATGTTTGAAGTTGGTTCTTCAAATCTTCTTCTGCGATTGAGAGTACATAAATACAAAGCGATACCCTAGAATCATTTGTTTTTATTGAACAAACTAGAGGACACCCATGGCTTCGTGTGATCCCAATTTTATCCACTTGGGACTTGAATTTTCAAGCCGATGTCAATGTCTTCGTAGCTATCTTGTATTCCAAACAGTCCGATCCGTTTTTTTTTCTCTTAGCTCCGACATGACTGGAGAGAGATTAGGCGCAAGACCGACTGCCTAACTTACTCTCCGAGGCACGAGTGTGAAATATTACGAGAGGTGTTTAACAGGGTAGTTTATATAGGTCAATTAATATTTTCCTTTTATAATACTTATTCACACATGATAATTTTACTAAAACCTCGTAACCTTCATAAGGAAGACTAATATTAGTGAATAAACACATCGCCTGGCAAATCTTGTTACCATACAGAGGTAATCCCGTGTCTAGTATAGTATTATATTATCTGTGCCCGTGTAATGAGGCAGCTTCTAGACCCCAACTGGCAGGGTCGCCATGTAATGAGGGTCGAGGGTTGAGAAGTAAAACACTCTTGATTTGTCTCTAAATCAAAACTGAATCTGAACTGAACTGAAGTCTTTATTATGGGTAGCTGTATATATATAGTGGTACAATGGATTGAGGGGCGCGCGGTAGGTACATACTTTATGACATCATAGGTCACACGTTGAGAGCTCGTATGTCGCTCTCGGGTTACGGCTTCAAATAACATGATCCTATATAAGGAATGGAATTTTATCAACAATAGTTGTGGGTGGTCCGTTTGAAATATGAGTAATATTTATCTACCTACTACTATGTACCTACAACCTATACCACATCTTCACCCCTTTTTAAAAAAAAAAAAATTATGAAATACATTTTTTTTTTTGAATACAATATTAACAGTTATTTAATCGCGTTTAGTTATCAAAGTTAATACATGATGATTACATACAAATATTTATATCTTTTACATAGTTATGGTTTTCTTTATAATTTTATCGGTCTTAAATCTATGATTACAAAACTTATTCTATGATTACATTGGTTGGTATGATAACCTTCTTATTCTATGATTACATTGATTATATATTTAGAAAATAAACAATAATGATATATTATGAAATATTCTAAGTTTTGATTATAACATTTCATCTTTCTGTAATACAATTACCTTTTTTTATAATGTTATTTTCTTTTTCTTAAAGAAACACTTTCAAATTGATTTTAATTTTTTTTTTGACAATATGTTTAAAATTTATATCTGTAGCATAGTTCTTTTTGTAGAGTTATGTAAGGCTTTTTTTTACTTCTTATTTAAGTTTTTATTATCCTTTACAATTCAATAGTCATTGACAGTTTCATAAAATGTTATTTGTTAACTGGGTATTGGGTATCGGGTATGCTTCCATATTATAATAAAATATCTCTTATACAAATAATATGTTATTAGGTGATATATTGATTTATCTGAAACAAATTGTTTGTAAATAATTTAGTAAGTTATTTTTATTTATTCATTTATTTATTTATTTATTTATTTATTTATTTATTTATTTATTTGTTTGTTTATTTATTTATTTGTTTATTTATTTATTTGTTTATTTATTAATTTGATACTCTCTTTTTTTTTATCTTTTTGTGGATTTGCCACTTATCCAATTGATATATCTATATACTACTGTTCTTATTTTTTTTTTGTAATTATACCCTTATATCCATTTATTTACGGGTTTACCACATTTTCCTTGTGGAATTTATGTCATAATCATTTATGGAAATACCATTTCATCCATCATTTGTGGGTTTACCACATTGATCTATTTACTAATAGATCGTACAATTTAATTCATTGTACATACTTCATTGATCCATCTATTTATGGATTCAAAATATTTGATCCTTTTACTATTGGATCCCACACCTTTAGCGCGCATTTATTTTTATTTCGTGTGTTATGCATAACATTAATATATATATTTTTTACATTTGTTACGACATTTTGCCAATTCCAACACAATGAAAGATCGTTTCAATCATGATCTAGATATTTGGCATGTACTGTAACTTACGCGCTTATATTTTTATATTTTAGTGCACTTTTATTTATTTATTTGACTGTTACCACTTTGTACCAATTTCATCACGATGAAAGCTCGTTTCGATCATGATCTGAACATTGGGATAGTAACTATAATTATAAGGTGTGTATATATTTATGGCATATTAGCCAATTTAATGTCAAGTCCTGTGTTTTATAAGAATTTCAACGACTCTTGGGGGCGCCAGTCCAATCGTCTGAAGAAATATCTTTAGTCTTATCCGAGTGTTTATTTTTCGTCGTTCCATCCCTTCTAATTCCTCTGATGTTAATACTATACGAGATCATCCCCAAAAAAAATATTTTGTGGTAAAAAAGGACCCTTACGTTACATATTTTTATATATATTATTTAATATACTTAAATGGAAACGCAGACTATATAATTATTAGGTAATATTATGAAGATTTTATGGTAATGTAAATTAACTATACTTCGCACTTACATAGTTCACGATGCGATGAGGTCACGATGCGATGCGCGCGCTGGTTCAAGGTTGTTTCGGTGACTCATAGTTGACCGTCGATCTTGATCTTCTTAATATGATGTATTCTTTCTTGATGTTTCTGGAACTGGGCCGGGATTACCCTGGACTCCTCTGGAACTGGGCCGGGAATACCCTGGACACCTCTGGAACTGTTGTTGCTGTCACATGTTGCTGCCGTTAATATATTATTGTTGCCAGTTATTCTTCTCTTCTTTTAATTTAAATCTTCATAATATTCTTCTAAATAAATTAAATATATTAATATTATCTTCTTCTTCATATTTAATATCTTCTAATAATTTTCTTCATATATTCTTCATAATAGTTTTCATTATAATTTTCTTCTAAATAAATTCTTGTTAATCTTCTTGAAAAAAAAAATTTCTGCTTCATCTTCAGTGTTTCTTCATTTATTTATTTTTCTCTTTTCTTTTATTTCTCCATTTCTTCTTTTGCTGTCCAGCCGGCACGCTATTTTGGAGGTGCGCGCCGACTGGCAGAGTGCGGACCCCTTTTAAGACCCGCACTGGCAGGGTCGCCATGTAATGAGGCAGCTTCTAGACCCCAACTGGCAGGGTCGCCATGTAATGAGGGTCGAGGGTTGAGAAGTAAAACACTCTTGATTTGTCTCTAAATCAAAACTGAATCTGAACTGAACTGAAGTCTTTATTATGGGTAGCTGTATATATATAGTGGTACAATGGATTGAGGGGCGCGCGGTAGGTACATACTTTATGACATCATAGGTCACACGTGGAGAGCTCGTATGTCGCTCTCGGGTTACGGCTTCAAATAACATGATCCTATATAAGGAATGGAATTTTTCAACAATAGTTGTGGGTGGTCCGTTTGAAATATGAGTAATATTTATCTACCTACTACTATGTACCTACTACCTATACCACACCCGGTGACTTAATTAATTCAACTGAAATTCCTGAGATCACGCTAACGCTCTCGTATTACGTAGCCTAGTTCAAAATCCAGGTAAACTTTACAGGGCCTCTCGTGGGCGAGTACCCTCTAATTTTCAGTCCACTAGAGAGCGTGAACATCACTATGCTTTTACCCAGTAATAATATTATGAGGAACGCTGTAATGAACTTTTATGAGCTTAAATTGTTCAATGTTTAGGTAAGGACGCCGTTGCTTTTAAATACGGTATGGTCCCTTTCGATCATGGTTAATTTTGAGTTAGGAATAAAAAGTAATTTAAACAAAGAGGACGGCAAAAGGGATACGACATTAATATAAAATCTGTTGCCTGTTGCTTAGTCGCATGAAGTTCGGTTTTTATATTTCCCGTTATAATTTCAAGAGAGAAGACTTTTTTTAAGAACTTTTAAAGGAAAAAAATCCATCACACACGATTTTAGCTTAGC
Source organism: Coenonympha arcania (assembly GCA_036785405.1). NCBI lineage: Eukaryota > Metazoa > Arthropoda > Insecta > Lepidoptera > Nymphalidae > Coenonympha > Coenonympha arcania. Next base: position 10,796,262 of record CM072072.1, read on the forward strand.
TTTAATCGTTTACGCTACGGAAGCTCTACAAAGGAACATTTCTCATTGATTCTTCGCTCCTATTGGTTATGTTATAATAAATGCCTTGGCTGAAAGAAATGCATCTTGAATCGAGATTTAGTCTGCAAACAGTGCGGAATAATTTTGTTTCGTTTATATCCCTGGCTTAATAAATTAGGTATAGATATTTCAATCCACGTTGACGCGCCCCACTTTGACAAATTCCATACCAATCGAACGCAACATAAGCGATTTTGACAGAGTGGGACGCGTCTTCGTGGATTGAAATATCGTGTTATTTTCGTAGCTCGTAAGTTAAGAGGATCTCACCTGTGTTGAAACTGACACGCCTGCTCCACCGGTGCTGCTACCTGTAGACAAAATAAAATATTGTGAGTATTTCGTGTTTCCACCGCTGGAATAGGTACAGGCGAGCTGCATAAAACCTTTTTTTAATTTTAAACGTTTAAAAACGCGATTTACGCATTAAAATATACGTGACATGAATACGATCAAAATGATTTGCGGCCTTGGTTTGATTCCACATTAATGATTAAAGACTTACTTCGTGGTTTGAATACATTATTTTATGACTTTTCACGACAACATACATACCACGATTTTTTATGATCCTACATTGCTGTACAACCCGCAAAGCAAGCACGTTAATCAGGTGCCGACCTGATTAATAATAACTATGCAGGCACCTTAGTTCTTCGAGCCATGGGTTATGCAACTTAACCCCAAAAAAAATCTAAACATTTCTCAACTTTAACCTGTGTTGCTTGCCCTTAAAATTTTCCATTTGTTCAAAACTGTTTTCTAAAAATTCTAAATATCTACAAATGCATTACGCTTCGAGATAGTTACATTATTCCGCGGTTGCATCCGCATTTATTTCTGTTTTTTAACCGACTTCAAAAAAAAGGAGGAGGTTCTCAATTCGTCGGAATCTTTTTTTTATAAGTTAAACAGGAAATGCAGATTTCTGGGGTAAAAAGTAGGATTAATGAATATTATAATTTCTCTACATTCCAGCTAACGGTTCCGTAGTTGAGGTGTAAAGGAGTAACAAACATACGTACATAAATTCAACTTTAGCCTTCTGTATATTAGGTATGCTTCGCTTTACGTACATATCGTCGTTCAAATCCCAATTTGTAAGTAAATTTCTAGGTGTAGTTAGAGTTATGTAAGTTAGACTACCTAACTTTCGAGTACTTCGTGAGAGCTTCGCTAGAAACTCGTAGTCTAGGTGACTAAGCTGATCAAATAAACTAGCAGGCTCCTACCGAAGAGAATTCGGTAAGCTTTACTAACTTAGGCGATACATCATTAGGTAAATGGATTGAGTTATGTAGTTGATCGAGCCTTACCTACAGTTTTAATCCAAACTATAGTGTGAACACCATTAAAATTTCCAATCAGACACGTATGGCAATTATATTTTTACACCGCTTGCGCAGGTACAAAAATCTTTGTTATGTTGAGTATAGTATAACCTAAGTATACCCCGAAGGCATTTCTGGACTTACTTTATTTAAGGTAGAATACTATTCAAAGCCACAAAGCTTATTCAGAGCTCAAAAATACCATGTTTTTACTTTTTTATAATATAGCCACTCATGACTATCTGAATTTAAAATTCATGTATACTGCAATACATTATAATTAAGTTGAATATTATATTTTAGTTTTCCTATTTTCTGTCTTTTTTGAATCATAGATACCTCAAAAACTAAAAGTAAACCTCTGTTATTGTTAAGTTAGCGAATTCAAGTATGATAACAACTAGACCACCAGGCACGTTAATTAATTTGGTGTTCTTTTTATATGAAAAAAAACTCAAATGAGGCTCTCGACCAGCCGGGGGTGTAAGTGCGAAAGTGGGGCGCACTAATGAAGCGCAAAACTTACACAGAATTTTCACTTTTCTTCCATTTCCTGTGCTCTCACAATTTATTCTTTTGAATCACAATATCTGCTTGTATTTTCATGATTGAAAGGAAAATCATTACATTTAAGTATTTCTATTGATGAATTTTTTTACACTTAAGAATTTTTGCAGTAGGCAGATATTCTATATAAAAAAAGAGGTGGAAATCGCACATACGCGCGGTATTTGTTGCCGACAAATTACCCTAATCAGTGTAATTTTCGTTCAGTCCGCGAGCAACGGAGAATGAGGTTACGCGTGTCTGGCGTGTGTCAGCGCGCAACAGAACTTAACGTCGCTTAGTATGAACGAAACGTATAGAATATCTTTGGTAGGTAGTATGTACAAAGGCATCTGGAAAAGCTTTATATTCGTTGCGACAATTATAATTATTCTTGTGCATGTCCCTCGATTTTTTTATGTACAGAAAGCATAAATAGATAAAAGTGTATGTAAGTAGTTATGATTGTTATTTATTAACGCCGCAACTACTGTACCTTAAATTTTGAAAAAAGATATATTAAGTATATCCTGAATACTTTTTCGGAAAATCCATGGATTCCGCGGGAACGTTGAAAAACCGAAATTCAGGCAACACTAAATCTTTTTTTGGCGAAATTACGGTTGCCACACTTTGACATTTCTATGAACATTTCTATGATTTTAATAAAAGTTTTTATTACAACCAATATACCAGACAGACCCTTGTTATGAAAGTATGAGAATTAATTTTCAAGCACTGTCAGAAACAATCACGAGACTAATTAATTATAATAATGGGAGGGAAACGTCGGATACTTGTATTTCAAGCTTAATTAATTTTACATTATTTTCTTGGCTGTTGTCTGTTGTGTTTTGTCTTGTATCACGAAAATAAACGATGGATTTCACCTGAAAATGAAAGGCCTTTGTCTACGTTGCTTTTCATTTTAATGATAAGGACAAGGTTGTTTACCTACATATATTTTTTTCATGAAAATAAAATATAAATAATATTTTCAAACTTAAGGAACAGGGCACTGTTCAATGTTAGTGACCTATTGGACAGATCGTGCTGAAATTTTCCATACACAAATCTAGCTTATGTAGACTTCAAAATTAAGTGCTTTTGAAAATTCAACTTAAAGAATATAAATAGAAGGCAATGAGCAAAGCCGCGGTAGCTCTCTTGTATTATGTACTGCATGCATTCATTCGTATGCATTTTATATTTTTAATTCCTATAGCACCTTATTTATTCATTTCTTCAAAATATATTATTATGAATAAATTAAGAGTAACAAGTAAAAAAAATATTCGTGTATATGAAAAAATAATATATCTACTGCAATTGAATGCAGCTACAGATCGAAGTTGAGATTTCAAAATTTTTCAAATGGTTTTATGTTTTTAAATACTAATCGCGAAATAAAAAAAAACCCGTGCATGCTTTTATTTATTCGATTTGATATTTACAGAATCCATTTCCCAAAAAAAAATATAAGTATAATCTAGACCTCTTTAGTATTCCTCAATATCAGTGCCGTTATCATATCGTTAATATTTATGGGGGCGGCATGTAATCCGTGTATTAAATCTTTTACATACGCAGCTTTTCTCTTAAAAACTGGGGCGAAACACGCCACGATGTCGGCGTTTGAATGGAGCTATATTGGTTGATTTATTATACAAAATGGTGTCGTTACTGGCTTTTAAAGGTTGTTTGATATTGAAATAAAGGGGGAATACACTTACCTAATACTGCTTTGGAAAGTAGCGTATAGTAGTTATCTAAACAAAAAGGAATACATAACTATAGACTAGTGGTTGCCTTTGGTAGTTGAAATGGGACCGTAAGTAAATTACATTCAATTTTACATTTCTCCAAATTACTGATGACTGAAAAATACTAGACAGATTTTGATAAATTCACTGCTATTCCACGTTTATTTGTAAAGAGGTTTTAAATTTTATTTGATGTCGTATGCTATAGGATGGCTACATCTAAAAAAATATAATGATAGAGAGTGAATTTCTTTGAAATGTATTCCTTAAATTACTACCTAATGTTTGTTTATGTGTGTTTTTCTTCTGTATCTTTAAAATTTACTTACTTTGACAGCTCCAAGTAGACAATTAACAACAAAATTATAAAAGATCACTTTAGTCGAAATAATATCTCAAAAATCAAACCGTTTAAGGAAATCAGAAGGCCTGACTCTCTACATTGAAGCCATTTATGCCACGTCGAAATAATCCCGTATTTGGATTTCCTTGATATCGGCGCGTTACCATATCATTAATATTTATAGAAGCTGCGTAGGGCGAATATTGAACCTCATATTTGGAAAGCCTACACTTGGTAAAATAAATTTTTCAAATCAGTTAACTGTTTACAAGATTGAATTCTACTAACAGCCATTTCCATTAACCTACTTGTATCCTATTAGTATGTATTATACTACTAATTTGCCATGGGTACTAAATATAATTTACACTACTAATTTGCCATGAGTACTAAATATAAAACCTTGAAATGTTGGCCATAGACCACTCTTCCAATCATCTAATCATCCAATAATTTTAATTAAAACTGCCGATTGGATCAATGAGAATTGACCGTGGGTGTATTTAATGGTATATGAAAAATAAGTTACCTATAGATACGATCTTTTCTCAGATCTACCAAATTTAGACCACGAAATTTCATAAAAATCAAGCCATTTTGGACGACTTTGGTTACAAACACTGATAACACGAGAATTTTATATATTAGAGTAGCTGACGCGGCAAACATTATATAGGGGTATGAAAAATAGCTTACGACCTATTTCCTCATTCCTGCCGAATGTAGAAAAAAAAATCACAACAATCGGTCGAGGCATTTCAAACGCGATAATAATTTTACATATTAGACAAGATATACGGAGTATCGCATGCAAACTAAACACAATAGGCACTTTCTAACTTTGTGCCAAACACGCAAAAAGCGGATTATCTAACCCATCCCTGTCCTTTTTACGCAAACATGACCGCAACATCAACGTTGCAAACATAAAAAGAGAACCAATTCGATCTGATATGACTGAGCATTCTAAAAAGACTATTCTATATACCATTCTCTTATCCAATTCGGTACCGAAAATTCGGGCGTTGCATACGGGATGAAATTGCAACTCAACACATACGGCACACAACAAATAAACAACCCTGCGGCTGGACTATACAAGATAAAACAGAAATAGAATAACACATCATTTATTTGCGTGCCGGGTAAACCGTAAAGGTCGTGACACGTTAACGTAAATAAAATTGGTCAAGTGCGAGCTGGGCTTGAGCACTGAGGGTTCCGTATTGGTCAAGACCAATTCCAATCAAAACACCTCTGCCCACCCAATTCAAATCCTTTAAATATTTATTTTATTCAAACTTTTAGTATTTGTTGTTATAGCGGCAACAGAAATACATCTTCTGTGAAAATTTCAACTGTCTTACTATCACGGTTCAGGAGATACAGCCTGGTGACAGACGGACGGATGGACGGACTGTATAATAATAAATCAAAATTATTTTTTTCACATGAGGTGTTTTAGTGGCCAGTAGATTTGCGTAACATACGCCGTTACTACGAGTAATTAAAAAATTGCATCGACTTTGAACAATCTGGAGTATAATTATTGATAGCCCGATAGTCCAGTGGTTCAAAAGTCTTGCTTGTTATCTAGGGCGGGAGGGTCATATCCCAGGCACTTCACCACAGGAATTTCCAATACGTGTTCACTATCAAAAGCTTTCCGAATTAAGGGTTTTCTATCTTCCTTTCCCAGAACTCCGGATTTCCAGAGGAAAATTCACCTCTAAATATAATCCCTTGGTAGCGGCTCTGAAATGGTGCTATTATTGAATGATTTATCACTCATAATGGTGTAATTGCAGATTTCTAACCTGAATCGAGGTCATATTTTATATGAAAAAAAATTGGTGACAAAAAAAATTGGTTACGGATTTTGTTTTTCAAAATGTCCCGCTGAAACTTTGTTTTCAGACATTTAAGACCATTCATGCGTTGGAATTATGCTTGAGTCAAAATTGTCAATTTTCCACGTAACATAAGAGCTCCATAAGAGTGTCATGTGTTCAATTATTGATTAGATAATTGCCATCAATTTATTTGGCATTTCATAATCTAGTTTTTGTCTAAAAAATATTTGAAAATATGTGTATAACTTTCTCATTACAAAGTTTAAGGTAAAGGCTAATTACTCACTTAGCGGTGGAAGCTGTATTTTGATGCAAGATATTTGCCATGTTTCATAACACAAACTTATAACACTGCAATATTTAGAAAATTAATAACATTTACTAAAAAATGTCTCAAAAAACACGATTTTCCTAGATTTTCATTCAAAAACCATAAACCGAAAAGTGTCATTTTTAGCATTTTTCGATAAATTAAACGTATTTTTTTAGGATAAAATCCAAGATATTTTGTTATTTCTGAATTATAGTAATTTATAATAATAAATTTAAAATATTTTTTTTTAATTTAAAATAATATTCAATGTCACTGGTTATTTACTATTTTAATATGTTGTATATTTATTTTACTATAATTTTTTTTGTAATACCATATTTGACGCAAAATTGCGTCAGTGCCAACGAATTCATTTTTTGTATGGAGCGAAGCGCGATTCACACCGTGGCGCATGAACGCTCTTAAGAGTATCCCTTCTATAATATATTCGAAATAGAAGTACGAAACTACTATTTATTTTTTAAAAATATGGTAAAAGTGAACCGAGTAGGTATAGTGACCTCTTTTAAATTATTCTTTGCTCCCTATAACCGCAAGTAAGCTTGTTTTCGAAACGAGGTCTAACTTTCAAAGCTATAAAAGTTAGAGCAATTCACGTAGTGCAATAGAAAACTTGAACTATTTGAACTTTATCACACATCTGGTACTGCTCATAATATAAAATAAGACGTCTTGGATATCATGATCTCTGAAGTACCCAGAATTCGTACAATACTTCTGTGTGTACCTATAAAATAAAACAAAAAAATCCCCTCACATTGTTATCAACCCAAATTTTAAAGAAATATGTATAGGTATAGGATCATCATCATCAACATCGCGTGTCATTTTCTCTTATATAGCAGTCTAAATTCGGACCCAGTAGGGCGATCGGCTAAAAATGTATCATGTATCAAGGTCAAACATGGGTTTTAACCAATCACAGCACTTGAAAATCACGTTTGACATTGATACAGCTCTTTAATGACAGATACATTTTTAGCCGATTGCCCTGCAGATCTCTTCCCAGCATTTTTTCCTTCGAGTGAGTCTTGGGAAGGAAAACTAGTCTCCTTATTGAACAAAAAGGATGTTTATACCAAGATGAGGCTGGTCAAAACCTTAGTCTTCTCAATCTTCCTCTATGGCTCCGAGGCATGGACGATCAAGGCAGCTGACAGAAAAAGGATCGATGCCTTTGAGATGTGGTGCTGGAGGAGGATGCTTCGCATACCATGGACAGCCAAACGAACGAACATCTCGATCCTAAAGCAACTGCATGTTAGCACAAGGCTCTCGACGATCTGTTCACAAGAGAATTCTTAGTTATTTTGGTCATATTGCCCGCCGGCTTCCAGATAACTCGGAGAAACTTATAGTTGTGGGCAAGGTGGAGCGGAAGAGACCACGCGGCCGATCACCTAGCCGATGGTCTGACCAGGTGAAATCACTCACGGGCCTTCCTTTCGCAACAGCCATCAGGAAAGCCGAAAATAGAACTGTTTGGAGGGACATGGTTAAGAACATAGCGAAGGAACTGCAGTGCGGACACGACCTTCAGTAATGAAGATTGACGACCGAGGAGGAGGATACAGGGAAAGCTGAATAAATGATTGACTGCCTAAACAAATGACAAAAATTTCAACCGAAAAGGTATGCCGATCTATCTAGAATTCGCTATCAGTCATCCGGAAAAGAGGAAAGGATTTTTGAAAACTAGAATGTAGAAAAGAGCAGGTCATGGAAAAAAACCGTGGGAGTCCACTAGTATATGGTTCATATTAACGAGATGAATTCCATCTTTAAAATTAAAACCAAATGTTTGCCACTAAATTATGTAAGCCAACTGCAAGCACAGAATAAACTAACTAGGAAACCGCAAACTAAACCGACTCTTTTGGCATGCATTGTAAATTAAACTGCTAGAATAAAAGGCAGCGAGCAAAAAGTGAGCGTCGTGTAATGTATGCCTCGTTAGTGCGACCCATTTGCTCGTAATATTGTTGTATTTCAGAGTGCTTTGTACCATTCAAGCGTAGCTTATAACTTGCTATGTCGAATGCAAAATTTTGCTTATGAGTTACAAGTATATGATACTAAAATTACTCACCTAGCAGGACAGATTAATTTGTTTTTTCTATAATCCGCTAACTGATAAGAATCTGCATGGTACAAGATGCAGGAACACTGCCCACATGAAACACCAAACACGACTCTTAATAAACACTTTCTTCAACGCATGACGTCCCGACCCATGGACATCCTCAGGGGATGTTGACTTCACGATGAAAAATCGTAGTCTCCACTAGAATTGTGTGTGGTGTTTCATGTGGGCGGTATAGGAATACATATTGACCATAAAGATTATTTTCAAGTTGCAGATTATAATTATAGATTTCTGCAAAATAACGCCTGCTTCCGTTTAATATTCAAAATACATTGACTTTACTTTAGTTAGAAGAAAAGACTTAACTAATAAGGAGCAAAAAAAATCTCTTTGGTAAAAAAAATAGACAAAAAAAAACTTTTTGCCGTATGCAAAGGCAACTTTCACGCTACGTCCAACCTTGTGCGTTTGCAAAACACTTAAAAAGTACTTATTAATCATACGTACAATGCTGACATAACATACCGATGAAAATCGATTGTGTCGTTACTGAAAACGAAATTGCCATTGTTTATGTAAATAGAACAATAATAGAGCAATTCTGCCATAAAGCCCTAACATGTACCTATGAATATCCAATAAGGTATATTCATAAGGTTGTTGAAATTGATTTGGGTGCCCTGATAACTATAAAGGGCGTTCAAAATTAATCAATCTCTTGAACACGATCTATTAAATTCGCATTCCATTTGCGACGACAATGGCGGTATGGCCATTGTGCTGTTATCTACGATTATTGCCATCTGCCATCTGCTGGTTGATTATATTAATTTTCATATAATAAATTCAATTAAACTCAAAATATAATGTAATGAAATTTAATTGGCTGTTATTGTATACGTGCTCTTTCAGTTAAATCAAAAGCTGTTAAAAGTGGGTATAACACTTCATTTGAATTTTAAAAAAAATATTACCTACTTTATTATTTAAAACTAGGATAAAAATACTGACATACACTTAGAAAAATATTAAAATTCAACAAAGATTTAGGCTCAGTTGACTTTAACCGAAAGGTTATAGTTAAATATGGCGGCTTGACTCTTATGTCTTTCGAAATAAGGGTCAGACCGCCATATTTAACTATAACCTTTCGGTTAAAGTCAAGTCAAGCAACCGAGGCTTACAAAAAAGTTTGATTTGGGAGGCTTTTCTTATATTTATGTATTTTTCATTCATCATTTGATTTCAAGGTTGATCTATTCTCAAAAATAAATTTAAAAAATCAATGTCCTGATTGGTGTGTGTAACCTACCCAAATATATTGTGCAAAAGTATTTATCATTTAATAATGCACAGCAAATTATCGAGTGATCTGATATTTTGTAGAAAATTATAATATAGACCTAACAATACATTGGAGTAGAATTGCTCTCCTAGCTCGCTCCAAGGCGTTTAATAATAATAATAACAGTAGTGTCACCGTCAGCTGCTCGCTATTTCGCCACTAAAGTTTGAAGGAAGGTAGGCCAAAGAAAAAGACCCCGGCGCCGCACAACCCACGGCCCGGACATCTCATTCACAGTTTAGTGCATCGCTGTTTCGCACGTTTTAAATCATAATTAATGTTTTGTTTTTTCTCTCGAGATAAGAAGGAGGTATATAGTTTTTTATCATTCCGAAAAGGAAGAATCATAAAAGTGGTGATTGTGATTTTGATTATTTAGTGAAAATACTGTCGTCGAACATCTTCACCGGATAGCGTTAGTACGCAGCATAACCCGAGCCGTGAGTACCTACTCAATTATAAAATGAAAGCACTTAACAGGATCTGATATGGTCCAGTGACTAGGATATCTGACTCTCACTCAGCAGGCTCGGGTTCGATTCCCGGCAACGGAAACAGATCACAAGCAGGCTGCGTGTTTCTCAACTAGGAGTTTCACATACACCTTTACAATATAGGGTTGCGTGTTACTTATGCAGGAGTCTCACATACGCCCATACTATACAGGGTTGCGTGTTTCTCATCTAGGAGTCTCACATACACCCTTTACTGATAACCGAAGCATAACTGCTACGCAGACAGCGAACCGATCGCCGCCATTGATGTCGACGTCACGAAGGATGCTTTTACTGGAACGAATGTAAGTAGGTACTATAACGTTGCTGACATCGGCCCCGCTGCAATATCGGCTGTTTTGGTCTCCAGCGTGCCTCTTATCCCAGTTACCTGTTACTAGTTGCTGTACGATTGCTGTTGTGACGGATTTACCTACAGAATATTAGACCCATTCTGAGCATGTTAAAAGATTATCCGAAAGGATAGAAAATAAGCAAGTATTAATTCTTCGTACGCTGTCATCACCATGCGTAGCTATTAGGTACTTTACTCTTATCCTGTAAAGATGTAATCGATACCTGCTTAAACGGATTCAGCTCAAGTGCATTCGGCTCGAATCTTATACATATTATTTCCAACATATCGTCTCCTCCTAAGGAGACTTATTTTTTTCTGATGCATAAAAGAGAGCGAAAAGAAAAATCTAAATCGATGAGTTGATCATTTTTTGTAAGAATTTGACTGAAACTTAAAAGTCAACAAAAATTATTATTAATAAATATAGCGCAGATAATTAAGATCTGTAGTACGCAAGCTTATGGCCACCACCACAGCTACCAGCAGGCAGCCGTTTTTGCTCGGCCGCTTGCGCGGCAACCGCCCTACGCGCGGCAAGGCGGACGACGAGTCACGTGACGTGTCGACGCAGCTCGCCGCTTCCTCGAGGAAGACATCGCGGCAGTAGCTTCCATGATACGGACACAAGGAACGGTAAAGCTGGCAAGCCGCTTGATTTATTTCTACAATGACTGACTATTCATTTAATGTCAATCATTATTTTGTTTATGATTTAATATCAATAATTCTACAATTTCATAGTGGATATCAGGTTATGTCATGTCATATCCATTGCCATGTTTCGTGATTATATATTACATAAAAGAAGTAAAATATACTACTAGACAGAATATTAAATACCTATTATTTTAAAGAATCTATAGATAATCTTTTTTTAACATATATGGGCATAATTTCAACCATTTTACTTTCAATGTGAAGAAATTAGAAAAATGAACTCATAAATACATAGTTTTTTTTTTAAACTAGAAGATCTTAAAAACAAGTATTAAATTAATATCAAACAATAGTTACGTCATGTGTACACCTTGAATAAAGACGTAATAATTTCCTTTTTAAGTAAATAAAGATTTAGATTACAATTCAAGAAAATTTAATGCTTTCAGTGAAATAGCAATCTCTAGGAATTTAATGTGTTACCATTTGGATGCAATTCAGCTCCAGTATTTACCAAGATTAAGCCTGTTGCAAAAGTATTGCGACCCTCGGATACTTTTTTCATCTTTTATTGGATATATATTTTTAATGGGGTTTAAAATAATTGTTTACAAAACGTGGCCGATACAAGACCCGACACTAAAATACTTGGGATTTATTTTCTATTTATTACAAATAAAAGTGTGTTAACTCCAAATTAATTATGTTGATAATATTCAATCAAGCCATATAAATATATATATTTTCATATGTATATATAAATGATTATAATGTGACCATTTATGAAGAAATTAGGAATGTCAACCATAGATTACCCACTGCTGGTGATACACAAAAAAATTCGAGCGCTGTAAATGCTTAAATCTACACGAAGATCTATATAAATATAATATGCTGGTAAGCAATAATATGGATTAAAATCATGAAAAATAGCAGATAGTACTTATGCCATGAAAACATTTACTGATGCCTCAACAACTGGGGATCATGCTTGTGGAGCATGGAGAGAACAGGAATGACAGCTACACACAAACAGTCTCCAGGACCGAAAAATTTGTGTCTTGTATTGACAGTGCGACTGAAATATGCAAATATCAATAGAATGGGGACATATAATTTTCAAATTTGACAAATATTGCACAGGAATCATAATAATGGTAAAAATTGTGTAATATAACGGTCTGTGGTTCAAAAATTTAAAAGACTTATTTCATATAGGCCTGGCCTACGGGCACTTATAAATAATTAGTGAAATATAATTATTCTTACTTATTAGTGATTAATATAATTGCACATGCTGATTACTTATGCAGTTCTGACAATAAAATCACGGATGCAGAATCACCATCTTAATATCTAATGGGAATTATCGAATTGAGCTTATACAATTAACATAATCACGATGATAATTGGTAATCTCTCGACAGATTTGTTTGCAAGTGGGAAAAACCACAATTGTATAAACATAATAATATTATGGGTCATGGTGTTGGATTCCGATGTCTTTACAATTAACGCATATACTATATCGTGGAGAGATCAGCTTACACACACATTGAAACAAATAAATTTTGAATACAAATCTAGTTCTAACGGTCAAGAACGGGGATTCTGTTGCGGTAGTGCCTAAATGGCCCACATACCCGTGAAACCCCCTCTATAAGATACCTACTTAACACCAATACTTAAGCATTAATTTTAAAATCACAAGATTTTTTTTTAAATAATAATAATAATTAATGTAAGGAACGCGCAGTGTTGTGTCAAACCACCGTGATTGAAGGGAATAGGTATCTTATCTGGATTTCACTACTCTGAAGAGGAGTCTTATTAAGTCACCCATCCCAGTAAGGATGATGTCACTTTTAGACAATGTACCTACTCTTAAACAGTAGGACACTTGTTGTATAAGACAATTTACTTATGGCTGCTGAAAGCCATAAATTGGAGATTGAATTACTTACTGCGGTCAAACATATTTTTAATGATGGGATTTACATATTTTTAATAATGTGATTAAGAACATTTTATTCATTCTATTCTTTTGTCCCATATGGCTAGACACGAACAACAATCATTGTAGATATTTTCCTTTATTTTTGTTAGGTCAAGATATAGCTAATTATGATTTAACTTCTATAATATACATGTTGACCAAGTTTCGGACTGCTTAACAGACCTTGTATCGTACCTTTATGAAAGTTCAATCTATATCAACTAAAAACAATGGGTACTTTTCGCAGTTCACAGAGTTAAAACTCTGTCGGCGATATATATATAAATAATATTAATTTCACAAACACTGAAGTAATAATAAAATTTTTAAACTGTATAAAGACCTCACGGCTGCTATAGCCATAAACACCAAGTTTATATTTATCTTTACTAAAAAAAAAAAAAAAAAACCGGAAATGCTTTAAGTACATAATATATCTATGGTAAGAGAACTAAGGACCTTCGAATCTATCTACATTATTCGTTTCATTCAAAAAGCCTCATGGTAAAAACTCTTCTTAAACATTGAGTAGTTGGTCATATTCGCTGCACATTACTAGGCACGCGTCGACTTCGAACGCCTGCAGGTTGGGAGTTAGTTCATAGTACAGAGAGTATCAGGAATACTACACGATTGTCAATAAATTCTTTAGTTTTTGAAAAATACTATGCTAGTATAGTATGGCATGAAGTTTAATTAGAGGATTTGTTCAAAATATATCAATACATAATTTAATTAATTCAGTTAATTACATAGATCGTAATAGAATTATACCTTCGTATATTTTTCAAGCGGTAGTTGATCATTCGTATTATGTGTACTTAATGTAAAGTTGTTTACAACCAATTCTAAAACCAATGTTCAAGTAATTTTGCTATATTTCTGTTTATTATGTAATTAGCTGTTATTATGGAAATATTCTGTTTCGCGGTTATTATGAAATTTTCTGTTTCTGATAACAATATTAATTAATTACTTTTTTTTTTGATATGCCATAAATTTATGTTTCACGACACTAACTTTCTCTCAACATCTACTGTTATTATTATTATTAAACGCCTTGGAGCGAGCTAGGAGAGCAATTAATGATTAAACGAACTTACCTGTACGTGAAGTTCAATCATAATTGCTCGAAGAGCTCGCTCCAAGGCGTTAGCAACCCTCCCTCCCAAGATGGACATGCCATTGCCCTGGGCGTGAAACATAAGTTAAAAAATAATTAATAAATAATCAATTTATTTTAGGCACAGATTCTTTGAATAAGGATTCTTTGTTCTTCAAAGAATCTGTGATTCTAAACAGCTCTGCTCTCTCTAAACTAAATGAGATGTCCGGGCCGTGGGTTGTGCGGCGCCGGGGTCTTTTTCTTTGGCCTACCTTCCTTCAAACTTTAGTGGCGAAATAGCGAGCAGCTGACGGTGACACTACTGTTATTATTATTATTAAACGCCTTGGAGCGAGCTCTTCGAGCAATTATGATTGAACTTCACGTACAGGTAAGTTCGTTTAATCATTAAATATACAGTCAAACTTGACCTATAGTTTCTGGTTTCTTAAGGAAATTATTTCTATTAATTTTTGACAATTAATTGGTATTTTAAAAGTTGGTTTAAAACGGTTTTGTTGAAATTATTATTTTTCTGAAGATAATAATTATATTTTACTAACGGCCGATTTTTCAATTGCCCGGTAGTCTATTTATCTGAGGTATAAATTTGAAACATAATATGCCATACAAAATCTGTCAAAACGTCATATTTATTCTTCAGTTAACGTTTAACTGGCGATTGAAAACTCGGCCCATAGGGCTTATTTTTCAATCGCCAGATAGATTTCATGTGGGCAGTGTTCCTGCATATTGTACCATACAGAATCTTTTCAAGTAGCGGATTACAGCAAAACAAATTAATCTGTCCTGCTAATTATGGATTTCCGCAAAATAACGCCTGCTTCCATTCAATATTTATAGTAGAATCAAATAATCGATACAAAACCAAATACCATTTGGATTTGTGACTTAATTAAGCATGGAAGTCAATCGAGTCATACTCGACGACTGACTTATTGTTAAGTAAGTAATAAGTATATATTTTTTTGTAGTTCAAGGTTTTCATTGAAATTTTTACATAACAATTTTGTTAGCTATTGCAGATTTATTTTTAAACTAGTTTATAAGAAAAATAACCCAACGTCTGTGCCAGTATAACCCTATACAGCAAGTACGCGCTAGCGTCTGATATTAAAGCAGAAAATTCTTCACAGTATTTAATGAAATTCAGGTTACAAAGTAAACGTTTTCAGTATAATACAACGCTCATGGTTATGACAGCGAATTGAATTTTTAAGCGATTTTTCTTCCCGCTGCAAGTATAATTGATTCTAAATGGAGAATAAGCATATTTTTCCAGCACCTTATATGGTTCTTATGTTCTTAATGCGAATTTGAAGATAGCAATTGGCCCAATATTCGTTTGTTCGTTTCAGCTGATGGACGTCCACTGCTGGACGTAGGCCTCCTGAAATGACCGCCAAACACCACGAATTTGCGCCGCCTGGCGCCAGCGACTCCCCGCGACTTTTTTTTGTGTCGTCCGTCCACCTGCCGTGGCCGCCATTCCAGCCATCCAGCCAGTCCATCGTTCCTACGAGCTATGTGTCCCGCCCATTGCCCCTTCAGTTTTGCGACACGTAGAGCTATGTCGGTCACTTTGGTTCTTTTGCGGAGCTCATCATTTCTGATTCGAATAAACTCCTAGCACAGCTCTCTTCATCGCTCGCTGAGTGACCATGAGACGTCTTATGAGGCCCATAGGCTCAATTTTACTAGAGATCTATTCACAAAACGTAAGGAAAAAAGGGAAGAATTTACATAAGAACTTTTGGAACAAATGTAAAATTGGCAACAACTATTAAAACATTAATTAGACATTTAACTGATATAAGGTGTTCTCATTACAGAAAAAGATAATTTCAGCTATTTAATACGTTTACAGCAGTAAACCTTTTACGAGTGGCAGTAAAGGGGCAATAAAAGGCACAGCGTAGAACGTCCGGGTCATTTCTTCGATGTTACATAATATAAAGTAGAAGGAGAGGTGCTTGAATGGGTCTGAGGGAAACAATACAATAAATCATACAAGTAACAAGGGGTAACTTGGTAAAAGCCAAATGCCCGTATGCTTATAAATAGCTTTGCCCGGGGATCCAGTTTCCCACATATGGAGCTATCGGGAACCAATATGAAGTATTGTTGAATTCGATATTTGATTTGCGCGAGCTACTTGGGCCGAAACCTCTTAATGAGTGAAATCAAAAATAAATATTTAGTGGCAAACTTTCAATAGGTAGATGAACACAATATCTAGGTCGGTGGCTTTTAATTTTTAAAGCCATCTCATCAAAAATACGCTTGAAAACTAAACCTAAAACGCTTTTAATTTTTTAAATGCACCTGAATATTGGAATATTCTCCTAATCTGAATATAGCTTAGTAAGTATTTAGCGTTAGCACGTAGATAATCCACATGGATTTAACAGACAACAATGACAGAAGCTTAGTTCTGCAAATTCCGTGATCGTCAAAATGACGTGCCCGGATATTACGACCCGGCTCAAGCGATTTAACCCGGCCCAACTAGAGTGTGCTCAAGAAATACTTATACGTATTACATTGACAATTTCCTCGTAGGTTTACAGTATGGGTATCAATAAATGGGCTACTTTGCAATGCAAGTAATGAACAAAAGTTTAATTGACGACATTATTCTTCAATTAATTATTATTAGTAGTTAAGCTAACATGAAGCCAATTGAAATTAGGATAAAGAAAATTAAGATGGAATGTAGTTTTTTTTAATTCTAAAGGCGCGCTAAAATTGAGATTTTTCAAGACAAACTATATATAAAAGATTTTTCAAGTATAACTTTTCAAACAAATATTATGTTGGTTTATTTTCTAGTGGCAATGCTAAAATAAAGCGATACCTATACTAATAATTTTGAATGTAGAATAAATATAGTAGGTACATTTTTATTATGGCATGTATTATTATTTGAATGAAGACGCGACCAGCTATTATACCTATAAATAACTACCTCATTATTTTCAAATAAAATTGGTACATACTAGGAAAATCACACAGTAAATACGTCGTACACATTAAATGATAGAATTAAGATCTAACTCGGGTCTAACGGAGATTACAATCCGGTCTAGGCTTAATCTGCCTGCTCTTAGACGCAGAGATAGATTGACAATCTCCTCTTCCACTTATAGGCAGATTGAAGTGCGCAATACATTTGCCAGCTAACACAGTTAACTGTATTTAGCACTGAATTAGAACCACTCTCTATCTTACACCCACAGTCATAACTAGTCTCAATAATTCCTAAGTAAACGTTACTACCTGAGAGGATGAACTTGTGCTAGACTTATTAGCTGTGATGTGTATACAGTGGTGTCGATTCTGTTGTGCAAAATCTCTAAACCTAAACTAAACTAAAATATTTTAATTTAGGTGTCTGTATCTCTAAGTGACATTCGCTTGGCAGCTTCAACTAAATTAAGAATCTCTAAAAGGCTCGCTAAACTGACGTTTAAATTTAGTTACATGTGATTACTGTAGTTTTGCCATTTATGATAAAGAAACTCCACAAATGTTGTTTTTTTATTTTTTCTATTAATTTTTAAAATAATTTGAGCTAAAAATATCAAAATAAGTTACTTAAAATACAAAAGTAATAATTTTATTGATTTGTTTTGGTCTAATCTTAACCTTACAAAGTGCCGAAAATTTGTTTAGTTCTTCACGTGATTAGGCCTATTATCTTTGATTAATTATCTACCTTGTGTATACTTCTATACTCATATCACGGTTGTCAATTGTCATTTGTCAATTGTCAGTTAAAATAATAAAGATTTAAAACTACAAGATGAATAATAATATTAGGAAAAGAGCAAACAAAAACATCTTAAATGAGTTTGAATAATCCCTGATTGACTCAAGCCTTACTCTTTCTTGATAGTGCCTAAAATTTGGTAACAAAGCACAATTAAGTAGGTACAGTAGGTTGGTAGGTAGGTACAGCTAAGTATAAATCATTCCCATTCCATAAGTGTCTCGTAATTAGTTGCCTAGAGGTATTTCTGTTCCTAGAGGAGACTACACAGTCTGTAGGAAGTAAGGAAAGAAAGGTCTGTAGTAGGCAGACCTATCTTTCCTCTTCACAATACTACCTACTTATTTACCTAAGAATAAGAATATTATAAAATTAAAATCTTTGTATAAAATTACCTTTCTCTGGAATCAATCAGAGCTGCAATCACGTATGAAGAATACGTGATTGCAGCTCTTTGCATTTTGAGACGATTTAAATTTTTTAAATTTATGATTTTGAGGTTATCACATCAGCAAGTAAATATTAATAAATCAAATTACTAGTTTTTTCTAATTTTCTCACTTATTAATATTAAATTTGAATCGAATTAAAAATATTTCTCACATAAATAAAAAATCCGTGGTTTACGACTTTACGGCAGACAAGTTAAATTTAGTCGGCACCTTTACACATTTTAGGTTGACTTTTCTTATCTTGGAAAGTTAGCGCATACAACAGAATAGCTTTTGCTCTCTAAAATCTAAATTGAATAGTTTGGAGCTGTCAAACTAAATTTTAAGTTAGATCTGTCATTTAGTGTGTCTTCTGAATAGCACACCTCTCTAACTCTAATTTTAACGATTATTAGTTTAGAGAAACGCCAACAGAATCGACACCAGTGTATACCTAATTAAGCCTGTAACTAGAGGTGGGCAAAACGGCTTTTAAAACAATAAGCAGACTTTTTCATTTTACTGTTTTTCAAAACTCACTTTTAATTACTGATTATTTGCTTATTTTTAATTATGTTTTTCGTTGATTGCTCAACTTAATAATTTAACAGTTAGTGACTATAAGTGAAAGTGATAGTGAGTTATAGTGACTATTTGATCGTTTTTAATGAACTTTCCTTCGTACTTTTCAGGCTTAGTTCCAAATTTCATTAAATCTATTGTTACGAAATATTTCACATACCACACAAAAATCTGTCCTTGCAGAAAAAGTTTAAACCTATTTTATGTAAAACACGCATGAAATATCTATTTACTTACTCACTAAATTAGAAATATCTTCTTAAAGTTTATGTACACATTCACAAAATAAAACACATTATTTACAAGTAATAAAGTCAAATATGTGAAAATAATGCGTCTGCGACGGCAGACGGCAATGTTTTCGCCAACGCGGAAAAAACGCAACTGTCAACGGAAAGAAATTAATAAGTTAAAAACGTAAACAAAAAATTAAAATATTTTAAGCAAATTCATTTTCGTTATTTCGTTTAATAATCTTGCAAAATGAATCCAACCTTACTGCTCATCAAAAAAGATCAGATTCGAGCAAATAAAAATCAATCAATTTAAAAAAGCAATCGAATAATAAATGGACTTTTTCTAAGTAACGCGTTGTTGTGTTTATTTAAAAAAACGACTTATAATTTACGCTTTCGTTTAAATGCCCAACGCTACCTGTAATCTAGTAACGTTTTAAAACATAGCATCCTTTTCAATAATATTACAGTAATTTTATGAAGGAGCAATATTATGTTGAATTTTTATTTTATTTTGTTGAAAATTTATTTCTCAACTTTAGTATTCGAATAGTCCTTAATAATACACCTACGACAAGTTATAATTTAAGCAAACGTCAAATATAAAACAAGTTTATAAAATAATTTTTTACTACCTACTTAAGTACCTACTTAATATTATTTTTTTTGGCTTTGACACAAAAATGAATCCAGGAATTATCAATACTAGTTACTATGGATCACAATTAAGGACCCTACTAGCAAATAGACCAACAAGATAGTTAATTAAAATGTGCGTATATTCGTCGAAAGAACCAAATACCTAATTTACGTCTTCCTTCGTCAGATAGTTGTTTGCGGAACAAATATTTGCAGCCTCCGAGTTCCCGCAAATTGAATTCAACCGAGCGGTGTCCGCTTTGTTAGGTCTGACGGAAACGATAATCTTCTTTTAATGAAAATATTTTCCAGTGTAATTATTTCTTTTAATTAAAATGTTGTAGGGTTTTTTTATACTTTTACGAGTGACGCTTACTTTTTTTTTAATGGAAAGAATTTTTGAAAACTAACGGGAGTCCACCCAAGCGGGTATCTACTACCACAGTGTCAGTTATTTTGACGTAAAAGCGACGCATTGTCTTCAGCAGCCGGCACGATCGAGACGATCGGACGTCTCAAATATCGAATTTCTAAACAGGGTCATATAAAAATACCAAACCGCTCTCGGCCTGTAGTTGTTTACATTAACACTAACAACTTTTGTTCTACGACTCTTCTAAATACAGTATTAATTTATTTCATACAAAAAATGTTATTTCTGTAAAATGGCATTACACTGTTGCGGTTTCGCGTCGCAAACGCCGCACCACGCCGCGAGCCGCGCCGTTGCCACGTGCCGATGTTACATTACATAGTTCTACAAGTAGAGTATCTTGTAAAATATTAAATATTTCTCATAATATCGAGTAAAAATAAGTCGTAGAATAAAAGTTGTTAGTTTTAATGTAAACAATTACAAGCCGAGAGCGATTTGGTATTTTTATATAACCCTGTATGAGATCAGGATGACGTGACGGACGCGCAGTGGACACAGCCTATACCAGTAGGTAACACACCGACATAGGAAATGTATGGCCGCTACTTCACGCCATTTACTCGTTCTCGGTGAATGACGGCCTGGTGACAGCTGCGATGGACATACGGCCTTACTGTGTTTCGGTTTGAAAGGCACCACAGCCGGTCGTTATAACCGGGCATAATGAGACTTGAGAATAATTAATTACTGATGTCGCCGGATAACGAGGGCAGTGCACTGAGTCGCATCAAGCAAAACGTAGTTCAGCTATGATATTCTCGTAATGTTTTCACACACTAAGTGATGTGAAACAAGAAAAAGAAAAAAAATAACACTGAAAAATTAACTTTAATTAGTCTAATAAGAGTGTAAGATTGTATGTATTTCATCATAGGAAATACAATGCTCAACTTTGACGCCCTTAATCAAAATTCTATCACAATATTATCAACCAACATGGCATTTTGAAATACATTAAGTTTTACGCTCTATCTCAATAGACGTAAAATTAATTTTTCAGTATTCGAAAAAATGTTTTGATTTCAATATCGTCATACATATACGTATCGTATATACGTTAATGCCATCACCTTTTTTAAAGTTATGAGACGTTACGAGAATAGCCCTCCTGATCTAAAAATAAAATGAGGGATTTCTACTAAAGTACCACAGTGACTGTGTTAGGGATAACGCCAAACAAATAACTAAATAGAAACAATTAGTGTTCCACCATCAATCCGAACAACGTTCCAATTCCCAACTCAATTGTTCCAAACGGTTCCTGAATAATGGCGTGGAAATGAGCATTCGCCATTTTGCAGGAGAATCCTTGAAGTGGATAAACAATTGAGCGCCCATCTCGCTTGACGTGAATCTGATAGCCAAAACTTACACTTTTAGAACCTACGACACGATTAGGTTGAGTAACGATTCTTTCAACGATAACAATAACAATACTTTATTTTAATCATGATAAGTCATCGTTCAAAAAAAATAATTTCCTTCTCAGAAATTGATATCCATATTGCAATAAAGAGTGCATTAAAAATAACTATTCTAGTCTACCTTGGGTGTTCTGCTATGTTAGATTGACAATACAGATAACCATGCATTATCATCCAAACTATAGGTACATACACGTCTGGGTATTTACAAAATTTCAGCTTAATCGGTTGAAGATATCTGTTTCAAAATTAAGTTTCCGCCCGAACAAACATAAGTACATTACAAGTTAAATTAAAGCTTGTGAAAAGAAAATAAATAAAATATTTTGTTGTTATTCTTCCCCTTTAATTTTTGTACAGCATAAGGAATAAGACAGTGAACTAAACACACATTTCTCCAAAATATTTTTTTATCTATTCTAAGTTTCAATATCAAAGTCACTGGTGGAGTCAGATATTTTTAAGTTTAAATCGTCAAACCAACTAGTCAGCGGTCTGTGTGGGTGTCAGATTATCGTTAAGCTAATTTCTCATGCATGAATTTCAGGAGTATCTGTTTCAATTCACTCCGAAATAGATTGAATTATTTGAGAAGTTATTATATTTTCGGCAAAATATCATGATTATGGATGATAGAGCTCCCAATTTTCTCAAGTGACGACATAGTATCCGAAATCGATTTCAGCGTTTGTCAGCCATGGTCATTTGCTTATTCTGATTATAATCTTATTTCCCTCAGGGTTTTTAATATCATTTAGATTATTCCGGAATAACTATTCTATGTTAACATAATGTGCAACCTCTTGGATCAGTAGAAATAAAGCAACAAATAAAAAATATTTTTACGAGAACTAACTATATACACCACCTAACAGATAATTTATGGGCATGGTGCCCAAAATTCTGACTCTATTACTTCTTCGTATGGCTAAACTTAGTCGTGGAGTTAAATAAGAGCAGGTTGCCTGACCATAGACCAATTTATTTTCTATTGCATTTCTGATCAACACATAGTAGAGAAAGCTTCTTGTAACGTGGTCAAGTTTTCGATTAGAAACAAGCTTCCATGAGCGAAAATTAAGATTAACAAGATTCATCGTAAGCTAAAGAAGAGGTAATAAGTTAATCACCAAGTAATAATTACTGAGAGCAGCAGAAAATAAGAAGAAATCAGGGGTCACTTAACAGAGCCAAAATGCCACTTTCCCAGGAGCACAAGTGGGTGAGTTAGCAAGAGAGAATTGTGCTCAGCGCCTTAATTGCCGAAGCCTTTCGGAGAAATATACGATTGTACAGAGTTACAGACCAGACTCTTGAAACGACTTGATTAAACTTTAAGTGGATCGCAATTAATCTCCATTGTCGCTAATTTTGTTTATAACTTTGTTCTTTTCATTAGGTAACGTCCTATGCTATTCTTTTCAATAAGGTGCTAGTTTTCTAGGTATTTTAGTTCCTAGGTCTGTGATCACACTATTATATATTTTATAATCATAGTTTGTAGGTATGTAATTTTGATTGAACATAGACTTAGAAGGATACTTTTATAAATTTGTAAAAAAGCTAAGTAAACACACTGAAGAAGCGGGGAAAAGCTTTAGTCTTAAAAATGGAAAATTCTTTCCAAAAAACCAACTTCAAATGCCACTACAAAGAGTGAAATAATTTTTAATGTACACCAATTCGAAGTCGGGCAATGTTTTGTTCAATCATTAATAGTCCTTCGTATTATTAAACTTAATGTGCAAAGAAACGACAAAATTATCGTCAATACGGAGGACTATTAGTGAATGAACGAAACATTGCCCGACTTCGAATTGGTGTACATTAAAAATTATTTCACTCTTTGTAGTGGCATTTGAAGTTGGTTTTTTGGAAAGAATTTTCCATTTTATTTTTTACTTTTTAGTGGAAAACAAGTAATGCGCAAGGTATTGGAAAAAATGCCCAAATCGCTGGAAGTATGCTTCTAAAATCTGAAGAGTTCCCTCAATTTCTCCAAGATCCCATCATCAGATTCTGACTTGATGAATACAGTCATTACTTGATGACTGCTTGGAAATGCAATAGTAACTATAAAAAATATCTAAATCGCTTCAAGTATACTAGCAAAATTTGAAGAGTTCCCTCGATTTTTACCAAGATCCCATCATCAGATCCCGACCTGATGACCATAATATAACCTGGAAAAAATTACTCTTTTAAACAATACCCAAATTACTTCAAGTGTGCTAGTAAAATTTGAAGAGTTCCCTCGATTTCTCCAGGATCCCATCATCAGATCCTGACTTGGTGACAATGGGACCATCTGTGAACTATACCCTTTCAACCAAAAAAAGAATTTTTTAAATTGGTCCACGCATCTTCGAGTAATCGGGGAACATACATAAAAAAAAAAAAAAAAAAAAAAAAAAAGATTCCGACGAATTGAGAACCTCCTCCTTTTTTTTGAAGTCGGTTAAAAATAAATTATAAAACAATTACAACTACAAATAATTGTTTTAACGTTTGTCTGACTATAGTATTGTAATCAATGTTCGATAGGATTAGAAACTTAAGTGTCTTGTTTCTTTATATCTTTGAGATCTCTTAGAGCAAATATAAGTTTTCTAAACCACTATTTAAAAAAAAGCAAGTGCCGAGTTTTTTGTCAATCTTCTCGCTATGAAAACATTAAACAACTAACTTCCAAACTTGGCCATATAGGACATCTCTCTCATAAGTGCCTGTAAGTTAGAGCTAAAAAAAGAAAGAAAGTTAATGAACTGGTCCACCAGACCGACTGAGTCTTCATTCGATAAAGTACAGACAAGTCAATGAAAATGAAAATGAAAAATCTTTATTTTCACATAGGCCCAATTAATAGGCTCTTATGAAAAGTCAAAACTCTACCACCAGGTTCGGAAAGCAGGTTTGCACCGAGAAGAACTGGCAAGAAACTCGGCACTTGCTCTTTTTAAAAAAATGTCATTATATACAATTTCTTAAATAATATCAAAAATTATTACATAATTTTTAAGATATCTCGTGAGGAGATGGAAATACTTATATATCCCTATCATTCCAAAAATTCTTGTCATTGAAAATTTCTTCAATGCGGGTTAAACAATTTCGGTTTAACATCGGGAATTCACCAGCTCGAAGATGATCCGGAGCTGTTAAATTTTCATTTATGTTAATAGGCCCGTAACATGAAGTTCATGGAGTCCAACAATACACCTGCCGAATTTACGTCGTCAATATTCGGAAAATGATTGCATTCGGCGTGTCCGACTCAACCCCTTATCATTTCCCACGACAGGGCACGGGTCACCTCACAGAACGAGAGAGGTTTGGTAGAAATACCATTGGTAAGGTGTGGGTAGTCGGTCTTCGCACATCTTCGACGATGACTCCCAGGCACGCAGGTTTCTTTCTGGCGAGTGGCGACCCAGCAATGTGGTCGCACATGCCACGGCGTGGCTGAAAAAATCGGGCCAGTTCGCAACAGAAGATCGGCGTTCAAAATTGGAACACAACACCATGACTTCCTAGGCTTTTGAGTGCAGAAACTGGGATATATCTCTTCCGATTTTGAATGCATCTCGGACTGCGAGGGCTCAAAAATATTATGCCCGAAAAATTTATTGCCATAAATCTACCATGTGGTCAATTCTGTTGTGCAAAATCTCTAAGCTAAACGAATTTTTTTCGTTGAGCAAAATGATGTCACTACACTCAAGCATAATGAGCACTGCAATTTTGGAACCCAGAGATCAAATACAAACAAAACAGTTTACTTATTCACTTTACTTCGTCCGCTTCCGTTGAACAAACAAACATTTGCACTGCAACCACAGAGTTCTGTAGATACTGGAAAGCTTTCTGGAAACCCACAGCAAATT
Organism: Coenonympha arcania; assembly: GCA_036785405.1. Taxonomy (NCBI): domain Eukaryota; kingdom Metazoa; phylum Arthropoda; class Insecta; order Lepidoptera; family Nymphalidae; genus Coenonympha; species Coenonympha arcania. The sequence goes on from CM072072.1 coordinate 10,821,958, forward strand.
AAATCGATGATAACTCTTGTCCAGTTCGTATCTTGTTTGATTGAGTAGGGCTTGTTTCTGGGAATTCCCGTTTCTGAATATACTTGTACTTGGAAACCGGGTACCTGCTGATGTAGCCAGTCAGAATGCAGATTCCCGGTACTCCCAGTTGCAGCATGATTGAGATAATTGGTCAAGTGCGAGTTGGGCTCGTGCACTTAGGTACCATTAAGACCAATTCAACCAAAACACCTCAAATTAAAAGAAATAGGCGAAAAATCACGTTTTCTTAAATATTTATTTTATTCTAATTTTCAGTATTTGTTGTTAAAGCAGCAAGAGAAATACATCATCTGTGAAAATTTCAAGTCTGTAGCTATCACGGTTCAAGAGATACAGCCTGGTGACTGACGGACGGACGAATGGACGGATGGATGGATGGACGGACGGACGGACAGACGGACGAACAGACGGACGAACAGACGGACGGACGGACAGACAGTGAAGCCTTATTAATAAGGTCCAGTTTTTATCCTTTGAAGAATATCTGATTAATCACCCCGAAAAAATATTTTCCCTAATGGATTTTAATTTTCTACAATTTCCCTGAAATACAACGTGAATTTTTCCTGATCGTGAGAATAAATTTTATCATTTCGTGTGGAATGAACTCGGCGAAATAATAAATGAGATTGGTGGCGTAAAGTCATACATAAATTTAGGAGGTAGATTACCATTCAAGGGAAAGAAATTACCTTTTTCATTCACTCGCTCATTACTTTTAACGTTACAAAGCTTTTTGTATTATTCACTGCGTTTTGTGTGGTATGCTTATTTATGCTTATAAATGAGGCTTATAAATACTACTGATTTACTAGTATATTTTAACTTTATTATTCTTTAGTTGTCGAAATATCTCGTTGCCCGTGGTGCTATAAAACGTGGGGAAACGGGACCATCGGGCGTAACCAGACTAACTGGGGGGCTAGTCATGTAACGTTTTCACACATAGTGATGTGAATCAAGAAATAAAATAGAAATAACCCTGAAAAATTAACTTTACGTCTATTAATTTAAAGTGTAAAATTGAATGTATTTCAAAATAGGTAATACAATCTTTGAAGCTTATCGCGCAAAGCAATTTTAATTTCAAGATTGTCAACCATTTTGCGAACTACAGTCAATTTTACGCTCTATGTCAATAACCGTAAAATACATTTTTCAGTGTTCGCAAAAATGTTTTGATTTCAATATTGTCTCCTTATACACGTATATGCCATGAGCTTTTTAAGCATTTCACTTCACGAAATGTAGCCGACGTGTTACGTGAATAGCCCACCAGAAGCGAATTCAAGACGAATAAAGCGTATGTAAATAATACCTATATAACTTCCAATACCACACATTTCTATCAAAAGTTCGCATGTAGCATACGCTTGTGTATTCAATAAAAGTTTCAAGTACACCCATTAATTTGGAGAGTTAGGAAAATAACAACGCACTTAGCTCACGGAAGTGGGAACTAGATTCTCTATTCTCTTTAAGAGAAATCTTCTCTCTCTTCTTCTAAAGAGAATCTTTAAGAGAAAAATTCAAAGAATTTAATATAATGACGGTGCATGCACAGTATATATTTGATAATTTGATATATGTGCATAAAAATATTAATAATTTTGTTAAAAAAGCGATCTCCATGCAATTAATCTTAGAAGTAAAAACAAACTAGTAGTGAATAAAACAAGACTAGAGAAAATAAATAAATCATTTAAAGGCAACGGGATACGCTTTTACAACAAACTTCCTAGTGAAATATTAAATTTATCCCTCAAAAAGTTCAAAGTCGTTGTAAAACGAAAGCTTGTTAATAAAGCTTACTATAGTGTTAAGGGTTATTTAAATGAATCGAATCCTTGGGAGTGACCTGCTTTAATTTTAATTATACTAGCTCAACTAGTTTTTAAGAGCATTGTGAAGTGGTGATAACCGAAAACAAAACCCGGCTGAGTTTGTTGTGGGCTTCTTCTCAGTGCAGGGCGCGTTTGAACCCTCGTAAACTTAGTTTTAAGTCGTCTTGTAGTTATCACCATATATAATTTGTAAAATATATCATATTGACGTTTTACAAGTGCCTTGTAAGTTAGGCCTATGTGAAATAAATATATTTTGAGTTTGAGTTGAGTTTATTTTATAAGTGCAACTTTGTCCATAACAATGGTATTTTATCGGAGCCACTCCGCGCTTCCACTTCCCACTCTCCAAATGGCAGTTTTGTTATTATTTCAATGTCTCTTTGCTCGTTAGACAGCAGAACTGGCGCGTCATTTATTTCCCAGAGCCAATATTAGTTTGCGAAGAATTCGAACTGCAGGCCCTTGTCTCGGCGATTTATTAAGAACTTGTGGATTTCAGATAGTTATCACACTTCACACTAATCACACTAATATTATAAAGGCGAAAGTTTGTTTGTAAGTGTGTGTGTGTGTATGTTTGTTACTCCTTCACGCCGCATCTATCTATCTATCTATCTATCTATCTATCTATCTATCTACTTTTTATCCCGGGAAAATCCATAGTTCCCATGGAATATTTGAAAAACCCTAATTTTCAACACTAATCTATAGCTACAGCTATAGGTAGATTACTTTGACAATCTTTCCTGTAAAGGTCATTGAAAAGGAAATTTAATTTTTTCTCGGGATTAGTAAAAAATCGAATTTAACGCGGGCGGAGCCGCGGGCAAAAACTAGTAGCTCATAATTTTTATTTGAGTTATTAGCTATATTCGTAGAAACGAAGAAAACTAAAGCTTGTTTATAAAATTGTAACTCAGTATATAAAATGTTAACCAAGTATAATAAATCGAGAATCAAATCCATCGAGATAATGATCTATTGTTTATTCACGCTAAGGACCTCACAAAACAATGAATGCTCATTTTCTGTTATTCCTTGTCCGTATCTGAGACTATAATGATATTATTATTCCGTTCCAGTTCGGATATTACTTTGGAAATTCATAAAATCAATATTGCGGTACTTTTATCATTACTGAGGTTGTACTTACAACATATAAATGGAATTTGTTAAGTAAGTATTCCCGGAGGATAGCGGAAGACTCGTCATTAGGGGAGGGATAGGAAGCACTCATTCAGTCAGACGCGTGCCCGAAAATCCCATAGGTAAGTCAACAATCGCCATGAACACTGAAATGATAGTGTTACGAATGAACCCTATGATAAGCGCCATAAGGTTTATAACCGCACTGTCAATGACCTTTCTCTAAACAATGGGTTTCTGGTAGTTCTGACTTCTCGAACGATCTACCATTTTGATAAATAGCGAGGGTGGAAAGTTCGAGACTCGTTTAGATGTATATAAAAAGCGGACAGCGCGCCGACGGAGGCAGTCTGACTGAGAGACGAGAAAGGTGAACAAGCGAAGCAAGCGATCAAGAGCGAAGAGGAAGCGAACTACAAGGAAGACCAGGGATATTGGATACTGGAAGTACCGAATAAAGTCTCATCAAGGATCAGCAGGTGTTTTATTCCAAACCGTCGAACCCAGCACGTAACAATACTATCATTTCAGATCATCGGCGACTACAAGTACACGATCGTGCTCGTAGGTTATAATGATCGTCGAATGTGGAGAGTTTAAGACGGGTTTTATTTTTGTCCTTCTCGCTCTTAGGAATACGTTGGCGGGTGCGACAGGCAGCATTGTGGGAGTATGTGATAGAAATACCACGTTTTACCTAATTACTAAACAACTAAGCCAGTTCTCATAGATTTTTCTGAAAAGTTATTGAGACTTTGAAAAAATACCTTAAGATCAATTCTGATAAAATTTAAAGAAATGGAGATATTCGAGCTACTTTTGGAAAAAAATAATATCGAGATTTTTTTTTCTAATCGTGTTCTTCTGAGCGAATTTAGCTTAAAAACTATAATAAGTTAACATGACATTTTGAAAGGCGTAGTTTGTAGTTAGTTCCAAAGTAGGGTTCGTAGACCTGCAGGTCGCTAAAAAATTCTTAAATAACCGTTAGGACTTTAGCCAGTTAAAATAATACCCACTCATTTAATTCGATCAAATCACTTGACCGGAAAATTAAATAAGCATGACACGGAAATTGGTATTGGTAACTTAATAAACTTGCATCATATATAATATTAATTAATGGACTGCTTTGGAGTAAAAGCGTAATAAAATTGATTAATGCTGTTTTAAATTTGATGGTAAATTGATTTCACAATTATTTACAAATCACTAGGTTTTACATGCGACTTCGCCCGCGTTTAATACAAACCCATGAAAATCTAGATTTCCGGCGCAAAAATTGATAGATATAGAAAATTGTCTAAATTCCAATTTGAATTCATGATTGAGTAAGAAACATACAAAGTTGACACTATAATATTAATACGAAATTATTTATTGAAATGCTTAAAATATTACGTATTTTAATTTTAAGGTTACTTTTAAGTCCTAAGCAAGTTAATCCGGAAAAGTTTTTTTTATCCTCGTGTTTGAATGGGAACACACCTGATGATGCAGCCGAAAATGTATGGGGTAAGTTACTCGCCCATAACGGTTTGTACTCAGCATCGCGCCGGAACGCTAAATCCCTTGGCGGTATACGTCTTTGCTAGTTGGGTGGTAACTGGCCACGGTCGAAGCCACCCACCAAAATAGATCTAAGTCAATTTATGAATTATAACATTCTAAAATGGCTCGTGGCGAGAATCGAACCCGCGTCATCTTACCAGGATTAAAACCACTGCGCCAATAAGAGGAATTCAGAACTTCCAACTCCCGCTTGCGTATTTCGCTTTTACCACCATGCCATAACAGAGTTAGGGGCCACATAAAAGAAAATAACTTGAGTTTATTTTTTTTAAGTAAAACAACTTAATGAAATGTACACATACATCTCATTAAGTTGCAAGCACGAACAATTACTGTTTGCGATGCAGTACGAAGTACGTGATTCTGCAGAAATTGAATTCGTACGATCAACCGTAAAGGGAGCTATTTGTTAAGTATAACAGTGTTTACTTTATAAATTGTTTCTACATCAATGTTAATCGTTATCTGTTTATCATTGACTGTTTTACTCGGTTTTTAGGGTTCCGTACCAAAATGGCAAAATGGAACCCTTATGGTGCGACTTTCTCCGTCTGTCTGTCCGTCTGTCTGTCCGTCTGTCTGTCCGTCACACTCGATTATTTCAGTAACTATCGCAGCTATCGATATGAAATTTGGAATAGTTGTGTATATTAGTGGCCCAATGACACTGGAATAAAAAAAAAATGGAAGTTATTTTTGTTCTTATTTAAAAAGGGGGGAAAATCGGAGGGTTGAAATTTAAAAGTGAGATAACTGTACTGTGTGGGGTATCATATGAAAGGGTTTACTTTGTACATCCTAAAACCGATTTTTAATTATTTTTAGTCCTGATAGTTTTTGATTTATCGGGGAAAATGTCTAAAAAAATACCGTTCCCCCCCCTTATCTCCGGAGTTTACCAATCGAAAAATCTCAAATAATTATGGTCAATAGGAATTTACGTATATTTTACAGGAAAACTATAGCCAATGCTCTAACTAGCATAGTTTTTTTGATATTAATAATAAACCTCTACAAACAAAGTTAGTTTTGCGGTTCATTAACAAAGGTAATTATTACCGTTTTACATTCACAGTCGTTACAGTTTTGGTCGTGTTACATGTACATTAGTATGCCTGATTGTTTTGCTTCAGTACTTCTTGAGTACGGAACCCTCGGTGCGCGAGTCCGACTCGCACTTGGCCGGTTTTTTTTATTTGTAAAAGCTTGTATTTTAACTCATTAACTTTAAAAAAGTTGCAATGTTTGCTTGTTAGGGTGAAAACATAGAGTATATTGAATACAGGGGTAAAAAGCTGCAACTAAATTTTAAGGCAGCTTTACACGATCGATTGAGATAAAATTTTGTATAAATGCTCAGTTCAGATGGCAATGTATGGTTAGCCAAGTGACGTCATTCTAAATCCAATATGGCGGACGGCCTAAATTTGCGGAGCAGTTATGTTTTGCGCAAACCATTTTGTGGGAGCAATATGGGTTGCAAATTCAAGGAAGCTTCTTCAAAAAATAAATAATTAAAAAATTAAAAAACACGACTGCCCTGTTTTAAAACGAACTTAAAAGTAAAAAACAAGTTATTTTAGTTCATCTGCATATTGACAAAGGGAAAAGTGGTCAAATTTCTCATTAATTAAAACAGATAAACTCATATTAAGGTAGTCGGGGGATCTCTTAGAATAGAAGGTGTTCCTCAGAACGGTCCCCCGACTGCCATAATATGAGTTTATCTGTTTTAATTAATGAGAAATTTGACCACTTTTCCCTTTGTCAATATGCAGATGAACTAAAATAACTTGTTTTTTACTTTTTAGTTCGTTTTAAAACAGGGCAGTCGTGTTTTTTAATTTTTTAATTATTTATTTTTATTTTATACTTTTTAGTGATGGTCTACGGTCCTATGTAAAAGTATATTTTAAATATATATAAATATTCGGTTACTACTCTCTAATACCTTCATTTCGATACCCATATTGTGATAATTGAAGAAAACATTTTGATTTCCACTTTTGAAATTGGCGCCTCACGGTCGCCATATTTACTTTTTCCAAAAAAAAATATAGCCTATGTTACCCGGAATAATGTAAGGATCCTAACGATACCCCATTTGTCCAAATCGGTTCAGCCATTCAAAGTTATGGTGGAATAAAGAAACTCACATACATACATACATACATACATACATGAACCCTAAAAACATTACACTCCTTTTTTTGGGCAGTCGTGTAAAAAGACTATTACAAAAGTAATCAACCAGCTCAATTAATGGGTTCCCAATGAGGTTTTATTAACTAAAAAAAATATCTTAGCTTACGAGTACATAAAATAGTAGCTGTTTCCTGTGTTGTGATTTTTCACTCATGCCGTGAGAACTTTTTTATAATCAGTAGCTTAAATGTTAATCCAGTGAATAATGTTTCACTGTCCTAAATTAAAGAATAATCGGTTCAGTAGTAATGGCGTGTATAGGAGTTATAAGCATAGGTGCACATTTGCAAACAAATTTTCGCCTTTGAATTATTATAGTTTGATGTAAGCACTTGATTCCTGCAAAATATAAATAGTTACAATTTACAGTTACAATACAACAAGTTAGTTACAATTTTAGTTATAATTTACAGTAATAATATGTACGGACAGATAACAATAATTTGAACTGAACTCTCTCAGAATTTGAACCAAAGGCTCGTATTCCACTCACTTCATTCTAGTTCCAGTCTATTATATTTACACTAGTGTGCTAAATAAATTCAGCTTCAAAATTTCTTAGTGTGGGAACGGAAAACAATCTTGTGAACGTACGCCTGTTGTCGGGGATTGCGGCTTTTAAAACTATTTTCACTGTGCTACTACTTTCAAGATTTTACAGTGAGAGTATGCTTTAGCTAGCGTACCTACACATATTTTCGATGGTACAAAATAATATGTATAGGATTTCTTTTTATATTTCAATTTAAAGTTTGCATTCTACAGACTCTGAAGTCTGAGACCCTTATTTTACTCCAATTCTATTGAGTTTTTTAATTTCAGTTTATTTACCTACATGTAAATGTGGGAGTCGGGAACAGTTCTATAATAACATGACCTAATATTACTCTGACCTACTCTAAAAATATATGTAAACCAGTCACATAATTCTTCTTTGTTTCATTTATTGCAGTACTAGGTATATAACAAAGAGAGAAAAGCATCCTTTATTGAAACTTAAGGTATAAACTATTTTCATTCGAAACAATCAAATCGTTTCAAAGGTTCGAGAGGAGTGAAAAATATTCAAATTTTCATATTTAAAATGTTAATTGGATATGAAGCCAATCTGATTTTGAAAACTCCGTAGTATGGCACAGAAAAAATGAGAAGTTATAGTCTATTATACGCTATGAAAAGACCTATACTTATTTGTATATAAATGCATATATGGAAACCCGATTCTTCGATAACGTAAGTACGACAGTTAAACACTGTTTCGCACTTATTGTCGACGTTGATCTAAAACCTAGATTTTGAGCGAGAATTTTGCAAATATTTTCAGAAACCGTTCACCGCATGCACCGAAACAACATCCTGCATATTCAGGTTGTATAACAAACTATTATAAATTGTTTGTGAGTAAAATTTTCATACATGAGTACAATATTATGTCATATCTCATAATTTCATTTTAAACTTCTCCCCATACGAGAATTTGCGGAAACTTGCAAGTTACCCACACATAGTCACTTTGCGACCTCCGCATAGGAAATGCTCAGCGAAAACTATACGGCCGAAGTTCACTGCGCTAACAGCTTTACGTGATATTTAATTGAATAGTTTGCGCGAGCGATGTGTGAGCTGAAAGCATTAATTAGCAGCAAGGGTGCACGAGACATCAACACGGCAACTTTCTGAACTTACTCGTAGGTGAAATTGTTTTTCAGCCTTTGCCAGGTCAGGCGTACTCCGAATGTTAGGTATTACTAAAGTACTAAATAAGTACGTGGCGCGACGCATTGACGTGTTACCCAATAACCCATATGTATCGTCGGTAATGTGCCGAAAGTAAAGGTTAAAATTATAAGGCTAGAAGAAGTTTAGAAGGCTCTGGGGGCCTACCACCAACGCTTAAAGTAACATTATTGTAATACTGTTTTGACATTTTCATACAATGTAAGTATGGAAATTTTAAAACAATATTATCTACAATAATATTACTTTAAGCGTTGGTGGTAGGCCCTCTGTTGTGGGCAAATTGAACTTTATTGAGTCTATGTTTATTTATTAAATAAAATTAAAGGAAAAAATCTTAAAAACTGATATAAAATTTTAATACAAAGTGTAAATAAGTGTTCATACTATCTTAATCCACCGTTTTAATCCAACGACTTTCCTTTGTTATCACTCCTCGCCGGCAGTTGAAACTTTGGACAACGTCAGCATATTACAGACGACGCGCAGCGCTAAACTTAAGCTCTCTAGCAAATAAGAAAGAATATTTACTTCTTCACAGAGATAGAAAAATTTTAAATGAAAATTAATTGCGACTTGAGAAATCATATTACGTAGGTATCATCGTATCAAAGATTGGTCATTATCATTGGATTTCCGTTATATCACCGGAATAGGATTTTATTGTTTCGGAAACAAATATCCATTTGAATCACATCTTCCACAGTTATCAATGGACGCATCTCTGTAAAAATCTTGTCACACTAAATAAGGACACGACCTATCTTATTTTGTTAAGAATTATAATAAAAATACCTACGGAAGACAAACTCATTTTCTTTTAAATGAAACAAAAGTCTAATTCGCAGGAGGAATATTAAGGAAAAAAATCCGCGATTCAATTAATTTTCCAAGTGCAATCTTGTCGTCAGCTAGCCGGAGAATAATGTTACAACAAAAAATATTACGTTTCTTTTACAAATCACTCGACGAAGACCAAGTCGTCTACAGTAAGCACTGAGTATATAAAGTATAATTTTCCAGGATTTGGTCTCAGCAACTGACCTGAATATTATCGCTCATGCCACTAGTTAGCATATTTTAAGTTGGAATGCTTTAAAGAGCTCGTGCTGCCGAGTTCTTCCAGAAAGTCTTTTGAGATACTTTGATAGGAAAAAAGAAAGTGTAAAACTACTTTTCATATCCATAAGTGTGAAGAAAATTGTATGGAAAGTCAAAGTTTGCTGGGTCAGCTAATAATATCTGTAACTCTCTTTGAATATAGATTACTAAATGAGTTTCTGAATATCTACGATGAAAATTTGGTTATTTGCGTGGGACGTTGGTATTTGGGTAACGAAAGATATCTGTGTGATGAACAGAAAATTTCTAACTCTCTTATTCTCAACCCTCCCAAATAAATATACATTTTTTTTAATAGACAGAAAATGCCTAACGCATACCCGTCCGTCAGGGGAAACGGATGGGTTATGTGGGGCTTGCACCCACTAAAAACTGTCTGTTTCCACGGCGGACCTGCTGGCGGGAGTACAGGATTCACTGTCGTATTCACCGCGCTCCCGCCAGGTAAATAAATATACATAAAAATAGGTCAAGCCCTTTCGGAAATTTTATAGATGATTCGTCATACCTATGGTAAAGAACCCTTCAAAAATATACAAAAAATTAAGTACGACATCAAAGTCGTCCGTAAAATCTAAGCGCGGAATTGAAACTTTTATTCGAATTTCTATAAAAAAGAAACATTCCCGTTTCGCGTTTAAGCGGGACATTAAGCGGAATGATCGCAAACCGAGCAAAGTTGTGCACGATAAAGGACATAAGCCAAGAGACTGTGGACATAAAAATCACGATTCCGCATCTGGTGGACGTGATAGTGCATAATTTCGCAACTGAACGCGGTAAGGAGGTGGGCTACTTGCCAAAACCGCTGACGATACACGGTTTCTATGTAATTACATTTAGATGTAGATATGACTGAGGCCAGGTTAGCTACAGTGTGATTACATGTAGATGTAGATATGACTAAGACCAGGTTAACAACAGTGTGATAACATGTAGATGTAGATTTGTCATTATGACTGGGGCCAAGCTTGGGGCAGTGTGATTATATTTATGTTGGTGTAGATATGACTGAGGCCAGTTTAACTAAAGTGTGATTACATGTGGGTTTAGATATGACTGAGGCCAGGTTAGCTATAGTGTGATTACATGGAGATGTAGATTTGTCATTATGACTGGGGCCAAGCTTGGGGCAGTGTGATTATATTTATGTTGGTGTGGATATGACTGAGGCCAGTTTAACTAAAGTGTGATTACATGTGGGTTTAGATATGACTAAGGCCAAGTTAGCTACAGTGTGATTACATGTAGATGTAGATATGACTGAGGCCAAGCTAGCTACGGTAGGACCTAGTTTACTTCTATCATCATGGGCTTTGATTATAACATACCTCGTTGTTTCACAGAGCTAAAACTAAGTTTGAGTTATTATATTCATTGGTAATAGTATCTGACCATGGCTCCTTATAAGAAGTAATTATGTACATGCAACTATGGAGTAGAAAAATGTACGAGTATACGCGATATTCTTTTTTGATTTTCGAGTGAAAAATTTCTGCTCAAAGAAAAACGTGGTTTTTGCTGCGTAATTTTATGGATTTTCCTTACATAAATGAAAAGCTTAAAATGTTAAGTTTTGAAAACATATCTATGTATATTTCAGATGTCCCGCTAAAAAACCTCAAATATTTTTTTACGATATTCTTCAAAAGACAAAGACGCGTCAAAGCATATCTTATAAGTAAGAGGAAAACTTAAAACTGTCCCGTTTACGGTATAACTGTGAAGCCTGACCTTTGACCGCCCCCCCGGAAATCGGCAATTTCGATTTATCTCGAAGAAGGTGGTCAAAATAATGCTCAATTATTGAATGGAAGCAGGCGTTATTTTGCGGAAACCCATAATAAGCAGGACAGATTAATTTGTTTTGCTAAAACCCGCTACTTGAAGAGATTCTGTATGGTACAATATGCAGGAACACTGCCCACATGAAACACCACACAATTATCGACACTTTCTTCGGCGCACGTTTCATTCTTTAATGCTATAGAAAATAAGGCCGTAGGAAAATTACAAGGGTAAAGGTTGTGAGTAGGTGCAGGTGAGGTGTCTTTGAAAAACTGTACGTATTCATGATATCCAAGAATGAATACCGTAAAACATTTATAAAGAAAAGAGAACAGTATAGGCTGTTATGATTTCACCAGCAGTATAGTACGATTCACGAAAGATGACCACAAATGGCGGGCCTATTTTAGGTCTCTTTGGACTTATCTAACTAATATTATGGTCTTATTATGCGCACTTGAGTGGTTAATTAAACTAATATATATGGTCTTATTTAACTAATATATGGTAATTATTTTGGCTTAAGTCTTTTCTTCATGAGTGTACATGAAGAAAAGACCCGCCATTTGTGGTCATCTTTCGTGAATCGTACTATACTTTAAATTAAGTTTCAAATACAAAAGGTCTTTAAATAAAGTATTTTAGTATCCTACAAAAGCGCGACCCGATACAGTTTTCCTATCCACAGAAATAAAATAATGTTCACCCACGGAACTTCGTCCTCCCAGTAAAATTGCATATTCTTCACGATGCACTTGGTATTCTTGTGAAACGTGAATTCACGTCGTTTAATATTAGTGTTACTTTAAATAAAATATTTTGTTCACATTTATAATATGCAGAAGGAATTTTTAAACTAGACAAGACAACGTTCAGGAATGTTTTTCACAGCTTTTAGATGTCAAAAATTTTATGTCTTTTGAAAATTAAAAAAAAAAAGATTTTTTTACAAGTATAGCCTTACAATGTGTTTAATAATAACAATATATAAATTGCAAAAAGTGCAAGGAACAAAACTGAGTTACGTAGATGATGACTAGAAAGATTAGAACTCAATTTATCCACAAAAATCCGTAGGTATTAGAATATTTGCTAAATTTGTTTGTTGTATGTTTTCGCACTATATGTGACGATATTGGTGCGGCTGTACTGCAGAAACAAAGTAACTTGGTATATGTATAAAATATAGATATAATAATAAAGCAATCAGAACGCTCCGTGGACATAAAGCAACTAGATGCAACGCATCCAGGGCATTCTCGTATCCAGGGATAATTGTTCCCAGAACAGGGATGTATACGCCGATACTAAGAGCAATCTACGAACAGTCCCAAAAATAAGAAGATTTATACATAATGTACCTACTATATATAATAGACACTAAAACAAATAGAACGTTTCGTGAACACGATGCCATTCATTGTGTCAGTTTTATAGGAGGTCAGGATATCGCATGAATTTTCCATAAATGAGCATCCATTTTTCAAGGACAATTATCCTCGCGAACAAGGGCGTATATATGCCGATACTAAAGAACGATCTACGACGATGGGTCCCAAAAATAACAGGACTTACAACACTATAGGTACACTAAATTATAAATTTAAGTATAGGTACTAAAGTAAACGGAATGATTCGTGGACACGTTTTCATTCAACGAACATTCAATTTCTAAGGAATATTGTCCCCGGGAACAAGGGTGTATATGCAGATACTATAAAGAACGAGCTACGAACATAGTTCTCAAAAGCGAAGAGATTTATATACTGGTTATAAAGCAAACAGAACATTTTGTGGACACGTTGTCATTCTCTGTGTCACTTTAGTAGCATAAAGCAACGCATGGGAATTCTCTATAAACAAGCATTCAATTTCCAGGGATTATTGTCCTCGGGAACAAGGGCGTATATGCCGATACTATAAAGAACCATCTACGAACATGGGTCCCGGGGGTCGGCACTATTTCCCGGTGTGTCGTTCGTTGTGCCAGTTTTACTGCGACGCGATGAGAATTCTTTATAAAGGAGCTCTTGGTTTTAGTTTTTGTTTGTCTCCATTGCAGCACAGTGTTCTTTTTCTGCGTTTGTTTTGGATTTAATCTCCTTTGTCTGGTGGTGATTGCTAATAAATCCTGTTGTATGGACTCAATTTGTTCTTCTTACCTATTCTTACTTAATCTACATTATTTTCTTACAGCTATCTCAAAGAAAGTTCATAACAATAACCCTATCCAAAGACTTTTATACCATAATCTATAAATCCAATTCCTAAGTCTTAAATAATAAATAAATAACCCCTAATATGTTTTATCGCTCCAATAGAAAAGTATAATAAACCCTCAATCTGCACAGTCTTGCGGGGTCATTTTTCTACGTCTGTGAACTTGATTTATTGCAACAACCTTAACCTTTCGGTCTACGTCGATACGTCTGTCGTTCTCGTATATTGCGAACACTTTTAGATCGAACATACAATTAAAGCTCAAGGTATATATAATGTACATGAGTATAATTATTATTATGCGTTTATAATGTTATTTAGTAGAGTTTACCGTAAACTGTGGAGACCCTGGGGCCATGGCGTCGTAATGCCAATAAAATCTCCGGAACTTAAGGGTAAAAGAAAACGTCGCTTCGTGAAAAAACCTGAACACCAGAGAATTTTCGTAGAAATCATCAAAGGCCTGTGAAGCCTTCCAAACAGAATAATAGCAGCGTAGTGGATCTAAGTTAGAACTTAGAAGCCATAATCCCTCTGTGCTATGAGAGAGATCAGAACGGCTTATTATTTAGTGTTCAGAGGCGAGAAACAACATTAAGGCCCTTCTTCGCACACGCCTTGTAAGCGAAGGCTTAGCGTAAGCGTATCGTTATGACAATTACGCCTCCTACGACTCGCTGCAACATCGCTTCGCCTACGAACATGTTTGAACATATTCGTGCTCGTACTGCTCTCGTCGTACGCGCGGATGACGCTACGCTTACCTTTATGAGCTGTGTGCGAAGGGGGTAACAGAAACGAAAATAAGATAGAGAGCAAAAACGCAAAACAATCAAAACCCTTCAAACAACGGGCATGGAGCAGCATAATTTTGTTACCGAAGTGCTCTAAGAAGTTTGGCGTCTTGCCAAAATCTGGTGCTGACCTCCTTTATTATGTAGAGAACATCTTGAGTATGTATGTTTATTTTTATTTACAAACCAGACAGATGATGATCGAACTGAGGGTAGTTTTGAAGCCTTAACGATGGCAGCTGAAATCATGAACGCTTATAGTTTGAGAGGAAAAGAGAATATCAGACGAGTAGACTATTCCCCATTCATAAAATAAAGTAGCTCAATGTGATCCTGTGGAAATTAAAAATCTCTTGTTTATGGAAATGATTATTGAAGGAAATTAAAAATTATATAATTTACCTTAATATTGAAAGTGGTATGAAGGTTGTGTAATTTTGAAAGTTTATAAATTATGCTGCAGAATTTAGCGAAAATCTGATATGGAGATTAGTAGATTATACACCGAATTTACTACTGCCTACTCTTTATCCCATAAGATATATATATATGGTTCTCGAGAGGTTTGTTAAATAGATATAGAGATAGGTTTGTGATACCGATACATAAACGCGGTTGAAAACGTGTGCTAAAACTAATATAATAAATCAGAAAAGATATTAAATGGAAGTAATACCATTGAAGACAATTAGTTCACTGCCCTCGCTGCAAGTTATACGTATAACTCTGGCATTATTAGGCTTAATTATAATACATTACTCAGACTATAACAGTAGGTAGCTAACCACTAATGAAAAAATATACTACCCAACCAATTTTCGGTAATGTAACGTCTTCTCCCGTTTTTATACAGCCATCAGAGGAATAAAGCGTTGATTGATTAATCGCCTCGGCACAGTAATATTGCCGCAAAGGGATGCCGCCTGCTCTCGTTTATAGGCCAAGGAAAATTAGATCACTGAGAGATAGAACGATTCTTATTATAATGCGATTTTTTTGACGACCTCCCTTAGGTAGAGTGCGAGAGGTTGTTGGTTCGATTCCCGCTAATCCACTTTAGATTTTTATACGGTCTAAACTGGCTCAGGAGCATTCGACCGCTACTTATTACAACCCAACTAGAAAGACGTACAGCCAAGCGATTTTGGGTTACTTACACCTTCTAATACATTCGCTACAATGTCACTTATTATCAAGAGAGATACGCAGTCAGGTATTAAATTGTAGAGTGTAAGTCTTGCTTTAATTTATTGGGGATGCCCGTGGCTTCACCTGAATGACCTCTAGGCCCAGTTGCGTCTCTTAGGCCCACTTGCACCAAGCAGATAATTGAATATTTTTTTTTATCAAAAATTAACGAGTATTTTGGTGTACAACTGAAACCAATTTACGTTAAGTTTGAATCAAGATTGGCGCAAGTGATTCTTAAGAGTTAAATTTTCAAACATCCAAGTTTAGCGTAGGTATGCTTACGACTTATTTAGCTGTCTATATGCCTATACAAAATCCATCGTTCCAACATCAACAATCAGTCCTAAAATAACTGAAGAGACATTAGAGAGTTCCAATAAATCTATCGGGTATCGCCATGTTTTTCGATTCATAGCAAAAATAAGAAATAACTGAATTTGAACAAATCTCGACGGATTCACATCTGGTCCAGTGGAAATTTCATTTCGCAAGATTTTAATAAGATAAAATGATAGATGCGATTGGATTGGTTGCTATTTTATTTATTTGGATACGTCTAGTTTTTTTAGAACGTGATATTTTTTATGTTTTGTTATCTATATATATAAAAGAATGAGGCATTTTGGTTGTTCCACGGATTCCGCGAAAACTATAGGTCCTAGAGATCTGAAATTTGGTACCTAGGTAGATATTAGGTCATGAATTCGTACTAAGACGGGGATTCCAGAAATTCCATGTTTAAGGGGTAAAAATCATACATTTAAGGGTATTTCCCATACAAAAGTAAAATTTTTTCGTTGTTCCAGGATTTCCCGAAAAACTAAAAGTCGTAGAGACCTGGAACTTGGTACCTAGGTAGATATTAGGTCATGAATTCGTACTAAGACGGGGATTCCAGAAATTCCATGTTTAAGGGGTAGAAATAGTACATTAAAGGGATTTCTCCATACAAAATTGTAATTTTTTTCGTTGTTCCAGGCATTCCAGAAAAAGTAAAAGTCGTAGAGATCTCAAATTTGGTACCTAGGAAGATATTAGGTCATGAATTCGTACTAAGACGGGGATTCCAGAAATTCCATGTTTAAGGGGTAGAAATAGTACATTAAAGGAATTTCTTCATACAAAATTGATTTTTTTTTCGTTGTTCCAGGAATTCCCGCAAAACTAAAAGTCGTAGAGATCTGAAATTTGATACCTAGATAGATATTAGGTCATAAATTCGTACTAAGACGGGGATTCCAGAAATTCCATGTTTAAGGGGTAGAAATAGTACATTAAGGGGATTTCTCCATACAAAATTGTAATTTTTTTCGTTGTTCCAGGAATTCCCGAAAAACTAAAAGTAGTAGAGATCTGAAATTTGGTACTTAGGTAGATATTAGGTCATGAATTCGTACTAAGACGGGGATTCCAGAAATTCCATGTTTAAGGGGTAGAAATAGTACATTAAAGGGATTTCTCCATACAAAATTGTATTTTTTTTCGTTGTTCCAGGAATTCCCGAAAAACTTAAATTCGTAGAGATCTGAAATTTGATGCCTAGGTAGATATTAGGTCATGAATTCGTACTAAGACGGGGATTCCAGGAATTCCATGTTTAAGGGATAAAAATCTTACATTTAATGAATTTTCCCATACAAAAGTGTATTTTTTGCGTTTTACCAGGGATTCCAGCGAAATCAATAATATCGTAGAGATCTGAAATTTGGTACCTAGGTTGATATTAGGTGATGAATTAGTAATCAGCTCGGGATAAGTAGGAATTTCTGGACAAAGTTTAAAAAGTGGCCGCCATTTTGAACTTTTTTGTTATTGGGCCGATTGCTTTGAAAATCGATATGTGAGTATCGCGACAAGTATGGAGAAGGAATTTGTAGTCAAAATTTTAAAAAGTGGCCGCCATTTTGAATTTTTTTGTTACTGTGACGATTGCTTTGAAAATCGATATGTGAGTATCGCGACAAGTATGGAGAAGGAATTTGTGGTAAAAATTTAAAAAAGTGACCGCCATTTTGAATTTTTTTGTTATTGGGCCGATTGCTTTTAAAATCGATATGTGAGTATCGCAACAAGTATAGAGAAGGAATTTGTAGTCAAAATTTTAAGAAGTGGCCGCCATTTTGATTTTTTTTTGTTACTGTGCCGATTGCTTTGAAAATCAATATGTGAGTATCGTGACAAGTATGGAAAAGGAATTTGTGGTAAAAATTTAAAAAAGTGGCCGCCATTTTGAATTTTTTTGTTATTAGGCCGATTGCTTTGAAAATCGACATGTGAGGATCGCGACAAGTATGGAGAAGGAATTTGTGGTAAAAATTATAAAAGTGGCCGCCATTTTGATTTTTTTTGTTATTGGGCCGATTGCTTTGAAAATCGATATGTGAGTATCGCAACAAGTATAGAGAAGGAATTTGTAGTCAAAATTTTGAGAAGTGGCCGCCATTTTGATTTTTTTTGTTACTATGCCGATTGCTTTGAAAATCGATATGTGAGTATCGCAACAAGTATAGAGAAGGAATTTGTAGTCAAAATTTTAAAAAGTGGCCGCCATTTTGAATTTTTTTTGTTACTGTGACGATTGCTTTGAAAATCGATATGTGAGTATCGCGACAAGTATGGAGAAGGAATTTGTGGTAAAAATTTAAAAAAGTGGCCGCCATTTTGCATTTTTTTGTTATTGGGCCGATGCTTTAAAAATCGATATGTGAGTATTGCAACAAGTATAGAGAAGGAATTTGTAGTCAAAATTTTAAAAAGTGGCCGCCATTTTGATTTTTTTTGTTACTGTGACGATTGCTTTGAAAATCGATATGTGAGTATCGCGACAAGTATGGAGAAGGAATTTGTGGTAAAAATTTAAAAAAGTGACCGCCATTTTGAATTTTTTTGTTATTGGGCCGATTGCTTTTAAAATCGATATGTGAGTATCGCAACAAGTATAGAGAAGGAATTTGTAGTCAAAATTTTAAGAAGTGGCCGCCATTTTGATTTTTTTTTGTTACTGTGCCGATTGCTTTGAAAATCAATATGTGAGTATCGCGACAAGTATGGAAAAGGAATTTGTGGTAAAAATTTAAAAAAGTGGCCGCCATTTTGAATTTTTTTGTTATTAGGCCGATTGCTTTGAAAATCGACATGTGAGGATCGCGACAAGTATGGAGAAGGAATTTGTGGTAAAAATTATAAAAGTGGCCGCCATTTTGATTTTTTTTGTTATTGGGCCGATTGCTTTGAAAATCGATATGTGAGTATCGCAACAAGTATAGAGAAGGAATTTGTAGTCAAAATTTTGAGAAGTGGCCGCCATTTTGATTTTTTTTGTTACTATGCCGATTGCTTTGAAAATCGATATGTGAGTATCGCAACAAGTATAGAGAAGGAATTTGTAGTCAAAATTTTAAAAAGTGGCCGCCATTTTGAATTTTTTTGTTACTGTGACGATTGCTTTGAAAATCGATATGTGAGTATCGCGACAAGTATGGAGAAGGAATTTGTGGTAAAAATTTAAAAAAGTGGCCGCCATTTTGAATTTTTTTGTTATTGGGCCGATGCTTTAAAAATCGATATGTGAGTATTGCAACAAGTATAGAGAAGGAATTTGTAGTCAAAATTTTAAAAAGTGGCCGCCATTTTGATTTTTTTTGTTACTGTGCCGATTGCTTTGAAAATCGATATGCGAGTATCGCAACAAGTATAGAGAAGGAATTTGTAGTAAAAATTATAAAAGTGGCCGCCATTTTGATTTTTTTTGTTACTGTGCCGATTGCTTTGAAAATCGATATGTGAGTATCGCAACAAGTATAGAGAAGGAATTTGTAGTCAAAATTTAAAAAAGTGGCTGCCATTTTGAATTTTTTTGTTACTGTGACGATTGCTTTGAAAATCGATATGTGAGTATTGCGACAAGTATGGAGAAGGAATTTGTGGTAAAAATTAAAAAAAGTGACCGCCATTTTGAATTTTTTTGTTATTGGGCCGATTGCTTTGAAAATCCATATGTGAGTATCGCAACAAGTATAGAGAAGGAATTTGTGGTAAAAATTTAAAAAAGTGGCCGCCATTTTGAATTTTTTTGTTATTGGGCCGATTGCTTTGAAAATCGATATGTGAGTATCGCAACAAGTATAGAGAAGGACTTTGTAGTCAAAATTTTAAAAAGTGGCCGCCATTTTGAATTTTTTTGTTACTGTGACGATTGCTTTGAAAATCGATATGTGAGTATCGCGACAAGTATGGAGAAGGAATTTGTGGTAAAAATTTTAAAAAAGGGGCCGCCATTTTCAATTTTTTTGTTATTGGGCCGATTGCTTTGAAAATCGATATGTGAGTATTGCAACAAGTATAGAGAAGGAATTTGTAGTCAAAATTTTAAAAAGTGGCCGCCATTTTGATTTTTTTGTTACTGTGCCGATTGCTTTGAAAATCGATATGTGAGTATCGCGACAAGTATGGAGAAGGAATTTGTGGTAAAAATTTAAAAAAGTGACCGCCATTTTGAATTTTTTTGCTATTGGGCCGATTGCTTTGAAAATCGATATGTGAGTATCGCAACAAGTATAGAGAAGGAATTTGTAGTCAAAATTTTAAGAAGTGGCCGCCATTTTGATTTTTTTTGTTACTATGCCGATTGCTTTGAAAATCGATATGTGAGTATTGCGACAAGTATGGATAAGGAATTTGTGGTAAAAATTTAAAAAAGTGGCCGCCATTTTGAATTTTTTTGTTATTAGGCCGATTGCTTTGAAAATCGATATGTGAGTATCGCGACAAGTATGGATAAGGAATTTGTGGTAAAAATTTAAAAAAGTGGCCGCCATTTTGATTTTTTTTGTTATTGGGCCGATTGCTTTGAAAATCGATATGTGAGTATCGCGACAAGTATGGAGAAGGAATTTGAAAGGAAGGATGGAAAAATACAGGAATTTTGGAAATGAAATGCCTGAAGGAGTACAGCAGAAGTTCAACGTGAGCGAAGCCGCGGGCGTTTGCTAGTTAATATATATATAGCTGCTCGTGCTGATTCACTGACTGACTCATTGATCACCTCTCCTGAACAATTTTGTAGGAAAAATTTTTTTTTCACGGATGAGATCGTATAGAAGAAAAAAATTCATTCGGAGGAAAAATACGGAGAAAGCTGATGATTGAGGATTTCGGAGACGGGTGAAGAGCACGGCCAGGGTATCGAAGATAGATGGGGGGTACTCGACCAAATGTCATTTGAAACGTCATCCAATTGGCAGTGAGCTGAAAAAAAAGTCAAAATGGCGGATTCAAAATGGCCGCCATTTGAATTTCGTCGTTATCTCGGAAAGTATAAAAGATGGAAGAACGGTTTCTTGACAAGAGTTGATCAGGATCCGAAGGTCTATACGATGGATAGAAAAAAAAATCAAAATGGCGGACTTTATTTTTTTCATAGAAAATGTATGACGAAAGTTGAAGAGACTGTTGAAAAGTTGTGAAACATGTAGTACTTTGATGTGGTTTTTTGGAGGACTCTCAGAGAAAAATATGGAATGAGATGATGATTAAGGGTTTTGAAGACTGTCGAGGAGCACGGGCAAGGTATTATAGTTAGGTGGGGACTGCTCAAACAAAAAATACTCGGAACCTAATGCAATTGGCAGTGAGCTGAAAAAAAATCCAAAATGGCGGATTGAAGATGGCCGCCATACACATTTCGTGTTGTTCTATCTCGGAAAGTATAAAAGATAAGAAAGTGGTTTCTTATCAAGAGGTGATCAGGATCTCAAGGTTTACGGGATGAATGGAAAAAAATTAAAAGTGGCAGAATTTATTTGATGGAAAATGTACATGCCACAATAAGTAGGGAACTATGCAAGTCATTGACGCAGTTCTACGGAGAACCGCCAGAGAAAAATATGAGAAAAGTTGATGATCTAGGATTTGGATGATGATTTAGGAGCACGGTCGTGGTTTTAAAGATAGTTAAGGGCTGTTCGAACAAAAATACGCTGAACCTCATCCGATGAGGTTCAGCGGTACTTTTTGTTGGAACAGCCCTCAACTATCTTTAAAACCATGACCGTGCTCCTAGGTATTTTTTTCAGCCCACTGCCAATCGGATTCTAATTGGCGATGGAGATGACGGCGATAGTTTTATGGGCGGAAAGACTGCACGCGGGCCACATGTGGCCCGCGCACTCACGCGCCCTACTAGTATATACATATAGCTGCTTGTGCTGATTCACTCACTGATTGATCACCTGTCCTGAACAATTTTGTAAGAAAAATTTTTTTTTCAATGACCATTTCGTATAGAAGGAAAAAATTCATTCGGAGGAAAAATATGGAGAGAGCTGATGAGGGAGGATTTCGGAGACAGGTGAAGAGCACAGCCAGGGTATCGAAGATATGTGGGGGGTGCTCGACCAAATGTCATTTGAAACGTCGTCCAATTGGCAGTGAGCTGAAAAACATTTCAAAATGGCGGATTCAAAATGGCCGCCATACGAATATCGTCGATATCTCGGAAAGTATAAAAGATGGAAGAACGGTTTCTTGACAAGAAGTGATCAGGACCCGAAGGTCTATCCGATGAGGAGAAAAAAAAATTAAAATGGCGGAATTTTTTTTTTCATAGAAAATGTATGGGGAATTTTGAAAGGATTTTTTATTGGCGGGTAGACAGCACGCGGGCCACATGTGGCCCGCGCCCCACGCACCCTACTAGTTAATATATATATAGCTACTCGTGCTGATTGGCCACTGACTGACTCACTCACTGATTGATCACCTCTCCTGAACAATTTTGTATGAAAATTTTTTTTTTCAAGTATGGTTTCGTATAAAAGAAAAAAATTCATTCGGAGGAAAAATACGGAGAGAACTGATGATTGAGGATTTCGAAGACGGGTGAAGAGCACGGTCAGGGTATTCAAGATAGGTGGGGGGTGCTCGACCAAATGTCATTTGAAACGTCATCCAATTGGCAGTGAGCTGAAAAAAATTTCAAAATGGCGGATTCAAAATGGCCGCCGTTCGAATTTTGTCGATATCTCGGAAAGTATAAAATATGGAAGAACGGTTTCTTGACAAGAGTTTATCAGGTCCTGAAGGTCTACGTGATGAATAGAAAAAAAATCCAATATGGCGGAATTTTTTTTTACCATAGAAAATGTATCGCGAATGTTGTAGAGGATAAAAGGTGAACGGCAAATAGGGGGAAGACAGCACGCGGGCCACATGTGGCCCGCGCCCCCACGCACCCTACTAGTTAATATATATATATAGCTACTCGTGCTGATTCACTGATTGACTGACTGACTCACTCATTGATCACCTCTCCTGAACAATTTTGTATGAAAAATTTTTTTTTCGTGAATGAGGTCGTATAGAAGAAAAAAATTCATTCGGAGGAAAAATACGGAGAGAGCTGATGAGTGAGGATATCGGAGACGGGTGAAGAGCACGGCCAGGGTATCGAAGATAGGTGGGGGGTGCTTGACCAAATGTCATTTGAAACGTCATCCAATTGGCAGTGAGCTGAAAAAAAATTCAAAATGGCGGATTCAAAATGGCCGCCATTCGAATTTCGTCGATATCTCGGAAAGTATAAAAGATGGAAGAACGGTTTCTTGACAAGAGTTGATCAGGATCTTAAGGTCTATACGATAGATAGAAAAAAAATTCAAAATGGCGGACTTTATTTTTTTCATAGAAAATGTATGGGGAATTTTGAAGGGATTTTTAATGGGCGGGAAGACAGCACGCGGGCCACATGTGGCCCGCGCCTCCACGCAACCTACTAGTTTCTGATATACCTAATCTAAGTTGATTAGTTTTTTCACTGAGGTTTGAAGTTAATATGAATGCTTGTATGATCAACCGTGTAGTGAGTGTGTTACAAGTGAGTTGCAATAATATTAAACATAAGTATATTTTATAACAAAAAAAAAATATATTTTCGTGAAGCAATTAAGTTTTTCTCTTTTCTTGTTTCTTTCTATTGAATTCCTTGCATTGAATTGAATTCCTTGCATTGAATTTGTAATGCACTCCTCGGAGGAAAAGAAGTTCGTCTTGGAAACTTTTACTCAAAGCAAGAAAACTCTTAACTACAAATCAATCTTGGAAACAAATGCGACAGCTTCCAGATTTCAGTTTGGAAAACAAAGTATCCTATTTCAATTTATGGGATGGAAATTTTAATAATAACAAACTTTTAAGCAAGGATTTGTCATAATTTATTGAATTAATGTACCTAATTAAGTCGAAAAATAATTCTTACCCAAACGGTGCATTAGTGCCAAAAATCTACGCTCTGTGGAATTTTTTGTTGCCTTTAGAAGTATGAACCGTAGGTACAAATTAACTAAAATAAAAAATTGGCAACTGAAGAGAAAGAGAGAGCCCGCTTGCACGACTTTGACATCCAAGTAACCATTAAACATTAACCTGTAGAACATTTACAAGTACCTAAAAAGATAATTATTAAAAAAAATATTTGTAACGATAACCAACGAGTCAACTGGGTCTTGATGTCTTAAGTGTCACAAAAAAATGTTCTGTAAATATCGAAAAGAAAGCACGTAGACTTATTCATCTAAAACCTGACAACTTTCGTACAATTTCCCTTAACAACAATAAATTTGATTTATATTCGTCTACTGGCTATTCGTTACCCTTGTGGTTTTCATTTTCCGAGAAAAGACTGCGACTCGAATACAAAGCACTGTGTGTCTTATTCAAATACACTACAAACAAATGGTACGAGTAACAGAATATTCGTGTTTTTTATTCGCATCCGCCAAAATATCATATTTTCCGGGTAGCGTATTTTATTAAGCTTTTTCTATCTCCGGTCTTTTTTACGGTACGTTGCAACTTTGATCTGTGATACTTTGTAGCATTCAAATTTTAAGTTTTCATACATTTTGTACTTGATGCATTTTTATCAATAAACAAAAATGATAACCAATTTTAGGTTTTTTTTTTGATATGGGCCATGGTTTTCCTCTCTAAGGCCCTATTGCATCAACAAATGTTGACTAGCAGGTAACCGTGTGTCTTATAACATTATTATAGTGATCTGTGGCGTGGACTGCGGTCCAACAATACTGCGGTCGGCTTACTACAGACACCGTTGGTGTCAATACAAACACTTTTGACACCAGTAAATTGGCGACATTTCGTCGCGCGGTCCTGTATATATGTCTATTCGTACAAAACAGAGCACATTTGAAGATTCCTCATCATTTGATTGTGTCCGTCATTTTATTTGATGCAACCGGCCATCGCTGAGCTGATATTTTTACGAAGCCTTGCAAACTTGCAATTTCTGACACAGATTATACTCGTACAGTATAGTTTGATTTATGTTATCTCTCGCTCGCCTGGAAGTTCCAGCTTCCTATTATGCTACCGGAATAAATCGCACTTTATCAATGTCACTTGAAAATTCTATATCGATCTTATCTTCTTATTTTAATACTTATATCCTAAACCATACTACACACACTGTAGTTAAGACATTAACTTAGCCAGACAAAAAGTGGTGAAATATGGCAAACTAGATTTCGCACGCGGTTTCACCCGCACCGCGCGTTTATTTAAAAGCTTTTTTTAATTTGTACCTCGGAATAGCTCCTTACCTTATACAAGGCACAGGTTCGCTCATGCATGGAGTACTGAAGTCAGTTATGGGATGGCTCTGCCAGGTACTAGCTTGATGCTTTGGACTCGATTGATCGCCGTGCTAGAAGACTCATCGGCAACCCGACACTGGTCCACAAAAAACTCCAAAGCCTTGAACATCGTAGTAAGGTTGCCTGTCTGTTGGTATTCTTTAGAATGTATTTTGGAGAGTGTGCTCAGGAACTATTTAATTTGGTTCCCCCGTCACCTTTCGGTTGATTCCTCGTTCCTGATAATATAAAGCCTGGAATACCCTCCCAAGTCCCAGGCACTGTCTTTTCTACCTTTTACAACCTGGGAGCCTCCAAATCAAGAGTGAGTAGGCATCTCCTAGGCAAGTGCTCTTCACCTTAGTCTGTATCTCTTTATCACTCACTTATCACTTTCCATGTCACAGTCAATCGCTAGCCTATATATTAGTTAAAAAGGCTTTTTTTCGCGTCAAATTTTGTTTGAAATCCAACAGGAACCTTGGGCTTTCCCGGGAAATAAAAGCCTTTACACAAACAAACTGAAAGCCACGTTACGGATATCGTAAAGTTGCCGAAAATTAAATTTTCTACCGAATTTCCGTCGGAACGTCCTACTGAAAAAAGTGTGTGTGAGGCGGCACAAAGTTTGTTATTTGATTACTTTTTTTCTTTGCGTAAACTGACGAAATGGGCATCCTTCTCTGTTTAATTAAAGTGAATATTTTTAGGTCTTATATATCTACGACTCTAGTCGTAGATATATAAGACCTAAAAATATAAACTGTTATGTATCGCAAGCAACTAAATAATAAAACAATTAGAGTTTGTATGGTTATAACGTTCAAATATGCGTACTTGAATAGTTCTAGAAATAAGTTAGTATCTATAGGTAATAGGTATAGATCGTAAGAAGATTGATAAGTATCAACACATATCAATTTCTTATAATTACACATTTATTTTCTATTCACACAGAGGATTAGGTATCAAGAAACATTTACAAATACTCTGTATACTGAACCAATCCCAATAACATATTACACATTTCAAATAAAATATTACACATGTTATTTACATTGTTAGGTATTCTGCTTTAAGAAGCAATTTCACGCTTCATCCCTTGCCCAAGAAATATCTTTTATAATACAATTTATGAGCCCAATTTTCATACTCATACCAGTGTAAGGTGGATACTAAAGTAAGAAAGGACGAAGGTATTCCCCCCTTCTATAAATTATTCGTTAATTATGTCCCAGATGGCCGCATCTTTCAAGTAAGCCCTACAAAGTGGTTTAATTAAACGTTTAAGACGCACCTTAGCGTAAGCGATGAATGACTGGACGGCCTTGATTTGCTAAACGTGCTACTAAAAACCTGTTACTAATATCAAAAAATCTTTTCTTATCCCTGTCTACTTTATTAAGGAAACCTTTACAGGGATTATAAGAATGAATATACGAGTAAGATTTTCAAGGCAAGCGCGCTCCATCCTAGACCTCATCATTTCTGTTCATCAGACTTGATTGTAGTCAAGCGCAAGCCTATCAATTATTATAAAATAAAATAAAAAGTGTGAAATATGAAAGCATCTGGACTGACAACTGAAGAACCAAGAACTGTAAAGCTACAAAATAAATAAATAAATAAATTTCTATAAGCAGACAAGGCCTCAAATTGGTAAGTAACATTTTCTTAAAAAATATACCTAACTAGCTTTTGCGCGCGGCTTTGCCCGCGGTAATTTCGATTTTTCACAAACCCAGAAATTCAGATTTTTCAAAAACCTAAATTTCCTTATCAACCTTAGCCTTTATACTTACTTTCTAGAAAGTAGCTTATGTGGTAATTATGGGATATCGTCTATCTCCATTCCAAATTTCAGCCAATCATTCCGGGACAAAAAGTACCCTTTGCATTAATCCAAGTAACAATCTTTCACCACTTAAATTTCCAGCCAAATCGGTTCAGTAGTTATGGCGTGGAGGAGGAGTACTTCCCTCGCGTGAACTTCGTTTTTACACAAATTTTGCGGTAAACACGGATTTTCCAGAATAAAAGATAAGCTGTATAATAATCCAGGATATCGTGTATCTTCTCTCCATATTACTAAATCATTTCTGTAGTTACAGCCTAAAGGTATTTCTACCGGGAAAATTACGGTTTTTCACATATTTCTCGGAATCTATGGATATATCCGGGATAAAAGTAGCCTATGTATAAATGCACGATGTAATCTATCTCCATTCCAAATTTCAGCCAAGTCGGTTCAGTAATCGCAGCGTAAAGGATTTTTCTCCTGCGTGGAAATCGATTTTTCAAAAATCCCGTTAAACCATGGATTTTCCGGGATGAAAAGTAACCTTAGTTCTAAATCATTACATAATTTACCTCTGATCCAAACTTTTGTCAAATCGCTTCAGTAGTTACGGCGTAAAAGAGTTTTTCTCCCGCGTGAATTTTGGTTTTTCACACATCTCGCGGAAACCATTGATTTTTTCGGGATTAAAAGTAGCCTTTTCATTAATTCAGGATATAATCTACCTCTATTCCAAATTTCAGTCAAGTCGGTTCAGTAATTGCGGCGTGAACGATTTTACTCCGGCGTGGAATTCAATTTTTCAAATATCCCGCAAAAACCATGTAATTTTCCGGGTTTAAAAGTAACCTTAGGGCTAGATCATTATATATTCTACATCTAATTTAAATTTTAGCCTAATCGTTTTAGTAGTTGCGGCGTAAGGGAGTTTTTCTCTCGCAGGAATTTTGGTTTTTCACACATTCCGCGAAAATCTTGGATTTTTTCGGGATAAAAAGTAGCCTATGTATTGAACCGGGATATAATCTACCTCTATTCTAAATTTTAGACAAATCGATTCAGAAATTGCGACGTGAAGGAGCATTTCCCCCGCGCGTACTTCTATTTTTTACAAATTTCGCGGGAACGTTAGATTTTTGTGGGATAAAAAGTAGTCTATTTATTAATCCAGAATATAATTTAACTCTTGTTCAAATTTCAGCCAGTTCCAATCAGTAACTGCGGCGTGAAGGAGCATTTCTTCGTAATATCTTTGGACCCCCGTTTCACCTCCCTAGGAGGTAGTCTCGTTAGTAGGGGTGGAATTAAAAAATCGAGGAACTTTGTTATTTTTATCCAAAATCCTACTTACCGATCTTAATTAACATAACTTGAAAATTGACGGATTCCCATTTATGTAAAATAAAATTCCTTATTTAACACGCTTAGCGGTAGAGTTTCATAAAATCCTTTCTTAGTACACATCTTCGGTGTTAAGAGAATATTCCCTGAAAATTTCATGTTTCTACGTTCAACCGTTTGGGCAGTAGCTTGTCCAAAAGCCAGCCAGCCGGGACCAAGCATTTTCTAGTTCCAACCCCCTTTTTAGAGAGTTAGGGGTGAAATTTCCAAAATCCCTCGGACACCCATTCTCTTATTTTTATTCGAAAGTCTATATACCAATTTTCATGAATCTAACTTGAAAAATGAAGGACTTTCATACAAACCTAAATCCCTTATTTAACCAGTTCAATACTATTTACAATAACTGCTCGCAAGTCACTAAATTAAAATGTAATAAAAGGAATATGTGCAAATGGGTTAATAAAAAAATGTTAAAAATGTGTTCTCAAAAGAAAAAATTATATTCAATATGGCTCAAAAATCCAGAAAATATTGATAACAAAATTTTATACAATAAATATAGAAACAAAACAAACAAATACATAAATTTTCTAAAAAATAAATATATTAGGGATGAAATTCGAAAGAACTTTAAGAATTCTAAGAAAGTATGGAATTTAATTAATGAAATATGCGGTAAATTTAGGATATCTGTAGATGAATTACTGCTAAAGTCATTTAATCTGGAAAAAACGAAATTAGGCAATAGATTCGCTCAAGAGTTTGAAAAAAATGTAAATGCGATTTCTGTAACATGTTACCAACCTTTGTCCCTTTCTTCTGGAGGGACGCAGGAGGGGGCAGGGGTGACAATGAGATTAGAGCGGGCAACAGATAACCAGGTGTGGAAAATAATTAAAAATATAGATTCAAATAAAAGCCCTGGATATGACAAAATTAGAGCATCAGACATTAAAAACTTAAATAAAAATATAACACCGGCGCTGACTCATTTGATAAACACCTGCATTGCCACCTCTTCCTATCCTGACCCTCTGAAGATTGGTATAATTAGGCCTATCTATAAAAGCGGATGTCATAAAAATTTCAACAACTATAGACCAATCACTATACTGTCATGCATCGACAAGATAGTTGAGAAGTATCTCGGTGATAAAATAAAAAAATTTTTAGAAGATCACAGTATCATAAACGCAAAACAGTTCGGCTTTCAAAAAAATCGAAGTACTTCTCAATTACTTTGCCAGTTTACAGATGAAATCAACGAGTACATGAATGATAAAAAGCATGTACTCGTTGTTTTCATTGACTTCAGCAAAGCATTCGACTTGTTGGTGTATGACAAGTTATATACAAGTATGACAAATTGCGGAATACAGGGACCCCTCCTGGAATGGTTTAAAGATTATCATAGGAATAGAGTAACCTGCGTCAAAATCGATAACACCATGAGTGACATGATACATACTACTAAAGGAACAGCTCAGGGTTCGATTCTCGGACCTATTGAGTACTTGTTATACGTAAATCACATGTGCAACCTATTCCGGCAGGGATCCGTGTATCAATTTGCTGATGATACATGTATCATTGTAGCTGACAAGGACTTGCAGGTGGCCGAGCGCATAATGCAAGCCAATTTCGATACCCTTTATAAATGGGCACACGATGTTGGACTGGTGATAAATATTAAAAAGACTAAAGCTATGCATATTCATTCTGCTCATAATAAAACAGATTATAGGGCCAATATAGTTGCACATGCGCACGACTGCCTGCATGGCAGGATAAAACACTGTATCTGCCAACCTATTGATATGGTTACAGAACATATGTACTTAGGTACATATGTAATAGGTCTTAAAATTGACTTCCGTTTTAACTGGCAACCACATATAAATTATATTTGTGAGAAGCTGAGAGCAATCCTTAGTAGGCTATACATACTTAAATATAAACTGCCCTATAGGACGCTGAGATTGCTTTACTTTGCACTGGCAGACTCAATAATTGACTATGGCTTAAGTAGTTACGGTAGAACCTTCAAAACATATATTATACGCATATATAAATTACAACTAAAAATTTTAAAAACAATTGTACCTAGGAAAATAAAATTAAAACATTGCAACGACTACCACAAATTATTCACTTATTGTAAAGTGCTGCCGGTGCAGAGTAAAGTAAAACTAGCCATACTTAAAGATGAATTTAATAATTTACAATTTCTTAGACGCAAGGAACGAGGCAGTAATTTACGAAGATTAGCGAGTTATAAAAAGTTCATCCTACCTAAAACAAATAATATTCATGGTAAAAGAAATTACAAATACATACTTCCTAAAATTTTTGAAGAACTCCCATCGTTTTTGCAATGTTTAGACAAAAAGCATATATACATAAGAAAGCTTAAGAAATATTTATTGAGTAAAGTATGACAATTTAAAATAGGATACATTTATTTAATATATTATATTGCTACTTATCTTGACTATACATTATAAGCTGTATTATGTATTAGATAATCTTAATTTTTACTCTTATTTAAAGTTAGTTAATCTTAGTTACTTTTATTTAGTTAAGCTTAGTTTAATTTAATTTAGTACTGCGAACTCGCCATCCTCAACATAAACGGACAGTTTTCTAGAGGATGGCCTAGATATATTATTATAATATTGTAATTTGTTTTGGCCAATAAAATAAAAAAAATAAAAAAAAAAACCCTTAGGGGTAGAATTTCAAAAAATCCTTTCTTAGCGAGCGGTTTGGGTTCACAAAAAATCTTCCCTGAAATTTTCAAGTCACTACGTTCAGCCGTTTGGGCTGTAGCTTGTCTGTCAGTCAGTCACTCAGTACAAAGCCTTTTATAGTTATAGATATAAGAAAATTTTTATTTATTTTATTTATTCTTTACAAATACCTATATAAAGATACATAGAGACACAAACATAGAGAGAACATGCACAAAGACGTAGTTTTCTTTCATTTAATGTACATTTCAAAACTGTTCATATAATACTTTTAAACTAGGAACCGAGAGTCTAAATGTGCTGCAAACATTTTCAGGATGCTATTGGAGCTGGAACGCAGTCTTATCAGAAGGGATGAAGTCTTTTTCCTTATTATGCCATGAAAATAAATGAAAATAATATAGGCTAACCTAACCAAGCTAATGATTACCTAGCTAATGGTAACCTGGCTAAGTAAGAATAATACTTATTATATAAGCTCCAATTAAACTCTTTGCAAAACTTTCCCCATTTTATATTCTAACGTCGATCGAAAACAATCAAAGTTTATAAAGTAAGCAACCCATTATACAGATAAATGAATGCTGAATTAAAAATAACTTGGAAACAATAATTGGATGAGAAAGGTATTGGAGTTAAAAAGTGATTAGTGTTAATTAAAACGAGGTTTAATTAATGAATTTAGTTACCGGCGAAAAATTAATAAGCAATTTCAGTTACTTAATAAAAATTAATTTGATTTGCTTTGAAAGTGCGAATTAAGCCATTTCTTTTTTACTTTGCAAGAAGGTCTTTTTGTCACCTACATATTATTGATAAAGTTCTTTAAAATCACGGCGTCTATTCTATATGTATTTAATATACCTTCTCCATTAGCAATTGAGCGATATTTTTTTTTGGATTTTAAATTTTTACTAAAGAGAACTTTTAAACTTTAACTTTTAAACCCCCATATAAAAAGTCCGGCTTGTATTACCTATGCTCAAAAGCTTACGGAAGTAGTTTTATTGTTTTCAAGTTTTCCAATAAAAGTTCACGTTTTATCTCCAGTGGGTTTACCTAAAGTACGTTTTAACTCCATCCCGTTTATTCTCTTGCAGGATAGATATGGGACTGCTCGTACGTTTATGACATATTTATGAGCGTTATCCTTTACGAACGTGATAATGTTTTATGGGCAGATTGTGCTATTGGGTTTTACATTACTGTTTTCAAAATTTGGGGGATACCTAAAGGTAAAGGTGCCGGCGAATGTAAAAGACAATTCAGCTTCAGATGAGTTTTGTATAGTAAGTAATTTTAAAACAATCAGAAAAATCCCTGGTATCAAAAAAAAAACAAAGTCGAAATTATATTTTTTATCTCACCCAATCGGAAAAAAGATCTTTAATGCCCATTTCTATTCTTTGAACCCCTCACAACGCTCAGGGTTCACCCCTAGAATCCTTCTCCGCTCAGCATTCAAATTTGACACTCGGCCCAAAAATCCATTTTGCGGCCTTGCATAACAAATAACTATTTCATATTTGTCTAACTTACAGATAATAGCGCCACCTGGCAAAATTCTATAGGTAGGTGGCTGCTGAGCGAACTCAGCGTTACTAAACAAGCATTTTTGGCACCGATTAACTAGCGGTATTTTTTGCGCGCCCTATCCAGGGTACACGTCTATTATCAAAACTCACAGGATTTTTTTATTTTTCATTTAATTATATTTTTCCTTTAAATCTTTAGGTAAACCAGTATTATATGCATCTCTCATGAACAAAGCTGAACATCAACATACTCGTATTATATTTAGATGGTTCTCTTTTCTAAATTGACTCCATATTAAAATATTTGGTATTGCAATTAGAAAGCACAATAACACTTGTGCAGACATACTTGTAAAACAGTCACAGTCCTCTTTGAAAAGTGAAACAGTGTCGAGGACTCTGCTTTCAAATTCATCAAAGCACCTTTTTAGAGATTCAAGGGCCCAATTAAAATTACAGTCCGAAATTCGTGTTCCTTTGCTCGTCCAATTCGCGTTTATTACTCATCGTCAGGTGAACACTTTTTAATTGACGCCATCCTAGATTTTAATTATAACTGCATACGTTGGCATTGTTTCGAGTTTTCGAACAAACGTATAATTGCCTGTAAACCACTAATATGAGGGTTTGCAAACAACTTCTTAAATGGAGGAGGTTCTCAATTTGACTGTATTTTTTCGACTGCGGGAACCGATTTTAGTGATTCTTATTTTATTTGAAGGCAGGTGTGCTTCCTGTGTGGTCGTTTAAATTTGGTCCAGTTTGACAATGGCATCCATGATAAAATCAAATGAAAGAACAACTCGATATCACGCAAATCAATTTTGAATTTCGATGATTCTTTTTTTACTGGAAAGAATGGATAGTTTTAGTTTCAAGGGTAGTTTTAGTATGTTGTTGTTTAGTTTAGTAAAAGTTGAAGTCAGATTTTTTTTTGTTAAAATTTCGTATTAATTTGTAATTGTGTCATTTAGAATAAATATGACGTTTTGACAGATTTTGTATGGCATATTTTTCAAATTGAAAAATCGGCCCTTGAAACACTACTTGCCGCAATATCGCACTGCAAGCCCGAAAATAAAATTAGGAAAGAAACCGCTTCTCGTGCTTTCTGGGTTTACGATAGGCCTGTCAGTTTCTCCATTTTATTGACCCGCGTGCAGCGAGTCATTGCGGCGAGTAGGTATATAGATTATAAATTGAACCTATTGTAAAAGTTCAACGTTACAAGAGCATTCAGTGGATAATGGATAGTTATTATATCAAGTTTTAGATCATTCGCTAATTGCTAGTTGGTATTCATTTGATAAACTTTCGGTTGCCAAAAGTTGGAGTATCTTTTTTAATTATTTTTCTTTTCGCAGATTTAAATGAAACGATGAAATGAAAAATGAAATGTAGAAATATGTTTAATTTCGGTTGTCCGTGGTAGGTTTTATCCTTTAAAGGTGAAGATACAAAGATTACCCCGACTTTGTTGCGCGAAGATTGGCATTTTTCGGTGCAATTTAAAATGTTTTCACCATTCGGACTGTCAAGAAATCCTCGAGAAAATTACTCTAAATCCAGCAAACAAGGCTAAACTCAGCCTCTGAAAACAGATTGGTCAATGAAACGGTTAACGGTTAATGTTTGTCAATGTTAACAGATTACCAAAATATTTGTAACCGTTGACAAATAAAAAAAAAGTTAATGAAACTTACAACTTGATCCATTATGATCGTTTTTGATTTAATTCAATGAATAACAAAATCAAATTTTGAAGAAAACCGTGCAATACAATATAATCAATGTATTTTTTAATTTATCAATGATATTAATTTAATTATATCAAGTTAATGCCTTCGGCTACAAAGTTAATTTATTTGATGTAATTTAGTTCCACTCGACGCTCGGTGTAGTTTATTTTTATCTCTACAGAGCCTAGTCCTCTCCAAATAACTTCAATTTAATTAAAAGCCTGAATTTCTATTATAGTTACGTTGAGACTCGAAGTAAAATTCTGAAATAATGAAACGATAGTAAATTAATTAAATGCGTAACGATGTAAAAAAGAGTTATTAAAAAATCCAGTCCTCTAAACTAATGTAAAAAATAATGTGTAGAATCACGACAATTCGAATAGGTATGTTGAATATTTTGATTCGGTTTATTTTCAGTTTTGATCGCGTATATAGAGATATCAACTGCTCAAATTGCTTTCTTCATCGAATACAATCAAAGTTTTTTAAAAGCCTCAGAGTCAACGAAAGTATAAAATGATTTATGAAGTATACCTTACATGATAAATAAAATAAATTTTCATTTATGACTTGCTGACCCAGCAAACGTTGTTTTTCCAGGGATATAAAAATAGATAAATTGAGATTTAAGCTATCCTATCTTTTGTGTTAGATTAAATTGCAAATGGTGTGCAAATTTGATTAAAATCGGTTTAGCAGTTTAGGAGTCAATCGCGGAGAAACAACGTGACATGTAATCGATAATTATTAAAAATTAAATTGTATTTTTTTGAAAATTCGATTGTATGTTTTTACCAGGTGTAAATAAATCAGTATATGTTCTGACTCAGTATACAGGAAATATTAACATTCGTCTCTTGGGTACGAGTTAATTGATCTTTCAGTTCACGAAGCCAATTTGTCTTGTGTAAGTGATATTCTAACATCTCAATCAATGAAGACGAAAAGTAAATTAGTTTCTCAATTTCGCTTGTCTCTATTGATATAGCGACTCGATCAATTAACACTGTCGCTACGGATTGATAATGAAAACTCAAAGATAAAATTGACATAGCTTAGAAGTTGATAATCCTGTATAATGTGTAATATAAAGGGAACGAAATAGTAATGGTGCCTCAGCTCACTGGCCTTTTTGTAAAGAAATTCTGAAAAGATACAGCTCAGACTTTGAAATCAATATTATGTCAAGCGTAACGTGTGATAACAACAAAATAGGGAGTTGAATGCCTAATACCTAGCTCTTTCATATGAGTTTTAAAACCCATGCTTTCGTACAATCATGAGTCAACGTCCAAGTCCACCATAGCCACTTAAGTAGGTACTCGTCAGTGAATGGTCTTTTGTACTACTTACGTACATCTGACGGTTAACAGCAATGGGCCAATATATTTATAACAGGTCATGAGCATTGAAGAAAGGTGACAAGTACAAATGTCCATTGGTTCACATCTCTATAGCAATGTGTAATTTAGCTGTTTAGTTTTTTTTTATACCTACCGAAAAAGCCAATATAAGGTTGTGAATAAATAAAATCATTACAATTCCACCCTCAAAAGCACTCCAAACTAAAACTCTCTAACTCTAATCAAGTTGATTAACGGTTTCAATTCCACTGAACCAATTTATCTATTAAATCGGCGTCTACCAGTTCGCAGTTGAACTTCATTGTTATTTTATGCGCGTGAAAAATGTAGATTTTTAGGGTTCCGTACCTACGTACAATAAAAATCAAATGGATATGACCAGGTGAATTAGAAATACATTTGAAAATACTTCTTACAGACACGGACAACAAAATCGTTTATAAGCATGGTATTAGGTAGTGTACGAAATAAACAACTTATTATATATATACCTAATGCAAAAACTTAGGAACACACTCTGCTGTATTTTAGCTATTTCTTGAAAAAGATTTAACAGCGGGGTTAGACGAAGTAACAGTTGTTTAGCGTTGACGACAGTAGATAAAAATGAATGGACAAAACGAGTGACTGTAGAAAAACCACGTGACCGTATAGAGGAAAACACGCTTCTTTTGAAAATCGACTACGACAATTTGAACGCTCCCTGGCGTTCTCGCAGACGTTGTAGATAACTTTTAGCGTACTTCACATGACAATTGACAGCCGACGGTGAACAACGCTAAGCATAAAGCAGATTCTGCTTTCATTTGTGTTCATTCGGTCATGTGGTTTTTCTATAGTCACTTGTTTTGTCCATACATTTTTATCTACTGTCGTCAACGCTAAACGACTGTGACTTTGTCTAGCCCCGCAGGTTTTCAAGTGTGTTCACGCGAAATATCAAAATCACGTATCTGTTGCGCTGTTGAGTTTTTTGAAGCAAGTAAAATCTCTCACTACGTCATATTTATGAACTTTCATGCCCATTTCATACATGATTTATTTGCATAAGGTTTGAGCTATTTGTATATTTTAAACCCTAAAATATTAATTAATATTGTTTAATAACAGTTTTCAACTTGAGAAAACTAATTTGTTTTGTAAGCCACTGGTTTACGCACTGTTTTAATTTTCCCACAGAGTTAATGAAAATCATTTCGCTGAAATTGAAGGCTTTCAATCTTTTAACTCTTGCCACGTTCATAATTGAAAAAGTTTTTATTCAGTTTTTTCCAAACCAAAGTTTAAGTGGGCGACCCTTAAAATGGTGAAAGTAATTCATTAATAAATTAAGGATGAGATACCTACATTTTTACTTCATTAAGTAAAAATATAGCTATCCATATAATCGTACTTTAGATGACTTACATCGTAAACTAGAGGTCGCCCGCGGCTTTACTCGCGTGATCTCTAAGTAACGACTGTTACTCTCTCTTTCTCTCCCTCGACACTCTCGTCGAGGGACTGCGAGGCTTGACGAAGGCGAGAGTGTACACACACATGTAACACTCGCTTCGTTACGTTAAGTCTCGCCTCGCCTCGGTGTTTTTTGTGCGCGAGTCAAAGGACCTTGCTAATCCTCGCGAGGTGACGCGAGTACATTTCTGTTCACTCTCGTGTCGTTCAGTTTAGGGTGATAGTTGCCGCTACTAAGGACGTCCATCTTCAGTGTTTGCAACCTTACTGAAAATGGCGAGTGTCTTGTACACTCGTCTTTCCGGCTTCTCGCGCGAGTGCTTTCTCGGCGAATCATGGCGAGATCACTCGCGAAGAGTGTAATGCCGCCTGAGGTTGAATTGTCAAAAATGCCTTCCTATGCGATACCTCCGTCATCTGTATACATATATTATCCAGTATTTTCATCTCTTCGTTACAGATAATGACATTTTTAAAATATTAGTAAACAATACAAAAACATTTTTGAAATTTAATCTTTCAAGTATATTATAGGGATGGCTTGCATTCTGAAAGAGTATTATATTTTTAAATATGGGATTAACCATAATAAATAGTTAATTAACTTTTCGAAAAGGACGTTAAAATTATGACAAAAATTATCAAATCAAAAGCCAAAAATCTTAGCTAGACAATGGTTCGGTTGTAAAATTATCAAATTAATATTGTTTGATCGAGTTAGATATCCGGGATAGATTGGTAATGTCTGTCTGTCTGTCAATCCGTTCAACTATAAAGAATCATTTATTTCTATAAAAGAAACCTTTTTCTACTATCTAGTCGCCAAGCATGAACTTTAGTTTTTATTTATTTTTATAAATATTTATATTATTACTTACACGTATAGGTTATATTTTACATTTTTTACACTATTTTAGCACAGTACCTAACTGCCGCAAAAACTTTAAAATCTACTTCTTATTTGGATTACATTAATCCTAAAATATCAACCGTAATTTCAACAACATCAGCGTTGAGCCAGCTGCAAATATTGAACAAAGAAAAAATACCATTAAGGGGTTTTACCGCCACGTCTCAAGCTTAATTAATAACGCAAAGTCTAATTGCATTTGGCTTGTACTTACGTTCAATTTAATGGGTAGTTTCGTAGCTCTGTTTGTGTTCCATGGAGCGATAATGTATATTTAATAAGCATCTCTTAAGCCATTTTATGCAGGGTGGATTTTTAAGTTGAGACATGCAGACCCTATTGTTACTAGAAGAATACTGTCTTGAGATTTTCCTGTTTTTCAGAAATTTTGACTTGCTTTTACCGATTTTTTAAAACTTACAATAAGTGAAAGTCCTAATGGATAACTAACTTAAAATATCTGAAATTGCGAAATCTTTCCCAATGATAGATAAAAAATAAATATCATTTCAAAGGTACTGCGACAAGCAAATATTACAGTATACCAAAGCAAAACCAATTTTACGACGTAGCATCTGGTGTTTAATAACTTCGAATATTAAATTAAATCCGGTTCATTTATAGCAGTGCAGCGTTATTTATGAAATATAAATCCTGAATTTTGGTTTGGTTTGTAGTGTGTAGTTTATGGGTAGCAAACGCGGTCCTTTTTGTGGGGAATTCTCTAAACCACTGTGTTCAACTTGGAATTCGACGTTGAAACGTAAGGTCTAATTGACATAAACTAAAATAGATGCAGACTCTACTTAAGGTGTATAATCTGTTCAATTATCATTCAAAGAAACAAAGTGGATTACCCGTGTTCGATTTAATTGAACTTTTATTGTTATTTGTGAGTCTTTGTGCCTATCTGTCAGTGTAACTATGTGACGGTTTTATCTTGAGAACGTAATTTTAACAGAACTTTGACAAGAATTTATTTAGAGGAGCGGTATTATGTATTTAAAAATAAAACTCAGTACATAAGACCACATAATTTATCCCAAACCCCCATTTTCCCGGGCATTACAGATGCCCGGACTTTCCAAAGGTATTTTGTTAGGCTCTGCCTTGTAAATGTGATTTCAGAAAAACCTGCTTAAAATAGGAATAAAGTGGGCTTAACAATATTTATGGAAACTCCCAGGGTTATGTGTTATTTTCATCGCTGTGACAACGTTGTCAGCGTTTAAAGTGTTTAAGAATAGGTTGCCCTGATGTGTTATTGTAGGTGTATAGAAAAGCATTCCATATATGTAACGCCATTGTCTGCAGAAATGCAATTTCCCGCCTGCCAATATGACCAATAGATTTTTCAATCGACCGACGACGACGACGTAAAATTCTTGTGTTCCAATAAATATGTAGAAGTACTCTTAAGCAGTTATGATTAAAAAACGATATAATTAATTGTAATTGGAGCCTTTCCGTTTATTTTGAGTAAAAGGAAATGAACTCACCATTGTCTTTGTTCGTTTTAAATTAATGTTTTAATGAGCGAATAAAAATAACATTTTATGGAAAACCTTCTATGGATAGAAAATATATTATGTATATATATAATATAGTTTGAAGTCATATTTATAAATTTATATATATATATAAGCGAGACACTTTCACTGTGGTAAATTAATATAGTATACCCTGGAGTAAATATAAAGTTGATCTGCGAGCTTTAATATTTTAATTACAATTTGTTGTCTCGTCTAAAACGTTTCTTAAGCACCTCTGATGCTGAATACTAATTAATTTCATTCAAATGAACCGTCTGCCAAGTTTTCTGAGTTTTTTTCTTTATTACCCTATTTGAAGGGCAAAAATGCTAATGTTATTTAATGCTGCTATTATAATTTGAATATAATTTACGTTGCTAATAGAAAACTAACATAAAAGAGAAATGATTGACATTTTCGCTGAAGCATTCTGTCGAGTTAAACTTATTTATATTATACAGACAGATATTTATAAGAACGCATTTTTTTAAAATAATACAAGTTGTTGCATGACTGCAATCTCACCTGATGGTAAGTGAAGATGCGACCGAAGACTTACAATACTAAACGCGGCCGAAGCCTCCTGTCATATATCCTCCGACAATACCCAACTCAAACTGTGAAACGATCGCTAACGAAAGGGGTTGATCCGGAATGAGATAATTTTCTAGACTTATGTTTAGCGCTATTGTCTATTACTTCAATAAAGACAAAGTGCGAAAATTTAATAAGAATGGAATTTTTTCATGTCAACAAATTTTTAATATTTTATATAAAAAATATCGAAGGATAACAAAGCTTCAAAAATACAACAACATTTTTCTAGGATATAATTTTGTGTTGTTATTATGATGCTCTTTTATATTTATTATATTATGCCTACCTAAGGAAAAATACGAGACGCAGACAAAGAAAACAAGACGAAACCTAATTAGAGAGTCCCTTGTACTTACTTATATAAACAGTAATTGGCATAATCGCCCATCTTTAAATTTCGTATACAAACTGGTTAGTTTGAACTGAGTTTGAAGTCATATTTATAAAATATTGTAAATTTTTAGCCTATTCCAGCATTTGGAATACATGTACCTATTCAGTTTACTAAATCTCGCCAGTATCTATTATTAAAATGGTAAAAAAAATTGGTTACCTGTAAAGTCGGTTTACTGACGATAGTTGAACGTGACAACGTCTTCTTTGTCACTCGTTCCGCGCTCGCGAGGTAACGCCGGTAACGCCGCATGAGCGAGGTAACGCCGGATGAGTCATGTTTTTTCGTGCGTGCAACCGGCTCTATCGATTTATAAGACGTTGTCACGTCAATAGTTATTTTTACCCAATAAAAACCGTCTTTGAATGCCTCGCTCCGCTCAGGATTCTATTCTTTGAAACCCTCAATGCGCTCAGGATTCAACCCTAGAATCAGCATTCATACAAGGCACTCGGCCCAAAAAGTTACTTACCTACTCCACAAATTTGCATTTCGTAGGTTCCCGTAATAATACTTTTCCGCCCTAGGGAATATTGGAAATGCATTTACGGCCTAGGGAATAATTATAATCACATTTCGAGCCTGCATTTTGGGCAATAAAGATCTCTTTTCGGTGCGGATGAGATAAAAATAGATTTTCAATTAATGCGCTTGCAAATCAACCAAAAGTCACTAAATTTAGTAAGATAAAAACTTTATTAAATGTTTCAAATATTCCAAATTGGCTTATCTACTTTGTTCTAAATATGCCTGTTAGTAACTACTTGTAGCAAATATTTCAGAAAAGTGAAAAAAAGGGTTATTTACCAAGAACCCATTTAATATTATAGTATGCTTCGAACAAAAACTATTCTTCTGAAAGCATATCCTTTATTTAACAATGATATTTTATGCACGAAAGGGAAGCCTTTTCTTTTCTATTTCTCTTGAGAATATAAATCTTGTGCTAGAGAAACACATTATATCCATTATAATCCCATCTCACTATAAAGGTAGAAACTACATTTAAAATGCTTTGATCCCATCTCCATAAAATGACTAAAGTTGAACGCGAAATACGTCGTTCAAAAGTTTAGGGGTGACCTATAAACAGAAAGTACGTAGGCGATTGAGATTCCTTTAGCGTTTTCAACAAGTAGGTACATGTGATACAAAATAAATGTTAATAAAAAGTGTTTTTAATAACAACATTGTAAACACTATTTTCGGGTTGGATTTACTTTCCTTTGGCAGGAGTTTGGGGGAGAAAGGTGTTGTATGTGGTAGAGGATTGGTCCCTGGTTATAACAATACTATTTGCATTACAAGGTAACACACTGTTTTCGAGAAAATCAAAAAATAATATTTCAATCTATATGGCGGTCTCCTTTCGCTTCTCTCCGCGACGAAACGACTCTAGCATCGTCATTTTAATTATTTTCATCTTTTTAATTTTTCTCAAGAATGGTGCATTACCTTTTCATGGGAGTGGTATCGGGGGGTAGGGGACACCCCCTCTTCCCCCCTCACCTCTTCTCTCACTCCTACTCCTGCCAAACGATTCTAAATTTTAACCCTCTGAAAATATAAAAAAAAAAGTGTCAAGTATTTCGCCTATTGTTCTCGGTGCAATATTACTTTCCGAACTTGGCAGTAGAGTAACAATTACATTTATTTATTTAGATTTTGAGACTTGAAGCACCTAATGCCTAGTTATAGTTGGGTTTGGCTTATCCATAAACAAATGAGAAATTTATGAGAAACTTTTACCTTTATTTAATTTCCAATGACGAATTCAGATTGAATTCACTAAATTGGACACAATATAAAAGATTACAAGCAAAACAATTAACTGTGAAAATAAAGAATCGTGTATCAAACCTTATCAAGTGTATTCTCTTATTTGAGTACCACCTTTGGTCACTTATTGTACACCATGTAAATCCAAAATTCATACAATCACATAGAGTATCACGGTGAACAAAACTATTTGTGTTTATGACACAAGTTCGTTCCACTTGTAACCAAGTCACGCGTGAGAGGTCGAGTCGATTGCGCGGTCCCGCCACGACTGCCGCTGTCACTGGAACCACACCATTGAAAAGCTACCTATATGTTGACCACGGGTACCGGGAAACGGGAAAACTAGGTTACACTCGCGTGAAATGAAAAAGCAGCAGCTGAATCGCTTCAAGTATCACACAATAGTTAAGTTGGTACTTTTTTTATTCTATACAAGTTAGTACTTGACTGCGATCTCACCTGATGGTAAGTGATGATGCAGCCTAAGATGTTATCGTATTAACTTGGAAGGGTAAGTTTACCCCTATGGTTACAAGCATCGCACCGGAACGCTAAATCGCTTGGCGGTGCGTCTTCGCTGGTAGGGTGATAACTATTACGTACATTTTGTACTCAAATGCAAATAACCCATGGGAGTAACAATGAATTGCTCTAATTTGTAGTGGCTCTTCAAATATTTTGATAAATAGTTATAAAACGAAAAAACAATACCCGGCTAAGTTTGTTGTGTGCTTCTTCTCAGTTTAGGTCGCGTTAGGACCCTCGTAAACTTAGTTTTAAAGTCGTCACTAAATAGATAGATTACCCACTGAAATACCTATGTATTACATCCCACAAAAAATCACGATTCCGTGGAATTAGTGAAAACCCGCTTTTTCTTAAGCTATACTGCTGATGTCTAGTCAGAATGTTCGAGATCGTCATTGAGGGAAGTGTCAAGTTTAAAAATATATCCCCATTCAGCACATTTCTAGAAAAAAAAATCAAAAATTTCTAGAAAAAAATATCACAAAAATCACTATTACCTACCAACTAATTCTACACTCTTACTCTTACTCTCACTCAAATCAAGGGAAAATTAAAAAATA
The DNA here is from genome assembly GCA_036785405.1 of Coenonympha arcania. NCBI lineage: Eukaryota > Metazoa > Arthropoda > Insecta > Lepidoptera > Nymphalidae > Coenonympha > Coenonympha arcania. The sequence goes on from CM072072.1 coordinate 10,865,563, forward strand.
TACAACAGTAATTATTCTTTTGTTTTGCTGCATTTTCTATTTCAGAAGTGCACATGTATTGTGTATCAACCTTCACTGTACAGTGAGCTTCAGATACTTATGCCGGTTTATTGTAGCGACCTAGCCTCTTGCCTAACAATGTCATTTCAAATGTTAAATGAGATATTCTCATTTTCTGTGCAGCACTTTTAGAGCTGTATTATATGATTTTTTTTATTTTTTTCCTTGTGATCTATCTCTTGTGAATTGTATAAGTTCTAACCATCTAACACATTCAAACAAAGAATTGATTCCCGAAAAAGATGCATTGTACCTATTACATTACTATTGTATTACTATACCATTGCACAAAAGATAACATTTAATTTTTTCTACCATATAATATAGCCTTACCAAAAAAATTGTCAAAACGTAAATATAGTTACAAATAATATTAGTCCCTTGTCTATAATATGCAGCTGGTTGCTTTGTACACAGCTTTCTAGGACCTAACGTTCGGATGAAGCGATAGTGAGTCACTGAGTTAATGAATGAATTAGGAAATTATGAATTAAAATAATAGAACACACTGTTAAAAGCATAAACGGATAATTAAAGCAATTTAGTGAGCAAATAGTGATCTGCAGGTTGAAGACTATAAACACAAATATTACTTTCAAAATTACGGTCATGTATTTTTGGTCATTAATCTAAATTCGCTTGAATACTATATTTTTTCAAAGAAAGATCTTCCAAAAGTTGCTCCAAAATCTAATTTTTATCGATAACTGCAATGCATGTAATTGTAATTTTTATTACAATATGTCGGTAATAACAATATCCAAAAACGCTCAGAATGGATTTTTGATAACTGGCTTAGCTTTTTAGTAATTAGGTGAAACGTCGTTTTTCCTTTATATTTTTCGGCCATGCTGCATAACGCACCCACCAATGTGTTAATAAGATAGTAAAGGACAAAAAGTAAATTAGTGTGTCCTCTTATGTACTACGACAGCTTCACCAACTCTTGAGTTAAACATTGTACCATTGTGAGATATAAGACAGCAACACGTTACACGATAGAGCACAATAACAAAGTAGGATGTAAATTAGAGAGCTCGGAAAAGTGACGCAGATGTGCGACGCTCTTTGTACTGCGCAGGTTCACCTTTTGCAACTAATTACACATTCATGTATTCGCTCAGTACCTACTGTTCATTCTCCTTTTCACAATAGAACTGAAAAGATTTGAGAGATTTACAAGCTCGACTCCCTACGCTTAACTGAAGACAACCCGGCTTTTGCCTTTATGACATTAGTGAGGATTAGGTACTCAGTTGTATTCGAAATCTACGCTTGAAATTTTTAACTACATACTGCGTTATATTTTGTCGCTAAGAATGGTAAAGTTGCGAAAAATGTGGATTGGTAATACAAATTAACGTAGTAATTTGATTTTTGTTACTTTCGCCACAAACTTAAAAGACAAGGGAATAGGGATACGTTTTCTACCAGAAAATAAACGTTTCGGAAAACGGAGGATAATCTTAGTCATGGTAATTTTTTATTTATAAAAAGAACCACCGTTCGAAACAGACTAAATAAAAATTTTGCTTGTTTTCATCGTCCGGATTAATCTATATTCAAAACTTTGCTGATACTTTATTTTGGAAAAAAAATAGACTGATTTTTCTTAACAAAAGCCCGTGACCGTTCTACTGAGTTTCAGACATGTTTCATTTATGCACTTTTGTAACTTCAATAACTAATCTAATAAAATACTTCACTTCAAAAAAAAACCATAACATAGATCGAAGGCTCGATGATAAAAAGTTACATGTTATAATTACTGTAATAACGAATTTTAATATAGGCACCAGTGAAAATATTTTACCCTTTACATGTAAAGTAATATTTCCCAAGCGAAGCTTTTGTGTGCCAAAGTTATTAACGGTTAATTAAATTCTTGTGTCGCCTCTATACATTATGTCTTGACCAGCGACGCGGCGGCAACAAAAACCTCTTTACAAAGTGCATTTTATAAAACACGAAAAGTTTTAGTGATTTTTTTTTTAATTTAGCGTCAATTTCTAGCATGTATTGAAGAAAATGTCAATTTTGAAAACTCTATAGCAAACAAGTGGAAAATTAAAAAATTTTAAAACACCCACGACTTTTGCAGACTTGTAATTGAAAAAGGATTAAATATTTTTTTTTAAACTTCCCGACTAAAGGAAAGTAAGAACTAAGAACCTATCAGTATAATTACAAATCCAAGAAAATCCGCCGGAGCTGCTGTGTCCTGCCTGTGACGGTTGATGGTGCTGTTTACCAGTTGATGACTAATTCAATTTCTTGATACTTCTCATATACCTACCGGCAATTTATCAATGCTTACTAATTTCATTAATTGATATTGGAAACGAAAATAGCAATGGCAGCTCCGACGGATTTTTTGGATTTGTAATTATACTGATAGGTTCTTAGTTCTTACTTTCCTTTAGTCGGGAAGTTTAAAAAAAATTATTTAATCCTTTTTCAATTACAAGTCTGCAAAAGTCGTGGGTGTTTTAAAATTTTTTATTTTTCCACTTGTTTTATAGTTTTTCGATTAATATATTAATGTAATTTAAAAGATATTATTATTAAAAAATTAAAATTAATCTTCAAACTAGCTACTAACTCCTCTATGCAGCGTCTGAAGACATCATCTAACCCTAGATGTATGTACATACATCTAGGGTTAGATGTACTATGTACATTTAAAGGTTTGGGCCTAGTTAAAACATACCAATCCCTGTTTACTAGACTGTATATACAATACGTGTTTAATAGAAAGATAACACATTAAACACAGGGAATTTCTCTAATAAAGTAAGAAAAACTGAGCGAGTTTCGGCTGGCGCCGCCCCTCGGAGGCTGACGCCCTGGGCCATGGCCCTCTTGCTGGGTAAATGCGCCATATTCATTCATTAATCCTCGCCACCAAGCCTAATGTGTTAGAATAGTTTAACCAAATCAAATGAGCCTAAACTCGAGGTATTTACTAGTTACCATTAATATGCATCGCTAATCAGCCCCATCTTGCATCGTCAGACCCTCGTCACCAAATTTAATGTTTGAGACTAGTTCAAACAAACCCAATCACTAACACAAGGAATTTACTAGAAATATATTAAAACATAGAATTTCCCTTCCAAGTCATACAGATACGTTTATTGTGGCGCCCTCTGCTGTTCAATCCCAAGAACAATTATCTACAAACCATTGGCAATGACTCACTAGTATTTTGTACAAAACTGTATCCAACTGTACAACTGTATTGGGAACATTCGTTTGCACTGTAAATGTTTTTTATGGCGCCCCCTGGTGATCGATATTCATAACAACTATCCAAGAACCATTGCCAATGAATACCAAACATTATACAGAAAAATGCATCTAAATCGGTCAAGCCATTTTTGAAATAAATGGGAACATTCGTTTGCAATATAAATGTTTTTATGGCGCCCCCTGGTGATCGATGTTCGTAACAACTATCTAAGAACCATCGCCAATGAATACCAAACATTATACAGAAAACTGCATCTAAATCGGTCAAGCCGTTTTTGAAATAAATGGGAACATTCGTTTGCAATATAAATGTATTTTATGGCGCCCCCTGGTGATCGATGTTAGTAACAACTATCTAAGGACCATTGCCGCTGAACACCAAACATAATACAGAAAACCGCATCTAAATCGGTCTAGCCGTCTTTGAAATAAATGGGAACATTGATGTGCACAAACGAACACACAAACAAACAAACAAACAAAAATATTTTTGCATTAATGGTTTTTGTGAACAATTTAACATACAATCAAACATAAAATATTTTTAATAGAGTAATGTACAAACGGTCTCTCACCCTAAACACATATACCCGTACTCCGTTCCGTCGTGGGTAAAAAGGATTTCAACAATACAAAGTAAATCAATTAAAATTACAATGGCACACATCCAATGACCAATCACAGGTCAAAGAAGAAACTATAGTATTCAACATTTTGAACTCTTCTTAAATAGTACCGGTTGGTACTATTTACGAAGCATTGCAGGTTTGCAATGCTTGATAACTTTTGCTTAATGAAATTACTCGTTTTTTCTGCTGTCAATTCAAAATCAAAACTTCCAAAATCGGTCACTCTGGTGTTTAGCGAGAAAAACGAAAATAATTTAATTTTAAATACATAATATATTATTACCTTACAAATTGCGAAAACTGAATAAATTTCGGATTATTCGCAAATATGATCAAAGAATATTTACACTAGATATGGGTTATATTTACCTATGCAAGGACGATATCGTTCCCACAGTAATAAAGATATTTCATAAAAGCTTCATATCTTTCGTATACAGGATGCCATACCAAAGATTTACTATCGGTTGCCTTTACTCGTGGGTGGATATTGTTTCCGATGTTACTTTTTATGAACAGTATTCTTGCTTATTAAATTTTCCTTTTAAAATATTACGTATTGAACTTCACTGGTATAATTTATGTGTTAGGTTATATATTATTTTTGTTTTAAACTACATAATAGTGGTGGAGTTAACCGATAACCCCTCGTAATATAACCACAGAAGACATAATATTGTTAGCTGAAAGACACAAATCTTGAAACGTCTACGGTCTATGCAATTGGCCGCTATGCATCTAAGGCCGAAGCCCGCTACTTAGAAAATGTGGTCCATTCTGTCGTGCAAAATCCCTGAACTAAACTAATTTAAAGTAGTGCTATCCTTTTCAAATTGCTCCCTATGGAAAAGGATAGCATTATTGTTTTTAATTCGTTTCGAGATTTTGCACAACAGAATCAACCACATTATTAAAGTTTACAATATTAAACTCGTGTCAGGACCTGAAACCTGCCACTCTAGTCACATAGCTTCAAAACATAAATGTCTAGACTTATTGACAACGTTTGCTATCGATAAGTCACGTGACACACGTGTTGCTTCGTTCCAACAATTTTTTCTTAGTTTTCGGAGCGATAGTGACGACGGCGGATATAAAATCGATAAGAATTTAAGATTTTCAGGACTTTGCACTTATTCTTTTTCAACTCAGCTTCTGGGATTAGTGATAGCGATATTTCATGATCAATCATCGAAATATCATAATAAATCAAATATTTATCAGAAAAATGAAAAATTACCTGCGACCTTCCTTTACTCGGATGTTAAAAATAAATCCATTTCCTCACAACATTATGTTTTTAATTAATACTTTAGGTCATTTCACTTTTGTAATCTATATATATAAAAGAATGAGGTATTTTGGTTGTTCCACGGATTCCGCCAAAACTATAGGTCGTAGAGATTTGAAATTTGGTACCTAGGTAGATATTAGGTCATGAATTCGTACTAAGACGGGGATTCCAGAAATTCCATGTTTAAGGGGTAAAAATCATACATTTAAGGGTATTTCCCATACAAAAGTAAAATGTTTTCGTTGTTCCAGGAATTCCCGAAAAACTAAAAGTCGTAGAGATCTTAAATTTGGTACCTAGGAAGATATTAGGTCATAAATTCGTACTAAGACGGGGATTCCAGAAATTCCATGTTTAAGGGGTAGAAATAGTACATTGAAGGGATTTCTCCATACAAAATTGTAATTTTTTCGTTGTTCCAGGCATTCCAGAAAAACTAAAAGTCGTAGAGATCTGAAATTTGGTATCTAGGTAGATATTAGGTCATGAATTCGTACTAAGACGGGGATTTGAGAAATTCCATGTTTAAGGGGTAGAAATAGTACATTAAAGGGATTTCTCCATACAAAATTGTAATTTTTTCGTTGTTCCAGGCATTCCAGAAAAACTAAAAGTCGGAGAGATCTGAAATTTGGTATCTAGGTAGATATTAGGTCATGAATTCGTACTAAGACGGGGATTCCAGATATTCCATGTTTAAGGGGTAAAAATCATACATTTAGGGGTATTTCCCATACAAAAGTAAAATTTTTTCGTTGTTCCAGGAATTCCCGAAAAACTAAAAGTCGTAGAGATCTCAAATTTGGTACCTAGGAAGATATTAGGTCATGAATTCGTACTAAGACGGGGATTCCAGAAATTCCATGTTTAAGGGGTAGAAATAGTACATTAAAGGGATTTCTCCATACAAAATTGTAATTTTTTTCGTTGTTCCAGGCATTCCAGAAAAACTAAAAGTCGTAGAGATCTGAAATTTGGTATCTAGATAGATATTAGGTCATGAATTCGTACTAAGACGGGGATTCCAGAAATTCCATGTTTAAGGGGTAGAAATAGTACATTAAAGGGATTTCTCCATACAAAATTGTAATTTTTTTTGTTGTTCCAGGAATTCCCGAAAAACTACAAGTCGTAGAGATCTGAAATTTGGTACCTACATTGACATTAGGTCATGAATTTGTACTAAGACGGGGATTCCAGAAATTCAAATTCGAAGGGATAAAAATCCTACTTTTAAGGGATTTTCCCATACAAAAGTGTAATTTTTGCGTTGTTCCAGGGATTCCAGCGAAATTAAAAGTCGTAGAGATCTGAAATTTGGTACCTAGGTTGGTATTAGGTATATCATGAAATCGTATTCAGAAAGGGATTTTCGAGATTCAAATTTTGAGGAGGAAAAAATTTGAATTTTTTGGCCGCCATTTTGAACTTTTTTGTTACTGGGCCGATTGCTTTGAAAATCGATATTTGACTATGGCAGAAAGCATAGAAAAGGAATTTGTGGTCAAAATTTAAAAAATAGGCCGCCATTTTGAACTTTTTTGTTACTGGGCCGATTGCTTTGAAAATCGATATTTAAACTATGGCAGCAAGCATAGAGAAGGAATTTGTGGTCAATATTTAAAAAAGTAGCCGCCATTTTGAACTTTTTAGTTACTGGGCCGATTGCTTTGAAAATCGATATTTGACTATGGCAGCAAGCATAGAGAAGGAATTTGTGGTCAAAATTTAAAAAAGTGGCCGCCATTTTAAACTTTTTTGTTACTGGGCCGATTGCTTTGAAAATCGATATTTGACTATGTCAGCAAGCATAGAGAAGGAATTTGTGGTCAAAATTTAAAAAAGTGGCCGCCATTTTGAACTTTTTGTTACTGGGCCGATTGCTTTGAAAATCGATATTTTACAGTGGCAGCAAGCATAGAGAAAGAGTTTGTGGTCAAAATTTAAAAAATAGGCCGCCATTTTGATTTTTTTTGTTACTGGGCCGATTGCTTTGAAAATCGATATTTTACAGTGGCAGCAAGCATAGAGAAAGAGTTTGTGGTCAAAATTTAAAAAATAGGCCGCCATTTTGAACTTTTTTGTTACTGGGCCGATTGCTTTGAAAATCGATATTTGACTATGGCAGCAAGCATAAAGAAGGAATTTGTGGTCAAAATTTAAAAAAGTGGCCGCCATTTTGAACATTTTTGTTACTGGGCCGATTGCTTTGAAAATTGATATTTGACTATGGCAGCAAGCATAGAGAAGGAATTTGTGGTCAAAATTTAAAAAAAGTGGCCGCCATTTTGAACTTTTTTGTTACTGGGCCGATTGCTTTGAAAATTGATATTTCACTATGGCAGCAAGCATAGAGAAGGAATTTGTGGTCAAAATTTAAAAAAGTGGCCGCCATTTTGAACTTTTTTGTTACTGGGCCGCATGCTTTGAAAATCGATATTTGACTATGGCAGCAAGTATAGGGAAAGAATTTGTGGTCAAAATTTAAAAAAAGTGGCCGCCATTTTGAACATTTTTGTTACTGGGCAGATTGCTTGGAAAATCGATATTTGACTATGGCAGCAAGCATAGAGAAGGAAATTGTGGTCAAAATTTAAAAAAGTGGCCGCCATTTTGAACTTTTTTGTTACTGGGCCGATTGCTTTGAAAATCGATATTTGACTATGGCAGCAAGCATAGAGAAGGAATTTGTGGTCAAAATTTAAAAAAGTGGACGCCATTTTGAACTTTTTTGTTACTGGGCCGATTGCTTTGAAAATCGATATTTGACTATGGCAGCAATCATAGAAAAGGAATTTGTGGTCAAAATTTAAAGAAGTGGCCGCCATTTTGAACTTTTTTGTTACTGGGCAGATTGCTTTTAAAATCGATATTTGACTATGGCAGCAAGCATAGAGAAGAAATTTGTGGTCAAAATTTAAAAAAGTGGCCGCCATTTTGAACTTTTTTGTTACTGGGCCGATTGCTTTGAAAATCGATATTTGACTATGGCAGCAAGCATAGAGAAGGAATTTGTGGTCAAAATTTAAAAAAAGTGGCCGCCATTTTGAACTTTTTTGTTACTGGGCCGATTGCTTTGAAAATCGATATTTCACTATGGCAGCAAGCATAGAGAAGGAATTTGTGGTCAAAATTTAAAAAAGTGGCCGCCATTTTGAACTTTTTTGTTACTGGGCCGCATGCTTTGAAAATCGATATTTGACTATGGCAGCAAGCATAGAAAAGGAATTTGTGGTCAAAATTTAAAAAAGTGTCCGCCATTATGAAATTTTTTATTACTGGGTCGATTGCTTTGAAAATCGACATCTGATTATTTCACCAAGCATCAAGAAGGAATTTGTAGTCAAAATTTAAAAAATTGGCCGCCATTTTGAACTTTTTTGTTACTGGGCCGATTGCTTTGAAAATCGATATTTGACAATGGCAGCAAGCATAGAGAAAGAATTTGTAGTCAACATTTTAAAAAGTGGCCGCCATTTTGAACTTTTTTGTTACTGGGCCGATTGTTTTCAAAATTGATATCTGATTATCGCAGCGAGCATAGAAAAGGAATTTTTGGTAAAAATTTAAAAGAATTGGCCACAATTTTGTACTTATATGTATTATCATGGTAGCAAGCAACCACGGCCGGATGGACGAACGGACGGTGGAGTCTTAGTAAGAGCTTTTACCCTTTGGGTACGGAACCCTAAAAATAGCCACCATATTTAACTTTTTTGTGACGATCGAATTTTTCAAAATCAATATGTGACTATTACCAGGAAGCAAGAGAAAATTTTGTGTGCAAAATGGTGTGTAATGCAGGAATTTTGTAAATTAAACCACCATAGTAAAGCATAACTCAGAAGTTAACGTGAGCGAAGCCGCGGGCGTTTGCTAGTAATACCATAAAATATTTATTTACATCGTATCCAATAAAAACTTTCTACTCTTAATAATATCCCAAAAATTTTAAAGGTAAAAATGTTTCAAGTTTTAGTCACTAAATTCAACAAATTATTCCTAAATTCTAATATTGATATTTAAATATTTTTTTACAAATACTGAACCAAAGAATTTCCAAAAAAAAAGTGTACACGCACCACAAAATGTACGTGCAATTTATTTTATAACACAGATTTATTCCACTTAGCTCCGCACTATAGTCACTTGTGTACGCGCCAGTCACACGCTATCCCGACGCGACGTCACAGGTCACAGCAGCGTCACGGCCTGACTGCGACTGACGCTGTCATCGGGCGAAACAAGGGGGATGTGGAAATTCATACTGACTGGATGTACCGGGACGTGCGAAATAGTCGTCATTTTCAATGTGGTTTATACTGCTGTTAAACTACGAAATACGAGTATATTACCTCAAGTCAGTCAATACTCAATAGCTTTAATAGATACTCTACGATTTCGCATTGTTAAGTCAACATCTCCTGCGGATATCCCGGTGTCGGGACGAAATGTGCGTCGTAGAAAGTTTTGGAAAATAGTGTGTGGTGTTTCATGTGGGCAGAGTTCCTGCATATTGTACCATACAGAATCTTTTCAAGTAGCGGATTATAGCAAAACAAATTAATCTGTCCTGCTAGATGCGATGCCTTTAGCCTTATATAATGTTTCACTACTGGGCACCGCCCCCCTTTATCAAAGGTTCATATTATGCTAGCAGTATAGTAGTAATAATAAAAATACCAGGAGAAACAGCTAACCGTGTTTTCCGAGGCACGAAGGTTAAACACCTTCAATGTTTAAACTTTGGCATAGTCAACAAGTGTAATACAAGTTTTAGTTTAGATACAGATCAGTTCAGTTATCTCAGTTATAGTTCAGTTTCTTCACATTTTGTCTTTGTCATACAAAGGAAAGTACACTAACAATCTTTTAAGGAGATCTTAGTTACTAGCTGACAAGTATTTTTAGAGTCATGGTGAATGAAGTCAAAGTATAGCGGTATGATTAGTTAGTAAATTATCTGTGACAACGAGGTGTAGATATTTCAATCCACGAAGACGCGCCCCACTCTGTCAAAATCGCGTATGTTTCTTTCGATTCGTATGGAGTTTTTCACGGTCGCGGATTAAAATATCCATACATACCTTGCATATGTATTTAATTTCATTCAAATTAAAGTCCATATTCATCGTATACAATGTTCAAATTCTATGTAATCTTTATACATAACACATGTATGCAAATAAATTGTTTGATTTGAAATGTCTAAAGAGATTCATCCATCAAGAAGGACAGTAAAAATTCGGTCTTATACCCACTTGAGACTTTCCTAACATTTTAATTCATCCTCTCCATTACGCAATTCAAACATTTGTCCATAATTCTCATCTCTAAATGAAGAGCACTTTTTCTTTGAAAAAACGCCGTCTCAGGCAATAGTCGTTTGTTTTTATATCAGTCACGACTTGATAGGGCTCTAAAGAGAGTTCAATTTCTTAGAAACTTATTACTTTGCCTCATTTAAAATTAATGTTAAATTAAAGTACCTTCGAGTAACTTTTATTTGGCTTACAGTACAAAATCTTGTTTGCATTAGCGGAGTTCACAGTTTATTTGCATAATAATATCATGTTTTAGTTTTAAAACAATGTTTCAAAACTAATAAACAGTACTTATTTGCTTGAGTATACATTTGCAATTCGGATAGGGTTGAATAGCGTCTACGTAAAAATGCGATGATATAAATAATATAGAATAGATAAGAATCTAAGACTCCTTTGAGACAGAAAAACTACAGTACAGCCCAAACTGGACTTTGAACAGCTTTAGTATCTAGATATGTATATCAATAAGTGACTTTTTTATCTGCCATCCGCCACATACAAATAAGCAAATAAATATCAGGGATACGTCGCACACGCAATGAATGTAAACATGGGTTTTCCCACTAAAAAATATTATACAACCTACCTGCTAAATAAACCGATTTTTGTTATAGGTAGGTCTATCTATCTATCTAACCACATACTGAGCATCCGAAGAAGCATAGGTGAATAACCTGATCGATGGCACGAAGACATTGACAAGGCGACGAAGAAGAGGAAGATAAATACCTGCAAAAGAAGGAAAATGTGGGTTCAAAAGTGGTCTTTGCCAGAGATTTTTCACTTACGTTTACCTCGATAATCATTAAAAAATAGTCTTTTTATTTTTTACTATAGTAAACAAAATAATAATCAAGTTTTGGTCCTTCTACATTCAGGTCATGGAACTGTTATTACGAGTCCTGTGAACAAAGGACAGAAAATTGCGAAAAATATTACTGGTACAGGAAAATACGCCTTTCATAAAGCCTTAATGATTGCTGTACAGAATACAATACAATAGCAACGGGGCTATTAAAGCAGGAATACTTGCAATATCTGCTTATACTATTCTTTATTGTGCTGCAGTCGTTATAGAAACATAGTTATTAATTTCGATTGTCTAATATCACATCATCTTTTTTGAGGTCCACTTCTGTTGGGTCTCTTCTTAGAATGGAGAGAGTTTTATTACGTCTCACACCCACACTAGCCAAGTTCGATAAATCATACTTCGTATAGCTGTGAAATAACACCACGCACAATTCTTCAGGAGATGTTGACTCTACGAAATCGCATTGTGAAGTCAACACCTGAGGATGTCCCGGTGCCGGGATGAAACGTACATCGAAGAAAGTGTACGAAGAATTGTGTGTGGTTTTTCATGTGAGCGGTGTTCCTACATATTGGACCATACAGATTCTTTTCATGTAGCGGATTATAGCAAAACAAATTAATCTGTCCAGCTAATTATCTAGCTACTTTGTTTGATTTTAAGCATTTAGCGTCAATGTCCGTATCAAGTTAGGATATGATAAAGATCTTCAGTGATAGACGAATGAGCTTTTTCTGTGTTCTTCCAAAACTTCGTCCACTCTAAGATTTTGATATTTTTTTTTAGTTTAGTTTAAAGTCGGTTTTCACTTTAATTTTAATGGCAACTTATGTTTGTGGTTTAGGCATTTGATAATTCGGCCACAAATGTCATATCTACAGCCGACATAAAATCATTGATGAATAACATACAAAATATTAATAACTATTTTATGAATGGAATTAATTATAAATCTAATATTCAGGAAATGTGGTTACAGGCAATAGTTTCAATAAGCTAAATTATTAGCTTACAATTAATATATTCGCTAATTGCAATATTAATAGCTGATTTGATTTAAACCCTTAACATGCTGACAGCCTGATGAGATATTAGGTATTATTGTTTATTTATAACGTATTATTCTAAATCTACACCTTCAATATTCTATATCTGTAATAATTATAAACATCGCTCGTGTTCAAGAATAATATTAATTATCTCATAGTTATTAACTTCTAGAACTTCATGTAGTAAAATGCAAGGCCCACACCACCGTTGATAGTAGGTATATAAAGAGATTCATTTCATGATCAACATGGACATGGTTTCATCCTGTAATTCGATGAGGTAAAATGGGGCTCGCGTGCTGCACCTGAATGTGGCAGAACTGTGTCACTTCCTCGAGTTTCAAGATAGAAAAGAGTTGAAGAAACTGGACCAATATGTCTGTCTCTCCAAACAGAGGTGAGCGCTTTTATTCGTGTGGGATTTATATAAACGGTAGCAAACAGCTGGATTTGTGGCGGTTACAATATACACAAATAAAAGTTCTAAATGGTACACTATAGCAGAGCTTGCGAGAATTATTTTTATTATTCAATTTAGGGCCAATTTTTCAATCGCCAGATAATAATCGTTAACTAACGAATAAACTTGAGGTTTTGACAGATTTTGTATGGCCTATGTTTTTCCTCAGATAGTTCATCTGGCGATTGAAAAATCAGCCCTTAACACATAACACATAATATTCTCCTGATGGTCTTCTACTAAAATAGTCAGAACTCACCAAGACAGAAAGTTGGTAAGATAAAATAAGGATAAATTTTTGCTAAGTCATTGGCAATAGTTGTCCCAACACTAAAGCGAAAAGTTTAATTATCTGTGTTGAATTAGTAACACGCAAACTGAAACTGTAGCGATGGGGCACTAACTAGAAGGCCAATGCAGCAAACAGTCAAAGAGGTATCCAAACTTTTAACGATGAGGGTCGGAAGGATAATGTTACTCCAAGTTTGACATAATCAAAGCACAAGCCTTGAACGGGTTCTCTTTGATAATACGAGTATGGCATATTGGCTGGCTTCATATTTGAAGTACGTGACATGCCTATTTAATCAGGGATAATTAAAACAACTATAGTGTTTCGTCTCGTACACGGCACCGTAATACCCTGAGCTGATCTTGTCATCGTTAATATTTCATAACAATATACTCATAAATATTACTGGAGTGGAAAATAGTACATTTTGATACAAGTGCGGAAATATGTCATTTCTTCACGAGTCTCAGTTTGTTGACCCATGCCGAAATGACAATTCCGCTCGTGCACTGAACGAAGTTTTTTCATCCTTTGTAAAAAAAACAAAGGGAGAGAGAAATCATTTGTGAATAAAGATATTTTTTTCAATGTACTTCATGTATTAGTATCTAAGCTGTAACATAGTCATTTCGAAAAGAAATATTTTTAAAACCTTTTGCATTTGGATGTTAAATAAAGAGAAATGAAAAATTAAATACAATCATTTCACTTTTCTTTATAATTGAGTATTGTATCGAAGAAGACGGAATTGGAACGTTGTATACGTAAACTACCTACTTACCGACATTAACCAAATTTACAGTATTATGGGTTCAGCAAGTTATTTATTATCGCAATATATTTCTGTCAGTAAATTCCGACTTTTAGTTAGATTACAGTTATTAAGTGACAAACTTCCTGCAACCGGTAACTTAGTTATGAACAGGGTGACCATTATTTTAGAGTAGGTACATATTATAAAAGGACATGCTCATATAAAAACGTATGCATTGTACTGTAAATACAGTTTTTTTCAATAAGGAAAAATTATACTTTATAATAAAAGAGATTTAAGTATATACCGCCACTATTTCTTATTCGTAGTTAAATGAACAAAAATTTTCATCTATTACAAAAAATGGGTCACAAACTACTAAAAGGATTAGGTTGAGCATACAGATAACTAAGTATTATGAGCATCCGCTCGGCTAGACGAATTTACCACAAGTAAATTAGATTTCAAATTTGTGGTGCAAATATTATGAATGCACCATGTCTGATGCATGGTAAAATGAAATTGCGATATAGGTTTTTTTTCATAAATGAATGGTTACACCTTACTCACGGAAAATTCTTACTAAGTTAAAGGTGTGGAATTATGAACCAGTTTATTCTCGCATATTCCATAGCCTTTTTTCATGTAGGAAAAAACTAGTTAATTGTGCATCTTTTCTCACGCCTATTTCAAGAAAATATGGGATATGCTTAGAAAAATTTTAACTCGTGGAGACCCTAACCGTGAATAATATTTATCTTGCCAAACTCTCAGAGTTAGATGCTCGGAAATACGCGTTAAATTAGTTCCTTATTTATTTCGTCGTATCAGAGTTATGGAACTTGCTTAATATTTATACACTAAATACAATATACATACAATACTTATAAAAACTTAATAGATTTCGTGATCTATCTTCTAGTGCGTTTCATCATTTTAAAACCTTAACGACTGAGTCTCACAATCTAGAGTTAGAGAAATGAGTACTGATTGCTATGAACATTAAAGGTTGCCTGGAAGAGATTGCTCTAGCAGGAAGGCCGTATTTAAGCTCACAGTGTTTCGTTGTATTGTGTTTTACTGTTTTTTTCTATATGTGTGTGCAATAAACCTATATAAATAAATAACTTTAATTGTTTTTCATTAACCAAATAAAATCTCTCGCTTTTTAACGTTCCTTTTGCTTTTGCAGTGATCGGCTAAAAACATATAGGTACTTTCAAAATAATTATAGTTAATAAATAAAAATGCTTTATTTGAATCTTAGGAAAAGGTATAGAAACCAATGGGAACGATGATCCTGCAGAAGTATAAACTGTGTTGCAGTGATCATCGCCCTCCTCATACAATGTCTCAAGTTCAAAGCCTATTTAATATTTCCCTATTCATACGAGGCAATTCACTAAAGGAATGTTACTTACTTATATAAATTAGCAAAACGATTTGTCTGTCTTTGTACTGTTGAAAATAATCTCTAAGATAATATTATGTACTTTGATTGCTTGGACTTTTGAAATTGGCAAATTGTCAAAGCAAAGAAATTGTATTTGTAAAATATTCCTAATTCAGATTTGCGGTTATAAAATGAGATGGTTTTATTTTATTACCATTATGATCTTGCTTATTCATCTCTGGTTCTTTTGTTCTTAAACGTAAGCCACTTTCAACGTAATTGCTTCATTTACGTTAGTTTTTCTAACTTTATCTAATACAGGCTATTGTCTAATCTGTGCCACGGTAGCCATGTTAAAAATAGGTATCAAACAACTTATATAGTACCCAGATACTACAATATAATTGTGCACGCTAAAGAAGGCGTATTCCTGAATTTTTTTCATTACTATTAATAGGCTTACGTTTGACTATAATCATCTGTTAGACAGAAATGATAAGGGATGGAGCGCGCTTGCCTAGTAATGCCTCTTCACTCTTCTCTTGAAGGCACCCAGATTATACTAGGCTAGGCTAGGAAAACAAAAGCTGGACGGATGGTTTCCACAACTAAGGGACACGTATCAGAAAAGAAAACGTTTCGTTCAAGTTCGCTGGACACCATATCTGTGGGTGGACATAAACCACATAAGGATCAATTTGTATATCACAGGATCACAAATATGCTTACGGGGTATCAGCTGCCGGAACAAGCTTTCTGAGAGAGTGACTCTATCCATGTCCTCAGTTTTTCTACAACAACGATGTTGCAGCCCTTTGTAGGCCCGAGGTCCTGATCCAAAAGTTTTTTTTTCAGTAGTCACTGCCTAATTTTATCTTCTAATCGCCTTCGCGGTCTGTTTTATTCCATAAGGCCATCGAAGGCTTCACCTTTTTTCGTATAGTTTCGAGGTCATTATTTTTTTTACGAATATAATCTTTTTTTCGTGTTCCATTTATGGTCGTTTTTGACACGCCATAGACACACTTCTACCTCACCAAATAGTCCACAGTACTTTTCAATTAAAGAACTGCAAGAGTTTCATGAGATCTTTTTTGCTAATGGTCCAGTATTCACTACTTTAAGCTAGTATTGTCACGTACACAAAAATGTTAAATTATAAATATGTAAATGGCAAATTGTAATATTGTTTGGGTAATAGCTGTTTGTTTTAAAATTCTAAAAAGGACTCGTAAAATATCCGAGCGTAATGTTTGAACAACAAAACTAGCTTCATTACGATACCGCTGGCGACCCAGAGCTCCAAGTTTGCCACTCTTGAATATTTCATTACCCAAGGGTCACCCGAAATTTGACTCACCTGTTAGTAAGAGACCGTGACGAAAACAGTTGCTATGATTTTACGAGTATTTGCTTATATTTATTTTATCAGGAAAATATATTTTTTGCGCTATTTTGTGATACCTTCTTTTTATTACGGGGGAAAATCTCCATTGAGAATATCTCAACGTGTCAGTATGTTGGATTATGTAGGATTTTACCCACTAAAATCCCCTCGTTGGACAACCACAACACATGTTGTAGGCCTTCGGGATTTCATACGAACGTACCCGAGGGTCCTTTGTGCAATGCAAGTTGTGGTCACCTCTGACTGACTGATAAATGCCCAGCCACTTCTAGGAAAGACCAGGGTCAGCCCTGATGTCCGGTCTATGGTCTGGGACCATTATCTACGGCGTCTGCGTCAGTACCTATAGGTCCTACAATATGATATTCATAGTAGACTTACTTCTGTAAACCACAAAATAATAAATACAGGGCTTGCCTCTGACTGACCCTTAATACTAGCCACTTCCAGGATGGTAAATTTTAAAAACTTGCACCTACTTATCCAAATATTTGATTTTAAGAAGAGTTTGCAATGCAGAAAGATAGCCACTGATGAATTATTTTTTCATTATTAAAGTTACAAGATAAGTCATCAAAAGAAAAATGTAGAGTATGACAGTCGAAATAATCCTCTTGTCCATTGTTCTTGCTAGATGGATGGACAGATGTTGAATGGACACTATATTAAAATACATGAACCTTTTTAAATATCGTCGACTTTACCATATTTACTACACAGTAGAGTACGTTTATGCCTTCTAAAAATGCTGTAAATTGTGTGTCATGTCCAACATGCAATGGAACAACTTCGCCGGTCAACTGGAAATTGCATACCGATTTAAAAATAAATTTCGAAATACTATCATGAAAATTGCGTTTGCATCGCAGATTTTGTACGCTTCGTATATCTTCCTTGAACTCATGTTTGAAACGTGTTTCAATAAAAAGAAAAGCATATCTTTTCTCTTGGATTTGATGTTGTATTGAGCAATGTTTTAAATAAAAATGAATTCGGTGCGTACTTAAAATATTTTTATTGTTTTTTGAGAGTAGACTACGATACAGCTTCAAAGAAAAAGTGGTGGTTTGATATCTAATTTTGCAGCAAAATGTAATTTAACAGTAACATTAGACCATCTATCTACCTGGTAGCACCTGTGTAAGATATCTTTAATCCCTCTATAGGCATATCTCTCTCGTTAAGAGCTGTCGTCATCCCCGTCCCTAGCATGTCTACCTTCATTCAAAGCTTAAGCCGTCTTTTGCCAGCAAGGGGCTTAAACACACTTCAACCTGCGCTTAAACTATGATAGGGTGAGAAAATACGAGTTTATTTTTTAATTTCTTTTTTTTTTACTTTTTACATATTTATTCTGGAGACGTGTTTGTTATTATGCCCTGGCACTTTAACGGTCTTACAGCGTATTTGCCTGTATTTAAATTTGAAAATGATAAATAACAAATTATATTAAAACCAAATTTCTCGCGGGTAAAAGTTAGTAATACCATAAATAAAATTGTGTTAAGAGCGTTTATGCAAAACGGCGCGCATCGCGTTTCTTGCCATACTAGAGCACGTTTTCGTTGGCACTGACGCAATTTTGCGCTGATAATGCTATTACAAAAAAATTTATAGTAAAATAAATATACTACTTATTAAAATAGTAAATAACCAGTGACATTGAATATTAATTGAATTAAATTACTATAATTCAGAAATAACAAAATATCTTAGATTTTATCCTAAAATAATACGTTTAATTTATCGAAAAAAGCTAAAAATGACACTTTTCGGTTTATGGTTTTTGAATGAAAATCTAGGAAAATCGTGTTTTTTTTGAGACACTTTTTAGTAAATGTTATTAATTTTCTAAATATGTCATTGTTATAAGTTTGTGTTAAGAAACATGGCAAATATCTTGCATCTGCGTAGAGCGTTGACCGCTATTTTAGCAAACAGCCTATACAAAAACTGTTCTTGTGAGAAAGTTATACACATATTTTAAAATATTTTTGAGACAAGTTCTAGATTATGAAATGCCAAATAATATGAATTCAATTATCTAATCTATAATTGAACACATAACTATTTTATGTTCCTTCGGAAATCGTAAATTTTGACTCAAGCATAATACTAACGCATGAAGCGCCTTAACACACTACTATTTATGGTATTACTAGCTTTAAAAAAGTTTGTAATGGCTCTGTATTCTAAATTCAAATGAATAAAGTACAAGCTAGTAATACCATAACTATAGTAGTGTGGTTTCAACACATATTATAATAATACTGTGGTTACTATAACGCCATGAGAATGTGTAGAATTTCCCCAATTTAAGACGAAACTATTTTACAAGTTCACGATGAAAAGTCAGACCGTAAGTAATACGAAGTTGATTACTTTACTTTGAGTTTGAGCCATTATACCAACGACAAAGTACGATATATTATTACTATAGCGTTGCTATATTGGATGCATAGTAAATAATGTGTTATTTAATAAGAATAAATGCATATCTACATATATAGAAAGCCATGCATAATTGAAATATTTGCATTACGTAATGGTTTTTTAATTCCTTTACCTAGATTCTTCAACGTTAGGTGCAATAAGGTGTTTTTTTCTGTTTCTTTTGTCATGTGGCAGAATAACTATGGATGGGTTTAACCTGCATGGACAGCGTCAACAATGGTCTCAAACTCATCTTGAAGAAAATATCGAGTAAAAATAATTCTGGATAAATTATAAAATAAATAAATCGTTTATTTTTTCCATCTAAGTTACAATGATAATAAACTTGATCTTGTACATCAAGATAGATGTGTATACAATAGATGCTTTTGGTAACAACTCAAAGACATGTATACCTATATAGCCAGATCAAGAACTGACTATCCTAGCTATAGATTTTATGGATCTGCGAGGCCTCTCCCTCGAAAAGACTGCAAAGCTTTGAACATAGTCGTAATGTTGCCTGACTGTCGGTATTCTATATAATATATTTCGGAGAGTGTGCTCAGGAACTATTTAATTTGGTTCCTCCGTCACCTTTCTACCATAGAACAGCAAGGCATCGAAAAGGCTTCCACCCATACATAGTCGACGTGCCAAAGACGCGTACGAAGCGGTTTGATTCGTCGTTCTTGATACGCACTGCAAATACCTGAAATACCCTCCCAGGCAGTGGCTTTCCTGCCATTATCCTAAAATAAAACAGCAAAATGTATGTTTTTCAATAGCTTTTTAAAATCCCCAGGGCTGGGTACAAGCCAAGAAAAGAGCGGGCTAAAATATACGAATAACTATGTTTCATTATTAAAAATATGCTTCCATTTTTAAAAAGCAACGTAGGAGATACTCGTAGCTTCTCAGAAAGAATTCGAGAAAATTCTTAAAAAAAGGCGATATGAAAAATCCTCCCGGATGAATTTGAATAGAGGTAATCGCAGCCGGTCACAGAAGGGTTTCCAGTGTTTGCCCTTCGCCTCACTCCACGTGATCTGTTGACCTAAAAGCCTCAAACTTGGCGCCTAATTGCGGTATTGTTCCCAGTGGTTTACATAAACTTGCTGTCGCATAAAATCTTGATTGTATTTCGAGTTTGGACTTACGGAAGCTTGATTGTTAATATTGTTTGAGTATGACCTAATTGTAACCGTATTTACTGCGTATTCTATCTATATAGTTGGAGAATTCCTAAGTCACAAGGATTCATGGTTTTACGTACTCTAACGAGATATCAGAATAGTCATTCAAACTTTTATATTACGTAAGAAAAAACATATTATCATGACAGATTTGAAAAGAGCAAGTGCCGAGTTTCCTTGCTAGGTTGCGTAGTGCAAATTTGCGTTCCGAATTTGGCGATAGAGTTCTGACATTTTTATTTTTATTTTTAGTTTTAGGAAAACATTTTTATTTTTATTTTTTCATTAATTTCGCTAATCGAAGTTTGCTGTTTGGTGGGTGGCCATAAATTATAAGTACCTATAGGTTCTACTATACCTAGTTTATGCTGTTGGTTATTCTGTTTTTGTTTTACAGAATTATTGTATCATATTCAGTTAGAGAGGTTTATCAATGAGTATAGGCTACGTTAAATCAGTTCTCAAATTCACGTCTTAAAAACTTTCAATTGCACAAGCGAAAACCTTCCTGGTGGATGTTATCTACGAATGTCAAAAGAATAATTATTGTTACTGATGATGATGATTTGTATGGGTGAGAGTGTCCTGAAAATATACACAAATGTGTGTACGTGTGTGTAAGAGTAGAGCTCTATTGAGAGCCGTATATGATTATATCAGTGACTGTCCATAGGTGGCGTTGGCTGTAAATGTATGGAGGAATTCGATTCGTTTTTGCGATGCGAGTCGACTCGAAATTCGTACAAAAACCTGTACTAACCCCTCAAAGACATTTGCAGGATGCGGCTTAATGGGGCTTTTAAGACGTATGCTGCAGACGTGAGACCGGAATTAAGGACAGTGCCTATTGGTACATGAATATCTGGTATAAGCTAACCCATTCCACCCCCTCCCTTTCCCCCCTGCTGAACCCAGCATACGTTTTATGGTATAAACTATAAATTATTCCTCACTTAAGGGTATGAAAAATGTACAGAATATATAAAAAAGAGGATTTTATAAATTAGAGAAGATAAACATTTTAAAAATCCAAACGTGACTTTTTTAGCCATCCAAGCGCGTATAATAAAATAAATTTCAATATGAAACGAGGTCTGCGACTAACTTTATCTGACATATCCTAGTTATAGCTATAATACATACTTCTATTTGGTATTTCACAGAATATTTTCAGAGAGCCACTATAAAGCTATATTGACGTGCCACTTGACTCGAAAACTTGCTCCATTTTCCCGGTCCACTTTACGCCTCATCTAGCTCAAAATACCTTTGATTTTATTGAATCGCTCTGTAACTGAGGAACTTTTAAATATCTCGGTTTTTGAATGTTTTGCGTGATGACGGTTTAAAGGATTTTATCCAAATAAATATCTTTGAATCTTCAAATCCTTTTATTGAAGTTTCGTGTTTTTTCATATAAAAGAACCTAGGATTCGAGTGGGAGATAGCGGGTTCGATTCCCGCCACGGGCAACTTTGGAATATTATAATTTCTAAAATGGCTCTGGTCTGGTGGGAGGCTTCGGCCGTGGCTAGTTACCACCCTACCAGCAAATACGCACCGCCAAGTGATTTAGCGTTCCGGTGCGCTGGTTGTAGAAACCATTGAGGTAAATTTACTAACCCTTCCAAGTTAGTACGCTAACATCTTAGGCTACATCATCACTTACCATCAGGTGAGATCGCATTCAAGTACTAATTTGTATTGAGTAAAAAAAGAACCATTGGAATGCTATTGCGGAGTTCCTAAAACGAAGCAGATTCAAGCAACACAAAGTACCAATAAGTACACACATCGGGGCTATAATATATCTCAGACTACGTTAGTATATGATCTTCTACAGTGATCAGTGATCACAGGGTCTTGGGTCTTTTTATTTCTGTTCGTTATGTCTGCTTTCATGTACACATGAAAACAAAATTTCGTAGCAATCTTCAATGACGCTGTTGGTGTCTAAACAAACATTTTTGACACCAGTTTACTGGCGACATATTTTCGCGCAGGCTGCCGAGTCTTGTACGTCTATTTTCCAAAGCCAATAATATAAGTAAAGATTGTAAAATCACCGTTTCACTAATACAAAAGCTAAAAGTTCAATATGGAAGCAGGCGTTATTTTGCGGAAATCCATAATTAGTAGGAAAGACTAATTTGTTTTGCTATAATCCGCTTCTTGAAAAGATTCTGAATATGCAGGAACACTGTCCACATGAAACACCACACACAATTTTCCAACACTTTCTTCGACGTACGTTTCGTCCCGACACCGGGACATCCTCAGGAGATGTTGACTTGTGTGTGAAGCGGATTATAGCCAAACAAATTAGTCTTTCCTACTATTTCATTACGTTCTGCGCTCAGTGCAGATCATACAAGTGGCACCTTACGGCTTAGATTAAACTTTCAGAGGTCACGAATGTACGATACCTGCGCGTCTCTGGAGGGCAATGACACGTCTACGTACAATGAATAATTCTCAAAGTATTTCACTTGAACCCTGCTAAATGGCTGAATTCAAAGCACCTATCCACAAAGGTGCCCCCAGATGATGTAGATAATGGAGATGCTTATTTGACTTGAAATTTCATTGCTATGGGATTAAGTTCTGTTAAGAATCTAAATTGGATTTCATTAGTTAGCTTGTTGAATGCCAAGTTAAACTTCAAGGTAAGTAAATTCTATTCTATCTCTTCAAATAATGTTTACAGTATCTTATGTTATACATATTAATAGTAACTTACTTAATTGATTTTATTTAAATACGGAAATTAATAACGATGCCGATACACCATTGCGAGTGAAACACAACACAACAAAATGTAAAATATCATAAGAAATGTATATTTTAAAACTCAAATATCAGAAGAAAAGTATTTACAACACATTCTATTTTATTCGTAACTCATTATTTTATAAATCATCTCTAATGTTATTTTACGCAGGTATCTGGTACTTTAAGTAATTGGATTTTATCTTCTTTAACTTACCTCAATTTCAAATGAAAACAGGGTACCAGTCTTATGTAGAAGTTTCGGTAAGTACTTTATTTACTTAGGTCCTTAATTTTATTGGAAAATCCCTTATTCAATTCTTTGAACAAGAAAAATCAAGCTGATCCGGTGATTAAGTAATAATTGCATTTTATAAGTTCTAAGGTAAGAGCTAACCGAAAAGACGCAAGACGCTTTAAATACAAAGATTCAAAGAAGAGCAAACGCATGCGAGTAAATAAGCACTTTTCGCACATCGATTTAATGTTATAGTATATTCTTGATATGTCTACGTTTATAGCACATTCACCAATTTGGTCAATTATTTTTACCAAGAAGAATCAGACAAAAGTCTCTTATATTATATCCAATAACCATCTTCGAGCATTTTTCATGAAGGTACGTAACTCAATTTTTCCTTATAAGTCCCTTGGTAGAAATCCATACGTAGATATTTTATATTATCCGATGGTGTGACAAAATCGTCTTCATATCAATTTTATACACAGTGTTTTAATATAAAGTTTCACTCTCTTATACTCGTATATACGGTGTTACACCCTAGGCCCCTAGGGTGTAATAAAATGTGTCATTTCGTACGCCTTACGATGCGGAAGCCTTGTCGAACGTCTAGAACATTGCTTGTACGATATACGAGTGCCTTATGACATACCTACTACCGATATGAAATTTTCTAGTAGACAGCGAATTATGAAGAATGTGGCAATTTTCTTGCAGACTGTCACTTTATGAAGTAACGATGTCCCAGAAGTTAATCTTAATATTAATAATAGTACGTCGGAGGTCTGTGGTTGGCTCCTACGCGCACACAAAATTTTAATTACATCTACACTTACGTATACACTAATATTATAAAAAGGAGAGATTTGTATTTTTGTGTGTGTTTATGTTTGTAAGGAATAAACTCAAAAACGACTGTGCCGATTTCAAATTTTTTTTCACTATTATAAAGCTACATTTACCTTGAGTAACTTATATAGGTATATAACTTATATAGGCTATAGGTTTATTATATTACTAGAAAAGATAAAGAATCCTTACTAAAACTTTAGTAACGTAACCCAACGTGTAAAATAAATGCCATAAAACATTTTACGTCGCAATTATTGATGATAGAACAAAAGTTTGTTCTACAATATAAAAGAACATCTCAATAACTTACAAAAAACTTCACGATACTATATGTCCAACTATCATCGTTACATAACAATAACACCCGTGAAAAACCGGGACGGGTCGCTAGTCTTCAATAATGGTTAAAGAGGTCCGATAACAACAATTTGACTTTACCCGTATTTTTTAACAAATTCGGAAAATTATTTGTTACAATTGTAAAGTAAACTAAGTTACTACAAATTCCGTTTATTAAAAAGGGAATTTTTATTTATATTAAGTTGCCTTGCTGTTGAAATAAATTTTGGACACTCCATCTAAATGCAGTTACAATACCAGAATGGTATGAACGTGAAAAAAAATCCAGCTATCAATTTTTACGCAAGTTCTCTTTGTGAGAACAACACTCGTGGCGTCCGCCAAATATTTCATGCATGGTACAACAAAAGCTTTAAAAAAATCCTCTTGTGGGAAAATAATTCAGACATTTCAACGCCGTTTTTTACCGAAACTGTTGCAATGTCGGCGTTTTCAACAGCGCATTAGGCGACTTTCCTGGATTTATCACCGCAATTTTTCATATATCGTGTACTTCGGTAGAATTACACGATAAAATATTGGAAAATATGGGCTATATGGAAATGGCTTTATATCCGTACCCACTGGCTAGTAATATTACCTAGTTTTGCGTCGCCTAATTTATCTCTATTGTAAATATCCACCGAACGCTCATAGATTCGCTCATACTAACTCCTACTTACCGCCCTTATGGTTAGGGTTGCATCTATGCTGGCATAATAGCTGTCATAGATCTGTCAAAAAGTTAGCTTTCCTTTGTGTGTAACTGAAACACTCTGGTCATACGCAATACACATATAAGAATACGAGTTTGTACAGACAACCCAAAGCAACAAGAAATGAATATAATGTACGTTAATTAATAAAAAAAAACAACTTCAATTTTCATCAAACTACTGTTGAAAACCGTTATGGATACCATTATCAGAACTGGACTAAATTGAAATGGGACTACACGGGAAGCGTCAGCTTCCTATTAAAAAAAGAATCATCAAAATCGATTCACCCAGTCAAAAGTTATGAGGTAACAAAACTTAAAAGAAAACATACAGTCGAATTGAGAACCTCTTCCTTTTTTGAAGTCGGTTGAAAACTAGTAAGTAATAGAAGCCAGTTAATGTATTATTATTCTTTATATCTAGTATTACTGTGTAATCATATCTAGTGTCGTCCAATCGTATTTAAGTACTTTCGTACTTTTACGAGTACTAAACGCGCTTACCTTTAAGCAAAGTAGATTCTTAACCTGGTTCAACAAGTACGAATATAGTGTGTTTTAGACCTACGTCTGAATGTGTAACTGGATGTGTACCTTAATGAGGCTTTCACGAATGTCTTTGAAACCCTAAAAGCTTCATTGAGCTCTGTCTTGTAAATGTCTTACATAATAACTAAACGAACCACACGCAGTCAGTATTAAATTCGTAAAATACTTATACTTTGAACAACTCGATGTAATTCGAACAAATTAAGCTGAGAATTATGAAGTGTTGGTTGTAACTTGTAAAGTATTATAATTAATATAATTGTACAGCTAACTATTAAAAAGCTTGAAAAGTCGTTATGTTTCATTGCTATGAAGAAGATAATGGTGCTAATTCTGATGTACAAAATCTCTAAACTAAACTAATTTAAAATAGTGCTATGCTTTTCAAACTGTTCCCTATGGAAAGGATGGCACTATTTCAAATTAGTTTAATTTAGAGATTTTGCACAACAAATTCGACCTCAATATGTAACTTAATACTCCATATAAATATATACATATTTATTGTACAATATGAACACCTGCTTCCATTCAATATGAACACTTCAAAGAACAATGTGTTTTAAAGCACTTAAGTATATAACCACAATATAATCTTAGATATTAACAACAAGTTTACAAGTTATATATCTGTGGCCTCCTTTAGGATGATCACATAATAGTAGTTTATGTAACGGTTACATAATGGGGGGTATTAAAATACGAGTGTGAGTTTAAAAAACGAGCCGCAGGCGAGTTTTTTAATAGTATCACACGAGTGTTTTAATACCTAATTATGTAGAGTTTCATACACTACTTTATCTACGCTCATATTATTATCATAAATCCAAATCATAAAATCTTGCTAACTTTTGTCGTAAAACATTGCAACTACTAAGATGTCAGGTGGAGTGAAATTTTCTTTAGTAGGTTTCACTACTAGACATTTTTCAGCGCAAAGTTTTGACTAAGTAACAAAAAAAATTAGTTGTCTGTAAAGTCGGTTTACGGACGATAGATTTACGAGATAACGTCATTATCGTAATCGTTATCGTAATCGTAATCGTAATCGTAATCGTAATCGTAATCGTAGTCGTAATCGTAATCGTAATCATAATCATAATCACAGGCCCAGGTGGAACGTTACGCGGAACGTTAGACATTGTGTTGTTGTCTATGGTCAATCATGGCCCATCTATACTCTCGGCAAGACTACCAACTATATGTTGTCTGTGGATTCACTTAAAAAAATATTACATTTAAAATATTACCTACCCCAGATAATAATTGTAACCGTTAACCGTTGTATTGCCGATAGCGGTACTGTAATCAATTCCTTCAAAACCCCAGATACAAATACAGGAGTCCAGAGCCGTGTATCGTTATGGATATTATACAACTTTCTTTAAATATTTCCATAGTAGAGCGATGTTATTATGAATAACTTTTTAATAATTATAGAAGTCTGTGAATAAAGTAGGTAATTATTTGACACATTTCGATTTTATAATTCGAACTTTAAGCAATGAGCGTAGATAAAATTCGTTTAGTGGTTCGGCTACTGTTGTATTTTACCCGTTTAATACAATATTCAATTCTCTATCTCACCAGGGTACACATAGAAATAAACCGAATTAATATCGGAAAACGAAACTCACTTAATAATATTTCGTCTAGTAAATTGGATGATGGGAAATCTGTAACGTGTAACAAACATGATACTCGTGTGTTATTTAATAAATTATATTGATTGATAAATTGTATGTTTATACTATCCACCTTATTCATGAACGTGGAATAGTTGCGAAATAGTTATACTACTCTGTGTAAAAAGTATCGGGAATATGTCAATAAAAAGACCCGTGTAAAAGAGGTCGTTCTAATTTTTTTACTGCATGTTGGTAGCACTGTACTGATTTAGCGCGCAAAGTTTGAGCGGGATCTGTCATTTAATTTGTTTTATACTACACTTTTTGTTGGTCATAGTTTTGAGTTCTCGGCGATTTTTACAATGGAAAATATTGTTGAACAAAGAGTGTGCCTTAAATTTTGTGTTTCGAATGATATTTCATGTGGCGAATCACTAAAAATGTTGCGAAATACCTACGGCGAATCGTGTATATCGAAAACAAGGACTTATGAATGGTATAAAGCTTTTAAAGAAGGCCGAGAATTAGTAGTAGACTTGCCTCGTTCTGGTAGACCTTCAACCGCTACGACCAAAGAAAACATCGACAGAATCAAGAAGCTAGTGCTCGAAAATCGACGTATGAGTCTGAGAGAGTTGGCTAGTGAGGTGAACATATCTTTTAAGTCCGTCCACAACATTCTCATTGACATTTTAGGCATGAAACGCGTCGCCGCTCGACTAGTTCCAAAAGAGCTCAATTTTGTTCAAAAAGCGCAGCGAAAGCATGTCGCTGAAGACATGGTTTCCCGAGCTTCTACGAATCCGACCTTTATGAAACGTATAATAACTGGCGACTAGACATGGGTTTATGAGTACGACATGCAAACAAGCCAACAGTCTTCAGAATGGCGTCTCGAAAACGAGCCGAAACCCAAAAAACCGCGGCAAAGCCGCTCCAAAATCAAGGTGATGCTGACAGTTTTTTTTGACTACCGTGGTGTGGTTCACTCCGAATTCCTTCCAGAGGGAGAAACAGTGAATAAAGAATATTATTTAGGCGTCATGAAGCGTTTGCGTGAGAGTATCCGCCGAAAACGTCCAGATTTGTGGCAACACAACTCATGGATGCTGCACCAGGATAATGCACCATCACACACAGCCATTATAGTGAAAGAGTTTTTAGCGAAAAATTCAACAAAAGTTCTCGACCAAGCACCGTATTCACCTGATATGGCTCCGTCTGACTTTTTTTATTTCCCAAGTTAAAATTACCACTTCGAGGAAAACGTTTTGAGTCGATAGAAGCCATAAAAGAAAATTCGCTGAATGAGCTAAAGGCCATACCGCAAATAGCCTATGAAAAATGTATGGAAGACTGGGTGAAGCGTTGGAGATGTTGCAAGTGATGGGGCCTACTTTGAAGGCGATAAAATAAATTTAGATGAATAATTTGTATTTTTTGTTTTATTGACAAATTCCCGATATTTAGTACACTGAATGTATATCACAGAACGGACGGCACGAAAAAATGTCGCCAGTTTATCGGTGCCAAAAATGCTTGTTTTGCCTCCAACAATAAGGCCACACTGTAGTTCGCTAATCAGCCACCAATAGAATTTTGACATATGGGCTACTGTTTACGTAAATCGTTCGGATGCCCATATTCTGGTGTTACTTATCAGTGGGTTTGAGACATAGTAAAATGAAACAAATAAACGTTTATTTACTACCCACGACGGAACGGAGTACGGGTATATGCGTTTAGGGTGAGAGACCGTTTGTACATTACTTTATTAATGAGATGTTATGTTTGTTTGTATGTTAAATTGTTCACAAAAACCAATAATGCAAAGATATTTTTGTTTGTTTGTTTGTTTGTGTGTGCACATCAATGTTCCCAATTATTTCAAAAACGGCTTGACCGATTTAGATGTAGTTTTCTGTATAATGTTTGGATTTTCTTGGATTTGTAATTATACTGATAGGTTCTTAGTTCTTACTTTCCTTTAGTCGGGGAGTTCTTCTCGGTGCAAACCTGCTTTCCGAACCTGGCGGTAGAGTTTTGACTTTTCATAAGAGCCTATTAATTGGGCCTATGTGAAAATAAAGATTTTTCATTTTCATTTCCATTTTCAATTATTTAATCCTTTTTCAATTACATGTCTGCAAAAGTCGTGGGTGTTTTAATTTTTTTTAATTTTCCATTTGTTATTTATTAATACGAAACCACCCATCTAAGACCCAGAAAGATGTCAGCCCTTAACATGACGGGTATTTAACAAGATTAATTTATTTACTAAAAAGACGCATTCTTCTTTTATTTTAAAAATGGAATTCTAATAAAAGCTTTTTGAAGTCGATTGAAAAAGTTACACAAAAAGATCGCTCGGGATTTACTTATTCAATTTTACGACGTCGTTAATTTGCGTCTCCCTCAGATCCATTCGTACCTTTGTATTTAACAATGGACTCTATCCAAGTTGATGGGAATACCCGAGAACTGTAATTAGTTAGACGCATTTATGTCAACGTTCACGACTTATACCTAGTTAAAGCTCTTTGCCATCCATTTGTGAAAATGTAACTTACCCCTAGACTAAACGCGCTCTGTAGCAATAAAAATTGCAGAAGATACAATTTTATACCTTTAGTGGTAAGGATTAAATATGTTTTATTTTGGGTAATAGTTAACATTAACAAGATAACATCATATTCAATTAATATAATAAAGTTTATTTTTTTCGTGCTTGCCCTATCAAATCAGTTCAGCCGCCCTTGTTCAACCAAATCAGTTCAGCCGCTTTCAGAATAGACTGTTAATGTACGTGGAAGTCACTTAATCACTTTTTAAATTCGAAAAAGGCGTGAGGGCAGCGAGTGACCGAAAATGACAGTGAAATGGTATCAGTCCTTTCGACGTATGACAGAGAGAGACAAAATTAAAACAGAACCCCGCTCCCACCTTGGTTTCCGCTCATCCGCCATCAATGAGGTCGTGGCTTTACTGTCATCGTGTTTTCAGTCTTTTTCCGAAAAACAAACAAAACAAAGCAAAGTGGATCTAGTGAATTAGCAGCAACGACCGACCGCATCCCAGGCATTCCCAAATTATCGGATTGACCTAGATCTACCGGTCACCGTGCCGAGAACTGTAACAATTGATTTTTTAGTTTTTAAACTGCGCAGCGTTTTGTGTAACAAAACTTAACTGAAACTTAGTTGTATTTTATTCTAAAATTAATGCCCATATCTTAATATCATCCTGAAGCCAATTAGTTGCAACGCCAAGTGCTAATGCCTTCCAGCGCGATACTGTGTAGAAATCGTGTTGCTTACTCCTTTGAAATTAGTTTGGTCGCACAGCGAGAGTTGAGGCGAACAACACAAGCAAAGTTTGTATCTGTATACGCCGATGCGCTGACATTTGACAGAGAATGATACAAAGTGTTGTATGAAAAAAAATTGGTATACTTAATACCGGATACTCCACATATTATTAGAAAATTATTTTGTGCTTATATATTATTAGAATTTTTTAGAGTATGTTTTTGAAGGCGGTTCACTTTTTTAAATAGAAATTGAGTTATAATTTTGTTTTGATTGTGATTTTGCTTTTATAACAATACAACGTTAGATTAATATATTACTTACTAGCATCCGCCCGCGGCTTCGCTCACGTTGAACTTTTGCTTTACTCCCTCAAGCGTTTAATTTCCAAAATTCCTGTCGTCGCCATTTATTTTGATTAGGACCACAATTTTTCACTACCTTGCTGATAATTCAAATATCGATTTTCAAAGCAATCGACCCAGTAACCAAAAAAATCAAAATGGCGGCAACTTCTTTAAATTTTGACCACAACTTCCTTCTCTATGCTTGCTGCGATAGTCAGATATCGATTTACAAATTAATCGCCCCAGTAATAAAAAAGATCAAAATGGTGGCCACTTTTTTCTACAAATGCCTTCTCTATGCTTGCTTCTATAGTCACATATTGATTTTCAAATCATTCGGCTTAGTAACAAAAAGTTCAAAATGGCGGTCTTTTTTTCCAATTTTGACCACAAATTCCATCTCTATACTTGCTTCTATAGTCACATATTGATTTTCAAATCATTCGGTCCAGTAAGAAAAAAGATCAAAATGGCGGCCATTTTTTTCAATTTTGACCACAAATTCCTTCTCTATGCCTGATTCTATAGTCACATATTGATTTTCAAATCATTCGGCCCAGTAACAAAAAAGTTCAAAATGGCGGCCATTTTTTTCAATTTTGACCACAAATTCCTTCTTTAGGCTTGCTTCTATAGTCCCATATTGATTTTCAAATCATTCGGCCCATTAACAAAAAAGTTCAAAATGGCGGCCATTTTTTTTTAATTTTGACCACAAAATCCTTCTCTATGCTTGCTTCTATAGTCCCATATTGATTTTCAAATCATTCGGCCCAGTAACAAAAAAGTTCAAAATGGCGGCCATTTTTTTCAATTTTGACCACAAAATCCTTCTCTATGCTTGCTTTAATAGTCACATATTGATTTTCAAATCATTCGGCCCAGTAACAAAAAAGTTCAAAATGGCGGCCATTTTTTTCAATTTTGACCACAAATTCCTTCTCTATGCTTGCTTCTATAGTCCCATATTGATTTTCAAATCATTCGGCCCAGTAACAAAAAAGTTCAAAATGGCGGCCATTTTTTTCAATTTTGACCACAAAATCCTTCTCTATGCTTGCTTCTATAGTCCCATATTGATTTTCAAATCATTCGGCCCAGTAACAAAAAAGTTCAAAATGGCGGCCATTTTTTTCAATTCTGACCACAAAATCCTTCTCTATGCTTGCTTTAACAGTCACATATTGATTTTCAAATCATTCGGCCCAGTAACAAAAAAGTTCAAAATGGCGGCCAATTTTTTAAGTTTTGACCTTTGATTCTTATTCTATGCTTGATGCAATGGTCGGATATTAATTTTGAAAGATATCGGTCCAATAACAAAAAAGTTCAAAATGGAGGCCAATTTTTTAATTTTTGTCTACATTTTCTTTTTCTATGCTTGCTGCAATGGTCAGATCTCCATTTTGAAAGGATTCGGTCCAATAACAAAAAAGTTCAAAATGGCGGCCAATTTTTTAAATTTTGACCTCAGATTTCTTATTCTATGCTTGATGCAATGGTCAGATATCCATTTTGAAAGAATTCGGTCCAATAACAAAAAAGTTCAAAATGGCGGCCATTTTTTTCAATTTTGACCACAAAATCCTTCTCTATGCTTGCTTTAATAGTCACATATTGATTTTCAAATCATTCGGCCCAGCAACAAAAAAGTTCAAAATGGCGGCCAATTTTTTAAATTTTGACCTCAGATTCTAATTCTATGCTTGATGCAATGGTCGGATATTTATTTTGAATGATATCGGTCCAATAATGAAAAAGTTCAAAATGGCGGACAATTTTTTATTTGACCTCAGATTCTTTTTCTATGCTCGCTGCAACGGTCGGATATTAATTTTGAAAGAATTCGGTCCAATAACGAAAAAGTTCAATATGGCGGCCAATTTTTTAAATTTTGACCTCAGATTCTTTTTCTATGCTCGCTGCAACGGTCGGATATTAATTTTGAAAGAATTCGGTCCAATAACGAAAAAGTTCAAAATGGCGGCCAATTTTTTAATTGTTGACTACGTATTCTTTTTCTATGCTTGCTGCAATGGTTAGATATCAATTTTGAAAGAATTCCGTCCAATAACGAAAAAGTTCAAAATGGCGGCCATTTTTTTAAATTTTGAGTTCATCTCCTTTTTCTATGCTCGCTGCAACGGTTGGTTATTAATTTTGAAAGAAATCGGTCCAATAACGAAAAAGTTCAAAATGGCGTCCAATTTTTTAATTAGGCCACAGATTCCTATTCGACGTTTGCTGTCATATGAGTAAAAGAATGAAAAAAATTATTCCAAAATCAAAGAAGTTCGCAAATGTTCCCATGCTTAAATTTGAAATTCGAATATCCCCGTCGCAGTACAAATTCAACAACCTATTCTCCACGCGGCGAACCATGATCCCTATGACAGTTCGTTTAGTGATGGGTCGTGTCTTTGGTCGTGTCGATAATTTTTTTTTTTAGACAAAGGCGTGGCTTGCGCTTAAGCCACGTTGGTAAACATGTTTTAAAAAATATTACAATGTGCATTTTTAATGTCCATTTTGTTGTTGTTGTATTAATTTAAGATTTTTGGCATAAATTAAGTAGGTAAGTAAAACGAAAGTTTCCAACCTTGTTATTTTCTAATAATGCTTAACCCGGTAAACACGTTTTTGCTATATAAGTATTTATTTTTCATCACTCATACACGGAAAGTAGGTCCGAAGTTGCCTGAGAAGCGGGTTGAAAGTAATACTTTGCAGCCCTAGTTAGAATCGTTTTCAACTGACAGCTGTCAAATAATTAAAAAAAACTAGTTGTCACATTTTTATTGGAGTTCAAATGAAACACGACATAGGTACCCGAGTGCATCCATAGACAAGAAGAAAGATAGACTTTATTCATAAAGTAAAGACAACTGATTCATAGACATTCATAGACAATCATAGACAATACTTGACTATTAAAAAGATGATGAGAGGCAAATTTATAAATATTGCAATATATTACCCGTTAAAGAAAAAGTTAAACTAAGATTATTAATTGAAAATTTTGCATTCTTTAACAGTAATATAGATACATGTAGCACATTACTTAGAAGGGTAACGAAGAAAAGAATTATAACAAAGAGGGCTATGAACTTTTATGGAGAAAGAACCACCAATTATTTGTTACCCAGATTAATAAACAACTTGCCCCTCTCACTAAGAAATAAAATAAACGAAAGAAATATAAAATATACCTTTAAGAATTACTTTAAAGAATTGTATAACGAGATCCCTAAATAATGCCATGGTACATTTTGGATCAGCCTGTAGGTCTGCCGAGCGCAAACCGGTTTTGATAGCATCGGATCACGTCACTCGCAACTATGAACCGCGCGCATCTATGTATGCTAGGTAGTTCTGCGAATAGCAATAGGTAGCTTAAGTTTATATTTAAGTAAGTATTTTTTTGTTTAGAATTAAGAGGAATGTGCAGCGCCTACACAAACTAGTAATAGTTTTAAGGCGCCAAGTAAACTGTTGTATACTTAGTATAAAAATTATTGTTAAAATAAATAAAAAATAAAATAAAAAAAAAAGCTAAATGCATAGCCCGCCGGCTAGTCCAAAGAAAAAAAAAAGGCGGGAAAGTGGCAAGCGGCAATCCGATCTTCATTTTTTTTCGAGTTGTAGAGTTTTGTTTAGGCTTCTGTTTAACAGTGATTTTTATTGACACAATTATTCAATTTTCTTTAGCTAATTTCTATTTTTATTTTGACTTTCCTTATATTCGTAATAAAAAGCACAGTGTTTACCTCGGGATAAAGACTTATTTAGTCCCTCGAACTATAGGCCCCCTCGCTACGCTCGGGCGCCAAACCCCGTCTCGGGACTAAATAAGTTACTTTCATCCCTAGGGTAACAATGTACTATTATCATGAAAATGAATGCTCTCCATTTATTTATTTTGTCTGAAAAATTGTGCACTCGTTTCCATTACCGACATTTTTTTATCGATACTTGCCGCCCTAGTCGATAAACGTCACACGACGTAAGTTTTGCAGGACGTAAACATAAATTCAGATTGACATAACTTCTTGTAAATGTTAAGAATTGTTAAAAATATCAACGGAATATCATTACTAATGGTATAAAGCTACGTAAAATTTATAAATGGCATTTTTAGACGCCCCCAATATGATCCCGATTTAATAGTGACGCCACTACAATGTTATATGGTGACATTAGCTGTCAGTGTCATAGGGATCACGGTTCGCTGCGCCGAGAATAGGTACCCTGATTAGTACGAATCAAAAAAATTACACTTTTGTATGGAGAAATCCCTAAAACCAACGGTTTTTACGCCTTTAACATGGAATTTCTGGAATCCCCGTCTTAGTACGAATTCAAGACCTAATATCTACCTAGGTACCAAATTTGAGATATCTA
The DNA here is from genome assembly GCA_036785405.1 of Coenonympha arcania. Lineage (NCBI taxonomy): Eukaryota > Metazoa > Arthropoda > Insecta > Lepidoptera > Nymphalidae > Coenonympha > Coenonympha arcania. The sequence continues at coordinate 10,901,076 of CM072072.1, forward strand.
CGACTTTTAGTTTTTCGGGAATCCCTGGAACAACGAAAAAATTTACACTTTTGTATGGAGAAATCCCGAAAAACAACGGTTTTTACCCCTTAAACATGGAATTTCTAGAATCCCCGTCTTAGTACGAATTCATGACCTAATATCTACCTAGGTACCAAATTTGAGATATCTACGACTTTTAGTTTTTCGGGAATCCCTGGAACAACGAAAAAATTTACACTTTTGTATGGAGAAATCCCGAAAACCAACGGTTTTTACCCCTTAAACATGGAATTTCTGGAATCCCCGTCTTAGTACGAATTCATGACCTAATATCTACCTAGGTACCAAATTTGAGATATCTACGACTTTTAGTTTTTCGGGAATCCCTGGAACAACGAAAAAATTTACACTTTTGTATGGAGAAATCCCGAAAACCAACGGTTTTTACCCCTTAAACATGGAATTTCTAGAATCCCCGTCTTAGTACGAATTCATGACCTAATATCTACCTAGGTACCAAATTTCAGATCCCTACGACTTGTAGCTTTTCGGGAATTCCTGGAACAACGAAAAAAATTTCACTTTTGTATGGGGAAATCCAAAAAACCAACGGTTTTTACCCCTTAAAATTTGAATTTCTGGAATCCCCGTCTTAGTACGAATTCATGACCTAATATCTACCTAGGTACCAAATTACAGATCCCTAAGACTTGTAGCTTTTCGGGAATTCCTGGAACAACGAAAAAAAATTCACTTTTGTATGGGGAAATCCAAAAAACCAACGGTTTTTACCCCTTAAAATTTGAATTTCTGGAATCCCCGTCTTAGTACGAATTCATGACCTAATATCTACCTAGGTACCAAATTTCAGATCTCTACGACCTATAGTTTTGGCGGAATCCGTGGAACAACCAAAATGCCTCATTCTTTTATATATATAGATTATTAAATACTTGTTAATTGTACCTATTGACACAGAATACCATTTTATACCTTACGCTAAGTCATTCTGTCAATCAGTCAATCAAACTACAAGCGATCAAGAGATACATTTCGGATAAAAAGTGCAAAATGAAATGGTCGTCAAGTGTTTTCATTCCAATCTTCAAACCCCAGCACGTAACAATATTTTGTGGCGGTATTACTATAACATCTTCTTCTACAACAGGATGCAAAAACAACATCGACAAAGTCGTGAAATTGTATTTAATGTGTTCAATTATTTTAAAGAAAACGTAAAAAAGACAGATCTAATGTAATTAAGACTGAATTGTATAAACTAATGTCCCGTCTTACATCTTACAAAAATGAAACACCTTGTATGCAAATATTACGTTAGTGTGAGTGCCGTGTTCGCCTCAACTTTCGTTGTGCGACCTATACCTACGATAGTCGATAGCATCGTCACTTACCATCTGATAAGATTACACACACGCATACACATTGTTAACGATCAATGTTTCTGTGTTAAACGAAATATTTAGTCTCGTGACTTGTTTAATCACGGACTCACCATTCGTATAACTTAAACTCTTACACCTAGAAACCTGAAAACAAACATATTCCCTTCATTATGTACCCACACAAAGGATGAGGGAGGATTTTTTTAAATTTCCACGGGATCGCTCGGGAACCACGAGGCTTAGGGATCAATAAAATTGATGCAAAATTATTTTTTCCTTAACGTGACGACAATCGTGCCTGATTTAAAACATCTCTGAGGTCCAGTTTAAAGCGTATAATTTTTTTTGTTCGTCTTGTTGGCCTTTTGCTTGTTGGTTTTTCCTTCAATCACGATGCATCGGAGTAATGATTCGTCTTAAGTTCTTACGTGGATTGAGTGTTAGAGTTGGATACAGACAAAGTTAGATTTTATTTAAGACTTTCCAAAATTAACGCTTACGAAAATCAGGTATTGCTATTCTTAAAGACTATTGAAATTTTACTTTACAAAGGTATCGTTGTGTAAATTTAGAGACTTTGAAACAGAGTAAGTGTCTGTTAAAGTCACAACAACTAAGCTTAAATAAAAATCCTAGTTTTAGTTTTTAAATGTAGTCTCTTTAATATTAAATGTGTTCCTCTAAATAATTTCAGGCTTAATTAAACTTTCGGTGGTGTGGCAAGGCCAGGCGTAAAAGTGAAATATTGTTAACGAGTTTTTAAAGTATTACAAATTATTGTTAGTTACCTAACACAAAAAATTTTTCTCTTAAAATCCTTTTAGTAATATTGCAGTATAATTTTGTAATAAATAGGTACTACCTGACCTGACCTTATGAAAATTTTTGAAGATGTTAATGGACTGAAGGTTAATTTCACCTGAAATTGTACAAATTTCACGAAACTCTGTTGCTACGAAATTTCGCAATGGTCGCGAAGGGAGTATTTACAGAATTCAAATATTAATATCAAGGAAAAGTTTAAATACATTACGCATTAAGATATTGTTGCCCTAAAATTTGTTGCAATTATAATAAATATATTATGCTATACGTTAACTAACTTATTGCGATGTTCAAAATATTTTATGACTGTAATTTATGCCATCATAATAGGCAATCTTCGTGCGTATTTGGAACGTCTAGCTTTAACCCCCTTTATAAATAAACGTGAGTTATACTCTGTTTTGTATTTTCCCTTCGAAATTCGAATGTGAAAAGATTGGTAAAAGAGGAGGATAAAACAGAGTATAACTATTCCACAGCTAAAAAAAAATTCCACCGCATATCCACTTTTATTACTTAGGCGTTAAAAGTTTCTCTTTCTTCTATGAGAAAGGAGTCTTCTCACTAGGCTGAGGATGATACATATAATTTTAATGAGCAGTTGATTACGGTATCGCTAAGTTTTGCCTTACAACCTGCTATTATTATTTTATTAACCTGCTATTATGTTCTTTATTTTTATTTTTATTTTAATGTCCTTTTTTATTTTTTATTTGTTCCTTATAAATGTAAGAATTCTATGAAAGTAATTTTAAAATAATGTTTTTGTAGATTACTGACATTCAAGCTGTATAATACCTTTTTTTTTTTGTATAACTTTCAACTTAATTTTAAGACATTGTATTTTAGTAGGTAAATCGCATAGAAATTAATAACCTGTCCTCCTCGCACTCAAACGGACTGCGACGCTTCGTCTCCATCGGCGCATGCTCCCAATGAGTGGGTCAACGACTGCGCGTGAGTCATAATAACATAATAACACGGAACATTATAATTACTCCAAAATGAACTGTTTGGCTTGTAATAATGGTATTGACAATGAAGGCGAATGTTTAAACTGCTCACAATGCAAGGGCAGCTTCCATTATGAATGTCTAAATATTACAAAGACAGTCTTTGCAAGTAAATCAAAGGAATTAAAACGGTATTGGCAATGCATGCAATGCGATCTTATTACGCGGCGTGCGAAAAAAGACAACACCCCTGTACGCCGTCTACTTGAACAGTCTAATATGAACGACACTGTATTATCAGTGGATGATCACTTACTCGAGGATGATAGTATTCTTGGGGACACAATTTTGAAGGATAATACTACTCACATCACACCGTCTCAGACCCCACCAATGAATTACCTATTGGAACAAATAACCCAATTGTTGGAAAGTAATAAAGAATCTATTCTATGCAAAATAAAAACTACATACGACTTACAGGAACAGATTAAAAACTTGAATATGGAATTGGTGACGGCACACCAAGAGATTGAAAATCTAAAATGAGAGAACAAAAACCTTAAACAAATATTAGAAAAACAAGAAAATACCCTAAAATCGGTAAACTTTAGCTCAAATGAATCCTTGCTACAGAATAAAAAGTGCAATACACCTGAAAGACTAGATTGTGACTTGTAACCTGGACCCTCCCGGGGTTTATCGTTGACTTGGCTAGCTCAGTAATCGGTGAGAGTTGCAGTACCCGGGAAGGTTAGGCACAAATGTTGGTCTGAAATTCTAGATTATACGGGGAGACTGTTGCAATAAAACACAGATCAATCAGTAATAGGTAGTCTTATTTTATTAACATAAGTTAAGGTTAAATAAAGGTCATCAGATAATCAACACAACTAGGCAAAACAATCTAAGAATCTACTTATTTTCTATATGAACAAAACTACGATTTCAATTAGCACGGATTACGCTTTGTCATAGAATGAAAAGAAAAGGAAAACTGTAAACTAAAATCTCACAATATCTTATTGTCCAGAATGAAAGCACTGTAGGTTATGCGAGCAAGTGCTGCCCAAACATGGATAAAATATGATTTATCTTCACTAGGAACGGTTGCTGTATTATTTTTAAATGGAGGTTAAATTCATTAGCGTTAAACTTGTCGAAAGAAACTAATCATGATGTATTCATGGAAAGATTGCACCTTTTCAATCCAAACACGTGGTGGCGAATTCCGCCATCAGCTCGTCTAGACGATTAGCCCAGGTTCTGCGGCACTCGGCCACGTGGGTAGCATCTCCGGCGCGGCGTCCCACGCCAGGTTGACAACGTGGCTAAGCGGCTCGCATTGGAGGAGGAAATTTACGACGCTATTTGGACCACGCCAAGTTTGCGCGCATGGCCGAACAACGGCTAAGGTCGAGCTGAGGACAAGGAATTTATTCGAATCAATCACCACCTATCCCTACTCGGTCCCTAGCTTCCAAAAGGTTGAACAAACACCTACTTACCTACGACATTGAAGGGGCGAGATGAAGGTGCTTCAAACCAACATCACTCCAGGTGGTTTCTGCCGGCACGCGAGCAGCAGCTCTGAATATGAGTGTAGAATTCGTGGAGAGAAGACCGTCCTCACGATTTTTGGGCCTTATATAGACAATCTTATATCCCCACCATGGGCGTTCCTTTAGGGTGGCCCACACACAATCTCTGACAACCCCAAGCTCCATAGACTACTCATAAACGCGAGTTTACTTAGAAAACCCCGGTCCAGTCGAGTAAAAAATGCAAGCAAATATCCAATTACTCCCAGTTGTCAACACCAATGAAAATCAAAAATTTCTATCATAGACAACGGAATCACCTCGTCATGTCCATAGACATTCCTTAGAATTTGTTATTTAAATTTCAAGTTATGAAACTTTTGACCTTGCCTTGGTCAAGTTTTGAATATTTATAATAAAAGAATTGTAATTTGTTAATCTTTCTGATTGCTTCACTCTTTATATTGTCTGTGGGCGCACGGAGCTGTTCCGCCATCTATCGCCAGGAGGCGCTGACCCAAACTACGCCAAGCAATTTCTATACCGAATCAGATGCGGACTTAACAGTTCCGTCGTGCGACGGTAGGTGGCGCTGAAAACGAACTAAAGTGCTATTAATTAAAATTATAAAACGTAAACGATAAAATCGTTACGTTACAATACCTCTCTTCCCAGGAAAAGGTTCAACCAGGTTGAACCGCCAGCTGCCTTCAGCTGTCCAACTAAAAAATAACGGGAAAATATATTAGAAGAGGAAAGTAAAATGAAAAATTCTATCAGCAGCAGACCACCAGCTTGGTTGTTGGTTTGTATCAAGTATCCTGAAACGATTTGTAAAATTGAGTTTAAAAAAAAATATATATATGGGAAGTTTACTAGTAATAATTAAGACTACCTAAATCCTAACCTAAGTCTCCCTATTTCTATGTTGTAGCTCGACCTTAATATTAAATATAAATGACTAGCGACCTCTATGAATTATAAATATTAGAAGAAATTATCAAAATATAACAAATTGTATTAAACTGTTGATTAAAAAAAATTGTAAAATCATGAATCAACAACTATAAAATCTTGAATCAAAATCATAATAATCAAAAGCTAAGTCAAAATTTCATGAACTCAGGATCACAGCATAATCTACAAACTTGGGAAAGATCATAGTATCTTCAGTCGTCTGCATGAATTCTAGGTGATTAGGTTTTAAACGGAAAAAAATGACTGCGCGAAATTCGCCATGATAAACCCCGTCCGGGGAACGAATTCCGCCCCAGCACAAAGTTAGGTCAGACCATACAAGGTACTGAACCCAAACAAAAGAATAGGTACTATACCTAAGCATTCATAGCCCTAAGTATACATAACCTACCAAAAAAATGACTACGAGCCTCACCTAACCAAGTAAGTTATTGACCCGCAGACTAAACCCGTAAAACCATACCTAGTGCTTGATACGAGATGTCTGTGTTTTCAAAATCGGAGCACAATTTTTTCGAAATCATTCATCATCTTATATACACTTTCAGTTCTTTCATATAATTTCATACATCCCTTTCATCTCTTCCATTCTTCATCAAGCAAACCAGAAGTAGCACATCCTAACCGCAATGACTACTTTTCCCTAACACTGTAGGCGTTAAGATACTCTTCAACGTATTTGACGCTTCATAAAATTGACTCAAACAACAGGCACTCTAAGCTAAATATGCAAAAATTAAACAATGCGACTGAATGTATGTATGTTTATAGTTTCAAAACAGAATTTATAACAATTTCCCAATATGCAAGATAACCGAACTATGTTTGTATTAGTGTGACCTTACTAAACCAAACTCGTCAACGACATAGGTAACCTAGATAGGTACTTAGATGACTGACAAAAAAAATCAAAGGATACTATTAAGTTAGCTATTTTCAACTTCTCAAGGACTCAATTTACAAAAAAAAATGAGTAGAAAATATGAAGAGCAAATAACTATATAATCAATACACCAAAATACAAAACTATTCTCGACCTGACTAGAAAAGTTTTGATTAAATAAAGTATCCAATTATCTAAGTTGACGAGCAGGTGCTTTGCCTAAATCAAACGGCATGATTATAAATTTTAAATAAACCACGTACCAACCTGACCTTACACTCCAAGGAACCATATGAGGTCTTACCGCAGCACTGCATAACTTCACGTCTGTAACTCCATATGAAGACTGCCAATCCGCAACCTTCTCATTGAACGAGCGAGGATGTTTCAGGGGTTTCGACAGCTCCTGGAATGTTTACGGATGGAATTTCAATAATAGCAATGAATATGCGACCTTCAAAAAAGTATGTGGTTCCCTGTATGTGATTCTATTAGTCTGTGGTAAGTTAAGGCCTCTTTCTAGTGAGTGATGACCTATTTTTAAATAATTTAGAAAATGGAAGTTCATACTTGTGAAGAGAGTGAAATCTAATTTCCCTAGGTTTATCCATATTTGGTTCCTTTTACAAGACTAATCAAAGAAATATTATTTAAAAAAAAATATTAAATTATTAAGTGAAAATTAAATTAATCAGTTCAGATGGTCAATGCCATACACAACAATTGAAAGTAAAACATTAACATGAAACTTATTATGAAAGTAATTAATGTGACAGGGCAGTTTTCATGTACAATTAGTATAGAATAAATTTTTGCAAATACATAAAGCAGATGTGCAGACATCTAGAAAAGTTATTCAAGTTAAGTCAGTTTAGTTAGTTAAGTTGAAAAGTTAACCTATAAAACATGTATTGCAACAATCTCCAAGAAAAAATATAACCTAGAACCAGACCATGTGATTATAAAATTTCAAACAAATATCATTCTAATTTAGTGTGAGGTTATCCCAAGGGCGCCAAATTGTGACCCGAGGGATCTGAAATACTGGATTCTTAACCCGTGGGCGCCAAATTGTAACCTGGACCCTCCCGGGGTTTATCGTTGACTTGGCTAGCTCAGTAATCGGTGAGAGTTGCAGTACCCGGGAAGGTTAGGCACAATTGTTGGTCTGAAATTCTAGATTTTACGGGGAGACTGTTGCAATAAAACACAGATCAATCAGTAATAGGTAGTCTTATTTTATTAACATAAGTTAAGGTTAAATAAAGGTCATCAGATAATCAACACAACTAGGCAAAACAATCTAAGAATCTACTTATTTTCTATATGAACAAAACTACGATTTCAATTAGCACGGATTACGCTTTGTCATAGAATGAAAAGAAAAGGAAAACTGTAAACTAAAATCTCACAATATCTTATTGTCCAGAATGAAAGCACTGTAGGTTATGCGAGCAAGTGCTGCCCAAACATGGATAAAATATGATTTATCTTCACTAGGAACGGTTGCTGTATTATTTTTAAATGGAGGTTAAATTCATTAGCGTTAAACTTGTCGAAAGAAACTAATCATGATGTATTCATGGAAAGATTGCACCTTTTCAATCCAAACACGTGGTGGCGAATTCCGCCATCAGCTCGTCTAGACGATTAGCCCAGGTTCTGCGGCACTCGGCCACGTGGGTAGCATCTCCGGCGCGGCGTCCCACGCCAGGTTGACAACGTGGCTAAGCGGCTCGCATTGGAGGAGGAAATTTACGACGCTATTTGGACCACGCCAAGTTTGCGCGCATGGCCGAACAACGGCTAAGGTCGAGCTGAGGACAAGGAATTTATTCGAATCAATCACCACCTATCCCTACTCGGTCCCTAGCTTCCAAAAGGTTGAACAAACACCTACTTACCTACAACATTGAAGGGGCGAGATGAAGGTGCTTCAAACCAACATCACTCCAGGTGGTTTCTGCCGGCACGCGAGCAGCAGCTCTGAATATGAGTGTGGAATTCGTGGAGAGAAGACCGTCCTCACGATTTTTGGGCCTTATATAGACAATCTTATATCCCCACCATGGGCGTTCCTTTAGGGTGGCCCACACACAATCTCTGACAACCCCAAGCTCCATAGACTACTCATAAACGCGAGTTTACTTAGAAAACCCCGGTCCAGTCGAGTAAAAAATGCAAGCAAATATCCAATTACTCCCAGTTGTCAACACCAATGAAAATCAAAAATTTCTATCATAGACAACGGAATCACCTCGTCATGTCCATAGACATTCCTTAGAATTTGTTATTTAAATTTCAAGTTATGAAACTTTTGACCTTGCCTTGGTCAAGTTTTGAATATTTATAATAAAAGAATTGTAATTTGTTAATCTTTCTGATTGCTTCACTCTTTATATTGTCTGTGGGCGCACGGAGCTGTTCCGCCATCTATCGCCAGGAGGCGCTGACCCAAACTACGCCAAGCAATTTCTATACCGAATCAGATGCGGACTTAACAGTTCCGTCGTGCGACGGTAGGTGGCGCTGAAAACGAACTAAAGTGCTATTAATTAAAATTATAAAACGTAAACGATAAAATCGTTACGTTACAGACTCTGAAATAAATAAAATAATTGATAGTACAAGGGACACTGAGATGGACAGCTCATTGACGAAACGACAAAGAACAGAGCGGCCTCAACAAACAGATACTCCGACACATAATCTCCAACATCAGCATCCACAACAATGTAAATCAACAGTTTCAAATAGTAATCAAGACCAACAAAATGATCAAGATGTAAAAGAGAAATTAAAATCTTTACCGGCATTCCTTGACAACACGTTAATAAATACCAAAGAGAAACGAATTTTAATTCTAGGTGACCAGCAAGCCTCTGGGCTCTCGATAGAGCTGATAAACTCAAGAAAAAACAAATGGAACGATGATTACGAAGTTTCAGGCTTTATAAAACCTGACGCACAGTCATCTGCTGTACTTAGCCCATGTCAATCATTAACTGAAAAATTTGGTAAAAACGATAGAGTTATCCTATCTTTTGGGTCAAATGATACTAATCCTATATTATTATTAAATAATCTAACAATTGCACTAAATTGTCTAAAGAAAACAAATGTGTTTGTACTGGAAATCCTACAAAATCCGTACCTAAACATATCTCTACTTAATTACCACATAAAAACATTGTTACAAAATTACCCTAACTGTAAATTCATTTATTATAAAAGTGACGTTTCAAGCAATAATGATATAGAGAACTTCTCAAAGTATATTAACTATGAAATAGACGTATGCGATTATAATGACAAGTACCTAAAGTTTTCTAAAAATAATCAAATAGCCTATTGACTAATAACACTGAAAATAAAACGAAAACACCCTCCTGTCACAAGGGTACGATTTTATACTATTTCAAAACAAAAATTGTAACGGAGAGTCATAAAACAGCAACTGATACAAATAAAAATACATACAAAAAAGGGACAATTCCCTATTATTTTCTAAAGGATAATTCTGCAGTAAAAAAACCAGAAGTGAAAAAGGCTATTTTTTTTCGCGAATAATAACATAACTACATTCAATATCCTCCATCAAAATATTGCAGGAGTCCATATTAAGAAAGATTTGTTAGAAATAGCGATTCAAGACCTCGAATCCACTCTTGGTACAATTCATATTATATGTCTTTCCGAAACTTTTATAAGAAGTGACCATACCGAAAATCTACATTTAAAAAACTTCAACTTATCGGCTATCTACAGCCGCAGTGATAAGAAGCGGGGTGGCACTTGTATCCTAACAAAGTGCGATATAGAATGTGTACCTCTGGATCTCACCAATCTATGTAAACAGTATGAGTTCGAATGTTGTGGTATTGACATCCCTATGCACAATTTAACAGTTATATGTGTGTATAGAACACCTCAATCTAAGGTAAATAATTTCTTTAGTAGTCTAAATACTCTGTTACAAAAAATTACCAAGCAAAAAAATAAAAAGGTAATACTATGCGGAGATCTAAACATTGACATTCTAAAAACAAATCAATATAGTACTGAACTGACTGCCATCTTGGATAATTATAATATGAAAAACCACATCACTAAACCGACTAGACTAAATCGTTGTCTGGATCTTATCATAAGTAACATTGATGAGAGGAAAGTTATCCCCCGTACACACCAGTTAGCACTCTCAGATCATGACACTGCGCAAAGTATTGGTTGTAAACTTGATGTTAACAAACGTAAAGCTAACACCTTCTGGTTTGAAAAGAAGAGAGACTAGTCGTGAAAATATAGATAAATTTTACAAATCCATATCATCTCTATCATTCAACGAAGTAATCGAGGAGATAGAAACCAATGCAGCATTCAATAAGTTTCATGACATCATCACATTATTCTATGATCTGTGCTTTCCACAGATTCTAGTTAAAACAGTAAAAAAGGGAGTAAGGGTAAGCTGGTTGACGAAAGGTATTAAAAAATGTTGTGTCAATAAAAGAAACCTTTATTTAAATTACATATATTCAAAATCTAACAAACAGGGTAATCTAAGAAAATACACAAGGTACGCAAAAATTCTAAAACACTGTATTTTTAGGTCTCAGAAAATAGGGAGTTTAAGATACATAAAATCAGCCAAAAATACTTGTAAAGCATCGTGGACATTAATTAAGAATAATTTTAATTGCAACAATAAACTAAATGATATTAATGAAATTAAAATCAACTCTGCTATAATTAATGAGCCATATACAATTGCAGAGAAATTTAACGATTACTTTATTAATATTTCTAATAATAAACAGTATACAAATATCCACAATTCTATAAAAAACATACCACTTAATACTAAAACTTTGTTCTTAACACCTATTATTGAATATGACCTATATAAAGTAATAACGAATCTGAAAAATACAAATTCTACAGGCTATGACGGCATTACAACTAGGATCATAAAAACTTGCGCACCAATAATACTAGCGCCATTATGCCACATAGTAAATTTATCTTTTAAAAATGGTACTTTTCCTGAAAAATTAAAGTATTCGATAGTTAAACCGATACACAAAAAGGACGCTAAAAATGAGATGAATAATTACAGACCGATAACTCTTATACCGATTATTTCTAAAATTTTTGAGAGAGTAATGCATAACAAATTAAATGACTTCATTGATAAAAATAAAATACTAAAAGCAAACCAGTACGGATTCCAAAAAAAGCGCTCGACCACACTAGCATGTTTTGATTTAATTAAAAAAGTAAATAGTGCCTTCAATAAAAAAAGTTCAGTTGCTGCAATCCTACTGGATATGTCTAAAGCTTTCGACTGTGTTAATCATGAGATTCTTCTCGACAAACTACAAAAATATGGGATACGAGGCACCAGCTATGACTGGCTTAAAAGCTATCTTCATAATCGACAACAATGTATTGAAATTACTACAATATGTAATAAACATAAAATTACCCACAGATCGTCATTATATAGAGAGGTTACATCCGGAGTTCCCCAGGGAAGTATCCTGGGGCCTCTATTATTTCTGCTCTACATCAATGACTTGCCAGACGCTGTTAATAATGATACGATTCTCTTTGCTGATGATATTACCCTAATAGTTGAAAGCAAAAAAAAGAATGAATTTGAAAATGACATCAATATTGCATTAAATAAAATTATTAATTGGCTCGATTTAAATAACCTTTGCGTAAATTTAAACAAAACAAAAATAGTCGAATTCCAGACATATAACAGTTCATCTCTTAGTCTTAATATTAATTATAATAATGAAAAAATAAAAGTGGTGCCATCAGCAACCTTTCTGGGGGTTACAATTGATAAATATTGCAACTGGAAAGAACATATACAAATTACTTGTAAAAAACTCAATAGGTTTGTGTATGCACTGTACCGACTCCGAAATACCGTCTCTGAAAAAGCAGCCACATCTGCATACCATGGTTATGTTGCATCCATACTGCGATACGGACTTATATTATGGGGTAACTCTGTCGATGTCATAAAGGCTTTTAGAGTACAAAAAAAGTGCATCAGATCACTGTGTGGTGCTGATATAATAGCTCCATGTCAGCCTTTGTTCAAAAAGAAAAAGATATTGCCTTTGCCATGCTTATATATTTTTGAAACATGTCTATTTGTAAAGAAAAACGCTCATTTATTTGACATGAAACCAAATAATCGAAACCAACGACAAAAACTAAAACTAGACATACCACGGCGAAGACTTGAAATATGTTCCCGTAACTCTTATTGTATGGCCGTCACTTTATATAATAAACTTTCTGACAGCACTAAAAGTCTACCAATGCCTAAGTTTAGGAAAAAATTATTCGACTATTTAATTGACCAATGCTTTTATTGTGTACAAGATTTTTTGAATAATTGTAAGATTTGACATACGAGTATTTCCAGATTTCATAAAAAACTTTGACTACATACCTTAAATAATCAATGTTTCTTTAGTGTTAAGATTTTTTGAATAGATGTAGTAAGATTTGACATTATTGAGAATATTCTTGATTTATGACGTTTTATAATTGTAGGTAATTATTTATATTATATTATATATTGATTTTCTCTAAAGGATTCATTTGTAAATTAATTTCTTTATCGTAACAAGCAAACTATTATATTTTGCACGCCATACAATATAATGGCAAAATGTGAAAGAAACTATAAATCTTACCTACTATCCATATTGTTCATTACTCACATTTGGCAAAATAAATCATTTCATTTCATTTCATTTCATTTCATTTCATTTCATTTCATTTCATTTCATTTCATTTCATTTCATTTCATTATTATTACTGTTTATATTAGGAGGAGGAATTAAATAATAACACTGACAAATTACACGAAAGGCCTGACAAGTTACTCATATATCCGCCTAAACGATGCCAGCACGGACGATCATTTATAACGCGGTGACGGCGGATAGCCTCACTATGGCTCGTAGGGAGCAATATTTGTCACTTCAGATAATTCCTTATAAGAATTCATTCAGCCTCATATTCGCGATTGAGCTCCATGCTCGCACTTCTCACTTTACGGTGTTATGTGTGATAGTGACAACTAAATATCGGAACTATTTTAACTAAATATTTATTTTTAATAAATAAATATCGCTTAGCGGCTGAAGAAAACCTACCCTATTTGGAACTATTAATGTATTGGAACCCTTAGATCACCGTAGAGACGTTAAAGGTACAAGTTGGTAGCCGACTGCGTGCAGCAGCAGCACGACGTGTCGCGGCGACACTACTGGTTTCTATGTATTTCTATGAAATTCCCTCCGTAGTGAGCGACATGGAGCCAGCGACGCGTCGTCGAGCGGCAGACGGCAGTGTCGTCCGACCGCAGATCAGTAGTGCCGCTGACGCTGGAGCAACGACCGCGTTCGAGCCAATCCAAGATCAGTAGTGCCGCTGACGCTGGAGCAACGACCGCGTTCGAGCCAATCCAATCAAGTGGATGCCATCTGCTGTTGCCGTCTGCAGTCGGGTTCGAAATCATGACTGCAGCGACATGACGCGACGACGTGTCGCGACGACATGAAGCGACGACACGTCGTCTGCTGCTGCTGTCTGCAGTCGGCTACTAACTTGTACCTTAACCCTCTATGTCTTCTATCGGTTGTACAATGGGAAGTGCTCGGTGCTGTTTGAGGGGATTCCACCTTCCACTTTCTCTGTACGTATACTGCCGCGTAGAAACATGTTCCATCCCTTCCACCCGGATATCTGGCCATCCATGTAGACCACCCGGTATGATAGATCTTTCTTTCCGCGCACGTGCGAACTACGGAACCATCTACCAACAGCAGTGTTCTCTCAAAGATTTAACAAAGGGTTATTCAAGAGGCAGATAAACTATTTGCTTATGAGCTGGCAACGCAATTCCTCAGCTGCTGTAAATGTACATGGGCCGCGACGATTGCTTAGCATCAAGTGACCTGCCTGCTCGTTTCCTTGCGTTCATTAATAAGAGGATATATTAAATATTTTTGTCTTTCTGACTCTCACGAATACCTACGTTCGTGGGTGTGACATGCAGCGTAACGGAAGAATATAATAGAAAAAAATGATGTTTTACTTTATTTCTAAAAAACTAAGTCAGTTATCAAAAATCTGTTTCTTCGCGTTTTTAACAAAAATTACAATGACATCCATCGAGTTTCCGATAAAAATGAGAGAAAGTGAGACTTTGGAGCAACTTTTGGAATAACTTTCTATTGAGGAAATTCTATCCAATCGTGCTTCTGTTTCACAGCGATTTTAAAATTAACGCCCAAAATACACGACGTTTAAATTTGAAAGTCTATATTTTTTGAACTGCAGGTTACTAAAAATCGCTTAAATACGCCGGCTACGCCGTTAACAATAATAGACTGAGGATAATGATGTGACACTTTGACATATTTTTATTCCCGTAAACACGCTAATGCATAGAGGTGTAAAATTAACGTCGCCATTGCTTCCGGGTCACCGGCCACCCTCCTTACCCGGCTGAGTAATGACCGGCTATGTGACGTCACTGTTTAACGTGCTA
Organism: Coenonympha arcania; assembly: GCA_036785405.1. Classification (NCBI taxonomy): domain Eukaryota; kingdom Metazoa; phylum Arthropoda; class Insecta; order Lepidoptera; family Nymphalidae; genus Coenonympha; species Coenonympha arcania. Next base: position 10,916,231 of record CM072072.1, read on the forward strand.
TTAATTTCTATTACGGGCGCCTTTTAATGCTATTTTTATAAATGGCTCGAGTAAATGAGGAGTGATTGCGTAGCGAACACATAAATAGCAACAGACATTTAATAAAGCACTATAGCTGGATGTTTGTCTGCCCATTGAGATAGAATAAAGCGCTATAGCTGACCCTGCTAATGTTTGTGTGCCCTTTAGATGATTTATCATAGGTCATCCATCTAGGGTCCAAATATATTGCATAGCACTGATGTATTAAGCTATAAGGAAGGTCTTGGTAATCTGTGGACCATAATTAAAGTAGATTGTAGAACAAGGAAGTAGTTTAAGCTATTTTACGATAGAGTTAGAGACACTGCTTTTCAGTTCGATTGAAGATAATTTAATCGAGGTCCTGGGTTCAAACCCAGTTTAGTCAAAGGAAAAGTCTTTAGCTTTCTAATTCCAACGACTGGGCGATGAAATATTTTCCGCAATAAAGTTGAAATTTAGGGCAAACTAATTCTACTAAACTTCTAATTGAACGATAACTAGAAATTTATTTTTAATCTGATTGCAAAAAAATGTTTTCCATTTTAAGTTTAAGGCTGCTTGTGACGACATTTTTTTTTCAATCAAAACCTGGAAAAATTTTGCGGAAATCCAGGACATGTCAGCTAGTACTATCTGAAAACAAACAAGCAAACTTACTTTCGATCTTCGTTTCTTTTGTCAGAAAACTGTCCAAAACTTGTAAAAACCTCGAAGTTTATAGACAAGTTTCTATGAATACTTTGTAGTGGCCTCCAGCATCGCTCTGACCTACATCAAATAACGGAAATGGTCGTACGTTATACAAAAGGAGAGATGTGTACCAAGTACTTAAACTCAGTCAACAGGAGTTGAATGAAGCACTAATCTTCTAGTATACAAACTCCTCCGAAATGGCTTGACCGATTTTTCTGATTAATTTTGCGTATATTCGGTAGGTCTGTGAATTTTTTATTTTTTTTACTCTATACAAGTAAGTACTTGACCGCGATCTCACCTGATGTTAAGTGATGCAGCCTAAGATGTTTTCGTACTAACTTGGAAGGGTAAGTAAATTTACCCCAACGGTTTCTACAAGCATCGCACCGGAACGCTAAATCGCTTGGCGGTGCGTCTTTGCTAGTAAGGTGGTAACTAGCCACGGCCACAGCCTCCCACCAGACCAGACCTAAGCCAATTTAGAAATTATGAAATTCCAAAGTGGCCCGTGGCGGGAATCGAACCCGCGACCTCCCACTCGAAACCGAGCGCGCCGCCACTGCGAGGTCGTCAATAGTACATAAATTATTTTATTAATTCATTATGTTAACCAAAAGAGAGACTCGAAATTTCCTGTCCACTAGTTTAAGTATTCAACGATCGGCACCCACGGATCGGCGAAACTTTCTAATAAATTACATTACCAATACCTTACCTTAGAATTGGAATACCTGTCCGTTCAGAGCTCCGATCTTATTCTATGGCAACTTAATTTAAATGAAAAAGCGAAGTAGTAAAATTGTTTGTGACATTACACCACGCTTATTAAGATTCCGTACCCAAAGGGTAAAAAGGGACCCCATTACTGAGACTTCGTCGTCCATCCGTCTATTACCAGGCTGTATCTTTTGAACCGTGGCAGTTACACACTTGAAATTTTCACAGATAATGTATTTCCGTTGCTACTAAAGAAAAAATACTAAAAAAAATTGACTCCCATATATCAAATGTGATTTTTTTCTCATTTTTGGTCGATGATCCAGAACACCCAAAATGATTCTGCTTGTATAATAGTAGTAGTAGGGTATAATTGAGAATTCTGGCTTCTGCATCATCATCTTGCTACGTTACATAGATAATGGTAAGGAGCCCTTCATTCGCGAGTCCGACAGTCAGTTTTATTTTTATTTATCCTTATAGGTATTTATGCTAAATAAACAGTAAAAGAAAAAACAATTTCCATACTGTAATTGTTAAAATACGAGAATGTGTCTATTTGAGCACATTTTACGAAGACAAATACTAGAAAGGGGAGTTAAATAAATTCAATTCTTCGTACACCGACGTCCACGACAATCCATATTGAAAAGTAAACACTCGCGTAGAGAAACGCCCTGAAGAATAAGCTTGGTGGACGTAATATGTTTCAGAACTTATTTAGAAAATTCTATATTTTACTGAAATAGAGACTGGCGGTACAGACTGACGTAGAACGATGACCTGCACGGCCAGCGCATCGCTACGAAAAGATTTTGTACCATACTTTTCGTGGTATGTAACATATCCTTAACTACATGCATAATGCATAATGTATATTGGTGCCACTGATAAGAAATCTCAGGATATGAACATCGGAACGATTTTATGTAAAACTTTTTCGTACAAGCAAACTGTAGCGCCATCTGTCAAAATTCTATCGTTGGCTGCTGAGTGAACTACAGCGTCTTACTGTTGGTGAAAAAACAAGCATTTTTGCCACCGGCAAACTGGTGATATTTCTTCGCGCGGTTCGCCCTGTCCATGATATAGATGTCAATGAGATGTCAATTATTATTGGTGCCAATTCTCTTACTCAAAAACTCTCAACTAAATTAATTTGAAGCGTCTAAAAACACTGCTATCCTTTTACATAGGGAGCATTTTGAAGACGATATCACTATTTAAAGTCGCGTCAAATTAGTTTAGTTTAGAGAAAATGTACAAAGGAACCGTCATCTTTGATAGACAACATTTTCTCGCGGTGCTCGTGTTAGTAAATGGTTAAAGATCGGAGATACGCATTGCAATCAGAACTCTTTGGATCTTTCTAGCTTAGCAAATGGCTGAATTATTGGTAGTAGTAGAATGGACAGCAATCCACTGGCATATATTGAGATTCCAAGATCCTAGGATTGTAACTTTATATTTAATGGTGGAAAAATAGATGTACAACACAGGACCCAGGACTAAATTGAGACGGTAGTGAGCTTTTGAAGTTGTAATATTTACACGCTGCAACTTTGACTGCAAGTCGGTGGTAGAACAATGAGCTCCTCTTCTAACAAGCAAGAGCTATATTTGTTTATTGTTTATATTTAACTAGTAACTTCTCAAGTTGCCGAGCTAACACGTTTGCTTGCTTTTCATTCATATAATGTCAGTAACTTGGTTGGTACATAAAAATAATTATTAAAATTTTGACAAAATACAGTGCAGCGTTGTTTTAAATAGTTATTATGGATGCTGTGATTGAAAATGAAAATTTTTCACATAATACAGGCCCACTTATAAAAAGTTACAACCCTACCGCCAAGTTTGGAAAGCAGGTTTGCACTGAGAAGAACTGGAAAGAAACTCGGCACTTGTTCTTTTCAAAAATATCATATTATACAAATTTTCTTGGGTAGTATGAAAGTTTAATACATGATTTTTAAATATAGAATGGAAGCAGGCGTTATTTTGCGGAAATCCATAATTAGTAGGAAAGACTAATTTGTTTTGCTATAATCCGCTTCTTGAAAAGATTCTGTATGGTACAATATGCAGGAACACTGCCCACATGAAACACCACACACAATTTTCCAACACTTTCTTCCACATACGTTTCGTCTCGACACCGGGACATCCTCAGGAGATATTTACTTCACAATTCAAAATCATCTCCATTCCATCTCCATCTCCATTTTTATATTATCTCGTGAGGAGCATATTATCCCCATCTTTTCAAGAATCGTAGAGTACAATTTACTGCGGTTATTCTCCTTCGGGGTTTGGGTTCCGTATCCAAAGGGTAAAACGGGAATCTGGTACCTTGAATAATAATTGCTTAAAATTTAATCAGTCGTGCAAAAAAGTAATTTAATATACTCGTAAATATTCAGGTGAAGCCGATATTGCGTGAAATACGAATATGCTTTCCGTAAATAAATGCAATATGCTACGGCGCTGCATATCCGGTTTTAATTTAATAAATTGATATTTCAAAATTTACAATTTACATGCTTAATTAGCGCAAAATTGCTTATACGACGCAGTTCTTCTTATTGACGTTCTATTGTGAATTCATGCTTGCGTAGGCACTCCAATAATGTTTGTGTCAGAAGTTTGCCGCCACAACGCCCCAAGCAATGTTCTCTGTCCCTCAAAGTCAAATAAAAATACTGGCTGCATGAAAATAATAAATCTCGTCTCTGGCGCGAAGAGCAAAAATCAACTTTCTGAATTTATGAGAAAAAATATTATTTTTCAAAGATTTCTCTCGACGCAGGCAGATTATACTTTTGACTGTTCAAAAGAGCCCGTGAAAGCCTGTTTGAATAAAGTATTCTGAGATCTGAGTGTGAGATTTGGTACAGTTAATGATTTAGCACTTCGGAACGAGGTCAGGGGCTTAGCGGCAACTAAAGCTGAGTTCAGACTAAGTAGGTAACATGTTAAGATTTTCGATACACAATAATATTACATCATTACTTATCAACATAATAAGGTAAGTACAGTTAATGATTTAGCAGTTCGAAACGAGATCAGGGGCTTAACGGCAACTAAAGCTGAGTCCAGACTAAGTAGGTAACATGTTAAGATTTTTTAAGCACAATAACATTATCACATAACAACATAATATTCATACTTAGTACCACATATGCGAAAGTTTATATTTTGTTACTTGTTAATAAAAATTAGGGGCAGAATATCGACACTAATCAAATATTTACGAATACTACTAGTTTTTTTTATTGAAATATTACAATAAAACTTATCACTAGTTTATTCTAATTACTATACAAGTCTTGCCCGCGTGGAATGGTGCCAAGAATACTGGCTGCATTTCCGCGTTGAACAGCTAGGCTGATACTTTCGTACAAAATGGATTTTTTTTTAAAAACCGATTTCAAATGCCACTACAAAGAGTGAAATAATTTTTAATGTACTTACTTACCTACACCAATTTGAAGTCGGGCAAATGTTTCGTACAATTATAGTCCGCCCGACTTCGAATTGTTGTAGGTAAGTAAGTACATCAAAAATTATTTCACTCTTTGTAGAGGCATTTGAAGTCGGTTTTTTGGAAAGAATTTCCCATTTTACCTTTTACTTTTTAGTCGAAAGCGACAAATGCACAAGGCATTGTAAAAAATGCCTAAATCGCTTGAACTGTGCTTATAAAATCTGAAGAGTTCCCTCAATTTTTTGGAGATCCCATCATCAAACCCTGACTATAATCATTAAGGCAACATCTGCAAGCAAATGCTCTAGTAACTATAAAAAATACCCAAGTCGCTTCAAGTATACAAGCAAAATTTGAAGAGTTCCATCGATTTCACTAAGATCCCATGATCAGAACCTGACCTGATGACCATAGGACAACCTGGAAAATCAACCTCTTTCAAACAATAGCCAATCGCTTCAAGTGTCCAAATAAAATTTGAAGAGTTCCCTCGGTTTCTCCAGGATCCTATTATCAGATCTCGACCTGATGACAATGGGACCAACTACAAGTATACTCTTTCAAACAAAAAAGAGTTTTCCAAACCACTTTACGCGTCTTCGAGTAATCGGTAAACATACATAAAAAATAAATAAAAATTTCCGACGAATTGAGAACCTCCTCCTTTTTTTGAAGTCGGTTTAAAAAGGGGCAACCCTTCTTTCACCAGTTGAGGCTATTAACCGCGGGGATAATATTTACATGTAAACAATTCTATATACTGGGAAAATCTACGGTGTCCGCGAGTTCTTGCATTTGAACGAAGTCGTGTGATTTGTATGGTAATATTACGAAACCTGAGACTCCGTCTGCATTTTTCAGTGATTTTAACTAAGAAAACTGTTTTTCCAAATTTCTCAAAGACCACTCTTTGATTTACAGGAATAAAAGGAAGGTCGTTAGTGGCCAGGCTGCTGGCACATAATGCTCTGGTGGCGGGTTGAGAGTTGAGACCTAGTGGGAGCACAGTGAATCCCGTTCTCCCGCCTACGTGGCATAGCACAGGTTTAAGTGGGTGCAAACCACACATAACTGCTCCGTTTTCCTTTCCGACGAAGAGGGTGTATGTTAGGTTTTGTTTTTTTGTGAATATTAAAAAGAGATAAAAAATTATAAATTTCTATTAATGTAAGAGTATATTAATAAAGACACCTTGCTGTACAACAGCAACAGCAGCGATGTAATCGACAGTCGTAGCTGCATTGCGGCAATTCAGAATGAATTTCACAGTGCTGCGGCCTACGAGGCCTACGTCGCTACGCCGAGTGCCGTTTGACTTTAAGCGGCCAATTCGAATGCAAGGAACATAATGTTTGTATAACTATTTTTTTGGTGCATGCATGGATTACATATAAAATGTTAATTTTATCTCTATTAAATGTCACCTTTTTCAAATATTTGCACACTATTGTCATATAGTTGAAGTTTTAGGAGTGTTTAATAAGTAAGACCGTGATGTAGCTACATTATATAGCAAATTATCTTAATTCTTATTCAAGATTATACATGTTATTTTTACATACCAATACAATATTTTTTTAAATAAATTGTTTAATTTCTTATAAGTTGTTATATAATAATTAAAGCACTATGCTACAGGGTTTGAGACCTCAGTTTTTCTACACTTTTGGCCAAACTATATATTAACTGATTCGTGACCGGTGACACTTTTCTACCGAAATATCTGAATACTGGTATAGAGAAGTCTCGTAGCGTTTCACTTTCAGACATTTTCAATGGCGCGTTGACCCATATCAAATACGTACACACTACACACTCGTATCGGAAATAACCGCAAATAAAATCCACACCAATGTGGACACGAATCCATTTCAATTTCTAACAAATTCCACAATAAATATTGAATTTCTAATATTACATGGCTACGAGACTTATTTAGTTGTTGGAGTTTATATTTTTTGAGTAAAAATAGATATAGGTATTTAGAAATGAAACCACACGATTCTCGTTATGTAGCCACATTTTATGAATAAACTGACAAGACAATGATAGTAAAAATTATGGTGTTTTATCACTATAACCGCAGGCTGTAGTTGCCACTGCATCATCCTCTACTACTATTACTATTAGTATATGCGCCCTGTCAATATCAATAATGTAGTAACTATTTACTACATACACGTACCTATGTAGGTACATGTCTATAACAATATGTAAATGGGCATTTGTTATTTAATTTACTCTACATTATGTAAAAATTAGAAAAATATGCTATGAGCTTTTCGTAAAAGGGAAACTGCAGGAATAAAAAAAAATGTTGAGTTGAAAATCAAATATTAATGATGATGTACCTACCCAAAATAATGAGCTTTTTAGACTGCCACAATAGGGATTTTCAGAAGGTGTCCTAACATCTAAAAAGAGATGAGTTATTTTTATCAAATCATGCGCAAAAACTCTGTTTTGCACGTTCTGTTATACAAATTAACGGTCTCGCAGGCCTTTAGAAAGCCCGCGTAGTTCTCTGACCTTTATACCGATAAAAAATAGGTACCTGAAACCGTCTGGACATTTTTAGACGCACCGTCACGCTGGCCGGGGGTTATTTACGGCTGTTATAGGGGGTACCTACTGACCCGGTATATATGACGTCGTTTCACACTTGTACGAACAAAATATTGCCTTCGATACTTTTAGTTTTATACAATACACACGTTATACAGTGTAGGTACATAAATACTAAGAAATGTAGATTATTATTTATTATGGATTTATTGAAATAATCAAGTATTATTTCTACGAAGGACTTATTTTGAAATTTCGATCTACATTATTATTTGTCGATACGTAGGCGTGCCCTTTTGTGCCCGTTTAGAGCTCACCTACGCGTCGCGTAGGCTGATTGCTGATGCTATGCTGTATAATATTATGTACCTCTAAATTCTGCGAGCGTGAATATCTATAATTGAATATAACCTATATTTTAACTCGTATATTTGATAGAAAAAAAACTTTAAAATTTTCCAATTCTTGTAAATCTAATCTCTAAAAATATAAATTTCTCGTGCCAATTTTTGCTACCAAACTCCTCCGAAACAGCTGGACCGATTGTTATGAAATTTTCTGTGTATGTTCGGTAGGTCCAGATGACGTCGGTCCAGTTCTGTTTATATTCAATATGTACAAATAAAATATGCAAAGATTTAATGGGTCTGATTGCGTAAGAAAAACGTCATCGTTATCGTAATCGTTTGCGAATTCTACCCCCCAATTGGCTGACGTAAATCAGAGAACCAGTCAGCGGGCAATATTGGTTTCCGATTACGATTACGATGAAAACGTTTTTGTTACACAATCTAGAGGCAGAACTTTTTAACGGTTGAGACGTTTTCTAGCTTATAGAGGAGACAAGTACCTATCACCGCATCCTGTGTGTATGCATAAAATTATATTGGAACTAACCGAGAAAGACAAACATTAACCTTTTACCTACCAGGTAGTGGTTCGGATTCCGGCTTAAGTAATAAAAGTAAAAAAAATCGGTCTTTATACGAACGCGAACCTAATCACGACATTCTTATATCTAAAGCCAATAGGTACTCGTACGTATTGATGGAACGATTGGTCTCGATGTCGCTACCAATCTCGCCTCTCCATCTCATATTATACACTTGTTATTCTTCGCTGATTTGATCGAAACCACAATACCTACTCCATCTTCACATCTAGGTCAGTGCCGCTTACGCGCTAATGACGCGGCGTCGAAGCTTAGATTGATGATATGAGTAAATGCGTAATTAAGGATTTTGAACTCTATCTTTACTTCAAAAATTTCATAAAATCTACGCTTTTGCAAAAATTAAGGCTGGTAAATTGAATATTTAATAATAAAACTAGCTGACGCGGCAAATGTTGTTTTGCCGTGTCGCATTTAAAGGGATGAGAAATTTTTGACGCCATATTAATTTCACAGCTACCGAATATACACAAAAAAAATCATAAAATTGGTCAAGCCACGAAGAAGTATTGTTACAAAACCGGCACTTAAGGGTATGAGAAATAATATTCTCATATCGAAAAAATCTTAAAAATCGGTCAAACCGTTTCAGAGGTGTAAAATAAAATCGGCCAAGTGGCAGTCACACTGCTAGTATTGAAATTTCAACTCCGTGATTTTCTCCCACTTTTATGCAAATAATCACTATTTTAAACATGCAAATACCAATAGCTTAATAATCATGAAATAAGCATCTGTGACAGACGGACGGATCAGAAAGTCACAAAATTTTGCCATCTTCGTATTGAACTCTTTAAGCAAACATGTGCTCAAAACCTTCTCATTTTATCATCTAAGTAACTATCACCGATAAGCACCTATTCTAACAATAGTCATACATTTTATTCGTACGATTAGAATTTTTAACACGACGAGATAGAAAAATAAATCTGCCTCGATAAAATTAATTAACTGTAGGCACGTGGACACGAAGTCGTTTATATCACCACCCTTGTAATTCTAACTTATTCACGAGTTTTCGTACCCTTGTAATTGACGTGTTGCTTGCTAATCAAGTTATGGCACCGCGTCAACAAAGTGAAAATTTGTCGCTCGTGTTCCACGTTTACGAAGTTCGTATCTTGCAAGAATTAAGGCCAAGCGAGGGAAGCGTCGAATTTAATACAGTTATCTCCGCGCACTGTTGTTGGTAATTACATAGGCTGAGTGAGGGAGATTTATTGTTGTTTGTTCTAAGTTGTGGCCACAGCCATCGCCGTCCACAAAACTTGGATAGAACATAAAATCATAGGAACCGTTTCGAAGTGATGAAGGGACTTTAACTAACTGAAAAGTGTAGAGTGAAACTAATCAGCGGGGCTAGACAAAGTAACAGTCGTTTAGCGTTCACGACAGTCGATTAAAATGTACGGACAAAACAAGTGACTGTAGAAAAACCACGTGACCGTATAGAGAAAAACACGCTTTTTTTGAAAATCGACTTCGACAATTTGAACGCTCCCTGGCGTTCTCGCAGACGTTGTAGATAACTATAGCGTACTTCGCATGACAATTGACAGCCGACAACAACAACGTTAGGCATAAACTAGATTCTGTTTTCATTTGTCACGTGGATTGTCCATACATTTTTATCTACTGTCGTGAACGCTAAACGACTGTTACTTTGCCAAGCCCCGCTGATTATTTATTCTTGGCATAAAGTGGTCCGACCGAGTCATAAACACAAATGTGTTGCGTCGGGCTATTATATGTCGCATTCAGGCTTACTTGATTTGCCGGCAACTACGTTGGTGTGGCCCATGTGTTGGGTTTTCCCGACGACAGGTTGGCTAAGCGCATTTTCTACTCTGAACTTCAAGACGGCAAGCGGAAACTAGGTGGCCAGTTCCTCAGATACAAGGATGTTCTGAAGACGTACATAAAGACATGCAAGATATGACCCCTCTAGTAGGGAAAGCTTGGCCAAAACACGTAATGAGAGGAGACGCTTGGTGCAACAGAGCTCCTACAAATTTGAGGAAAGTAGGACTAATGAGTAAGACAAGGCCATCCTCTAATGTCATTACTTACAACTATATTGGCGATACGCTAACTTGTCCGCACTACACTCACACTTTCAGTGCAAAGATAGAGTACATAAGCCATATTAGGGCGCACCGAAGAAGCCCTTTCAGTCACTGTAGCCAAAATCGGCAAGGAATAATGATTACAACATATAAAAAGTCCCCTGTTATACTACAAGAATGTTATTCAGTTCATTCAGAATCAATAAAATCGCTTGCATTTAATTGGTGACTAGAAAGTCTTGACTGTGGTAAATTGACTCTATTTTGGGCTTGAAGGATCATAGCTATATCACAATGCCAAAAACAGCGTGACAGACTATGTACTTACATAGTCTGTCACCGTGTTAATTAATATCCTCAGTCAATGTTCAGGAAATTCTAATTAAGACTGCTTAACCAACACGTAGAAAATTACTAATTACAGCACCTTTCACCGTTAAAGTACGTGCGGAACTTCCTGAATTTGTTTCTGCTCATTCCTTGGTTCCCTACCCTATTAATATTCACGAGTAAATAAACATTACTTCTTTTATTTTATTTTATACATTGGATATGTTTTCTTAAGGCGCAGTCTAAAGAATTCTACTCTATATGCTGAAGTAATAGACATACCCTGGACAAGGTGGAGAATGTCGCCAGTTTATCGGTGCCAAAAATGCTTAATTGCCACCAACAAGGCCATGCTGTAGTTCGCTCAGCAGCCACTTATACAATTTTGACAAATGGCGCCCCTGTTTGCCTGTACGAAAGAGGTTTACGTAAATCGTTCGAATGCCACATCCTGAGTTTTGTTATCAGTGGCTGTGGTGTAATTTTTAGCTATTCGACATCACTATAATATTAAAATTTTTGAACTCATTAGAGTGTAGAATCTAAACGGGCAGATAGTTAAATACCGAAAATTAATTATTTTAAATGTTGAAACCTGCAATATATATTTCTGTAAAATTACTTCTCGCATGGAACAGTGGCAAGATATTGGCTTGCATTTCCATGCCAAACAGCCATGATTGGTTGCGCAATAAGTTAGCCAGGCAATCTCGTATCCGAAAAAAACCGCAATAATAGATTATTTAAGTTCATGGCAACAGTTTCCACAGCAAACGGGACAAATATTATTTTAATATTTTCCCTTATCAGTTTAGACTTCTTTCGTGGTTCAAAGGCCGAATTCCAATACTTATTATTATACATGTAAGATGTAACTGGTATCCGTATAGATCACAATATAAAAACTCATTCAATTGTCAGTATTTTGACCCAGTTGCACAAGTCGTGGTCACGAATAATATTAAATACTAGCTGTTACCCGCGGCTCCGCCCGCGTGAAGTACGTTTTGTTTACAAATCCCGTGGGATTCCTTGATTTTTCGCGGGATAATGTGTGAAAGTTCCCAGGTTCGACGGAGTACTGGAGTCTTCTTACATTCTCTCTATCAGCTGTCTACGTGCAATCCTCTTTCACACAATCCATTTCTTCTTTGTTCTTTCTCTACTTACTAACCAATCTCATCTTATTCTGAGAGGAAAACTACGCCCAGCTGTTGTAAGGTTGAGAAGAAATTCAATTAGGTCTGAATTGTTCGTTTCGCAAAGGTATTAAGCGTTCCACTGCGATGCTGTGTAGAACCCCGTTTCTGCTTCGAACGGGTTAATTTGTATGAAATATATTTGTAATATATTTAATACAAGATGTATAATATGTTAGTATCAAGAGAAATAAAGACCAACTTGTTTCAGAATGTGAAAACAAAGGATTCATATTATTATCGCACGCATACATTGTTGCAGTCTGCAGTCTAGACTTAACGAGAACTCCTGGAGGGGATGCGGATAATAGGGCTGACGACCCTCCCCCCTACTATGTACCCCTCCTGGTTAATTGTTCTCAGTTGTTGCTAAAATATTTTCCTAACATCTCATTTTCTATGATCCTTCTTAAGATTTCTTCAAAGATAAACCTGGTACTTATCAATTTGAAGCAATGAGGCTAAACTTTGATGTCAATTATGGTAGTAAACGACAGGAAATGTGATTTGTGAATTTGGCATGCATTTTTAACAATGGTTCCTAAATCTTTATAATTGTATCCTCATTTTGCTGAATGTTTCAGAAATGTGTGTGTTTATGGCAACGAAATATTATTGTATGTATTACTGCGAGGGAAAAAAATGTTACTTAACCTGCAATCATACATGGCTTAGTGTTATCCGTGATTTTCTCAAAGGTGCACGCCAGATTATGGTTGGCAAGTGCGGTTAAATATGGACAAACCCTTCTTATTCTGAGATTATGGTCAAACTCTGTACTCAATTGCTGATGGCCGCAAAAAAGACTAGACACACGCGGTGAATATTTTTGTATTTGTATAATCCTTATTTCCGTTATATACAAAATCTATGTTGTGTGTAGCAACTATTATGCGCTTTGTGCGATCTATTGTGCGTTTATAAATGGAGTGCCAATTGACGATGATTCATCTTGATCACGGAAATGACACGGGGTATTTTGTTTAAAATGAAATATGGTGGCTGTAATCGACCATAGTAACCGCTTCCTACCGCTAACAGCTACCATAACCCCGTGTAAGTGCATATTATAATGAATATTTTGGAAGTAACTATCCCTTACTTATATTATGTAAAGTAAAATTACGCAAGGAAACCTTCATGCATGAAAGTCTTAGCATGATGTTCTCAAAGGCGTATACGAAGCCCGCTTACCCAAACTCTAACAGCGTGGTGGGCTATGCTAAGCCCCTCATATTGTGAGAGGGAGACCCGAGCCAGCTGTGGTACATAGAAAGGGGACAGACAAAAAAACTACGTGACTCTCCGGTATGAAAACCTCCGAGTGAGTGAAAACTTCAACATTACGTGAGGTGTCAGTTACATTAAGAGTGAGTGTCGGTACGATAGAGAGGATACGGAAACAATGTCGCGAGTTCAATGGTTTTTTCCATTTCAAAGAAGTTTTCACTTAAAACTACGGTTAAGTATGGCTATGGTTGGTTAAAAATATGGACGATATTCACTGCTATGTTTCAAGGCTATAGCCAATCTCAAAACGTGGACACACAAATATACACATCAATCACAAGTTGGACGATAACAGGAAAAGTCCCCCAGTGTTAATGAATCGCAATAAAAGTTGTTTTGCACGCCGTTTTGCCGCCACCCGACACATTTCTTTCTTGAGTGTGCAGATTGCTTTGGTGGGCCCTTGACAGTACGGACAGCCATCTGGGTCGTAAATATCGCCTAATTACATTTGTACGCCTTTTTCTGACTATTCTGTAGCCCTCGGTTTCGGGAAATGCTTTTGTAACGAACACTAGGTCAATCTTAATATCGCCAACCTGCCTTGGAGTTGCAAGCAAAGAGTCCAAGCATAACGCTTAACACTTCTTTGACATTTTTATTTTGACACCGATTTTAGTAATTTTGTACACGTTATATTTTGACCAAATAAGTCTCTGAGTTAACTGAGTCATCAATTTAGTCGTAATTTATTTATTTATTTCGGTTTTTCACACATTTAGTAAAAGTAGCCTATGTGTTAATCCAGGTTACACTATCTAAATTCCAAAATTAGCCAAATGTCTTCTGTACTTTTTGCGTGAAAGAATAACGAACATCCATACAAACTTTTGCTTTTATGATTTTATTATAGTAGTGTTATTATCTCGCTGCAGACTCGGTCATAAATCATTCGAGTGTTTCGCTTTTGTTGTTCTGCAGTAATGCACAACTCAACAAAGAACAAAAAAAGCGAAACACTCGAATGATTTATAACCGAGTCTGCAGCGAGATAATAACACTACTATAGTAAGAATCTCTACTTTATAATTATATTCCCTTTTTTCGTTTCAGAACACAAAAAAGTTACGAAATAAGCATAGGACGCAAAATGTGACCTAGATTTGTCTTTCCATTTTAACGAGTGACAAAGCTACGAGCAGCTTATCTTGCACCGTACGGAGTTCCGTTGTATTACCTAACAGTTCCAATCTGGAAGCTGGATAAAATCAGCTTTATACGTTAAGCAACATAGGAGACAGAGACTTCGTTCAATATACTAGTGCTTAGTTCTAAAGTAATGCAAACCCCGAGTTCACCTCTAATCTTGAGAACAAAAGAAGCGTGTATTATATATTCTGTATTATGAACTAATCAACTAAGATCACAAAACCAATCCAACCACATACAATAGTGCAAGGAATGACTATACAATAGAACATCAAAATATTGTTACGTGCTGGGTTCGACGATTTGGAATAAAACACCTGCTGATCCTTGATGAGACTTTATTCGGTACTTCCAGTATCCAATATCCCTGGTCTTCCTCGTTGTTCCCTCGTAGTTCGCTTCCTCTTCGCTCTTGATCGCTTGCTTCACTTGTTTACTTCTCTCGTCCCTCAGTCAGACTGACTCGTCGGTGCGCGGCCCGCTTTTTATATGCATCTGAACGAGTCTCGAAGCTTCCACCCTCATTATTTATTGGTAGGGTCGATCGTTCGAGACGTGGGAATTACCAGAAACCCATTGTTTATAGAGGTCACTGACCCCTTAAGTTGTTTACAACTTACGAGTGGTATTTCGGCAGTGCGATTATAAACCTTATGGCGCTTGTCATAGGGTTCACTTGTAACACTGCCCTCCTCTTAGCGATGCTCGTCCCGAGCATCACTGTTGCTCCCGTGATGTCTCGCCAGGCGATCGATGTGTACCACCTTAAATGCACCTCTTGGTTGACGTTGAATCCTATACGTGACATCATTCATACGGGTGACCACTTTGTACGGACCCTCCCATCTGGTTTGCAATTTTGGAGACTTCCCTTTCCGACGAGTCGGATTATGCAGCCATACTAAGGCTCCTTCCTCGAATCCGCTCGTGTTCGATTTACGGTCGTATCTGGTTTTCATTTTCTCGCTCGATTGCAATCCGTTTTCCCGTACTGAGGCATGTATCTCCCGCATTTTTTCCTTCAGGTTGGCAACGTAATCCTGAATGGTGCAAGGTTCGTCCGGTGATCCTCCCGTCAATAAGTCTATTGGCAACCGGAGTTCCCTGCCATAGTTGACAAACGCCGGAGTTGCCTTAATGCTCTCATGCTCTGCTGTCCTGTAGGCGAGGAGGAACAGTGGGATGTACTTGTCCCAGTCTCTCTGATGGGTGTCCACCAGTTTAGCCAAATGTCTTTCAAGAGTCTGATTAAATCTTTCCACCATCCCATCCGACTGCGGGTGGTATGCAGTTGTGCGCGTTTTATGCAGACCTAAAGTTCTGCATACTTCCTGAAACACTTGTGACTCAAAGTTCCTTCCCTGATCGGAGTGGATCTCCAGCGGTACACCAAAACGACATATGACCTCCTCGACTAGCTTAGTTGCAACGGTTGTAGCTTCCTGGTTAGGTATGGCAAACACTTCTGGCCACTTAGTGAAGTAGTCCATAACAACCATGAAGTATTTGTTCCCCGATTCCGTCACAGGAAATGGCCCGGCTACATCCACAGCTATACGTTCCCAAGGTGCACCAACGTTGTACAGTTGCAGGTTACCCCTACTCCTTGTCTGTGGTCCCTTCACAGCAGCGCAAGTGGTACATTTACGGCACCAAGCCTGCACATCTTCAAGACAATGAAGCCAGTAGAACCTCTCTCGTACCTTCGTTAGTGTCTTCTTGACGCCAAGATGGCCTCCCGAAACACCGTCGTGCACTTCACGAAGGACATCGGGTACTTTGGACCTCGGAACAATTATCTGAAGATGGAACTCCCTTCCGTTAGTCTTCTCCCATTTCCGGTAAAGTATTCCATTCTGTAGAATAAGACTGTTCCACTGAGCCCAATAAGCCTTAGTGACAACACTCGTAGGTGCAACCTCACTCCATGTTGGTCTAGCGTCCCCCCTTTTCTTCCACCCGATTATATGCCTCAGATCATCATCATCCTCTTGAGCCATCTTCATTGCATTATCCTCCCAGGGTCCTAAGGGACTCGTCGTGGTAAGTTTCAACGTCGCTTCCATGGACTCCTGTTTGATGCAATGTCTACAGTCTTCCGGGCATGGTCTTCGTGAAAGTGCATCTGCATTTCCGTGAGACTTCCCACTGCGATGTTGAGTCTCGAAGTCATATTCCTGGAGTTGTTCGATCCATCGAGCGACCTGACCTTCAGGATTCTTAAATTGCAGTAGCCATTTCAGTGCTGCATGATCGGTGCGTAGTAAAAACCGTCGACCTATAAGGTATTTGCTGAAGTGCTGTAACGTTTTTACCACGGCCAAAAGCTCTCTTCTTGTCACACAGTAGTTCCGTTCCGGTCTCGATAGTGATTTGCTGAAATATCCAATCACCACTTCTCTATCGCCCTGTTTTTGAGAAAGCACTCCTCCAATCGCCGTATTACTTGCATCTGAATCGACGATAAACTGGCCCTCTGGTCGTGGGTAACCCAAAATTGGTGTTTCACATAAGCATTTCTTCAGATTTTTAAAGGAATTCTCGCAGGCTTCATCCCAACAAAACTGTCGTTTCTCTTCTGTTAGTTTGTGTAATGGTTTTGCGATCTCCGAAAACCCTTTAACAAAACGCCTGTAGTAGGAACACAAGCCCAAAAATGCCCTTACCTCTGTCTTGTCTTTGGGGGTGGGCCATTTTTTAACCGCTTCAACTTTCGCTGGGTCGGTTTGTATGCCCTCACTAGTGATGACATGGCCGAGATAATTCACTTCATTTCTGAATAACTGACACTTCTTCGGGTTCAGTTTTAAGTTTGCTCCATATATTTTTGCGAAGACGCGTTCCAAGTTTCGCAAATGGTCCTCGAAGTCCCGACCCATGACAACGACGTCATCCAGATATACCAAGCAGGCGTCTCCTACTAACCCTGCTAGCACACACTCCATGAGTCGTTCAAAGGTGGCAGGCGCGTTGCACAAACCAAATGGCATGACATTGAACTGCCATAATCCCTTTCCTGTTGAGAACGCTGTCTTCTCCTTGTCTTTTGGATGGATTTCCACCTGCCAGTAACCAGATTTCAGGTCTAGAGTGGAAAACCATTTCATGCCACTCAAGGTGTCCAGAGTGTCATCTATTCTGGGTAGAGGGTAACTGTCCTTCTTTGTGATGTCATTGAGTCGCCTATAGTCCACACAGAACCGTGTGCTTCCATCTTTCTTTTTCACTAGCACAACAGGCGAACACCATGGACTTGAGGATGGTTCAATGATTTTGTTCTTTTCCATCTCTTGCAGCATATCCTTGACTTCTTTCTCTTTCGCTATCGGTATCCGTCTTGCCCGCTGACGGATGGGTCTCTCGTTGCCGGTATCAATTCTATGCTGCACTAACGACGTTCTTCCCGGGTTTCCTTCCTGACTAGAAAAGATGTCCGCGTAGCGTAAAAGAAACTTCTTAGCCTTGATGCTTTGCGAATAAGTCAGGTTACTTTTGCAGTCTTTAAGGAGTTCATTGACTGTAGAATCATTCCAAATGCCCGATTTATCCGTCTTTGCTTGCGAGATAACAGGTGCTGGGGCTTCCTCCGTGCCAGCCAGTACTCGCCCCTTAGTTCTGGCTGTTACTCGTTTCCCTGATTTTTAGGGGAACCTGTATCCCCACTCTTCTTCTTCAGCTCCTCCAAATATTCCTCCACTTTCTTTAACCTAGACATCTGTGACTCTTTTTGTGGGCAATTCAGCTGCAGATGCCCTCGTTCGCCGCATTTATAGCACACAACACCAAGGTTCTTGAATGAGGTCTTGACCTCTTTCACCTCCTCCGATACTTCACGTAGCTTGTGAACAGGTGCCTGCCGAATGTCGTGTCGCACTGCCTCGACTTCCAAGGCATGCGCCAACGCTTCCTTTAATGAGGCATGATGGCGAAGCCTCACGGCAGCTCTTACCTCCAGGTCTCTGATTCCATCAACAAATGCTTGCACGGTATTTGCAGTTGTCATTTTGTCATCGGCCGATGGATACGCTTTCCGCACGAGCTTTTCGATTTCCAACGCCCATTGCTGGAGCCCTTCTCCTGCTCGTTGAACTCTGTCGCGCAGCTGGGCGCGGAAAACATGCTCCAGATGTCGTTCCCCGTACCTAGATTCGAGTGCATCCAACAGCTCTTTATATCCACAACCCGAACTAGGCAGGGCCTCCAGAACGGTTAGAGCCTGCCCTCTGAGCGCGACAGTGAGGGCAGTCAGGCACTGTTCATCAGTCCATCCGTTGGCAGCAGCGACCGTCTGGAACTGGTGCCGGTATGCGGACCAGGAGGTGCTGCCTTCGTATGGGGGTACCTTCACATGCGGTCCCTGGACTGCACTCACTGCTCCACCTGATGTCCCCCTTGTGGCTTCCAAACGTACAAACTTCTTCTGCAGTTCGGTGAAGCCACACTTCATGTTTTCAACGTCGGTTCCCAGACAAGTGACCCGTTCCTCCATTAGATCCAAATCTTTCCGTATGTTGGCCACCATGCCGCCAACTTCGTTCACTGCAGACAAGACGGTCTGCTGAACCTCTGCAAACTTGCCGTCCTGATTTTCTTGAATCGCCGCAAACTTGCTGTCCTGATTTTCTTGAAGCGCCGCAAACTTGCTGTCCTGAGCTGCAAAATGCAGTTGCATCATCCGTAGCAAACTGGATAAGTCGATGTTGGGCGTGGCTTGTTTAGAAGGCGGGGCATGGTGGGCGGGGCCAGTGGGCGGAGCTCCCGATGAGGTGGGCGTGGCCTCAGGGGGCGTGGCCTGGTGGGCGGGGCCAATGGGCGGAGCCTCAGGGGGTGTGGCCTGGTGGGCGGGGCCAGTGGGCGGAGCTTCCGATGAGGTAGGCGTGGCCTGAGGGGGCGTGGCCTGATGGGCGGAGCCCGTGGGTGGCTCATGGTGGCGGGACCCAACGAGCGCCGGCTCTTCCAGGTGCTCCACTGCAGGTGGACGGCTGGATTCCGCAGCACGCTGGGCCCTGGTCTTGACACCCTCACTGCTGGAGTCGTCTCTTGGAGTCAATGGCATCTCTTCCAAATCGCACTTCTGACACCAATTGTTACGTGCTGGGTTCGACGATTTGGAATAAAACACCTGCTGATCCTTGATGAGACTTTATTCGGTACTTCCAGTATCCAATATCCCTGGTCTTCCTCGTTGTTTTCCGTAGTTCGCTTCCTCTTCGCTCTTGATCGCTTGCTTCACTTGTTTACTTCTCTCGTCCCTCAGTCAGACTGACTCGTCGGTGCGCGGCCCGCTTTTTATATGCATCTGAACGAGTCTCGAAGCTTCCACCCTCATTATTTATTGGTAGGGTCGATCGTTCGAGACGTGGGAATTACCAGAAACCCATTGTTTATAGAGGTCACTGACCCCTTAAGTTGTTTACAACTTACGAGTGGTATTTCGGCAGTGCGATTATAAACCTTATGGCGCTTGTCATAGGGTTCACTTGTAACAATATGTACCTATGTATTGTATATTTAAGGAGGATGGACATTCGACATCGTTTGCACTGTTACAATACGTGATCGTTACGTGAAATATTAATTAATAGCATGGAAAGGTAAACTTGATATAAAAATTCACACAGCACGCAGAAAAACTAACTTAAAAACGATACTATCATAAAAGGCATTTCCTTCCTAATGTAGGTACATATTACATATTTTTAGTATAATCAATTTCAAGCATGAATTTTTTATACGTGTTTTACTTTGACCCAGTGGTCTAGTGCAAATGAAACGATTACGACACTAACGACTTACAACGTCTCTTCGAAGGGAGGGCCCGTGCTGCTCCCTAACTTTTTTGATTTTGGCGACCTTCCAGATTTAGTCGAGTGTCTCGCAACCTTCAAATATATAACTTGGTGAACTGTGTATTACGGAGGGGCTGAAACTTTAGTATCTGAAACGTGATATTGTCTGCTCGAGAAACTCTTTCGCTTAAAATATTCTTTGTTTAATTCAAGATCAGAATACATTAATAAGTCGGGATTTTTTTACTCGACTGCCCCAAAGGTTCTGTTTTTCTATTGTTTGATTTTGGAGCTCATGTCTAACATCAGTATTAAACAGTCACTGCCCATGGACCGATAAAAAAGGGGAAACAGTTGCTCTCTGTCGCACTCATGGGCTTTACGGCATTCCTGCTTGGCTACGCCGTCCTGTTTCACAATTTTATGGTATCGCAGGCAGCGACTGTGTGCTACAGGTATTCCTATAATATAATGAGATACTATCACAAATAGCAGTTTTTTCAAAGAAAGATATTTGTATGTAACTAACAACTTTTACCAGGTTTAGTATAGGGTTTGTAGAATCTGACAGTTTGTCGGTGGAAACTATTTGAACTGGTGTTAAATATTCTATCTATGTTAGGTTAATTGTAAAATGAGTTTAGAAGATGAGAAGCGTGAGTATTTAAACAATCAAATGTGTAGGTTCTTCGTTTTGGCTTAGGTTCATGTAAGATTTTCTTTTCTTAGTACATAATATTGTGTTGACAAACTTAAGATAATAGTTTTATGCATTTTCGATAGCAGTTCACAATAACTCTCCTGTGTTATAAAGAAAATAAACAGTTTTGTGTCTTCGAATATTTAATACTTGATATAGGTAAGTACTAGAACTTTCTTCCAAACTCTATTTTATTGATCGTGTTAACTGTAAACCTTACCTACTTCTATAACCTAAAGTCGTTATATTTTTAGACTTCTCATTTCGCAAACTTCTCAATAGGTATAGTTTCGGCAGCGAATGTTGAAACTTGGGAATAGAGTTGAAAAATATATGAACCTTATCCGGGTTTTGTAGCGAACAAAATATTCTGATTTTGTGTCTCTTGATAGAGTAACGAGCAAAAAGTTCAGACTTAATTTCATTCAAAGAGAATATTTATGTACATATATTTGTTTGTTACTTGCATTGTTCCTCTGTTCATAAAATAAAAAAAAACATTTACATATTTTGTTTTTGTTATCTATTCTTCTCTACCTTTGACGAGAAGACAATAATCTGGTTCAGAAGAATTTTATCTTTTTCTAACTCAAGTCGACGATTATTAACTTGGACGGAAATCAGAAATCTCTACAATCCTATTTCTAAGTAGTAGGATTGTAGAGATTTCTGATTTCCGATGATTGTAGAGATACGACAGCGCACATAACCACAATTATTACATGAAGTCTACTTGGAACCCTCTTTCTTGGAAGGATAATATTTCGCGATCAATATTGTCTCAAAGTCAAGATTCGAGTAAAATTATAGAATATTTTACATAGCTTAAGAATGCTCTCTTGGGCATGTGATAGCCGTTGGTCCACTTAAGTTGATTGCCTAAATGCAAAGACACACAAGGCTGAAAGTACGACGCCTAAACTTTAGCAACTGAAATATATTAGTAGTATTTAGTTGGCGTAACAAATCAAACACTCGGGACAATCTCACGGGACGCGATCGTGTAGTTCGCTTTTGATCGCTTATGACGTCGCATGATCTGTGCTTCCTATGCAAAAGACTTTCAATGCGTTTTAGCCGAAGTAATCGTCCAACGGAAGGTACAGCAGGCACTACGGCAAAAATGTCAGAAATTCAAGAGATGTGTCATACGTAACTTAAAATCATTGCGAGTGTACTGAACCGAATACTTGACATCGTGCTTTTGGTAGGTGTGTCACTACACTAAGCTACTATAGAGAGTGATAAAGGATTCAACCTACTAAGCCACCGAGGTTGTCACATCAATGCTTATATAACGTTTAGCTCCGTTATTATTTCCTGATACAAGGTAGAGTTTAATAAAACCCAATGACGTGACGCGCACGCCAACTCTGTTTATCGCAGCGACGACGTGGGATACTGCACGCAATAATTGTCTCATAATGTAGGGTAACAATCCTTTCGATACACTGTCTAGTGTCATACAATTTTCCATTCAAATCGTATTACCTACTTTTTGCTGTCTCAAAAGCTTATTGGCTACCGATACGTTCATAGTTGAAATAAAGTTTTCTTTTCGGCCGATATCATGCAGGCGAAAGAAAATGGATCTGTTGCGTGACAAAAATCCCGTCTAGAAAAAAATCTACGAAAATCTTCGAAGATACAGAATGAAAGTTATTCAACAGAATTAGTAAGCGATAATCACGAATAGAGTATTGGTATGACTAACTCGTGAAGGCAGCACCATCTATGGAGCGATGGATGAAATCACACATGAAAATATAAAATGAAGTCTTGTTTTAGGTGTTAATCCAGATTTTGTTTCTACCGGGTTTTCGCGTCTTTTTTTTAGGTAAGTACCTTTATCCTGAATTCTAGTAACTTCCATCAGTACAGTGTGGTATGTTTGTAATAAGTATCTATGCGAAAATATGCTGCACGGATTTTTTCGTTACAGTTACTTCCTGATACAATACTATTGGCAAAGCGCTGTAGTTAAAGTACACTTACACCCCTTGAAACACTCAACCTGACTTTGACCTCCATTCTCGTAGTTACAAGACGTCGTAGATGTGTTATGTAGTAAGATTTTTTATCTCGTAACTTATATCGTGTGTGACGTAACATTCTTGCAAAATGACTTTTACTTGGTTCTCGTTGTTTATGGAATAAAAATTGTTTGTAGAGATGTGTATAACATGCGTAAATAAACACACGAATCTAAAATAGGGACGATAGGCATATTATACTTTAGTGAATAGACATTATGTGTTACTATAGTCTATATATTTCCAAAAGGCACGCTTGCAGTGAAAAATAACCTTTTAGTATTTTTAATGCGGCAGCAGTTTAAAGCAATACTAAGATTGCTTTAGCAAACTTCCTTGAAAGTTCCGTAAAGTCTGAGAAATGGAGCATTTCATCACATTAAAATGCACGATTCCCACGGGATTTGTGGAAATCTGAAATTCACGTGGGCGAAGCCGCAGGTAAATCCTAGTTTCTTTATAACCCACCAAAAGCTATTAATTTGCTAGATGACTGAAGCAGTAGAGATTTATTATAACGCAACGCAAAAATCGAGAAATTATAGTAACAACGGGAAGTAAATATAAGTCAAATGCGTAATTTGAAAAAGTACAAAGAAGTACAGTACAAGACCAATGTAATACTCCAATCATCAGTACCTAATAGCACTAAATAAGTATTTCAATTATATTTGATGTTTGAAAAGGAGGCATATTCTAATTGAGGAGGTACCCACTTATCTATATTTCATTTCACTGACAACATTTTCATACTCAATACTTGCTAATGAAGACACAAAATAAACATACATCTTGAATATTCTCGGACGCGTAATAACAGCGATTTCCTAAATTCTCATTCTCGTATTGACTGAGGCAAATTATTTATTAGTGGATCTCAACCGTTAATAATTTTTCCAATGAATAATAAATAATGATGAAGGAATTGGATAAATAGAAGATTTTACGGAGAAAACGTCGAAGTTTTTCATAAAGAAAGTTATTCACTTTTTATATTCGACAATAAAGACCTGACTCACTTCTGGATGACGAATTAGGACGAACGGAAGTCGGAAAGAACTGAAAAGGAATCGCACTTTTTCCATTATTTTGTTTTCGTAAGGCCAATCTTATTTACGTTGCAATAGAATAACAATGAATACTTAACGTATTTCAGTTTAACTGTATTAAACATAAACTCGAAAATTGTAGAAGAATCTTTTAGTTACTTACTACTACTTATCGAACATAAGTAGAGGAGTATTCTGAAAAAATCTGGGTCAGCAATAGATACGGGTAGATGGTAGATTGAGATTTGAGGCTAAGCTATCGTTAGTTTCAGCCGATGCTTGGATGCAGCGACTTCCCACGACTCTTTTAATGTCTTCAGTCCATCTGGTCGGCGGTCTGCTAGCACTGCGCTTTCCCGTGCGGGGTCGCTATTCCATTGCATTTAGGGTCCCCAACGTCTGTCGGTTCTACGAGCTATATGCCTCACAGTTTGCCACTGCAGCTTGACGATTGACTCTGGTTCGTCTATAGATACGATCAGATATCGATTTTCAAAAAATTTGGTTCTAACAAAAAAGTTCAAAATGGCGGCCAGTTTATTTTTTAAATTTTCATACAGATACCTTGGTGTACAGATCGCCACATTTCTATTTAATCACGTAGAAATACTCCGAGCATAGCTATCTCCATCGTCTGTTGAGTGACTGAGCCTTCCTATGAAGCTCATAATATTCGATGACCCAGGTCTGGGATCGAACTACATATATATGAATGAGAAAACTACACCGCCACCTCAATCTATAGTTTTATAAAAAACACTTATCTATAGTTTGTACGAAGAAGCCGTCATCCCCCACATAATGGACAAGAAGTCAACAAAGTTTGCGCTGTTTGCCGGGCAAAATAAACTGCGATGAGCGCAACGAAACCGCATTTATCTCTCTCAGTCGACAGCGAGCTACTCATTTGTACATGTTTCTGTGTGCAACGGTTTTTCTGCTTAGCCGTGGACAGGACCAACTGTCGCGTATCACGAACATAACTAAGCTAAAAGTTTTGTTACATCCCGCCCGAGCTTTGCTTGTGTGATCCCGTGGAAAAATTGAAAATTCCCTTATTGTCTCTATTTTATGAAGTGAACCTTTCAAAAGTTGGGCATGGTATGGACTTGGAAACTCCCACCAACGATAAATTGACTAAAAAAGTTTTTTTAACTATGTTGATCAGGTTACTTTCACGCATTCTTATAATTTTTTTAAAATTTCTTTCCATTTTCATTCCATCTATCCGATCGCAATGTCATACGGCTAAAGCTCCAGGTGTCTGATTGCGTAAGAAAAAACATATCGTAATCGTTATCGTAATCGTTAGCAAATTATGCCCTCCGATTGGCTGACGTAAATCAGGGAACAAAGACAAACAGCGGGCAGAATTTTTAAACGATTACGATAACGATGATCATGTTTTTCTAACACAATCTAGGGGCTGGTCTGGTAAATTGGTCATGAAATGCTTCGGTCGATTTTAAAATTTAATAAGACGCCTTACTGTAGTAGGTTTAAAATTAACTGGAGGTTGTACTTTTTCTAACTTTGTACATACTCTTTTTTTCTTAATTTCATACATTACAAATAAGCAGATATTTTTTCAGTCTCACTCCCTGTAAAATTCTTTTTTTTGTGGAATAAATCCTATCAGGATTCGTCTCCTATTTAGACTTGTATGTCAAACAAAAAGAATTCTCCCCAATTTCAGCGATTCATCCTTGCCCAAGAACCTGTTAACGTCAGACCTACACCATTTTATTACACATATTTTTTACCGGTCCAAGTATAGGTTAGGTTAGGTTATTTAATAAAGAAATAACACTACATCTTGATCTTTATGTTCCTAATTTTGTAATTTATTGAAAACTTGAACTAATACTACAAATAGTAGACACTACTATCTGTGATATTACAAATAGAAGGCGGAACTACATAAAGGTGCATGTTATTGTTACATAAAAAATCTTAGTAAAAAGGGTAACACGTTTGTGCTACGTCTAAAGTCTAAAAATTACAAGAAATCTCATCATAAGAGTACATACACATTGCTTATTATTTAATGAAGTAGATCCTCACAGCTTTTGACATGGGCCTCTTCAATGTATGAACGAAATTAATTTATTTCGTGAAAACATTTACAAAAAAATGTGATACTATAGTTAAGGCCAAAGATGCTTTCATTTAATATTGACGACAGTTGGAAAAGTGAGACCAAAATCTCATGGTAATTTTTCAGTCACTATTTATTGTGTCAACAGTCAAGGTCTGGTATACACGAGCTCTAACTTCATCCCTTGAATGTCGGTCCCTTCGCACGCTACAAACACTTAAGGGGAATTCCTCGTGCCGCCGTCCCGACGCGGACGTCTCGGTAAAACGCTGCCTATGTTTTTCATTATCCCAACCTATAACAATAAATCTTCACTCTCTGAATTTGGGTCAGACGAATTTTCTCGTCCGTTGTCCCGTCCAGAGGGTGTAGTACAAGTTTTTGTACAAATTTCGAGTTGACTCGCATCGCATAAACGAATCGAATTCCATCATACATTTACAGCCAGCGCCATCTATGGGGAATCGCTGATATGTGGCTGTCAATAGATGGCACTGGCTGTAACACAAGCCACAACGACGAGGATAAGGGCAGCGAGGCCTTAGCCCCTTACCGGGGCTAGAAGAACATCACCGGGGCGCGCTGTAAGGAGGCAAGCCTCGAGGCCCGTACCCCGTACCCCGTACGCGAAGAGATTCGCTTCCTGCGGAGAAGACGACGCTGGCACACTGGCTGTAAATGTATGGAGGAATTCGATTCGTTTGTGCGATGTGAGTCGACTCGAAATTCGTACAAAAACTTGTACTAACCCTATAGTTTTAAGCGCGTATCATTTTGAAGAATGTTTTGTGTAGCCGTTCCACTTAACTGTGCTACGATTTTGCTACGCAACAGAAATTTTAATTACCCTATGGATTTTTTTAGTACTGCGAACAATAATTCTATTTTAGAGATAAATAACAAACTGCCTACTGGTTCCACATTTTTAGGTATTGCGTGATAATTTACAATCTTTTCAAAGAGCGTGGCAATATTTTAAAGGGTATTAGGATTCAACTTTATTATGCGATTTAAAAAAGTTTGCTACTGACCCTACGCTATATTGAAAGGCAGGCCTAAAGGTGTCACTTAGTTAAAGTATACTGTGTTCATAAGGTCAACGTCTCATTATGCCACAGGTACTACAAAGAAGGAAACTACAACTAGAAAGAAGGAAAGAATAAACGTTTATTCAGAACCACAAAACACATAAATCCGACAAAATTACCTAATAGGTACGTAGTACGAAGTTATGTGATTCTAAAATGGAGTCCACTCAGCGTTTGCTACGACCGTGGAGCCTAGTCCACAGACACAGCGCTGGTCTTCCGTGGATCCAAATAATATCAGACGATACATAAATTTTTAAGTTCAACTAAACTATTTTAAATCGCATAGTACAGAAGTGTTTCAATAGGACTGCAATCCCACATAATAGTACTTAGAACTAGTATTAACTAGGAGTTTTGACCCTAATCAATAGTTACACAACATCGCACAAGAACGTTTAATCCCTTGGCGGTACATCTCTACAGGCCAGGTAGTCACAAAGCATAAAATTAAGCAATAAGGCAATAAGGCCGTCTTTTGCGCTCACTGTGTTCTGTAGATATTGTGTTTCTCTATCTGTATTTTCTGTGTGTGAAATAAATAATAATTAATTATATCTCCGTTAAACAGATCGTAAAAAATTATGTAATGGAGTTGCTTAATCACGTATATTAGTAATTAGTCTCAGTATTGTTTAATCTAATGTTATTCATGAGGGCACAAAGCTTGTTAATTACTACAGTCTACATCGACTAACAGGCGATATTGTGAGTCTAGCCACGTAAGTATTTAGTATGTGAGACCGAAATTGTGTTGCTTACGTGCTTTTAAAGTAGGTATAATTAAAGTAGGTTTGTAAGTTTAAACCCTATTAAATTGTTTTCCAGATGAGAAATCATATTGAAAAGCCACTGTACAATAAAAATAATCAAAATTTAATTTAAAAACTAAAAACACACCAATTCCACGGGATTAGTTTTTTCCTGACTAGATAATAGTTTATAAGTCAAGCGTAGGTATATGTGGTTGTGTTGTATTTGAGTAACAAACATTCAAACGTTCAAACATTCGAACAGACAAACTTTCATATTGACAATCACGACAATATTATTAATTAGGGTTCCGTACCAAAATGGTAAAATGGAACCCTTATGGTGCGACTTTCTCCGTCTGTCTGTCCGTCACACTCGATTATTTCAGTAACTACCAAAGCTATCGATATGAAATTTGGAATAGTTGTGTATATTAGTGGCCCAATGACACTGGAATAAAAAAAAACGGAAATTATTTTTGTTCTTATTTAAAAAGGGGGGAAAATCGGAGGGTTGAAATTTAAAAGTGAGATAACTGTACTGTGTGGGGTATCATATGAAAGGGTTTACTTTGTACATTTTAAAACCGATTTTTAATTATTTTTAGTCATGATAGTTTTTGATTTATCGGGGAAAATGTCTAAAAAAATACCGTTCCCCCCCCCTTATCTCCGGAGTTTACCAATCGAAAAATCTCAAATAATTATGGTCAATAGGAATTTACGTATATTTTACAGGAAAACTATAGCCAATGCTCTAACTAGCATAGTTTTTTTGATATTAACAATAAACCTCTACAAACAAAGTTAGTTTTGCGGTTCATTAACAAAGGAAATTATTACCGTTTTACATCTTTGGTCGTTACAGTTTTGGTTGTGTTACATCTACATTAGTATGCCTGATTGTTTTGCTTCAGTACTTATTGAGTACGGAACCCTCGGTGCGCGAGTCCGACTCGCACTTGGCCGGTTTTTTTAATTTTATGAGTTACTCAATGGAATTCATCATTGTAGTTACTGATGAAATTAAAAATGCAGGTATTGTTTTTTATAGGCTTACAAAAATCTCAGAATTAATTTTAATCACTGGCTTATTTTTTTTTTGGAATTAGGTAAACTTTTTTTTTTTCTAATATTTTTTTGTATTGTCATCGGTCCTTGATAAATACAACATTTCAATTTAATCCGATGTTTTAAAGTGGGTTAAAATCTCGTTCAAAGACTCCGGTACATATGTATGTAGATACAGACCAAGCTGATAGAAGTGTGTTAAAAATCTGATATTTTATGGCAAGATTTGTTTTATGGTCTAATCTTAATCAAGACTAACCTTACAGATCTTACCTATACCGATTTTGCGCGTCACAACGCACGCACTCTTTTTTTAAATAAAAGGGTTAAAATAATAGTTTAAAATTTGACCAGGTTAATGTAGAGGAATGCGTAATAACCTGATTATGTTGCGAACAAAACGCTACAGCTTAAAAGGCATTATCCATCATGGTTAACCAAACCACTTCCGCAAATGGAACTGCGAGCGCTAATGGTATTGAAGCGCCGACAAAATAGCTACTAAAGGCTGCTTGCATGAGATTGCTCTTAGCAGTAAGACTACCTTTGGAAATCTCTCTGATTTTTCTTGCAGCAAAATCTGGGTACTTATAATAATAATAAAAGCCGCTCAGCATTCAAACACTTTCACCCCTATCAACAGAGAATAACAAGCAAATTAACGTTCCGACGCGATGCTGTGTAGAAACCGATAGCATAGTAGTAGTAAACAATACCACCTTCTACTAGTATTTGGACTAAACCCAAACCACATGACGGAAAGTGTGCGTTTAACTGAAAACCTTTCGCTAAAAAATTTAATAATTTTTTTAGCGAATTTAAAATGTTCTCTGTTTCAAATATTCTGCGAAACACGACGCTCTCTGCGTTATTTTTATAAAGGTTTTATGATTTTCCCAGATTTCTATATAAAATTCTGTATAACATGGTAGAATTAAAAGTGCTCGGGTCAAAGGTAAGGAAAAATGTTGAAAGGAGCGATTTTTGCGAAGAACTCTTTAATATTTCAAGAATATTATTTCTGTTATCCGCATCAGTGGTCAAAAGCTTTAGTGCATTCATCTGTTAACTGTTTTATTTTGTTATGTAAGTACGAACTTGTTTTTTAGTATGAAGTAAAGTATATACTTTTCTTTTGGCCATTCGATAATATTATTTTTAGAATGTATGTCATTGTGTAGTTTTAAGGAAGTATAGTTCAAATACCATCATAAAATCTTTTTCTTCATGTTCGCATAATTCTTTGAAAATTCAATACCTTTATAGACCTAGATTTCAAGGAATATTCCCGTAGTGTAAGAATATTCCATAATTTCCTAAACAAGTTAGCACCAGCACAGATATATCTTAAAATGAACGCTCGTCCACGTGTTCACATAACGAGAGAATAATGTAGTGTAGTACTAGCGTGTATCAACTACAAACATCAAAGTTGCCCGGGAAAACGTTGTTTTGCCATTCAGGGGTATAAAAATAGTTTACGATCTACCAAATGTAGACAAGAAATTTCATAAGAATCATTCAAGCCGTTTCGAAGGAGTTTGGTTACAAACACTGAGACACGAAAATTACAAGAGCCTGTACGTTAGGCCTATGTAAAATAAAGATATTTTCAGTTTGAATTAGAATTATATATAAGAAGATAAAATAATATTTACGTAAATGATGCCTACAATGTGGCTTCAATTAGTGACAACTCATTTAGCAAGCACTTTCAATTAAAACTTTCGGTTGCCAAACTTGTCTTAATTATTTGGTTAAACTAAACACCATTTGTCGAGGGCCACTATTTAAAGTTCTCATTTAGGGTTGAACTACGAAGTAGGTACTTGGGGAAGTTGTTTTTTTTTTTTTTAATTATTAAATTCTACATTCAACTTCACATTCACTACACATAAATGTGTGTGTGTGTGTTTGTTACTAAACCGATTTGTCTGAAATTTGGAATGGAGATAGATTTTTCCGTGGATTAAAACAAAAGTTACTTTTCCCGGAAAAATCCACAGTTCCCGCGGGAATAGTCAAAACCCGAAATTCACGCGGTAGAAACGTGGGGTTCCGCTAGTTCTAAATAAAAAGAAGGCGTGTTAACAGTTCATTGTTTCAAGTACAGGAATAAAAGAGAAAAATCAAAAATGTGCTCTTATTTTTATGGAATCCGGAATGCTGAGCTTAAGTCCGGTAAGACGCGGCCATTTTCCTTTTGCCACGTTAAAGCATCGCTCCTCGAGGTAATCCCCCCATTTCCTAAATTCTTTGTAGATAATAATCGTCTCCTAGAAAATTCTAAGAAAAGAAAATTTTACAGAGAAATGTCATGCAAGAAGAAACATCTTTGAAACATCTTTGAATTGGATAATGGAAACGGGAAGTGTAATTTGTTTTAGTGTCTGCCTTTACTATATTTTACCATAAGTACTCAAGTATCAAAACTCTTTATTTATTGAAATAAATGAATAGTTATCATTGTTTCATTAATTATCATCAACTCTTTTTTTTCGAATTGCGAGTTGGCCTAAGTTATAAAATTTTTAAGCTCACACCACAAAATTGACTACAAAACACTTTTGTAATTGTAGTATTAAATGATTTTAAAGCAAATTTCGCACACATAATAATAATTTATAAGTTCCATAGTCATCTGAACATAATGAAACCCGCATTTTGATTTATAGAGGTCAACCTTAGGTCCCTGGTCAACCTCGATAAGTGACGTCAAATTTACGAATCATGTACTTGTATTGTGACGAGTTACCTCTTTATTGAACATCATATAAAAGTAAAAGAAATAATGAAAGTGCTCTACTTTTATAATAGAATCTTCAATTTAATCAAATCAATAATTCGATTGAAGTCTAATTCGTAATAGTCATTGAAGAATACGTCTAATATTTGAAAATAACCACATTGTATACTCAATCATCTTTGCAGTATGTATGAAGTCTTACCCTGTCTTTTTCGTTTATTTTAACTTCTTCGAAAAACATCCATTTAGGAACAAAGACATAACTATCTCAAATAGATAACTTAATTAAATTATAGGATTAAAGAAATGAAATAAAAAAAAAATTATTCATCCAAAAAAAATTACCTAAAAGGTTAATAAGTTAAGGGGTTGAGTAAAGTTATCTATCTATCTTACTTTTCAAGGAACATAGGTTAAAAAAAATATTTCAGCCTCCTATAGAATACTTACCTACGTAATACCTACCTATCTATTGAGGGCCCAAAGTGCTTGAATAACAAACTTTCATTAGGAAATGCAGGGTTGGCAGATCCCAAATCAGGTAAACTCATGATGATAAAGAATCATGGGGAGACACTGGGTTCAAGCGAAGGAAACTGTTCTAGCAGGAGATATCTATATAGGTCTACGTCCAGCAGTAGACGAAATTAACAAACCCAACTTATACAATAACGAAATAAGCTCGTCTACATAAATTAAAATAAATTCACCTGGAATGTACGAAACGTGTTATACACGTGAAAACATTTTCCGAGCGAATATTATTCGAAAATTATTAAATTCTTTACTTTCACGTATCTTTTGTCAGTGGGTGCTGATATACGCAGGTAGGTACCTATGTACCTCATTACGGTACGGGATTACATGAGCAAAATTTTAATTGAAATAATTACACTAACAAAATTTACAGCCATTCTGAATTCTGATTAAAAATTAATTTCATGCGTTGCCTGAAATCTAACTACGAAACTGCGGAATACCTACGCAGGTAAAATTATAGCAACATTTTAGTATTTGTTGTATTACCCTGTTGAGTTGGTTGTGTGCTTCTTCTTAGTTTAGGTTGCATTAGAACACTCATAATCTTAGTTTTTAAGTCGTGAAATAGTTATCACTAAGAACAATCATATTTTACTGACTAGCTATTAATAAGTAAGTTAGGCCTGTACGAAAGAAATTATTTGATTGTTGATTCTTCTTTTAGTGATCTATGGAATCCCATAAAAAAGGTCGACAATCGGCATTCTAGTGAAATAATAAAGATTATTATTTCACTAGAATGCCTACTACCTAAAAGCAAATCAAGATTATCTGCGGGGCTCAGAATACGGAATAAACTCCGTATTCTGAGCTGCGGGGCTAGACAAAGTCACAGGTCGACAAAAATGTATGGGACAAAACAAATGACTGTAGAAAAACCACGATAATAATTAACTAAACACGCTGTTTTTGCTAATTAACTACGCTAACTTGAACGCTCGCTGGCGTTCTCGCAGCCCTTGTAGATAACTTTAGCGTACTTCGCTTGACAATTGACAGCCGACAGTATCAAACACAGCGTGTTTAGTTAATTATTATCGTGGTTTTTCTACAGTCATTTGCTTTGTCCATACATTTTTGTCGACTAGCGTTAACGCCAAACGACTGTGACTTTGTCTAGCCCCGCTGGTCTGGGCCACCACGTTTTGAGCGAAGTTTCCATTAAGCATGATTGCAATTAACGCATAGGTCTTCATAAATTATGAAATACTACGGTTTGCTTGCGGTTTCACTAGTATTTGGGAACTGGACATTTCTGAGATAAAATAGGTGAAAATTTAATAAACAGCTTTCAAACTCAAAGTCGCTTTGTACGCGATAATTAGAATAGCGTTACTGTTTTATTAATAAGCATAGCTCTAAGAGTCAGGGCCACGCATTATCGATAGACAGTGTATATAATATACCCGCTCATGGCCTAAGTTTTATGCGTGGGTACCTCATAATTCTGATAAACCACGAATATACGACGATGAAATTTAATCCAGACTCTAAAAGCGCTTAAGTAAATTTCAAAGTAAACAAACGATTTCCCGGAGCCGAGACCGTGAAAAACAAATTAGCTGACGTTGCACTAAAGCCGTCATTAGAAACATGCTGCAAATTTTCATCTCACCCACACGGAAAGGAGATCTTTATTGGCCAAAATGCGGGCGGGAAATGCCATTCCCTAGGCCGGAAAAACATTTTTATTATTCCCTAGAGCAAGAAAGCATATTCTATATTCCCTAAGTCGTGAAATAGTTATTCCTTATCACTAATAATAATCACTTTTACTTTTTACTGACTTTTCCAGGCCTGTAACGTTAGGCCTATATGGAAAAAAATATTTGATTGATTTCATAGTTTTGTCTTGTTAATAATAGGAACTTATGCAACGATTCTGGTTGGTTTTTAAGCTTATAAATTGGTATACTTTTTTATACTTTTGTATAAATATAACTAGGTTCTCAGTTAGCAGCCCAATTGTAATAAGAGTTGGCACGCGTGCCCTCATGAATATGTAAGCACTGTAAGAATTATACGTTACGTAGACTCCGAAATCCGACCGTTTTTCTTTTTTTTTCGTATGAAAATACATTTTTAAACAGAAAGAAAGCGTTTATAATAAATGTATAATACAATACCGATATTCTGTAAAGACAATGCGTAGGATGTTTCCGTTTTGTTGTGAAATTCTCGTGTATTTATTTTGGGAGCCTTTGTCGAATGAATTTTTTGGAGTTTTTTTAATAACAACATTTAGTAAGTACTAAGCTAATTAGCTTATTGCTATTTATTTAAGTATATAAAAGGGACGGTGACCGGTGACTGCCTAACCGACTCTTCAAACCACTAAACAGCTAGGAGTTTGTGTAAGAAAATAGCATTCATCGCTATCGTACTCATAAACAAATTCTACCACCTCATTGTATGGAAAAAATGTAAACAACAGATTCTGCCAATCAGCAGCGGGTAGAATTTGTTTACGATTACAATAGCGATGAATATGTTTCTCTTGCGCAGTAATTGTGGCTGATAAAGAATAAAGCTAAGAACGGATTTTTGAACATTCAATCCCAAATCGGTAAAATAGAGTTCCGAATACGTGGAAACCCTTACATTACATTCTAATAGAGATGTTTTAGACATTTCTACTAATGAAATAGGCACGTGGTGCTGCAAACATGCTGCTAATTTGTAAAAATCTTTCATAACAAGCACCTATAAGCAGCCACTACGTCATCGCTTTCAAGATGTACTACATCGTACAATGTACGATGCACGATGTTACGATGTACCTAATAGATATTTCTTCCAATGAAATGGCGCGCGGCGTTGAAAAACGCTGCTAAACTGTTAACATCTTTCATAAGAAGAACCTATTAGCAGTCAGTACGTCATCGCTTCTACGATGTACTACGTTGTACGATGAACGATGCACAATGTTACGATGTAATAGATATTTCTTCCAATGAAATAGGCACGCGGCGTTGAAAAACGCTGCTAAACATCTTTCATAAGAAACATCTATTCGCAGACAGTACGTCATCGCTTTTAAGATGTAGGGACTAGGTTGTACGATGCACGATGTACGATGCACGATGATACGATGTACGATGTTTTAACTATGGAACTCTCCACCACTCTGAGCTATGTGCCGTTTTCCCACCATACAAAACTCAAGATCTCTACAAACAACAAAAAAAATTATACTGTAAAATAATTACTTATTCATGCTTCATAATGAATGCATCGCTGCAAGGCTGTTTCAGTTTATGAGGCCTTGGTACTTACCTCAACTTATAACGATGTTGCTAACTTAAGTAGGTACAACACTAGTCTACAACTAGTTATATAATATAGTAAACAATAATTAGAACTTTAGTGTACTTTGTGTATAGAATAAAGCTGGCGAAGCGTGAGTCTGTACGGGTTATTGTTTTACACGCGAATGGAACTGATTTTAAAATGTCTAATTTTGAAATAGTTGCAATAATTTAAGCTAAGAAAGCGTGATAACAGGGCCAAGTAAGACTTGAGAACTATAATGTCTCAGGACAAAGAACGCAGTGCAGTGCGTCGTACGATATCGACACGTTAAGCGGAGATACGCACTGAATTTGACTTGAACAGGCATATCAGTTACTTACAAGTGAACATCTTGCTTGCTTGCATCATTCTTTTGCATAAAAAAATTGGTACAAAATTATTGAGCATGATTGTTATCAGTTGACACCTTTAACGAATAAATCATTACATATTTATTATTTAGTACATTTACCTTTATTTACTTACTTACTTAATCAGCCTATTGCTATCCACTGCTGGACATATAGGCCTTTCCGAGAGCGCGCCACCACACACGGTCCTCCGCCTTCCTCATCCACCCGCTACCAGCGACCTTCTTTAGGTCATCGGTCCAGCGGGCAGGAGGTCGTCCTACGCTGCGCTTACCGGTACGCGGTCTCCACTCCAGAACACGTCTGCCCCAACGGCCGTCGGTTCTGCGACAGATATGGCCCGCCCACTGCCACTTCAACTTGCTAATCCGTTGGGCTATGTCGGTAACCTTGGTTCTCCTACGGATGTCCTCGTTGCGGATTCTATCCTTCAGAGAAACACCCAACATAGCCCTCTCCATAGCACGCTGATCGACTTTGAACTTGTAGACAAGGCCTACTGTGAGTGTCCACGTTTCTGCTCCGTATGTCATGA
The DNA here is from genome assembly GCA_036785405.1 of Coenonympha arcania. Classification (NCBI taxonomy): domain Eukaryota; kingdom Metazoa; phylum Arthropoda; class Insecta; order Lepidoptera; family Nymphalidae; genus Coenonympha; species Coenonympha arcania. Next base: position 10,952,769 of record CM072072.1, read on the forward strand.
CCGGCAAGACGCAGGCGTTGAAGACTTTTGTCTTTAGGCATTGGGGTATCGGCGAGTTGAAGACTTGACGCAGTTTTAAAATGCTGCCCATCCCAGCTGAATTACCTTTATTTCCTACATTACCTTTATTTCCTGAATTACCTTTATTTCCTACATCGTAATTAGAAAAATATACCTAGTAAGTATGTACTTGCTAATGGGATCCAACTTAATCGATTACCACACGAAACTTGCGTCTTCAGCAAATGTGATATCAAACGTCAAGATGTGATATATGAGCGGCATTATGTGATGGAGTGAGCCGTGAGATCTCTTTGAATGCTGAGCAGTACGTACAGCTTTTTGCACACTTTCGTACAAGTACATAGATAATTGAAATGAAGGTGTATACCTAAGATGGTGATACATAGCCGCCGATAGGAAACCTGAGTAGGTACTAGTATGGTATTCCGTACCTGAGGATATTATGGGCATCCGATCGATTTACATACGTAAACCATTTTCGTTTACAAGCAAACAGTAGCGCTTGTAACTGTAAATCTGTCAAAATTCTATAGGTGGCTGCTGAGTAAACTACATCGTAGCCTTGCTGCTGGCAACAAAACAAGCATTTTTGACACCGAAAAATTGGGGTAATTTTTTTAGTTCTTTGTGAAGTTACAACCTAAAATTTGCTTGTACAATTTTTAGCTACAGCAAAAGCCAATAGACTGCTAAAAATAGGTACTCTTAGGTACCCTTGAAAGTAGGTATACCCACAAAGGTCGAGAAAGGCAGTAGGAACAGAGAGATATTATGTTTAAAATAAGACATTAGAATGGGTCAGCAATAGCGGAACATGTCCAGAATTCGGATGTTTCTCACTACATTCGTTTTGACAAGGCCTCCGTGTTGTCCAGGGAAAAACTTGTAGTACCTCGTAAGATTCGTGAGGCCATTGAGATTTATAGACATCCGAATTTTAATCGGGACACCGGTTGGGCGTTGCACCCGGCGTGGAAACCACTTATTCAGTGCAGGACTGCAACATCTATGGGTCACGAGTTAGACACCATTAGTTCGGCGTGTATGAAGTTTCAAGATTGTGATGGACAAGACGTTCAGGAGTCAGAGGCGGGTGGGGTGTCACCTCCCCGCGCGCCGCAGCCACCGCCTTCGCAGCGCGCGTTGCGCGCGGCGCGTCGTGTCGGCCGCGTTTCAGCAGTATAGCTCGGGCGTCCGCGCGTGCACTATGCCCCTGAAGAAGGACCCCTGATGGGTCCGAAACTGGTCGGGCGATCCTGACCAAGTCATAGTGAGTTTTAGCCGTTTTTTTCAGTAAAAAGACATTAGAGCTTAGATATTCAGTTGCTGTATTCAATTAATAGAATACAAACCTACAGTTATACCATATAACATAATACGGTGTTAAATTCCCTAACGCCCACTTCCAGCGATTGATTAATCGACCACTTGAATGGTTGTGGTCGACTGGACAGGCAGTAATTAGTAATTATTCTACTAATACTACCTAACTATACTATGCAATGTTTGTGTAGGTAGTGTAAGCCCAGTTTCCACAAAAGCGGAGAGGAGACTGGTGAAGAGATGCGCTACGCATCTCGAGATGTGGACTGTGAGTGTTCTAAATCAGTCATGCGCTGTCTAGTGTAAAGAGAAGACTGTCTATAAAGAGGAGAAGGCAGTAAGGAACGGGCCGCTCTGCCCGTTCCGTTAAAAATATTACTATTACATTATTATTCTGAAACATTTTTACATTCGAAAATATTCCAGCAAACGTCTGGAATACTAATAGATATTAAAATGAGTACGTCTGTTTGTATTTACCAAATGGACTGCCAGACAAAAAACATAAATCAGCTTCCAATCATGGAGAAAGGTTTTATCGGACTCCATTCCACCGAATTATCAGTAGGTACCTATGGTCTAAGGAAACGATTGTAAGGAAGACAAAAACAAAAATAGGTTAATTTGGAAACAGGAAACTTAGTTTTCCTCAATTGTGGGATAAATTTAGAGTTATAGCCGAACCAAGCTATTGCTTGCAAGGTAACGATTACGACGAAACAATTTAGCGATCCCATGCGATGATGTGTAGCAAGTAGCAAGCAATAGCAATTCCATGTCATTTAGCAGCATATATATCTATCTCATATAGGAAATTCTGGTGTTTGTAACCAAACTCCTCCAAAACGGATTGACCGATTCCGTAAACTTTTGATAGGTCTGAGAATAGGGAAGAATAATCAATACATTCGGTAATCCTTACTTCTAGAGTTAAGAACAGACAATCGACCAAAAAAATTATTCATCTAAGATTGCACATAATCTTAGATTGTACACTCTCAGATCACTCAAACACGGGTGATCTGAGTGTACACTAAACTTTCCTTATACACATTTAAACTTAAATCTGCGCCCGACCATTATATTATTATGTACCACAAACAACTGCTGCTTAGGCACCAAACCGTAGTAAAATGATTATTACTCTCCTAGCTCGCTCCAAGGCGTTTAATAATAATAGTAGTGTCACCGTCAGCTACTCGCTATTTCGCCACTAAAGTTTGAAGGAAGGTAGGCCAAAGAAAAAAACTCCGGCGCCGCACAACCCACGGCCCGGACATCTCATTCACAGTTTAGTGCATCGCTGTTTCGCACGTTTTAAATCATAATTAATGTTTTGTTTTTTCTCTCGAGATAAGAAGGAGGTATATAGCTTTTTATCATTCCGAAAAGGAAGAATCATAAAAGTGGTGATTGTGATTTTGATTTTAGTGAAAATACTGTCGTCGAACATCTTCACCGGATAGCGTTAGTACGCAGCATAACCCGAGCCGTGAGTACCTACTCAATTATAAAATGAAAGTACCTAACAGGATCTGATATGGTCCAGTGACTAGGATATCTGACTCTCACTCAGCAGGCTCGGGTTCGATTCCCGGCAACGGAAACAGATCACAAGCAGGCTGCGTGTTTCTCAACTAGGAGTTTCACATACACCTTTACAATATAGGGTTGCGTGTTACTCATGCAGGAGTCTCACATACGCCCATACTATACAGGGTTGCGTGTTTCTCATCTAGGAGTCTCACATACACCCTTTACTGATAACCGAAGCATAACTGCTACGCAGACAGCGAACCGATCGCCGCCATTGATGTCGACGTCACGAAGGATGCTTCTACTGGAACGAATGTAAGTAGGTACTATAACGTTGCTGACATCGGCCCCGCTGCAATATTGGCTGTTTTGGTCTCCAGCGTGCCTCTTATCCCAGTTACCTGTTACTAGTTGCTGTACGATTGCTGTTGTGACGGATTTACCTACAGAATATTAGACCCATTCTGAGCATGTTAAAAGATTATCCGAAAGGATAGAAAATAAGCAAGTATTAATTCTTCGTACGCTGTCATCACCATGCGTAGCTATTAGGTACTTTACTCTTATCCTGTAAAGATGAAAAATCGATACCTGCTTAAACGGATTCAGCTCAAGTGCATTCGGCTCGAATCTTATACATATTATTTTCAACATATCGTCTCCTCCTAAGGGGACTTATTTTTTTCTGATGCATAAAAGAGAGCGAAAAGAAAAATCTAAATCGATGAGTTGATCATTTTTTGTAAGAATTTGACTGAAACTTAAAAGTCAACAAAAATTATTATTAATAAATCTAGCGCAGATAATTAAGATCTGTAGTACGCAAGCTTATGGCCACCACCACAGCTACCAGCAGGCAGACGTTTTTGCTCGGCCGCTTGCGCGGCAACCGCCCTACGCGCGGCAAGGCGGACGACGAGTCACGTGACGTGTCGACGCAGCTCGCCGCTTCCTCGAGGAAGACATCGTGGCAGTAGCTTCCATGATACGGACACAAGGAACGGTAAAGCTGGCAAGCCGCTTGATTTATTTCTACAATGACTGACTATTCATTTAATGTCAATCATTATTTTGTTTATGATTTAATATCAATAATTCTACAATTTCATAGTGGATATCAGGTTATGTCATGTCATATCCATTGCCATGTTTCGTGATTATATATTACATAAAAGAAGTAAAATATACTACTAGACAGAATATTAAATACCTATTATTTTAAAGAATCTATAGATAATCTTTTTTTAATATATATGGGCATAATTTCAACCATTTTACTTTCAATGTGAAGAAATTAAAAAAATAAACTCATAAATACATAGTTTTTCTTTTTAAAAAACTAGAAGGTCTTAAAAACAAGTATTAAATTAATATCAAACAATAGTTACGTCATGTGTACACCTTGAATAAAGACGTAATAATTTCCTTTTTAAGTAAATAAAGATTTAGATTACAATTCAAGAAAATTTAATGCTTTCAGTGAAATAGCAATCTCTAGGAATTTAATGTGTTACCATTTGGATGCAATTCAGCCCCAGTATTTACCAAGATTAAGCCTGTTGCAAAAGTATTGCGACCCTCGGATACTTTTTTCATCTTTTATTGGATATATATTTTTAATGGGGTTTAAAATAATTGTTTACAAAACGTGGCCGATACAAGATCCGACACTAAAATACTTGGGATTTATTTTCTATTTATTACAAATAAAAGTGTGTTAACTCCAAATTAATTATGTTGATAATATTCAATCAAGCCATATAAATATATATATTTTCATATGTATATATAAATGATTATAATGTGACCATTTATGAAGAAATTAGGAATGTCAACCATAGATTACCCACTGCTGGTGATACACAAAAAAAAAAAAAAAAAAATTCGAGCGCTGTAAATGCTTAAATCTACACGAAGATCTATATAAATATAATATGCTGGTAAGCAATAATATGGATTAAAATCATGAAAAATAGCAGATAGTACTTATGCCATGAAAACATTTACTGATGCCTCAACAACTAGGGATCATGCTTGTGGAGCATGGAGAGAACAGGAATGACAGCTACACACAAACAGTCTCCAGGACCGAAAAATTTGTGCCTTGCCTTGACAGTGCGACTGAAATATGCAAATATCAATAGAATGGGGACATATAATTTTCAAATTTGACAAATATTGCACAGGAATCATAATAATGGTGAAAATTGTGTAATATAACGGTCTGTGGTTCAAAAATTTAAAAGACTTTTTTCATATAGGCCTGGCCTACGGGCACTTATAAATAATTAGTGAAATATAATTATTCTTACTTATTAGTGATTAATATAATTGCACATGCTGATTGCTTATGCAGTTCTGACAATAAAATCACGGATGCAGAATCACCATCTTAATATCTAATGGGAATTATCGAATTGAGCTTATACAATTAACATAATTACGATGATAATTGGTAATCTCTCGACAAATTTGTTTGCAAGTAGGCAAAACCACAAATGTATAAACATAATAATATTATGTGTCATGGTGTTAGGATTCCGATGTCTTTACAATTAACGCATATACTATATCGTGGAGAGATCAGCTTACACACATATTGTAACAAATAAATTTTGAATACAAATCTAACTAACGGTCAAGAACGGGGATTATGTTGCGGTAGTGCCTCAATGGCCCACATACCCGTGAAACCCCCTCTATAAAATACCTACTTAACACCAATATTTAAGCATTAATTTTAAAATCACAAGGTTTTTTTTTTAATAATAATAATAATTAATGTAAGGAACGCGCAGTGTTCTGTCAAACCACCGTGATTGAAGGGAATAGGTATCTTATCTGGATTTCACTACTCTGAAGAGGAGTCTTATTTAGTCACCCATCCCAGTAAGGATGATGTCACTTTTAGACAATATACCTACTCTTAAACAGTAGGACACTTGTTGTATAAGACAATTTACTTATGGTTGCTGAAAGCCATAAATTGGAGATTGAATTACTTACTGCGGTCAAAACATATTTTTAATGATGGGACTTACATATTTTTAATAATGTGATTAAGAACATTTTATTCATTCTATTCTTTTGTCCCATATGGCTAGACACGAACAACAATCACTTGTAGATATTTTCTTTTATTGTTGTTAGGTCAAGATATAGCTAATTATGATTTAACTTCTATAATATACATGTTGACCAAGTTTCGGACTGCATAACAGACCTTGTATCGTACCTTTATGAAAGTTCAATCTATATCAACTAAACAATGGGTACTTTTCGCAGCTCACAGAGTTAAAACGCTGTCGGCGATATATATATAAATAATATTAATTTCACAAACACTGAGGTAATAATAAAAATTTTAAACTGTATAAAGACCTCACGGCTGCTATAGCCATAAACACTAAGTTTATATTTATCTTTACTAAAAAAAAAAAAAAACCGGAAATGCTTTAAGTACATAATATAACTATGGTAAGAGAACTTAGGACCTTCGAATCTATCTACATTATTCGTTTCATTCAAAAAGCCTCATGGTAAAAACTCTTCCTAAACATTGAGTAGTTGGTCATATTCACTGCACATTACTAGGCACGCGTCGACTTTGACCGCCTGCAGGTTGGGAGTTAGTTCATAGTACAGACAGTATTAAGAATACTACACGATTGTCAATAAATTCTTTGGCTTTTGAAAAATACTATACTAGTATAGTATCGCATGAAGTTTAATTAGAGGATTTGTTCAAAATATATCAATACATAATTTAATTAATTCAGTTAATAATTATACCTTTATATTATATTTTTCAAGCGGTTGTTGGTCATTCGTTGTGTACTTAATGTAGAGTTGTTTACAACCAATTCTAAAACCAATGTTTCAGTTATTGCTTAAGTAATTTTGCTATATTTCTGTTTACTATAAAATTAGCTGTTATTATGAAAATATTCTGTTTCGCGGTTATTATGAGATTTTCTGTTTCTGATAACAATATTAATCAGTTATTTTTTTTTTTGATATGCCATAAATTTATGTTTCACGACACTAACTTTCTCTCAACATCTACTATTATTATTAAACGCCTTGGAGCGAGCTAGGAGAGTAATTAATGATTAAACGAACTTACCTGTACGTGAAGTTCAATCATAATTACTCGAAGAGCTCGCTCCAAGGCGTTAGCAACCCTCCCTCCCAAGATGGACATGCCATTGCCCTGGGCGTGAAACATAAGTTAAGAAATAATTAATAAATAATCAATTTATTTTAGGCACAGATTCTTTGAACAAGGATTCTTTGTTCTTCAAAGAATCTGTGATTCTAAACAGCTCTGCTCTCTCTAAACTAAATGAGATGTCCGGGCCGTGGGTTGTGCGGCGCCGGGGTTTTTTTCTTTGGCCTACCTTCCTTCAAACTTTAGTGGCGAAATAGCGAGTAGCTGACGGTGACACTACTATTATTATTAAACGCCTTGGAGCGAGCTCTTCGAGTAATTATGATTGAACTTCACGTACAGGTAAGTTCGTTTAATCATTAATTAGAGATTGGTAGAGCATAAAATATCTAGTAACAAAATGCCATAAAAATTCTAATACCTACAAGTAAGAATTTTTATAAGGAAAATTTCACACACGGCTTGTTCTATAGCAACCCTGTTAAACTATCTTTATAATTAATTACTATATATATATAGCTACTCGTGCTGATTCACTGACTCACTGATTGATCACCTCTCCTGAACAATTTTGTATGAAAAAAATTTTTTTCAATGACCATTTCGTATAGAAGGGAAAAATTCATTCGGAGGAAAAATACGGAGAGAGCTGATGAGTGAGGATTGAGAAGACAGATGAAGAGCACGGGGAGGGTATTCAAGATTGGTGGAGGGTGCTCGACCAAATGTCATTCGGGACGTCATCCAATTGGCAGTGAGCTAAAAAAAAATTCAAAATGGCGGATTCAAAATGGCCGCCAAACGAATTTCGCCGTTATCTCGGAAAGTATAAAAGATGGAAGAACGGTTTCTTAACAAGAAGTGATCAGGACCCGAAGGTCTATTCGATGGAAGGAAAAAAAATCAAAATGGCGGAATATTTTTATTCATAGAAAAATGTATGGAAATATTGAAGAGGCTGGAAGATTGAAGGCAAATAGGGCGGAAGACGGCACGCGGGCCACATGTGGCCCGCGCCCCCACGCACTCTACTAGTATATATATATATAGCTGCTCGTGCTGACTGACTCACTGATTGATCACCTCTCCTGAACAATTTTGTATGAAAAAAATTTTTTTTACTAATCCTGTCGTATAAAGGGGAAAAAATCATTAAGAACAAAAATATGGAGAGAGCTGATCATTGAGGATTTCGGAGACGGGTTAAGAGCACAGCAAAGGGTATTGCAGATAGGTGGGGGGTGCTCGACCAAATGTCATTCGTAACGTCATCCAATTGGCAGTGAGCTGAAAAAAATTTCAAAATGGCGGATTCAAAATGGCCGCCAAACGAAAGTCGTCAATATCTCGAAGAGTATAAAAGATGGAAGAACGGTTTCTTGACAAGAGGGGATCCGGACTCGAAGGTCTATTCGATGGATGGAAAAAAAAATTCAAAATGGCGGAATTTATTTTTTCATAGAAAATGAAGGGGGAATTTTAAAGGGATTTTTTTATAGGCGGGAAGACAGCACGCGGGCCACATGTGGCCCGCGCCCCCACGCACCCTACTAGTCCTTACATAGTCCTGTTGAAATTCTTGTGAATACTCTTAAAATAATAATAATATTTAAAGTAAGCGAAGTTTACATCCATAAACTTAAGCAGAATTTTACGAGTAAATATTATTATCTTTGCAGAAAAGCGAAATCAAGATAAGAAACTAGTAAATTAAAGTTATTTCAATGTAAATTTCGCTTGATAAAACTATCTCTATAGTTTGTTACTACGGCGAAACGAGGATATCTTTTGCTCTTTAAAGAATTTATTCATAAAACGAATAAGATAAAACAGAATTCAAAAGCTAATTTGCTGTTTAAGGTTGTCATTCTTGATTTTCCACGACACTACTACGCAGTGGGTAATTATGCTATGAATTCATGAAAGGAAAAATTGCCTCTTAACCATAATTTCACCTGATAGATAGTAATTATGAAACATAATACCTAAACGTTGAACACATCATTTCCAATTAAAAATTTTAAACTTTTAAAACAAAAAAGAATCATCAAAATCGATTCACCCAGTCAAAAATTACGAGGTTACAAACGTAAAAAAGAAGAAAAACATACAGTAGAATTGAGAACCTCCTCCTTTTTTAAGTCGGTTGAAAAAGGGTATTTGCTTTTCTCCTTTAGAGAGAAATGAGTACCAAGGATAATTAATCAGGAAATTAAATTATAAAATTGAGATTCAAAAGAAACCACAGGAACATCAAACTTTGCTTGAAGAAAATTTTAATTTAACACTACAATTTATTACTTGACTACAGTGTCATCTGGTAGGGATCTGAATTCTGAAACCCTCAGACGATGGACAATGCAACCTAAGATATTATTGTACTAACTTGGAAGGGATAGGGAAGTTAGGGTACATACCTAGCATCGAACCGATATGCTTTGTGATTCTTTGTTGGAATCGTGCAACATTGCCGGTAAAGTGACAACCAGCTGTAGAAAAACCGTCACACCAAACTAAACATGAGACCATCCAGAAATTATAAAATTTCAAACTCGCCAGATCCGGGAATGGAACCAGGACCTCCTGCTTAAGAGCGTTCATGTGTTGGAATTATGCTTGAGCCAAAATTGTCAATTTCCGACGTAACATAAAAGTGTCATGTGTTCAATTATTGATTAGATAATTGCCATCATATTATTTGGCATTTCATAATCTAGTTTTTGTCTCAAAAATATTTGAAAATATGTGTATAACTTTCTCATTAAAAAGGTTCTTGTAAAGGCTTATTACTCACTTAATATACAAAATATAATAACACTATAAATTTTTTTGTAAGACCAGTATCGGCGCAAAATTGCGTCAGCGCCAACGAATACAAATGTTGTATGGTACGAAACGCGAGGCACGCCGTTTCGCATGAACGCTCTTAAGAACGAACGCGAACAGACATCAAAAATTTTCAAGAAGGAGAGGTAGTAAATACCTAGGTGCTTCAGTACTCACGTGTAAAATAATCTCGTGGTCAATCCAATCTCTAACCCTAGCTCGTCACAGCATATTGCAATGTGTAAACATGCCGGCAATATTGCAGTTTTACTAACACCACCTATAATATGTGGCGCTCGAGTGAAGGTCGTCTTTATTTACATAACATACGATCACATGCATAAACCATAACCATGTCAGTCTGACTCTAACGTTTTCATTTTTGAGAGATAAATCTCCGACAATGAAAGATTATAATAAAGGAAGAACGGTTATTAATATTTAAGCGATTTTTAATGGTTAAAAACTATAAAGACAATTACTTGATTACGTCATGTATTTTGGGTCTACACTTCTTTAGTAATAAGGTAAAACGTCGTTGTTCTGTGATGTTATCAACTTATATGCGTAAGAGCGAGGAGGCCAAATATAAAAATTTTCTTGGTTTGGGTCTTAAATTAATTGACTATTTATGCCTGTGTCCTTTTAGAGACCTTTTAGAACTCATCTATCTCTACCCCTGTTTACGGCCCACTGCTGGGCATCGGTCTCATCATAGAGGCGTTGGACAATAGCCCACCATGCCAGCAATGTGTGGCCAGGCGACTTCTGGGGAACTCTCAGGTATGCAAGGTTCTATGTGATATTTTCCTTCACAATTAAGTAAGTGTATGTATAGTTTCCAACGTACATACTTAATTCTGAAAAGTCAGAGATGCGTGTATGGGGTGGGGTTCAAACCTCCTCAAACCTTCAAATCTGATGAAAGGCAGAGGTCTCAACCTATATCTTTATTTTGAAAACAAAAGATTTTTGTGAAGAAATCGCTTCATTCTTCGGGAAATAATGATTTACTAGATTAGAAATATTTCACAAAAGAATCCAGCTTACCAGGTATCCAATAAATATCCGCAGTGAAGCCAATGAATTTTCACAATCCTAAGTCACAAAGAATCTACGTTGACCAATGCACTGGGGTCGTAAAATATTAATAGCCAACGCTACTGTGAAAATAATATATCTCCAAGACAAAAGCTATAAATATTTTTCTAATCTTGAAAAAGGATCCTAACTTTATAGCGTACCATAAAATCTTATTGATTCAATATAGTAAACTAAATAGGTATTACCCGTTTTCAAGCATTCGACCTCTTATTTAGTTAAAGTACCTAGTATATATTGGTAAACCATTTGCGGCTAGGATGCTCCTATCCTATTTACTTATCCGTACTGCGTTAGCAAAAGGTTACCTAAGTAACGTAAATAACATAAAGTAACGATTCATACGAGTGAATTTATTTAAAGAAAAGGTTATGTGTAATCTTTTACAGTAACCACTAGGTAATTGATTTCTGACCAATATTTCACGATAGAAACAGCAGGAAAATTATTACTTAAGTCATAAATAAAGTCATAAATTAAGTCATAAATAAAGGAGGTTGAGTTGACACTCAACCTCCTTTTAGTCTTGGAACTTATGGTCAGCTAAAGGTTCAGCTTCCAATTAAAGGTACTAACCTTTAATTAGAAGACCTCGATTTCCGTTCCCGGCATAGGCAACAGCTCTCTACCGAAAAGGAATAAACCAAATCTTACCAAGTTATTGTGCAACACTAAATCTGTGTGATTGTGATTAGCGTGATAGCATCATAAGTGCTTTCATCTTGTCGATGGAAAGTGTAGTTGGAGGTCACTTACCATTGACAATATCGAGCCGAGGATCTGGATTACCTACTAAGTACATGTTTTCAGACGTAGCGAAGTTTTGTTCTCAGTTAGAATAAGACATCATAGAATCTAGAAATACCTAATATAATATCCATACGTAGGAGTAGGTGTTAGGAAAAATCAAGCCCTTTACCTAAGTACCTACTATGTGCAATGAGCTTTAAACTAAAACAAAAATTCAGCCATCAATAATGTAGAGTCCACTCAAAATAAGAGGTCCTGAGGTTTTTATTTTAAAATTGATGGAGTTAAACATATTTACAGCTAAACCTCATCATGGATTCTACGGTTCTACGGCGTAGAGGGCGAATATGACTGCAGTTGCTGAAACACGAGAATTTATGAGTGGGTCACGTATTTGATACGTCAGTAGCCGTTTCTTGGTCTTGGAGAAGTGTAGACCTTAATCTTATATCAATGAGAATTTGGTGGCGCTTAATTTAATCTCTTTATGGTTCTAGACATTGCCTAAAAGTAGAAAATGTAAGCTAGATTCGAACACTTGCTATTTTAGTTAAGGTATACACGAGTTTTAATGTTTTAGATAGGCTAAGATAATAATGTTATGAAACCATTTATTAGTATGTTCTACATACCTACAGTTGCATAGAGAATCTCTCTTTCTTCTAGAATTATTGCATTACGTAAATCGTAATCAAAAGAATCTTCTGAAACTCATACAGGTACTTCCTTAGGTAGGTATAGTATTCCCATAGCAATAAACAAAGGATAGTTATAAGCTTTATTCTTATGGCCTAGCACAAATACTGGTAAAGCGTATCGCAAGAATTTGTGTGATGGGTTTGTAGTTTGTAACAACGTACAATGTACATATTACGTTTGCTCTGCAAAAATTTGCAGAACGCATGGAAAAATTATCCACAAACCATGACAAAAGGTAAACATAACCTATAACATCGGTTTTTACTTGCGTTCAGCAACTAGGTCAGAAGATATAGTTATGAGCTGTGGTTGATATTTCATTCCCGTCCGTATATAAGTCCCAATGCGCTTTTCCGCATTATAACATCGTTTTCATAATATATTTATTCCTCATCATCATGTTACTGCAGCAAATATTTAGGCATTTAGGCTGCGAATTACGAATCTTTGAATGCATGAACTCCTAAATGACACTTTTAGTAGGTAAGCTACCCGAAAAAAGGCATTCATTCATGAGCTAGAGAACTAAAGCTTACCTGGTCTCAATTCGAAAGGCATGATATCAGACGTGAATAGCGCCCCTCCCCTGCAGCGAGGCCCCGTCACAGCGGCGACCCACCACCCCGCGACATTGCACGCCCTGCATCCACACACTCACACATGCACTGCACACTCGGATGAACACCACTTGCTAGGTTATTAGACCCTGGTACTTTGGCGAAGGGCGGATGACACGCGGAACCTCTCAGTTACGTCGGAAAAGCCACGGGACGGCACGACACAGCCTCCGCAGCGCCAGCGGTCACACTTCTGCCGCTGGGATGCGGCGCGCGCCGCTTGCGCCCCCCGTTGCCATGGCGACCGTCCGGGAGATCCACCTCGTCCTCTCTCGCATACAAAAACAAAAAATAGCGAAATTAATTGCGTAATCGTGTGAAAAGAACATTTTCACCTAATTTTATTAACTTAAAATGGGGTCAAAGATGCCAAAAGCGTTTTACAGGAAAATCAACAAGTCATGATGAACTTTTTTACACACTAATAACTAGTAAGTATCAAATGACTGCGATCTTGAAGAGTGAATCAAAACCCCTAACGGTTTCTACACAGCATTGCACCGAAACGCTGGAGGGTGCGTCTTTATAATGTAGTAACTAACGGCGCAGCGAACGTTCCGAAAGTTCCATTCAATACGCTCGCAATGTTTTTTTAAGTTAACTAGGCTATGACCACCGATAGGAAACCTGAGGACATGGGCATCCGAGCGATTTACGTAGGTATACCTTTTTCTAACAAGCAAACAGTAGCGCCATCTGTCAAAATTCTATAGGCTGCTGAGCGAACTACATCGTGCCCTTACGTCTGGGGATAAAACAAGTGTTTTGGCACCGGCAAACTGGCGATTATCGTACAACTTTGAAGGAAGGTTAATTAAACGCCTAACGGTTTTTTCATACCATTGCGCGTGGACGTGCGTCTTTTCCGGTAGGGTAACTAGCCAAATTAAGAGGCCTGTCGAGGAAACCGAACCCGCGACCTCCCACTCGAATCCGAGTGCACCACTGCGCCAGTAAGGTCGTCGCAATCGCCTGCAACGCCGGTCATTAGTCAGTGCAATACTGTACCAATATTTGAAGTTTCTCCAATTAGTTGTGTAACAGTAGTCAGTACACGAAATAGGTTAATTGCTGCAAACATCTGATCGGTGGACATATTATTTTATTTGCTAGTGAAACGAAAATATTTCTCCCCATGAATGCATAAAAGAGTGTTTAAATTGGGTCAAAATTGAAACGCAATGGACAGCTGGTAGGTAATTCACGTAACGCGTGGGCTACATTGTGAAGTGAAGTGAAATGTATAAAAACGTCAAGGCATTTATGAATATAGGTAAGCAGACGATAATGACACATAACATTGTTTGCAGACATTGAAAAATTAATTTTACCAGTATTGACATAGAGCGTAAAATTGAATGTAGTTCAAAACGCAACATGGTCGAGAATCCTGAAATTAAATTTACTTTGCACTATAAGTTTGAAGAATTGTAGGTACTTTTTCACTCTAAACTGTAAACCATTAAATGTAAAGTTCATTTTTCAGTGATATTTTTTTATTTTATTTCTTGATTCACATCAATAATATGAAAACGTTTGCACACTTAAAAAACCGTTAGGGGTACTTACCCCTTCCAATTTAGTATGATAACGTCTTCGCCTGCATCGTCACTTACCATCAGGTGAGATCGCAGTCGAGTACCAACTTGTAGTGTGAAAAAGTTCTCAACAGTCGTGAAGAAGTCGTACTAAGGGTTTAATTTTAGTCTCCATACTACGAACTCGATGGCGAAGTTAATGTAAAGTTTATACGAAGACAAGAATATTAAGCATAGGATCCTCATCAGAACACGTCTCGGTTTCATTAAAGACTTGAATAACTTAGGTATACTTGAATAATACGAAACCGTAATTAAAGGGATTTTCAAAAATTCAACCCTTAACGGGGAAACAATTGAGTAAAGCCATCTTAATAACTTGGTAAGAGATTAATATAACCCATCTTAACGGTTTCTACACAGCATCGTGCCGGAACGCTAAATTGCTTGGAGATGCTTTGCTGCTAGTCACCAAATGTCTTTGCTGCTAGGGCGGTAACTTGCCACGGAAGAAACCTCCCAGCAATAAAACACTATGTTTTTTATTTCACATTTTATTTTTCACAGATATGTTAAAAGCTGCTTCAAAAATTATGTAAAATAAAAATAGTGAAGTAATAAAACTAACGGTACCTAAATCGTTTGGACACCATATAGAATACTGTACGTACGTTGGTAGGTACTAATTTTTGATCTACCGATTTTCCTTCCAAGAGTTTTTTTTTAGTTTAACCTATATTGGCCCTAACGTTGATTTATTGCCAAATTTTGGTTAGTCAACAAAATAATATCGGTCCAAAAATTCCTGATTTCCCCAAAGACTTTGTGGTGGAGCCTTCATAATAAAGAGGAGGTGAAAAAGGAACTTCAAAAAATATTATGTTTATTAGTAAGTACCTAAGTATTTGTCACGAAACCATTTCATAAAAAGGTCGAACAAAATATTAATATTATTATGTTTTCGTCAATGATTAATAAAAGACTGCCGCGTTTGCAGAAAAATACATCACCATAATTATAATAATTCAATGGCGTACCCACGACCGCGCCGCTAAATTATTTCGTAGAGTAAGTAAGTTATATAATGTTAAATAAATAAATAAATAAAACTCTACCATCGTGAAATAATCAATTCTACTATCTAGTCATGGCATAAGTATACATTTAGCGACTGAATGGCGTAGTGGTAGCGAACCTGCCGTCTGCGCCGGAGGTCGTGGGTTCGATTCCCACTACTGGTAAATGTTTGTGTGATGAGCATGAATGTTTTCCAGTGTCTGGGTGTTTTTCAATATATTATATTCATGTATATTATATGTATGTATATTTATCAGTCATCTAGCACCCATAACACAAGCTATCGCTTACTTTGGGGCTAGATTGCGACGTGTAAAATGTCCCGTATATATTTATATTTATTTGTTATAATTATGTAGGTCTGAGAATAGATCGTAAACTATTGTCATACCTGCTTACCCCTAAGTAAAAAGTAATTTATACGGCAAAACTAGGAGGGAAAATTAAGTCGATCTAAAAGTGGCAAGAAATTCTGCGGTCTAAATGGCTGGATCACGTCATTGACTGGTATAGTACTTGTTTTTATCTTTCTTTCTATTCTTTTTTTATACAGCCAGAGTAGGTCCCAAGGACTTAAGTCCTGAAATGGCGAACGTAAGCAGTCCCTTTCTTAAATTCGGAGGGAATAAAAGTTTTACGGTCCCTCTAAGTTACTATCAGCTTCACGAGCCATTTGAAAATTGGGTACAACGTGTTCAGTTTTTAAATATGACTTGGTAGAGTGTTTTCTGGAATTGTTAAAAAGTGTTGGACTTTTTTCATTCTACGAATTTTGTAGCATTTGCTATTATTATTCCGTAGGCGTGTAATTAAAATTAACATTTACATAATTTCAAAATGGCCAGCGTAAAACGACTTATCATTTTAAACGTAGTATTGATCGTCGTCGTCGTCGTTTCAGCCGATGGACGTCCACTGCTGGACATAGGCCTCCTGAAATGACCGCCAAACACCACGATCTTGCGCCGCCTGGCGCCAGCGACTCCCCGCGACACTCTTAATGTCGTCCGTCCACCTGGTGGGGGGTCGACCGACACTGCGCTTCCCGGTGCGTGGCCGCCATTCCAGCACCTTGGGTCCCCAACGTCCATCGGTCCTGCGAGCTATGTGCCCCGCCCATTGCCACTTTAGCTTTGCGACACGTTGAGCTATGTCGGTTACTTTGGTTCTTTTGCGGATCTCCTCATTTCTGATTCGATCCCGCAAAGATACTCCGAGCATAGCTCTCTCCATCGCTCGCTGAGTGACCCTGAGCCTTCTTATGAGGCCCATAGTAAACGACCATGTCTCTGATCCGTAAGTTAACACTGGCAACACGCACTGTTCGAAGACTTTGGTCTTCAGGCACTGAGGGATGTTGGACGAGAAGACATCGCGGAGTTTCCCGAACGCCGCCCAGCCGAGTTGGATTCGGCGGTTCACCTCTTTCTCGAAATTGGACCTACCTAATTGTATTGTATGTCCAAGGTATATGTACTCGTCAACAATTTCGAGTGCAGAGTTTTCAACAACTACTGGTTGGAGCGAAACATGAGTATTCGACATAATCTTTGTCTTGCTCATGTTCATATTGAGTCCAATCTGTTGAGAAACCCTGCTGAGGTCGTTGAGCATTGTGTTGAGATCCTCCAGGGTCTCTGCCATGACGACTATATCGTCGGCAAATCGCAAGTGTGTGATGTACTCGCCGTTGATGTTGATGCCAAATCCGTTCCAATCCAGTAGCTTAAAGACGTCCTCCAACGCCGCGGTAAACAGCTTTGGAGAGATGACATCCCCCTGTCGCACTCCTCGCTGCAGTTGGACTGGTCTCGTAGCTTGGTCTTGGATACGGACTGACATAGTGGCGTTTTCGTACAAACACTTCAACACTTGGATATACCGGTAGTCGATTCGGCATCTCTGCAGAGATCTCAACACAGCCCATGTCTCCACCGAATCGAAGGCCTTCTCATAGTCCACAAACGCTAAGCAAAGTGGCTCTTCAGTCTTCTGTATAACCTGCCGCAGCGTATGAATGTGGTCTATGGTACTAAAGCCTTTTCGGAATCCGGCTTGTTCGGGAGGCTGGAAGTCGTCGAACCTATTAGCGAGACGATTCGTAATGACCCTCGAGAACAGTTTGTAGACATGGCTCAGCAGCGAGATGGGTCTGTAATTCTTCAGTAAAGTGTTGTCACCTTTTTTGAAGAAAAGAACCACCACGCTCCTGTTCCACGCCTTGGGCGTTACTCCTTCGTGAATGACGGAATTGAACATTCGCTGAAAGACCTTCAAAATCGGTTTTCCACCCGCTTTCAGCAGTTCAGCTGTGATTCCGTCATCTCCTGGCGCCTTGTTGTTCTTCAACTGCTTGAGAGCCATTCTAATCTCGTATAAGCTGACGTCCGGAATATCTTCGGTATAGTGCCGGGTTAGTTTGGCTCTAGGGTCTCTAGCCAAATCTTGTACAGGCTTCTGGACTGAGGTGTACAAGCTTCCGTAGAAGCTTTCGACCTCCCTCAAGATCTCAGGTTTCGAGGAGATAAGACTGCCGTTATCGGTCTTCAGACGCGTCAGCTGACTCTTCCCGATAGACAGATCCCTGGCGAACACTTTCGAGCCCCTGTTCTGCTCTATGGTGTCCTTGATGCGCTCGGTATTGTAAGCACGTAGGTCGCGCGTTTGTAATTTTGAGATCTGTCTATTGATCCGCTGGTATTCGGATACGTCCACAGAAGACTGGAGTCTCATCTCGTTCCTCTCGTTCATGAGTTTGAGGGTCTGGTCTGAAAACTTTTTGGGTCTCTTTGGGCAGTAAGTTTTACAAAACTTAGACCCAACGGTACGGACAGCTTCCACCAGCCTGTCATTTAAGTCGTCCACAGATACGCAATCCTCCAGGCAATCGAAGCGATTTTGAAGCTCGAGTTGGAAAGCCACGGGGTTTTGGATAAGCACAGCAATGGGGCGGAGCGTTGACTTCACCAGTCGAGCTCTTTCCAGCTTTATATTGATATTCAATGTGCCTCTTACCATTCGGTGATCGCTCCCAGTCTTAACGCTATTGATCACAGAGACATCATTGAATATGTGCCGCTTAGTTGACATGATGAAGTCAATCTCATTTCTACTATTGTAGTATTACTTTAGTATTGATTAGGTACTTTAGTATTGGTTGGCTTAGTTTAGTATAGGTTTAGTATTGATATCATTTGCCATTTGAAAATTCTTTCATCACATCAACCTGCGGACGTCCACTGTTAGACATAGGCTAGGCCTTCCCAAGCGAGCGCCATTATACCCCGTCCTTAGCCATTCTCATCCATTTATGTCATCGATCCAACGAGCTGGAGAGCACCCCAAGCTACGATTACTTGTACGCGGTCTCCACTAGGTTTTTCATTTAGTTTTCAGCTGTGATTTTCAGGTCCACCAGCCATCGACCCTAAGACGAGCGTTTTCTACAACTGCCACTTCAGCTTGCTAATGGTTTGGGATATGACAATGACCTCGGTTCTCCTGTGGATCTCATTTTGGATGTTATGCCTCAGGTAAATTTCTAACATAGCTCTCACCATGACCCTTAGCGTCTTAAAATTTGTGGATCAAGCCGTGTGTCCAGTTGTCCACGTTTCAGCACCATAGGTGAGGACAGGAATGATGCTCTGGTTAGATACTTTGGTCTTCAGGCATTGAGAAATTGACGAGGAGGAGACCTTACTCAATTAACCTTATTTATTTAACTTTACTATATAATTCAAGAAACGTAATTCACTTCCATTTTATTACACGTAGTTAAGATTACAGACAAATTTGCTAATAAATTATATACAGGCGCTACAGTTATTTGCATTTTACTTAGGTATACGATTGGAATTGCCTAGTATTTGTATATTATTATTATGATACTTTTGGATACTGTTGTAATGTACAAGATACAAATGAGTATTGTGAGTACTCCGTTGCACTACAGGTGTTCCTGTTCATTGAAATTATTTGCGGACTCTTGCTTCAGGTACCCACTTGAGCCCTTTGTACAGAACTATTGTCAAGTTCTATTGTTTTGATTGCGATACTCGCGTTTGTACCATTCCATTAATCATTATAAGAGTTGAATGCAAGTTGAATGTGTGGATCCTTTATGATTCGTTTGTTTCCGTTTCTTCCTTGAAAGGTTTTGTGGGTACTTGATCCGGAAACGCCGAGTGAGTATTGTCATTTTGAGCATCTCTACCTACGCGATATAATAAGAAATGAGAAGATCTCTAGACGAACCAAACAGTCATAACTGAGTAGGTTACAAAGTTGAAGTGGCGATGGACCTAAGGTGTTGGAGTGGCGACCCCACACTAAAAAGGGGAGTTTTGGCAGACCTCAAGCAAGTGGACCAAAGACATTAAGAGAGTCGCGCCAAGCGTTGCGTTACCATGCAGGTAGGAGTTCCTTTCAGGAGGCCTATGTCTAATGTCCGTTGCGCAGCAATGGACGCCCATCGGCTGAAACTAAGACGAACGAACGATGTTGATAGTAGGTAGGTACATTCTTTGTATGTATTCATACCACTTTGTCTTTTTGCGTTTTTGTAGTCTTTGTACCACTACACATTACACAAGACAACTAATTAGGTATAGGTTACATATTTGATAGAGGGATCTGACGTAGTCTTGCAGTTATAAGTAGGTATTATACTGGTAAGTAAAGTTCCTAGCTTCTTCAATTTGAACTGTTAACCTAGATACCAAACAATACAAATGTAGTAATTCTAGACCGTTGTGTTTATTTAAGGTTCTAGACATCGATATACCATAGGGTTCTAGATATTGATCACGGCTTCACTCGCGTGAATTTTGGGTTTTTTACAAATCCCGTTGGGGATTGGAAATTATCCCACTACCATTAAACATTCCCGTTCTTGTGCTGGTTCCTGCTACCTTTGCCATTCCAGTTTTAATGAAGCTGCAGCAATGTTTAACTATAGATTGCTATAACAGAACTATAGATTCGTGCTAGATTTAAAAAAACGGAAGAGGTTTTTTTTAAAAATCTAGCGGGAAGTGCAAAATCCAACATGGCGGAATACCCAAGATGGCGGATGAGCTATTTTGCTTTGAAAGGATTTACTGAGAATATTTTGGGTGAATTGATGTATAAACGGTTGTTTATAAAAATATGTTGTGAGTGATAACTTATTTTTAATACTAATAGGGTTTCAACATATTGGATAGTTGGATACCTACACAAAAGAGGTCCCTTTGCTTATATCGCGAATATGTGGAGAGTTTAGAGACCCGCCTTCGCGTCGGTGACGTAAAAGCATTTTTACCTGGCCGTCACCGAATTCATCCTTCATTCATTGAATTCCTTTGTATGGGAAGGTCAGAAGAATTCCTGGGAAATAGCAGATAGATACATTGAAGACATCTGTAATTGTGTGGTGTGCGTTTGATGGACGTACTCGTATACAACGTTTGGGATGTCTTGGGGCTATTAAATAGTTTTGTACTTGTTACGTTTAGTAGGTGTTAGGTAGGTAGTTACCCGCAGTTGAGGTTGGTAGGTAGTACATACCTAGCGTTAAAAGGATACACTGAATTTATTTTTGTCCTTATACGTTGGTAGGTGCGACAGACAGCGCGGAAGAATATTACAGGAAAACGACGTTAATTACCTACATAATTAAGTACTCAAAAACTAAGCCTTATTATCAAGAATCCGTTCTGAGCGTTTTTGGATATTATTTATTACCAACACATTACAACACAAATTACAATAACATCCAAGTTTCCGATAAAAATTTTGAAAAAAATTGATATTTTGGAGCAAATTTTACGAGAAATTTTAATCGAGAAAATTCTATTCAATGGTGTTTCTGCTTCACAGCGAATTAAGACCCAAAATAAGGCGACGACGTTCTAAATTGCAGGTCACTAAAATCGCGTAAAACGACCTTCTACGCCGTTAAGAAGAATGCAAGAAATTTTTAGTTGCATAAATAGTTCAATATTTTCAGGTAGATTCCAAACGTAATAAAACTCGAGTATGGCCCAGTGGCACTTCAAAAGGGCACTTCTGGAGCTTATTATCGCTGATAATTGAATTTCGAGTGGCAAAGGGCTGTCTTTTTTGTCACTTCAAGTGTTGTCTTTTACTCTTCGCTACCTACGGCTGTTTTTTTAAGGTCTTTCATTTAATAATGATTTATTGAAAAATGATGAGCGATGAGTAAGCTTTAAAAATGTAGATTAACTACAGATTTTTTACTCTATACAAGTTAGTACTTGACTGTTATCTCACCTGATGGTAAGTGATGATGCAGCCTAAGATGTTATCATACTGACTTACAAGTTATGACATTGAGATCGTCAATCAGAATCAAGTCAATTCAAAAAAATCTTTTTAACAGAGTAATGTACAAACGGTCTCTCACCCTAAACGCATATACCCGTACTCCGTTCCGTCGTGGGTAAAAATTTATGAGAATGACAATCATATTGCACCCGATCGCTAACGGCCGAAATTAATAACCTATCCCATCCAGATCTGCCCCACGGATAGAAATTTGACATTAGTACTTGTATGGAGCTAATGTCTTTCTATCTCTGATAGGGCAAACCCGGATAGAGTAGTTTATTAATTTCGACTATAAAGTTGATAACTTCATTCTCATACATTTTTTTTCATTTGCTTTTGTGCGATCAACATGTCATATTATTATGGCTACGATTGTATGCCAATTTCACCCCTTTTACAGATGTTTAATGTGTTTAATTTTTATTATTTTAGGGCCGATTTCGAATCTGAGGAATAAATTTGAAACATATGCCATACAAAATCTGTCAAATGTGATTGAAAAATCAGCCCTTAGTTGCATAAAAGCTTTTACCTGTACTTACCTATTTATATGCAAATGAACATAGTTAGTTAACGTATTATATCAACAATATTAATCCTTTTAGTTGAATAAAATAATACAGAAAACTAGCTGTTTTTTTCATCCCCACTTGAGCACACGTGCTGTGTTTTTTATAGCACCGACACGTAATGAACCGTATGCTCGGAAACCGCGGCCCTTCCCAGGATATCCTGTTGAAAAATAAAAGATCCACCCCACACCTTTGTAAGAACAAAACGTTTATTACGTATTCTGCTTCAAGGTAAAACAAACTTTGTGTTTCCAGCATTAAGGAATAATGTTGAGAAATCGTTTATTGGAAAGCGTCCTGTGTGTGTTCAGAAATAAATGTTCCAATTTTAATATAGGTGTACCTAGTATGAGTAATATCTACTTATGCCCAAATAAGATGGTATGTTTAAGTTCTTGCAAAATAAGACGTGCTTTAAACAGTATCAATCATTTGTAAAAAAAATTAGGTTGATAATTTTCTTACTTATAAAAACAAAAGGTCGTAGAAATAAATTTTAGACAAAGAATTCTTAGGTTGAAATTTGAACTATTTTATTACGAAGTAAATGAACTTCACAGAGCAATCAATTTTAATCAATTAAATGTTTTCTAAGAAATGTTTTAATTTATAAACTACTAGTAGGGCGCGTGGGGGCGCGGGCCACATGTGGCCCGCGTGCTGTCTTCCCGCCCATAAAAAATCCCTTCAAAATTCCCCATACATTTTCTATGGTAAAAAAAAATTCCGCCATATTGGATTTTTTTTCTATTCATCGCGTAGACCTTAAGGTCCTGATCACTTCTTGTCAAGAAACCGTTCTTCCATCTTTTATACTTTTCTAGATATTGGCGAAATTCGTTTGGCGGCCATTTTGAATCCGCCATTTTGAATTTTTTTTCAGCTCACTGCCAATTGGATGACGTTTCAAATGACATTTGGTCGAGCACCCCCCACCTATCTGCAATACCCTTGGCTGTGCTCTTCACCCGTCTTCGAAATCCTCAATCATCAGCTCTCTCCGTATTTTTCCTCCGAATGAATTTTTCCCTTCTATACGAAATGGTTATTGAAAAAAAATTTTTTCATACAAAATTGTTCAGGAGAGGTGATCAATCAGTGAGTCAGTGAATCAGCACGAGTAGCTATATATATAGTAACTAGTAGGGCGCGTAGTGGCGCGGGCCACATGTGGCCCGCGTGCTGTCTTCCCGCCTTTAAAAAAAACCCTTTAAAATTCTCCTTACATTTTGTATGGAAAAAAATAAATTCCGCTATTTTGAATTTTTTTTCTGTCCATCGAATAGACCTTCGAGTCCTGATCACTTCTTGTCAAGAAACTTGTCTTCCATCTTTTATACTTTCCGAGATATCGACGAAATTCGTAAAGCGGCCATTTTGAATCCGCCATTTTGAAATTTTTTTCAGCCCACTGCCAATTGCATGACGTTTCGAGTGACATTTGGTCGAGCACCCCCCACCTATCTGCAATACCCTTTGCTGTGCTCTTCACCCGTCTTCGAATTCCTCAATCATCAGCTCTCTCCATATTTTTGTTCTTAATGATTTTTTCCCCTCTATACGATACCATCTTTGAAAAAAAAATTTTTCATACAAAAATGTTCAGGAGAGGTGATCAATGAGTGAGTGAATCAGCACGAGTAGCTATAGCTATATACTAGTAGGGTGCGTGGGGGCGCGGGCCACATGTGGCCCGCGTGCTGTCTTCCCGCCTATAAAAAATCCCTTCAAAGTTCCCCATATATTTTCTATGAAAAAATAAATTCCGCCATTTTGATTTTTTTTTCTGCCCATCGAGTAGACCTTTGAATCTTGATCACTTTTTGTCAAGAAACCGTTCTTCCATCTTTTATACTCTTCGAGATATTGGCGAAATTCGTATGGCGGCCATTTTGAATCCGCCATTTTGAAAAATTTTTCAGCTCACTGCCAATTGGATGACGTTTCAAATAACATTTGGTCGAGCACCCCCCACCTATCATCGATACCCTTGGCTGTGCTCTTCACCCGTCTCCGAATCCTCACTCATCAGCTCTCTCCATATTTTTGTTCTTAATGAATTTTTCCCCTTTATACGAAACGATCAGTAAAAAAAATTTTTTTCATACAAAATTGTTCAGGAGAGGTGATCAATGAGTGAGTGAATCAGCACGAGTAGCTATATATATATTAACGAGGTTTCGAATGACATTTGGTCGAGCACCCCCCACCTATCTTCAATACCCTGGCTGAGCCTTTCACCCGTCTCCGAAATCCTCAATCATCAGCTCTCTCCATATTGTCTCCGAAATAAATAATTTTCCACTTTACGAAAGTGTTTGTGAAAAAAAATTTTTTCATACAAAATTTTACAGGAGAGAATTTTGCGAAAATATCGGCCGCCATTTTGTTTTCCCAAATTTTTCCACATTTTCTGTTAATCGTTTACCAAGTCCTACATTCCTTGCGAGTTTGAACGAAATTGATTGGAAAACAAAAAAGTTACAGAAATCACGTCGGCCGCCATCTTGTTTTTCGGAAATGTTATATTTTCCCCCTACTCGAATCCCGTACCCAAAGACATCCCATAAACATCATATTATCGTTTTCCGTCTCCTTCAAGGTCTCCCATACATTTTTTATGAAAAAAAAATTCCGCCATTTTGAATTTTTTTTCTTGTCACTAAATAGATATCCCCATTTCAATCATCTTTTGCTATGAAACCACTTTTCCAACTGTCATACCCTCCGAGATAGAGACCAACAAAATTTGTATGGCGGCCATGTTTTTTCCGCCATTTTGAATTTTTTTTAGCGCATTAGCAATTGCACGAGATTTCGAATGACATTTGGTCGAGCACCCTCCCCCTATCTTCGATACCCTGGCTGAGCCCTTCAGCCGTCTCCGAAATCCTCAATCATCAGCTCTCTCCATTCTATCCCCGAAAGAAATAATTTTCCTCTTTACGAATGTGTTTGTGAAAAAAAATTTTTTCATACAAAATTTTACAGGAGAGAATTTTGCGAAAATATCGGCCGCCATTTTGTTTTCCCAAATTTTTCTAAATTTTCTGTTAATCGTTTACCAAGTCCTACATTCCTTGCGAGTTTGAACGAAATTGATTGGAAAACAAAAAAGTTACAGAAATTACGTCAGCCGCCATCTTGTTTTTCGGAAATGTTATATTTTCCCCCTACTCGAATCCCGTACTCAAACACATCCCATAAACATCATATTATCGTTTTCCGTCTCCTTCTAGGTCTCTTCCATACTATTTAGTATGAAATAAAAATTCCGCCATTTTGAATTTTTTTTCTTGTCACTAAATAGATATCCCCATTTCGATCATCTTTTGCTATGAAACCACTTTTCCAACTGTCATACCCTCCGAGATAGAGACCAACAAAATTTGTATGGCGGCCATGTTTTTTCCGCCATTTTGAATTTTTTTTCAGCTCATTGGTAATTGGACGAGGTTTCAAATGACATTTGGTCGAGCACCCCCCACCTATCTCCAATACCTTTAGCGTGCTCTTCACCCGTCTCCAAGATCCTCAATCATCAGCTCTCTCCATACTGTCCCCGAAAGAAATAGTTCTCCTCTTTACGAAAGTGTTTGTGAAAAAAAATTATTTCATACAAAATTTTACAGGAGAAAATTTTGCGAAAATCTCGGCCGCCATCTTGTTTTTCCAAAATTTTCCATTTTTTCTATTAATCGTTTACTAATATCTAAAATCGTTGCGAGTTTGAACGAAATCGGTCGGAAAACAAAAAAGTTACAGAAATAACGTCGGACGCCATCTTGTTTTTCTGAAATGTCATAATTTTTCCCTACTCGAATCCCGTACCCAAACACATCCCATAAACATCATGTTGTCGTTTTCCGTCTCCTTCTAGGTCTCTTCCATACATTTTTTATGAAAAAAAAATTCCGCCATTTTGAAATTTTTTTCTTGTCACTAAATAGATATCCCCATTTCGATCATCTTTTGCCAAGAAACCACTTTTCCAACTGTCATACCCTCCGAGATAGAGACCAACAAAATTTGTATGGCGGCCATGTTTTTTCCGCCATTTTGAATTTTTTTTCAGCTCATTGGTAATTGGACGAGGTTTCAAATGACATTTGGTCGAGCACCCCCCACCTATCTCCAATACCTTTAGCGTGCTCTTCACCCGTCTCCAAGATCCTCAATCATCAGCTCTCTCCATACTGTCCCCGAAAGAAATAGTTCTCCTCTTTACGAAAGTGTTTGTGAAAAAAAATTATTTCATACAAAATTTTACAGGAGAAAATTTTGCGAAAATCTCGGCCGCCATCTTGTTTTTCCAAAATTTTCCATTTTTTCTATTAATCGTTTACTAATATCTAAAATCGTTGCGAGTTTGAACGAAATCGGTCGGAAAACAAAAAAGTTACAGAAATAACGTCGGACGCCATCTTGTTTTTCTGAAATGTCATAATTTTTCCCTACTCGAATCCCGTACCCAAACACATCCCATGAACATCATGTTGTCGTTTTCCGTCTCCTTCTTGATCTCCTCCATACATTTTTTATGAAAAAAAAATTCCGCCATTTTGAATATTTTTTCTAGTCACTAAATAGATATCCCCATTTCGATCATCTTTTGCTATGAAACCACTTTTCCAACTGTCATACCCTCCGAGATAGAGACCAACAAAATTTGTATGGCGGCCATGTTTTTTCCGCCATTTTGAATTTTTTTTCAGCTCATTGGTAATTGGACGAGGTTTCAAATGACATTTGGTCGAGCACCCCCCACCTATCTCCAATACCTTTAGCGTGCTCTTCACCCGTCTCCAAGATCCTCAATCATCAGCTCTCTCCATACTGTCCCCGAAAGAAATAGTTCTCCTCTTTACGAAAGAGTTTGTGAAAAAAAATTTTTTCATACAAAATTTTACAGGAGAAAATTTTGCGAAAATCTCGGCCGCCATCTTGTTTTTCCAATTTTTTCCATTTTTTCTATTAATCGTTCACTAATATCTACAGCCGTTGCGAGTTTGAACGAAATCGGTCGGAAAACAAAAAAGTTACAGAAATCACGTCGGCCGCCATCTTGTTTTTCTGAAATGTCATAATTTTTCCTTACTCGACTCCCGCACCCAAACACATCCCCCATACATCATTATATCGTTTTCAGTCTCCTTCTGGGAGAACAATTATGTCAATGAGTGAGTGAGTCAGTGAGTCAGTGAGTGGTAATCGAGCTATATATAGTATAATATAATAATATAGTAATATCAAAATTAAAGATTTACTTATAGCTAATTCACCTTTATGCATAATATTATAATATCACTCTACTGTCTACCTAGTAAAAACTATAGGCAATACAGTCAGGACTCAGGAACAAACATTTTAAATTAAGTAAACGTATGGAAGTGAGTACAACCAGGGGGATGATTCATGAAAAGTTTTCATATACACTGAGTTATGTGAATCAAAGAACAAAATAAAATAAATAAACACTGAAAAATTAACTTTACATCTATTGGTTTTGAGTGTTAAATTGTATGTATTTCAACAAAGGAAATACAATACTTCAACTTTATCACGCAAACTAAATTTTATATTACGATTCCCGAACGTGTTGCGTTTAGAACTACATTCAATTTTACGCTCTATGTCAGTAGTTGTAAAATTCAGTTTTCAATGTTTTGGTTTCAATATCATCTGCTTATATGAATACGTAAATGCCATGACCTTTTTAAACATTTCACTTCACGAAATGTAGCCGACGTGTTAAATGAATCGCCTACCTCTTCTTACTATAAGATTTCGAAGCTCCAAAAGTGATCTTCGCTCAATAGATGCTAATTTGTTATTGTCGAATAAAAATTTGCTTTTGAAAAGTGTAAACACGACCATAAATTCTGTTAATAAAATAAAATTAGCCTTTTTTAGGTAGGTACCTACTACCTACTTTTGTTGTTCTTCGGTATAGGTAGGTTCAGATGTCAAAATAATATCAATATGTTATGCCTTTGTTAGATTTTATAGTTTTAAAACTAGGTAGGTACTTAGTAGGTACCTATACTAACTGATAGGGTATTTTACTCCATTTTTAGAGTTCCGTATCACAAGGGTAAAAACGGGACCCTATTATTAAGACTTCGCTGTCAGTCCGTCTGTCACCAGGCTGTAGGTATCTCTTGAACAATGATAGCGCTATTATACACTTGAATATTTCAATCACGTTTGGTTATATGGGAGCTCTCCTAAAATATTTTATTTTTTATTTTAATTATTTATTTATAAAGTGAACAAATATGTATACAAATATACTTAATTAAATATTCTGTGAACATTTGAAGCGTCTACCTTTTACCGTTATTAATATCGACCAAAAACAAGTAAAACAAATCACGTTTGTAGTATGGGAGACTAGACTACTGAGTAGGTAGAACCCGAGTAGCTACTTCGCTCATCTTAAGACTGCAAAGTTTCATGTTATTTGCAGTGCTTTATAGGTACCTACTTATTATTATTTGAATGCATATTTACTGCAAAATGGTTCTCAACGAATTTGCTTTCCATAAAATAAAATCTGACCAATCCTCCATTTAGGATGGGAATTGGAATCATTACTATCTTGTTTAAATGCAAATGTGCAAGTTCGTTTAAAATACAACTGCGTAAAAGTACCTATATGTTTCAACAAATTCGATAAGAAAATTCTGATTAAACTGGGGAGCTATGAACTTGTGACATTGACAAGGGAGTGGGGACGGTTCAAACACTTTGTGCTTGTGCTTTCAATGACATGAGGTGTGATAAGATTAAGTTATCATTAAAGTTTCTTCGCAATAAACATTAATAAGGCATTATGGATGAACGAAAGGTACCTATCATGTAAGCTGTGTTTAAGGGTACCTATTTAGGTATGCGATAGCGTACAGACAAACAAACAAATATCGGCAAGTACAGGCAAAGATATATGTTGCGCGCTGACACACGCCAGACACGCGTAACCTCATTCTCCGTTGCTCGCGGACTGAAGGAAAATTACACTGATTAGGGCAATTTGTCGGCAACAAATACTGCGCGTATGTGTGATATCTACTTCTTTTTTATAAGTATAGAATATCTTTGGTGACAGGTGAAACTAAATAAAAGCTTGTAATTACTTGTAATACTAAACATAGTTAAGGTAGGCTAGTAGGTAGGTACCACAGGTAGGTACCTACTTATTTAAAACTAAAATATTGAGATTTACTAACCCAGGGGTCGATTGCGTAAGAAAAATGTATTTATCGTTACCGTAATCGTTAGCAAATTCTGTCCCTCGATTGGCTGATGTAAATCAGGGAACCAATCAGCAAGTAGAATTTATAGAGACAGCAGAGCCCTCCAGACATGTTATCTAAAACTACTAAGTAGTAAGTACCACCATTACCACCATTGATTTACCCCCCGATTGCCGAGGGTGAGCAGTGAGCCAGTGAGCACCGACGGATTTCGTTTCACACACGCCAACGATTCTGCACCATTCGCTCTCTTTCTGACTCATTCACCTCTGCCGGCGCCACGCCGCTCGGCTCTTTGAAATCGTTCGACGTTCGAATTTCAAAAAGACGATAGTCGCACGTTGACCGTCGGACCGAGCGCGTTGCGCATGCGTATAACTTCCCAACGAACTATCTTCGAAACTACGTAAATAAATAAACAAGTGCTACGATCTGTGTCGAAAATCGAAATTCTTCTATTGTGTGTGACAATTTATAATTAAAACAACTGTTTTTATACACAAACATTTCACGGAGAGTGGCAATTTGTGCGAATTATTGAGTAAGTGTTCTTATTTGTTTTGTTTTTTTCTTTCCTTGCGCAGACCGGCCGCCGGCTGTGATTGTTGGACTTTGCAATTTGTTTTAATCATTATAATGCAACTGAACAACCTGCAACGTTAATATAATATGTATCTACTTAAAGACTGGGTTGTTATTGCATTAGTGCATTGTCGTAGTTAGGTTGTTTGGGGATTTTTTTTTGCTTTTTTTTCCTACGGCTTCGCCCTCGAGGAATTCGGTTTTATAAATCCTGCGGATTGGAGACTGTTCAATTCCTGTTCCAGTTTCCGTTCCCGTTCCCTTTCCCAAGTCCTAACTTCCAACCCGCTTTAAAGCAACTTTGACTTGAGCAATGTTTATTGTATAACTATAATTAGCTATTAAGTATATAAGGATTGCTACAAAAACTGTGTTTAAGATTTTCAGTCAAATCACAGTAGGCAGTACGGTCTAGTAATAGTAGTATTATCTCGCTGCAGACTCGGTCATAAATCATTCGAGTGTTTCGCTTTTGTTGTTCTGCAATAAATAATGCACAACTCAACAAAGAACAACAAAAGCGAAACACTCGAATGATTTATGACCGAGTCTGCAGCGAGATAATAACACCTATAACTATAGTGCCGTGAATCGTGATAAACCAAATATCCAAACATAGATCATAAACACTCAAAAAATATAATTTTATTAAGTAGGTACCTAATCTGAGTCTGTAACTCTACGCGGACAAAACAGCTACGTTTAATAATAATAAATAGCATTTATTTGTAAGTACTTACGTGGATAATTATTAATAGTGTAATTAGACGTCACACATTTGCATTTCATAGCTGGTAGGTAAGTAGGTAGGTAGAAGTTCAGTTGAGTCATGAACTCACGAACCGGGTTTTCTCATCATTTTATATGGTTACTCAGAATTTCCTACTAGGTAAGTACCTACCTACTCCTAAAAATTATACACGATTATTGATACATTAATTCTTGTTTTAAAATTCCTGTGTAATTGAGGATCACTGTATCCTAAATCCTAATTATAAGCGACTAAAATATAAACTCCTTCACTATCACGCAGTATATGGAATGGTCCTAAAAGAAAACCTATCCTAACTGTCCTTTTAAAGACGCCGTTTCCTAAAATTATCCAGACAAGAATGTGACACGGGATCTTGCGCACGAGGAATGCTCGTGGCATTCCATTTTAGCAGGATAAGTATTGTCTATCTATAGTTAGTTGCATGGATTTAGTAAAGCATAGCAAAGGCGAGACCAATTAATGCCGATTTATTATATCAGTTACCCCTGTTGGTATACCTTCGCTAGAATGTTGCGAAAATCTTTCCACATCGGTGTAAAGCAAGCCACACACGGGCGAATTGTGACGGGTTTGATGCGGACCCGCCCCCTCCGCAAGCAAAATCACCAGCAAGTTCTAAATTGAAATAAGATTTTCGCCACGCTCTGGGAACACAAAATAGGTAAATTTGCCAAGTTTGCTTTGGTAGAGACATATAATTACAGATTTGTTTGCCATCAATACGTGTTCCAAACACAACAATTGAGAATTTTGCGAGTTGAACCCGGTTTAATTTCTTATATCCTAAGTAGGTACTAGTTTCCAGTCAACTTACGTCAAAAAGAATATTGACAATGATCGCAATGTGACAATTAAAGGTATCGCATAACGCATTAATAGACGGATGACAGGGATCACAGAAGGTACGAGTAGATATGTCAGACAAACGTGTGTGGCCTGCTTAATAACTTGGGAGCGGCTGCCGTGCCAGCTTCTTAGGTTCTAACCTACGTATTCTGTATCCACATTCCTATTTAATTAACACCGTTTAAAACCATGGGAAGTAGAATGTGTAGAGAACGAAACTGAATCGGTTCAGAGTCGAATTGATGTTGATGCTAATTGGTAGAAAAAAAAATGTTTAATTAACAAAATTAGCGTTGAAGATTATTATTTACAGCGTTGGTCGCTCATTACATATTTCAAATATTATCACCTAATTTGATTTTTTTTCTTTGCTACTACTTATTGGATTAAATACATAATTAGTGTTGCTATTTTTCTTACTTTCCTACCTACTCCTGCTTACCTAGAAGATAAATAAGAAATACATCAATAACATAATATGTTACATATCGTTACATCGATGAAAATGCAGCAGAAATTAGCAGAGATTAGATTTATCATCTAAAATACTATTTTAATTACATATAAGGTAGATACTTCGTGGTATAACTACCTAATATTTTAAGGTGTTACCAACTCAATTAATAAATTAGCTGCCTTCCTATTAAAATAATATTTCATGGCCAGAGTCATGCCAGTGGCGTTGACTCCACGGCCTCGACCCTCGTGAGACCATGTATTTTTAGTTCCCATTTAACATACCAAAACTAAACTAGCATGTGAGTGACTCACGGTAGGTAGGAAGTTATGCGAACTTTGCCTTTTATAATTTTAGCAGGACAGATTAATTTGTTTTGCTATAATCCGCTACTTGAAAAGATTCTGTATGGTGCAATATGCAGGAAAACTGCCCACATGAAACACCACACACAAATTTTCCAACACTTTCCTTGACGCACTTTTCGTCCCATCACCGGGACATTCTCAGGAGATGTTGACTTCACAATTCGAATCGCAGAGATCTCTACGATTTCGACCTCTACGATCTCTACGATCTTTTCAAGTAGCGGATTATAGCAAAACAAATTAATCTGTCCTGCTAATTATGATTTCCGCAAAATAACGCCTGCTTCCATTCAATATTTTATAAATTTTTTCATTCTATACTATAATTATTTACCTAGTTATGTTTTTACTGTGTTCCTGCCTCACGAAGTTCAAGCAGATGAGATTGATAAACCGACGAGGCCATAGGGAAATTTCCCTTTAGGCAGGTGTAATGTTTGGGGACCGCTCATAGCTAAATCATCTTGCTTCGGAACTCATATTTATTTATTGACAGTCCAAAACTTCATTTTCTGAATTCGCGGCGATATCCACCAGTCTCAGTAATTTATCGGCGAGGAATAAGGACTTACATTACCACTATCCTGAATCCTTAGACATTGGTTTATCGGAGAATTCGTCCCTAGAACATGTTATTAGCTTATTACCCCAAACCGTCTTTCCATTCATCAAACAGTTACTTAACAAAATTAGTTTCTATCGATCAGACAAGAGATTGTTCTCAATTGTCAAACATGCGCTATTTGTGTCCTATTTTTGGGCGCCGAGTCTTCTCTCAAAACGAGAGCAGTTTGGCCATTGGAAGGCCCAAGTTCAGGTTTTCGGGCTTCACACACCTTTGAGAATTCGACAAGAGATTGAAATCAAAGATATGAGGAATAAAACTTTGTAACTACTTTATAGTGGTGTCGTAAATATCAAATTGGAATCTTTCGTCGACTTCAACAGTTTATTGACATCGCTTTGCGAGCGTTTTTCGTAAATATTTGCTTTGCAGATTGACCGATAGTTATTTTCCTACGGCTTTAGGTGCATAAATTGACAAGCATTTGCTGATCCTAAAATAAATTCTATCGGGTAATATCTATTAAGTACTATTTTGTTATGCCTTGTACAAACTATCTATTGTACTTATGCAGTTTTTTTAGTTTATTTGCTTTGTTTATTTTTGTAATGCAAATACATTAAAAACTGAATAACCATGTACGATACTTTTTTATCCCATAAAACTCTATAGTTCCCACTGGATTTTAAATAAACCAAAATTCACTATACCAATCGATAGATAAACAGCTTGAGCAAATTTCCTTGAAATAGACATAATGGATGGGAAAGGGAAATCTACAACTTCCTTCAGGATTTATGAGAAATCGAAATTGTCGCGGTTGGCGAAAATCGCAGTCAAAAATTATAGTACTTAATAAATAGGCTACTTGAAAGGAGGTGTAAGATTCGAAATACACTCAGCTAGAATCCTCTTGGTTATATGTATAAAATCCTCTTGTCGGGATCGGCTATAATATGCCTTTGATGTGTATCAGTTTGAACTAGTTTTCCCTTGAACAGGTTTCCGTTTGCAACTGAAAGGACCGATTAGTAACGAATGCCTTTGATATTTCGTATCCATGGACACTTGGGATCACAACACTGCTAAATCTGGTAAATCTAAACTCAGAAAGCTTTGCTTTAGCAAAACCTTTACTAGGATGCTCCTCTATACG
Source organism: Coenonympha arcania (assembly GCA_036785405.1). Classification (NCBI taxonomy): domain Eukaryota; kingdom Metazoa; phylum Arthropoda; class Insecta; order Lepidoptera; family Nymphalidae; genus Coenonympha; species Coenonympha arcania. The sequence goes on from CM072072.1 coordinate 10,987,341, forward strand.
TTAGTTACTACTAAGTACGATATTTAGTGAGATCTTATTAGTTAAAATAGTATATACATATTTTATTGCTAAAATATATAATAGATATTTCTAATCATATAGGTATATAGATATTTTATTGCTAAAATATATAATAGATATTTCTAATCACATAAAAAACATTTAGATTCTTCTGCACTTATAACAGGAACTCAAAGTATATTTTTAGTCAAAGGAGAAAATATATCTTGATCCAAAGTTTTTAAAAGTTCAATATCTCTTCCATTTAAACTTTTGTTTCCACTTAAAACCAGACAGATGCATCTTCAGTCTACAGACGATTAAAATGAAATAACTAACAGTCTGGTTTGCCAAAAAGCAATGATAACATTTGCCTTTGATAACACAAGTCAAGGATCATGTTTGCAATAATTCACTTTCAATTAGGATTGCTATGTATTAATAATAATTTGTAGGTACGTATGGTACGTAAAGTCTTGAATTTTTTTTTCATATATCGTAACAATAAGAAATACTATCACGAGATAGAAATACTGATATCACGGCATAAAAGGAACAATGTGAAGTACATACCTATTTAATAGTATTTATGAAGATGGTACCAGGTACAGAATGTGAGCTGCGTCAGTCAAATTGACTCAATAATAGAGTTCATCAATCTCGAGGAAAATAACGGGAAAGCCTGAACCATTGTAACCATTTAATTTTTCTTTGAAATTCCTGCCGTAATACAGTTTCAGCCCTAAAAAATAGGACACGATAAAATGTATGAAATGAATCTTCAGTAGAACTTCTTCAACAGTGAGGATTCAGGAAATTAAAACCGGATGAGACTGTAAGTGGGACAAAAAAGAATCATCACTTTTGAACAAGCTTACAAACGAGTAGGAATTTCCAGCGATTCCCAGAGGATCGTATTTGGTAACGTGGGAGTATAAGAGGTGCTAAATAACTACAGGATCTGGCGCCGCGAGGGTACCGGAATCTTCGAGGCTTTATGACTCCAACAGGAAGTTTGTTGAAGAAATACCTTGGCTGTCTTTGGATACATATATATAGTCTCTACTTCATCTAGATGGTTTGATTAACTCGACCCCAGAAAATGTAATTTTATTTAATTTTTCGAAAATAGTAGGCTAATTGCGACGACGTGGCGTAATGGCAGCGAACCTGCTGTCTGCGCCGGAGGTCGTGGGTTCGATTCCCACTACTGGCAAATGTTTGTGTGATGAGCATGAATGTTTTCCAGTATCTGGGTGTTTTTCAATATATTGTATTTATGTATATTAGTATGTATGTGTATTTATCAGTTATCTAGTACCCATAACACAAGCTATCGCTTACTTTGGGGCTAGATTGCGATGTGTAAAATGTCCCGTAAAAAAAAAAATTAAACTTCATGTTTATCATAAAAAATTTGGTCAAAAATACTCGTTTACTTCATATTGGTCCCGATAACTCTAAACTCCGCCAAATCCCGGATTTTTGGAACAATTACATGAGTAAGAGAGAATTGTCTTAAACTTTTAAATTAGGGTCATAGTGTGGTAAATATTTGTGTTGCTTAAAGTATGGAGTTCATGTGAATGTCAAGACATTTCATATGACGTTAAGAGAAGATTTCAGTGTACATAAGGTTAAACGGTTACGGCTAAAGTCATTTGAAAATATTAAGCTTCTTAGTTTCCAATTTGCATTGATGATACGTAAAGTAGCACAACACTAATTCTCATATTTATATTTCCACCTTTCTCTCCCTCATTTCTTCGTACTTCAGCTCCAACTTCCTCCTTATCTTCTTCTTTTGTCCTCTATTTTACATCCATGCTCTGGTAATTTTCTATAATAATATTCTATTCGCTGTAGCCTGTAGCATGGTACAGGTAACAGCTGTCATACTCATAGTATGTACATACTCAGTCTGTCTCACTCTGTTCCTTCCTCGTTCCTTCCCTATTGCTATAATTTCATCTGTCACCCGCATCATCCGCACCATGCTACAGTGTAAATAGGTACTACAGGTTATATCTTCTGTTTTCTATATTTCTCTTTTATCCAAAACATATTGGTGATTATTATGAACATGTTTCTTGTTTTTTCTACTCGACCCTATGATACAAACGTTCTATTGTGAGTCGTAAGAAGCGTATTACCTTTATAAAACTCACTACCTGACATAATGCGGATACGGATGTTATGTCAATAAACTCTATCAGTGCAGTGTTAATAAATCCCCACGCGTAGGTATTCGCTCTGAGACAAGAATTGCGACTCAATTTGCATGTTTTTTAAGTATTTTAATGAAGCCGACGACAGGCGGTATTTTTTGGTTGTTACATTTAAAACCGTGCACGATACAGATAAGATACCGTTGCATTGCGGCTCGGAGCGTTTTCCGTTTCCCACTTTTTGGTTTCGAGGTTGTGTTTCCTCGCGACTGTCGTTTAATTTGCAAATAAGGTTTTTAAACATAAGGCTGAGGATCTAGTATATTCGCAATTTTATTGGAAAAAAACCAAAAGACTACAGTTAGCGTTATTAAAAAATATTCCTATTTGATGATTTATGAATATTGATTTAGCTACGTACTATCTTGCCATCAACATAATTGAAGCGCCAGTGGTGACTAATCAAGTATAAAAAATATTGAGAAGTCTACCAATATTGATTATTCAATATTTTATTTTTAGACTATAGATAGGCCATTTACTAGCATACTAGTTTTACATCTTTCGTCAATGTTTAAATAAACATAATTCGAGGTATTTTCTACATCGAAAATACTCAATAATTTACAGACAAGACTGCCACCTTCTAGGCACTCTAAGTATCTAGATATTTAGGTTGTAGCGTCTGAGTTCTGACTTCTAAACGCCCGTCCAGTAAGGCGCAGCAATAAATCAACGCGCAATGAGAACATTACTCAGATGTTATCATCTGTGAGTCATCTTCAATTTTATCACATCAGGCTAAGACATGTCGTGACCGGTCGGCGCGTGTCGTGAACTTGACTGATCCGACGCCGTTTGTCACTCCGTGCAACAATTAAATTGTATGGATTAGAGTAATAAAGTGTAATGAGCTGCTGACAAAGAGACGTAAGTAATGTATATTCATAACTAGAGAGGAAGCGGCTGTTATAGCGTGTGACTATGAATTTTGATGTAAGTAATTGCTACCAGGCCGAGCATAACTGACACGAAATTTTGACGTCTTGTCGCTGTGAAATTACGTATATGTACATATATGTTTATCACACTGTCAATTAAATCTATAGAAAAGGGAAAGGCCTGACCCATCTATTCACTTGTTCACTCACTTTCTCACCAATTGCTTAGCTTAATCCCAAAAATTCTTGAAATTCTCTCGAGATCATGCCAAACAGTGGTGGGTTAGCTAAGTTAGCCTTAAAGTAATACCTACCTCTTTAAAACAACAAACACGAGATAACAAATAGCAGTGAAATTTCTATTGATCAACAGCGAGGACGGGTACGGCTATGATAGTAAAACAAAGACGATAAAATCGGTAAGAAATCTTCTGATGCTAATCCTATTGTAATTGTGAATTATGATGACTGACTAATAGGAGAGAAAGAGTAAACGATAACATTAGAAACTGTAGAAAGCGATTCACTAAGCTGGAAATGGTATTAATCTCTAACATTTTACTTGAAAGATCTAGAGCAAATTAATTTGGCAAATAATTGTAACCGTAGCCGTATCTATTTATTATAACATTGATTTGTTCAATACAAAGGAGAATTTGCCTAACTAAATAGGCACGTTTAACATGTTCATTCTGTCAAAATTAATGATTTCCAAGCTCACCTCCTTGGCTCCGTTTCTAAACTCGTTCCGTTGTACCAGTTTAAATTGTTCATTTTCTTTCGTGTCAGTTTATAATTTTCGAAGGAAGTAACTTATTAACAGGTTCTTTATCTTCATGACTGGCTCACTCGCTTCTGATTCACGGGTGAGTTTCGTTATGACTTTGACCAACTTGTAATGTTGAACTAATTCGTCATATTTTATTGAGGTTTTTGTTTTGCGTCTGCGTTAAGGTAGATCATAATTTCATACACGTTTAAAGACTTAAATAAGTTTTATTAATTTATTTTTGAAGGTTCGTATTATGATGCGTACTATTATTTCCGAAACACTTTTTTGGTGCAGAGTCCCATTACTTACGAATATGTTTGCACAACTTTAGAGCTGATTACATCATGAATAGCGAATGTTTTCAATTTTAAAAACAATCTCCATCAGTGCTATTAACGCCATTCAATAATGACCTGTATTGAACTCATTTGTTTCTTATAACCGATAATTAATACTATGGACGTCTCTTTGTATAATAGCACCTCTTTGTTTTTAGTTATTCCTTATTATGTTTGCTTCGAAATGTAAGCAGCTAACTACCAACGGCTAAAACCATTAAGAAACAAGACAAAAGGTATCAATCATTTCAATTTCAAATGTAATGTGGGTGTGCGCTGCATTACTGGCGAGACTAGGATAGTTGAACAAAATTATAGCCCGTGTGTGTACTGGAATAATGATCAATTTATAGTGAACAGACAACTCCGAGCAACTACAGGAATCGAGCTAGCTTGATATGAGCAAAAAACTTGGATTACTTCGCACATAATGACCCCTTGTGGTTCAACAGCGGATATCCTCCACATGTTTTAAAGGAAACAAAAAGTCTCCAATGTTTTGTACCGTACGGCTACCGTACAATTTTTTCCACTTCCTAAGGGCACATTCGCGTGCCGAAAATTACCCGCGAAGGAAATATTGAACCGCTCCTTGCAATCTTAGTAATAGGCATTCGGGAGCATCAGTAATTTTTTCCGCGAGCAAAATGTCTTATTCCTTTTCTGCTTGCTAATTTATTTTATCACGCAGCATTTTACATTACTCAAAGTTAACTCGGGAACCTACGGCCTACGCCGACTACGTAACTCGTAGATTTTCCTTTCAATTATTCAAGCGGTCCCTTTTCAAATGGGTGAACATTAGCATTTGAATCGTGTCAAATGTTGGCGTACTTTAAGAGATTAACGAGGATTGTATGTTTCTTCATCATGGAGTATCTATAATACCAAGTGCAATGGTCGGACGTGGATAAGATAAATCAAGTTGTGACTATTGAAAAATGTATAGTCGTGACTTGCGAATTTTAGGTTAACTTTTTACTACAATGGCCTAAATTATAAACACGTAGACTTTAAGAATAAATGGAAACGAATGTGGAACGCATATTATAAACATTATGAAAAACAGGCAGTTTTAGTTGAAATTGTAAACGTCTACATAGTGTGGTAGTCAATTCACCGAGCCTGTTAATGAAAGGATGGTCAGTAACTAGCTATTCTGTAATGATGGGTGTTGGCCGCTTGAGGCAAGAGATAATGAGCCAAGTGCCGCCATAAGGATCGATACTTATAAGCTTGTAGAGCAAGCGTACGCAATTCAAAATAATAGCTTATCTGGTTCCTTAGAGTTCAGTTAAAATCAGAAAAAATTGTTCATTCATGATAATATAACCATATTTCAAGAGACTGAAATGTCTATATAATTTGTTATTCTTGGCGCTTATTTATTGATACGAATTGTGTTCGAAGCGGTTGTTATTGAATTTATTAGTTGAATCTAAAAACATGCTTGCCACCAAAATGTTAAAAAGACAATTTCAAAAGTCTTTTCCATACCTTTTTAAAGACATATTAAAGCTATTTAGTATTTTATTTTCAAGTAAACTGAACACATAGTTTAACCGATTCAGTATATTCACTTTAAGAACATAATATAAATGTTAATTGTAAGCAGGTGCGCTAACTGCCATACAAAACTGAACGCACCCTCGTTTAGGGAGTTTGGCAAACCTTGGGGACATGTTAAACACATGTGCAAGGCTATTACTACCATGCTTATTCGAAGTTTCACTTGTGAAATATACTAAATTCGAAGCTCACATTGCAGAGTTATAAAAAACATCGCAACAGAATACTGCTGAAGGCGTTATCACATAGGGGCGTGACATGATTGATGCCAACAATTTGCCGCTAGCTTTCACGTGACAGATTGTTAAAAGTTTGAGACACGAAAATTTGTCATAGATCAGCTATTTGGAGTTAATGGTGCAGGCCATTGTACGGCGGATGTAGATAGTATTGAAGATACTTATGATAACTTATGCCTTTTCCCATTAAATGTGCTCTGTGGTCAACACTAAATGAAGGATATTCCGGAACCAAATGTGAAGTGAATGACACTGAATTACAATGCATAGCGTTGCATGATTAGAAGGTTGGTGTAAAATTGGCCTTGCAACAATATTATCTTGTAGGTTTGATACTAACTTCTTGAGTGCAATAAACGCTTGTTGATTAAGGGTCTTGTATGTGAATGCAAACAAGAATCATTGTTAAAATTTTAACACCTAAGCTAGAAATTCGACGGGACCCTTCTCCTTTAACCGGTTTTCGTAACTACCTAAGAAGGCAGGCTAACCATCGGTCAAATCAATGTTGATGATATATGATTGCAGAGATTTGTGTAATGACGGACCGACGGCTTCCAGCAGCTTCTAAATTTAGGTTTTGTTTTATTTGTGTTAAGTAATGAAATGCGTTGGTATTTTTTTTTCTAAAATTATGTTAATATTGGAATAGACTGGATATATGGGTATGATATACCTAATAATTGATTGTAGTGGTTGTGCCCATTGGTAGATCGTTAATTTTATTTTTACGTTGTACCTTTTCTTTGATTACTCACCTTGAAAAATCTTTCCACTCTCGAGTTCGTATTATGCTTAGAAAAAGATACTACTTGTATCAATCTTCTTAGTTGGTATCTTGTGAATAATTTGCAAAATTACTGATTATAAGAAACTAACCCTTATCCTGTATCGAAACGCGGTACTTTGCCTGGTACCTATCAATTAACTCCGTCTCGCATCCCGTCATTAGTTATCTTCCTTAGATCATATCGATTCTGACATCCATTTCCCTGGAACATCTTGCTATATTCCCCTGCAGTTCAGGTATTTATTACTAGTAAGTTCTCCTTTACTTAAGGTTGTCTAGAGCTATCACTACAAGCGATGAAGCTGTTTTACGCATATTTTTAATGTTTTACATTTGTTCCTCTATGTTTTTCATACATCGTGTTTATCAACAACTTCAAAAGAGTAAAAGGATCTCGTAAGTACGTAGCAATGTAAGTTTTAATGCTTTTGAAACATACTAGAGTATCACAACTTTTAGGTAAATTAACATTATTTCTACGATACGCTAAATTACCATTTATACCTCCATTTACAATGTCAACGTGATGCTAAAAACGCTATATAGATATAGATTACCTGTCCTGATTTTTTAAATAGTCCCACGCGAAACAAAGCTGTAGATATAGAACCTGCGCGGAAAACTGATTACGGATTCTCTTCCAGCGTAAGCTTTATGCAAATAATTTAATGCCCTTGTACGAACACTGAATACGACAGTATTAACTTCGGAGCCCGCATTCCTACGGATGCCTCTATAAATTTAATGGCGCTTAAGTATGTAAATACACTCGAATATCAGGTATAGTGTAATACCCACTGTGGTAATAACTAATACAATACAAGTAATGTCTATTGCTGCTCCAACCAGATCTTTATTCTTCATTCCTATTCGCTTTTAATCTGATTCTTATAGATAATATCTAGTTCTTCATACAAGAACTGTTAAATTAAAGTTCTATAGTTTTTAATGCCACTACATTACGAAATTAACCCCTTACTTATATAAACATCTCTAGCGCCTGCTCAGATAATTATTGCATCTTTATCTGTCATTAAGAATTTAACTTTCGAAAGTGGAAGACAAAACATTGTTCAACTCTATTGCGTCAGTCAGCGCGTCTTTACCTTTTGTATCATCATTCACCATTGACCATTTGGTATAAAGATCACATAAACGAATATACATATTACTGACTTTATGGACATGGGGTAGTCAATAGTTCGCAAATTCATTTGTATCTGTAGGTTATATTCAGTCTTATCTTCCACGAGTTTACGACTCACAGAAGACTCCTCCTAGATAACTTACCGAGTCTTAAATTGTCTAAGCGGATATTACCAAAATTTCGGCACGTGTATTTTGCAGAGCAAAAGTTGGCATTGAAATTCGCAACCGGTAGCATATAGTTCAGAATAATTTATAACCCATCTTCAACGATTATCTTGAGACGTTTGCGAATAATAATGTCGACAACGTGCTAAGTGCTAACCGAGGCATGGAGGACATAATTTATATGGTTTAACTAGCTGTGATGGCAACCGCAGTCAGTAGGTATAACCACATTATCTTTCGTTGTTTTGAGTTATATGTTAGCTCTATTGTATACTTTTCCTTTTATTTTCTCTACTATTTTAAAGTAACTGCAAGTTAAAGCTCTTCAGTGGTTGTACATGGAAATCCTAGCTTAATGAGACTGTATTCATTACCTCTATATTACTCATCCCACTACAGAAGGCATTAAAATAGCACATAATATTTTAATTGGATAACTAAATACTGCTTAAGATATATTTTAGCGTATAAAGGACATTGCCCACCCCCCATAGACACCTTGGCCCTGGGTACACACTCTTAAACCTGTGTGAGGCTGATTGTATGTGGGTTGAGCAAAGCATCGGATACGGCATTGGTTTAAAAAGAGTAATCTAAGTAACCAGGGCCTTCGAAGCTAGCCACCACTATACCCAAGTTCGTGCTGGGGTCTTCATGAGAAACGGGTACGAGATCCATATTCAAGCTGTGATTGTTAGGGTTAAAAGAGTCGCCCGAGTCCTTTTTAAGCATAAATGTTGCTTAATTATCATATCTGGGAAAATAAACACAAATGACAGGTACAAACATAAACACTTCATGTTGATTTGTTATATGACAACCACAGGTGACTTATGTGTCTTTCTTTGATATTTGATTATACGATTAATGTTGCCATATTAAAAGGAAGATCAAAAACCGATATTGATTTATCGATTATTGACTTATTTCTCTTGAAATTATTTCATAAAGGTATATTATGTTTACGGAAGTAAATTTTTTTTTATTTTTTAATCCTGTTTTACCTTATTTTATTAGGTATTTAAAGCTATGTTTTAACAGTAATTAATACCTATGGAAAATTAATTATACTAGATCAAATCCACATAGGCCAAACTTACAGGCACTTGCGCAATGTCAGACTTTATGATCACGTTCGGAAAGCAGAAGAACGGACAGGACACTGGCGAAGTGCCAGTCGGCACATTTGTATCTAATACAAATAATAAAAAAATAAAATAATAAAAAAGCCTTTATGCTAATACAAATAAACCTTATTAAAAATAAATCGATATTGTTCGATTTAAGTATAAAGTAAAAATCGATTAAATCGATCGATATTAAAATGTGGCTACACTGAATGCATTCAGACTGAATGAACCTCAATGGGCTGACAGAAAAATGGTTTTCGATTTCCTATACTTATTTTTTTTCAACAAATTGTAGAAATCTTCTTTGGATAAAATAATAATTTAATAGTTAGTGAAAAAATACATAGTTTTTTCCGGCAAAAGGATATTGTTGGGCACTGCCGGGCCATATATGGGCATCTCCCTTTAGGTGTAGCTTCATAATAAGTTCACATGGCTGTAAAATAAATTCAGTAAGGTTTGATTTGTTAAACAAAACAATTGAATATCACTGTCAGATTGGATCTATATTTATACGGTAAGTATCTGGGACTTTTTGCGAGAGCCATTGTGATACGGTATGCGAGGTATCGTGGGCGCATGAATGAACCTTGGTGGTCCTTTTGGAAACTGGATCCAAAATTATACAATTCTGATCGTAAATCAAAAGGGGTTTTTTAAATTTTTGATCATGTCGAAAGTACAACAAGAAAGTTGTAGTATCTCAACAAAAAAAAGTATTTTATTGCGAAGAATTTCACTTCTGATATAAAGTGATAGTGCCTACACATATCATATCAGAGCGTTGCACAACTTTGCATTGCAATATGATACGACAATGCACTTTGCTCATCATCCTGAAACATCAGTAACATATATTATGTTACTTAAAAGAAGGAAAATGTTTGCGTTAGATTGGATCTAGGTATATTTATTTAATGATAATTACTATTTATGGTTTCCTTTTGCAATCCAATCCGAACCGCTCATAGACTGAAGATTTCAACTTAAATTATTATACGTATAAATTCAATGTAAATCTCTTATACTGTTAAGAAATCCGGTTTAGGTCAGGACTTGTTTCGCTAATTTGTTTTCACACGTCTTTAGTCACAAAAGTTCATCGAAATAAATAATACGACTGCAATCCCACGTGCAGTCTATCTTTTTAGTCCATGAAAGGAAACAAGTGGATCAAACCCGTCGCGTGAGTTTGTTGACTGACACTGAACTGGTTATGATGTAACAGACTGGGGCTGACCGCCAAACAGTGACTCATGTCTAGCGATTATGTGCTGAAGTTTATCTCTTTATTTATTGTTATGTGATTTTAATAGGCTTTCCTATTATGTAGATTTTGGAAAGATAGGTGGGTGTATTGGACTTATGATACATTTTGTGCTCTCTATTTCTTCATTTGTAATGATTGTGTGTCTACTTTTCTTTATAGACCTCTACTTTAACGTATTTTTGCTGAGATTTTCGTTAGTCTTCTCGTTTTAGTCATTTTGTTTATCTCTTTATTTATTGTTATGAGATTTTAATAGGCTTTCCTATTATGTAGATTTTGGAAAGATAGGTGGGTCTATTGGACTTATGATACATTTTGTACTCTCTATTTCTTCATTTGTAATAGTTTGTGTGTCTACTTTTCTTTATAGACCTTAAAACGTATTTTTGCTGGGATTTTTGTTAGTCTTCTAGTTTTAGTCATTTCGTTTATCTCTTTATTTATTGTTATAAGGTTTGAATAGGCTTTCCTATTATGTAGATTTTGGAAAGATAGATGGGTGTGTTGGACCTATGATACATTTTGTGCTCTCTATTTCTTCATTTGTAATAGTTTGTGTGTCTACTTTTCTTTACAGACCTCTACTTTAACGTATTTTTGCTGAGATTTTCGTTAGTCTTCTCGTTTTAGTAATTTGGTTTATCTCTTTATTTATTGTTATGAGATTTTAATAGGCTTTCCTATTATGTAGATTTTGGAAAGATAGATGGGTGTGTTGGACCTATGATACATTTTGTGCTCTCTATTTCTTCATTTGTAATAGTTTGTGTGTCTACTTTTCTTTCTAGACCTAACGTACTCTAACGTACCTACTCTTTTCGTTAGCTTATGATTTTAATTATTTTTTAGCCGCTTGTTTCCAAAACGTCTTTTTAGTAAAAGCTATTCAATTTTTAACGTATTTTGCTAGGATAAACGTGAAGTGTGGCGTTGTTTATAATTATGATTAATGTTATAATAAATTAACTATATGAATTAACGAATGATATTTATGCTAATTCTATTGTGCAAAATATTTAAACTTAACTAATTTGACGCATCTAAAAATAATACTATCCTTTTCAAAAGCTCCGCATGAAAAATTATAGCACTATTTGAGACGCGGATATTTTGCACAACAGAATTGGCATCATTTTCATAGTAAAGTTAGGGGATCAGGCAACATTCTATCGAAGAACTGTAAAATACATCGGTGGAAAGACTGTAAACGGCATTGGTAAAAATAAAGGGTTTTTCTGAAAAAAGTGTTCGAAATTCAAAATTAAAAACAAGCCATTGTAACTCGCTCGCCATTCACCCGTCTTCTTCAAAAACTGGCAACACTACTGACAGGTGTGTTCCCGTCGTGCCCCTTTTTTTCAACGTCCGTTTAGTACAATTATATCGTCTCCAAATGCCGAAAGAAGCTTGGAAGTCGATACTCAAAGGTATACTTCAAATGAAAGTGATAGAGCTTAAATCACCTTGTCAAAAGTTAAAGCGGTACGACTGGTAACAATGAATGGATCATTTCCCATACAATATGTTACAACGGTTAAAACCATCACGGTCAGGGTAAAAGCAGTTTTATTTGGATCACATTCGTATTAAGTTTGATCGATTACGAATCGGCTACCTTATTTAAAAATAAGCTAACTATAGTCACAAGAGTTTGTTTTTCATTTCATTTTGGTAAACGGAATCATGATGGAATCAAAGTTTTTGTACTCATTCGCGAGTGAGAGATAAGTATAAAAAATAATATTCAATGTTATGTTTATGTTATTTTTCTTAGTGTCCTCAGAAGAGGAACTTCAACAAAAAACAAAAACTCGCTATGTTGTAAATGTAGACCTTATAATATCCCCTGAGAATTCTTTGGGTTCAAACTTTAGAGTAAAAATGGCATTTAGTTTGACTCCTCGACATGACGTTGAATTTTTCGGAATGCCTAAGTATTCTTCATTTATTTGGGCTCTGCAACGTACAAAACTTCCATTACCTATTATCTGACTTTCTATGATTTTCAAAGTTTTTTTAACTTTGAACATCATAGAAAGTCAGATAAAAGTCCACAATCTTATATATCAATTTCTACACTTAGGTATATCACTTACAATTACTCTAATAACACTCACTCAATTGCGAATATCACTCGACTCGATTCGTAGAAATCGTCCGACACACGATCGATCAAACAGCCACAGACGATTTCTACAAATTCGATTCCCATCATTATTTCAAGACTCTTAACAATATCAATTATCATGGTTCACACGCGATGTTGATTTCCCCCATATTGGATTCTTCTCACGTTACCTACTGAGGCTGTGTTAATTGATTTCTGGGCCATCATCAGTTGTCGGCAATTTGAAATCAGCGGCATGCGATATCACTAAGTTAACGTTACTAACGTTGTCTCCTTTAACTTTGTCCGTCATCATAGATTTAGCTAGTCCTTTCTTACATCATTCCCTGTAAATGACAATTCAGTCAAGAGATTCGTACCCAAAAGTAATACCATCACATTGATTTCCATATCTGAAGTGTGCAATACTTTAAACAAAAATAATTTTTTTAAAGTATTGCAATGAACTTGATTGATATTTGCAAAAAAAACAGTACCTATTGTTTTACATAAGTCAACGCTGACGAAGCTACAAAAGGTTATTTCGGATTTTACAGTATACTGCTTTTATCAAAAACATTTTAACAGTTTACTTTTGATCTATTGATAGTCATTGGGTAACGCCTGGTGAATAAAACCTTAAAACCGACATTTATCTTTCATCGTTTAACTTTAATGGTCTCACGAATTCACGATATCGCAGATTTTGATTTAGGTTTCAGATGGTTGAATACCACAATTCCTATTATTTTTGGAAAATGTCAGCTTGCCAATTAGGTACTTCAATTTGCCTTTGTATCGTTCAAAGTTAATGTTGTATTGCTATTAGAAATATCCCTTTTCTTGTCTTCTTCGATAAGTCATCTTATATACCTTCGTAAAGACTATGGCTATACTTTTACCTCTTTTCTTAACCCTAAGCTATCTGGGGTCAGTTTAACACGTCATTTCATTCTTCCTTCAACTAATTACTTGCACTTATCTTCTTTTACGTATCTATCCTGCTATTCATTTAGTAAACAAATATTATAACACATTTTTTTATTACCTAACTGAAAGTATTATTAAAAACTTTATGTTTACAAGTTTGATACGGTATTGTTTGGGATCCAGGATCAGATATGCAACATGCCTTGCCTCCTCAGTCTAACCCAAAGATAAAATCGGTAAGCTAGAATGCGAAGATCGTGAACAAAAAGAAGTGATGTGGGTTGTATAGGAACGATTTTGCATGAGACTACTATTAACAAAAAATTAATGCCAAGAGCAAGTAACATTCCTGCTATAGGTTCTACACATTGAAGTATACTTAATTGAACTATTAAAGATGTTAACTTAGAATATATTAGAATTATGCTAATAAATAATGATCATAATTAATTCATACACATTTTTAGAAAGGTTAATAAAAAATTAATGCATTTAAATCTTTATTTTATTTTACTCGAAAAAGTTACAATTTTGAAATGGTTATCTGTACGTACAAATCTGTATACGTAAATAACTCTTGAGCTGTAAAATGAAACTATTTAGCAATTTGTAGATATATGTATAATTTTGAGCAAATTCAAAGAAATTAATGATAATTGACAAAGCCAAGTACATGAAACAAATTCAGAATTTTGCCGATGGAACTGAGAGCCTAAAAGTAAAGAAGATTAAAAATGAATTAAATAATAGAGATTTAATAAAAAAATTAAATACAGAGAATAAAAATTAAGAGCTAATTCTTTTTTGAAAATTATTTTATGGAACCCAATAATATGATGAACACTGAACAGTTCGTCAGCTCATTTACTCATCAATAGATATGCTAAATTGTAGACTCTGCCAGTCATCTATAATGCATGAGATTTACCATTTAAATGTAACAAAGTTCGCGGTTGGTAAAAGAATGATGCGAAAAATATTCTTAGTAGTTTTGCGATGTGAATGGTGATTTCAAAGTGAATAGGTTTCTCTACTTCTGTGTATACTTTATACATCAGGTATCCACTATCCACTAATCCGTAAAATATTGTATCTTGTAAAGCTATAGTATTATACTAGCTGACCCGGCAAACGTTGTTTTGCCTTATTAATTATGTCTCACTTATTAAGCTTACTGCGAAGAACCAATTCATTGTGACAATTATATATAATAATATTTCGAGTTTTTTGATATAATATACCTATGATTTCAGCTATCTCAACGGCCCCCAGTATCAATGAAACAAATTAATAAAGTAGAATCTCTCAATCGTCTACAAGCGTTAAAAAATGGTCAGAAGAATTGACGCACTGAAGATCAGAGAAGCTAAACATATGGCATTGAAGCAATGCCATATGTTTAGCTTCTCTGATCTTCAGTGCGTCAATTATTCTGACAATTTTTTAACGATTGTATACGATGGAGAGATTCTACTTTATTAATCTGTTTCAGCGTTAACCCTTTCTTGAACAAATACATCGACGTAATGTTCGATTTTCTCCGAAACCTACAATCGGACTGATCGCATCTTTTGTTATTTGCATATCAAATAAACTTTGGGCTAATAAATTAAATAGACCAAAGAGGTCGGACCTTACACTACAGTAAATCTATGGAAAAACCTGGTATAATAATTATTAAAAAAAAACGTGAAAAAATTTGACAGCAATGAAATGTTTACTTAGCAACGCCATTAAATCAATTTATTAATTTTATTTTTATTTTGAAAATACTCGATAATCATAATTCTCCACATATAAGTCGTCGACTCTGATCGAGTATTTTTTTACGCTCTTTCATTTTATGTGCGATTCGTTTCATTCTGTTTATTTTGTTTATATCAAAGTTTTCTGCATATTCCGTGTTTCAAGCTATTTGGACAAATACTGAGGGTTATTATGCCTATTTTTTCTGAACTACAAAACCGATGACTTTGAAATATTTACAGAACAATCTTTAATGTATCCCCTTTCTAACAAAAAAAGAATGAATGAAATCGAACCACGCGTTAATGATTTACAACTCAGTATACATTTTAACTTTTATCCCCTCTCCTAAGGGAACCATGCTGAATTTCGGGATAAAAAGTATCCTATGTCCTTCCTCGTAGTATGAACTCAAGTCATACCAAGTTTCATTGGAATTCATTCAGTAGTTTCGGCGTGATGCGCGGCCGTGATACAGAAAGACAGACAGACAGACAGACAGACAGACAAAAATGAAAAAAAATACAGTTTTGGGTTCAGAACCGATTTTAGAGTGCCCTCGAAAAAAAATTTTCAAAATATCTTTAATGTACAGAATTTGACCTGTTACAGATTTATTATAAGTATAGATAGATTATCTGTGGCCATGTGAAACATAAAAAGGTATGTACCTAAAGTTCAAACGAATACATTCGTTTCTTCCTACCTACGAGCAAATGTATGACGATCAATTAAGTAAAACAAACCAAATGTTTATTTTTTAAGCCTCAAAGGCATTGGAGCCGGCAGTATTTACTGACCTAAGCAAGTTTACTTTGGAGTTGCGACTATGTTGATAAGCGAATGACTTAGGGCTAGAGCTTAAACCAAGGATAATCCACTCGGGACGAACCAAATAGGTATTACATATACGCAAAATGATGTGTATTTTATAGCAAAAGGTTATTGGTATCTATTTGCAATGAGAATATTGTTTCATCATTAATTAATCTACCAACTAGATGTTTGAGCAGATTTGTATTTTCGTTTCTTTATGCGTGAGTGTCGTGGAACACTCGGTTGGAACTAGGTTTATTTCGTCGTATTGTAAGAATGACACGTGTTTTGAAATATGTTTAAATTGCGTTGGTGTACTTAGCGGTTCTAGCGCCAGGTACAAATCTTTTAAGTCTTGATTCTTCTGAAGCTTGGTTCAAACACCACCGCGGAACAAAACATCTTTCTTCGAAATAATTTCAAATGTTAAAAATTATAAAAATATTATATAAATAAACATACAGGTTGGGCTTGTAGTTTGCATCATTTCTGACTGATTTGACTATGGAACACTCAACCCTAAATTTAACCTTTCGCTTAGTCCCCTTTGCCGTACCGTCCGAAAAGAAACTTTGTTCCAAAAATAGAAACAGAGATAAATGATAGAATCAAACTCCCGCATCAACTCCAGAATCAAAATAAAAAATAAGGTAACTCAGTAGTCATTACCTAGTCAGAAATCGTTGAAATTCTGTTTGTGACTGCGTGATCTCAGTGTTTCACCGCGGCTTGATAATGGTGTATTGAAAAGGAGTCTGGTGAATATCGCTCTCGGCCGTCTATTAACCCCCCAGTATTTTTTCCAACGTTGATAAACGATTTACGATTGAGCTGAGTAAGTCGAATCGAAAACAAGGTCGTTGTAGAAGAGTGCTGTGGCGTGCTCTGAATACCTTTTTTATTAGGGGTCCGTAACCAAAGGGTAAAAACGGCCTACCTATAGTAGTGTTATTATCTTGCTGCAGACTCGGTCATAAATCATTCGAGTGTTTCGCTTTTGCTGTTCTTTGTTGAGTTGTGCATTACCTACTGCAGAACAACAAAAGCGAAACACTCGAATGATTTATCCGAGTCTGCAGCGAGATAATAACACTACTATAGTAAGAATTTGCCGTCCGTCCGTCCGTCTGTCACCAGGTTGTATCTCTTAAACCGTGATAGATACTCACAGATGATGTATTACAGGTGTTGCCGCTATAACACAAAATACAAAAAAATAAAAATGAATAAAATAAATATCTAAGAGAGCTCCCATACAACAAACGAGATTTTTTGCTTGTTTTTGCTCGATATTGATAACGGCAACAGACAGACACTTAAGAGCGTTTATGCGGCACGGTGTGAATCGCATTTCGCTCCATACAAAAAAGGAATTCCGTTCCCGCTGACGCAATTTTGCGCGGAAAATGGTATTACAAAAAAATTTATAGTAAAATAAACTTACAACTTATTAAAATAGTAAATAACCAGTGACATTGAATATTAATTGAATTAAATTACTATAATTCAGAAATAACAAAATATCTTGGATTTTATCCTAAAATAATACGTTTAATTTATCGAAAAATGCTAAAAATGGCACTTTTCGGTTTATGGTTTTTGAATGAAAATCTAGGAAATTCGTGTTTTTTTTGAGACACTTTTTAGTAAATGTTATTAATTTTCTAAATATGTCATTGTTATAAGTTTGTGTTAAGAAACATGGCAAATATCTTGCATCTGCGTAGAGCGTCGACCGCTATTTTAGCAAACAGCCTATACAAAAACTGTTCTAGTGAGAAAGTTATACACATATTTTAAAATATTTTTGAGACAAGTTCTAGATTATCAAATGCCAAATAATATGAATTCAATTATCTAATCTATAATTGAACACATAACTATTTTATGTTCCTTCGGAAATCGTAAATTTTGACTCAAGCATAATACTAACGCATGAACCGCCTTAAAATATTCACAAAATAATAAATAATAATAAAAATATTTGAGGGGAGCCCCCATACAATAAACGAGATTTTTTGCTTGTTTTTGCTCGATATTTATAACGGCAACAGGAAGATGCTTAAAATATTCACAGTTTAATTAATAGTTTAATTAAAATAACAAAAATATTTAAGGGGGGCTCCCATCCCATACAACAAACGTGATATTTTGCTCGTTTATTAATTTGGTGGGCAGAGGTGTTTTGGTTGGAATCGGTCTTGATAGTAAGGAACCCTCAGTGCGCGAGCCCGACACGCACTTGTCTAATTTATTATAATAATGGCTAGGTTACTGCTTATAGGAGCAAATCAAAGGAAAGCCTATTCAAAGTCAAACCCTAACGTTCAAGGTTTTCCATATTATTAATACGAGCTATGCGTAATGAGCTCTAACATCAGGCAAAAACTAAAGTAACTGACGCACTTGAAAAGGCCCTAACACTGAAGTGGCAATGGGCTGGTCACATCTCACGGTACACGGACAAACGGTGGACCATAGAAGCTACACCTTGGAGAGGACCAGTCGGTGGAAAGATGAATGTGGGAATAATAGTGTTACAAAACCAAATACTAACAAACAAAATGTAAATAGGGAGATTTGGGAAATTAAAAGGCTTTTTTATTTATTTATTTTATTTATGCGTAATGGGCTGTATCATTTGAGTAGAGTTTAATTGTTACTAGTTTAGTAGTTCATGGAGACCTCGTGGCGGTCATTAACAGCGGCGGAGGGGGTGACGAGGGAGGGGAGGGGATAGGTCAAGCTGCACGCGCTTACGCAGCTGCTGCACGCAATGCTGTAAAGCGCAGCTAAAAATAGAGATAGGCAACCATTAACGTTTCACGCTTCCAAGTTCAAAGCTGTGAGTGCTGTACTTTTTTTAGCTTTATAAATAAAGGTCTCATTTTTAGCTTTACTTTTTGAACCTATAATATATAAAGGTCTCATTTGTTAGCTTTCCTTTCTGAACCTATAAATGAAGGACTCATTTTTAGCTTTTACTTCTGAACCTATACATAAAGGTCTCATTTTTAACGTTACATTCTGAACCTATACATAAAGGTCTCAGTTTTGTCTTTCCTTTCTTAACCTATAAATAAAGGTCTCATTTTTATCTTTCCTTTCTTAACCTTTAAATAAAGGTCTCTTTGTTAGCTTTTCTATCTGCAGTCTTAACCTATAAATGAAGGTCTCATACCTAATAGGTATTTTTCAATAAAATTCAATCTCAAGATAATGACTAAAGGGTGCATACCCTTTAGTCATTATCTTGAGATTGAATTTTATTTTATTCTTTGGTAAGTTATGCCGTAAGAGTTTGAGCAAATGTTTTCCGAAAAGAATCATTTTTGGTAAAGTTTTCCTATTTCGCTGGACTGCTCAAGGAACAATAAATTACAGGTTGTAATTGTTCATGGAAATACAGAGTTGAGTAGACGTAATAGTAGACTTGTTATGAATGACACAATTTGAAATTGACGCACAATTCCCGACAATTTCCGTTCGATATCAATCGATTGTGTCTCGATTAGCACCACTTATAAATGACGCAGTTCAGCTTATTACTCTCATTTCATTTCAAGTAGACTACAATAATAATGGAATGAGGTCTATTTACAACAGCTCCCATGTAATCTACGTGTTTTATTCCGAACTATTTAATTAGCTGTTGCGTGCGTCTTCATCTATATGAATTTCGGTTTCCACATATCCCTTTATAATGAGTAACCCTTATAAGAAATGTGGTGTCGTGGACTTTTCTTTAAAACTTTCAAAGGAGAACAATTCAGTCATAGGTAGATGATTTTTGTTTAATTTTAACCGCAACGGAAGCCCAGGCAATCCTATTGGTGTACTAGAAATAAGGCATGACAAATAACTAATAAACTCAATGACACAAGAAATTCTTCGCAGTTCTTTAGATTTCTTCTAGATTCTAATGGTCAGGGTAAATTGGAAAAGAAAAAATCTAGTTTCCTCGTAACTAATGTATGAAAGTGAGCGGCGTTAAAGAAATGTGGGCTAGATAGATTTCTTTCCGGCGCATTTGCAGTCAGTTACTTTAGAAGCGTGCTTTAATGCCAAGCGATTTCCGATTAAACATTCTACAGCCGTGCAAAGCACTATTTTAATATAGCGGACGTAATAGAAATATTTTGATATTTAGAATAAATTTTATTTATTATTTCTCTCGCCGTTGCAGACCAGAAATGGCTTTATAATAGGAAAACTAGTTTACTTGCTCTTAATAAAACGTGGCGTTATTTAGTTCCTATGAACGTATTATTTTTAGAGAGCAATTATTTCTGTAGCTCTATAGGAACTCTGTGAAGAAGATTGGACTTATTGATATCTTCTGCTTTAGTGGTACAGGATTCTTACCAAAGAACTATAGTTTTTTTCCCCACGAAAGCATTCTTTCTTATGTTCATAACTATAATAATCAGTCTAATAACTTCTACTTTATCAAGATCTCTTTTCATGTGTTGTCAATAATAAAGCCTAGGAACTCTGTGTAGAAGATTGGACTTATCGATATCTACTGCTTTATTGCTACTGAATTATAACCAAAGAACTATAGTTTTTTTAAATTAAAACTACATGCTCCAATCAAGGTACATGCTAGCTTCGTCTATGTTATTCCAATGAGCATCTAAACAAAGACGCGTTATGTTATACAGTTAGCTCAGTAAACACAGAAATGAATTTGACGTTTTTGTCTATGCATTTGCCTCATGCTCAGTGGGTACGGCTAAGGCCGGCGCGGCCGCATCATCAGAGGAATGTTCACGCTTCGTAGCCTCCTTCGTAACAGCGTTGAGCGTGCTATTGCGAATGTTTTTGTGCTCGGCTTTGATGGATTCGTGCTGGTTTAAAAACATCGGTCGATTTATATTGTCCGGTCATCCATGTTGTATTGTAAAAGACAAGGGTAGCGCGGTAATCGTTTGTTTTTAGCTCGTGCTCGCAGCATTCTTGAGTGGTGCAGCTTCCAATCAAAAATAGATAAAGTTCCAAATTGTGTGGTATTCTTTCTCATAAGCATAACTTACAGGCATTTATGAATTGTACCAGAATGAGATAGCCAAACCATGAACAATCAAGGGAAATGGTCAATAGCGAATGATTTACAGGCTTCGTATAAAAATGCGATCGTATATAAAATTCGATCCTCGGATAGGAAGATGAAGTTACCACTAATCAGACAGGTTTTAGAGATTTTCAAAATAGTTAATAAGTTGGACAACTACTTTCAAAATATCTCACAATAGTGCACCAACATAAGCATGACAAACCTTATAAAGAAAGACAAAGTAATGTTCAAAAATTCCACACGACGAGCTGAATCGATCAATTCGTGCAGCGAGCGGCGGTTCGCAAGAAGCGCTCCGGAATGTCACGTTCGTACAGGTGCAGCCGGGCTATTCTGTTAAGAGGGGGTACATCATATTTTCGAGAAACTGTATTAGTGAAAACATAAAAGGATAATTTTTTATCGATAAAAAAAAATCCCGAAGTTGCGTCCAATTTTTTACAATTTTCAATTTATTATCAATGTTATACGTACTAGAGAGCCAAGGCTTAGGATTATAATTCAACATCCTTCGTTTTGAACTACGAAGAGACGTAGGCTGGCATTTATACATAAGTAGGTCCCAGCAACCAGCGCGAAAAAAATGTGGCTAGTTTTCTGGTGTCAAAAATGACCGTTTCGGTCTATAGACCGCGGTATATGTTTCCACCATATTTTGGTGTATTAGCGGGAATTTTGACAGATGGCGCTACTTTTTTCTTGTAAGAGGAAAGTTTACGTATCGTTACGTACTACGTCAGATAGAATTGCTCAGCATCCTCACTTTGATATCGGTGGCTCGCACATAACAAAATAAACATTTTTACAGAAGGGTCATTATTTTCTATAATGTCAATTCAATATCCAAGCTAGATGCGACCAGCCTAAAGAAACGGAGTCGAATTCGAAACTGGCGCTCTTTTAAAAAATCTTTACAGAATAGCTCTAATAACAGGGACACTGCTCTCCGTTCGCGTTCATTCCTTCAATTTATTTCCTGCGATACTGTCAATAGAACAGGTTGAATCATGGAGTTAGGTACGTTTTTATTCTCTATACTTTTATCAAAAATGTAATAAAAATGATGTTTCATAGAAGTTTTCTCACGTAATTATTACTTAATAGAGATGCAAAAAAATCGTGAAATTGAATTCGCCTTATTGAATGTTTGATGTCTACAGTGTAGACCGTATATATAGAGTTGGAAAAAAGTAAAAGAATTGTTATTTAGAAGATCCCACACCTACCTTAAATAATTGAATCAGCATTAATAATAACAACTATACAAAAGAAAGTATAACAGTCTACCTATACAACAGATTATTTTGCTCTAAGGTCATAAGGAAAAGTAGGTATTGTTATTTAACTAGCTACTGATAATGAAACCTAGATTTGAACAGACTAAAATAAAGGTCTGGCAGTTCGTTAATTATTTGACACATTGGTATAGAAATAAGCTTTTTTTCTCCATTACCATGAAGAAAATCTCCTTTAGTAGGTAAATATAAAATTTTCTTTAATATAGCGCGTATGCTTATTACTTGATATAAAATCGATTATAATTACGCGTACGATGATAATTCTTCCACACAATGCGCTTCCTGGAATTGTCTATTGTCATTCCGTTCTCACAATCTCAATTAATATCTGGTATTATTACGCGTATCTCATCACAAGGGGCTAAGGTCTTTGCCGTGCGAAGATTTTCTTTGGTTAGAGTCTATATAAGATTTTTCTCCAAATTGCTCGAAAACTGCTTCGTTTTTGAGACGAATTGAGGTTTTTAAAATCACACTTTTGTAAGATTTTTTTGTCATCTATAATTTTTGAACCTGAAAAATAAAATGATTTTATTGACGTCAGCAGATTTTGTGTATTCAGTTATAAAAGCATAGAAAAAGGATTGAACGTAAAAGAATCGTAGATAATATTTCTGTCCAAAATTATATCTGTTCTGTAGGTATGGGGTTTCTATTATATTGGGTGTTTATTGTAATATGTCAAGGCCATTTATTCTATTTACGCGTGAGTGGCATTTATTTGATAAGTAGGTACAGTAAGGAGTACGAACAGCTTGAAATAGAAACCTACATATTTCTAACAATTGTTATATTTTAGAAGTTTCATTTATCTATGATCGTTTATAATGTATCCTATTTTTTTTTTTTTTATAATTGATAGGCTTGCGCTTGACCACAATCAAGTCTGATGAACAGAAATGATGAGGTCTAGGATGGAGCGCGCTTGCCTAGAAAATGCCTATTCACTCTTCTCTTGAAGGCACCCAGATTGTATTTGGCTGGGAACACGGAAGCTGGAAGGGTGTTCCACACCTTAGCGGTTCGTATCAGAAACGTAGAAGAAAAGCGTTTCGTCCGAGTACGCTGGACATCAACCACATAAGGATGCCAATTCTCTCGACGTCTGCGGTCCTATGGTAGAAAGGTGAAGGAGGCACAAGGTTGTGGAGTTCTGTGTTGTGTGATATAATAATAAATAGAGATACGCGCGTATAAACGAAATAAAATATAAAATATTGTCATAAACGATACGCATAAAACAACGAATATTCATTCTACATAAATTTAAAACTGCATCGAAAAATTTTATAGCACCGGGGAATCCACTGGGGCGTATTATACGTGCAATTTTTAGGTGCGAATCGCATTTTGCAGTGAGAGTTTAATAGGGTTTTATTGACTTTTGTGTCAACCGTATTATTTGTTTTAATTTGCTCTGCTATAAAAGCTATAGTAGTGAAGTTAAAACGAACAAAAATAGACCAACAAGTATTAAAAAGCCAATGTACGTTATCGAAGTGTATTGAACCCTAGAAATTCATTCTCACTATTCGAAGAAAGTGTTTTTTCTAGGCAACAGAGATATAAAATTTGAATTAGGTAGGTACTTAAAGTTTGAAGAAAGGAAAAATAGTTATTTAGAACTTTTTCCCGGTCGTGCTTAAAAATCCATTTCAATTTTTTGAATTTACCTATGTAAGATCCTATAAATAATATAAATAGTGTGATTTGTTTAGGGTCCAATCCAAACCCAAACCGTTTCAACAGGACTAGAGGAAGTGAGTTTATTATTATCTGCTGCTGGTACCAAAACTTCTTCCTTCTTTTTAAGTGTATCTTTTAGTTTTTGTTAGGTACATAGGCGGCTTCCAGCTTCTACGGAACGAAAACCCGATTGTAAGTTCGAAAATTGTTTTTGGTTAGAGAATTTAGAAGTGCAAACCAGAAAAGAAGTCACATGAAGGTCGTTCCTCCATCAACCATTTTGCATAGGTATTTAGATGGAGGCAGTATTGAAAACTGCTGTAGGTATTTTCCACCGTTTACCAATTTACATACGCAAGGAGATGTATCGAAAACGGCTGTAGGTAAATGATTGTATTCGACACGGGCAACACTTGTATGGCCATCACAAATTAACAATTGTACGTATTCGGTTATTAAATCAGCAGCCTCAATCATATTTTGGTTACGTGTCAATGTTGCGTGAGAACCATTCTTTTATTCTTTTGCTGGAAATCTTTATTGTTTTTACAAGCTTTACCTTACTTACTGAGAAGGATGAAATTTGAATCACTTCTTCCGATAAGAAACCTCAGGATATGGGTATCCGAACGATTTACGTAAACCTTTTCGTACAAGCAAACAGTAGCGCCATCTGTTAACTACAGATGGCCCTACATTGGTGGCAAAACAAGCATTTTTGGCACCGGTAACTGGTTGGCTGGCGACCTTTTTTTGCGACGTACATGTCTTATCACTTTTCAAAAATATGTAATTTTGATTGGACACTACTAGTTACTATAACAACAGGCGGATTTAATTCATTTTTCAATTTTATATCATAGTTTTATAAATCATCAGAATACAAATTGAATGCTTATTTTAAGTTCCATGGATTGAAAGTTTATTAGAATGTGCCCCAACTTTTCTGCTTTCAATCAAGCATATTAATAGGTTAAAAAAATAAATAATTAAAAAATTAAAAAACACGACTGCCCTGTTTTAAAACGAACTAAAAAGTAAAAAACAAGTTATTTTAGTTCATCTGCATATTGACAAAGGGAAAAGTGGTCAAATTTCTCATTATTAAAAACAGATAAACTCATATTATGGCAGTCGGGGGACCGTTCTGAGGAACACCTTCTATTCTTAGAGGTCCCCCGACTGCCATAATATGAGTTTATCTGTTTTAATTAATGAGAAATTTGACCACTTTTCCCTTTGTCAATATGCAGATGAACTAAAATAACTTGTTTTTTACTTTTTAGTTCGTTTTAAAACAGGGCAGTCGTGTTTTTTAATTTTTTAATTATTTATTTTTATTTTATACTTTTTAGTGATGGTCTACGGTGTTTGCGGGCATTTTAAATAATTTGCGGATGGGTTAAATATTTAATATTTCAAAGATTTAAAAATTAAAAAATTAATATTTTTCCACTTATGTAAAAGTATATTTTAATTATATATATATATATATATATATATATATATATATATATATATATATATATATATATATATATATATATTCGGTTACTACTCTCTAATACCTTCATTTGGATACCCATATTGTGATAATTGAAGAAAACATTTTGATTTCCACTTTTGAAATTGGCGCCTCACGGTCGCCATATTAACTTTTTCCTAAAAAAAATATAGCCTATGGTACCCGCAATAATGTAAGGATTCTAACGATACCCCATTTGTCCAAATCGGTTCAGCCATTCAAAAGTTATGGTGGATTAAAGAAACTCACATACATACATACATACATACATACATACATACATACATACATACATACATACATACATACATACATACATACATACATACATACATACATGAACCCTAAAAACATTACACTCCTTTTTTTGGGCAGTCGTGTAAAAACTGGGTTAGAACGAGCCGTTCAAAATTTCGTTTCAATAAGTTTGAATTCAAAAACTGTTGAAAACATCGAATTAAATATTTGAACGCGTCTAAATTCTTTTTCGTAAATTTATTGAGAAGTAAAAAAAATTGCGGTGTTTTTAACACAAAAACTGGACCCGCCATAAAATCGTTGTCTCTAATTACACGGGGACAAAATGTTAACTGACCGACTCTCGCTCGACCCTATCCAAAACGGGTTGTGTACCGACTACCGACCCAAATTATAAGGCAGAGCCTGCTAATGTTACATAGAAACTTATTATCTTGGGTACCTACGAAATTCATTTAATTCGCTACAAAAAATGGCAGGACTTTTAGGATCGATTCAAGGTCCAACTATCATATTCTCACTCTCAGATCCATGCAATTACGGTAGAGTTAGTACAACTTTTTTCACGAACTTCGAGTCGACTCGCATCGCACAAACGAATCGAATTCCTCCATACATTTACAGCCAGCGCCATCTATTGACAGCCACATGTTAGCGACTGTCCATAGATGGCTGTAAATAGCTGTAAACGGGCCTCAAGCCAGGAAGGCGAGGCCTTGCCCCTTTCCGGGGCTAAAAGAACAATACCGGGGGATCAAGGGTCCCCCGCGACACAACGCCCGGGTAAGGAGGCATGCCTTGAGGCCCGTACCCTCGTGAGGACTCGTTCCCTACGGAGAAGACCAGACAGCAGTAAATGTATGTAAGAATTCGATTCGTTTGTGCGATGCGAGTCGACCCGAAATTCGTAATAAAAACCTGTACTAACCCCTCAGTATTGCCAGTTAGAGACATCGGTCCTTTGAGATTGAACAAAACGTATGATAAAGACATCTCAGACACAGACATTGTTAAAGGACGATGTGGCTGTATGGTTTGTACCGAGTTTGCAACGGTTGATACAATTATTGGTATCGACTAGAGCTGTGCCTACGTACTTTCCAGACCATTGCTCTTTAATTATCGTCATACGTCAGCCTACTATGAATGGAAAATAAAGACAACCCCGTTTAAAAAAATTAGAGGAGCCAAATAAGGTGAACGTTACTATTATTTTCGTTCTAAAATCGTTGCAAAGCAGTGAGTAGATTCAGGACTTTTTTTGTTTCTATGTTAAAAATGGACCTAGTAGCGTTGTAACCTGAGATTTCGTTTTTATAAGTCCCGCAAGAGCAGTAGGTACCTACATATTTTAGGGATAAAAATTTTTCTATAACATATTTTGTCTGTTAAAGTTTCATCAAAATTCGTTCGGTGTTTTTTTTGTCTTTTATGTAATTGCGCATTTTTAATGAAATAATGACAATATAATACCTTGAATTACGTATAAAATATTTATTAGATACTGTCATTGAAGTATGTGGCGTTTACCGTACCTAGTAGGTAGGTATATAATATCAGACGGCTAGCTAGGTATTTCTACAAATTGCACAATGTAGAGATTGCTGAGATTCTGACGCTCGTGTGGGCGATGTATTATTATTATTATTTGTCTAATGAATAATCCTAGTTTTGAGCAATGTTAGAATGCTTGCGTTATATTATTATGAACAATGCAGTTTAGGTTTCTACCTATACATAATATGGAAATTTTGCTATAGGTATGCATGTCTTTATGTTGTTTAGTTTGCATTTCTATAAACGTTTCATTAACACCAGATATATAGCTACCTAAATGTTATGCTATCGGATCTATAAATTTAATAAAACCATTTATTCCCATTGGTACCTAAACCATATGAGTTATAGAATATATTAAGTTGCTAAACTTCCAGCATATGCAGCAGTTTGACAGAGCACTTTAAAAAGCACTTTCTATTGAATGGAAGTAGTAGGATGTATTTTGGGGAAATACATAAGTAATAATAGGACAGATTAGTTTGCTTTGCTATAATCCGATAAATGAAAATAATTAATCTGTATGGTCCAATGTGAGATTGAAAGTCAGTCTAGTGAAGTCAACATCTCCTGAGGATGTGTCGGGAGTGGGACGAAACATGCGTCCAAGAAAGTGTTGGAAGAATTGTGTGTGGTGTTTCATGTGGATGGTGTTCCTGCATATTGGACCATGCAGAATTTTTTCTAGTAGCGGATTTCAAGTAGAGCAAACAAAATAATCTTTCCTGTTAATTCACTTTGCTCTATCAAATTTTATAAGTTTTTTTGCTGTCAATTCTTTAACCGTTTGCTAAATAAAACCATTGTGATGGCCAAAAGCCAGTTAATACTTTCATACTATTTTATTTATTAACTGACAATAAAATGTTGATGATGCATCTTAGATACTTAATTAAGATGATCGTAATCGTTTGGGTAATTTTTCTGTTACCACCATTTACCAATTTAAGTAAAGAATGGATAGACAATTTCGTTACTCAAAAAACTTTAACAGAATGCAAAGTATTTACTAACACCTACGGAAAAATCTCGTCATGTATAGGAGATACTGTAGATATAAGCCAGATAACGACATGTTAAACATCATTGTATTCAAATGGTTCGGTTACACACATACATTGAGCTTAAAACAATGACGTAACCTAACATCGAATACCACTATTACTGTGTAGGCAGCCTATTAGCATTTTACTTGTAGGTACGCTCGAATGGGCAGGAGCATTTAATTTTCTTTATCAACATTCACCTGGCCTATAAAGCTCAATTCAAGGTACGGGTACATACTCCCTAGCATGTGTCTACGTATAGATCAATGACATTCAATAACATTTTTAAAACTTAAACAAATACAAGTGCGCTTATAAAATTTGAAGAGTTCCCTCGTTTCCTCCAGGATCCCATCATCAGATCCTGACGTGATGACCATGGGACCATCTGGAAAGAATAACATTTCAAACAAAAAAAAAATAATTTTCTAAACGCGTCTTCGAGTAATCGGGGAACATAGAAAAAAAAAGATTCTGACTAATATCATATTCAAACTAATATCATAACCAGACTAATATCAGAACTCTCTCCCGGAGAGTATTCTTCGGGACAACCCTTCACTGGGAGTTTTTAGATCTCGGCTGAAACAGCACTATCTTTCTTCTTAATTCTTCATTTATATATTTTATCATTCGTACATTTCTGTTTTTATTTTATTTTTTTGTATATAATATGTATTTTAGTTATTTATTATTTATATAGATATATATTTTTGTATTTTAAGTATATATATATTATGTTTTGTATATATATTATATACTTTTATAATATTTATGCATAATATTTAGTTCTTTTTGTATCTTTCTCGTGTTCTGTACCTACTTCGCATATCTTGTATAATTATTGTTTCCACACCCGGGGCATCTGGAAGAGATCCTCATTTGTAGTGATAAGATGTCCTTGTGCATGTCTTCTCTATGTTTGTGTTTTTTTTTTGGTATCTATGTTATATGTACAGAATAAATAAATAAATAAATAAATCAGAATCACACTAATATCATAACCAGACTAATATCATAATCACACATATTATATCATATCATAATCACAATTATATCAATACCAGACTTATATCGTGATCACACTAATGTCATAATCAGACTAATATCATATCCAGACTAATATTATAATCATCCTTATATCATAATCACACTCATATAATAATCACACTAATATCATAACCAGACTAATATCATAATCACACCAATATCATAAC
Organism: Coenonympha arcania; assembly: GCA_036785405.1. Taxonomy (NCBI): domain Eukaryota; kingdom Metazoa; phylum Arthropoda; class Insecta; order Lepidoptera; family Nymphalidae; genus Coenonympha; species Coenonympha arcania. Next base: position 11,017,135 of record CM072072.1, read on the forward strand.
CAGTCTAATATCAGAATCAGACTTATACCATAATCACACTAATATAATAAATCACACTAATATCATAAGTTGGTACCTATACCTGCCCGAACAGTTTCTGCAAGAAGTGTCATAGCACGAGTAATATCTATCGCAGTAACAGACATTTACCCACCCTGGACAGGGTGGACGGCGCCAAAAAAAAACCGCCAGTTTATCGGTGCCAAAAATGCTTGATTTGCCACCAACAGTAAGGTCTCGCTGTAGTTCGCCCAGCAGCCAGCTAAAGAATTTTGACAGATGACACGATGTTTGCTCGTAAGAAAAAGGTTTACGTAAATCGTTCGGATGCCCATATCCTGAGGTTTCTTATTGGTGATCTCAGGATCGACTATCGCCTCACTGTAGCTCTCAATTTACCGATATCACAGAACACTAAATAGTACCAGAAGGTCCACTCCGCACGATTATTTACAGAAATAGCGACTCTAGCGCTGACACAAAAAGTGCAATTCAGTTCGCTAAAGCGCCTGGCCTCGCCCTCAAAATCGACACGCAACAAACGCAATTTTGTGGTATCTTTCTATCGCCTAATTTTATCTCTTACGGCGTACTAGGGCTGCCCTAGTCAGACCGCGCGTAAAATACACCGTACAGAAATAGCGCGTGCAACCATCTGAAATATTGAGGTCCGGACCCGTACTTGTAGCCGGGACGGCCACGTGATAAGTGAGTGAGACTGGCCTGCCGTTATCGATTCTGAAGTTCTGACCTTATAGGCACAAATTGATAGGAAGCAAATGCGGTCAATTTGTTCGCATTTCCATTTGGGTAGATGCTCCATGTTTACGCGAGAGTAGCTGGCGCGAGCGCCGAGCCTATTGTGTTGTATTGAATCGTGTTCTCTCTCTCTAACCCGCGGAAGCCCTCATCCGCGCGTCTCGCTCACGCTTTGGTTACGGCGAGTTTTTTGTATCGAATCGTGCGCTCCCGCTCCAACTCGCGGAAACGCCAATCTTCCTATCCCGCTCGCGCATCGGTCGCCGAGATTTTTTATGCCTGCGCTCCAGTATTAAGCACGATACGAGTCAGCTAGCAACAGCCTTGCGTGCGGCTGGGTTTTTTGCGGCGCCCCCTTTGCCCCGGCGGTTTGTACCCCAAGAAACGTACTTCTTGGACCGCGTCAATTCTTGTAGACAGTTTTATGTGGGGGCGCGACCTTTTGTGCGTATTCGTGAACTCATCTTGTGGATCGAGTCTGCTGTCGACCGACGAACTTAGCGGTCCCCCGCGCGTGGCTGACGTAATTTTGATCACGTGTCGTCCTTGAAACGCGTAGTCGCGAGACGCAAATTACTACGTTTGAGTAGCCACGTTTCTAGTTGCGCGGGTGTTTAGTCATCGAATAACATCGCAACGGGACGTCCGTTTTTTGATGCGCCTGACTTGTTTTTCGCACTGCGTTTTTTGTCTGTTGCCGCGCCCCCTCTCTCGCGCGCTGGGGCGCTGGTGCGGTCCCTTTCGCACTTCGAACCGGTAGCCGACGGAAAGTGGGTTCCTGCGCGTGTGGTCTTCGTGTTTGGAGGCTGATTTGAAGCGGAGGTCAGACGACTCTGCCAGTCCCATACACACACGCACCCTTGTACATACCCTTAACACTTTCACGTCACACACTGTCACACATCTACTACAGAGGACTCCGTATCAAGGCCGACGCTTCGGGATCAAGGTCAGTCAATAAGCACCTACTAATTTTAAACTATTTTTATAGTTGGCCGCGTCCGGTGGCGTATTGTATCAGCCGTAGTGGCCGACCTGTTGTCTAGTAAAAGTCGCTGATTACTATTTCCACTGATCGACTAGTGAGACTCGATTGCTATCCGACTCGGATTGGATGCCGTCATCTGACCCGAGACTGATCGTACACTAGTGATCCCGCGTAGTCTCACTAGTCGGTCCCCCCTCGACCTGTCCGGGCTCGTTCCTCTATGGGCCCGGGAACTGAGCCCTCATCTGGACAGGCAAGGGGCCGTAACAATTGGTAGCAGAGCGTGGTTTCGCGCCTTTTGGTTAAGCGGCTTTTACACGTTCGGCGCGTCGATATCGATATTTGTTGCGCGTATTTAATTCGTCGCGTATCTCTGTCGGTCACACGTTTGTAGGCGCGGTACGCCACGTGTCGGACCGATACGCCGCGTTAACGGCCACAGATTATTGTACCGCTACACCACGCGTTTTTGTAGCAACGCCGCGTTATTTACCGCGTGCCGCGCGTTTGTTAACCGCGACCTTGATTAGCGTTCTGCACGTGTTGGTGTTTGCATCTGTGCTTGTTCTACGTCCTTGTTGTTTTATTTTTCGGTTTCGTGCTTCCTTGTAATTATCTTCGCGCAGTCTCGCCATGCCTTCGCATAAGCCTCCGGTGCGCCGTATGCAGGATGAGCTGCGGTGGGCAGCTAGCGCGCATGCGCTTATTACTCGTCCAGACAGGACGGCTAGCTTGCTCCACCGCCTTGAGCAGCTCCCAGCCAGACGAGCCCATTTTGAAGAGGCCTATTCGGAATTCCTTGCTACAGTGGAGGACGACGAGGCGCGAGAATCGGCCCAGAAGGACTACGAGCAGTTCTTCGAGTTCACAGACGATGTGCTCGAGGCTGGGGCCAAAATGAATCGTGAGGCTCGAAAGAGCATTCTGTGCGAGTCGCCTCGCCCGCAGCAGCAGCCCGCCCTATTGGGTCGGCTGCCTACTTTGGACCTTCCACACTTTGGTGGGCGTCTTCAAGACTGGATGGGGTTCATCTCCATCTTCGACAGTCTAGTCCATACCCGCCGCGACCTATCCCCAGGCCAAAAAATGGCCTATTTGCGGACCTCCCTTCAAGGGGAGGCACTTGGGGTAGTCTGCCATTTGAAGTTGTCTGACGCCAGCTACTCCACGGCCAGAGAACTCCTCGAGAGGCGCTACGCCAATGTGCGCCGCCTTGCTGACGCGCACATGATGGAGTTAATATCCCTCCCGGTTTTGAAAGACCTAGCGCGTCTCCGGGAGGTGATCATTGACCCAGTCGTGGTTGCTTGCAACGCCCTTCGACAACTTGACTTACCGGTGGATCAGTGGTCCTTCTGGCTTCTTCACCTGGTTTTGTCCCGCCTGCCTCTCGATCTGCGGATCCGATTTGAAGAGAGGTACGGCGGGGACGGGGCTAATTATATACCCCCGTTCAGTGACCTCTTAAAGTTCCTTGAGGAACAGAGCCGCCAGGTGGAGAATGCCGTGGCCTCGGGAACACCGGCAAAGGAGCCGGCGCGACCGACGCCCGCTTCTAAACCCACGACTTCCACCAGGGGTTTCAAGCAGCCAGTAGTGGCGCAGCAGACTGGTCGCCGCACAATCCCCAACTTTAGTGGCCTTGCTGCGACCGAGGCAACCCCCTGCAACTATTGCCGTGCTTCCACGCACACAACGGCCGATTGCCCTAAATTTTTGGAGAGACCGCCCAAGTACCGTAGGGCCATCGCGAGGGAGCGCCGTTGGTGCTACTCTTGCTTAGGTCGGCACTTGCAACGCAATTGCCAGCACCAACGGCCTTGCACACACTGTCAGGGCAACCACCTTCCTATTCTTTGTCTCGACCGCAATGGTGCCGGCAGGCAGGAGGTGGTTGAACAGACACCCGGCAGGAGTGGAGGCTCCTCCTCGGTCACGTGCCCAGCCGATGGACGGCGTGGGGCGAACACTGTTCGTCCGGCCCCTGGTTTTGATAGGGCTTCACCCCCCCCTCGGGCGGGGGTGCAGCCCTCCAGGGGCGGGGGCGTTCCGCCCTCTGTCAACCCTGAGGGAGGTTTTGCCGTCGCTCAGTCTGAACCAAGGAGGTACTCCCCTCCTCTGGCTGAATACCCCAGGCTGGAGCGATACCCCCCTCGATGGTCTGGACACCCCCCTCCGCACTACGTCGTCCCGCGGCTGTCGTACGTGACCAGACCCCCTCAGCCCATGAGGGACGCTTGGGTGTACCCTGGGGGAACCCCACCTATTGGTGTGGTAGAAGTTCCGCAAGCTGGCCCCTACGAGCGCCCGAGGCTGGAGGAGTCGCCCGAAAGGGGCAACTCCCGTTGACTAGTTGCTGCCCTGGCTCCCACCACCGCCACCTCACCCGACAATTTGAGCGAGCATAAGACGGTCTGCCAGACCGTACTTTTGCCCACGGCTTTGGTCAGGGTGTTTAACCCGAACGGTGAGTGGCTAATGGTACGCGCGCTGCTAGATCTCGGTTCACAGCGCTGCATTGCATCGTCGTGGTTGGTGAGGACGCTGGGGCTCCCCTGGAGTCCGGACAATCGTCCAATGTTAGGAATAGGAGGATCGGTTCCTCCGACTCCCAGGGGTCGGGCAGAACTTATGTTTGGTCCAGCCGAAGGTCCCCTTCGTATCCTAGTCGATGTGAACGTTCTTGACGATATTGTGGGACACCTCCCGAACGTTCCTATCCATAACTCGGCGGTTCATTGCGCGTCGGGTTTAACCCCGGCGGACCCTTCATGGTCTGAACCTGGCCCCACTGATTTGCTCTTGGGCGCCGATGTGCTGGGCTTGATCATATCAGGAGAGATTAGGACATTGCAGAAAAATGGTTTGTCGGCCATGCCCACTATCTTTGGGTTTAGTTTTTTCGGTCCGGTTTTATGGACCAACCTGCCTCCTGACGTGGACCATCTCCAAACTATTGGAGTGGCACTTTCCGATGTAGTCCAAAAAATTTGGGAAATTGAAGAGCCCCCTCAAGCGGCTCGGGTAGACCCCCTCCATCAGGAATGCGAGTTATTCTACCAGAATAACACAGGTCGTCGCGTCGATGGCAGGTTTGTAACTCGGCTACCCTTCCTTGCCTCACGCCCCCCCCTTGGTCATTCAAGGGCGTTAGCTGAAAAAAGACTTCTGTCCATGGAACGCCGCATGAAGCGAGACCCTGCATTTCGAGAGAAATATATTGAGTTCATGAGGGAGTACGAGGCGTTGGGGCACATGTCCCCTTCCTCATTTGACTGGCGCTCTCACGAGCACTATTTTCTCCCTCACCACGCGGTCTTGAAGTCTCCAGGCGGTAAAATACGTGTGATCCAAGTGGAACACTTTGAGTCAGCGATTGAGTCTTTGAAACGAGGCTCGCCACTGAAGGGCCACCTTGCTCGCCTGAGTCTATTCTTGGACAGTTCCGGATTACTACGTGTTGGGGGACGCCTTAAAAACTCCAACCTCCCTTATGGAGCGCGACATCCTTTGCTGCTCCCAAAGGATGGCACCTTTGTCAATCTGTTGATAATTCATTATCATATTAAAAATGCTCATGCGGGTTGCAATACCCTCTCAGCCATTTTGCAGCGTGAGTTTTGGATTTTGGCAGGCCGACGAACCATTCGAAGCGTGATCTTCAAATGTATTCCTTGCTATCGTTTGAAGGCATCCATTGCACAGCCTGTGATGGGTGACCTGCCTGCGGACCGCGTAAGGGCTGCTCGACCTTTCGCCGGTGTTGGAACCGATTTTGCCGGTCCTTTTCTAGTTAAGAGCTCTAACCTTAAGAATGCTCGGTCTTTTAAGGCCTACTTGTGCGTCTTTGTTTGCCTCGCAACCAAGGCAGTTCACTTGGAGCTTGTCAGTGCCCTCAGCACGGAGGCGTTCGTGGCCACTCTGGGCCGCTTCGTGAGCCGTCGCGGCCTACCCGACTTGGTTCGGACAGACTGCGGGACTAATTATAAGGGAACCAATCGTTATTTGAAGGAGGTCGTCGACTTACTTGTTGAGAGCAAGCACTGTGTAGGCACCGCCATGTCTAGAATGGGAGATCTTGTTATGCTTAAAGAATCTAATCTACTCCCACTATTTTGCGTCGTGGACGCATTGTTAAACTGTTATTTGGATCGGATGGCGTTCCGCGGGTGGCCGAGGTATTTGTAGGGGACTCAGTATTGCAACGTGCCGTGGTCACGTTGTCCCAACGGCCTATTGATTAGCGAATCTACATTCTTAGATTCGGAGCGGGGGATTGTTTACGCGAGAGTAGCTGGCGCGAGCGCCGAGCCTATTGTGTTGTATTGAATCGTGTTCTCTCTCTCTAACCCGCGGAAGCCCTCATCCGCGCGTCTCGCTCACGCTTTGGTTACGGCGAGTTTTTTGTATCGAATCGTGCGCTCCCGCTCCAACTCGCGGAAACGCCAATCTTCCTATCCCGCTCGCGCATCGGTCGCCGAGATTTTTTATGCCTGCAATGACGCGGCGACTTCGGTGCGCTCCAGTATTAAGCACGATACGAGTCAGCTAGCAACAGCCTTGCGTGCGGCTGGGTTTTTTGCGGCGCCCCCTTTGCCCCGGCGGTTTGTACCCCAAGAAACGTACTTCTTGGACCGCGTCAATTCTTGTAGACAGTTTTATGTGGGGGCGCGACCTTTTGTGCGTATTCGTGAACTCATCTTGTGGATCGAGTCTGCTGTCGACCGACGAACTTAGCGGTCCCCCGCGCGTGGCTGACGTAATTTTGATCACGTGTCGTCCTTGAAACGCGTAGTCGCGAGACGCAAATTACTACGTTTGAGTAGCCACGTTTCTAGTTGCGCGGGTGTTTAGTCATCGAATAACATCGCAACGGGACGTCCGTTTTTTGATGCGCCTGACTTGTTTTTCGCACTGCGTTTTTTGTCTGTTGCCGCGCCCCCTCTCTCGCGCGCTGGGGCGCTGGTGCGGTCCCTTTCGCACTTCGAACCGGTAGCCGACGGAAAGTGGGTTCCTGCGCGTGTGGTCTTCGTGTTTGGAGGCTGATTTGAAGCGGAGGTCAGACGACTCTGCCAGTCCCATACACACACGCACCCTTGTACATACCCTTAACACTTTCACGTCACACACTGTCACACATCTACTACAGAGGACTCCGTATCAAGGCCGACGCTTCGGGATCAAGGTCAGTCAATAAGCACCTACTAATTTTAAACTATTTTTATAGTTGGCCGCGTCCGGTGGCGTATTGTATCAGCCGTAGTGGCCGACCTGTTGTCTAGTAAAAGTCGCTGATTACTATTTCCACTGATCGACTAGTGAGACTCGATTGCTATCCGACTCGGATTGGATGCCGTCATCTGACCCGAGACTGATCGTACACTAGTGATCCCGCGTAGTCTCACTAGTCGGTCCCCCCTCGACCTGTCCGGGCTCGTTCCTCTATGGGCCCGGGAACTGAGCCCTCATCTGGACAGGCAAGGGGCCGTAACACTCCATTTGGTTGAGCCTTCCCATTTAGACTGGTTAGCATAAACATAAAAACCGTTTGTGGTATAAATGTTTTTCTAAAGTGTTTTTATTCGAAGTCTATTCAGAAGCAAGCGCAGTTAATTACATTTTTTTACTTCGAGCACTCGACGGACGGTCTTTTGAATAAATAACATGTATTTTTCCACTACGGTGAATTTGTTTGGCAAAATTAATCGCTTTTTAATAAAATTAAACAACGAATAGATATTAAGATAGGAACATCTATTTTCCCAGAGTATAAATTAATTGATCAATTAATATTCGCAACTTTTGTTAATTAAACTTCTTTCATATTGAAATATTAGCATATTTTGTACACTTCACAGTTGATGAATGAACTTTAAAGTCACAGATTAAGTAGATGAAAGTTACCTAAGTAGTATGCCTATGAGTACTCGTAGCCATACTTAAAAAAAATTATACTTATACTATTGTATTAAATCTTTTCTATTTGTTATTGTTATTTTTAGGTACACATAATCATATTATGTACCTACTCGTAGGTGTACAAGTAACAAAAAATAAATTTACATATACTATAGTTATTTACTAACAAGGGAGAATATAAATCGCAAGCCTAGGTAATCATGACTAAATCTGAAGAAGGTAAGTATAGCGGAAATTAGTAACAAATTAGAAACGAAAAGAGCCTTTTTTATGCCTTTCTTACCCATTTCGAATACGCAGATTCTAGCTTTGCTGTTACACGTAGCTACAGACTAGCTCTCATAATCAAAGCCGGGGAATGGATTAGCGGAAACGTTTTTATAACTGCACATTGTTTTTGCGACTTGCTGCCCGTATAACCAGTAAGTATATTAATAACTTGAGCGCATAAATTAAACGGTTAACTGCTTTTTAACGGCACGTGAGAGCCTTTTGTGCCGCCCCATGTATCTAATTAACTACCCACAGACTTATAAAAAATGTACCTACCACGTAAGTGTAATCTATACCTATACGAATTCGTGAAGACTCAGAGAAATTTTTAAGCACTGTGGTGCATCAACCTTATACGAATTCGTGAAGAGAAATTTTTAAGCACTGTGCGCATCAATTGTAATATGGGTTTGGAAAAAATGCCTCTACAATCTACATAGTTGACGTACCACAAACACACGTAGGAAGCGGTTTGATTCCACGTTCCTGATACGAACTGCAAAGGTCTGGAATACGACTCCCAGGCACTGCCTTTTGACGTACCACAAACACACGTAGGAAGCGGTTTGATTCCTCGTTCCTGATACGAACTGCAAAGGTCTGGAATACACCTCCCAGGCACTGCCTTTCCCACCACCTACAACTCGGGCGCCTTCAAATCAAGAGCATGTATAAGCATTTCCTCGGCAAGCGCGTTCCACCTTAGACTGCATCATCACTTTCCATCAGGTGTGATAATAGTCAAGCGCTGTCCTACACTTATAGTTTAAAAAAGTTATTTGATCAGGCACCTACCGAATTATTTTTTTCGTAGTAATATATCGTAAATCGTCGTAATATTCTTGGTGTATGTACACTGTACAGTATTCTTAGAAAATCACTAAGCACCTGATAATTAATGAAATTAAAATTGGACCTAATGAAAGTTAAAGAGAACAGGCAAACTGATAGGTGTTCAATGTTAAAATAATATACGTTAATTAATTAACAAAAAACCCACTTCAACTCTCATCAAACTACTGTTGAATACATCCTTTCCAATTGAAAATTTAAGACTTATATGGTTTTCTCATGGATACCACTATCAGAACTGGACTAAATTGAAATGTGACCACACGGGAAGCGTCAGCTTTCTAATAAAAAAATAATCATCAAAATCGATTCACCCAGTCAAAAGTTATGAGGGAACAAACATACAAAAAAAACAGTCGAATTGAGTTGAAGTCGGTTGAAAACAAGGTGGAAAAGTACCAGTCACAGACAATAAGCAAAGCAAATGATTTTGTTTTCCTGCAAATAAAAAGAATTGCCTATTCAGCACAATCCTGGGAATAATGAATGAAGTTTTCGCATGATCTCTCAACGCGACGTGGGCACTTTTCGCATCGTTACAGTTTGAATATCGTTTCGTATATGGGCTGCGCAAACATCCAGCAAGACATTGTTAGGTAATTTCACCGAACCTGGTTAAATGGTCTGTGGACGTGGTATATTCATTATTCACTCTTGGAGTGTCGGTACGAATATCTAGACTTAAACATATTGTGTACTTGTTGACTAATAAGTACTTGATATTGACTCGTATTCTAGCTGACTTGCCAGACCTTCGCCTTCGCTGCGAATAATATAATAACTTACTTATCCCTTGTATGCATCAATACCTCCTTGTAACATTTCCTGGACGATAACGAGTCATTCATAGGCCACACCCAATTAATTTAAGATTTGTAACTTCATAATTGGTAGGTAACCCATTCAGTATTTATGGTATGACTAGCTTTTGCCCGCGGCTTCGCCCGCGTGAATTTCGGGCTTTTACAAATACCGTGGGAGCCAACGATTTTCTGGGATAAAAAGTAGCACACGGGATAGACAAACAGTCAACTACTACAACTAAACTAAAAGAAACATCGGCTTAGTTGTTTTACTGCTCTTCCCGCTTACGTCCTTAATCAATATAGGTTCAACTACGGGGCTCAATGTATCTACCCATTTTCACATTTACAGCATTACTATCCCATATCACATTGCTCATCTAAAACATAATATATTCATAACGAATTTTTGATAACTGGCTTAGTTTTTTAGTAATGAGGTAAAACGTCGTTTTACTGATATATTCTTCCGCAACGCTGCATACCAACCTATTCTTACCTAAGCTAACCTGGAGTTCTTGCAATTTCAGCAGCTGTGTACCCATTTTCACATTTATCGTATTACTTTCCCATATCCCTTGTCAACTAAAACAAAAATTTTCAGTAGCAAAACAGTTATTAGTTTAAAACCTATGTTATATGGGTACCCGTTTTCACAAATATAATATTTTTAACCTGTATCTCATTGACTCATCTAAACTCATCTATCTCAACTAAAACAAAAAAATCTTATAGTGAAACAATGGTAAGTCAGAATTTATATACGTATTTAATATTACAGTTACAATATTACTAACCCAAAATCCCATTGCCCATAAATAGGTACCCATTTTCACATTTATAGCATTATATAATCCCATATCCCATTTTTCAACTAAAACACACATTGTTAATAGCGAAAAAGTTGTAAGTTTAGGGTCTGTATTGGTACCCGTTTTCTCAGTTATAATGTCACTTATTAACCCATAACCCATTGCTAAACACACATTGTTAAAAGCGTACCTACAGTGCTAAGTTCAGAACCTATATGGTGCCCATTATCACAGCTGTAGTGATCAGTAGTAGTAGTATCAGATCTGTAGTATCATTAGCTTTTGCCCACCGCCCTGCCTGTGTCAAATTCGCTTTTTAACAAATCCTGAGGGAAACATAAATTTCCCGTTCCCATTCAATATTACAACCTTATACCTACTTTCAAAGATGTTTGCTTTAGCTACGTACCTATAGATGTAGCTATAGATTGCTGTAAAAATTTCCCACGGGAACTATGGAATTTCCCGGAATGAAAAGTAGCCTATGTGTTAATCCGGGTTATAAGCTATCTATGTTCCAAATTTCAGCCAAATCGGTTTAGTAGTAGCGGCGGGAAAGCGGAACAAACATACAAACAAAGTCACTTTCCCATTTATAATATTAGTAAGGATTAGATTAGATTAGATTTACCGCGAAAAAGTTCTAAGTTCAGGATCTGTATTTGTACCCGTTTTCCCAGTTATAATATTACTAACCCAACACCCGTTGCTAAACACACATTGTTAAAAGCGTACAGTGCTAAGTTCAGAACCTATATGGTGCCCATTTTCACATCTCTAGTAATCAGTAGTAGTAGTATCAGATCTCTAGTATTATTAGATTTTGCCCACCGCCCTGCCTGTGTCAAATTCGCTTTTTAACAAATCCTGAGAGAAACATTAATTTCCCGTTCCCATTCAATATTCCAACCTTATACCTACTTTCAAAGAAGTTTGCTTTATCTACGTACCTATAGATGTAGCTATAGATTGCTGTAAAAATTTAGGTTTTTTGAATATCCCACGGGAACTATGGAATTTCCGGGAATAAAAAGTAGCCTATGTGTTAATCCGGGTTATAAGCTATCTATGTTCCAAATTTCAGCCAAATCGGTTTAGTAGTAGCGGCGGGAAAGAGTAACAAACATCCAAACTCACAAACTCACAAACACACAAACTCACAAACTCACAAACTTTCACATTTATAATATTTATTAGATAATAATATGGATATTATGCACATTATTTGGCAAGTAATAAAAATTATTCTAAAACTTTAGATAAAGTTTAGAGTTTTATACCTAGTCATTACTATCAAAACTGCACTAGGTATTGTTAAGTGCGTTAATCACGAGTTCAAAATATTTACTAATGGATCATCTTGGTTTGTTTTCTTTACCGACTCTCGGAAACATTTCCGGAGAATTTCTGGTTTAGCTGTACCTGTGGCTGTACGATTAATTAGCTTTTGCAGAGAGGTTTGTCGTGAGACTGCGACGGTTAATGTATTGCAAAATATTGGACCCTATAGATTTTTTAATTTTTTCTTTGATTGATTTATTATGGCGGGGCTACACTAGCGGGCTACGGCGAATATTCGGATTAACGCACAGATGTGGCCGGGTAGATCGTTGCAACGCGGTAGTATTCGGGCGTATACGATGTGCTATCGGGGCACTGTCGGTAAACTAGCGCGCATCAAAGGGATTTGGAATGGGATGAAAGGGAAAGGGAATCTTCGCCCGCCAATGTAGACAAGAACATCGTGTACACGATGCTTTTGGCGCGCTAACGCGACACGAATCTTCGGCCGCTACTGTAGCCCCGCCATAAGAGTAACTTAAATATTATTAACGAGATCATTTTACATTTATTAGGAAATTGGGTTTATAGCCATTGCAAATATGAAATATAAAGTTTGAGTACCAAAGTGTTTTCTCCTACCTTTCTATTCTAACAAAATTTGGACTGCCTAGAAACAAAACCTTCATTTTCATTTAATTTAACTACTTTGCAGCTTTCGGAATTTTCCTTTACTTGCTTTTACCTTGCTCGTTAATTTTCCTCTACTTATTAGTACCTACCTTTCTTCTTTTTAAATTTCATGTTTTTCGAACAACGGCTAATTAGTACGCAGTATTTACGTACTACAAGGTTTTGACTTTTCGAGAGTTCAATAACAACATTTTATATGGCCGTAGCTTTTGCTTGTTTTCACTTAACAAAGGCTTATTTTTTTTATAATTCCTATCCTGAATATGGTATACATAGATATGGTACCAGTGTTCACCAATTGGGATTTGATTGATAGCTCTACCTTTTCTTGCGAAAAAGGCACTTAAAGTGAAGATTATAGATTAAATTAGCAAAATAAACATTTTACTCATAGGGATTCACAATATTATCCGAACCACAATATCTAATATTTTGCACCAATAATTTAATTATTCAATAAACTTGTTTATTGGGCAAATCGTATAAAAACTATATTGCAAAATTACTTAGCTAATTGCGCAATCTCGTGTCGCTAATGAACGCAAATTGTAAACACATTGATTGCTTGTTTATATGCCCTTTAATGTGACACGTCATACGTCCATAAATTAGCTATGTATGAGTGTTTCTGTTTACTGCTTAATACCTAAGTACGTAGATTGGAGTTATAATAATAATTTTCTTTATTTACAGACATTAAATCCATATTATACAATTTGTTAGTAACAAGTTTTCTTATAATCTATGTTAGTAATTAATTTAAACAAATATTTATTAATGTCACCAAAATACAATTACCAATGTCAAAATATAATTAAATTGTGTTTAGTTCAAGTAGCGGCTTGGACCTTTCCACATATGCATAGCAACCCAATGCCTCAAGAAGGGGTTCTCCCACTTCTCTATCAACGTTCTCAGAATACCGTTGGAACTGCCGCGCAGTCTACCCATCACAGATGCGGCTCTTTTCCTCATTATGGCATGGAAGTCATCAGTGTGAGCTTCCGCAAACATCTGTGACGCACTGCACCAGCGCGGCAGCCCCATCAGCACTCTGAAACCGTTGTTATATTGTACTCGTAGGTCGTTGTAGGCCCTCTGAGTATACGTCACCCATAGGCTGCCAGTGTAGAAAGTTTGACAGTATGCTTTGAAAAGAGTAAGCTTTACTTCTCTGTTACAACGAGCAAACCTACGGGATAGCATATTACATCGGACCGCCAACGCCCTACGCTCCCTCTCTATATCCTTAACATCGGTCATATCCTCCGTCACGATATGCCCTAGATATTTAAATTCTGTGACTCGCTTTAACTCGACCCCGTTAAGCGTGACCGGTGGTATATCATCGACGTTATTGCCCCTGCCCTTAAATACCAAGAGCTCACTCTTTTTTACATTATATACAAGCCCATGTGACGCAGCATATGACTCGCATATCTTGAGTAGTTTTCTGATTGCTCTTATCGATGGGCTTAGCAGGACCATATCATCTGCATAACTAAGGTTATTGATCATGGTACCATCAATAGAGCATCCGATTCCCGTTCTGCTCAACTCATCGATAAGCTGGTTCATATAAATATTAAACAGAGCAGGAGATGTTAACCCACCCTGTCTCACGCCACATTCAAGCCTATATGAGTCAGAGTATGCCCCGGCCCACCTAACCCGATTTGTTTGCGAGCCATACCAATATTTAAAAATATTTATTAACTCCAGGGGTACATTTAAGCTCCGCAACTTTATCCATAGGTTGTCATAGCACACCAGGTCAAAAGCTTTAGAAAGATCAAGAAAGGCAGCATATACAGGAGTCTTTCTATCCGTATAGTACTTGACAGTCTGCTTTAGAGCCAGTATAGCACTCTCAGTGGATAGATTCTTTCTGAAGCCAAACTGTGCATCATGAAGCTTCAAATATTCAGTAAGTTGGCGATCCAGCAAACCATCAAGTACCTTCCCCAGTATTGTGGCCAGCGAAATTGGTCTGTAATTGGATTTGTCTGAGATATCCCCAGTTTTGTTCTTAACTACAGGAACCACAACACTTTCCATCAGGTCTGCAGGAAGATAGGTGTGTCTGACGCAAAACGTAAACAGCATCGCGAGTACACGATTGATATGGGGGCCCGCATGCATAAGGTGTTCTACAGTCAACCCATCGTGCCCCGGAGCTTTATTCCTTGCAAGGTCTTTTATGACACCCTTCACATCCCTAGCACAGAACGAAAGAGGTTTAAAAACTTGCGTATTTCCCTGAACTAATGGTTCCCGAGCCTGATGTAATGTAGCTCGAACTCTGAAATGCTCCTTAAATACATTAGCTATACTCTTTGCGTCCGTCTCCCCATCCACACTGACAGGGAGTCCACCAACAGGATTCAATTTACGCGTTTCTTTCCAAAATTCTTTAAATTTTTTCTCCTTATGTTGCTGCGCTAACGCTTCCGCCTGTAGCTGCTCTTTATGATTTTGACAAAATTTTAAATTATTTTTAAATATTCTTCTACTTTCCCTCATATCATCGTACAGTTCCCCAACTAAAGGCATACCGGATTGCTTCCATTTCAAAAATTTCTCACGAGCCTCCCTGTGGGATGATCTCACGTATCTATTCCAGCCCGCTACCCTTTTACCCTTCTTGACCTTTCCAGGCTGCTTGCTCGAAATTGCTGGCTCTTGGAGCGCCAGAACGATTCTTTGGTATAGCTCATCTATAACATAACGATGGTTTACGTTATCGCACATATTATCACAACATACACTTAGCTCCGGAGGAAAATCTATGTTTTTGAGTACATTAGAGCATAAGTTGCTATACATATCTACTTGAGATTTGTCTTCCCATTTAATTTTGTAATTCTGATCGGAAGGGACTGCAGGCGAAGTGTTAGATTTAGATCTTATCACACTTATATTACAATTTATCTCCAAAGGGAAATGGTCTGACCAGAATACGTCATAAAGCACCCTAACATTGCTAATAGATAACCAAGCCGCCTCTGTAACCACACAATGGTCAAGCCAACGGCGACATCCATGCGCATCGCTTATGAATGTGTAGGTATTACTATCTCGACCAAGCTTAGCGATATCTGCACACATCCAATCTTGATCAGAACAAAAATTTAAGAGCTCCGTACCGAATACTTCGCCCGGATGCGCATTGAAGTCACCAAGCATGTATACAGATTCAATACCGCATAATTCAATTAGTGCTACAATCTCACTTAAACACTCATTAAATTCAGCAATATTCTCGTACGAGTCTGTCGGCATATACACACACAAGAATAATAATTCGCGCTTATCAATTATTCCCTTTATAGCAGTCATACGGCTATTTTTACACGGCACAATAGACACTGAAGTGAAAGCACTTTTTCGCCATAACAGCGCCACACCACCGTACGGTCTACCCCTTCCCGAGCCCATAGAAAGATCCATAGAGGACTTACCAGTGTACATGAACTCACTGTTTATTTCACCAAGGATAGGTATCTCATCCGGCAGGAGCCAGGTTTCCTGCAAGGCTATCACGTCCGCCGATTGACACAGGGAATTTACACATTCACGAGATCTCTTTATATTTTTGCAATTGAAGCTAATAAGTTTAATGTTAGAGGACTTATTTTCCATTAAAGATAGGTAGATTAACCTCCTCCGTGTTTGCCTGAATCAAATTTGTATTTTTATGTCTGAAATATACATATCGCCTGAATGCTACTCCCTCAGGCCACATATTCTCGTCCATGAAAAGCGACAACTTTTTCAATGGGATATCAAACTTATAAGCCTCATATAATTTTGAATGTTTCATTTTCATTTTAGATAGCTCGACTTTTACCCTTGTTTTGTCATAAATATACTTCGTAATATCTTCATTCGAGGCTTCCTTGTCCACATTATATATATAGAAAGGAATTTTTACTTCTGCGGCCTTAAAACTGCATTGAGAGTCAGTTTTACCCTTACCGTGGTGGCCTCTAAATCTGTAACTAGAAACCATACTTTTACCATGCCTAACAGTAGTCCACTGCTCAATGCACACTGTTATGCATTAATACACAATAGAGGGTAATGACCTGATACATACCTACTGCGTAGTAGTTTTACTAAGGTTTTTTGATTGAGTTATAATATGATTAACATAGTAAGTACTTACCAAAATCATACTACGAACTAAGGTAAATGTATAATCGCGGTTTGTGCGAGAGTTTTAAATTTTTCACAATTTACGCATTGAAAATTAAGGAGGATTTTAACTAGACTCGTTTTTAACTGGAGAAATAGAAATATTTTTACTGACGAACTGCAAAACTGAGCAGATTCTCACAACTTTTTTATTACGATGAGGAAATCTCCACTGAGATATCCAATTGGAT
Organism: Coenonympha arcania; assembly: GCA_036785405.1. Classification (NCBI taxonomy): domain Eukaryota; kingdom Metazoa; phylum Arthropoda; class Insecta; order Lepidoptera; family Nymphalidae; genus Coenonympha; species Coenonympha arcania. Next base: position 11,033,903 of record CM072072.1, read on the forward strand.
TATGTGGGATTTTTACCCACTGAAAACCCTTCGGACATCCTCAGCGCTCATGTTGGAAGCCTCCAGGACCGAATGAAAACAAATGAAAGCAGAATATACCTACTTTATGCTTAGCTAGCGTTGTTCACTGTCGGCTGTCAATTGTCATGCGAAGTACGCTGAAAGTTATCTACAAGGCCTGCGAGAACGCCAGGGAGAGTTCAAATTGTCGTAGTCGATTTAAAAAAAAAAGCGTGTTTTCCTCTATACGGTCACGTGGTTTTTCTGCAGTCACTTGTTTTGTCCATACATTTTTATCTGCTGTCGTCAACGCTAAACGACTGTTACTTTGTCTAGGCCCCCAGATCTCTTTCGATCCCTCTCCGCAGCCTCCATCTTCGTCATAACAACCTCGCAAAAGGCGGATGTTTGTCTCCACGCCTCTTCCCGTGTTAGCATAGATTCTCACACCTAAACCTACTCTACTAGAGTTCTAGTTTCTACTTTAGACATATAAAAGTGGATGAGTATGAGGATCTTTCGTTATTTTAAACATCTTTATAAGGTCAACAACCTTTACGCTTTGGTTCTTCTAATAATATAGAAAAATCTAATGCCTAACCAGAGCTATTTTGGTGGTTTCTAAAAAAGTATCGGTTGTATCATAACGAGCGTCGAGCGGTGGCCGCTTCCGCCCAATAAGTGGATAATAATGTAGTAATCGCTTGTATTGGTGTGAATCCGATCGGCTGGATTGGTATTGTGAAAATATAGTCTATTTTTTTCCTAAATTTTATACAAAATATTATAAAGCTTTTTCGTGTGTTAAACTAATTTTACCGGGAAAATATCGTAAAAATTTAGTCTTATATAATAACGGAAGCTATAACTTCTTACCCCGAGAAAGAGGATTTACTGAAGTAGGATAGATTGATTTGTTTTGCTATAATCCGCTACTTGGAAAGGTTCTGTATGGTACAATATGCAAGAACACTACCCTACCCACATGAAACACCACACACAATTTTCCAACACTTTCTTCGACCCACGTTTCGTCCCGACACCGGGACATCCTCAGGTGATATTAACTTCACAAATCGAAATTAGATTTGAAATTCGAAAATTTTCTATTGCATGCTATTAATCTCCATTTTTCTAATTTTTAGTTTACGATAAAAATTAGAAAAATGGAGATGTTGGAGCAACTTTTGGATAACTTTGTATCGAGCAAATTTTATCCATTCGTGTTTCTGCTTCACAATCATTTTAGACTTAAGACCCAAAATACAAAACGTTTAAATGTTAAAGTAAGTTTCTTTATCGTTTTTAAACTGCCGGTAACCAAAAATCGCTTTAATCGCCGTCTACGCCGTTAATTAGTAAGTTCGGGAGTAGACTGCATAATATTCCAACTCCTAGGTAAACACTACAAGAATTTTTCTAGGCTATTTCGATATGGCTAAAATGTATAACACAATATTAAATTAATTGCAAAGAAAACATATTAATATTAATTGCAAAGCAAGTAAGCCAATCACATCGAAAACAATAAACCAACAATATTATCGACAAAATGTCACTCATATTTATAACGTTTCGGAAATGGGAAAAAGTAATAATAAACAGGATAACAATATCGAAGGGCGAGTCTTAGGTTAACATAAAAAATACATTCATATGGGAATATTGCGTTCGGAGCAAAAACTCTGCCATCTGCTCTCTAAGGTATCGCACGGGAAATTTACGGGCCATTAATGAATAAATCATATGATGCAATACGTTTTTGGTAGGTATTCTAAATTAGAACTGCGCGTTACCAATTTTTTTATCATTGAAAGAAAATTTGAACTGAGGTTTTTTTTATAAACCTGCGTGTTTGACAAAAGTCACGCTCAGAAATCCACTGAAAGAACTGAAATGAGTTAAAAATAATCTGCTTATTATATATTAGTTAATAAACGTTAACTGAGGTAATACATTTTTAATATGTATGACGTTTTGACAGGTTTTGTATGGCATATGTTTCAAATTTATTCCTCAGATAGTCTATCTGCCGATTGAAAAATCGGCCCTAAATTGACCCAAAATCCTTTCTAAAACACTTATTTCAGAATTTTCGTTACGTAGACCTACTACTTGTCAAATTTCATCTTTATTAAAATTCAAATCAAAACCTAACTCTGATTAAAAAGATATTTGAACAGTGTACTAGAACAAGATAATCATTATCAATAATGTCTGAAACTAAGTTAACGAGATGACTCTTTTTTTATGAACGAAAACCAAAAATTGTTTTTATTATTCTTATTTGAAGTTTTTAGTCGCCAGAGTAAACAATTTTTTAACATAGGGGATACTTGTATTCTTTGCAAATTAGTGTCATAATACGCTTTCCAGTTATATTTCGGGCATTATGAAAATTTATGCTAAACGTGAGAGCTTGAACTCGTTGAGATTAATTTGCAAATGCGATGTTTTTAATAAACATTTGTGCTTTGTGGTTTTTTTTTGCATGCAAAAAAGTTCTGGGGTTTAAAATGCGGCTCCAGGTACATTCAAATTTTACTAGTACACTTTAATAATATCTACGTATAATATAATGGTGTACGTATAATTATACTAGAGTCAATTTCAATTCTCTTCATGAAAGATCTTCATAAATTACGTCCTGAACTTATTACATAAAATAATTCACTTTGTTCCCTATAGCTATTGCCGGTAGAAGAAAATAAAAAAAATAAGTACTGTTTTTAGGGTTCCGTACCAAAATGGTAAAATGGAACCCTTATGGTGCGACTTTCTCCGTTTGTCTGTCCGTCTGTCCGTCACACTCGATTATTTCAGTAACTACCAGAGCTATCGATATGAAATTTGGAATAGTTGTGTATATTAGTGGCCCAATGACACTGGAATAAAAAAATATGGAAATTATTTTTGTTCTTATTTAAAAAGGGGGGAAAAATCGGAGGGTTGAAATTTTAAAGTGAGATAACTGTACTGTGTGGGGTATCATATGAAAGTGTTTACTTTGTACGCTCTAAAATCGATTTTTAATTATTTTTATTGATTTATCGGGGAAAATGTCTAAAAAAATACCGTTCCCCCCCGGAGTTTACCAATCGAAAAATCTCAAATAATTATGGTCAATAGGAATTTACGTATATTTTACAGGAAAAACTATAGCCAATGCTCTAACTAGCATAGTTTTTTTGATATTAACAATAAACCTCTACAAACAAAGTTAGTTTTGCGGTTCATTAACAAAGGTAATTATTACCGTTTTACATCTTTGGTCGTTACAGTTTTGGTCGTGTTACATCTACATTAGTACGAACGAATCTTAAAAGTACCTAGCTATAACTACCTAAGCTTATTTTGCTTCAGTACTTCTTGAGTACGGAACCCTCGGTGCGCGAGTCCGACTCGCACTTGGCCGGTTTTTTCTTTACTGAATTAACTTTATTAAGTGAAACCAAATACATTTTTTCTCTGTGTAATCTCCACCCACTTCTCTTTTACGTTTAATCCTACGAAGCACGCGAAACGTTTTTTCCAAGTTATTTTTTATTTAAATCGACTTTGCGAATTCTTAATTAATGCATAATTAAATTTTAAAAATTACAATTATTTACTCAATGACCGTAAAAATTAAATACACCACTATTTAAGTGCTGTTGGCACTGATCAGAAGACTCAGCATAATATGGGCATCCGAACGATTTACGTAAACCTCTTTCATACAGACAAACAGTAGCGCCATCTGTCAAAACTCTGTAGGTGGCTGCTGGGCGAACACTACTGGCCTTACTGTTGGTGGCAAAACAAGCATTTTGGCACCGATAAACTGGCGACATTTTTCCACACCCGTCCGCCCTGTCCATGTCTATGGCTGTTGGGCAAAAAAAAAGAACTTAAAATCCTAAAAACGGCAACTTTAAGAACTTTTACTATGCGAACTGTAAATCTATCCTCTTTTTACGATTATTACTCGATTTAAATTCTAATAAAAAGGCGAGTTGTCAAAGAACTTTGGACTCTAATAAAATGTGCGGTTTTTACCGACATTCTGGGAAGCCTGTCGCTGTTGAATTGTTGACGGAACGCTCTTCCTAGTAGGATGTAAGCCTGTAAGGTGTCTCGAACCGGAAACTGTACCAGTTTGATGGCTGGGAACAACATTTTTATGGACTGTTTTTTTGTCCAAGTTCCGTGACCGGAGCGCGCTGTACACAACCAGTCCTTTTATAGTGCGAATTTAGGATTATGATTATTATTAGAGATGCAACGAATAGCCCAATTACGAACGATTTTTACGAATACCGAATTCATCGACTTCGCTCTCAGCCGAATACCGAATAAATATTTATATAAAATATTGCTTTTTGTTTCCTTTTATAAGATATTTAATATTCGGTCAAATTGTTAGTAGTATTCGGTCGAATACCGAATACTAAAAAAAATGTCCGAATATGCCGAATACCGAATATTCGTTGCATCATAACTATTATCTCCACGTTTCAAGTATCCTACCTATATTCGATTATAATGTGTTGATTACTGATGAATAAAATACGTTTCAACACAAAGGATAAAATGCTAACTATTCATAGTTAGGCAGGCAAGGCACCTAATAAGCTAAATTTACCACCCTAACCCTATTTTGATGTTAAAAATTAAAAACCTAAAAACTCTTATAAACTCAAAAGTTGCAAATAAAACGGCGTGGGTAGGTAGGTACATTACTGACAAACCTCCTTTATTACTTTTGTACTGTACCTACTCTTACTTATTTGAATAAACTGGCGTAATAAAGAAAACTTTTGTACTTAAAGGGGATTCACATACTTTATAAGTACGCGATTCGTGAAGATCATAATGTTCTTATAATATACCCTATTATTACGAGCTAAAAGATGAAAGATTAGAACCAATTTAAATGATTAATTACACAATTTATTCACATTAGTTTTAAACATCTGAATAACAATAAAAGAAAATATTAATAAAAAAAATTTAGAGATATATTTTCTTTTAATTTAGATTCTTGTAACCAATAACTTCTTAGTAACTTAGTAACTCGAAATTCTCTGCTAAGCGAAAGTGTCGTTTGTCGCGAACATCACGCCAAACATTCCAAGAAATCTAACATTTGTTTCCTTTTGTTTCAGATTAACCAGAAGTAATGCGCAGACGGGACTAAAAACAAGAATATGTATCTACACACAATTTTAATACTAAGCGCGTTTTTCCTTTGTAACGCGAAACTGCCGCGGTTAAAACCACACATACAACCCAACGAGTTACCACAGGAACTCGCACGGAGTTTGCACAGTTTACTGCAAACAGAGATCAAAAATGAGTTAACGAATCGAATAGTCGACCAATACAGGACGAGGCATAGGAGAGAATCCTTCAATTCGCGCTCGTATGAATCTGGTTTGGTGTGGGCGCATGCAGAGCGGCTAGATGAGAGCGGAGATGTAATTCTGCGGTGGGTGAACTCAGATTCGAGTATAACGTTCAGGCTGGAAGCGAGAACCCGTGGTTACGTCGGTTTAGGGTTCAACTCGGCCAGGAATATGAGAAAGGCGGACTTAGTCGTCGCTTGGGTGGACGACAGGCACGGCAACGCTCAGATTCTGGTGAGTTGCGTTTACCTTACTGTGAGGTTATTCACGTAACGCGTTGGCTGCATTTCGTGAAGTGAAATGTTTAAAATTATCATGGCATTTAATATTGAAGTCAAAATATTTTTTGCGAACACTTACCGCCTAACAAATAAACGTGGAATAGCGATGAATGGACACTGTTTTGTCCTTCTCTGTCATCAGCAATTTGGAATTCAATGGAACAAGACAAAACACTGTATCCACCAATTCCACGTTTATCTGTAACAGGGTTAAAAATTAATTTAACGAGTATTGACATAGAGTCGACAATGACCGTTGCACGATAAGGTTGTAGCATTGTATTTTCTACATTCAATTTTACACTCTAAATCAATATTCGTGAAGTAAATTTTTCAGTGTTAATTTTTTATTTTATTTCTTCACAATCAAGATTCACATCACTGAGTGTGTGAAAACGTTACGTGAATACCCCACAGCTTGCACACCAGCTGTTGTTTTTTCTCACGTTCGTTCCGAGGTGGTCTTACAATTTTGGATCGGGTTGAAGATTTAAGAGACGAGTTGGTGTGGTATTTTTATTAGGCATTTGCAAATAGGTTCCAGTGGTTCAGAATGATTTATTTTTGGTGAGCTCAACTGAAATTAAATTAACATTCCAGCCGATGAACGCCCACTGTTAGGCATAGACCTCCTGAAGTGACCGCCAAATACCATGATCTTGCGCTGCCTGGCACCAGCGACTCTCCGCGACTTTCTTAATGTCGTCCGTCCACCTAGTCTGATCATTTGACTGACAGTTTTTAGTGTCCATAGTTTATCAAAGTTCAACAACCCTGTCTATGTCCTACATTAGAAAATAAACAAAACATATTTCGCATTTTGAAAATTTCCAGTTGAAAAATAATTGGTTCCCGTGCGGACGCCGCTGTTGCTGCTTTCACAGAATTCTAATTATTCTTGCGCATTATTCTCATATCACTCGTGAGTTCGTTGTATTTTCAGTTTTATCGTGCGTTAAATTAAGAATAGCTGCTATTGTTTTCTGCTTTTAGAAACTTTATATTAATGAAAATGTGTTATAAAGGTACATGATACATTTGCGATAAGCTTCTAAAGAAGAGAAGATTCTGAAGAGAGAAGAAGAGAGAGAAGTTATGATTTGATTTTGATTTGTAATTGCGGGAATTTCTAAAACTGGCCAAGTGCGAGTCAGACCTTGTGTTCGTAGTTTTAACTAACACAGCATTGGTGAATTTACTACTTTTCTATCGTTACTAGTAATGTAAGTAATTTCATCAATGGCCCACAGCCATAAATTTGTGGTAAAATTAATATTGAAACGAATTTTCCTGTGTTACGATTAGGTAGGTATAACTGAGACAATAGACATATTATTTTCCCCTGAACAGGACCACGGTGCGAAAAAATATCGCCAGTTTACCGGTGTCAAAAATGCTTGTTTTGTCACCAGCAGTAAGGCCACGATTTAGTTCGCACTTCGCACAGCAGCTATCTATATAGAATTTTGACAGATTGCGCTACTGTTTGTTTGTACGGTTTACGTAAATCGTTCGGATGCCCATATCCTCAGATTTATTATCGGTGCCTACGACTTAAAATACTTACTTTGGGTTTGTCATTGTATTTTCTTTCTCCAGACCCAAAGTAGGTATTTCAAACGTATAGGATGTCATCGTATTATCACACCTAAACTGTACCTACGCTACGGTTTGCTAAATTGCGGTCTCCTCGTAATTTATGCTCTAACGAACCCTAATATCAGGTTTACAAATATTTAACATTGAACAACCTAATACCACACAACGTATGCCCCAAAAATATCGTGTTTACGCCGCACAAATATGCCTAAATTGACTGTAAGCACTGTAAGCAGATTATTTGTACTCTTGTCTGCCTCGTAAGTATCCGTATCTAATTTAGAAGAGCTATTCTATATGGAAGTTTTCGCAACTCGACAGGTGAATCCGCGATGGCTTTTCGAATTCGTCTATTTCGGGTTTGCGCCTCACAAATATTATCCCTAAATTGACTGTAAGCACTGTAAGCAGATTATTTGTACTCGTGTCTGCCTCGTAAGTACCCGTATCTAATTTAGAAGAGCTATTCTATATGGAAGTTTTCAAAACTCGACAGGTGAATCCGCGATGGCTTTTCGAATTCGTCTATTTCGGGTTTGCGCCTCACAAAATATATTATCCCTAAATTGACTGTAAGCACTGTAAGCAGATTATTTGTACTCGTGTCTGACTTGAAAGTAGTAATCACTTCGGTTTTGACACAGCATCGCGCCGGAACGCTAAATTGCTTGGCGGTTTGTCTTTGTTGGTAGGATTGTAACTAACAACGGCTGAAGCCTCCCACCAGACTAGACCTGTGCTAAATTAGAAATTAAAAAAAATCTAAAGTTGCCCGTGGCGGGAATCGAACCGATGACCTCCCACTCGAAGCAGTGCGCGCCGCTGCGCCAGGGAGGTCGTCTCAGATCACTTTGTTTCTGTGATCTGAGAAGGTCGTATGTAAAGTAAGAGACATCCACATGCTTCTAAAAGTAGTCATAATTATATGACTTAAGTTTCTAGGCTATAAATCTTGGCCATATTAGTCAATGCATTTAAAAATCGCAAGCGAAGTTGAACTCACAGGTACGGTTATCGAACCATAAAATAAGGGCGCAAGGGCTTCCGTATAATATTACCAACAGGATTATTTGTGAATCATTCAAAGTTTTATGTTACGTCGAAAGGTTCCCGTTCATCCCATTTATACAGAATCCTAACAAGGTATCTACTTACGTAACGAGAACAAAAGATTTTGCGTTCCACCATCGTAACATTGAACTTTACTGTGTTGTTTTAAGGGCTATTGTGAGTGCAGGTGTAGTTGGTTTTTGAAACAATGGTTAGGCTGCGGTTTTTGATTGCTGTCAACGTCCTAAGCACCGGACCGTGACGGCTGCCATCATCTTAACTGTCTCTTTGTGCACGTTAAGTTTTTACTTCTCACCTGCCGCTAATAAAAACTGACGCAGTTAAAGCAGTTTTTTACAACTTTAAGGCTATCGTCTTGTGACTTAGTGCGACGCGAAAAGATGCTATCTATGTCCGTATAGAGAGAGTTGCAAGTCAAGATCTAGGCCTATATTTTATTCTTGAAATATAGCTTTGGGTTATAACGTTTTTACCTCCCCAAACGTTTACCAAATTGGACTATTTTGATCTCATTAGATTCAGTACACTTTAATCTACGCTCGTACGTTTTGTTTTAAAAAAAAAGTTCTCGAGCAAATTTTTACGTCAAAAATATAAATATTTAGACTCTAATGACTTTTAACTTAAGCAATATATCTTAAAAAGTAAAACCTACAAACATAGTACTTCATTGTATCTGCAACATTTCTAAAATCGCTTTTTGTACGAAAGATTACAGCTAGACGATCGTCTTAAGCTTCATAATCTACACGCGCCACGACGGAAAAACCCTACATCTAACAAACTATTTCGGAACAAAAAAAGAATTCTATCTTTAGAATCGAGGTAGATTCGCATGTTCTAAATCGTAACAGATTAGCAAAATGGGTTGCGAAAAGGGCGCTCCAAGGGTTATTTTCTGCCATTGTCGATGTCTCAACTCGTAAGCCCTCTCAACTGAGAAGTAATTATACAGATATCGTATAATCTGTGCTATAGATGTATCCCTTCTGATGTAATATCTCTGAGAAATTGGCTCGATTTTCTCACCTGTCTGAATTAAGAATTTGCATACCACACCTTTGAGAATGACATAGTGGACTCAGGTTGTTTTCCTTCGCCGTGCTATTAAGTTTCTAGATATCACTAACTAGGTACGTAAGGCTGACCCTATTTCTATAATCCACGATGCAAGCCGAGTATTTTTACGTATTATATTCAACATAACAAATACAATTCTTCAACCGTAACGCGCAAAGTAAATTTGTTTTCACGAGTCTCGACCATGTTGCGTTTTAAACTACATTCAATTTTACGCTCTATGTCAATAGTTAAATAAACTTTTCAGTGTTGGCAAAAATGCTTTGATTTCAATGTCCTATACGTTAATGCCATGATCTTTTTAAGCATTTCACTTCGCGAAATGTAGCCAACGTATTATGTGAATCGCATACCAGGTAACATTTCGTGAACTACTTAGTTGTAAATTTATTTCTACATCAATATAGTCACAACTCACAAACGACCTTTCATTCGTCTGTATAATGCGCGAAGGGCAAATGGTAAATCTCGCTATCGGGAGAGATATCAGAATTCCATTTGAGTTCCCAAACAAAGCCGGACCGTTCGATCGTTACTCTACTAAATCTTGAATAAAATATCTCTTCTATTTGCAAGGGATTCATCACAAAGACACCGTTTTTACTTTAGTAAGGTATTTCAAGCTCTAATTGAAGTTTATGGTGTCTATTTGCATACCGGCCGTACTAATTAGAAACGCTTCTCTACCTCTTTGGAATATGAAAGGGAAAGTTTATTCGGAATAATTGTCGCTAACGGCTTTAATTTTTTTGTGGCAAATAGTGTTGTAACGTTAAAAACTATTGTTTCAAGGAAAAGGTCCTGATAAGCCATGTTTTTAATAATTTTAAAAAGTTTTGTGGAAGAAATTATTGAGAAAATTTACAGGCTGGACCAAAAAATAATTTAGTTCAGAAAATCAACTTGGTACATATTTAAGAAAAAATGAGAAAACTTACAAAGAGAAAATCCATATTGATAAGATGGAAGCGAATGAAAGAGAAGTAAAAAGTAAATTTTCAAATATAATTGAGTATCGCTTTTTGCCTCTTTTCGGTATTCTACGTGACTTCAGAAAAATACATTCAGTAAACACAAATGTTGTTCCAAAATTCATTTGGATGTTTTTGTTAAGCAAGAAAGGAAATGGATCTAAGTACCAAAATATTTGTCATTTGTAATGGTCTTTTATCAAAAGATCTTCTCTGAGACAGGAGTTTTTAACATAGATACTACCTATTTGTTTCAAGAAACAGTAGACCAAGATAAGTTTGGTAATTTATAGAACGTTCCAATTTCAACGAACTTTCTTGAAACTTGCAAACAGTCAGTAAATTATGCTGTTGATCATAAATAATATCTGGAGTCAATTTTGGATAGGACATGCTCAATAGGTAGTACCGTGTCCTTTATTTATGTTTTAAAAGGGCTGTGACTGGAAACGCTGTTGACAAAAGACCAGTTCAGACAAAGTTTGTAGGAGAGAGCACTTCCACAAAGGCAGACTACAGGAAATTATGCTACTGATCATAATAATTAATATCCGGAGACAATTTTGGATAGGACATGCTCAAGAGGTAGTACCGTGTCTGTTGTCACTTATGTTTTAAAAGGGTTGTGACTGGAAACACTGTACACAAAATACCAGTTCAGACAAAGTTTGTAGGAGAGAGCACTTCCACAAAGGCAGACTACAGGAAATTATGCTGCTGATCATAATAATTAATATCTGGAGACAATTTTTGACAGAAAGTGCTCTATAGGTAGTAACCGCGTCCTTTATCTATGTTTTAAAAGGGTTATCACTGGAAACACTGTTCACAAAATACCAGTACAGACAAAGTTTGTAGGAGAGAGCACTTCCACAAAGGCAGACCACAGGAAAGTTACTTTGTAACAGATACCTACTGTACCTACTAAAGAGGGTGCACCGTCGTTATTGGCCAGGCGAATGTTGGAGTTTTAGTCGAGTGAGACATCCTTTGCCCAGTGCAGCTGTAAAATCTACGTAAACAAAGTTAGCTACGAAAACATAAGCTTATTGCATCGAACTGTCTCCTAATGGCATGCGGAGTGCCGCGCCGAAACCGCAAATATTCGATTTGCATGCTGATCTATTTGTGGTGGAATTAAGGCAGGTCTCATTCGTGTAGATAGTGTTCGATGGCTGTTATATAAAAGTGTGTGTTGTGCTTTTGATCAAAGTTCTGGTTTTCACATTTGATTTATTGAACTTAGAACAACTCTACTGTAATCATAAGTAACATTTATCACGTATACTTTGATTAAATATGTAGTAGAAAGTATATTATTTATGGTTTTAACAGCAAAAAGGTCTATTTCCAAGTTACAGCCGAAGTCCAAGAAATTTGGAATTTGGCAAGTAAGCATAGAGATAGGGACAGAGGATTTTCTAGATGGAGTTTGAGAGAGAGGAAAGAAATACTAGAATCAGTACATACTATTTTCAACGTTAAATTTAATATTTGTGGTAATGCGCATTTTACTTGAATATGCTTTCGCTAGGGTAGGTGCTGAATGCTGATTCATTAGTTACGTAAATATGAGTCAGTGTAATACGACACGGTGATTTTCGCGACGCGACGTTTTAAAGAATAAGGGACAAATAACTTCAACATGTTTAAACTGTTTCCAGGACACAATCAGGACAGGGGGAATTGTCTACCGTTTAACTCGTGTCCACTACAGATTATAAAGATTTCTATTATAAGCAGCCAAGTTTCTATTATGAGCTTTCTATTGTAAGCCATGTAGAAGCGTGTTTTCATGGTTTGCCAGTATGCGATTTAACAACTTAACATTATAGTAGGGGAGCCCAAGACGGGATTTTGGTAGTTACTCAAGCGTCGTGGGGACCTATTGGATTTTCTATATTAGATGCTAAAAAATCAGGTTAAGTATATGATGTTATGCTATTTCAGTGGTGGGGGGTGAAAAAAAAACTTGACTAAAATTTTTTCTCGTGCGCGTCAGATTTTTATAAGGACGCTTCACCTTGATGTGCTTGTCGTCCTGACCCCATAATCAGACAATTATGTCGAGTAGTTATCTTAATCTGCCGCTTTAAAAAATTTATTTTTAACCCGGCAGATTAAGGAAATTCTTTGTCTATTTGTCTGATTGTGGGTCAGGATGACAAGCATATCAAGAAGCTGTATAAAAATGTGATGCACTCGACTATACTTTGATGAACAAAATTTTTTATTAAATTTTTTGAAAACCTGTATTAGCTTCTCTCCCACCACTGAAATAGCAAACTTCATACAACCTTTTAATCATTTTATCACCTAATATTTGCAATGCAATAGGTCACGACGCTCGAGTAACTACCGATTTAGCATCTTGGGCTCCCCTACTATTATGCGGGTTAACGCCTGTAGTTTCTTTTCTAGTTGTTTTTTCATGTCATTCTCAAACTTTTGATCATGATTATTTGATCATGACTATTTGTTAGGAAACCATCGAAACATTATTTTTCTTTCTTTTAATCAATGAAAACGAATTAGACTCGGGCGCCAATGGTAGAGTCTAAGCAGACATGCACCTTTATTAGACCGTAAAAAACAGTTGAGACTTTAGATCTTCTTACAATATATTTTAAGAGTATGGTAGGTGAATAAATTAAACACATTTTTGGATATCTCAGATCAGCTTTTATCGTAAGCCTCAGGATTGTTATGTTTAAATAAGGCCATGACTAAAAAGGAAAATAAACCGACTTCGCTTTACTACTTTAACATACTAATTGGGCGATTCAAATCAAATTAGTATGCCGCCTTGCACAGAGTCGTCAGACAGCAGTTGTCAAACGCTTCGGAAATTCTGGCTGCAATCAATTGTGTGCACGACAGTACTTCAAAATTCGATTTGTTGTCTGTACCTATACCAAGTACAGTCACGTACAAATGACTCACTAGATGTTTCCTTGTTCACACGTTAATCTATACGATAATATGTGATGAAACATGTGCGGTGTGCACCTATTGAATTTAAACCTCTCCTTGTCTCTTCGAGCTATCATAAAATCTGTTCGGAGCATTTTGACTAGTACAAGATACAATATTTCTGAAAATTCGATAGTGATATAGGTTTTCGGTTCCTCCTTGCATACTAAATTGTATGGAGAAACCGAATCAAAATTCGAATTGAAAATCGAGAAACTTTTACTAACCCTTATGCCCTTCACTTTCCCTAAACTTTGCTCTTTAGTCATCATAAATCACTTGAGTGATGCTCTCTAAAACAGCTTGGCTGCATTATTATTATACCCTTGAGGGTCTATGTTTTGAGATGCTTAAACATTTGTCTGTAATTTCAAAGCATTGTAGACAAATGTCATTTTCTCATTTTCTTGGGATTATTCTAAAGCCCTTTTCGCGTTCTGTATACATCGAAATAAAGCCGGCACGTAACTACCCAGTATCCACCTAAGTATGCAAAGTCCGACAAATAGCCAGACTTCTGACGATTTCATTACCGTCACGTCGAATTCGAGTCGCTTAGGATTCCCTGCGTGACACGGCATTTTAAATGAATTCAGACATAATGGCACAGTCAAACATAACCCACGGTCACGACAAACTTAAGTATATATTGCGTAGTGCGACCATTTTATATTTTTACTAGTTTTTGATCATAGCTTCGTCTATACATTTCTGTATATCTATTATATATAGTATATTATGCACATTCCGCGGAAGCGGAAGTTTTCCGGGACAAAAAGTTAGCGCTGATTCAAGCTTTTATTGGATTATTTACATTTCAAATTTCAGCCTCTTCTATTGAGTAGGTTGTAGCTTGGTTTAAAGTGTGTGCGTTGTGCATTACCTTAAGGAGTTGCTCTCTCCACTCATATAAACGGAAATATAAATTCAAGAAAAAAGATCTAAAAAACATTTAATTTATTTCTCTTAAATAGGAATGTTACAAATAAACGTTTTCTTAAACATATTATGTTTATTTTATTTTTTCAATAATGCAAGCTGAGTTGGTTCTCGTTTACGTGGGATAAGTCTGAACGTGCCCTAATACTCACACTTATGGGCGACTCGCTTTCAGAATAGATAATAGAGAGATGTTTCCTTATAAATAGATCTAATCGGGCCTTTTCCTGTTATAGATTCCCACGTCAAGGAATTGTCATTGTGCTACACAATTTAATATACTGATGTGAATAGCGGTGGACTTTTTTGTAAATTAAAATGTCATTAGATACATTTTTGACCAGGTACGCGATTCACGTAATGCATCTGTTACATTTTGTGAAGTGAAATGATTAAAAAAAATCATGGCACTTAGGCAAAGATAGTAAGTCAATGCTTTAATAATATGTCAATGTTAATAAACAGACGATATTGAAATCACACTGAAATATTAACTTTACTACTAATTTATATTTTTTTATACATAGAGCGTAAAATTAAATGTAGTTCAAAACGCTACATCGAGTCGAGAATCGTGAAGTTAAGTTTACGTTGCTCGATAACGTTGAGGCATTGTACTTCATAATTATGTTGAATATATTTACATTTAATTTTACACTCTGATCCAATTAAATTTTCCGTATTGACTGTCAATTTTATTTCCTGATTCACTTCGCTCAGTGTGTGCAAAGTGAAAACTTTACGTGAATCGCCCCTCGCTTTTATGTTGTGGTAATTTCCTCGGGATTATTATAAAAACAAACATCTACAGCGGAAGGAATAGACTAACTTTTACCTTTTAATTTGCTCGTTTCATGAAACAAAGGAAAGTATTGAACGATTGAAGCTCTAGCTAGACTCTAGAAATAACTTTAATATGGGACCTGCACTGTAGGTGGTAGGTATAGTACATTTTGCGCAATACGCATACTAATCTAGCTGAGAACGTAATAAAATTGCAGAATTTATTACTTAGTTACCTACTGTGGGAGTTTATACCTTTGTTCACAAAAAATTCTATGAATGAATAAAATAATACAATCTGATATTTTTTGTGCGAATATGTATATAAATGAGCTACCTAACTTTAGTTAATTACAAAATGTCGAGTTTAGTAGGTATTATACACCTAATTATTATGTATTCTTAGATATTCAATTAACCAAACTTGAAAGGTTCACCAAGTTCAGACGACGACCGTAACATATTTTCTACTAAAACAATGCTAATTGCTGTTGCTAATTCTAATTTAGGAGTTAATAATAATTTCTATATTCGCTCTTAATTAAGGTCTGGTCTGGTGGGAGGCTTCAGTTCACGGCCTAGCAAATTTTGCGAATCTGTTATTATGCGATGGAGCGGGTCAAGCGATTTAACGGCGTACAAGCCGTATTTAAGTGATTTTGAATGAAGGTTTACGTAAAAACTATATGCGTGCATGTCGCACCTAATAACGTATCCGTGAAAGTGAGAAAGACAAAAATAAATTTAATAAATCCCCTTAAGCGTTCCGGCTGTGTAGAGACCGTTATGGGTGGGTTACTTATCCCTACCAAGTTAGTACCTATTATAAAAAACGGTTCAATCATCACTTACTGTCAAGAGAGATCGCAGTCAAGTATTAACATCTAGACTGTAAAAAAAATCTAGGAACGCTTGAGTGATGAGTCCCGTTCCCGACTCTGTAATTTCTTTCGTCCAAGCAAATTACTTACAATAACTATTTGTTGGAATAGGGATCTAGGTACCTGATGGGAGGGGATGGGATGTCATTTCAACATCATGGTAAGGTTGACACATATTACCGAACTGAAACCGTGGTACCGGGATTTGGAAACCCCCAACTCTGTGATGTCATTCTTACAAGGAAATGGCTAACAATAACTACTTTTTGTTAGGGAATAGGGATCTAGGTACCTACCTGATGGGATGGGATGGGATGTCATTCCACCATCATGGGTCACCAATGTATTAGTCTGGTTGACACCTTGACACGTATTACCGAATTTGAAACTATGATAAGTTTGGAAACCCAGAAATCAGAATGCAAGGTGCATACGCCTCACAGACAGAAAGACACCTGCGCCTTATATATACGTATATACGTACCTATCTACTCCGAAACATGTGGAATAATTATTTTGATACAACATCGCTTTTCCAACGTTCCAAATTAAACATTAAAGCTATATCAAACAGAGTTCAAATTTGAATAATTCGCCTGCGGAGTTAAGTAATTTTTCATCGTAATATCGTTAATTGGTAAACATGTGCCAAAGTACTTAGCTTATTTAAATAGTAGGTAAAAAATGATCCACCTTATTATTATTAGGAATTACAAAATCAATTGCTTTTATGCCCATGTAATCGCTAATAAATAATATTCTCCTGCCAATTTTTGTTACCAAACTCCTCCGAAACGGGTCTGTGATGGGAATTAGGTACTGATTACATCAAAGCTTTTAGTGGGTACAGCAAATTTCAAAGTAACAAAGTGACTATTAAATGAAGACTATGATGAACGTCTGTTAGTCTGTTAGAAGTTAAGTATGTATGAAAATACCTAAGTACATAGGTACTTTGATATACTGAATAATAACTATATATATCCTAACCTAACGTGTGTGGTTACACCTTCGCAAAAGTTCTGAAGTTATATCACAAACACAGATTATCACAAACAAGAACACTTTTCCCATATTACAAAGTTTTCCAATATCTGAAGGCTGAATACCCTTATTTAAGTGGAAGCTAATGTAATTTGTTTTTCATTATAAATCATGTTTCAGTAGGTAGGTACGAGTAATATTGTTGGTTGGTGGGTGATGGTTTAGCGCAGTTAGTAATAGACTGATGGTCCTGCCTTCGACGTCAGGGGCGTGGGTTCGATTCCCACAGCTGGAAAATTTTTGTGTGGTATTGAATGTTTTTCAGTTTTTTTTTTGGTGTTTTTCATACTGTACAAGTACCTACAGCACACGTATAATCATAATTGCTCTA
The DNA here is from genome assembly GCA_036785405.1 of Coenonympha arcania. Lineage (NCBI taxonomy): Eukaryota > Metazoa > Arthropoda > Insecta > Lepidoptera > Nymphalidae > Coenonympha > Coenonympha arcania. Next base: position 11,051,243 of record CM072072.1, read on the forward strand.
TGCCTTTTTAGTCTGATTTGTTCAATGGTCTTAGCTACCCCTGCAGCTTTTTACTGTCTGACTGATCTCTTGAAACGCGCGTTATCCGGTTGCTGAAGTAGATAGTATAGTGGCGGACTACTACGTACGCCACGGGTTCGATTCCCACCGCGGGCCATTTTAGAATGTTTTAATTTCTGACTTGGCTCAGGTGTGGTCTGGTGGGAGCAAAGACGCACTGCCAAGCGTTTTAGAGTTTCGCTAGTGGTGAGTTTACTGAAACCCTTCCAAGTTAGCACCATCACTTACCTACCATCGGCTGCATCATCACTTACCATGAGGTGAGATCACAGTCGAGTGCAAACTTGTAGAGTGTAAAAGAAAACGAATTTATTTTCTCGTGCATAAAAATACATAGTATTGTTAAATTCATGGGTGCATCTTTCTTTTTCTTTTCTACTTCACACCGGCATACTTTCTTCAACGGTAAAAAGTGTATAAGTACCCCTACATTCACCATAATTTCTACGTATAATGTGTTTGAATGGTTTCACCTAACACTCTTTGAGTCTACATTACACGCCGCATTGTGTACCCGACTCACATGAGCAATTCTCAAAACTTACCTAGTATGTATTCTTTTGTGAGAACGTAGAAAGAATTTTAATGCTTCCGCCTGAACTTGGAATAAATCGCACAATAGGGAATGGTTACGCAATGTCGTTTTGTGTCATGCAGAAAGCAACTCGGATCTTTATCTCTTCGGGAGACATGAAATCTTTTGCCGAAGTAGTGGACCGTATGGGCCAAAAACTTTATTTACTAACTCATTTTTGAGTATGATTTAAGAATAACACAGTTTAAAATTGCGTCTCCCTCAGTTATAAATAGTCAAATATGAAAATAATTAAGTAATAAAAGTTAAGCAAAAAAAACACAGTCGAGTATAATTAAAACAGAAAAACAGGTCATTTAGAAACAAAATAAAAAAAATCATTGTGAGAGTCGTAAGTTTTACGATTTCGCTGCGCACACCCGCTGCCAACTCGGACTGAAGCTGAACCATAAAATTCGCTATCGATCGCGTATGGAATTATTTTTTTTCCTATTTATTGAATCCATTTAGTTTTTCTTTTCTTCGTTAATTTTTTATCGACAATTGTCATTCAGTTCGCATGAAAACTACGTACCTACTAATGTAATGCGATTATGCGACAGCCCTACTGGGCATGCAGAACCGGTTCCGGTTCTTAATTTTGAATTCCCGGTTCTGCACCGAGCTCAGAACCGGGTACCCGGGATTTCCCGGTTCTTGGTAAAAAAGTTTTAAAATTTTAATTAAAAGCATTATTTTTAATATTCCTACTTAAGGGGATATTACGATTTGTAGTAAACATGAAATAGAAAATTATTTCCAAAAAACCGACTTCAAATGCCACTACAAAGAGTGAAATAATTTCTTAAAATCCCGGGAAATCCCGGGTGCATGCCCTATCAGCAGTATCTACCGAATCGCAATATCGTCTCTGGGTTGTGGCCGTGATACTCTGTAGTCAGCACAGTCAATCGTTTACCTGACATGTGTTCAGATGGGTCCTCTTTGCATTGTTGTTTGACGGATTGATCGGTATCTGCCGCGAAGTGCGATGTTCTTTTGTGATTTTCCGATACGAATCATTTTGAGGCCGTTGAAATGAATCGATTCTGTTTTTGACTAACGCTTTGCTTTATTTTGCTTTTGTGATTGGAAGCAATTCGTGAAACTGATGTGAACTAACTGTTTAGTGGTGACTGGTGCATCTACATAACAGGTACTCTTCCATAGACTCAGACCTTACATCTAGATCTAACATTTCAATACACCACTCGATAGTTAAAATATCTAAATATGACATAATGACACTGCTATAATAAAATGGTAAGGTGTGGAATGCCCTGCCAGCCTCCGTGTTCCCAGCCAAGTACAATCTTGCCTTCAAGAGAAGAGTGAATAGGCATTTTCTAGGCAATGCGCTCCAACCTATAGACCTCAACATTGCTTTCCATCAGGCAAGATTGTCGTCAAGCGCAAGCCTATTCACAATAAAAATGTATATTATTCACCAATAAATACTTGTATATTATCAAGTAAAATTTGAATGTGGCAGTTCCTATTTTCCATCTCCAATGACGAAAGTGTTTAAATTGTCCTAAAAGACTGATGAAATAGTAGGTTCTTGGTATCTAGTAGATTAATTAATGGCTAGGGGCGTATCGTAAAGGATCGAAATTTAAATGTCTGCCTATGTACCTACCTATTGGGAATTTCAGTCTGCGTCTCAGTTAGGTACCTACTGAGCGATCAATAGCTGAGTTGTTTGCATAAACATACGAAGATAAAGTCAATAATAAAGATAAAGAACAGGGTTAATAAAGCCATAAAGGGATACTTACTTACAAGAATAGACAATAATCTTGAAGAAAAAGAGGTCTTTGATCAGAAATGAACTTTAAGAAAAACAATCATTCCTATTACAATTACAAACGCATGTTTCTTTACAAGAAATTCCGATTTTCCTTGACAAAATAGTTCTGCGTTGGACGTATGAATGAGAAAACATGGGAAATGTAGATGTAATAAAAATACGAGGTAAAGGCAAGAAAAATGAGGATGCGGTATACACGAGAGACGCCGATACTTTTAACCTTACTTATGTAAAACGTATATCAAAATTTACTTACTCCCTTTTCCCGGGGATCTACATAAACCGGCTGTTTTATGGCCCTTTTCACTATTATTAAGATAAACGTTTTTCCATCCGAAAAAGAAATAGGTAAATGTGTATATTGTAGTTACGCTCCTATAACGTCTGTTCAAAAGATAAAGTGTAAGTAATAAGCACAGATAAAATTAGTGTTTGGACAGGACGTCTGTCGAGTCATCTTACATAATGTCTTTTGCCTTGAGTTATTGATGTTAGTAAAAAAGGCTAAAATCATATTCAATGATGATCCAAAAGTACAATAATGGTTCGCCATTTACATAACGATGAATGGAGATAATTAATATGGTGTTAAAAACCTACTCCAATATTTTATCAGGGTGGTCACAATTTTTTATCTGCATTGAAAAAAGGTCTAGACTCTTAATTATAATATGTTACTGTTGAATTCTTTTGTTCTTTCTGGTGAATATGATATGTGGCAGAGTACTCTAGAACTGTCTTCTATCTGTGAAACTATAGATGATCTTTGTTAACAAAATAAAATAGACCTTCGAATCAAGGCGTCTATGGGAAGATAGTTGGGCACAAATTCTATGCCATCGCAAAAAATATAAAGGAAGCGTAATAATCAGGTAAATTTACAACGCAGCCCTATCTAAAAAAAAACCAGAATGAACAGGCTTAGCATGAATCGCCCGATTCGCGGCAGAGCGCCAGTGGTTCCCACGGCTCAATAAAACCTCTTTATATCACATCCTGAGCTTAATTGTTGTGATTTCAACCCGCCAGACCCGTTTCGCAACGATTTCGTACATGACTTCCTATAAAGCTGTAGATGAATTGCACTGTCCATTAAAAAAAATTCGTGAACGGTCTAATGGTACGTTTACACGCTTGCCAAGCCTTGGCAAGGATCGACAATCGCAAGCATGTAAAAAGGGCTTTTGGCTTGGCTTGCGTGGGCTTGTGCCTGCTTGCTTCCGATCCACTCGAGTGTCGGTTTTTTTACGCAGATCAAAGGGCGTTTGCGGCAAGCGCTTGCGATGCATTTACATGTTGGTGATGTTGGTCCGCGTTTAGTAGCCATTGTAATCTCGCGGCGAGTACACGCTTGCTTGATTTTACAAAAAATAAATAAAAAATGAGTTGCTGGTCGAATGAGGAGAGTCTTTCGTTTCTGTACCATTACCAAATGGAACCATGCATCTGGAATCCGAAAGATGCAAACCATAAAGATAAGAAGAAACAAGCAGATGCATGGATTCGTCTTGCTGAATTTACTGGAAGGCCAGTAAAGTACGTTAAACCAAATGCAATAGCCGTCACAAGTTTGGTGTCTGCCATGTTTGGATGTATATTGCAGACTGACGCATTCACAAGCGTATAAACGCCTTTCAAACGCCAAACGAGATTTGTGGAGGCTTGGGACTGTTTGCAGTTTGCCAAGCCTTGGCAAGGATCGACAATCGCAAGCATGTAAAAAGGGCGTTTGGCTTGGCTTGCGTGGGCTTGTGCCTGCTTGCTTCCGATCCACTCGAGTGTCGGTTTTTTTACGCAGATCAAAGGGCGTTTGCGGCAAGCGCTTGCGATGCATTTACATGTTGGTCCGCATTTAGTAGCCATTGTGATCTCGCGGCGAGTACACGCTTGCTTGATTTTACAAAAAATAAATAAAAAATGAGTTGCTGGTCGAATGAGGGGTCTTTCGTTTCTGGAACATTACCAAATGGAACCATGCATCTGGAATCCAAAAGATGCCAATCATAAAGATAAGAAGAAACAAGCAGATGCATGGATTCGTCTTGCTGAACTTACTGGAAGGCCAGTAAAGGAAATAAAAAATAAAAAAGAGATAATAAAAATAAAAAAGAGATAAAAGAGAGATGACTATTGACTACTTTTCGCAAGCACTCGTCCTAAGTTCGGTGTCTGCCATGCTTGGATGTATATTGCAGACTGACGCATTCACAAGCGTATAAACGCCTTTCAAACGCCAAACGAGATTTGTGGAGGCTTGGGACTGTTTGTAGTTTGCCAAGGCTTGGCAAGCGTGTAAACGTACCATTAGATATAGCGACAAGCTTCCACAAGCAAGAAGAGAAACTTTCGTTTGGCTGTTGGATCAAGGAAGAAGTCGCATACAGAAGGCAGTGGTCCTAGAGACGGCAGACACTTTGAGGAGGTTTCTCATACTGGAACCCTGACCACCGTTAAGAACCTGAAAGCCTTGCTGATGATGGGATGCCGAATTTTCATATCTTTAAAATTGTTTTTGTTGCCTTTTTTATTAAGAACGTTCTTACAAATTACGGATAAATTATTTTGTAAAATAATCTAATTGTTATGCTGCGCCTGCCAACGTTAAACTTCTTCAGTAAGCAATGCTAGGTTTCTATGCTAGCAGCTAGGTTTGAAATAGCTTACCCCTGGTTTCCACTGACGAAACTTGTGAACTCTGTTTTCAATCGATGTTTACAGATATTTCAATCCACGATGACGCGCCCCACTCTGACAAACTTCATACGAATCGAATTAAACATAAGCGATTTTGACAGAGTTGAGCGCGTTTTCGTGGATTGAAATAATATAAATGCAAAAGACGTAAATTTGACGTAAATTTGTCGAAAATTGAACGTAGAGATTCTCAAGATTTTTTTTTTATAAACCAGAGGTTAGTATGGAACTATTGATTCGTTATAAATTCTCGTTAAATAGATTAACCAAATGCGGTCATAAATTATATTATTGTGGGAATATTTTTTACAAACATGCTGGTATTTTATCGCTGTAATATTAGATGCAGTGAATAATGGACATGAGGCGGATGTCGAAGTTTTTTCCGATATATATTCGGTAATAAAATACAATTATTAATAATTCAATTCAATGAGTTTATTGGCTATTGCCCTTTAATTAACATTACCGTAAAAGTTTCTAATGCTCTTGAAGAAAAAAATAGTGGCTTCTTTAACTCTTTTAGGGTTATTATAGCAAAAATCACTTTTTTTGTACTTGTCTCCTCTCCTTTAATCTTATTTTATTCTATTTTTTGTTGATGTTAAGTACTTGTTGTAGCGGCAACGGAAATACATAATCTATAAAAATTTCAAGTGTGTGTATCACGGTTCAAGAGATACAGCCTGGTGACAGACGGTCGGACGTCCGTCAGTCAGTCCGTTGGGTACGGAACCCTAAAAAAACACTCAATATCTCAATAACTGACGTACAACAATGGCGCATCACGGCGCTATAAATTGAATTATACGGCATCAAGGAAACAGGAGTTGGAGCAACAAAGAGAAACGTTAACATTTGGTAAATGACAGTACCTCTACATCATTACCGAAGCCAGGTGCCGGCAGCACGTGCGGCGCGACATCTGCCGTCAATAAGAGCAAAAAACAGGCATTACTACTAGAGTTGTTATTTATCTCCTCCACACAAACACACACATACACACACGCATTGGCGCGACGAGCATCTGCTGCGTTCAAAGCCCTTTCAGCTAGCTCATCAGCTGTTTGGATTTCACAGAAAAAATTCTATTATACCAGCGACATTGGTGGCAATTCTAGTTTTTTTTACTCGAGGTTTCGCCCGAGTTTAATTCGCCTTTACAGAACTCCATAGGGAAACGTGAATTTCCCGTTCCCGTTCCCTATTTCAACCTTTATACCTAAATAATCTCATTCATTCACTAAATTTTTCTTAACTATATAGGTACATATAAGCTAGCGTTTGACTGTGATTACACCTGATGGAAAGTGAAGTACAATGCGCGCTCGCCCAGGAAATGCCGGTTCACTCTTGATTTGAAGGCACACAGGTTGTAGGTGGTGGGAAAGACAGTGCCTGGGAGGGAATTCCAGACTTTTGCTATGTCTATCAGGAACGAGGAATCATACCGCTTCGTATTATAGATATTTAAAACTTTTTTATACTTTTAAAGGGTGTAAGTTGCAACTCACCTCTTTTTGTGAGGTATAATAATACCGCTGCGGTATTTTATCTCCCGTGCACACATCTTGCGCATCTGTCGCTCGTTCAATGCCCTGCAGTCAGCTGTTCGCTTTTATCGACTTATTGCATTGTGGTAGAGTTTTGTCTCGTCGGGACCAATAATAATATCAGTCAATCTATATTCTATGGCCTCTGTAATCTAATAAATAAATTCTCGTGTCACATTTGTGTCGTGTTTGTAATAAAACTCCGAAACAGCTTGACCGATTTTTATATGATTTTTCAAGTATATTCGATGCGTCTGAGTCGGTCTCAAAACGATGTACCTAACTTACCGTGTTAGCTAGTAAATGTAAACACCTCTAAATACCTTTTATCTACATACGTCCCAGGAGATGTTGACTTCACAATGCTCTAAAATTTCGGATAGTGAGGTCAACATATCTTGAGGATGTCCCGGTTGCGGGACGAAACGTGCGTCGAAGAAAATGTTAGAAGAATTGTGTGTGGTGTTATATGTGGGTAGTTTTCCTACATATTGGACCATACACATAATATAACAAAACAAATTAATTTGTCCTCGTAATTATGGATTTCCGCAAAATTACGCCTGCTTTCATTCAATAATACCTACGTATGTTTCATTTTAGGACTGTCACGGGCTCGCGTTCGAAGACCGCGCCGTGGCGGACGAGGTGCAGAACTACGAGCTGATATCGGGCTTCCAGAACGACACGCACACCACCGTGGAGTTCCGGCGTCAGCTGGACACGTGCGACAGACAGGACGCCGTCATTGGCGTGAGTGGCGCTTGATCTGATATCTATTATGCTACTGACAGACTGATTGTAACCACGAGCTGATACCGGGCTTCCAGAACGACACGCACACCACCGTGGAGTTCCGGCGGCAGCTGGACACGTGCGACAGACAGGACGCCGTCATTGGCGTGAGTGGCGCTTGATCTGATATCTATGATGTTACTGACAGACTGATTGTAACTACGAGCTGATATCGGGCTTCCAGAACGACACGCACACCACCGTGGAGTTCCGGCGGCAGCTGGACACGTGTGACAGACAGGACGCCGTTATTGGCGTGAGTGGCACTTGATCTGATATCTATTATGCTACTGACAGACTGATGGTAACGACGAGCTGATACCGGGCTTCCAGAACGACACGCACACCACCGTGGAGTTCCGGCGTCAGCTGGACACGTGCGACAGACAGGACGTCGTCATTGGCGTGAGTGGCGCTTGATCTGATATCTATTATGCTACTGACAGACTGATTGTAACCACGAGCTGATACCGGGCTTCCAGAACGACACGCACACCACCGTGGAGTTTCGGCGGCAGCTGGACACGTGCGACAGACAGGACGCCGTCATTGGCGTGAGTGGTTCTTGATCTGATCTATGAGCTGTTACTGACTCACTGACCAACTGACTGTTGCTTTTTAGGGTAGGAAAAAAGAGATTGCGTATTCAGTGAACGCTGAGTTTTATTTTCAAGTACCTATACTATACGTAGGTATAGCACTCATTATTCAACCTGATTCTCATAGAGGTCCAAGAAACCGCACGGCAATAAATACTCTGTCAAAGTTCGCATACCCGAGCTGTTGCTACACAAATTTTCACGCACACTATAGCATCCGCGCACCTTAGAAATTTCAAATTGACACACTCACTCTACAAGAAAAAGTTGCCGCACTCACATAGCTGTCGTTGTTAGGTTGGGCTCTATCTAGTCGGAGCACAAGTGACAACCTATTATAAATCTATGCTGATTTTATTTTCCAGGAGGACACAATCCAAGTGCTGTGGGCTCTAGGACCAGAGGGCTCGGATGGCGAGCTGCCCAGACACGTTCAGAGCGGCTCCCGGCCTCTGAGGCTACTGCAGCCGATGGCCAAGCCTGACGCCATACCACTCAAACACTGGGACGTTAGGATAACAAACGTGAGGATTTATTTTTAGAATAAATTAGAATAGAAAATTCTCATATAGGCCTAGCATACAGAGGCTCTTAGGACAAATCAGTTCATTTTACACTCTCTATAATCGTGAAAACTATTTCACGACTTCTACCATAGAACGGCAAGGCATCGTAAAGGCTTCCACCCATACATAGTTGACGTACCAATGACGCGTACGAAGCGGTTTGGTTCCTCGTTCCTGATACGCACTGCAAAGGCCTGGAATACACTCCCAGGCAGTGTCTTTCCTGCCACTTCCAACCCGGGTGCCTTCAAATCTAGAAATAGGCATCTTCTAGGCAAGCGCGTTCCACCTTAGACTGTATCATCACTTTCCATCAGGTGTGATCACAGTCAAGCGCTAGGCTATATACCTAGTATAAAAAAAAGACAAACGCCCAGCTGCTGAGAAGAAGCTCATACTCACTCACAAACTCAGCCGGGTATTATTTATTGATACTCAATATTATAAAGCTAAAGAGTTTGTTTGTTTGTTTGTTTGTTTGTTTGTTTGAACGGACTAATCTCAGGAATTGCTGGTCCGACTTGAAAAATTGTTTTTGTGTTAGATAGTTCATTTATCGAGGAGGCTATATAGCTTCACTCTATGACCAATAGAAGCGGAGCATCAATGTTAATCATTTTGCAAAAACGGGAAAAATTGTTCCCTTTGGAGAACTTCCGTTGCGTGCGCTGCGTATAACGGTTAAAGTTGCGCAAAAATAATGTATGACAAAAGACACATACCCTGGACAGGGCGGACCGCGTTTAAAAATGTGGCCAGTTTTCCGGTGCCAATAATATCAACAGCAAGGCCACGTAGGTCGCTTAGCAGCCACCTATATAGAATTTTGACAGATGGCGCTGCTGTTTTCTTGTACGAAAAAGTTTTACGTAAATTTTTCGGATGCCCATATCCTGAGTTTTCTTATCAGAGTGTATGGCGGAATTGTTCTCCTTTAAAAATTTTATTTGAAGAGATTACTGGGCGTAATAAGACTTAAGAACTCATGTCTGAGGATAATGAACATCTGACATGGAAAGACGTATCACTTAATATCTGGAGAACTTCTTGTGCACTTGTCATTCTTTGCTGTAAAAAGTTACTTGATGCACTTCTTGTGCACTTGTCACCTTGCTAACCTCATAAATAATTAGCACCTGAGCTTACCAAAGACCGGTTACTATTTACGGAAACCTTGTTGATTAACATACGTAACGCTAGTAATGACTTGAACTTTATAATTATACATTTGCGACTCCTTAATTACCCACATGGAGTTTAATCTACGACTGATGATTATTAGTCTTTATTTTACTACTAATATATTTATTATTCTTAGATCTTAGTGATCTAAAGGCACATTTGCTTCAACAAATTTCAAGTACGTGACCATCAAATATGGCGATTTCTATGACATTTTGACTTTTGTAATTTAGCTATTACAATGTTTGAGCATATACAACAAGCAGGCTACACTATACAAATACTAATATACAGAGGTATCGGTAACGGTAACTGAGTCGCGAATTCAATGGTTTTTACCCATCTCGAAAACGGCCAAAGCGTCTAAAGAAATATACCATTCAAGAAAAACTTAAAAAAATATTTAAATACTCCATAAAACCTATAGAATAATAGTTTTTATGGACACACTCTAATGAAAGAACCGGTCATTCAATAGGACATTCAGAAGTCTGCGACTGCATATCCTATTGAATGACCGTCCTTATTTAACCTTCTTCCAGTTCACTATCCCCCACGAGATGGCCACATTATTCTGGTGCAAAGTGTTCAAAGCGCCGGAACTGTCACGCAAGCACCACATAGTCGGCTACGAGCCTCTCATCGACAGTCGACCAATCAGGAACGGGAAGCCAGTTGTAGAGAAGAACAGCCTGTCTCCCGTCCACCACATGGTACTGTACGAGTGCGCGGAAGACCACGACAAGCGGCAGTGGAACGAGTGGAGTGAGACTGAAGGGTTTTTCGGGCCTAATAGACCCGGCGAGCTTGCTGCTTGCGTCACTCCCATCGCGGCTTGGGCTATGGGATCAAAAGGTACTTACACTTACCTTTTTAAATGCCAAATGGCAAAGATATCCAAGGGCTGTATCTCGCGACCCTTTAAGAAGACCCCCTCTTGCATTTATCAACAGGTTTTTAAATGCCAAAGGCCAAAAAGAGAGACGACCCAGTATCTTGCGATATTAAATACCCTTTAAGATGACCCCCTCTTGCATTTATCGACAGGTTTTTTAAATTCCAAATGACAAAAAAAGACTCCCAGTATCTTGCGACATTAAAGACCCTTTAAGAAGACCACCTTTTGCATAAATATGGCAAAGAGATCCAAGGGCTGTAGTTCGCGACATTAAAGACCCTTTGAGAAGACCCCGTTTGTATATTTTATCGACAGGGTTTTAAATGCCAAATGACAAAAAAAGACTCCCAATAACTTGCGACATTAAAGACACTTTAAGAAGACCAGACCTTTTGCATTTGTCGAAAGGTTTTTAAATGCCAAATGGCAAAAATAAACCCCTTTACGTATTTTGCGACATTAAAGACCCTGGAAGACCCCCTTTTGCATTTATTGACAATTTTTTAACAATTATTATTTTTTTAATTTTGTAAATATTAAAACTTAATACGGTAATAAGTAATACTCTTAATATACCGATGGTATTTTAATAATTAAAAATTGTCTTTTTTCTGTGATATTTTCCCCCAACCCTGCTGTCGCACCCGTACAACGTATTCGTATGAGCGAGAACAAAAATAAAACCTTCTTGGCTCTTAAGCTTGGTAGGTAAATCTTAAGTTGTATTACAAAACTTTCGGTATTCCATACCTATAACATGTCGCTAGTTTCTCACACCCTATGTGAACGTTAATTACGGAAAATATTTCTGAATATATTCGTACCTAGCAACTTATAGAACTTACAGAATTTCTAGAATACCGAAGTTTGAACTCCCATTAGCAAGCGGAAACTATGCAAACAAAGTATCTACAAACACCGCTCTCGCGGTTCAAATGTATCAAATATTAAAACATTTCACCCAAGAGCTTAACTTCCTAATTAAGAGATAATTTAAATCACCATTAACGCCTACGCTTCGAAATTCACATCTAGCTTTGTCATTAGAGTTGAAAATTCTTAGTTAGTAGTTAACCACAACAACCAAGGGAAAACCAATCTTAATTGCTAGGTTTAAGGTATATTTTAGGAAAGTATGTTTTTTCCTGTAAGTAAGGTTATTCCTCGTTTGCAGGTGAATTCCTCCCTGAAAACGTCGGTATTCCGCTAGGCGAGAAAGGAGGAGTCTCGTACTACATGCTTGAAGTTCATTATGACAATCAAGAGTTACACCAGTGTGAGTATAGTGTGCCTTGGAATGTTTTATTGCATGCCATTAAACTAAAAGTGGTAGTAAAGCGTGGGTTAATCTGTCAAATACTTTATTGAACCAAAAACATAAGTAAATGAGAAAACTTATGCCACATAAAATGCTGCAAAAGTAAAGAATCTTTTCAAGAAGGCTTGTTTATGGCTTGTTACGCCACTCTATGGATTTCCACTGAAGCCAAGCGAATCGTGAATCGGCCGATCACGGATTGATACTCTAGTGCCAGCAGAAATTTCGGACACTCTTCATCAATTCACGTTCCGCTTCAGTGGAAACGCACACTTAGTGATGATAGAAAAGGTACCATGTCCAGCGTCCAGATTGGAACACTTCCATTATTTGCTGTTTTGTCATCCTCAATCTTCATCACATACGTTTTTTGTCATCGAGAAAAAAAATATCAAAAAAAAGCTGTGACATGTTACAATTTTCTTCATGCTCTATGTAATGTTTTCAGTCTTGGACAACTCCGGCATCCGCATTCACTATACGTCGTCGGTGCGCGCCCACGACGCGGCACTGCTGGGCGCGGGCATAGGCGTCTCCGCACTGCACGTGATCCCGCCGCAGCAGCGCGCGTACCGCACGCTGGGCATCTGCAGCCCCGAGTGCACTAACAACGTGAGTTAATACTGCTTCACTGTAGTCTGCGACGCGTCGTCGGTGCGCGCCCACGATACGGCACTGCTGGGCGCGGGCATAGGCGTCTCCGCACTACACGTGATCCCGCCGCAGCAGCGCGCGTACCGCACGCTGGGCATCTGCAGCCCCGACTGCATTAACACTGTAGTCTGCGACACGTCGTCGGTCCGTGCCCACGATGCGATACTGCTGGGTGCCGAATGGGGCATGTGTGCGTTGCACGTGATCCCGTCGCAGCAGCGCGCATCCCGGATCTCCAGCCCCTAGTTCACAGCTGCTTCGAGGGCTCTATAACAACGTGAGTTATCTCTGCTTCACTTTAGTCTGCGACGCGTCGTCGGTGCGTGCCCACGATACGGTACTGCTGGGCGCTGGCGTGGGCATGTGTGCGCTGCACGTGATCCCGCCGCAGCAGCGCGCATCCAAGATCTCCAGCCCCTAGTGAACTGCAGCTTCGAGTGCACTATAACAATGTGAGTTATCTCTGCTTCACTGTAATCTGCGACGCGCCGTCGGTGCGCACCCACGAAACGGTGCTGATGGGCGTCTACGTGGGCGTGGAGGACCTAGATGACGATGCACTAATAACGTGAGTTAATGCTGCTTGGGCTGAAGACTGATGTGTGCACAATGAAGCAATGCTAGACGTCGTTATTGGATGTTCGTTATCTTCCCAATCAGACCACTATCTCACCATATACATTGAAAATAAGAAATACTTAGTTTGCGGAACAAAAATGCTGAAATGGAGACGCAGGGATTAACAGACATTAAATCGTAAAAATCCACAAATCGGAATGTAATTACCACGACGTATGACCCATTAGCGCTTCATTTGGGTGACCCCGTGGGAATTTCGAGAAATCCTTCCTTATCCCTTATCTACATCATTAAGTAAACACACGACAGGAGAGTGTTCCGACAGCGAATCACCAATTCGGTGGTCCACACATGCAAATGTGTACCCATCTAATCCTCGTATTAGCTCACTAAGTTTCTCTACTTAGTGCAGTTTAGTCACAAATCCCCGAGTTGCCAGACGAAGTTTCCCCATCAATTAGAACTCGTCCGGAAAGCGGGCTTCGTCTTTACAAATAGATTCACTTGATCTAGCTTGCATATTTAAAACTCCTAGACGCTTATTTTTAAAAATTACATTTCAAAATTACATCTCTTCTTGTTCTTAGTAATTACAGAAAAAAATTACATCTCTTCTTAGTAATTACAGCTATGATATTATGTACCTACCCCAAATCTCAACCGACCCATTCAAGGATCATTTAGTCAATCAGTTTATATAAATAATACTAAATAAAATCTCGCAAATTCCTAACACTTATTAGAAATTTTTATAACGTCAAAACAATGAAAACAATAGTCTCTTAAGTTTTTCATTTAAGGCAGGTATAAGTACCTACTAAGTATTAGGAGGTACTGGATGCATAACAATGCATTGTTTAGAACGCAGCTTTGTCTAATGCATGTGCCATGCCGTATTTAGGATATTGTACCTACCCAGAGGCCAGACCCACACGTAGTACTTACAAGTAAGATTATTGCAAGTTGGGTGCATTACGGATTATGTAGGTACTATAGTATAATATCTTAAGTTAAGTAATTCACTAATATTTGTAATTGTTTATACCTATATTTTGCAAACTTTGGTTACAGACTCTGCCAGAAGAAGGAATCAATATCGTGTCAGTTCTGTTACATGCTCACGGCACTGCGCGGAAGATTTCATTGAAACACATCAGAGGCAATGAAGAGCTTCCTAGAATATCCGAGGTAACGATTTAAAACAATGTAATTTTTGTATAGGCATAATATTCTTTTTTTGGAGGAAAAACTATATAGCGCCACCTACTTTTAAGGCATAAAACTACTGTATCGCGACGTAGTTCAAAACATTTCTCATAGATGGTGTAAGTTGTAAAAATTCCAACGAAGTTCAGGAGTATTTAGCTAGATGTCGCCATTAGAAAAATTACGACTTAGTTTACGAGCTTTCTAATAGATGGCGGTAAAAATTCCAACAAAGTTCATCAGCATTTTGCTAGATGTCGTTAGTAGCAAAATTGCAAGTTAGTGTATGAGTTTTACAATAGATGGGGTTATTATACAAATCTACGAAATGATAGTATTTTTTTTAATTAGTGAAAAATCTAATCCGATCAATAGACCACTATTTAAAATAATACATTTGTTACATCACACCTTATTTCATTATATGTACCATGTTATGTACTTAATTATTTAAGGAAAATAACTACGACGCACGCTACCAACAATCCCGGATAGTTCCCGGTGGGAGAAGGTTCTTCAGAGGCGACACTTTGATCACTGAGTGCACTTACGACAGCAGTTCGAAAGACAAACCCATCTTGGGAGGATATTCTGCTAAACAGGTTTGTGACAATTATTAACAAGAAACATAACCGATTCTGCTTATAAAAAGTCAGTGGCGCTTCGGATAAGTGTTGACAGAAGTGAAAACATTAGAATGGCTCCATCAGATTCAAGATATACATAGGTGTCGGTTACGATAACAGGGAAGGTAACGTTGGCGCGAGTTAAATGGTTTTATCCAATCTCAAAAATGCATGCCATAGCGCCATGTATTGAGTTTGGGTATTCAAAAATATTAAACATATTACAAAGGTCTCAGTTATGGAAAATTACCCAAAAACATTGATCATTACTAAGGATAGGCCTGTTCGAACATTTTGCCAAAGCCTTTTTCATACAAGGAAATTTAGCGCCATCTATCAAACATCCTGCGAAATACTTGTTTTTTTTTTTATGTAATATTTCTTGATGTTACGTTATCCCATGCTTCTTTTTAAATTTCTTGGTGTAATTTTTGCAGTCTTTTATCGCACAATTAGGCATTTTTATCTTTTAGAGTTAAATTTTCCACTATTCTCTCGCTACTAAGCGTACTTACTAAAATGGCGGGAACCGTCTCCATGGAAACGTGCGTGCGGAGCGTCGTGAGCTGAGGCGGGGACCGCGGCATAGACAATAGTGCGCGTACAATGGGGACATTTCCCCATTGAACTGGCGACATTTTTTCGCGCGGTTCGCCCTGTCTCTATATAGAGGTCAATGCCCAAAAAGAAGCTTTTACTTCCAAAACTGAATGCTTTGTTAGTTCTTTGGTTAACGCATTTGTCTAATAAGAGGCATAAAATGACGAATGTAGATGCACAGTAGAAGTAATAATACCAAGAGCTACTTCCAATAGCTGTAGACAAGAAGAAACAGAAAATTTTAAAATCTATTAAAATCTATATATATAAAAGAATGAGGCATTTTGGTGATTTTGGTTGTTCCAAGGATTCCGCCAAAACTATAGGTCGTAGAGATCTGAAATTTGGTACCTAGGTAGATATTAGGTCATGAATTCGTACTAAGACGGGGATTCCAGAAATTCAAATTGTAAGGGGTAAAAACCGTTGGTTTTTTGGATTTCCCCATACAAAAGTGAAATTTTTTTCGTTGTTCCAGGAATTCCCGAAAAGCTACAAGTCGTAGGGATCTGAAATTTGGTACCTAGGTAGATATTAGGTCATGAATTCGTACTAAGACGGGGATTCCAGAAATTCAAATTGTAAGGGGTAAAAACCGTTGGTTTTTTGGATTTCCCCATACAAAAGTAAAATTTTTTTCGTTGTTCCAGGAATTCCCGAAAAGCTACAAGTCGTAGGGATCTGAAATTTGGTACCTAGGTAGATATTAGGTCATGAATTCGTACTAAGACGGGGATTTCAGAAATTCAAATTGTAAGGGGTAAAAACCGTTGGTTTTTTGGATTTCCCCATACAAAAGTAAAATTTTTTTCGTTGTTCCAGGAATTCCCGAAAAGCTACAAGTCGTAGAGATCTGAAATTTGGTACCTAGGTTGATATTAGGTCATGAATTCGTACTAAGACGGGGATTTCAGAAATTCAAATTGTAAGGGGTAAAAACCGTTGGTTTTTTGGATTTCCCCATACAAAAGTGAAATATTTTTCGTTGTTCCAGGAATTCCCGAAAAGCTACAAGTCGTAGGGATCTGAAAATTGGTAACTAAGTAGATATTAGGTCATGAATTCGTACTAAGACGGGGATTCCAGAAATTCAAATTTTAAGGGGAAAAAACCGTTGGTTTTAGGGATTTCTCCATACAAAAGTGTAATTTTTTTCGTTGTTCCAGGGATTCCCGAAAAACTAAAAGTCGTAGAGATCTGAAATTTGGTACCTAGGTTTATATTATTTCAAGAATTCGTACTAAGACAGGGATTCCAGAAATTCAAATTTTAAGGGGAAAAAACCGTTGGTTTTAGGGATTTCTCCATACAAAAGTGTAATTTTTTTCGTTGTTCCAGGGATTCCCGAAAAACTAAAAGTCGTAGAGATCTGAAATTTGGTACCTAGGTTGATATTAGGTCATGAATTCGTACTAAGACGGGGATTCCAGAAATTCAAATTGGAAGGGATAAAAATCCTACTTTTAAGGGATTTTCCCATACAAAAGTGTAATTTTTGCGTTGTTCCAGGGATTCCAGCGAAATTAAAAGTCGTAGAGATCTGAAATTTGGTACCTAGGTTGGTATTAGGTATATCATGAATTCGTATTCAGAAAGGGATTTTCGAGATTCAAATTTTGAGGACGAAAAATTTTGAATTTTTTGGCCGCCATTTTGAACTTTTTTGTTACTGGGCCGATTGCTTTGAAAATCGATATTTGACTATGGCAGAAAGCATAGAGACGGAATTTGTGGTCAAAATTTAAAAAATAGGCCGCCATTTTGAACTTTTTTGTAACTGGGCCGATTGCTTTGAAAATCGATATTTAACTATGGCAGCAAGCATAAAGAAGGAATTTGTGGTCAATATTTAAAAAAGTGGCCGCCATTTTGAACTTTTTAGTTACTGGGCTGATTGCTTTGAAAATCGATATTTGACTATGGCAGCAAGCATAGAGAAGGAATTTGTGGTCAAAATTTAAAAAAGTGGCCGCCATTTTGAACTTTTTTGTTACTGGGCCGATTGCTTTGAAAATCGATATTTTACAGTGGCAGCAAGCATAGAGAAAGAGTTTGTGGTCAAAATTTAAAAAATAGGCCGCCATTTTGAACTTTTTTGTTACTGAGCCGATTGCTTTGAAAATCGATATTTTACAGTGGCAGCAAGCATAGAGAAAGAGTTTGTGGTCAAAATTTAAAAAATAGGCCGCCATTTTGAACTTTTTTGTTACTGGGCCGATTGCTTTGAAAATCGATATTTGACTATGGCAGCAAGCATAAAGAAGGAATTTGTGGTCAAAATTTAAAAAAGTGGCCGCCATTTTGAACTTTTTTGTTACTGGGCCGATTGCTTTGAAAATCGATATATGACTATGGCAGCAAGCATAGAGAAGGAATTTGTGGTCAAAATTTAAAAAAAGTGGCCGCCATTTTGAACTTTTTTGTTACTGGGCCGATTGCTTTGAAAATCGATATTTGACTATGGCAGCAAGCATAGCTAGAGAAGGAATTTGTGGTCAATATTTAAAAAAGTGTCCGCCATTTTGAACTTTTTTGTTACTGGGCAGATTGCTTTGAAAATCGATATTTGACTATGGCAGCAAGCATAGAGAAGGAATTTGTGGTCAAAATTTAAAAAAGTGGCCGCCATTTTGAACTTTTTTGTTACTGAGCCGATTGCTTTGAAAATCGATATTTGACTATGGCAGCAAGCATAGAGAAGGAATTTGTGGTCAAAATTTAAAAAAGTGGCCGCCATTTTGAACTTTTTTGTTACTGGGCCGATTGCTTTGAAAATCGATATTTGACTATGGCGGCAAGCATAGAGAAGGAATTTGTGGTCAAAATTTAAAAAAGTGGCCGCCATTTTGAACTTTTTTGTTACTGGGCAGATTGCTTTTAAAATCGATATTTGACTATGGCAGCAAGCATAGAGAAGGAATTTGTGGTCAAAATTTAAAAAAGTGGCCGCCATTTTGAAATTTTTTGTTACTGGGCCGATTGCTTTGAAAATCGATATTTGACTATGGCAGCAAGCATAGAGAAGGAATTTGTGGTCAAAATTTAAAAAAGTGGCCGCCATTTTGAACTTTTTTGTTACTGGGCCGATTGCTTTGAAAATCGATATTTGACTATGGCAGTAAGCGTAGAGAAGGAATTGGTGGTCAAAATTTAAAAAAGGTGGCCGCCATTTTGAACTTTTTTGTTACTGGGCCGATTGATTTGAAAATCGATATTTGACTATGGCAGCAAGCATAGAGAAGGAATTTGTGGTCAAAATTTAAAAAAGGTGGCCGCCATTTTGAACTTTTTTGTTACTGGGCCGATTGCTTTGAAAATCGACGTCTGACTATGGCAGCAAGCATAGAGAAGGAATTTGTAGTCAAAGTTAAAAAATGATGAACTTTTTGGCCACCATTTTGAACTTTTTTGTTACTGGGCCGATTGCTTTGAAAATCGATATTTGACAATGGCAGCAAGCATAGAGAAAGAATTTTTAGTCAACATTTTAAAAAGTGGCCGCCATTTTGAACTTTTTTGTTACTGGGCCGATTGTTTTCAAAATTGATATCTGATTATCGCAGCGAGCATAGAAAAGGAATTTTTGGTAAAAATTTAAAAGAATTGGCCACAATTTTGTACTTATATGTCTTACCATGGTAGCAAGCAACCACGGCCGGATGGACGAACGGACGGTGGAGTCTTAGTAAGAGCTTTTACCCTTTGGGTACGGAACCCTAAAAATGGCCACCATATTTAACTTTTTTGTGACGATCGAATTTTTCAAAATCAATATGTGACTATTACCAGGAAGCAAGAGAAAATTTTGTGGGCAAAATGGTGTGTAGTGCAGGAATTTTGGAAATTAAACCACCATACTAAAGCATAACTCAGAAGTTAACGTGAGCGAAGCCGCGGGCGTTTGCTAGTCTACTATAAGATTCATTGACCCTATGATTGTGTTAACCGTCGTCCGTCATCCAATGCTGGTTTCCAGGAGATGTGCCTCTCGTTCGTGCTGTACTACCCGCGCACGGAGCTGGCGGGCTGCTACTCCATGACGCCGGTCGTGGAGTTCTTCCAGACCTTCGGCGTC
The DNA here is from genome assembly GCA_036785405.1 of Coenonympha arcania. Lineage (NCBI taxonomy): Eukaryota > Metazoa > Arthropoda > Insecta > Lepidoptera > Nymphalidae > Coenonympha > Coenonympha arcania. The sequence continues at coordinate 11,071,032 of CM072072.1, forward strand.
AAGGAGTTCTACGGCCTCAGCATGATGCAGGTCGAGAAGATCTTCCTGTCTTCTGGGTAATTATTCTTTTCATATTTTTATTCTGTGGTGTGCAAGTGTTTTTTTTTTTGTTAAACCTATTAGTGGATAGGTTGTTGAAATAAGCAGAGATACGTAAAATATAAATTTGCTTAAATACTTTAACTATTACAATGGCGGTTATAAGTAACACTGAATGACACTGGCAACGGTTTATCTGTTTATCTAGTGGTAGACGGGACGCAGAAAAAAAGGAACGAACGTTAATGTGACGCGCTTTTTATAGCCAGCTGATTTTGACAGTACAACATGGCGTCGGACACAGATTGATAATACAAACTTTACACAGATTAAACAGCGTTTATGGTTTATAAACGACATACTTTCCAACATTTTTTAATACTAAATAGGCTAGCGCTTGACTGTGATCACATCTGATGGAAAGTGATGATACAGTCTAAGGTGGAACGCGCTTGCCTAGAAGATGCCTATTCACTCTAGATTTGAAGGCACCCGGGTTGTAAGTGGCAGGAAAGACACTGCCTGGGAGTGTATTTCAGGCCTTTGCAGTGCGTATCAGGAACGAGAAACCAAACCGCTTCTACGCGTCTTTTGGTACGTCGACTATGTATGGGTGGAAGCCTTTAGCTATCTATCTATGTATCTATCTAATTACAACTTGTCTAAGGCTGAGAGGAGAGATGTGTTTTGAATAACCAATCAGATTATGTCATTTCTGGATCTCCTCTCCGCTTGGTTTCGGTGGAAGATTCAGTCTTTTATTTCACATATTTGCAGTTTAAAGGCACTTATGGTGATATCGTGGTAATAGTTGATGGTACCACTTTTTTTTTTTAATTAGGAACATGGACGGTTTACCTGCGGAACTCGAGGCCAGTATACGAGAGGCGAGCCGAGAAGAAACCGGAATGCAGGGTGATGACCAAGGAGTCGGCTTGATGAGTAAGTAACACTATATTTGCAAGATTTTGTTTAACTTGCGATGATCGTTGTATAATCGGGTCAAACTTGCCATTAATCAGTAGTTAATGCCGGTTCCCAATATTCCTATCAATATTTTATTTTCTCTACTTGGGATATGAATATGAAGCTCCGTAAAAGATCTGTCAAATTTCTATCTCTGGTAAGGCAAACCATGGATAGATAGAATATTGGGAACCGCCATAAGAGGAAATTTCGCACACACGCGTAGTTTGAATGGGTGACAATGCATGATTAGCATCATTCTACATCCAATATGGCGACTACTTATTTTTTGAGCTCTCCCTGCTCCAGGCTCCATGATTATGCCGGGAATCAACTAAGAGGTATAAATCCGATGCATAAAAACTTGTTCATTAAAATGGGTCTTTTGCATTAAATAAATATATACGGGACATTTTACACATCGCTATCTAGCCCCAAAGTAAGCGATAGCTTTTGTTATGGGTACTAGATGACTGATAATATACATACATACTAATATACATAAATATAATATATTGTAAAACACCCAGACACTGGAAACATTCATGCTCATCACACAAATATTTACCAGTAGTGGGAATCGAACCCACGACCTCCGGCGCAGACGGCAGTTTCGCTACCACTACGCCATTCGGTCGTCGCATTATTTTGTTGCTCTTTCTTTTTTCTTCCAAACACCTGCCTGACACAAATATCTGCCTGCTTATTTTTATTTTTATTTTATTTATTTACTTAGAACACAAACATTACATGTTATACAACGTATTTTTTAAACACATACTCTTTCACTTACATGTATATCTATAGACATAAAACACATGTTTTCTACCTTTCGCAGAAGGCCTGGTAATCAAAGAGCCGCCTGAGTTCCGCAACAAGACGTTCATGGCGCACCTCAACGAGATGCCGTGGGTCGAGCCGCTGCTCACGGAGCAGATCGAGAAGACGCTGTCCAAGGGCTGGCACATGACCTTCTGCAAGAAGAGGGACGACAGCTGGGGAGCGGTGAGTGTCAACGATATAGCCTCACGGAGCAGATCGAGAAGACGCTGTCCAAGGGCTGGCACATGACCTTCTGCAAGAAGAGGGACGACAGCTGGGGAGCGGTGAGTGTCAACGATATAGCCTCACGGAGCAGATCGAGAAGACGCTGTCCAAGGGCTGGCACATGACCTTCTGCAAGAAGAGGGACGACAGCTGGGGAGCGGTGAGTGTCAACGATATAGCCTCACGGAGCAGATCGAGAAGACGCTGTCCAAGGGCTGGCACATGACCTTCTGCAAGAAGAGGGACGACAGCTGGGGAGCGGTGAGTGTCAACGATATAGCCTCACGGAGCAGATCGAGAAGACGCTGTCCAAGGGCTGGCACATGACCTTCTGCAAGAAGAGGGACGACAGCTGGGGAGCGGTGAGTGTCAACGATATAGCCTCACGGAGCAGATCGAGAAGACGCTGTCCAAGGGCTGGCACATGACCTTCTGCAAGAAGAGGGACGACAGCTGGGGAGCGGTGAGTGTCAACGATATAGCCTCACGGAGCAGATCGAGAAGACGCTGTCCAAGGGCTGGCACATGACCTTCTGCAAGAAGAGGGACGACAGCTGGGGAGCGGTGAGTGTCAACGATATAGCCTCACGGAGCAGATCGAGAAGACGCTGTCCAAGGGCTGGCACATGACCTTCTGCAAGAAGAGGGACGACAGCTGGGGAGCGGTGAGTGTCAACGATATAGCCTCACGGAGCAGATCGAGAAGACGCTGTCCAAGGGCTGGCACATGACCTTCTGCAAGAAGAGGGACGACAGCTGGGGAGCGGTGAGTGTCAACGATATAGCCTCACGGAGCAGATCGAGAAGACGCTGTCCAAGGGCTGGCACATGACCTTCTGCAAGAAGAGGGACGACAGCTGGGGAGCGGTGAGTGTCAACGATATAGCCTCACGGAGCAGATCGAGAAGACGCTGTCCAAGGGCTGGCACATGACCTTCTGCAAGAAGAGGGACGACAGCTGGGGAGCGGTGAGTGTCAACGATATAGCCTCACGGAGCAGATCGAGAAGACGCTGTCCAAGGGCTGGCACATGACCTTCTGCAAGAAGAGGGACGACAGCTGGGGAGCGGTGAGTGTCAACGATATAGCCTCACGGAGCAGATCGAGAAGACGCTGTCCAAGGGCTGGCACATGACCTTCTGCAAGAAGAGGGACGACAGCTGGGGAGCGGTGAGTGTCAACGATATAGCCTCACGGAGCAGATCGAGAAGACGCTGTCCAAGGGCTGGCACATGACCTTCTGCAAGAAGAGGGACGACAGCTGGGGAGCGGTGAGTGTCAACGATATAGCCTCACGGAGCAGATCGAGAAGACGCTGTCCAAGGGCTGGCACATGACCTTCTGCAAGAAGAGGGACGACAGCTGGGGAGCGGTGAGTGTCAACGATATAGCCTCACGGAGCAGATCGAGAAGACGCTGTCCAAGGGCTGGCACATGACCTTCTGCAAGAAGAGGGACGACAGCTGGGGAGCGGTGAGTGTCAACGATATAGCCTCACGGAGCAGATCGAGAAGACGCTGTCCAAGGGCTGGCACATGACCTTCTGCAAGAAGAGGGACGACAGCTGGGGAGCGGTGAGTGTCAACGATATAGCCTCACGGAGCAGATCGAGAAGACGCTGTCCAAGGGCTGGCACATGACCTTCTGCAAGAAGAGGGACGACAGCTGGGGAGCGGTGAGTGTCAACGATATAGCCTCACGGAGCAGATCGAGAAGACGCTGTCCAAGGGCTGGCACATGACCTTCTGCAAGAAGAGGGACGACAGCTGGGGAGCGGTGAGTGTCAACGATATAGCCTCACGGAGCAGATCGAGAAGACGCTGTCCAAGGGCTGGCACATGACCTTCTGCAAGAAGAGGGACGACAGCTGGGGAGCGGTGAGTGTCAACGATATAGCCTCACGGAGCAGATCGAGAAGACGCTGTCCAAGGGCTGGCACATGACCTTCTGCAAGAAGAGGGACGACAGCTGGGGAGCGGTGAGTGTCAACGATATAGCCTCACGGAGCAGATCGAGAAGACGCTGTCCAAGGGCTGGCACATGACCTTCTGCAAGAAGAGGGACGACAGCTGGGGAGCGGTGAGTGTCAACGATATAGCTGGACGAGAAGAAACGAAGTGGCGTGGGACATGGCACCGATGAAAATATGACTGGTCTGAACTCTGAACTGACTCACAGGGTGACCATTTTAGGGTCAAAAGAGATTCACGTAGGACGTGGAGGTCCTTGTCTGTGTTCAGCAGTTTAAATAAACTCTACTAAAGCCACGAACTATATTTATTTACCACTAGTGTGTACAAAGTGTGTCGCTTCCTCTTTTCTCATATGTTACTTACTTACAAATTCTCTCCTTTACCTTTTATAAAAAGAGTGAGTAGGCATCTTCTAGGTAAGCGCGCTCCATCTTCGACCACGTCGTCACTTACCATTAGCTGAGATTCTGGTCAAGCGTAAGCCAATATAAAATTTAATGATCATAGATGTAGATTGCCGAAGCAAAAGAAACGAAATGAGATAGAGCGAGATAGGTAGACGAGAGTATTTTGGTATATATGTTGTACTAGTATTATAATGGTGCTAATTCTGTTGTACAAAATCTCTAAACTAAACTAATTTAAAATAGTGCTATCCTTTACAAACTGTTCGCTATGGAAAAGGATAGCACTATTCTAAATTAGTTTAGTTTAGAGATTTTGCACAACAGAATCAACCACAATTATCTGTGGTATGAGCTTATTTTAGTCGCGATAGTTGTAGCGTTTTTTACATGAATTCTCACAATTCCTAAAAGTTATACCTGTGATGCCAAAAGCTTTGATCTTTTGGCCACTAGCTGATTGAAATTTAAAAATGCACATTAATAATATTTCTTTTTGCTTCGGACTTTGTGTGTGTTTTTAATATCAAAAAATCAAGTGTGTGTTTTTAATATCAAAAAATCAATTTTTTTCCAGCCCATCCAGATCCAGAACTACCCTAATTTCACCGAGATTACACACAATACAGCCTCCGATAAATCCTGCCATTACAAGAGCGTGAGACTACCATCCATGACTCCAGCCGGCGCTGCATCAACGAACAAAGTTACGTCCGCCATTTTGATTGTATGTTTGTGTATATTCGTCGCACGGTAAAAAAAAAAAAGAAAACTAGGCACTGGAACCAATGATACTGTTGTTTTTTTTTTATTTTTTGAAATTTTTATTATTTTTATTGTCGGCGGTTGTTCTGTTATTTTGAATTTTTCTTTTGTGTGACAATAGACTTTATGAAGCTGTTTGGTTTTGCATTTAACGAGACGATTTGTTTTTTTTTTTAATGTGTGTGCGATACAAGGCTATATTGTAGGTAACTATGTCCACAAAAAGTAGATAAAGCCTAAAGGAACCACATTTATGGACATAAAATACTATACGTGTACCGAAAAAATTGAAATAATATATAATAGTAACTGATAAGGAATTACTGTGTAAAAATATTAAATAAAAATATCATAATGAATATGTATTTTGAATGCTCATTTTTAATTAATATTTTACAGGGTAATTCCTTATTAAGTAGGTATTCACCTTATGTATCCTTCACGTTGTGCATACGGTGTGTTGTTAAAATGTATATTTTGCCAAATTGTCGTGTCCCATGATATTATTTCTGTGAAAAATTGATTTTATTTTTCGACAAATTGCCTGTAATTTTTCGTTCGACGAAGAAAGTTATTTGTATGTAGGTAAATGTTATTTTTATATATGTATATAAATATCATTTTTCCACGATTTTTATCGTGAAAAGTCTTTTAGGTGAACTTTCATGAATTAATTTTTATAAGTTTCAAGATTTTGTGTGTCTGACTGTGTTTCTACACGTCTGTCGGCAGCATATTAATTACATATAATTTCACCTTGATAATAAAAATTTTTGTTTTAATGGTTAAAGTCAGAATTATATATTTTTTTACAATATATAATTCTGACTTTAATATACAATAAGTATAATATTGTAATTATTTCTGTGCTTATACAATTTAAATACGGAAGTTTACCCTGATTAACAAATATGAATCGACTGTTATGATGTGAAATTATGTAGTTGCATCCATAAAATAATGAGTAATTTAATATGTGTGAGAGTTTTTCGAGTACTTATAGGGTTTGCTCATCTCTCTACTGACTCTACTGTAGATGATGACGTGATGATTTTTATCACCACATTTTGATAATACGATGTGTCTATTCCTAAGTTTTTTTTCGTGTGTACTTTAGGCTCGTCCCAGACTTTTAAAAACATGCAAATTTCACATAGCAAAAAGTAACGTTTTCTACCAATGTTGTGTATGCAAAAGTATCGGCATCTTTGTTAAGTAAATATATTATATTAAATAGTACATGTCTGGGATTGATTGAATATATGTGAATATATTTTTGCAAGTAGTGATGAACGATACCAAATTTATGGTACAGTATGGTAATGTACTCTAAAATAATGATATTTTGTAATTATTATACGAACAGATAAAAAATAGTGTGTTTTTTTCGTAATTTATCAATGAAAGTAGGATTTTGATAGTTCTTTTTTTATAACGTCTTTATAAAATAATATTGGGTCCTTTTGTATAATTTAAGGAGCTATTTTCTTTGTTCTTTATGACCAACTAGAGGCAGTTTTTTTTAGTAATAAATAATAATGATAAAGAAATGTTTTTGAAGATCTTTTCAATTCTAATAATTCCTGTTTTATCATATATAATCATCATCATTATAGGAATCTTATTGTATTGGTTCTAAAAATGTTATAAGTAAAATAAGGTACATAGATGGCATGTTTTTCCCTGATAAATCTGTGAACATACATGTATTTCTACGATTGCTTCTAATTACGATTAATCTTTCTATCCATGATTTGCCCTACAAAGACCCGGACTATTTAAGCCCCGGTAAGATAAAATTTGTAATGCTTTCTCTTTTTGGCAGTTGTTAAATGTTATTTTTGATGAGAAAAACTGCTCAAAGAATATTTAAATACGAAATAAACCTTTTTTTATATTTCAGTCTCTTGCAGGGCAAAATGCGGAAACATTTTCCTACCTTATTTTACGTATTACATGATTAGTTAGATCATTTAAAATGATAACCAACAATAATGTATAATGTATTTATAATGTATTGTAATATATAATTTAAGTTTTGATAACTAAATACATTTGAATTTCGATTAGAATTATGATACACGAACAAAACTTCTGTATGTTAAGATATTGTATTGTACTTTCAACTAGGGCTGTGCTAAATAAGCTCTTTGGTAAACCTATTTTTGCAACGATTATTATGGTATTTTGATAGAATTTTTTTATAGTCTGTTTATTCGAATGCAAGTAAGAAACCTGTTGTAGGGATTCAATTTATCGATGTTGAAGTACATAGGCGTAACTGCAGCGATTTTTTTGCCACTTTCGTCTCATAAGTCAGCTACCTATACTAATGACCTGGACCGACAAGGATCTCTTGACACTTGAATGACATTGTCAGGAGGTCGTAGTTGTAGAACAAATGTAGAACTATGGCAGCCAGCTAATAAAATTTATCAATTTTAGTTAATAATAAACCAAAAGAACACAAAATACTTGCAACATACCGAAAAAATATGCCGACGAAGCGAACTATCGAACAGTGTCACAAGATAGCGGCGTTAGTTCCGATTTTGACCACGCGTCAAGATAGCCTTGTCGATTTGTACAGGACGCGGTCTACAAAATTACTGAAAAATTACACCCGTGCACTGCCCTTAAAAGTTTGATTAGGGTCTATTGCCTACGGCGGCGACTCAGTAGTTCCTAAGAATTTAGACAGATGGCGTTCCTTTTTACTTGTATGAAAGAGGTATATTATGTGAAATATTCAGAAAACCTCGTCTTACCTCCACTATCTAGCTTTTTAAACTCTTTGCATCTATCTGTCTATTAAATTATCATAATTTCTACGGATCTCGTACTTTAACGATTCAATCACTAACAACAGCTATAGAAATATTTTACTTTAAAATTGAAAATTTTCAATGCCCGTTGTCATTTAGTTCAATTCAGAACGCGTCTTCGTAGATTGAACTTCGTAGATATTTCAATCCATGATGACGCGCCCCACTCTGTCAAACTCCATAGTCCATACGAATCGAATGAAATTCTAGGATTGAAATATCTTATAATCACTACTCATCTTCAAGGTACAAAAGACGGTTTTGTCTTCATTTGTAAAGGGTAGGCTGAATATATGGACGTTAAAAAAGTGAAAACGGTCTACTAAGTAAAAATACAAAAGTTTACCTTACCTTATTTCTCTTCAATTCAACTTAACAAATGAATCGCTAGCTAGTTATGTCTATGTCCAGGTCTTAGGTTGCAGTAATAGGTGTAAGTTTTGAACCCCGAGTCATTCTGTTAGATGTAACTATTGCATTTTTGTACTTTGTAATACCTCCTAAGGACTAGCTGTAAGGATACGCTTAGTAAATAGTTAAGGTTAATTTATTTAAAAGTCAATATAATGAGTTTTATATAATCTTTTTTTTTGTTTCACTGTATTCGCCTTCCTTTCAATTTCTCTTGCTTAGTATCTACGTTTATTGATGTATCCTGATTAAAGTAATAATATTTTTTTTACCAGTGTAATAAGAATCCCTCAACAAAAATTTTGTGAGTCGATGAGTAAGGCATTTCTTTTTGTAAGTGAAAGTTTAATGTTTCTGTCAATTATGGTATGATGGGTAACTTAATAATAAAACCAATTTTTGTTGTTAAAATATTTTTTATATAAAATTAGAAAACCTTATTACTTTCTAAGTAAAATTGGATCTCAACTTTTCACCTAAACTCACGAAATTATGAAATAGCAGGAAATAGTAGAAATTAAAGTGGGAAATTAATATGACACTTCGCTATCACAGCCATGATAAATTTCGTTACAACTGAAACGTTATTAATTATTTTTTTATGACTATGACACTTGGAAGTTGAAAAATAATATAGCCCAAGGCCGTTTGCCTATTGTAGCCTTATAATGCGCAAGTATTCTCTCTTCTTTGGTCGATATCTTTTCTCTGTCTATCAATATATTTTCTCTGTCTATCAGAAAGAGATAGGAGAGCGACAAAAGTAGAGACGCGCACGCGTCACTGAGAACAAGCAATTGTGTGTTTCTGCAAAAATACCTTGGACAGTGATTAGATAATAATGCTTGCATCGGTCGAGCCGCATAACCAATGATAAGTTAATAAATATTTGCATCCGTTGTGTAGCCAAGGCACCACGAGGCACCGATTTGCTGGATTGATGATTGCGTTGCTATTGGTTACCGGCGATGTTTGAAAGAAGAAGATAAGAGGCGATCGTTTTGGGTGAATCAAGGCACAGATTATTGTGTCTCAGTGACACTGAGAGGAAGGAATAACGCTCGAAGCTAACATCACAGCTGCCATTTAGTTTTCTTTACTCTATTATTACTGGCTCATATATAATTTATAAATCATAGCAATCTGCATCACCTACTTCATTATTCAGTCATTAGCAAAAAATTCCTACCCTATTCTACCATAGTGTCTATAACCTTGGCTCGGTCTGTTACTGTTAACAGCTCCTGCAGAATTCCCGTTCACTCCGGTCTGTCCACTATTATTAGTTTCCCCAAACTTGGATGTTAAGCCTACAGAATCAGCGGCGGTGTTGGATTGACTCGGTGGATTTGATTGGAAGTTCGCTGACTGGGACTGCGCTTGCGAATTATCGACGAATGAGTTCTCTTTTTGCGGGTACGTCTGCGGGTTCTTATTGGCCGCTTCGATGGCCTTCCAGTTGATGAACCAGAAAGGCTGCTGGTCGATTGGCAACTTGCTGAGACGCTCCACTAGCGCGCGGTCGCCTTTTGCTTCTACGGGCAACGGTGTGTCGTCTCCGAATCTGCAATATAATAAATTATCGTTAAAAAAATATTTAAAAAAATCAAGCTTTGAGTATTACATAATTATGTCAATTTTCTTCTTAGGAATCTCTTTCACATTAAAAATAACTAGTCCACCTTGAGGGATCTTGGGTGATCCGCCATGACGCGCTTTATAGAACAGTACCTACTACCTACCTATGTAAACAAACACCTACATTAGCATTTACCTCTTGACCCTTGTTGTTTCTTTTGAATTGTTTTGTTGTTTCTTTCTTTTGTTTCTCTAGTTGTTTGTTTGAATGCGGAAATGGTGCAGAATTCATTTGAGCTTACCGGTTTCCCAGAGGGTCATCAGGGGTCACCACTTCGGGAAATCCAATAGGTTTGGTGCCAGCGAAAGAAGGCCGCTGTGCGGAGACGAAATACGCTGCACATAGCAACACCAAGATTTCTTTATACGCCATTATCTGCAATGAAGGGAATTGTTTTATAGCATAACTATCTGACCCAGCAAACGTTGCTTGCCGTTTAGGGATATAAAAATAGCTTGCGACCTACTCTCAGACGGTCAGACCTACCGTACATTCACAGAAAATTTCATAACAATCAGTGGATTCGTTTCGGAGGAGTTTGGTAATGCCGTCGTCGTCGTCGTTTCAGCCGATTGGCGTCCAATGTTAGGCATAGGCCCCCTGAAACGACCGTCAAACCCCACGATCTTGCGCCGCCAGGCGCCAGCGACTCCCCGCGACCTTGTTTATGTGGTCCGTCCACTTGGTGGGGGGTCGACCGACACTGCGCTTCCCGGTGCGTGGCCGCCATTCCAGCACCTTGGGTCCCCAACGTCCATCGGTCCTACGAGCTATGTGCCCCGCCCATTGGTAATGCAGCCGAAGATAATTATTATACCTACTAACTTGCAAGGGATGAGTAAACTAACGGCTTCTAAACAACATCGCGAGGGAACACTAAACCGCATGGCGGTGCGTCTTTGCTAGGAGAGTAGTGAATTAGCCATGGCCGAAGCCAGATCAGACACAATACTTAAGTTTAATTTTAAAAAACCTGTGACCTGTGCCTATTTGACTAAAAAAACCGCCATTGACCCCGATCAAGGCTCGGCGGACTGGTTTTCACACCAAACAGGAAAATATTAAGCATTAACATACGTAGGGACTAAACAAATGGATTTCGCCTAGGTACACCTATTAATTAATATAGGTAGGTACCTTCTTAAACTGATGTGCCTTCTTTCATTTTGAGCAGCGGTCTTAGAAAAGTTTGAACTAACGTTCCCTTTTTTTACGAAATAATTGAATTAATAAAATATCGCATACATACTAAATATGTTTAAATTTAGAACTTGCTGAGTGCATAACATTTTGTAGGGATGGTTGGGGATTACTTTATACCCCCTTCTAGAGTACGATAACACCTTCTGCGTTGTCACTTACCATCAGGTGGGATTGCTATCAAGTGCTAACTTATGTAGTCTGAGAAGTTATTACTATATAATTAATTAGACAGTACCAATTGACATAGTTAGGTAGGTACTTAATAGAGCTTTTCTTAAATCATCATTCCTCTTAAGGAAAATGAAGAACGAATTACGAAGCCTTAATTTAGTATCTATTGGTTTTTTGTTAGGTTACCCTTTTGGGTAAAAAATCTAGTCATCAATACTTGAACAAAAATTGCTTGGAGATTTATAAGATAGGTAGATCTAGCCTCCTCTGCCTAGTAATAAAATCATCACATCATTTTATTCGCCAATAATAATACAGATGTTTTCATAACAAAGCAACTAAGATTACATAAAACGTACTTACCGTTATTTACTTTATGCAAGGAGGGAACACAGACACATCTATCTTCGCACAGTTATCACTGGTGACTGGCTTGACTTATCCAACACAAGCACTTTTAATAAGTTTTAAGTAGGCAATGCAAAAAAACTTCCACGGTAAAAACAACGGTTTCCTCTTAGCGGGATTTGTTGACGTTATATGTTATGATGACTGGTAATTCCCAGGGTCTGCTGAATGCACTTTGGGTATTCATTAATGCTAATAGGAGCTTTACGAGTAAATATTCCATATACTTAAAAGGAATTCCGAAAGTAAATAGCAAGAATTCATTGGAAGTACAAAATAGTTTTTTACACGACTCTCCAAAAAAAGGAGTGTAATGTTTTTAGAGTTATAGTTTTTAGTGTGTGAATTTCTTTATTCCGTTATAACTTCTGAAGGGCTGAAGAGATTTGGACATTTAAGGTATCGTTTGTATTCTTACCTCATTCCGAGTAACACAGGTTACATTTTATGGAAAAAGACGTTTTAAGTTTTACCACAGGACAGTCGTATTTTTTTTAATTATTTCCTTGATTATTTTTTTATATAGGTAGGTACGTTATGGTGAAGCGAGTTTTAGATTAGCAACAAAACTTTCAGAAGTTGACTTCTGAAAGCTGTTCCTTCTATTTAGTGAACTTGACTTGAATGTTTACACGGTATAGGAATAGCTTTCGCTTGAATTTTGCACTGCAATATCGTACGACACTGCAATACACTCATCATGCTGAGACATTTTCTTTCGGCTATCCCTCTCCGCCGTAATTTGAAAAGGAACTTTCTTCCAAAAATAAATATCAGATGTTATTCGTTTGCTAAAAGCACCTATACATATACTTACTAAACAAGTCAGGATGTAGGTACTTACTGGAGATGAAAATTGAAGACATCCACAGATTGACCCGACCGATAGCCTTTTGTATCTTTATTATTTGTTTTACTTACTCAAATGTGTGTAATACGCTCCAACAATAAATAATTAAATAGGTATTGACAGTTGACTGAAGTCTCATCTCTTAATTTCCCACGTCACTGAACTCACAATAAAGATATTACGCCGAAATGCCCACAAATGGACAAATATTTACTTTTTTTTGAACACGTATCGGTTTTCCTTGTTTGTTAGTTATTTCATTTTATTTGTGTTCAAAAACATTGCAAGAAAAATTTCATCTTGTTCAGTGAAACGTAATGACAGTTTTGTTTTGGTTTGGTGCATTAAAATACGATATTTTCTTTGAAACCTAATAATATCAAAATAATAGGTTTAGGTAGGTACGTTATAAGTAGGTTTCTATACTTAACTAAGTAAATAGGTTGATGGTATAAGGGATTGAATTCGGCGGTACGTACTTAATGGCAACCAGCCAAACGGATCGTGGATTGAATACTACAAGATTGGATAGAAGATTGAATGCAGATAAGATTACCATAATTTATACGAGGATTAACATACGTAAAGCGGTCAGTGTCTATTGCTTACAATCCTATAGTATGTAGGTATTTGTAAGAAAAAAGAAAACCCAGCTGATGTACCTAGGTCTATCTATATGTAGATGCAGTTCAAATTGTGTTAAGTTAACCCTTTATTGATACTTAATTAAAGACCCACAGTTTATCAAGCATAGTCATTGTTGCTAGTTACGTTTGAATTTAAAAAATTTAAGGCAATTTTTTTAATGACAGGAAATGCCTAACGCATACCCCTCCGTCAGGGGAAACGGAGGGGTTATGTGGGGCTTGCACCTACGAAAACTGTCGCTTGCCACGACGGACCTCGTTGACGGGAGTACGGGATTCACTTGCGTATTCACCGCGCTCCCGCCAGACAAACTTTAAGCCATAAGCAACTCATGAATATTGTTTAACTATTGTGTCTGCTTTTCCGATAGTTAGACACACACAAAATAGTATGAAGGCTTAAAGGTCACACTTCAAATTTTTCTCATATATAGGTACTGAGAAGATTGAATTCTTACACGCAACATAGCTTGTTTTGAATAACAAGCAGTCTCTTTGTGATACGGAGAAACAAAAAAAATACCTAAATTAAACATTTTTTAAGTAAAGATAATCAATTTTAATAGTTGGTAAATATTATTGTAATTAGCAAAAACCCGGTCAAGTGCGAGTCAGCCCGCGTACCAAGGGTTCAGTACTACCAAGAAATGTTAAGTAACCCTTGTATGCTATGGCTCCCCTTCAAAATATTATTAATGTTTGGTGAAAATGTTCTGGATTCTGCTGTGGGTTGCCAGCAGGGTGACTTCTTGGTCCCGCAATTTTCAGCCTTATTTTAAATCCTATAATTTCTAAAACTATTATTTTCTAAAACAACTAAATTCTAAATTTAACTTACAGTACCTTGATGATGGCTCATTGGGTGGAAATGCATCGTCTGTATTTCAAGATTTAGAAACCATCATCCAAAAATTTTCTGCATTTCCAAAAGTAATCCTTGTTGAAAATATTATACTTACCTACGATCTATTCTGCCAAAAATTTGGACTAGCTAGAAATAAAAGTATTTTGATACTTATAGGTATTGGGACTTTGACCTTTGTTTGTGCTATAAAACCTTGCTCCTTGCCTATCATGACTTCTGAACCACGGAAAGTACCTACCCCATAGATTTTGAGTTTTCGAAAACGACTGAAATGGTCGTACTAACTTTTGATTGAGCTGATTTAGAGCAAGAGACCATACATTTCTTTAGCTTTACCCGTTCTTGAGAAAAGGTCCTTGATAACGGACAGATAGACAACAATTATATCCGTTCGTTCGTTTCTTAATTTGAGGTACGGATCCCTGAAAAGGTGAAGAATACTCCAGATTTATGCTAATTTCTTACAAGTAAAGTCAACGTCGATTTATTTAAAAACTTTCAAATGGCAAGTACTATTATTTTCCTTTGTGGCTGCAATCGCGAACGCTGACGTTCGAACAAGTAAGTTTTATGAATAATGGTCCCTAATCACGAAACACAGCAAAACAATGGACGTTTGTTTATTGATCACTTGAGAAAAGGTCGAAAAGTTAAATTGTCTGCTTCAATTATATGGTTAACCTTTGGATGAATTAAGTGATTAGATTAGCCTTCTAAAAGTTTAATTGATTTTATCTAGACGGTTATTAATATAGTACGGTCTATGCTAAAGGAGGTCTATTCTTATTATAAAACTAGCTGACCCCAGCCCCGGCTAACGTTGTTTTGCCATTAGGCATATAAAAATAGCTTATGACCTACTCTCAGACCTACCGAACATACATAGAAAATTTCATAACAATCGGTCTAGCCGTTTCGAAGGAGTTTGGTAACAAAAATTGGCATGAGAATTTTTTTTTCAGTTTCGGTTGGATAGGTTTTTACTTTATGTGTTGTTTGGAATACATTGCAAAATGTTTTGCATGTTTTCTGTACCCCTGAGTATCCATTTATGAAATGTACCTGCCAATTCGTTGTTTTATTTGTGAAAAGGAAAAGGCTGGGAAATTCCTTACTAACTGACAAGTGATATCGAATGTGACAAGTATTTTTCATACAAATTCAATAAGATCTCGCCGCTCACGTTTCTTGTCTCAAAATTTTGTTGAGACAAATATTACACGACAAACTTCTATGAGAGGTAGAAATGGAATAAAACGCTACAATATTCTTATCAAATTTATTATTAGAAGGTTTGGTATATCTTTAAATATCTTTGGTTTGATTCAAGTTTGAATATAAGTAATAACTTTTCATAAATAAATTGGGCCTCTATTATATAGACTATACAAAAATAACGCTCGAAATGTATACAGATTGTTTGTTCAAATACATTTTCAGGAAAAGAATGTTAAAATTAAATTTAAAGCAACTAGATTTAAAGTTAATCTTCGCACTAATACTGAATCAGCCCCTGAGTCGTCCTGGACTTCTTTGCAACACTTTGTCCCTATTTCCAGGACTTTAGGATAAAAATCTGTCCAGAACTCAAAAGCCTTGTAATTAACAGTTGCTGGTGTGCTCATAGTAAAGTTTTGTCTGTCGATTATGAAGAATCCTGGTCTTTCAATTTCAAAGGTATCCCATTGAATAATCACACCAGAATTGGTCGGATTCGAGTACCATGCGAAATTGGTCCACATTTTCATAATTATTTCAGAGATGCTCTTATCTCTGTAGTCCCATTTGTTGAAGTCTTCAGGTAATGCTAAATAGGGTAGACCGAATGTGAAAATTAAATCGAAATTATGTGGCACTGCTATCCAATCTGGTATACCCTCGTTGGCTACGTCAGAAAACGGTTTCAAATCGAATCTGTAAAGATAAACAGGAGCGTGCTTGCTTATAAACTTCGCTAATTGATACGTCGTGGCCCCATATACTTTGTCGGTGTAAAAATCTAAAAACTGTTTTCGAAGAATGGTTTCGTTGGTCGTCGGCGGGATTGGTTTATAAAAAAACTCGACAGCGTCTTGTATGTGGTGTTGGTTTGTGAAACACGAACTGTTGTCTACAGTAATATCGGAAAGGATGACTTCCTCGCGCATTATATCAAACTCCCTTTGACTTATGCCAGAATCTTCTCCTTTGTCGAGAAGAAGACCGTCTTCCATGTTAGTATAACCTGTTAAAACTGGTACGGGGCTAAATATTTCATCGCTAAACATTTTGTTCGGCTGATCCGATATAAACGGCAGAGTTACGTTACTGAAACCTGTGTCCACAATTGGCTTCCAAGTGGCCAATGGTTCTCCGATGTCCAATAACGCTTGGTAATTGACTCTTCTGAGACAATCTAGCAATTGGAATGTCGGTTTGCGAAAACAACTGAATGCACTGGCCACCTTATCAACCGTTATTACTTCTTTCCTGGCTATGTTCACTGTCTCTGGTGACAGGACGTTTCCGCTCATGGCGATAGCTTTTTGGAAGAGTCCTGATGAATAATCAGATAACAAATGGAGGCCAACGCTCACAGCGCCTGCGTCGTGTCCGAATATACAAACGTTGTTGGGGTCACCTCCGAAACTTTCGATGTTATTCTTGACCCAAGTTAACGCTGCTACCTGGTCAAACAAACCGTAGTTCCCTGGAGCTTCATTGTCCAGAGTTGAGAAGAATCCAAATATATTTAAACGGTATGCGACTGTAACGAATATAACCTGAAAAGAAAATTGTTTTAATTACATCACTTGCGTACGTACGTATATAAATTTTAGACTAAAGAACGTCCAGGGTTTGGCTCGTATGACCTCATTTTTTACCCCTTAAGGGTAAAATTTTCAAAACCTTTTCTTAGCGGAGGCCTACGTCATAATATGCCGACTACAAGCTTGATGCGTCCAATGGTGTGAACTGAGCGTTGACAGATAATTCTGTCAGTCAGTTACCTTTCCCTTTTATATGTATATCAAGATTTATTTGCTTTACTTGTGGCTAAGGTTAGGTTGGGCCACTAGTTTCGAAAAAGGTGCAAAAATGTTTAGAGCTGAAACAAACTTATGAAATCATAGCATAGCGAGGCAGCAGAATACCCATTTAGTAGGTATCTCTTATTGAATCGATTTCAATTTCAGCTGTTCTAACAAGATAATCTATCTCTAAGATCGCCTCTTGTGGTTATTAACCTTTCCGAAAATCGAGACTAAGTGAAGTGGGATATAAAGTTTGAATGGTTAAATATACTGCCAAGGTTGCGTACCTTCTGCTTGAGTACCAGTTGGAAGGGGCTTATGTTGTTAGGGCTACCACGCACGAAATCTCCCCCATGGAACCACACCATGGTGGGGTAGCCTTCGACCTTGAAATCTGTAAATAAAAAACCAAAGTTAAATATTATTTTTATGGCTCGAGTATTCGAGTTCGGAATTTTAATATATAATCTGTAACTTGATCTGGATCTAGTAATGATGACGGAAATTGCTTGCAGCTGGCCACCTATTGGCAAAGACGCTAAGCGATTTAGGGGGTGGTAACCTTCCAAGAAAATGCGTTTACATGTTCGATTGCATCGTCGTTTCAACCTCAAAAAATGGTATAGTACCGCCACGGACATCTGAGGTTTTATCAAACACTGGCTAGTGTAACTGTGTAGTGTCTGGTAGATGAATAATGAAAAAAAAACACATTCTGAAATACTAAGGTTTATCCCGAAAAATTAATGCCAAGAATTTCGGTGAGTTGATTGTGTAATGTTGAAGTTTTCAATTGTAATCAAGGTGCTAGAGAACTGCTCGGCGGACGTCTTTGGAATTTCTATTAGGGGTAGATTATATAATCAAATTATGATTGTAATTTTCTTATCAATGGAAATTTACTTCTGATGACAGGAAGAAACGATTCTGATACGTAGAAGAAACTTTTCCAACGAATTAATTTAAATAAAAATTATGTACCTACTGAATGTATGCAAGAAGTGGCTTCTGCGCAATCGCACTTATTTGTCTCATTTAATTTTTTATTATGTTTAACAATGCCAAGAAAAGGTTTGTATGATAATATTAGAGTATCCTGGGATGCTTCCGCGAGACGCGAAGGAAGTCGTGGGGCAACAGCTAGTTTCATATAAAATGATCAATAGGAATCGTTATGTATATAGTTCTAGGTTTTATACCAATTTCATGAAACGAAAAAGAGTTAGGTACCTGCTCTTTGCATAAAACTTAAATAATTGAAAGAATCACGATACATTCCTCAAGTAAAGATTAATTTACAAACGCTAGACAAAACAGTCCCCTAGCTGAAGTCAGCGAATCTTTTGGTATCAATCCTCCAATGACCAGTAGGGGTGGCCTGACAACAATACAGCATTTTGCAGCAATCATCTTAAGAGCATATGTCCATAAGTGGACGTCCATCGGCTGAAATGCGATGAAGACGAATGAACATCTAAATAACTAATTATCTTTTTGATTAGTGTTTTACACACTTGGAAATAATAATTCCTATAAATTTAAATACGAACCAAAATTTCATAGTGGGATTTGAACCCGCGTCCCCCAGCTTTCGCGGCTGGGTGCTCTGACCACTGAGCTATACGAGCCAATATCCCTCTGCGTTGAAATTTAGGTTCGTAATATTAGGTCCTGAGGCAGGACTTTAAATTTATAGGAACATCTAAATGTTAAAATTTTTAAGTGTGTGACGAAATCTAAATCGAGAATGAATGTTATTACTCATAATACCTATGAGATTTTCAAGGTACCCAAAAAATACGATTTCAGAACCTAGTTATTTAGGAGAATTTGAGAACTTGTAAGTTTATCGAATAAAATCATATCGATGAATAAAATAGAAAAAACCGTTGAGATCACAAAAATGGATTTTGAAAACAATATCTATCTCCTTTCCGCATATATTGGGGAAAATATATGTAAATCGAACCTTCGAATCGAACCTACGAACAGATCCAAAGAGAGAAGATACCAATTTTTATAACTCCCGTACAACTTTTCCATGGAATCTCACATTTTTCACATACCTAGTAATTGTAGTGTCTGATACTTGTGTAAAACTTTACGCCAACAACAACATGACCCAAATACTGATTTGGGTCATGTTGTTATATTAATTTAGGGTTAACCAACACGAAGTTACGAATAGTATTGGCACGGAATTCCTGCATTAATGCTAGGAATTTATTCGCAATCATGAAGCCCATGTAAACGGCTACCATTAAGTTGGACTCAGTTGACATTGAGGTCAACTTGATTAGGTCATACACTCATTGCTGTGGTGTGAAGTCATAGCTAAGCTAAGTAACGCTTCGTAGAATAATAAGCTTGGTATAGTACCTACCTATTGAGATTGAACGACTTCTTTACAAACTAACACCGATTATTTAGTAACCTCAGGTATTTGTATCCCAACGATTTACGTTTACCTTTTTTCATATAAGCTAACAGTAGCGCCATAATATGTTAAAATTCTATAGGTGGCCGCTGAGCGAACTACAGCGTGGTCTAGTACTGTTGGTATTATTGGCACCGATAAACTGGCGACATTATTTCACGCCATCCTGTCCAGGATATATTTATGTATATTCAAACTAAGAAGAATTGTCTGGTAATGCGCCAAATAAAATGACCAAAGTTTCATAGCAAGATAACATACAAAACTGTATAGAAAACTTGTAAAAAACGGAACTGTTTATTTATTAGAAAATGATTAAAAAAGGAGCATGCAGTAATAATTTAATAACAACCTTATCTATTTCATACAAAATAAAGTACAAAAAAATACCTTTCACTTTTTATATCTTACGATATAATATTTTCTTGGCGCAAGATTTTTAGTTTCCCAAAGTGTTTCGGGAAAATATACCGTTCGTTATATCTCCTTTGATCGCATCGCGTGTGTACATAATCATGGACATTTGTCAAATAGCTGACATAATATCTAGGTACTTTATTGGAAATTTCGCCATTTGAGAAATCCATTTATGTTTTGCAATTGTTAAAAATATTTGAGGAAAAGGATAAAGTGACATCTTCCTGCTGTTGAAAAAGTCAATTCATTGAACCCAATGTCTGTAAAATTTGTATGAAAATTTACTAATATTAATATTAATAGAGCATTAGAATATCACTAGGTGAACATTGAACATCCATAGAAAGGAATAACTTTTTTTTTTTAAATTCTGTTAATAATTTAGAATAAAAAAATTGACATCTACCCTGGACAGGGCGGACGGCGCGAAAAAAGTCGCCAGTATATAGGTGCCAATAATACCAAAAGTAAGCCCACGCTGTAGTTCGCTCAGCAGCCACCATAAGAATTTTTACAGATGACGCTACTGTTTGCTTGTACGAAAAAGGTTTACGTATATTGTTCGGATGCCCAAATGATGTTTTCTAATCAGAGAATATAAATCATACTTTTGAATATAAAATTTTTCTTCATTTAATTATAACGGCAAAAAGTTTTGCAAACGAAAGAAGTTTTGCCGCCTTGTCATTTTGTATTACGTTTCACGTGGAAAAAGTGTTTTTACTTGACCTGAACCCCGCGAATTGCCGCGATTCGTAACTTTTCAACCTCCTAAATTTCAACATTTTGTTAATTAGTTTAACCTTTAAAAAAATGCACACAAGCAAGCCACAGACAGGGGTAAATAAATACGAAAATTCATTCGTGTAAATTGCCCCGGAAACTATGCGTAATTTTGCACACCCAATAATTTAACTGTACTTAAAGGCAATTACTTGCACGTGCCACACTGCGACCGCTACCTGAAATTGCGATATAACTCTAAAGCACAATTAGCGAACTTCTTGAAGCACAGTTTAAAAGAACTTGCCTTTGAAGTTTCTGGGAAAATCGAATTTTTATTGAACATGACAATTCGTGAAGATCAAAATCAAATCAAGATATATTTTACTTCATTACAGGCTCTCATAGGCACTTATGACGAGTCATATTACATTATCTCTATAATGGTAATAACTATTTCACGAGTAAGTTTACGAGGGTTCGTAAACTTAGTCGTCAGAGCAGAGCCCTACCACTGAGAAAAAGCCCGTAACAGCCGTAACTCAGCCGAGTATTCTTTAATGCTATCATCATTTAGCAGCAATGAGTGTAAATATTAAATAGGTTAGTAAAACCAGAGCAATTCACTATCACTCCCAAGAGCTTGTGTCGCAAAGGTTGTATGACATAAAAAGGGGTTGATGATGATGATTACAGAAAACTAATTTCTGTTAATGGTCTTGATTTCAATTTCTGACTTCGATTTCAACTATACATAAACTGAGCAAAGTTTACCACTATTAAGGCCGATGTCCTTTTCTTATGAGCAAAGTTTACCACTATCTCCTTTTCTTAATTACGGGTTATGTTTTTTTTCAACCTGAATTATGTAAAGTCGTAACTTCAAATGTCCATCGAAACATACATCTTTAAATATTAATGCCAGTGTTTTCTTATTTAAAAGTTTTCCACCAATTGACAAGTCTAAACTGTCCACCTAATATTTAAAAGGATGCCTCAAGCGTCGAGCTAGATTGGAAAGTATGTTTCAAGTTTAGTTGTAAATTGTTTACAGTTTAAAATGTTCCGTTAAATTCGTTCTTAATTAAGTACTTTCTTCATGTTGAACAGTTTTCAGAAAACGTTTATTTTGTGGAGGTTTGTGTCTAAACTCTGAAAACAACGATCCGATTTTTGCTATACTAATTAATTAACCGTTTTCCTTATTTTTTATTTTAGACCTAAAGTTGTGATAAACATAAAGGCCTTTTATTCGAAAGGTACGACGTTTGAATCCTGGACTTTTATTATCTAATGTGTGCCCAGGCGCCGATGAGCCTATGTGATACGGCTAGATTTACTCTTAAAGTTATTACGTGATAAAAAAATTAAAAAAATATTACGTGATAGTAACGTTATAAATAATTCGTGAGAAACCATAACTTTCTCAAAGGTATGTGAAGCCTGCCAACGCCGTTTCAATGATACCCCACTTAATATTGTTATCTCATTTTGAAATTTCAACACCCTGGTGTTCCGCCCGTTTTAAATAAAATCCAAATTTCAGGTCGATAGTTACTGAAATATTTGAGTGTGTTCGACGGACGGATGGAGAAAGTCTCACCATAAGGGTTCGATTTTTACCATTTTGGTATGGAACCCTAAAACGGTAGATACTTATTGCAGATTAAGGGGATTTATTGAATTTATTTTTGTCTTTCTCACTCTCACGGAGATTTGGTAAGTGCGACATGCAGCGTCGCGGAAGAATATAGCAGAAAAACGACGTTTTACCTAATTACTCAAAAACTAAGCCAGTTATCAAAAATCTGTTCTAAGCGTTTTAGGATATTATTATTACCGATACATTAAAACAAAAATTACAATTACATCCATTGTAGTTTCCGATAAAACATAGAAAAACTGAGATTTTGGAGCAACTTTTGGGAGAACTTTCAATCGAGAAAATTTTATCCAATCGTGTTTCTGCTTCTAAGCGATTTTAGATTAAAGACCCAAAATACATGACGTGTAAATTTGAAAGTAATTGTCTTTATAGTTTTTGCATAAAACTTCATTCAATATCACCTAAATACGGCTTGTAGGCTGTTAAGGGGATTTATTTAATTTATTTTTGTCTTTCTCACTCTCATGGATACGTAGGTAGGTGCGACATGCAGCGTCGCGGAAGAATTTAACAGAAAAACGACTTTTTACCTATAATTGCTCAAAAACTAAGCCAGTTATAAAAAATCTGTTTCGAAGCGTTTTACGATATTATTATTACCGACACATTAAAACAAAAATTACATTTACATCCATTGTAGTTTCCGATAAATAAAAGAAAAACTGGGATTTTGGAGCAACTTTTGGGAGAACTTTATATCGAGAAAATTTTATCCAATCGTTTTTCTGTTTCTAAGCGATTTTAAATTACTCAAAATACATGACGTTTAAATTTGAAAGTAATTGTCTTTATAGTTTTTGAAACTTCATTCAAAATCGCTTAAATACGGCTTCTACGCCGTTAAAGTAGGTTCATAATAGGTACAGTACATGGTTGATTGTTATTTACGTCTTTTTACGTGACCCTGGTCCATTAGTAACAGTGTTCTCAGCGCAAAAGATTTTCACTTACATAACGCCGTAAAATATTATGTTTCAGAGAAATCGACACGCGACACTATACCCTTTCAAACACCCACAATGTCGGAGTGGGGCAGGATTTTCCGGTTCCTTAAGAGGTCCCTAAGAGATATTATAAATGACTCCTTTTATCCTACCCTATTACTGTTTGATGTTCGATGAATTTTTCAAATTGTAATGGATGACGCAGTTACTTAGATAAATAGAAAAGAAACACAAACATATGCACAGGTAACTAAAATTCCCCATCGGCAAAGACGCACCGCCAGGCAATTTAGCGTTCCGGGGCGATGCTGTGTAGATGCTGTCCGATTCATCTCTTTATCGGATCGCAATACGACTTATGACCAGCCCCTAGATTGAGTAAGAAAAACGTATTCATCGTTATCGTAATCGTTTATGAATTCTGCTCGCTGATTGCCTCTCTGATTACGTTAGCCAATCGGGGGGCAGAATTCATAAACGATTACGATAAAGATGAATACGTTTTTCTTACGCAATTAGACCCAAGAGCTCAGGGTAGGTATTTGTTACCGATTAATAGGTTTTTTTACACAATCACCAAGTCCAAGCTTTGAATTTTCTTAAAATATAGTAATTCAAGGTTACGCAGTTTATACATCGTCATTAAAGTACCTACTCCGGTCACTAATGCCCACTCAAGGCACGACTGAAAAGTTCAGCGGTTTGGAAACGATCGGAAAATTTTCCAACACAAGGCTCTTTTGCTCGTTGCTCTTCGCTCGAGAATAAATTAGATACTCAAACAAAGGATCCGAGATGTGGGTGCGTTTACTCTTCAAAAAATAACCTTATTTTCAAGAGGAATAAAAAATAAAAAAAATAAACTCTTATTGTAACAGATTGCTAACTAATTAAATTGAAATTAAAAAAAAGAAACCCCTACGCCTCAGAATAATTCTGTATTCTGAGCCCTACGCTTGTTATTCAACAATTATACTGGCACGCGGGAAGCACTTAATCGAGTAATCATACGAGTACCTTCGCCAAACAAGCCTTATGTCAGTTTTGAGAAAAGCTGATAGCCTTACACTACTGGACTGATATTAAGCAATTTAGCTAAGAACTACCGCAAGGAAAC
The DNA here is from genome assembly GCA_036785405.1 of Coenonympha arcania. Taxonomy (NCBI): domain Eukaryota; kingdom Metazoa; phylum Arthropoda; class Insecta; order Lepidoptera; family Nymphalidae; genus Coenonympha; species Coenonympha arcania. The sequence goes on from CM072072.1 coordinate 11,095,563, forward strand.
TGGCTTTCAAATGAAAAAAACCCGCTCCAAAATCGGTCCATCCATTTGAGAGCTATGATACCACACAAAGACAGACAGACATCGACATTAAACTTATAACACCCCTCTTTTTACATCGGTGGCTAAAATTATTGAAATGAAGCACGCCAGAATTGGCATCCAGCTGGATGGAAAAACAATTGAACTCGCGAACACTGTAACCGTAACCGACACCGTTTCCACTTCTATCGACACTCCCGGAGTGCCGCGTTTTTAATACACGAATACTAATTTCTTAATTCGGTTAATTAAGCCTCAATTAACGTGACGATTCTTTTAGGAGCATCATCATCATATTTTACTGATAACTTTTCGAGACGTAAGTCGCGCTTAATAGATAAGAAGTAACGTATCATGGGGAATATTGTTGTGACAACCCATCTAACTTCATGCTCGTGGTTAGTTTACTGTGAAACTGAAGCAAGTTTTACTAACTTGCCGAGGAGTCGCAAAAGTTTCTCACAGCTAATTATACGTAAAACGTTGGGTTTCCTGAAGACACTGAATAATTGTCTTCTTCATATCGGTTCCTTATTTAAGAAAAGTCCTTCAATTTTATCGTGTCATAAGGAAAATTCTTAAGATTTCAGTATATTCAAAAAATACAAGGAATTGAGTACAAATATTTTAGTCCATTAATGTATTTTATTCAATTTAATACAAGATTCATACATAAATAGTAGGTAAACAATAAATTATCGTGCCTTAAAGAGCCTTTTTTGCTCTTTTCTAGTATGATATGAAAATATTTGAACATGCTAGATATAAGTTGAAGAACATGTATATCAGTTGGAAAACTTATGGTTTTATAAGATTCGGTCCACCTTTTTTCTAGATATATGCCATTAATTATTTCTCGTATGTTATGTATGTGTTGTGTATTACGAATTTTGTGCCGCACTTAAATGTATATCACAAAAAGCTTTTTCATTCATTCAATTTCGGAGGGTCAATTTGATATGTACATGAAATAGAAACGGAGCGGAATGGCAATGTTATCTGATGAAGGGAAACACGTGAATTTTTAAAAGTAGGCCAATATGGGTGAATATTTATTTTCGGGTGAAGGTTTTCTTACCATATTGCGTCCAAGAAAGCAGACTATTTATCTGTTTATTATATTTTTTTAACTTACGAGTATTATTGTGATAAGCGTATTCGACAAAATGAAGCCGAAATGGTCACTGGGAGCCGACGAAATTAAACATCAATTTTGGAAATATTTAAAAAAAGTTCCAAACATGACTTTTCAGTCATTTTTCATTCTTCATTTTTATCGGAAACTACAATGATTTTGACGTGACAACGTCTTATAATTCGATAGAGCCGGTTGCACGCACGAAAAAACATGACTCATCCGGCGTTACCGGCGTTACCTCGCTCATGCGGCGTTACCGGCGTTACCTCGCGAGCGCGGAACGAGCGACAAAGAAGACGTTGTCACGTTCAACTATCGTTAGTAAACCAACTTTACAGATAACCAATTTTTTGACGTGACAACGTCTTATAATTCGATAGAGCCGGTTGCACGCACGAAAAAACATGACTCATCCGGCGTTACCTCGCTCATGCGGCGTTACCGGCGTTACCTCGCGAGCGCGAACGAGCGACAAAGAAGACGTTGTCACGTTTAACTATCGTCAGTAAACCGACTTTACAGACAACCAATTTTATTTATGTAATCTTTTTGTGGCGGTAAATATAATATCCAAGCAGTTTTTTTTAATTAGGAAAACCGGTTTTTGACGTGACAACGTCTTATAAATCGATAGAGCCGGTTGCACGCACGAAAAAACATGACTCATCCGGCGTTACCTCGCTCATGCGGTGTTACTGGCGTTACCTCGCGAGCGCGGAACGAGCGACAATGAAGACGTTGTCACGTTCAACTATCGTCAGTAAACCGATTTTACAGGCAACCAATTTTTTTTTAATATATTCGGTGTCGTACCCTAGTTGCACCCGTTACAACGTTACAACGTTTCGTAAGAATGAGAAGAGCAACTACTTCTAATCGGATGTTCCAAAGTGCCAGACCAATAAATCTATTGGCGGTTGGTGGCACACAGTGACCCAACCCAACCCTTCCACTCTTGGACGATCTAACCTATAGATAGTCCAAGCTTCCACTAGAAATAAAATTGATTATGAATATCATGAAAAAAATATAAATGAAATACATACCATCTGGTACATAGACGTTAAGGTACAAACAGTCTTCGGAATACTCTTTTTTCCTCGGCTCCTCCATTTGAGCCTCCAGCAGTTTACTAAATAACTCGTCGTGTTTGTTCAAAGGACGTTGTATATCTTCCCTTTTTGGATCATTCTGCATACAATCCGGCGCGTAAATCGTCGCGTTTCTAACTCCTTCCCAGTTGGGAAGATCATTGAATTCTGGGGGTGCAAACCTCCTGAAGTCTATAGGTGGCTGGGCGTAAGGTATTCCAACGTATGCTACTATCCTCTTAGTCCTGAACCTTGTGATGTACATCCCCGCGATTGTCCCTTGATTCGCCAATGTTATTTGTTTTGGCTCCCTCGCTGATAACACTGATATGATTATCATTGATATCACTATTACGTATATCATTTCATTCACCTTTATGATTGCCATTATCTCTTTATTCGGGTCTTCGTTTAATTGAATGTATATCAAGAGATTTATAGAAAACGAATGTGGGCAACTGGCATAATTATGTGCTAACTGAAAAATCTGTCTTTTTCTTCTTTGCTGTGCCCTATCTGATATACTGGAAGCAATTATTGGAAGTCAACTCGGTCTTGCTTTTTTCGAGCGAAGAAAGTGCTTTGAATCTTCACAATTAAGATTTAAGTTCAAGCAAGAGGCCCATTAATAAAGTCATAATATCAATCAGTGTCAATAAAGAAGATGAATAAGACTATCACCACTTGAAATTTGATTGGTTCCATCAAATCACAGAAGCGTATATGATCTGGAATGCGTAAATTCTGAGAAGTGGTAAGAGAACTCTCATATTATGTCTCTCATTATGTCAAGCAATTCTTCTTCATCTAGATGACACTCCAATATTAATTCACTTTCTATATTATCCTGGAATTGTGCTGGTACCATTGATATTATGCTCGTAGATATGCATTTAATGTAATCTTCTTTTATTGTAGGCAAATTATTATCGTTTAGTTATTGTATCACTGATATTCACTAGTCAGGCGGGGAATCGGTTTGGAAGGTGGTGCGTTACTGCCTCTCGTGTATAGTTCGGCTCGTAAACAGTAGGGCTGTCCGTCGTTATAGCGACCAAGGAATTGCTTGTTGCTCCTTAGCATACATAGAACTGGCAAAAACTTTTAAATTACCAACTTTGGGGTTTCCCTACTTTACCTTTGTTAGTAGTTTCGTAAGAGGTTACTGCCTTGTTTATAATGTTTATAATAATACCACGTTTACGTTTTCAAGCATTTTCTGCAATACGTATCTGCCGACATAGTCTCTCCTTCGAGTAATTTTTTCTAGAAGGGAGGCGGCTTGGGTTCAGTTGTGACCATTTTTTTATAAATTGTAAACATATTCAGTCTTGACTTTATTTGCTGGAAATACACTTTTCCGAAGAGTCAACACTACACACAGTTCTCCATCTTCTGCATCCGCTCATGATCTTTTTCAGTTCATCGGTCTATACGATTGCCGATAAGAAAATCTGAAAAAAAAAGGGAAAATAAGTTTACTAAAACTACGTTTAACGGCATGTGGTCCTCATACTTACAATTTAAGTTACCTTAAAAGACAAACAAACGTACAAATAAGCCATGTCAACTTCAGAAGGCAAAGTTTCGACGTTCGTGTCAGTATGGCCGTAATCTATATATATAAAAGAATGAGGTATTTTGGTTGTTCCCCGGATTCCGCCAAAACTATAGGTCGTAGAGATCTGAAATTTGGTACTTAGGTAGATATTAGGTCATAAATTCGTACTAAGACGGGGATTCCAGAAATTCCATGTTTAAGGGGTAAAAATCATACATTAAAGTGATTTCTCCATACAAAATTGTAATTTTTTTCGTTGTTCCAGGCATTCCAGAAAAACTAAACGTCGTAGAGATCTGAAATTTGGTATCTAGGTATATATTAGGTCATGAATTCGTACTAAGACGGGGATTCCAGAAATTCCATGTTTAAGGGGTAGAAATAGTACATTAAAGGGATTTCTCCATACAAAATTGAAATTTTTTCGTTGTTCCAGGCATTCCAGAAAAACTTAAAGTCGTAGAGATCTGAAATTTGGTATCTAGGTAGATATTAGGTCATGAATTCGTACTAAGACGGGGATTCCAGAAATTCCATGTTTAAGGGGTAAAAATCATACATTTAAGGGTATTTCCCATACAAAAGTAAAATTTTTTCGTTGTTCCAGGAATTCCCGAAAAACTAAAAGTCGTAGAGATCTCAAATTTGGTACCTAGGAAGATATTAGGTCAAGAATTCGTACTAAGACGGGGATTCCAGAAATTCCATGTTTAAGGGGTAGAAATAGTACATTAAAGGGATTTCTCCATACAAAATTGTAATTTTTTTCGTTGTTCCAGGCATTCCAGAAAAACTAAAATTCGTAGAGATCTGAAATTTGGTATCTAGGTAGATATTAGGTCATGGATTCGTACTAAGACGGGGATTCCAGAAATTCCATGTTAAAGGGGTAGAAATAGTACATTAAAGGGATTTCTCCATACAAAATTGTAATTTTTTTTGTTGTTCCAGGAATTCCCGAAAAACTACAAGTCGTAGAGATCTGAAATTTGGTACCTACATTGACATTAGGTCATGAATTCGTACTAAGACGGGGATTCCAGAAATTCAAATTGGAAGGGATAAAAATCCTACTCTTAAGGGATTATCCCATACAAAAGTGTAATTTTTGCGTTGTTCCAGGGATTCCAGCGAAAATAAAAGTCGTAGAGATCTGAAATTTGGTACCTAGGTTGGTATTAGGTATATCATGATTCAGGAAGGGATTTTCGAGATTCAAATTTTGAGGAGGAAAAATTGTGAATTTTTTGGCCGCCATTTTGAACTTTTTTGTTACTGGGCCGATTGCTTTGAAAATCGATATTTGACTATGGCAGCAAGCATAGAGAAGGAATTTGTGGTCAAAATTTAAAAAAAGTGGCCGCCATTTTGAACTTTTTTGTTACTGGGCCGATTGCTTTGAAAATCGATATTTGACTATGGCAGCAAGCATAGAGAAGGAATTTGTGGTCAAAATTTAAAAAAAGTGTCCGCCATTTTGAAATTTTTTGTTACTGAGTCGATTGCTTTGAAAATCGACATCTGATGATTTCACCAAGCATCGAGAAGGAATTTGTAGTAAAAATTTAAAAAATTGTCCGCCATTTTGAACTTTTTTGTTACTGGGCCGATTGCTTTGAAAATCGATATTTGACAATGGCAGCAAGCATAGAGAAAGAATTTGTAGTCAACATTTTAAAAAGCGGCCGCCATTTTGAACTTTTTTGTTACTGGGCCGATTGTTTTCAAAATTGATATCTGATTATCGCAGCGAGCATAGAAAAGGAATTTTTGGTAAAAATTTAAAAGAATTGGCCACAATTTTGTACTTATATGTCTTACCATGGTAGCAAGCAACCACGGCCGGATGGACGAACGGACGTTGGAGTCTTAGTAAGAGCTTTTACCCTTTGGGTACGGAACCCCAAAAATGGCCACCATATTTAACTTTTTTGTGACGATCGAATTTTTCAAAATCAATATGTGACTATTACCAGGAAGCAAGAGAAAATTTTGTGGGCAAAATGGTGTGTAATGCAGGAATTTTGGAAATTAAACCAACATAGTAAAGCATAACTCAGAAGTTAACGTGAGCGAAGCCGCGGGCGTTTGCTAGTATGTAATATGTGAGTAGACTTAGTCCAAAATGATATTGTTTCTGTTTAGCCGACCATGCAGCTGTTAAACTTTACATCGGCAGATTTCACTCACCTTTAAAAAATTGTGGAAAACATTCCGGCATACAGGTTTATTCACCAATAAAATTGGCTTCGTTTCCAACAGTAATATACTCTGAAAAACCAGAGTGCCTCTCAGAGAGGGAAGGTAGAATGAAGGAGATGGAGAGAGATGCGTAGGAATCGAGCCTTAACTTCCCATTAGGTGGTATTCGTCTAATCCGCTGCTATTTTTTGCTGGCAGGGTAGAATAAAAACTCAAAATACTAGCTGCCACCTCTATTAGATTGGTAGGTGGTGCACAAGTTGGCAGTAAGCTTGCGACGCGGACGGATCGCGTGACTGAAAGCTAAGCATTGGAGTCATTGCATTCCGAGTCCGTACTTTTCGTTACTTTCCATCTTCCCCTATATGGGTCAATGCGACTGAATTATCGATCTTTTGCTTTGCCAATATATTTTTTATACACAGTTGTAAATAAAAATAATCTGTCTTGTTACACTTATACCCAAGTCTTATAAGGCCAAGTCGTTATATTGTACAGTGTACACTACAAAAAACCCTAAGAAAGGCACTACCTATGTTATTTCTTAAGCATAGTTGAACACTGTATTAGGCTCTGAAATATCTTCAGAGAAACTTTTTGTTGATTACATTGATTTCCTTTTTCACGCAGATAGTTTATTAAAGAAGTTTTTGTTTAATTTAATACATAACTAATTATTATTTAATTTAATTTTAAGAATTATTGTAACATCTTTTGTTGTACAATGTTTCGATCAATAATTAGTAGTTAATAAATTTTATTTAATTTCATTTTAAATACAAACATACTAGTCGAATACAAAACCACCTTTTGAGTCGGTTAAATAATACATATTATTATTAAGGTAATGATTATTATCTGTAGAATATGCCTATACGATACCAAATATGTATGTATAAAAAATTAATGAGTTATACATCGTAGGAATATGTAAATAGGTAGTAACTAGTAACACGAACTCAGATGAGACTTTAGTATACTTCCACAGTTACAGTATCTAGTATAGGCACAATTCCTGCAAAACCATATAAGGTTCCAATAATAAATACTAAACACATATCGGGGTCATTATCCTAATATCATGCAGTCATCAGAAGCAATATATTGCTACGGAATACTATTCTTTAAACCTTAGCTAACAGAGTTGACTTCAGCGTGATAGCTTCAGTTAATCCATGATCGAGGTGCTCGTATTTACCACTGTTATCGGGTCTTTCGCGGGGTGTATCTACAAGTATAGCATGTACGGTTTTCTCATTCATTTGCATGTGTAACTGTGTTACAATTGTTCCAGATTGTTATCAATTTTACCATCGAATTGAATTCGAGCACCTTGTTATGTTTACATTATTATTTTTTGGGCATTTATCCGAGTTTCAACGACTTCAGTGGTAGATGTTTCGAGGTTGATTGGGAGTCTTCGGTCACGGCTGGTTGCCATACAAGCAAAATAACAACAATGACTGAGCATTCAGGCACGAACTGTAGTGTACAGTAATCATACTACTACTACTACTGTAGACTTTAATCAGGAGATATTAATATACTTAGTTTATTCATTGCACCTTTTGCTAGAAAAGTAAGACATTGAGTTTGTGATACTGGTTTCGATTTATTTTAACAAAAAGTTATGGCAACATTTTATATAGATACCTACATGTATTGGCATAAGCCCAATTGGATTCAATAGCTTACAACCACGCGACAATGCAACATCAACATGGATAAGTTTCTTATATGTTATGGATAAGACTCATTACTATGTTCGTTGTTGATAGGTTTAGGCTAGGTTTTTTGTAGACAGAAAATATCTTATGCATAACGACAGGAAACGAAAGGATTATGTGAGGCTTGCACTCATTAAAACTGTATCCTCAACGGACTCTTTGGTGGGAGTACGGGATTCACTATCGTATTCACCACGCGTCACTGACGTATCACGTACTTAAGTCTTTTATCTCTTGATTGGTGGTTCATAGATAACACCCTATTCATGTAAGATATTATCATTGCGAAAAAGAATTTATATAAATAATAATTATACGAAGTTCTGTTATTTTAACATGAATGACGCTAATGGCTTTTGAAGGATAATATTCCTTGAATTTTCCTCCGCTAAAATGTTTATTTCAATTTATTTGAGACGTGAATTCTGTAGCAGGAGACACGGAGCTGTTTATTGGCCTGAGGGTCTGTTTTTCCATCGTTTTAGAGATGACTTTCATTAAGAAAAGCTAGCGTAAAGATCAAAGGCGTAATATTAATTATTTGGAAGAAACAACTCGTATAATCCGAGTCGAAATAATACATATTATATTTTGGCCATTAGCATTTCCATCAATTGGAGAAAATCCATCACAATGGTCAATTAGTGTTGATGACAACTTCAAAAGGTCGAAGTAAAAACTTCCTTAGGCGCATTGATTATTTTTGAGATGGGAAAAACAATAACATTCGCACCTCTGCTACCGATATAGGAAAAAACCATTGAACTCGCGACACTGTTACTGTAACCGACACTTCTGTTTAACTTTTAACTTCTGTCGGCACTTCCGGTGTGCCAGAACATTTGCTAATTTTAAATTGTTAAAAAAAAATTAATGTACCTACACTGCCGACGAATAAATATTTTAATATTATAAAAGCACGAGATTCTTACAAATAGTAGTTATAATACAAAACAAATGAAGTTACGAGTGATTTAAAATAATTTATGTTGCCCACAAAATAGGGTGATTACCCCAAAAACGCAACACTGATGGAAGTGAACAGGAAAGCGTTGACCGACGACCCTTGCTTCGTGTTCAGACAAGTGGTCGACAGGTCGCTCCAGTTAGTCGTAGCGAATGCTTTTTGGCGACTATAAAGTTAGAATAGTGGGTTACAACTTACATACATTTGGCTCCAATGCTACCTATTATAATATCATTTGAATAAGTAGGGTATACTTTTGGGTGTCAGTATTTTATTAATATGCTAGCTGACGCGGCAAAGGCCATAGGGGTTTGTAGGAGGGGCTTACGAGTTATTCCCAGACCTACCGAATATAGGCAAGAAATTTCGTAAAAATCGGTCAAGTCATTTCGGAAGAGTTTGCTTACAAACGCTGTGACATGAGAAATTTTGTTATATTAGCAATGACTTCTATGTATCCTACAGTCATTGTATATTAGAGAAGAATTTCAAACTAGGAACGTAGTTATTAAACAGTAGAAAATAACCTCAAACTATTTGCCTGTTTCGGGGATCGAAAAATGCAAGTTCTCATAATCAGCAGTCAAACATTTTACTCAATAGTTACAAGTTGACTACAACCGCCATCTGAAGATGTATCCGTAGATGTTATTCATAATAACTTTTGTTTGAAGGTGTTAGCATAAATTCTAACGGTTGCTAGTAGTCCAAGATCCCAGAGCGTTCTGACATAACTTATTTTCACATGGATGAAACCTTCACGACTTAGTAGCGTCTAGTATACTTTAAATACCTGCCTACTTGTGGAGCTTGCCCTGTGACACCTGGGCAGGTACCAGGTGAGAAAGGTGACTAAAAATATGACTTATCTAACTTAAATTTGTATGGCTGATTTTTATATATATTTTGTAGAATATTATTCTAAACTAGAATTATAAAGTGTCAGACACTTTTCATGGACCGGAGCTTTTGTCAGATGCTTTAAAGCTCGACAAAAAATTAATGAAGTTTACTTATTTTTACCCACGACGGAACGGAGTACGGGTATATGCGTTTAGGGTGAGAGACCGTTTGTACATTACTCTGTTAAAAAGATTTTATGTTTGTTTGTATGTTAAATTGTTCACAAAAACCAATAATGCAAAAATATTTTTGTTTGTTTGTTTGTTTGTTGGTTTGTTTGTGTGTGCACATCGATGTTCCCATTTATTTCAAAAACGGCTTGACCGATTTAGATGCGGTTTTCTGTTTAATGTTTGGTGTTCAGCGGCAATGGTTCTTAGATAGTTGTTACGAACATCGATCACCAGGGGGCGCCATAAAGTACATTTATATTGCAAACGAATGTTCCCATTTATTTCAAAAACGGCTTGACCGATTAAGATGCAGTTTTCTGTATAATGTTTGGTATTTATTGGCGATGGTTCTTAGATAGTTGTTACGAACATCGATCACCAGGGGGCGCCATAAAAACATTTACAGTGCAAACGAATGTTCTCAATTATTACAAAAACGACTGAACCGATTTGGATACAGTTTTGTATAAAATATTAGTGAGTCATTGGCAATGATTCATAGATAATTGTTTTTGTGATTGAACAGCAGGGGGCGCCACAATAAACGTCTCTTTATGACTTGGAAGGGATGATGCCTTCAAACGCTGCTATAGAGGAGCTAATGGCTAGTTTGAAGATTAATTTTCATTTTTTAATAATAATATAATTCAAATTACATTAGTATATTAATCGAAAAACTATAAAACAAGTGGAAAATTAAAAAAATTTAAAACACCCACGACTTTTGCAGACTTGTAATTGAAAAAGGATTAAATAATTTTTTTTAAACTCCCCGACTAAAGGAAAGTAAGAACTAAGAACCTATCAGTATAATTACAAATCCAAGAAAATCCGTCGGAGCTGCCATTGCTATTTTCGTTTCCAATATCAATTAATGTAATTAGTAAGTATTAAAAAACTGCCGGTATATGAGACGTATCAAGAAATTGAATTAGTCATCTGGTAAACAGGACCATCAACACAGTCATAGGCAAAACACAGCAGCTCCGGCGGATTTTCTTGGATTTGTAATTATACTGATAGGTTCTTAGTTCTTACTTCCCTTTAGTCGGGGAGTTTAAAAAAAATTATTTAATCCTTTTTCAATTACAAGTCTGCAAAAGTCGTGGGTGTTTTAAATTTTTTTAATTTTCCACTTGTTTCATGTCTGACTTTTAAATAAGTTATTCAAGTAACTATTACAAAGTTATATTTCGTCAGTCAGACAAATTCGAGTGACCGAACATCCCCTAAACACAAAATTATTCAGCTGGGAGTGCGAGCGCGAGAGCACTATGCACATGCATTTAAATTTCTATTATATGCGAATTACATTTCTAGTATATGGAATAACGCAAATGAAAAACTACCAACCATTTTAACTCCTGAACACAATGGGTGGAGGCTAGCAGAAAACCAATATCACTTTCATTGGTTTGATGGTGACCAATTACCCGGAGACATTAGTGAATTCCTTAAAAATTCAGGTACTATACTTTGACTTAAGTTTTAAATTAATTGTGTTTATAATTTTATGTTTTTGAATTCTTTAAACTGGTTTTTGCAGAAGACGCTGCCTGCAACGACAACATCACTGATGACGACGAGGATGACTTGAATGGACAATATCATGAAAGGATGAACGATGAAAATTCCAATGACTGTGTCGATAATTGCGATGATTAAAAGATAAACAAATATATGCTGTAATCAATCATAGTTAATTTTTTTTGGTAAAATATTTTTTTCTTAAAAATTTTCTAATTGGTATCTTTTTTACAATAAAATAAAGATAATTCCTTATAAAACAAAATGGCTCTTCATATTAGGTCCTTACATATGAAATTGGCGTTTTGTCGTACTGGCCACTTTGATCTCAAATATCTCTTCTTTGGTTAGAAATTCCAATTTCAAATTTATACAGCTTTTTACTCATGCTTTTGTGTTTTGAAAATCGTAATTTATTTGTTTTTTTCTCTTTTGGTTTTTTTTCTGCGCCACTCTGTTTACAAAATGGAAAACTTGAAATATCGCGTCATTTACGAGTACGAGTTCCATCGTGGCACCAGTGCTGCAGAAACGGCTCAAAGGATTAATGATGTGTACGGCGAGGGTGTCGCAAAAGAAAACACAGTGCGTTTTTGGTTCCAACGTTTTCGTTCTGGAAATTTCGACCTGCAGAACAAGCCCCGTGGACGGCTGGAGACCAAAGTTGACAATGAAGAATTGAAGGTTATTGTGGAAGTGGATCCATCGCAAACCACGTCCGAGTTAGCTGCAGGCTGCGGTGTTAGTGATAAAACTGTTTTAGTTCACTTGAAGCAAATTGGGAAGGTGAAAAAGCTTGAAAGGTGGGTACCTCATGAATTGAGTGCAGCAAACCGACAAACGCGCGTAGACTGCTGTGTTACATTACTCAACCGGCACAGTAATGAAGGGATTTTAAATCGAATCATTACCTGTGATGAAAAATGGATCCTGTACGATAATCGGAAACGCTCATCGCAATGGTTGAACCCTGGCGAACCAGCCAAATCCTGCCCCAAACGAAAATTGACTCAAAAAAAAATACTTGTGAGCGTTTGGTGGACTAGCGCCGGCGTCGTTCTATACAGCTTTCTTAAATCTGGCCAGACGATTACGGCGGATATCTATTGTCAGCAACTGCAATCCATGATGGAAAAGCTAGCTGCTAAACAACCGAGGCTGGTCAATCGTTCTAGGCCACTGCTGCTTCAGGACAACGCTAGACCACACACTGCACAACAGACGGCTACCAAATTAGAGGAGCTTCAATTGGAATGCCTAAGACATCCACCTTACTCCCAGGACCTCGCTCCAACAGATTACCATTTTTTTCGAAATTTGGATAACTTCTTACAAGGGAAAAAATTTAACTCCGATGAGACAGTCCAAAGCGCTTTCAAAGATTTTATTGATTCCCGTCCGAATGGCTTTTTTAGTAAAGGGATCAATGAACTACCTATAAGGTGGCAAAAGTGCATAGATAGCAATGGTACATACTTTGATTAAATATATATATTATATTTAAAAAAAATCGTCTTTATGTTCCTGCCATACAAAACGCCAATTTCATATGTAAGGACCTAATATATTCATTATCCCAAATACATGCAATAAATAAATTCACTTTAATATTTATTAATTCACAACTTAATATTGAATTAACTGCTCATCCCTGATTAGAAAAAAAGATTTGAAAAGATTCGAAATGGCTCAAAGAGATTAAAAAAGATTCAACTTGACAAATATATAGATATACATTTTGCATGGGTTGAATCTTTTTAAATCTATTTTTTTAATAAGGGATCTTATTGAAATAAGGATGCAAAAATCTTGGATTGAAATTAGAAAGTATTTTCACTACATTTCAATTTTTTACTCTGAGACGCATGCGCACAGTGCTCTCGCGCTCGCACTCCCGGCTGAATAATTTTGTGTTTAGAGGATGTTCGGTCACTCGAATTTGTCTGACTGATGAAATATAACTTTGTAATAGTTACTTGAATAACATATCTAGAAGTCAGACATGAAAAAATAAGTTAAGTTCATTAATTTTTTGTCGAGCTTTAAAGCATCTGACAAAAGCTCCTGTCCATGAAAAGTGTCTGACACTTTATAATTCTAGTTTAGAATAATATTCTACAAAATATATATAAAAATCAGCCATACAAATTTAAGTTAGATAAGTCATATTTTTAGTCACCTTTCTCACCTGGTACCTGCCCAGGTGTCACAGGGCAAGCTCCACAAGTAGGCAGGTATTTAAAGTATACTAGACGCTACTAAGTCATGAAGGTTTCATCCATGTGAAAATAAGTTATGTCAGAACGCTCTGGGAACTTGGACTATAGACAGCATTGCATCGTAACGCTAAATCTTGACGGTATATCTTTGCAATTGGAGCGTGGTTACCAGCCGCGGCCGAAGCCTCCAGACCAGACGCCCAGTTTCAGCCTGTGACCCTACTCGTATAAAATATGAGATCGGTGCAAAACTGCATGAGAATACATACGCATAACCATACATACGCTATATTGACCACGTCATCGAAGACAACTGTCATTCTCATCCATTTTTTGGATTTGTTTAGTTTGAGTGATCGCTTAAGGGCTTTATAGGTACATCGCGACGGTACGGCAAAGGACTTCAAGTTTTTGCCAATGGACATAGAATACGATGGTAAATTTTGCTATGCTTCCAAATTCGATTCGGATTCCTTACGATGCCGCGGCATAATTTAAAGTCCCATAGCCATAAGGTTGCTGAGCCAATTTAGAAAACATAATATTACAAAGTGGCCGGAAATCGAACCTAGAACCTTTCATTCAAATTCGATCGGGCGCCAACTACGGCAGGGAGGCCGCCATAACTGTCTAGCAATAAGTTTGTTTCTACCTATAAACGATAGAACCGGTGGTTTACTTTATGACACGAAGGTGTATTTTAAAAGCCTTACCAATTTTCTTTATATTCATAATAACCGCAACTAAAACACCTTCAATCATTGCCAGTCGACCGTAGTACAACCTTACAATTTGCCGATAACTGTGGCAGTTAAAACAAATTGCCTTCCAGTATTATGGAAACCGACCTTGGAGGTTACCTAACGCTAGGATCGTTCAAGGGCAAATTATTATAATGTAATACCTGATTTTGTTAGCGGCTCCGCCCGCGTGATTTTGATTTCAACAAATCCCACGAATTTCCTATAATCTTTCTTGACCCTCTGGACTCGTCCTCTATCGACATTTTCGCCCTATTACTTTTTTTCATAAACTACAAATTAGTACTGGACTGTGATCACACCTGATGGTAAGTGACGATGCAGCCAACGATGTTATCGTATGTTGCTGGTAAGTAGACACAGCAGAAGCCAGACCAGACCTGAAATTAAAAAATTCTAAAGTGCCCCGTGGCGGGAATCAAACCCGCGACCTCTCATTCGATTCCGAGCGCGCGCCACTTCGCCATGGAGGTCGTCAAAGGGAAATTTACTTTATTCCTTAGAACTTATAATTCTGTAGTTTGCAGTGTTGCCAATATAAAGTCTGGGGAACGGACTGTAATAATTCGGTGCTGGAGGGGTAGCAATCTGCTTCGTCATCAACTATTTAATTTGGTGAGAAGTCTGTCAATGTCAAATCAGACAGAAAAAAATGCCATATGTGTAACGGGGCGGGTCCATACGTCACCATATAATTCGTATTGAACGTATGACAAATATAATTCAATTCCAACATAATTAATAATTATTACAGGGTAAGTACAATGTTTTGTCCGTGACTTCAATCGAATAAATTTTACAAATCCCACGAGAACTAATATGATGTAAAATGAAATAAATTCTAGGTAAAAGTATTCCATTTTTGAGCCAAATCGGAACAAATTATAAAAACACTAACTTTATTCCATTAGTATAGATTTCCTAAACAAGTTACGTGTTAAGTTTTTGGTCGTAAAACAAAATAAATTATTTAACAAATAAAGAATGTTATTATTAATTACATACCTCTAATCGAAGTTAAGAACGCAATTAAAACAATTTGCGTTTCTCGAGGCGTCCATATCAGAGATCTGCCCTTGGTTTTGGGCCGGTCCGGCATTGAACAGGCAAAGAACAGTATAAACAGTTCAAGGGTGGCGTTATTCATGAGTTCCAATAGCTTATCAGATCGCTGTAACGATAAATAGCCGCTAGTTATACAGTTTTTTCTAACTACCCGCCATTTACGTTTGTATGAGTCACTGAAGTCCATAGAAGATTTTTGGTGCAGGTTATTGTTCAACTGAATAGCAGAATACGGATTATAACTTGCCTGAAATATGACATGAAAGAAAGTATATATGAACATAGATAGCACTTCATAACTCTGTTCGCAGAAGGCAAGTCGAGGTGCTTGCTTTGGATTTAAAGCCCTAATGTTTCAAATCCCAAGCAAGCACCTCTGACTTTTTGCGGTTGTGGTAGTGGAAACTACGCGTACCTAAATACCTCTGGATTATGACCAGTGAGCTGACTATATCCCTAAGTTTGTTAGTTAGTCCTCACAGAGTTATTAACTAAGAAAACCGAGAAAAAGTCTTATTTGTATTCTTTTTGCTGGTTGCTAACTTGTGCAAAAAGAATTCAAAAATAAGATTTTTGCCTATCATTTTCAATCCCTCTCATTTTGAGAGGAGACGAACGCCCAGTTGTGGAACGTAAAAGGAGGTGATATGTCATGGAAGATGAGGTTTACGATATTTTTGTTTTTTTTTTTTATTTAAAAAATTATCCTGTTCATGGTGTATAAGCCAGCGACAGATATCAGATAACACAAGATCAAGTTTTGTTAGCAATATCAATTAACTATCATCCTGGAATAAGTACGAGTAATACAGCCGAGAAGGTAATACGATACGAACAAAACTACCTAATGGAAGTGCATAGTTACATAATTGTAAAACTTTACCTAGGTACCTGTTGTTCGTAAAAAAAATGAGAAAGGATAAGAAAACTTTGACTAGTTATATTTTGCTACAAAATGTGAAACCTGCCATAAAATTCATTAAATATTATACATACTGTTAAATAATGTCTCAAGTCTTTTTTGGACTAAATGGATACAAATACTAAATGGATAATGGTTACCTAACTAAATGAAAAGGAAATTTTAAATACCTAAATGGATTAAAAATGAAAACAAAAATCTTATTTATATCAATTTTATTGCTTGGTCAAAAAATTAAACATATTAATCATTGGGTAATAATAATTATTTCAATACAACTGTCATTCAAATATTTGCGAATTATTCGTCATGTACTAAAAAAAAAGATTGGAAAGTAACAGTCAAAATAATTAAAAAAGTAAGTCAAAAAAATTCAAATGAGCACCCGTGCACGTTTGAAAAGCTGCTTAAAAATAAATTAACATTAAAATTGCATGCTTTACCTAAAACTATTTCAAGTATAATATTTTAATGAGATTAAATACCGAATTCAATCACTACAACTCTTGCGCATTTTGCATAACTTGACGCCATATTTGGTGTGGTATTGGCAAGGGTTGTTTTGTTTCGTTTGTATTTGGGTAGTCACATTTTTTTGAGGTTTAGAAGGTGGCCCGTCGCACTGTACACTCGCGCGCTGTCCTTTCGACCGTGGTTTGCACGGTGTTCCTCGGGGTTTGAGCATTTGAACCTTCTTATTCAAAGTTTCTACCTCCTTTACTAAATTTTCCATTATCGAAGTTGCGGCAGGCGTATTCGGCTGAGCAAGACACTGTTCTGTGGGTTGCGATAGGAAAACTTCGTAGATACGATCAGCTATTTTTGCCTGAGTATCAATCGTGTATTCTTTAAGGCACTCGACAATTGCACGTATTTTACTAGGCAAGCACTCGAACCAGACTTCTTCCACAAAATCGTCACGAACGTAACATCCCGCCAGCATATTCAAGTGACGATAAAACTCGGACGGCTTTCTGTCGCCCATTGGTTCTGCGATCATTTTTTTCTTTGCTTCCTCCTCGTTTTTGGCGGTTACCCGCATAAGCAGCTGTTCTTTCAAACAATCGTATTTGTCAAAGTCTGGAGGATCGACGATAGTATCTTTGACTTCCAATGCGGTTTTTTCATCCAGCAGCGATACGAGGACGTTGAATTTCTGGGTGTCGTTGTCAGTGTTGCAATTTGAAAGTTGTGCTTCGATTTTCCTGAACCACAGTTCGGGGCGGTTCCTCCAAAACGTTTCCGCGTGCAGTCCGATAAAACAGCCGTCTTCCGATTGTACTAAAGTGTAGTTTCTGGGTTCCATAAATACGTCAGGTTTCGACATATTTAATGATCAAACTTCGAAGCACAATAGTCACAGTTTTTGCATCAACAGCACAAGGATATCAAGTCGTTATATTTAAAATTTCTGACAAAGTATGATAGTGTCTGGATAGTACGGAACGGACTGCAGTAATGACGAAAGATCCAGAGAGGGTATGAGGTGTCGCTGCCGCCGTGCGCCGGCGCAGATTCATGTCATTTACAATATCAAGTGACAAGTGTTCACAGATACCCTACCTAAACCATAGTCACGAAAACTTTAATGCTTATTATTTATTGATTAGTTTTAAATGCATCTGCAATGCATTTCGTAATTGATACAATTTTTAATTAAATCTCATCTTAGTATTATATAGAATGTATTTATCCACGAATCGTATTCATTTAGGAACATTTTATTTTATATGTAAAATCGTTAGTTTAACGATTATACTATTTTGGTGTTTTTACTTTAAAATAAGTATATATTTTATATAGTGATGAAAAGTATGTTTTATAGAATTTAAAATTTATGTTCAAGCAAGTTGTTCAAAGAAGAATTGCATTTCCAATAGATCCTTTGTACACAATTTTGCATGTAAACACAGAAAATACTGCGCTAAATCGACGAAAACGAAGGCTGACAACATTTTAACACGAAAATTTTCGGTGAAAATAATGGGTTTGTGCTCGAATAAAATGGAGCCGACTGAACACGTCAATGTGTATTTTTGTTGTTTCTTTGTAGCTTTTAGTAGTTTTCGTGTCTTACAGTTTTAAACGAAGATAAAGAAAGTTAATAAATACGTAAGTATAAATGTATAAGAAAGTATCCAGTGACAATGTTGTTAAAATAAAATAAAGTTAGTTAATAAATACGTATAGATGTATAAGACACTATCCAGTAACAATATTATTAAAAAAATAAAAAAGAGAACGCGAATAAAGGCGGGGTTGACAGTAACCATTGGATTATAACGAAATTTGTTTTTTCATACAGATAATTGCAAAAGTTAGCCGACATAGATGGTCCAACTTTGTATCTAAAAAAACTAGTTATGTATTTACGAGTATCTGCACTAAAATAATGGTTCGAGTGTCAGATAGGCATATAATGTATGTATATGAAACGTAACAAAAAGTTTCAGTGATAGCTTTTTATATCAAAGATTAATAATGTGACGAGCAAGACGTTTCACCTGATGTTAAATGATACGTCAGCCTTTGTCTGATGCAGTGCGTCTCAGGACTTTAACAATGCAATGTCACGCGACACACTGCACTGCTTTTGTCATCCTGGGACTTTACTATATATATAGCTACTCGTGCTGATTCACTGATTGACTGACTGACTCACTCATTGATCACCTCTCCTGAACAATTTTGTATGAAAATTTTTTTTTTCACGGATTCGGTCGTATAGAAGAAAAAAATTCATTCGGAGGAAAAATACGGAGAAAGCTGATGATTGAGGATTTCGGAGACGGGTGAAGAGCACGGCCAGGGTATCGAAGATAGGTGGGGGGTGCTCGACCAAATGTCATTTGAAACGTCATCCAATTGGCAGAGCTGAAAAAAAATTCAAAATGGCGGATTCAAATGGCCGCCATTCGAATTTCGTCGATATCTCGGAAAGTATAAATTTATTTATTTTATTTTATTTATTTACTTAGAACACAAACAATATACACGTATTACATTAAATATTATATAAAATACGTAATTAGGCAATTAACTTAAAAATTTATTTTGAAGGAAGGCTCACTCATTTTTTTAAAAACACGGTAAGTATTGTGAAATATGTCGATACCAGGTAAAGCTCTAGCAATTTCATTATATTCGGCACATATGCGGGCTATAGATCATGGAAGAACGGTGTCTTGACAAGAAGTGATCAGGAACCAAAGGTCTATTCAATGGAAAGAAAAAAAATCAAAATGGCGGAATTTATTTTCTCATAAAAAATGAAAGGGGAATTTTAAAGGGATTTTTTTATAGGCGGGAAGACAGCACGCGTCCTACTAGTTAGATATAAAGGGTCCCCGCACACGGGCCACTGGCCACAACCACAAAATGACGCCACTGGTATATTTCTTGTAGTGACGACCTCCATGGCACAATGGTGCGCGCTCGGTTTTGAGTGAGAGGTCACAGGTGCAATTCTCGCCATGCGTGAAATTAGTTTTATAATTTCTAATTTGACTTAGATCTGGTCTGGTGGGAGGCTTGGGCCGTGGCTAGCTACCACCTTACCAGCAAAGTCGCTCCTAGAAGCGATTTAGTGTTCCGGCGCTATGCTGTGTAGAAAGCATTAGAAGTTACTTACTCCTTCCAAGTTAGTACGATAACAATTTCAGCTGCATCGTCACTTATCATTAGATGAGATCGCAGTGAAATACTAACTTGTATTCAAGATAAAAAGTTTTCATACATTTTATATTATAGTCTCGCCTCACACGGTTGACGATGGTGGCCGCTACAAGCTACAAATCCAATATGCGGCGAGTAAATATTAAATGTATGACAACTACATGAAATAATATGCCAGTGGCGGCGTTTTGTGGTTGTGGCTAGTAGCCCGTGTGCGGCGACTCTAAGTCTCATTAAGTAGATATATTCTTCCTCAAATGATTTTTAATTAATAACTTGATATTGCATTTTCTCTAACAGGCACGGGAGCAATTTCCAAAGAAGATTTACCTACGAAGCCTTTTCCTTTATATAAGCGTCTCCGCTGAAGACTAAATCAAATTTTATGCACATTGTCGACACTAATACTTACATACGTAGGACCTACACTCGGTATATTTAATGTTATTTTATACTATCCAACCCACCTCTGAGTGAAAATCTCCCCTTTTGAAAATTTCAAAAAATCCTACCAGCTTTTCTACAGTTTATGAGCTCTCTGGAGCAATGGCCCGCTAGGATTCGAGAGGGAGGTCGCGGGTTCGATTCCCGCCACGGGCAACTTTAGGATTTGATCTATAATATATAAAATTCTCAAGCCATTCTATGTTCCCAACCTCCTCCAAAACGGCTGTACCGATTGTTATGAAATTTTCAGTGTATGATCATTGGGTCTGGGAGCAGGTTGTTATCTATTTTTTTTTATCCCTAATGCCTAGGCCTTGTCCACAAGTTCAAAGTCGCTCAGCGTGCTATGGAGAGGGCTATGTTGGGTGTTTCTCTGAAGGATAGAATCCGCAACGAGGACATCCGTAGGAGAACCAAGGTTACTGGACATAGCCTAACGGATTAGCAAGCTGACTGCTGAAGTGGCAGTGGGCGGGCCATATCTGTCGCAGAACCGACGGCCGTTGGGGCAAACGTGTTCTGGAGTGGACACCGCGTACCGGTAAGCGCAGCGTAGGACGACCTCCTGCCCGCTGGACCGATGACCTAAAGAAGGTCGCTAGTAGCGGGTGGATGAGGAAGGCGGAGGACCGTGTGTGGTGGCGCGCTCTCGGAAAGGCCTATGTCCAGCAGTGGATGTCAATAGCCTGATTAAGTATCCCTAATGGCAAAACAACGTTTTCCGGGTCGGCTAGTAATAATATAATAATTTCTAAATTGGTGCGCTAACTAGGTTCCTACGCAACGTCAAGTGCAAGTTGATGAAACTCGCGCACAGGCACCGTTGAACTAGTAGCGCCATCTAGTTTTCGCCAGTTTCAACTTCGCATTTTATGCATAATAATAAGCCGGAACTTTAATATTTTCCTTATTAATTACATAGTATTTAATCAAAATTATATAAACTCGCCGGCATATTTAGCGGAACATAAAAAAAAGGTTTGATATCAGTATCATATAAAGTTGCTGGCTGGTTTATACGTTATTTAATTTAAAAAGAAGTATTTTCAAATTAAGAAAACAACTGAACATCACATTTTATGCAATTGTTTTAATTTTATTCAAATACACCTTATCTGGAGCGAACTTCGAGTATTTCTTCCTTCTGAGTTTGATTTAAAATTTCATTGAAATACTGTTTTTTGTGAGTTTTTTTTAATCGCGTATCTTTCTGGAGTTGATGACTGAATTATGCCTGACTTAGCCCCAACGGAGATTGCCAGGGCACTCGAAATGCGAAGAAATGGTCAAACCTACAGAGTGATATCCAGAGATCTTCGTCGACCAGTTTCAACGATCCATCGCAGTATCCAACGGTTCAGGGAGACCGGTACTTATGTGAGAAGAGCAGGACAAGGCAGAAAAAGACGCACTTCGAGTAGGGATGATCGTTTCATTCGGCTTCGAGTACGTAGGAACCCCCGTTTGACGGCCGTCCAAGCCCGACATGAGTTAGAAGCAGTGCGGGGTGTAACCGTAAGTGAGCGTACGGTACGAAGAAGGCTCGAAGAAGCTGGTTTGGGTTCATTTGTGCCCGCCAAGGCTCCAAGGCTCGAGGTAAATCATCGTAGAAACAGGTTAACTTTTGCTCAGGAACATCGACTTTGGAACGCGGACCAATGGAGTAAGGTATTGTTTAGTGATGAGTGCAGAATTCTCTTAAATCAAATTGACGGCAGGCAAAGAATATACAGACGCAAAGGAGAATGATACATTCAGACAAATTTTGAAACTACAGTTGCATACGGTGGTGGATCAATAATGGTTTGGGCGGGCATTTGTTTGGGAGCTCGCACAGACTTGGTAGTGATTGACAGAGGGAGTCTGACTGCAGACCGCTATATCAGAGAAGTTTTAGAAGAAAATGTCGTACCGTTTGCCCCATATATCGGTGACGATTTTGTTTTTATGCAGGATAATGCTCTGCCGCATACCGCTCGGGTAACTCAAGCTTATCTTAATGATATGAATATCACTGTTATGGAGTGGCCGGCGAGATCACCGGATATGAACCCAATAGAGCACGTTTGGGACTTGCTGAAAAGAAAAGTTAAGTCCAGAATTCCAGCTCCTGCCAACGTGGGAGAACTGCGAATCGCCGTAGTTGAGGAATGGCGGAGACTATCCCAGGAGACCATCGATAACATCATTCTCAGTATGCCTAGACGGGTAGAAACTTTAATAAGAGCACGTGGAGGAAATACGCGATATTAATCACCATTTTTCTAATTTAATTAATTGTAATTTTAATATTAAATTTCACTTTTCCAGGTTACATGAAAAGTTCAAAAATGTACCATTTTTCACAAATAGCCTTTACTCGCAAAATCTGTTCTTAATGTGATCTCATTTTAAGTAAAAACAAATGAAACTTTAAATAACAAAAGAAGTGTAGTAAGTAGATTTTAAAATAAAACCATATTTTTTTTAAATATGGACCTTTTTTTTATGTTCCGCTAAATATGCCGGCGAGTTTATTATTTATAATTTTAGCCATCCCACAGTTTTAGTTTGCGAGTGCAAAATTAAGAGCTCAGACAAAAAGCGCAAAGTTGTGTTTTTATTTTGTCCTCCTCTCTCCCCGAACATTTATCGAGTAAATTCTTCCAATTTGATGTGTGTTTATTTTTGTATTTAGATTATAGACCCAAAATATATTAAGAAGTTTATATTTTTTTACAACATTACAAATCCGAATTTTCACGTCTAAAACTTGATACCTTTACTCGTTCCTGA
This sequence comes from Coenonympha arcania, assembly GCA_036785405.1. Classification (NCBI taxonomy): domain Eukaryota; kingdom Metazoa; phylum Arthropoda; class Insecta; order Lepidoptera; family Nymphalidae; genus Coenonympha; species Coenonympha arcania. The sequence continues at coordinate 11,118,755 of CM072072.1, forward strand.
TAAAGAGGACCATAAATGGAAAGAGTCAGACAAAAGACTGATCTTATGACAGCTCCATTTTTTACACTTTAGATACGGATCTCTAAAAATAATATACGAATTAAATGATACTCATGTAACATATTTAATAACATTAATATTAAAATGATTAATGATGTCAGGGATTTGGGTCTTCGCCCCGACGAAAATAAAAACAAAGTAAAAAGGTGAAAGGGCTGTATGAAAAATTGTGTCGGCCGTGCTCCTTCGTAATGACAGAGTGATATGGTGACACGTCCTAAACTCTTCCGTCATCTCAGCGCGCTTTATCTTTAGGAGCTTACGTACCCGTAGATAAATCGTCTTGCGTATGACAAAATATCAAATTCGAGCACAAAATAGGAACAAAAGTCCCGTCATAGAACTGAGGTAAAGGTTCTTGCACGAATTTCGATTCGAATCGCATTGCACAAACGAATCGAATGCCTCCATACATTTATAGCCAGCGCCATCTATTGACAATCGGATATCAGTGACTGACCATAGATGGCGTTGGCTGTAAATGTTTGGCGGAATTCGATTCGTTTCAACGCTGCGAGTCGACTCGAAATTTGTACAAAAACCTGTAGGTACTACCCCTCAGTTCTATATGGGACTTTAGGAGCTTAAGTACGTGCCCGTAGATAAATCGTCTTGCGTATGACAAAATATCAATTTCGAGCACAAAACAGGAATAAAAGTCCCATCATAGAACTGAGGGGTTAGTACCGGTTTTTGTACGAATTTAGAGTCGACTCGCATCGCACAAACGAATCGAATGCCTCTATACATTTATATCCAGCGCTATGACAGCCGCATGTCAGTGACTGACCATAGATGGCGTTGGCTGTAAATGTATGGCGTAATTCGATTCGTTTGTGCTATACGAGTCGACTCGAAATTTGTAAAAAACCTGTCCTAACTCCACTGGTGCAATTTCTCAACGAAGTTCTCAACAAAAGCTAATAAGGCCTTTTATAAAGGTTATTTTGTTGACGATCCAGAAGCCTCAATTTTACACTTACGGCCGGTTCACACATGTCTCCGTTTTACTGTTCCGTTTTATCGTGTACGTTTTTTTTTTCGTTGATGGCGTATGTAGTTGTATGAGCGACTTCACACATGGCACAGTATTCTGTATACAGTAAAAAATATCGTTCCGTAAAAAAATTACATTAGTTGTATAGTAGTAGTAGTTTTTTTTTATATATCAGAACATTACACACATCGCAATCTAGCCCCAAAGTAAGCGATAGCTTGTGTTATGGGTACTAGATAACTGATAAATATACATACATACTAATATACATAAATATAATATTATATTGATTGAGTTGGGAGTAGAAGGTTATAATTGGGGTTTCTGCATCATTATCTCACTTATCGTTATATATGAATAAATAAATAATACTAATTAAATAAATATATACCTACGGGACATTAATTGACACATCGCACTCTAACCCCAAAGTAAGCGATAGCTTGTGTTATGGGTACTAGATAACTGATAATTATACATACATACTAATATACATGAATATTGAAAAACACCCAGACACTGAAAAACATTCATGTTCATCACACAGACATTTACCAGCAGTGGGAATCGAACCCACGACCTCCGACGCAGCCGGCAGGTTCGCTACCACTACGCCATTCGGTCGTCATTCGAATAGATAGGGAACCCTTTGTGCGTGAGTCCAACTCGCTCTTGGCCGAGTATTTATTTAAATAGTAGTGACTAAACTAGTAGAACTAGTACTACTAGTAGTAGAAACTAGTAGACTTAAATAGTAGTGACTAAACTAGACTTAAATAGTAGGGCCTTGTTGTTTTTATGCGACGATATGGATATTTTAGTGGCTAGTGGTTAATTTAGTATGGTGCCAGTATACTTGGGGAGTTACTAATAAAATGTTTGTAAAATTACCATACAGATTGTTCCGGCATCTCGCTGGTTGTTAAAGCTTGGCAGGAAGTTAAACTTGTTAACTTCTAACTTCACTGTTGACCTATATGTATAATAATGCTTAAATTATGCAAGGCATTATGAATTTTGAAACTTACACCGGAATGTTTATAATATTAATATAATAAACAATGCTTAAATTTTAAGTTGCAAATACTTGCTTTAAATATTACGTATAAATACTGGCTGACCCGGCAAACGTTGGTTTGCCATAATATATGCCAGGTATGAAAATAGCTTACGACCTATCCTCAGACCAACGTTTTTCATCGGAAAGTAGATAAAAAATTGAATAAGTTTTGGAGGAGTTGTTTGTAACACTGTCACGAGAATTTTAATAAGATTATTAGTCTGGAAACTTACAACACACAAAACATATTTTACTCAACACATAATCTCGTCCAATGCAAAGAATTTTTGAGTTTTGAAAAAAGTCCGAGGTGACATTTTTACGATGAATCTGTACACACTCATTTGCTCCAATGAAATCAAAAGAAGGTTAGGCCCATATGTATAGGTTATACACATGTATAGGTTATACATTATAGCTTATCAAAGGGGCCCACCGATAAGAAACCTCAGGATATGGGCATCCCAACGATTTACGTACTTAAACCTTTTTTCGTTAGCAAACAGTATCTGTCAAAATTCTATAGGTTGCTGCTGATCGAACTACAGCGTGGTCTCACCGTTGGTGTTAAAACAAGCGTTTTTGGCACCGCTAAACTGTCGACATTTTTTCGCACCGTCCTCCCTGTCCAGGGTAAGTATATGTCTTTTGTTGGGCCACATATTTTTGCGTATGCGATGAATATAAAACCCATTCGTATGTCGGGTTATAGTAGTGTTATTATCTCGCTGCAGACTCGGTCATAAATCATTCGAGTGTTTCGCTTTTGTTGTTCTTTGTTGAGTTGTGCATTACTGCAGAACAACAAAAGCAAAACACTCGAATGATTTATGACCGAGTCTGCAGCGAGATAATAACACTACTATAGTCGATAGATTGCATTATAAATTAACTTATACAAACTTGACAGCAGTAACTTAAATTAAAATTTCATAGCCGCGTTTCTCAGTAATTCAATAACCGAGGCGGCTGTTTGTTCATTTGTTACGATCTTTTCGGGGTATCAATTTCTCTGTCGCCAACTTAGGTCGCCAATTTTACAAATTGACTACTTTAAATGCAAAATAGATCTTTGAACTTTGTTTAATGGAGATGAGATCTCCATTAAACAAAGTCGCAAGTTACAGTAAATTTTCAGAATTGGGCTTGAAAAGAGTATTTTCAAGCCCAATTCTGAATGTTGCCAAAGAAATTAGGCTGCTATGATAATTAATGCAATGACTGTTTATTTAAAATGATGTCAAATAAAACATTGCTAACTTTAAAGGTTACTTAGGTAATTACGTTAACGAGTTTTCCTTTTGAATTTTTGTAACTTTAAAACTGAGGCGATCGTGACATTTATGGCACGTTCGTGAAAAGTAATTAAGATACAGTTAAGTACATCAATGGCTTTTAAAGGTTATACGTAGTGGATCTACGCCGTAGCGCGTAGGCGATTACGCGTTGGCGTTTTACGTTTTCAGTAGTTTCATAATTTCGTTCAATATAAAATAGTTAAATATTATGAAATTTACTTTGAAATGGAAAAAGTCACGAATGGTGAAACCTTATCATAAAAATGATATTAAAGAATTGTTTATGTTAAGTACTCAACAGTTTTATTTATCACGCAACTTTGCAAGTTTTTTTACAGTACATTACATAGAGTCCCCTTTTCAAATAAGAGTTTGTTGTGAACTCTTTTTAGTAGAGATTTAATTTAAAATATCTCATTTAAAAAATAGTAGAAAAGTGCATACTCAGGTACCATTTTGAATAAAAGTTATTTGAATTTAGAAGACATTTTGAAATTTTCAATATCGAAATATTATCTGTGCTCGTATAGTGTATTAGGTATACGTGGCACAGAGTACTTAAAATTGAAATTTTGTTATAAATCGGTTCAGCAATTTCATCTCATCTCAATACAGATATTTCAATCCACGGCGTCACGCTGCACTCTGTCAAACTCCATACGAATCGAATGAAACATAAGCGATATTGACAGAGTGGGGCGCGCCGTCGTGGATTGAAATATCTATAGTTATTGGAACTATCAATTTGTCATAGCAATGCACTTTTATTAAGTTAAAGTGAATAGGGACATGCCACCAAAGCCATTTTGTAAAATATGTAGGTACGTATTCTGACAGGCTGACTTAAGAGTCATATAAATGCAGTCGTAAAAATTCCATATTAATTCCAGCTAGAAAATAACGTTTACGGCGTTATTTCGATGAAAAATATATGGAATGGCATCGGAAAACGTGGGTTTCCGTTTTATGAACAACATTTTAGACATTTACGATGTTCAACTGAGTGGGGTGGGCTAAGTCAAAGGTTCCATCCAACATATTTGAATAAAACCTTAAATAAAACCTTTTTCGTATTTTGCCAATACGAAAACGCTGTTTCATGATATTTTATTTGTGCGAGCGGATTTTTTCTCTAATTCCCGTTTTTATTCTCTGCAGGTATATTTTTTGTTACGATATAAAGGCACGTATATGAAAATACTAGCGCTAATGAAGAGAAGACAGGTACTGCAAAAAACCAAAAACAAAACTAGAACCATGAAGAACGAACTGTCGGCACTATACAAGCTTGTAAGTAGGCGTATAAAGTGTGACTATACAAAGTACAGATCGATCATTATAGAAAAACATCTAGCACAAACAGGTAGCTCAAAAAATGCTTTCAAGGAGCTAAAAACAAACAAGCAATGGATAGACGGTTTAAAGAGAGAAGGAAAAACCTTGAATAATCGAAAAGATGTTTTAGAAATTGCAACAGAATTCTACAAAACACTTTATAGCGCTCAAAACAATGAAGTTATTGACCAAAATAATGCTTATGAAACAGGCGGAAACTCTACCGGATATGCACCATTCGTCGAATCAGAAGTTATCCATGCAATAAATAGATTAAAATCAAATAAAAGCCCGGGCACAGACAATATCACCAATGAGGCGATAAAGATGGCTCACTCGTTATTGGCTCTACCATTGACACACTTATTCAATCTCATTCTGGAAACTTGTAAAACACCAATTCAATGGTCAGACTCAGATATAGTACTAATTTACAAAAAGGGAGACCCCAACGACGTAACAAACTATAGACCTATAAGCCTACTACCTTGCATTTATAAATTATTCTCGTCTCTCATTAACCAAAGAATAAGTATCGTTCTAGAAGCGGAACAGCCAGTGGAACAAGCAGGGTTTAGAAAGAGCTTCTCGACTATAGACCATATCCACACCCTAGAACAAATACTCGAAAAATATCAAGAGAGGAAAAGAGCTCTATATATCGCCTTCATCGATTACAAAAAAGCCTTCGATACCGTGTCACATTTAAGTATCTGGAAAGCGCTTATAGAGCAAGGAGTAGACGAGGTATATATACGAGTAATAAAAAGCATCTACAGCAAGAATAAAGGTAGAGTCAAATTAGAAAGAGTTGGCCCAAGCTTCCCCGTCGAAAGAGGTTTGAAACAGGGCGATCCGACCTCACCGAGGCTGTTCATTGCCATCTTAGAATCGATAATAAGGAAACTTGACTGGAAAACTAACGGCCTCAAAATAGAGGGACAATATCTAAGCCGCCTACGATTCGCCGACGACTTGGTACTCTTATCTGAATCAAGCTGCGAACTACAAGCAATGATCGAAGAGCTAAATATGGCTAGCAAAGAGGTAGGGTTAGAGATGAACCTAACAAAAACAATGGTCATGACAAACAGTATGGAAAAGACACTTTCCGTCGACAACGAAATACTGAAGTATACGAAAAAATATATTTACTTAGGTAAGCAAATCAGCTTCGAAAAGGACAGCAACTACGCAGAAATAGAGAGACGCACTCAACTCACATGGAACAAGTACTGGAGCCTGAAGGAAATTTTTAAAAGCAACATTCCTGTAAAAATTAAAACTAAAACCATGTCGAGCTGCCTCTTGCCATGCCTAACCTATGCTTGTCAGACTTGGAAATATACAGACAAAATAAAGAGAAAAATCACCACATGTCAAAGAGGTCTCGAAAGAAGCATGTTGAAAATTAGAAAAATCCAAAAAATAAGACATACAAAAATAAGAGACGTAACTAGAGCTCCCGATGCTCTAATTCTATCAAAAAAATTAAAGTGGAAATGGGCGGGACATGTGGCGCGGTTGTCAGACGAGCGCTGGACTGTTAAGGCGACACGCTGGAGAGGTCCACCTGGAAAACGTTGCAGAGGAAGACCGCTCACGAGATGGGCGGACGATATCGTAAAAACGGCGGGATCAAGCTGGATGCGTACAGCCCAGGACAGATCTAAGTGGGACTCTTTGGAGGAGGCCTTCACCTGCGGAAGGGTTCTTGCAACAACATAGTTTAAGTTTGCACTATATATTTTTTATTGTAACTTTTTTTGCAAGAAATAAAAGGCTTTTTATTTTTATTTATTTTTATTTTTTATTTTTATTTTATTTTTATATGAAAATACGTACGTATATGAAATTTTGACGACCTCCCTGGCGAAGTGGCGGCGCGGTCAGATTTGAGTGACCGTCCTAAGACTGACCGGAGGTTCGATTCCCGCCACGGGCCACTTTGGAATTTTATAATTTCTATTTTTCGTGGCTAGTTGCCACCCTACCAGCAAAGACGCACCGCCAAGCGATTTAGCGTTCCGGTGCGATGCTTGTAGAAACCGTTGGGGTAAATTTACTTACCCTTCCAAGTTAGTACAATAACGTCTTAGGCTGCATCATCCCTTACCATTAGGTGAGACCGCAGTCAAGGACTAACTTGTATATATAAAAAAAAAATAGGCGGTAACAACACTCAAATTACCTACCATTTTTATTTTTATATACAATAATTTACATGGGCTTATTTCAAAGGTGAATGGCTGTAGATCACAGAAGGCCTCGTCCCATGTTAGGTATTTCTCCGATAATTCATATAAAAACCAAAGAAACTAATATAGCCTAACAGATTAGGAAGCTGAAATGGTGGTAAGGCGTAGGCGAGCCATATCTGTCACAGAACGACTGGAAAACAAGTACATATATAATCAAAAAATTTAAAAACATGACTGCCCTGTTGTATTACGACGGAGTGACGAGAGGATTCTAACGATACCCCATGTGTCCAAATCTCTTCAGAAGTTCAGAAGTTATGGTGGAATAAAGAAACTCACATACATACATACATACATACATGAACCCTAAAAACATTACACTCCTTTTTTGGGGCAGTTGTGTAAAAAGTCCTTGATAGCGGATGGAAGTGTACCTCCACTACTCCATCGGAAAGACCTGTGTCCAGCAGTCGTCTATTGGCTGATAAAGTAATGTTAGTAAAGGTATAAAATTAAATATTTTTTATTGAAAGAGTTTTTCAGAATGAAGGAAACGTTCGTTCTGTCCCATATTATTGGGGACAAGTTTTTAGACAAAAAGGCACTGAATAAATAGGTTTTCTACCTGTATTTATTAATACAGATTTATCATTGATCCGTTTTCGATTCTCTGCTTGGTTTAAATAATTTATACAAGCCTAGAACTTGCACGTCGATATAACACAAGATTGTCGATGGTTTACTAAAGTTTTTTAAATACCATTCATTTGCATCATCACATAACTCAGAACTTCCTATATAATAAAAAAATAGGTAAAGAAGGAATCTCAAAAGTAATTGCGAAAGTTTTGTGCCAACGCGTGGGAGAGGTAACCTCTGACGTGATGTTTTATTACCTTCCGGAGTACGAGCTTCTATTATTACAAAAACATTGAGAAAATTATTTGAGTTTCGTGGTTATTACCGTGAATCTTATAAATATAGCAAAAAAATGCGTATTCAGGGGATTAATTGAATTTATTTTTGTCTTTCGCACTCTCACGGAGATTTGGTAGGTGCGACATGCAGCGTCGCGGAAGATTATAACAGATAAACGACCTTTTACCTAATAACTCAAAAACTAAGCTGGTTATCAAAAATCTGTTTCTTAGCGTTTTTGGATATTATTATTACCGACACTTTAAAACAAAAATTATTACATCCAATGTAGTGTCCGATAAAAACTCGAAAAACTGAGATTTTGGGGCAACTTTTGGGAGAACTTTCTATCGAGAAATTTTATCCAATCGTGTTTCTGCTTCTTAGCGAAGACCCAAAATACACGACGTGTAAATTTGATAGTAAATGTCTTTATAGTTTTTGCATACAACTTCATTCAAAATCGCTTAAATACGGCTTCTACACCGTTAAATTAAATAGCAAATTTAAGACTGGTGCTTGTAGGTATAAATTGGTATGCTTTATAGTATGCCCTGTTTGGTTGTTTGGCTAATAACTTTTATTCCGTCCGATTCAGTCTCATTTGTGAGTCCTTACAGTCAGATATACTTATGATATTATAGTATAATTATGAACATAGATTTATAATAGGTCGTCGCTCGCGCTCCGATTAGATATAGTCCTACCAAACAATAACATCTCCGTGAGTGCGGCAACTTTTTATTGTAGTGTGAGTGTGTCGATTTGAAATTTGTATGGTGCGCGAATGCTAGTCGTCGTCGTGTCAGCCGATGGACGTCCACTGCTGGACATAGGCCTCCTGAAATGACCCCCAAACACCACGATCTTGCGCCGCCTAGCACCAGTGACTCCCCGCGACCTTGTTTATGTCGTCTTTCCACCTCGTGGGGGGTTGACCGACACTGCGCTTCCCGGAACCATATAGTATTATATTATCTGTGCCGGAACATAATACGCGCGCTTCAAGCGCAGTGTCGGAATGCTAGTGTGCGTGAAAAATTGTGTAGCGACGGTCTGGGTATGTCAACTTGACAGAGTATTTATTGCAACACTTTTGGAGTCGCGGGCGGCCTCTTGGACCTCTATGATTATGAAAACGAAAAAAGTTTCTACTGCTAAGTTCGGAAAGCCAATTGATTTGCATCGTGAACTGACTAGAAGTGGTAGTCGGGACTGCTGGCGCGCCTTAGCAGATCTCGTATGACCATCAGTGTATGTATATTAGATGATAATGATGTTCTACATTATATTGTGTAATGAGCCGGAGCGTCATATTGAATCCGTGTTTACAATTGTTACTCAGCTGTATCTAATTAATATTGTCAAGGGATTCTCACTACAGCGCTCTACTGATTACGATAACCTATTGTAGTCAATTAATAATAATATCGGTCTTATAGACGTGGGCAATAATAATCAACCTCACCAAATATCAGAAAACTACCCAAGCAAAATGTGAAGTCTAGGCAAAGATAATAATATCTCGCTATTCTTTCATACTAAGACCGATGGGATGGAATTTTAATATTATTTGGCGAGCTCGAATCCCGGGTCCCTGATTACAGGAGATGAAGAGGACATTTCGACGACCTCTCTGGCGCAGTGGCGGCGCGCTCGGATTCGAGTGGGAGGTCGCGGGTTCGAATTCCGCCACGGGCTTTTGGAATTTTATAATTTCTAAGTTGGCTCAGGTTTGGTCTGGTGCGGGAAGCTTTGGCCGTAGCTAGTTACCACCCTACTAGCAAAGACGCACCGCAAAGCGATTTAGCGTTCCGGTGCAATGATTGTAGAAACCGTTGGGGTATATTTACTTACCCTTCCAAGTTAGTACGATAACATCTTAGGCTGCATCATCACTTACCATCAGGTGAGATCGCAGTCAAGTGCTAACTTGTATAGAGTAAAAAAAATATACTATATAGTGGAGTCATAGATACAAAACTAGTCTTAAAACTCGCTGCACACGGTGCAATAAAGCGTGAATATAGTACAGTCAGTTAGGACTGCTGTAGAGCCTATATACTTAAGTGCAAATAGAGCGCAACAGTCATTTGTTTCGCCATTTTAACACTCAGTCTTAGCCAACAAACTACTCGTATATGCTCTAACTTTTTTGCAAAACTTAGCAAATTTTTGAAAATAATAATGACTGATAATACTCTATATCTACACCAAGAGTATATTGCCCTTCATATATGTATATAGTAGAATTTAGGGTCATAATATCTTAAGTGGTGTTATGAGTAGGACAAATATTAGACTTGTTATTTATAAAGTTTCGACAATACGCACCGATCCAGACGTCTTTATTTTTCTATTGTTCCTTCTGTAATAACACTATCTTATGAGTTCTCCTACATGGGGTAAGTAACGCCATAGCTAGGTATAGGAAAAATAATATAAAGGTAATAATATCATGTTTTTATTGAAAATATAAATAAATATACCTACTCAACTTAAATATAAATAATATCATCAATTAAGTTTCATTGCAACATTTTTAAACATCTTTCAAATAAATAATAAAATGTAAGAAATGTGTCGCTCTGTTTTGTATTGTACCTACGTGCTTACCGTAAAAAAATATTACTTATTATAAAAAAATCCTGAAATATTGATATGGTATTTTAAAAAACCTTATTCTGAAACGGTTGTTGATTATTAGGAAAACCTGGAACATTCTGAAATGGTGGTTGAGTGTTTGGGAAATTCTGATTATTTGGGAATTGTGACAGATTATTATTGTTCTGGATTGGTTGCTGGGTGTTTTGGAAATGCTGAGAATTGGGGAATGCAATACTGTCCGCAAAGACATTTGGCTTCTGCGGGTAGGACACTGGAGTCTTCCTATGTTCCTCTAACGCTTGCCAGTTAAGGAACCAGAACGGCTGCTTGTCTTGAGGCAGCTGTCCCAATCTGTTTACTAAGTCTCTGTCGCCGAGGGCTTCAATCGGAAGACGCTGTGTGGTCGTGGTTATGGTGTTATTTTCACCAAATCTGAAAAGGAGAATTTTAACATGTTAGTTTTTATCTTAAAGGTCTATTCTAGGACAGATCGATCTATTAAACTCATTAAAAAAATGTTTATCATCAGTGCAGCCTTTTCGAGCGCGGCAATTGTTTCTATACGCATAGTACCGAGATCAAAAAGTGCCCAAACTTTTTGAAAAAAGCTGATATTTTGACGTCAGAATTTTCGATTGACAATTAGGGTGATTTTCTGATATTAAGTTAAAATAAGGCGAAAAAATTAATATTTTAAAATCAAATTAATTACAGTGTATTTGGGACATAATAAGGTAAGTTTTCACCAAATTTCGTAGAAAAAAATTTTTTTTTGAAAAAGATATAAGGGTGAGGCCGCCGTTTTTTGCTGATATGGCGCAGAAGTATTGCGATGGTGGCGTAGAAACTTCTACGCGTCGGTGACGTTGAGTGGCGTATAATAGTGACGGTTAAATGTAAAGGTTCGCATACATATGTAAAATTATATTGATGTATTTTATATATTATATATATTGACGTATTTTATAAATAGTAACCATAATAATATGTACATGAAAATGCACAAGGAAACACATTGAATGAATAAAATCAACTTTATTTATCTTATATTATTTTTATTATTTTTATGTGATACAAAATATACGCAGGTACGTATAATTTCGGTTATCCTATCACTCATGTCCATAAGTATACCTACTGTCTAGTCCGAACAAAATGAGAACTCACTCGCCATTTTAACTGCTATATCTGGGTGACCGAGCTTTGCTCGGTATTTTCTCTATTTGCGAGTGAATACTCACCTTTATTTGGTGGCGTAGGGGAAGTAGCGAATATCTACGCTACCAGTGGCGTTGAAGAGCCAAAATGGTGGCGAATTTTTACTTCTACGCTACCGACGCGTTGAGAAAATTACATAAATCTCTGTAAATAACGTACGATTAGACTTGCATTATAGCATCAAATATAGCTTTCACTTCTAATCACACGGTGCACTGATAGTTTTAAGTGAAACAGTTAAATTTACATTTTTATGCGCAAAAATCCTCTTTCGAAAAAAGTGTGTACACAATCCGGATCTTACATTCACATGTCAACCGTCAAAATAATGACCGCTATCGAGCCGCTGTCCATAATATATAGAAACTCTATGTTGCCACTTCCCGATTTAAACCTCCCTGACTCCAAACTTCAATAGGTATAAAAAATATTGGTGGCGTTGACAAAGTGGCGTTGAATTTCAATTTTTAACGCAAAAACAGTTTTGGACAAAAATTTAAAGAAAGTCTTAGGATACCCCTTGCGAAATTAAAAGCATAGATAGCTAGTTATATAAGTATTCTTAAAACATCAGTTGTATCTCGAGAATCCTCTATCCTTTTGCTACAGCAAAGGTTAAAGTGCACCTCTGCCTCGGCGGATAGGAGTTTTTGTGTAATTTCCGTCACTTTTTTCAAGTTCCATTCGAAATATATTTTTAATTTACTCACTGAACTTTAACAATTATAATGTTCACTTGAGCTCTTTTGTTGCTCAATCCTACGCTGTTATCAAAAATTAGATAGATATCATACTTTTCAAAATATGAACCGCGGAGAAAATTTTTTGCGAAATCAGCAAAAAAAGGCGGCCTCACCCATAAATAAAAAACCAAACACTTGGTTTTTTGAATTTTTCACCTAAATTTTGAGGTTATGTGAAAAAATTGCAGATACAAAAGTTGTAGATCTTTTTATTACCTACAACTTTGCCATTTAACTTTTTTCCATAGGACTTGTAGTTTTGCCGGAAATCAAGGAAAACCATTTTTTACCCTTAAACCCCCCCTCCCCCCCTGTTCCCGAACTCGGATCGACCGTAATTTATTTTTCCTTTCATTTTGATCATATTCCCCTCCTTTTGTAATGGGTTTCATCCTACTGTAATTTTTTTTGGTTTCAAAAATTATCGACCCTGGTCTATAGCGTAAACGTTTGAGATGGAATTAGAACCCCGCACTCTTATAAACGAGTGCTTCGCTGCTCCAGTATTATTATATCTTCTTCAGTATCTACCTTGTTTGTTTAGTGGTCATAAATAGTATTGGAGCTGCCTATTAGGAAACTCTTATTAACAGTTTGCAGCTTGGAACTTTGAATATAGCGGTGTTTCACAATCGATTTCGTGCCCTCATCTATCCCATCGTTTCGGCTTGCTGTCCCATCGGGATATTAGAGTGAACGAATAGAAAGTGCACCTGTGTTTGAGAACATACTTTATTCTCAATTTTGCAAGTAGAAGAAAAAACATACAGATGCACCCTTCGCTTTCATTATTTTTTAATTCAATATAGGCCAGTGGGTTTAGTACAGGCACAGATAATATAATACTATACTGTACAGGTTTCTTTCCAAATTTCGAGTCGATTCGCTTCACGTAAGCGAACCGAATTCCTCCATACATTTACAGCCAGCGCCATCTTTGGACAACTGCATGTCAGCGACGGTCCGTAGATGGCGCTGGCTGTATGGCGTAATTCGGTTCGTTTGTGCGAAGTGAGTCGACTCGAAATCTGTAGAAAAACCTGTACTAACCCTTCTGAGCAGAATTTCCCCTGAAGGTAAGTGACGATGTGATCGAAGATGGAATAAAAAAAGTCTTTATCTACGCTCATTGCTTAAAGTTCGAATTATGAAATCAAAATGTGTCACATAATGACCTACTTTATTCACAGACTTCTATAATTATTAAAAAGTTATTCATAATAACATCGCTCTACTATGGAAATATTTAAAGAAAGTTGTTTAATTTCCATAACGATACACGGCTCTGGGTTCCTGTATTTGTACCTGGGGTAATAATTTTTATGTAATATTTTTTTAAGTGAATCCACAGACAACATATAGTTGGTAGTCATTGCCGAGAGTATGGATGGGCCATGATTGACCATAGACAACAACACAATGTCTAACGTTCCGCGTAACGTTCCACCTGGGCCTGTGATTATGATTACGATTACGATTACGATTACGATAACGATAACGATTACGATTAAGGAAACGATTACGATTACGATTATGACGTTATCTCGTAAATCTATCCGTAAACCGACTTTACAGACAACCAATTTTTTTTGTTACTTAGTCAAAACTTTGCGCTAAAAATTGTCTAGCAGTGAAACCTACTAAAGAAAATTTCACTCCACCTGACATCTTAGTAGTTGCAATGATTTACGACAAACATTAGCAAGATTTTATGGTTTGGATTTATGATGATAATAATATGAGCGTAGATAAAGTAGTGTATGAAACTCTACATAATTAGGTATTAAACACTCGTGTGATAGGTACTATTAAAAAACTCGCCTGCGGTGAGTTTTTTAAACTCACACTCGTGTTTTAATACCCCCCATTAAGTAACCGTTACATAAACTACTTATTATAATATAACATGAGACATAAGAAAAGTTGTCAACACTTACCTGTTCCCTAAAGTATTATTCTGAGAGGCGACGCTGGCTAAGGGCACAGTGTTTAAAGATCCTACTACTGAAGGAGTGGTTTCTATTGCGGGATAACCTATGGGGCGGCGACCGGCGTACGGTGACCTCTGCCCTCCACATATTGCAACCATCGCTGAGATCAGGATATAATAGATGGGACCCATGTTGATTAATGTGTCTGAAATAAAAGGATAATAATAATTAGTAAAGTTGTTTAATTAAAGTTGTTTTTGTTCTCGAACCATTTATCTTTGGCTGGGTGCTTTTTTGTGGTAAGTAGGTAGATTTATATGTTTGATTAGGAATTAATTAAATTGTGGGATTTTAATATTATGACATCATTGCAGAAAAACAAACCGATTTCAAACTCGCGCATTTTACTCATAGTTCCAAAATCTTAATTAATTAATTAATTAATTGTTAATAGTCTAAGGTCTTTATTGAAGCATGTTAAAAAAAACAATAAAACATTAAATGCAAACTTGATGTCTTTGACTACATCACCTTATTTTCTATTTTCTGACTAAGCATTCAGAAAAAAACCAGAAACAAATAGAAAACAAGTAAAACATGACTCACAAAACAAGTAGCAATATTAAACTAACTTAACTTGTCCTGGATTAAAAGAAAGCTGCGATTTTGACTATGGTTAAATAGGCATCACCGTAAACAGGATTCCGAGCCTTATATCAATTCATTATCAGAAATTAGTATCCCATTTGAATTAAGATCTAGGGTGACAAACCTGACAGGCCAAAATTTCTGTCTGTTCCTCTATTAAATTAATTTAGGATGTATTACTTTAATTTATGCAAGAAATTAAAAGGCTTTTTTATTTTAATTTTATTTATTTTCATTCCATTTGAATTCAAATCCAGAAGTCTACAAGAGAGGGTTTTGATTGAATGAAGTGTTTTGATAATAGACCATCTACCATGGACAAGGCGCGAAAAAATGTTGCCAGTTTATTGGTACCAAAAATGCTTGTTTTGTCACCAACAGTAAGGTTACGTTGTAGTTCACTCAGCAGCTACCTATAGAATTTTGACAGATGGCGCTGTTTTTGATGGCGTTGTTTGCTTCTAGAAAAGGGTTTACGTAAATCATTCGGATGCCCATATAAAACTCATTCTCTAATCTATGAGATGTCCGTATCCTCAGTTTTTTATCAGTGTCGATGCATTGTTTTGTGTTTAACCCAGCTGAGAGCGGTCAAGCGTATAAAGGGCCGGTTTTCCAGTGGTTCCCTATTTATATGGAAATTAATATGTTATGAGATGACGCACACAACTTTGGGGGATTTAAATGACGTACCTAAGAGAAACGTAAATAAAATTGTTAAGTATATTTTTTTGTTCATCAACAGTAGGAGGTATATTTTAGCAATGAGAAGATTATTGATTAGGAGACTTTACTTGTAAATAGAATAGATTTTTTTTTATAAATAGCTATACGTTTGCTATCGTAGTTGATGCGCTAACATATCACCTATATCAATATAATAATTATTTATGTGCCTACCTATCTAATCTACTCAGGTCAGGTCGCGTTTAAACCCTTATGAACTTAGTTTTAAGTCGTTAATGGTTATCACTATTCACTAATTATAAGTATTTCCTGACTACTCATAAGTGCTGAAAAAACCTAAGTATATGAAATGAGTCATTAGAATTTAGGATTTTTGTAGGTAAGTACTATTTTAGTTAAAAACACCGTTATTTATACAATTACAGCAAACAATAGTTTGCTGTTTTACTTTCCGTTCTTATAAATTAAAACTACCTAAAACGCTGAAAGAGCGTTTATGGTGTTACTTTTGGTGGACCATCAGCATCATGAGGTGGGGCCTTTTTATCTCTGTTCGACTATGTTTTGTATGTTTTGTTTGTGTCACAGATTTGAACCTATGGATGAACCCTCCTGAACATTTTACCGTAACTTCATACAACAAAAAAGTGAGGTGAAGTGGTCTTTGGCGTGGATCGCGATCCATACACGATACTGCAGTCGGCTTACTACTGACGCCGTTGGTGTCAAAACAAACTATTTTGACACCAGTAAACTGGCGACATTTTTTTGCGCGGTCCGCCGAGTCCTGAGTATATGTCTATTATGTGTGTCTTTTTCTCTAAGCAAGCGTTTTTTTCTTCTTTGTTCTAGATCTTAGAACGTGCTTCATGGAAGCAGAAAAGTCCTACACTGCAACCCTTGTTGGCGAGCAAATAAGATAAGAAGAATATAAGCTATACTTACAAACGTTAATGTAGCTAGGTATACCTACCCGTATATATTAAATTAATATTAATCAAAAATTTCTGTTTATTCTTATTTTAAATTCACGTGCAATCAAACTCTAAATGCGGCAAAACAGATGAACTAGTTTTATTGGCATTCAGAACTGGAATAATTATCACGTGCCAACCAAACAACCGGTTTTAAAGTGGTTCCTAATTTTAATGGAATTAATGCAGTAGGTAGGTACATATGGGTGCGTCATACGCTTGTGAACTTTGAATATATTACTAGCTGACCCGGCAAACGTTGTTTTGTCGTTATGGATATTCAAAAAAAATCGATTACAACCTGCTCCCAGACCTAGTGATCATACACTGAAAACGATCGGTCAAGCCGTTTTGGAGGAGTTTGGTAACAGAGAATGGCAGGAGAATTTATTATATTATAAGATGAAGTTTCCTATGGTAATTTGAAGTGTCAGGAACGCGCATTATCTTGCTGACTTTACCATAGGCGATAGTCCTAGGTATTCAAAATAGTAGTCAAGGGTACGGGAAAATATTCGAAATATAGCACGTCATGTACATAATTGAACCAGGTACTCGTGTGGGTGTAATTAACGGCAATTCGCTTCAATTTCGGTTTTCGGCTTTCACTGTTATCTACAAATTACGTGGCTCTGATGTCGACAGCTAGGCTTAAACTGAATCAAAGTTGAGAACCGTTGTAAATAACCGTGAATAATTCTTTGTAAATTTTGTATACTTAGATCTAAAGAAACTCTCTTTGGCATAATATTATATGAATTTAATAAATGAGCGCTTTATATACAGAACCATTGTAATAGTTAGTTTAACTATACCCACAGAGCAAGGAATGAATTTATATTGGCTAGTCCGACTTAGTCTCTGAGAAAATAGCTGTCATAAGAAGTCTACATACCTATCTGTCATTTGTGAATCTGAAGCGGTAATGGAGAAGTAGATACCTAGACAGAAAACGTGTTATGTACCTACGTTTAGGTTTCCATATTATAGGTACCCAATGTTATCCTCATATAAAACATATAAATGATAGAATACATAGGCAGATAACATTATAATATCTCCATTTAAGAATTTGTTGTTTTGACCCTGGGGCAAGCGAAGGTACCTGTATTTCATTAGTATTTATTATAATTTACTAGTTAATTAAAACGTAAAATAGCAAAACGCGGAACCGCAGGTTTTTATATTATAACGGAAATACCTGTATTATGTAGAAGTATAGTCCTTGTATACATCTTTATATAAACCTAACTATTGCTGAGTTTCCACTAATTTATTTTATAAACAATAAATATAATATGATTAAAGTTATAAATAAGTACCATTTTATAGTTATAATCATAGACATACAAGACGCCGCATGCGACTTCAAAAGTGCGGCAATAAATACTCTGCAAAGTTCGCATACCCGAGCCAACACGAAAATTGTCGCTACACAATTTTTCACGCACACTAGCATCCGCGCACCATACACATTTCAAATTGACACACTCACACTACAAGAAAGACTTTTTGTCAATATAAAAGTCATTCCTTGCTCTGTGGTTACTGCACTTGCTCCTTATTCCTTGCTCTGAGGTTGGGTTCTACCTAGTTGGAGCGCGAGCGCCGATTTGTCGATTTGTCAATCGCCAGATAAACTATCTGAGGAATAAATTTGAAACATATGCCATACAAAACTGTCAAAACGTCAAATTATTATTCCTTAATTAACGTTTATCTGGCGATTGAAAAATCGGCCCTTAGAGTTATGACAATAAAGATGTCAAAATTTGTGTTAGTTTGATTTTTAAACACAGCGAAACCACTGAACCGATTTTGCCCAATATTAGATTAGAATTAACACCGACCCGGGAAATTCCACGATTCCTAAAACTATGGCGTCAGCCAATCAGTCTAGGAGAAATATGTAGTTTTTTTCAAAGACTTGTTTATCCCATGATGTTGGGTGTGGATGACAGTTCTTTGAAAAATATTGTGGTCTGGCAAAACGAAATATTTAACTCATAAAAATTCTTTTAAAAAAACCGACTTCAAACGCCACTACAAAAAGTGAAATAATTTTGATGTAGGTGCACCAATTCGAAGTCGGACGATTGTCTATAATATCGTCGTTTCTAAGCACATCGAGTAGGTATTGTGAAGGACTATGATTGTACCTTACGTACATCGTCCGACTTCGAATTGGTGCACCTACATCAAAATTATTTCACTCTTTGTAGTGGCGTTTGAAGTCGGTTTTTTTAAAAGAATTTTTATTTTTTACTTTTTAGTGGAAGCTGTTTTCCTAGCTTGGATTAAGTAGAAACTTGAATTTTAATACTTCCAAGAAACTATAGAACTTATCTGAATTGTTTAAAAGTCTCGTGTCACCGTGTTTGTAAATGGCTCGGTACCTATTTTTGGATTTTTCAGGGCATATTCGATAGGTCTGAGAATAGGACGTTAGCAATTTTTTGTATCCCTAATGGCAAAACAACGTTTGCTATTAGGGATACAAAAGGCAATAGGAGTGCCAGCTAGTCTATATTATAAAATTGTATTTCTTGTCAATTTCTACGTACTTGATAGCTCTTACTTTGGGTTGTATTTCATGAATCGGCCGTTCCTGAGAAAAAGAGTCAAGTCACAGACCTTTTAATCTGTGCCTTTAATGATATGCTGATAATAATATAAATAAAATCTTAGGTATACCTTTTTTCACATCTAGTGACAAGTGAACCATCATCTTACCTCAATACATGCGAATTAAAAAGTATAGTCTGACAAGGATTTCTTGTCACTTGAATGACATTGTCAGGAGGGCGCAGTCGGAGAACAAATGTAGATGATGTAGAGTGTAGACTATTATGAAATGTAGACTACAACTACGACAGACTAATAAAATTTTCTCAATAATAAACCAAAACAACACAAAATACTTGCAACATACTGACAAATATACCGACGGAGCGAACTATCAAACAGCGTCACAAGATAGCGGCGTTTTAGTTCCGATTTTGACCACGCACCAAGATAGCCTTGTCGCACTTGTAATTTGATGCGTTGTTTACAGGTTGTTTACCAAAACCAGGGGGGCTATTCCGTATCTCTGCCAGTTATAGCGTGATGTTCACTGTTGTCTATGGTGTGTTATACATTGCTGCTTTATTAAGTGAAACGAAAGTAAGATTTTGCAGAGAACCTTTAATAGATAAAAAAACATTATGTCACAGAGTCATTATCACTGAGATACAGAAATAGATACAGAATAAGGGTCCAAGCCCGTCAGTTGTTGCTAAGCAATGATTTGTTTATTAAGTAGTAAATAATAAATTATTCTAATTTGACATAAGATTTGGCAAAATTCCAACAAAATTCCCCTATTTTTAAAGATAATTTAAAAAGTAGTCAACCAATTTCGATAAAATTTACATGGGACCAATTCGACACTAGTTCCTATCGATCTAATGTAGAATCATGAAAATCAGTTGCGTATTATCGGAGAAATTCGTGAACATACATACATAATAAAAATAAAAAAAACATACAGGCCGAATTGATAACCTCCTCCTTCTTTTGTTTTTCGAAGTCGGTTAAAAACTGCTAATGTTTTTCAAAGTAAAATGCACATTTGGTATTTGTGAAGGGAACTACGGAATACTACACTAGACATGGCTCGAACTTGACCATTTTTTCTTGCAATGGCCAACGGCAAAACATTATGAATTGTTTTTTTTTTTAATTACTTATTCGTTAATTTGACGACCGAATAGCGTAGCTTAACGAACCTGATTCTGCGTCGGAGGTCGTGGGTTCGATTCCCACTACTGGTAAAGGTTGTTTTTCAATATAATATTATATTTATGTATACTTAACAGCTAGTATGTATGTATATTTATCAGTTATTTAGTACCCATAATACAAGCTATCGCTTACTTTGGTGCTAGATTGCGATGTGTAATGTCCTGATATATATTTATTTATTTATTTACTTAAGAACTTAATTACAGAAATAAGTTTATAAAATTTAGATATGTACTAGCTGACCCGGTGAACTCCGTTTCGCCACCAAAGGCTTTCCCGCTAAAAAGATTTACCCGCTTTTCTGTTGAAATTTTTCCTGAATTTTCTTTGCTATAAACCTCACGGAGCCCGAGACCTTTCCAACGAATACAAAACCGTGGAAATCGGTTCGTGCGTTCTGGAGTTATAGCGTCAGGGAGGAAAACCCGACTTATTTTTATATAGTAAACGATAAACAACTTATTCGCAGCATACCGAATCACTTTCTAAAAGGTACCTTCTATGGTGGTTTAACTACTTATGTATATTATTTTTTTTATTGCATCTTACAATCCTATACTTTTGACAAACATAAATGTAAACCTTACAATATTGTCACTTAAGTTCCTAAAACAGCAGAGCATTTCCTTATTTTTATAACGTATTAAATCATATAAAAATTGTATACCTGCTCAAATAATCCAAATAAAAATGCACTCTCACAACACGTTTTTAAAATATTTATGTTTTAATAAAAATAATTTAATTAGATATTCTCAGCTCGTTGCCGGTGGCAAACGTAAACAAACTGCCTCAAATCGAGAATCAGATTATTATAAATACTTGAGAACTATTAAGACATCATATGAGACAGATGATAGGAGTGTTGTTAAGGGGAAACGAGAGCGAAATACGAATTAAAACAACAGGTAAACGAGTCACCGACGATTCCACCTGTTGACGGTTTTCCCGCAGGGGACGTTTTTTTAACGGGTTTTTAGAATGGCAGATTTCTATAAACAAGTCTTTTGTTTTGTTAGATAAATTAACATTATGTATTTTGATAACTTTCATTTGTCAGCTATTTAATAGGCTGCAGTATCGTTTATCTCGCATCGATATCCAGGCTCGCTTTCTAAACTTATAGTCTGTGTTTTTAGGGTACCGTACCTCAACCTAAAAAAACGAACCCTATAAGTATCATATTGTTGTGAGTCTGTTTATGTCTGTCTGTCCACCACTTGTGGCCCCTTTTGTAACCACTTTTGGCCTTAGTAACGGGTTTAAGTAACTATAAACTTAAAATTCATGACAAATAGGTACCTACTAAGATTCATCACTTACGAGACCTAATAGTTTGATATTATGTTATACAGCTACCTGCTACACAAAGCTGCAATAGGAATAGGTAATTTAATTAGAATTATTTGGAACGACGTTGACTTAGGGTTCTGTACCCAAAGGGACAAAAACGGGAACCTATTACTAAAACTTTGCCGTCCGTCCGTTTATCTCTTGAACTGTGATACATAGTTAGACACTTGAAATTTCACAGATGATGTATTTCTGTTGCCACTATAACAACGAATACTAAAAAATAGAATAAAATAAATTTTTAAGGGAGTCCCATACAACAAACGTGATTATTTTGTTTATTTTTGCTCGATATTGATAGCGGCAACAGGTAAAATATTCACAGAATATTTAGTTAAATATTCACTTTAAAACTAAATAGTTGAATTAAAATTTAAATAAAAAATATTATAATAGAGTTCCCATATAACAAACGTGATTATTTCTCGTTTTGAATTTGGTGGGCAGAGGTGTTTTAAAAGTGGAATTGGTCTTGATAGTACGGAACACGTACGGAACAATCAGTGCCCGAGCCACACTCGCACTTGACCAATTATTTTAGTGATAAGCAATACATAATATGTTATTGTTTTAAATTCACGTCTCAAGATTGAGTCATTTACTAAAATAAGACATAATATTATCTTCTCAGTCATAGTAAAGATCCAATAGTAATAAAAAATATATATCCATGTGATTGACGATGTTTTTCCTTTACTTTATGAGGTCCTTTTTTTACCTGTGAATATTCTTATTGGTCGATTAAATCATCTCTAAGCGATGCCTACTGCCTCGTTGTACCTATTATAACATGATGAGAGAACGTGATAGTCTGGTTAAGCATAAAGTAGATTCTGCTTTCATTTGTCACGTGGTTTTTCCATACATTTTTATCTACTGTCGTGAACGCTAAACGACTGTTACTTTTTCTAGCCCCGCTGCTGTACACCGAGTGGGTTTTAGTAAGTGAAAACTAATCCTACATAATCCAACCTACTCACATGTTTGGATATCTCAATGGAGATTAATATTCGAGTTTACGAATCTCGAGGTTAAATTAAAATAGTGCTTTGCTTTTTAAAATGTTCCCGGTATAAAAGGATTAAAAGCACACATTATAGTTTGGTACATCAAATTAGTTCAGTGTTTTATAACTTGTCTTTTACAGTAGATTTAGTATAGGTTCTGTGTTTCTAACAGTGAAACGTTCTTATTACACCAGGGTCATTGTGTACCCTTAAAAGAATGCTTCAGTATTAATGTTGTCATCAAAACTAAGGTTAAAAAATATATTTTTTAATTCAATATTTTTCCAAACATGCCAATTTTTCCTTATGTTTTTGAAATTATTTTTAGATAGAAATACGTCGTTGCAAAGAAAGTAAAGCCCTAAAGACTAATTCCATGATAAATTGAGTTTTATAAGACCCAATTCATCATGGAATTAGAGACAGTATATATGAAGGTCTTAACTAACTTCGTTTTTCTTGGATACTTTGAAGAAAATTACTAAATTACGCCTTATATTTTTTAAACAGAACAAGTGCCGAGTTTGACATTTCTTCTCGTTGCAAAACTATTTTGCGAACGTGTTAGTAGACTATGATATTTCATACACTAGATGCTGTAAGTCAGGCCTATGTGAAAGAATAAAAATATTTTGATTTTTAATACAAAAGTAAAAAGGTCATAATTGTCTTCTGATCTGTTAGTAATTTTCCATTGAGATTGGTAACCGTGCTCAAAATGAAATCTGAACCAAATTAGATAGTTGCTCGTATAAATTATAAATCCTACATTCATGACCCCGACCTTCATCAATTTCTGGCTTACATCCAGAAGGGCCTAAATTGTTTTTGTTTGCCAGTTGACAGAAAGATGAACTTCGTTTTTGCAAGTCAAGATAATATAATCTAAGAAAACTTGTTTTTATTGGAAAAGTTAAGCCCTGCCGGAAAATAAAGTGGAAATTGAACGAAAGCGTGAAAGTTGAATTACGAGACGTTTCATTAAACCACGTAATATCAACCGTATCCCCCTCCTTATAATTTTTTGTAAAACTTACAACGTGGAAACGTTCTTTTATCATACAATATTGAATATTTGGTAGAATGAGGACACTTTTGTATTTTTTGAAAACGAAAAATTTTATTATTTTATTTAAATATCTTTATTGCTTAAAATGAGTACATAATATTACAACGAAAGGAAAACAGAGAAACACAAAGGGCGACCTTATCACTAAAGTGATCTCTACCCGGTAACCCACAATTACGGACCTCTGATCTGAGAAACGACGGGGAATCGCAATAAAAAATAAAATAACATACATAGACTTACATATAATAACATACATATATATATATACATATATATATATATGTATTAGATATATAAACATACATAAACAATATTAATACATACCGTTAAAATGTTGCCGTTTTCGGTTTTGAGTATCAAGCTAAATAGTAAAACTGAGGTTGATTTTAACTTGACACCAATTACAATTGCCATACTTTAAATGAAAACTTTTTATTGAAGTTCTAAAGTGTTTTATAATGTTTGTCAAGCCTGAAATGAAATTGGAAAAAGCGGCTGAGTTTTTTATGGGCTTCTTCTCAGTGGCAGGGCGTTCTAACCTTGGTAAAGTTCGTTTAACCATTAGAAATAAAAAATTAAATGGCTCGCAATAAGTGCCAGTAACTTAGGCCTATATGAAATAAAGTATTTGAATGTTAAATATTGTTTATCCGTTGTAATCTTGATAATCGAACATGTTTGACATTAACACCTTCTCTTTAAATATGTTCTTCATGAGATGACGCTGACAAAACTGAAGCGGCACTTCTACGTAACCTGAAAATATATAAAATTAATATAATAATTATTATAACAGGCAAAACCATAGACTTGTTACGAGTATATATAGGACCCGTTCAACCACGCGATTAAATATCACTTGTTCACTCGCCCCTAAAAATGTTTGTTAAGGGCCTATGCGATTACTAACAAGGCTACCTCGTCAATCTGTGTAACACAGCCAGTAAGTACTCGTAGTACGTACTTTGTAGGAATTCTGAAAAATGGCACTACCTTTTTCTTGTATGAAGAGTATACGTAAAACATTCAGATATGTTAATCCTTTGATTTTAAAATTTTTGGACAGAACACAATCCTATGTAAGACAGCGAAGATTTGATATATATAGATCTATTATTTATAGACAGTCATTTTCTAGTGAAGCACGCACCAACCTAAAAACCGCGCATTAACCTCATCATTGCTTTCCATCAGGCATGATTGTCGTCAAGCGCAATCCCTACTACAATAATAAAAATAGAGTAAGTACCCGAATAATCTTCATCTCCCCTACAGTTGATCATGTCGAGGTAGCAGCCATTGTTGAAGGTCCGGTACACATAGTCCCGGTACTTGGAAGCTCCGCAGATGGGTCTGTAGTGGTTTGGACAGAAGACGGGGCAGGACTCGCCGTACATGCGTCGGGAGATTGAGAAATGCTCCTTGATGCAGTACCGTAGAGGAGTTTTGACAAAGTCTGTAAGAGAAAGCATCCAATGGAAAACATGGTTATCGCCATCACTATCTATCATCGTCGTCGTCGTTTTATGGACGTCCACTGCTGGAATGAAATGGCCTCCTGACGCCTAGCACCACTATCTTGCACCGCCTTAGCCGCGGTTTTTAGGAAACTTCAGCAGCGGCTGGTTTTCATCTCTATCAGTAAGGGAGCACCGTCAAGCGATTTCTGATACTCTGTTACAACTGATAGGGGTTATGCGCCATCTAAATTACGTAGTCGCTCATAACAGTAGCCTATTATAACCAATAATCAGCAGTTTTTGGCTATGCAGTCAAGTAAAAAGAAAATCTAGTCAGTTTCAGTATCTGCAGATATGGCATAAGCCCTATCTAATACCTAACTAATTGTAAAGGATTTTGCCAAGAAACAATTTAATTAAAATTTTTGAGAAACATTTATTGGTTGACCTTAAGGTGAAAATTGCTGTTGCTTAAGCTTTAATGTACCATTTTAAGCACCTTAATGGAACTTAGAGGATTAAGTGACACCATTATAGCACGCTAGGAATTTTGCGAGCCGACTTGGGAAAAGTTTCTCCACCTAATTAAGAAATCGGTCAGGTCATTTTCATTTTCTTTAAGCTATTTTGAAAGTACATATTTTTTAATGTACGATGAGGCAGACTGGTGCATAGCATTGCTGTTTTCGGATTTGAAGGGCACATCATATTATGAAAATATTGCTTGGCATAATGAGGCTTAACAACAAATGTCTCAGGATGACAACTGCAGTGTAGTACGTCTTGTTACATTGCAATGCAAAGTACTGGGATGCACTGCATCAACATAGGCAAGAGTATCTATCTTCTTTCATCAGGTGATTGATATCTACTCTTGCAGCTCGTCTAAGCATTTTTACCTTAAAAAGGATTTCTCTTTGGTAATTTAGCTACAGAATTTTATCTCAAACATTAGGATTTTTACTTTATACTATTTCACACAGGCGTTCTTTCAGAATAACAGAATTATCTATATAAAAATGTCCAAATACACTTTTTCCTAAGAACCGCCGTCTGTGAGATACATATTATAAAACGAATGAAACCATCATAATATTTCACGTTTTTTGACTGAAATTTTTTTAATCTTAGTGCATTATTTATACAAACCATAAGATAAACTTGGTATACGGGAAGGTAGTAAAAAAACATAATATATTGAGGTGTATTAAAGCGAAAATTTTCCGCAATCATGCTTATAGTATCACCTAATCTGGAAAATAAATGTTTGCATAAATGGATAACCATCGAGGAAAACTCTAGCAATTACATGCAGGTCGGTAACGAAAAAGGGAAATCGAGGAAATCTAATGACGATGCATTTACTTAATGCGCTACAGCTGGCTGGGGTTCGAAGTTCATAGATTATTTTAATTATTTTCTTAGTTAACTTTGTTAAACGGTAAATTTACCTATAAACATCAAAATATTAAATCTTGGAAGCCGCCGTGCCGTTTCGTACCTACAAATCGTCTTCCGAAAATTGTACCAACATTACTTGTAATTTATGTTGCCAAAATGGCGATAGCTGTGTTTGGCCGGGCCACATTGAAATTATAAATAACAAGTGAATCCAAATTCTGAGAATAGATAGTGGATGCCCAATCCAGTCTTAACATCCTCGATTAGGTTATTAAAATAAGTGTTTACTTACCTGACGTTGCTATTTATTTGACTAAATGCATATTGTACAGGAACATCTCATTATAACGAAATATTTGTGGTTCAAGGCAACGAAAAAAATTATCTAATATTACGAAATTATCTATATTAAATTATGTATAATATAAAAATTATCTATAATACGAAAATTGCAGAAATTTTTCTGCAATTTTCGTCTCAGGAATCCCTCAAGAAAAGACACCATAATATGGTGGTAAATTCAAATTAGCAAGTTTTCCTGCAAATCGCATTTGCTATTAGTTTCTTCACAGGCTATTTCCATTAAATTCATCATCCACGGAATTTGAACGATATTTTCGTCTCAACTACTTTAGTACTTATGCGATCTACTTTGGAGCACAAATCTCCTCTGAGAGTTTCGTCCTCCGACTAGCCAAGTTCGGGTTGGTTAGACACCCCCATACCTACATACTTTCATTTTATGACTAAATAGGTTAAATGAAATGAAATGATAATAAGGTGAAATATAGTTAACGTCCTATCCTCAGATTTACCGAATATATACACAAAAAATCATAAAAAAGCAATGGAACTTCTAGGATACATTGAAGTCATTGTAAAAAAGCGGTCAAACCGTTTCGAAGAATGTTACAACACCGTTATAAACACTGTGATTTTTTTGTGTGTTGTTTCAAACACTGTGAGTTTCCATTACCAATGTTGTTTTGCCATTTAGGAATATGAAAAATGGCTCACGACTTGTTTTCAGGTCTACCGAATTTAGAAGAAAAACTCATGAAATCGGTCGAACCTTTTCGGAGTCTAGTTACAAACACTGTGACACGAGAATTTTAAATATTTTAGATGTAAGTAGTTTTGTCACGGTTTATTTCTTCACCGATACTTCTAAGATACTTCTCTTTCAGAATATTTGACTATTGCAAATATAGTATGCATAGTATGCTTCTAAATTTTAGTTTACCCACCAGAATCGTGGCACTTCGCATAGCCTTCCACGGCGCAGCGACTAGGGAACATTTTGTAAACCTTCTCGTTTATTTCAAAAGCACACAACATCTCACTATCTTTACTCTTACTTGCTGAACAATCGACTTGGCATTCTTGACTCTCTGCTCTGAAAATAGCTGAAAAGATGAGGTATATTATTTTTACACTCTACATTATCTGCACTCTAAAATGTAAATGTGTCTAAAATGTCCGCAAGATCTCCAGTACCTACATTGTAGATGAGTTCATTGTAATACAGGGTGGAAACTGGGTTAACTTAAATTAAAAACCCTCGTCTTCGGCTCGGGCTCGCTTGCATTAACTTACACACCCGTGTTTCAAACAAAATTTTTCAAGCTTGCTTTCAGAGGCTATAGAATCATGATTCGATAATTAAATCTCTTGCATATAAACCTTCTTTCTTTTTTTACGCGGTTTGCTTAAAATTATTATGGCAAATTTATTTTATTTCCGAACGCAGACGTATAATAAGTCTGTTAGTGAAATGTAAATAGAATAACATTATTCGGTAAAATTCAGTTTGCATGATAAATACAATTTCTCGAATCCATCAGGCATCGAGAATCTGATTGATAAAGGGGAGAATTTGATTTCCGCTGTTATTTAAGGTGTATTAACTTCAGCTGAAAAGGTATCTAGAACGACTAAGGTACTCGTATTACAATTAAAAAAAATTGATAACTAACAATGATGACACGAGCAAGATGTTCACATGAGAGCTGATAATATTTAGGATACGCATGCCCATGTCAGATGCGTCCTTATTTTGCATTGTAATATCCTACAACACACTGCACTGCGCCCATCATACTGAATACTGATATATCTGTTCCTAGGTCTCATCTTGCCCAGTACAGTACACGGTAAACTTATTGGGTATATGACCTAGATTGCGAATTTTAGATCCTTTTGTAGTAAGTGCGGGGCGCGTCGGCGGAGAGTCGCATTTACTTGCCCTCACTATACGTCGTCTTGCCTTGAACATCCTTGAACATCGTCGTAAGGTTGCCTGTCTGTCGGTATTCTATAGAATATATTTCGGAGAGTGTGCTCAGAAACTTTTTAATTTGGTTCCCCCGTCACCTTTTTACCATAGAACGGCAAGGCATCGTAAAGGCTTTCACCTATAACCTAGGCGCGTACGAAGCGGTTTGAGTCCTCGTTCCTGATACGCACTGCAAAGGCCTGCAATTCCCTCCCAGCCCCCAGGCAGCGTCTTTCCTGCCTCTTACAACCCGGGTGTCTTCAAATCAAGAGTGAATAGGCATCTTCTAGGCAAGCGCGTTCCACCTTAGACTGTATCATCACTTTCCATCAGGTGTACTCATCAGGTGTATCAGGTGTACGAACTCTGCAAGAACAGTTCAGGCTGTTAGAATGCTGGTCAACCCATCTTCTTCTTAATTTTAATTATTTAAATACTGAATCAAAGCGACTTACCATTTAAAATGACTATTACAGAAACGAGTTTTTTGTTACTTCTGTCACTGTTTTTCATCATTACACGCGCAGAGAAAATCCAATCAGTTTGTAAAATGTAAAATTATGCATATGAGATTAAACTTGATTAATTCGATTTCGGTTTGTGACTTAAGTCGGTTTAAAATGAATAAAAAATAATGAATACATATTTTTCAGTTACACGATATTGCTTGAATTTAATCTCATCAGTAATTGAAACACATTAATTTTAACGAATCTATGAACACTAAAAATTACCCACTGATATTTTTAATTCATATTACTAGTCTAACAGACTTGTTAACTATTTCACGGTGATTTGGTGCACGCCTTCTCAAGAAATGCACTAACTTCGTCTGTGTTTTAATTGCCTTTTAATTCATTGTTTTTTTTAATTTAGACCTGTAGACACACCTACATATGTAAATAAATATGTTGATTGCATTAGATTTTATTTGCCGGATATTATATACGTCGACATGTCCCGCAGTAATATGTTCAACTTCGCCCTGCAGTTGACTTGACAGAAGTTATTTCCTGCATCTGTCACAAAACGCAATGGCATCGACACCTCTACCACGATTCGAGTTGTCAAGTTCCTGACACCACTCCCGAATACTCCCATGTTGAGTTTAAAATTGCTACAGTGTGTGACTAAAGTAGAGTACGCTAAAGTTGTTAATTGCTTTTTAACGTAAATGCTTCCATAGCAATTCTGAAAACTAATCGTGACATACTTAATATACCTTACTAAATTAACGAAAAAAAACGACTTCAACTCTCATAAAACTACTGTTGAATACATCCTTTCCAATTAAAAATTAAAACTTATATTATGGTTTTCTCATGGATACCATTATCAGAAGGACTGAATTGAAATGGGAACACACGGGAAGCGTCAGCTTTCTAATAAAAAAGAATCATTAAAATCGGTTCACCCCTCACCCAGTCAAAAGTTATGAGTTAACAAAAAAAAAATAAGAAAAAACATACAGTCGAATTGAATAAGAAAAAACATTTAGGTGGGTACACTATTATAGTTAGATTTATTAATGAGTCTGCGTTTAATAACGCCTTTGAATTTATTGAGGGATAGTTTCAATATTTCATTGAGAGTTTGCTATGAAAGCGCCTCCTTTAAACGATTTATTTATAAGTGGTTTGTAACTGTTGTAATATTAATTCAAACGTTTGTAATCTTATAGGTTAAACTGAATGAAGAACTCCCAAGGGAAATCTGCTCGGAAACCGCGAGCAGAATGATTAAAAGGAAATCTGATTTTCTTTTTCTTCAGAAACTTGCATTACAGTTAATCTCGAGCAAACAAATAGCGACTATTCATTTAATCGTGTTTAACAAAGTTTGTTTTTATTTCTTTTCATCATATTATATTGTTCTCGAAAAATAAGCATTGAATCAACTGTCCCACCCAACTACGAAAATGAAGAATTGAAAGAAATTGTGTAGAGAAACAGAAAAATTGTGTACAGGTTATTTTTTAGGATTCCGTATTAAAATGGTAAAAATGCACCCTTTCCAGTTAGTTTGAAACTTTATTTGTCTATCAGTTTTTCTTAAATTTACTCAAGACAAGCCCTCACGTGTTTCAATAAATACGTAACTAAAATATATAATATAAAAAGGGCCTCACAAAGGCCGACATTCATAGTAAATGGAGATTAAATACCAATTTGATCAAATTAATCGCCGGAAATTTAAAGCTTCACGTGAAATTTATTTAACATAATGAAATCAATCAGGTCGCGTACCTACATTATGTGGATGCTTATCAACTTATGTTGACGATAATTTCATGTCAAGAGTTCGGATATATTTAAAATAATTTTATTGGTTTTATCATTAACACGGTTTCAGGCAGAATTAATCATCAGCAGTTGGTTGATTGATTTGTTATTGGATTGTTATACTGTTTGAATTTGTATTAATTTTGTATTTTTATTTATAAATGTCTGGAATACTCATGTTTTATACTAAATCTTTTTCCGATACTCAATGACAAGGTATCTAGTATGTACTTCAAAATTTTTTATACCACTGAATAATGAAACATGCAACAGAAGCAAATCGCTACAGAAAGCTGTCGAACGCTCAAATTGAACAAAATTAAAAAAAAATGTATGAGAATGACAGTTGTCTGCGCGAAAATCACGTGATCAGTTTAGCGATCGGAATAGGTAATCATTTGGCTGGTGAAATAGACGTATACACAGGACCCGGTGGATCGCCCGAAAATTTGTCACCAGTTTACTGGTGTCAAAAATGTTTGTTTTGACATCAACAGCGTCAGTTGTCAGCCGACCATAGTATTGTCTATGGACCGCAGTCTACGTCCACATATCTCTATAATTATTTTTAGTCCGCACGCGAATTACCACAGGGTCGTATTATCGAAAATTTTGCCAAATGCCGCAACTTTTTTCTTGTATGAAGAAGGTTGACGTTAAATGTTCCGATGGGCTCATCCCCAAGTTCATATCGGCGGCCGCTGATCTTAATTTGGTAATTTAATTTCTCTTAAGTCACTACAATAGGAATATACCAGCTATGGCCGGGTACAGACCTCAGCCAATTTAGAATTTATGACTCCTTCACAAAACGCATTAATTTTAGAAAAAAAAAAGTGCCGGGTAACGTCCCAGGACTTTCTCCTTCGTCAAAAACAATAAGACGTAGGTAGGTATATATCTCTGAAATTCATATCTTCTCTGAACCTTTTTATCTCTATAATATTTCTTGGAATATTATAAGAGACTCAACTCTACAATGATATTCGCTATAAAATTCCAGCCCTCTCTCATAGGTTAAGTGGTTGAGCTCCCGAGGGAGTTGATTACGTAGAAACAGTTCTATTTGAACAAATATAATTCTGTGGAGAACCACTGGATGTACAAATCCTCAGGGGTCTTTTTCAAAATAGTACACATCTGTTTATTCAAAGCCACAGAATTCTTGGTAACTTAACATATACATATTCCCTTGTTTTTGTTTTGGCTTTGTTAACGTTTTTTCCACACCACTCGCCCCACAATACTTTATTACAAGGTCTGTTATAAATAATATAAAATTGAAGAAAGTCCTTACGTTAATAATGTTGTACCTACTGAAATTTTGAATTAAGAGTCATCGCGCGTCTGAAAAATAATAAAAGACGTGTGGCACTCGGAGACTGCCGCGGTAAAGCTATTGCATAGCCGTTTTTATCAACTTATGCAATTATAATTATACAACCAATGCCACCTAGAGACGAGTTGCTGAACTAAAGAGACAAGCGTGATATTTCAAAAAGTGATTAAAAGTTCTGCTATTCATCGATAGATGGCAAAACTAAAAAGTGTTAGGTTATTTTCGTTACGAAATTTCTGGATTCGGTCTCCACGCTCAAGGCCCGCGATAGAAGCTATGCAATAGCTTAAAAATCCCTTCATTTATATTTTTATTACTCTTAATTTTGTTGTCTTGCAAGGTGTGAAAAACTGGTCAAGTGCTAGTCGGGCTCACGCACTGAGGGCTCCGTACTATCAATTCTCAATATAGTATTAGAGTATAACTAATAACCCCAGCCCACCAAATTCAAAATAAAGCAAAAAATCTTTTACAAATATATTAAGGGTCTCCCATGAGACCCATAAAATCTTTGTAATTCCCAACTGGCACCAGTCTTTTGTTAACTATTTTGCTAACAACAGGGGCCCTGGATTTGATCCCAATCCAGGACCTCTGTTGTTAACGAAATAGTTAACAAAAGACTGGTTTTAACATCTTAACTATATACTGACTCTTTATAAGCTAGTATTTAATTTGAGAGTGAATTATAATACGTCTTTCATGTTTATGATACACAATACACATGAAAAGACACTATTGACAAATCCTCGGGTACGAGAATTAATAGTACAGCTATCATGACATCACCGCAGGGACCCAGAAGTCGGTTTTCCATATAATTAATCAGTGGTACTATCTAGACGTACAGCCTCCCCTTCAAAGTTGACACAACGATGAAATAAACACACGATATATAACTTTGCGGCGAAATAAATGTCATGTAATAAACGGCGAAATAAAGGGAGTATTTTCATAGCCCGTGATAGTGACACATCCAAAAATTGATGTCAAAATGGTGCCAATTCTGACATTTGTTACTTTAAAAATAAAATAGGCGTTCTATCAAAAGAAACGCTCGACCTTAATTTAAAAGAAGAATTTAACTTAACACTATTTTTAGAATTGTAAAACTATTTGAGAAATTTTGTTACAGACGATGTACCTATGTGAATCTTTTTGAGAGATGTTTTACGTGTTAATTTTTAGTCGAGGCATAAGAAAACAATTTTGAAAAAATGTATAGTCTAGGTACTACGCTAGAAGATTAATGGTTCTTGAAAAACAATTATAGCAATATATTATAAAAAGTTGTCATCAAGTGGGAGATGACAAAGTTGATAGCTTCGGCCATGACTTATACCACTACTTAGTACTAATAAATATAATTTAACATTGCACGGCTTAATAGGTTAACTGTAGTCTAGCTCTAGCACAACATTAGGCATAAGAGTATTATAATTTAGAAGTTAATGCAGTAAATAGTTAAGAGTAAGACGCTGGTAAGTGGAAACACTCCTTAATGTGCACATTATGCATACACACGGGTTGGGAGGGCTTATGTAAAAATAAGTAGGTTTTTATTTTTGTTTTATGAATTGTTTTAAATCTCTTTGCTTGCGCTGTTTAGTGGTCTTCTATGAAAGTATGTTAACTTCCTAAGTACCCTGAACAAGTTTCAGAAGAAATTGCTTAGGTTCCCTCTCATGCACTCTACACCCCCTTTTAGGTTATTCATTGACTGGACTTTAATGGTATCCATGAGAAAACCTTACAGGTCTTAAATTTTTAATTGAAAAGGATATATTCAACGGTAGTTTGATGAGATTTGAAGTCGGTTTTTTGTTAATTAATTAACGTATATTATTATTACTCTATTGGTAAAACCGTGTACTGTTGAGAGGTTAAGTTTCCCGATGCAAACAACAGGGGTCTTCTTCAAAATGAGTAGAGTATTTTGGCAACATCACCACTTACCATCAGGTGCAATTGCAAAAGTCAAGCTTATTAGCTTCTACCAGGACAAACCCCAGCTAAATGTTGTCGCATTAATTTAAAGGTTGTCAAACAACATTCTTAAGTTTTTGTTATAATTATGTTTTAAGTTTTTGCTATGTACCTACCTAAAGAATTGAACTATACCCTGGACGCGACGGACCGCGAGAAAAAGCGTCGCCAGTTTACCGGTGCCAAAGATGTTTATTTTGACACCGACAGCGTCAGCAGTAAGGTCTATAGACCACGGTCCTCGCTACAGATCACTACCTAGTCAAATGTTTGCAACCACGTTTTCATGGAGACGGTTTCCGCTATATTGTCGCGTGTAACTGGTCAATTTTGACAAACGACTCTACAGTTTTCTTGAAGAAGGTTTGCGTAAAATGTTCTGCTGACCAAATCCTTACATTAGGTACTTATCGGTGACATATAGGTACATGCTCCTTGGTCCGCCCCAAGTGACATGGTGCTACAAAAATTTCCATTATCTCAAGCGTGATGTCATGTCATATCGTCTGCATATTCTAGACCACAAAAAATTTTACGGCCACGGAACACAAAAAACACAATTGTGTATTTTCCTCTTATTTCTTAAAGTCGTGTTTTCATACCGAAAGGTAAGCAGGTACGTATAACGTATTCACAGGAAAAGTTTAAAAAAAATATTGACGCAGATATTTCAATTTGTTTTTTTTTAATCTACAGCCAGGCCAGGACCCAGAGCTCTAGTACAAGACACAATATTGCTAAGAATTCGATAGCGTTGCACGTTATACGTTTTCGGTTATAGATATTTCAATCCCCGAGGGCGTGCCCCACTCTGTCAAACTCCATACGAATCGAACCAAACATAAGCGATTTTGACAGAGTGGGATGCGCCGTCGCGTTGTGGATTGAAATATCTATAGATACTGCTCGTATATACCTAGGTACTTACTCCTTTTGTATGTCGGAACCCACAGATTACCCCATCTAAATTCGAATCGAAATTTATCCAACAGCACCTAGTTCTGGGTTGGCAAGAAACTGTTGCTAATTAGCATTCACCAAATTGACGATTAGGCATTTAGATACAATACTTATACCTACCTGATTCCAGCTTCTAAGTAACTGCATTCCCATCTTTAAATGCGTGACTCAATCTCTTTTTACTCGTAGTTGACCAATACAGATTTCTATTTGTGCTAAATACTTTGCTACCTACTTAAATCTACTAGGTACCTATATAAAAATAAGTCGGGTTTTCCTCCCTGACGCTATAACTCCAGAACGCACGAACGGATTTCCACGGTTTTGCATTCGTTGGAAAGGTCTCGGGCTCCGTGAGGTTTATAGCAAAGAAAATTCAGGAAAAATTTCAACAGAAAAGCGGGAAAATCTTTTTAGCGGGAAAGGTGATGAGGAAACCATCTGGTGGCGAAACGGAGTTCGCCGGGTTTGCTAGTAATGTATAAAAACACTGAAACTCGATTTTAAATGCGTGACAAGACGTTTTCAAATTCGATTGTGTTCAAATTAAGATAAAAATGCCATCATGCACTGAAAGGAGTTTGAGATGACATTAATAAAACATATTTAGGGAGAATTAATAACTAATATAATACAGCGTTTTTACCTTCAAGGATATCATGAATTGCGTATTGAATTTAACTGTTAACAAACTTTTTATCATGTAGACATCATATTAAAGTTTGAGACCGAGGATTACAGATACTTACAGATAGGTATATAGAAGAGATAGATAGGAGGAGGTACATAATATTCGTACTTTGTAAAATGTAAATCCGGGACATTGCTCATTGTTTGGTATTGGTTCACGTCTTGAGGTGAACCTCCCTGGCGCAGTGGCGGCGCGCTCGGATTCCAAGTTAGTACGATAACATCTTAGGTTGCATCATAATTTACCATCTGGTGAGATCGCAGTCAAGTACTAACTTG
Source organism: Coenonympha arcania (assembly GCA_036785405.1). Taxonomy (NCBI): domain Eukaryota; kingdom Metazoa; phylum Arthropoda; class Insecta; order Lepidoptera; family Nymphalidae; genus Coenonympha; species Coenonympha arcania. Next base: position 11,155,322 of record CM072072.1, read on the forward strand.
TATAGAGTAAAAAAAAACTCTCAGGCAGGCAGTTTTCTTCTAAATGAAACCCCTGTGCTAAATTCAGCGTTCCAACTCTAAGGCTCTCGGCTGAGCGATCATGACTTTCCTTTTATTTTTTATCAGTAGGAACAGTAAATATTATAATCACTGAATCACAACACAACTACTAAAAGTATTTGGCGGTTAGCTTATCTAATTTTATGTCCATAATTACATTCATTCCCATGCTTAGGTATAACATGCACCTGTTATTAATTTTATTGTTGTGGTGTATATTTTTTTAATGGGAGACACTGCTAGCAAAATCTGGTACACATATGAATATTGATTATTCTATTTCGAGTACCAAGTTCTTCTCCATAACCCTATAATACTCTAACATTAATTATAACATTCCGATGCTTTGACATAAGTGATACTTGGAACACGCTCGTGTGACTTCTGACACCCACTCACTCTCGATATTGTCATCACGGAAATAATTACGACGCAGCAAGCTTCATGCGACTCATATTAAATCTCCAGCTGTGAGATACCTTCCTTTATGACGGAGATTCCCTAGGATGCCTTCACGCTTAGAGCCAGGTTACACAGAAGCGCAGCGCGTTTTTAATTTTTATTCAAGAGGATTTATTGAATTTATTTTTTGTTACGGATTTAGGATACGGTAATAGGTGTGACATGCAGCGTCGCGGAAGAATATAACAGAAAAAAAACCTGTCAAGTGCGAGTCGGACTCGCGCACTGAGGGTTCCGTACTTCAACCGGAGGAATAAAACCATAAAAACCACTTTTCTTATCGAACCGCAAAACTAACTTTGCTTTTAGAGGTTTTATTGTAAATATCAAAAAACTACTTATTAGATCTCGTTCAAACCAATTTTCGGTGGAAGTTTGCATGGTTACATCATATATTTTTTTTAGTTTTATCATACTCTTATTTTAGAAGTTACAGGGGGGGGACACACATTTTACCACTTTGGAAGTGTCTCTCGCGCAAGCTATTCATTTTAGAAAAAAATGATATTAGAAACCTTAGTATCATTTTTGAAGACCTATCCATAGATAACCCCACACATATGGGTTTGATGAAAAAAAAATTTTTGAGTTTCAGTTCTAAGTATGGGGCACCCCCAAAATTTATTACTTTTTTTTAAATTTTGTGTGAAAACCTTAATGCGGTTCACAGAATACATCTACTTACCAAGTTTCAACAGTATAGCTCTTATAGTTTCGGAAAAAAGTGGCTGTGACATACGGACGGACAGACGGACAGACGGACAGACGGACAGACAGACATGACGAATTTATTCCGTTTTTTACCATTCGGCTACGGAACCCTAAAAACGAGCTTTTACTTATTACTCAAAAACTAAGCCAGTTATCAAAAATCTGTTTCTGAGCGTTTTCGGATATTATTATCACCGACACATTTAAACAAAAATTACAATTACATCTATTGTAGTTTTTTTTTTTTTTATACTATATAGGCTAGCGCTTGACTGTGATCACACCTGATGGAAAGTGATGATACAGTCTAAGGTGGAACGCGCTTGCCCAGAAGATGCCTATTCACTCTTGATTTGAAGGCACCCGGGTTGTAAGTGGCAGGAAAGACACTGCCTGGGAGGGTATTCCAGGCCTTTGCAGTGCGTATCAGGAACGAGAAATCAAACCGTTTCGTACGCGTCATTGGTACGTCGACTATGTATGGGTGGAAGCCTTTACGATGCCTTGCCGTTCTATGGTAGAAAGGTGATGGGGGAACCAAATTAAAAAGTTCCTGAGCACACTCTCCGAAATATATTCTATAGAATACCGACAGACAGGCAACCTTACGACGATGTTCAAGGCTTTGGAGTTTTTTGCGGACCAATGTCGGGTTGCCGATGAGTCTTCTAGCACGGCGATCCACCGAATCCAAAGCATCAAGCTGGTACTTGGCAGAGCCATCCCACAAGTGGCTACAGTACTCCATGCATGAGCGAACCTGTGCCTGGTATAAGGTTAGGAGCTGTTCTGAGGTGAAGTACTGTTTAACTTTATTTAGAATGCCGAGTTTTTTACCAGCTGTCTTTGCTTTGGATTCGATGCACCGGCCAAAGTTAAGTTTAGAAGACAGAGTGACGCCTAGAAGCTCAATACTGTCGGTTTCCGATAAAAATTAGAAAAACTGAGATTTTGGAGCATCTTTATGTTTTAGGGCCGATTTTTCAATCGCCAGATAGACTATCTGAGGAATGAAACATATGCCATACAAAATCTGTCAAAACGTCATATTTATTCCTTAGTTAACGTTTATCTGGCGATTGAAAAATCGGCCCTCATTTGTTTTGTTTTCAATATTTATCTGTATTGTCTTCAATTACTAAAAGTTTCTCGCGCATTTGAAGGTATTCGTCCCACGGGAAATTTTTATCTTAGTGTTTTCCTAAGATAAAAAGTAGTGTTAGGAAGGAATAACGCCCTTCATATGAAAGTGAATTTTTAAAATCGCAATTGGAATTGCAATTGCGATTTTAAAAATTCATTAGAAATTGGAACTTAGCAATGACAAAATGGAAATTAGCAGGATAGGTTTGGAAGAATTAGGAATTCAAAAATTGAATGAAAATGACCGCTAAATTGGTCACGTGCCTTCCGCTCAATACTCATAGAGGTCCAGCGCGAGCGACGACGTTTATAAATCGTTCTACATCGTAAATTTCGTTCCATTTCCATTCAATCTATCGGATCGCAATGTCATATGGCTAGAGGTCCGGGAGACCATCGGTTTGCGCTCGCAAGTATGTGATGCGCCTGGCACCATAAAATAAAGGCAAATACCTATTTGGCAATAGTTTATGCACTATTACAACAAATATATTCAACCATATTTTATTTTCGTGTGCACATCTGAAATCGGAAGCCATATATTTCGTTATCTTATTCTGCTGGAAAACTGGCAAAGCTTGACTTTTGTTCAGAAACTTTATCTCATAAATCGTAAAGTAATCTCTTTCTCTAATCTTTCTTCATTCTTAATATTTAAAATTCTCGTGCAATAGTGTTTGTAACCATATTGCTCCGAAACGACTTGGCCGATTTTTATGAATTTTTTTGTCTACATTCGGTAGGTCTGAAAATTTTCGTACTCCTAAATGGAAAAATAACTTTGGCCTGTACAGCTAGTATTAATTGGCCTGGCCTATAAGCCTGTTAAACTATTGCTGATCTCACGTAAAAAATATATATTAATATTGGATAGAAACAGGCGTTACTTCGGCGAAGTTCATAATTAGAAAGAAAATATTGCTATAATCTGCGAACAGCAAACAAATGATGTAAGCCTGAAAAAGCCCTGAGTAGGTATACCTTATACTTCTTCTTAGAGTGCCGTCTCGTATATCGAAGGTTGCCAACCATCAGCATAGCGATTTGGACCTTGGATACCGCTGCTCTGAATAGGCTACGGTTGCTCTTTCCAAACCATTGGCGTAAGTTTCGAAGCCAAGATATTCTCCTGCGGCCAAGCCTCCTCCAACCTGCCACCTTCCCTTGCATGATTTATTGAAGGAGCTCATATTTCTTGGTGTAATGCATCGTGTTAGATATTATGTATGCGTAATACCTAATACTAAGCCACCATAATTTCAACAAAAGGAAGAGGAGAATAATAATAAAATTACCACAATGTAATTTCGACCAAGTACTTTCTATAAACAGCTAATATTTCAAGATTTATTCGCTCCAGTAGAATTTGGCCGATAAAATGGAAATGTGGGATTACAGTCACTTGTTCCAAAAACCCATCCATCATACCATTTGACGTTTCTGCGAAACCCGGCGTGAAATCAATCAGCTTATTACTAAAATACCAAGTGGAATCGAAAATAAAAATAATTCTCTAGGCGCCAAGCAATTTCATTAAGAAACTACTAAGGGCTTTTTTGTGGAAAGTATATGAGTGAAAACTATGAGGCGGACAAGACAAGTAAGTACATAAGTCATTCACTTGATGTGAAGAGTATGTACATAATTAATTTATTTTTGTCCTTTTACACTCACGAATACGTTGGTAAGTGCGACATGCAGCATTGCGGAAGAATATTAGGTTCGGCAAAAAGAAGTTTTACCTAATTACTATAAACTTAGCCAGTTAAGTATCAAAAATCAGTTTCTAAGCGTTTTCGGATATTATCATTACCGACATACAATAAAAAATCACATTTAAATCCATTGTAGTTTCCGATAAAAATTAGAAAAGTGAAGATTAGGAGTAACTTTTGAGAGAAGTTTCTATAGAGAAAATTTTATCCAATCGTGATTCCGCTTCTGCAGAGGTACGTATGTACCTATGTGAAGTTTAAATTTGAAAGTAATTTCCCTTATAATTTTAAAACTACATATCACTAAAATTGCTTAGTAGCCGTTTATGTCGTTAAGGCCGTAGCGTAACCAATTTTATTTTTTTGCCTCCTAACTATGGGCAACACAAAAAACGGCACAAATAAACTACGTTTTACATAATAACTATAAAACTAAGCCAGTAATTAAAAATTTACTTCGCAGCGTTTTTGGAAATTATTACTACCATCACAAATTCAAAACAAGTAATATTTTCAGCAAAAAAATTGCAAACGACGTCAATCGTTTTGATCTGAGGTCATATAATAAAATATGGGAGCACCTGTAATTTTGAAAATCGGACTATTCTGTAAAAAGTTATCAAGATCGTACATAAAAATTTATACGCATCGACTTGAGAAACTTCTCCGTTTTTTCACGTCGGTTAAAAATACATTAAAATCCTGTAGTTTTCGATAAAAAAAAATGGAGAAGGTGGAGCAATTTGTGGGAAAACCTTCTATGGATATTTCTTTCCGATCATGTTTATTTCTGTCTCGAAATGAATTTAAACTAAAGACACAAAATATATGACGTTAAAAAAAGTAATTGCATTTTGTCACAAAAAAATCGTACGTCCACAGAGCAAGGAATAACTTGTGCGTCTGCCTGTCCAAATAATGTCACAGCATAGCACAGTGCATCAAAAAACATTGCATTGCTAATTGCAATGTATACCATCCGCTCTCCATGCACGCAAAATTTTTAAAAAGGAATATGTATTAAGTTGCATTTCCTTTATTCCTAGCTGAATGATAGAATGATAGATTGATTATAATGGCAGTAATTATTCGACCTCTTCCTAACACCAAGCGATCCATTATCTTGTTTTTAGTTTGCCAACGAGTTTAAAATATTATGTTCCCCCCGTGTAATTGTAAGCGCCGTAATTACTTCCGTACGTTTCATCTTATTTTTCCGCTGCGTCATAAGAAAATCCCGATTCATATTTCTTTTCCATTTTACATAATTTCAAATTACTAGCATTGCGTTGACTTTTCTATCTTTAATTACTTCAAATTTTTCTCCTCTATTACTAAGATTTCGCTGTCTATCCGTGTCTGTCTGTCACTAGGCTGTATCTTTTGAACCGTGATAGTTAGGCAGTTGATATTTTCACAAATTTTGTATTGTTACCGTTATAACAAGAAATACTATAAAAAACAAAATATAATAAATATTTATCCACAAAACAAAAGTGTTTTTATACATACGGAGCCCTTCGTGCGAGAATCCGGCTCACACATTGTTCGTTTCAGCCGACGGACGTCCACTGCTGGACAAAGGCCTCCTGCAATCAGCAATGCTTTCCAGCCCGCACGGTCCTGCGCCATTTGTATCCCGCGCCTTCCCGCGACTCTTTTAATGTCATCAGTCCATCTGGTCGGAGGTCTGCCAACACTGCGCTTTCCCGTGCGGGGTCGCCATTCCAGCACTTTGGGTCCCCAACGTCCGTCGGTTCTACGAGCTATGTGCCCCGCCCATTGCCACTTCAGCTTCGCGATACGTTGAGCTCACACATGGTAGGATTTATTATTATCAAGTATCAACCCTCATTAAGGTGTTAGTTATAATAATTTACTGATGAAGCCCGGAGTCCCATTCCATTAACGACTTCACTCAGGAGCTCAGCTCCGGCTATTAAAATTTAAGCCTCTTGATTGGCTGGGTTGATTGTTATTGCTACGCAATCAACGCTGATAGGTGGGATCGTTTTCCAATATTGAACTGTTACTATTATTGCTTAAGCACTGCGTAAGAGAGGACTGCTTATACGGTTCACTATCTGTTGGTTTTATCTGTTAATCCTGAGGTAACTCCATTGACTTACCATCTAAGGACCCCGGGTGTAATACAAAATTCACGAAAAAAGTGTCCCGAGAAAACCAATCTATATATATAAAAGAGAGTTACCACTCACTCACTCACTGACTAATCACGATATCTCAGGAAGTATAAAGCCTACAAACTTGAAATTTGAAAGGTAGGTTCTTTGTAATGGGTAGGTGTCAGCTAAGAAACGATTTTGAGAAACTACCCCTCTAAGGGGGTGAAATAGGGGTTGGAAGTTTATATGAAAGTCCCGTGTTTTTGAAGTTAGAGACGTGAAAATCGTCGTTTAGGTTATCAGCTTCAGATATTAAAAATTTGTATAAGTCGTTTTGGAAAATTCCCCTTTAAGGGTGGTAAAATAGGGGATGAAAGTTTTTATGTGAAAATTTTAATATTGTTACTGTTGACTTGAAATTTGAAAGGTAGGTTCTTTGTAATGGGTAGGTGTCAGCTAAGAAACGATTTTGAGAAACTACCCCTCTAAGGGGGTGAAATAGGGGTTGGAATGTTTGTCTGTTACTCCTTCACGCTGCAACTACGAATCCGATTTAGCTGAAATTTTTAATGGAGATGGATTATTACCTGGATTAACACATTATGGTACTTTTTATCCCGGAAAAAGCGATGGTTCCCGCAGAAGTAGTGAAAAACCTAAATTCACGCGAGCGGAGCCGCGGGCAACAGCTAGTATAATATAAACGAGGGTATGTGTATTTTTATAAACAAACTAAAACATTGTAATTTATGTCTTAAACCTTGATTATACAGCCTAATTTTACTTATAACTAGCTATAGTGCGATTCTCTCCCTTTTCGCGTTTTATCTCTCTTTCGGTTCGGACATTTTTTAGCGCTGACCCGTTATCCGTATCTATGGGTAACTCGCACATTTTTCGCGGTTTATTATCCGCATAAATGTCCATAGGCTCTTCTTAGAGTAAAATAAATAGAAGATTGTGCAACAAGTGCTTAAAATAATCTATTTATTCTAGATGTTTCTCTCCCGAGCCGAAGGCGTGTGCTAAACGCCTCTGCCTGCCAAATTCAATTTTAGTTTTAATACGACAAATCAGGCTTATCACTTAAGGCATCCAAATTTTTGGCATCCGAATTTGGCTGGCAGGCAGTTAGCAACCTTAAAGTCGACGATAAAATGTTTGTTTAATACCGAGTTACATACTGTTCTGCTTTTCACTTTGATTGTGGAGGAAATTCTCAAACAAGTTTCCGTTTTAGGCAGTAAGCCCTTATCGGTAGGTAGAGAGATTCTTCAAGTTATCTTTGTGAAGAGCATCACGTATATTCTCCTAGTATGACGTGTCTAAGACCTTTGTTTGAGAAATATAATATACGAGTACCTACGTAAGTCGTACAAAGCGTTACTCAGATCTCAAGGGAATTATGAGTTTGAATATGTGCCAATAGTGAAAAGGGTTTTATCGTTTTTACATGAAAATAAACACGAAAGTTAAGTCTATTATGGACGATATTTATTTCGGAACATTTTCTCTGAATATGTCACTTGACGTTTTATGAAATGGAATTTATGAAAACCCACCCTAAAAACGACTTGTTTCATGAATAAATAATGTACGTATTGCTGTCGTAAAGAGCTTTGGTAAATAATCGACTTTTTTGTTTCGAAGGAAAATTGGTTTGTAAACAAGTCGATTTAACTTTTTAATAGAATGTATGATTGATATGATAGAAAACCGATCCCGTGACAATAAATTGCGCGTTTTTTGCAGAAAGCCCATTATAATATTAAAGAGTTTTGCTAAAACCAATTCATTTTGACTAGCCTTTATGTCAGTATTTGTTTTTCAAAGATTAGTAATTTGAGCTCAAAGCTTTATAAAGCTTTTTATTGAACACAAAAAAAAGATTATGGTTCATTAAAAAGCCGCAGCCATTGTGGTATCTGATCCTGGCGTATTAAATTTTCAATTTATAAGAAGGGGTAGATTAATATTTGTAACATGTCTTTTTTTAAAAACTTCATCAATATAGTTACAGATCTAGGTACTGTGAAGCAAAATAGAGAAATCTGCACTCACACATATACATATCATATAGGTGGTTAAACTATAAAAAAGATAATATAATTAAGAAAAATAAAAACAACAATTAGATAGAGATTTATTAATAATTTACTTATCGTTAACTACTTAGTTGTTTATAACTGTTTATTAGCTACTTATACTTCTGTTTTACTAGACAAGACGACACGCCATTTTGTCTAGTAGCACCTATTCATTAATACCAATTATAATTTAATAATTTTACTATGGTGACTATCTCGTAATGTCATGACCACAACTTTAAACACCACCGCAATGGCATACATATTATTTTTTTGTATTATTTGAGATTTCAGTATTACGAATATTTTATTTGAATTATTTATTAATTCTATAGAAAGGCCCTATAAGCGCTGCAAACATTAATTAAGTAAGGAATTTTAAAGCCTCGTAAACTCAGTTTAAGTCGACTTGTAGTTATCACCATATATATGCTCCAAATATTAGGCCTATTTGAAATAAAGATATTTTGAGTTTGAGTTTTTGAATACGTTTTTAGTTTAGCTTGCGTTAGAGACTTTGGGAATTGGGATTATGGGTATCGGACACTTAAAAATTGGTCCATGCGTCCTACTACCCAAGACCTTGGACTTACTTAACTCAACGGCTAAGTTCATAACGTTACAAAGAGTGTAATAGCGCCTCCTCCAACTTGATGATCTTGGGTACCATGCCGATAAATGATCGGTTGGATGGTGCAACTTATATCTTTTGTAAATACATAATATTATTATTAATTTATATTCATGATTATTTTATTTAGATTCATTGCCTGAATTGAAATAAACGCACATTTTACCCCTAGAACGATCGATGTGTCGATCAGGTTTTAGACCTATAATGACTCGGATCATCGCATTGTTACTACGTAGTACGTACTAAAGTCCATCATGTCGCAAATGCTTTTTCCCATGCAATACCATAATGAATCATAGGTCATAGCCTTGTACTGAATCATCGTAATAAGTCATACAATTATAAACAGCGCTAATAGAAATAACGCTATCGCATAACGCTATTCGCTATGCATATCTCTATCTCAGCCAGAAATAAGGTCGTATACCTAAGGTCTATAACCTAATTGACAAGGGTACGTAAACAGACAGAATTAAAAGTTGTAAGTAGGTATAAAAATTCCGGACTACTCTGCTATCCACATAATATTACCTAATCTCAGCAGAGTAAAATAATCACGCAATTCAGTTTTAAAATTACCAGAAACCGTAGATTTCTTCGGCATCAAATTGGCCTGTATTAATTATATTATTCTTCATTCTAGATTTCGTCCAAAATAGTAAACAAATAGTTGCGTGATTAACAAACATCCAAACACGCAAACACACAAACTTAATTATTTATGATACTATTATTGTTAATTAATAAGATGAAGTACACGCAAGTCATGGTGCGAAGATTATTTATTACAGCTCTAATAAACGAATGAACTTGGAAAACCCTGACCGCAAAGCGACTGCGTTTTATTATCTTAACAGCGTATCCATGGCTAATAAAGTTCATAAGTGTTTGTATTTTTTTAACAGATACAAAATGATTGTCTTAAAAAGTTGGAGGCCAAGGCACGAAGAAAATGAAAAAAAAGAATCTTAATTATGTACCTAGTCCTAGGTTTTAGTGTAATGTACTGATAATGTATGTTTTAGCCGGCTAAATTAAGTATACTTAAAATAATAATATTCTGGTACTACGTATGAAATGAGTAATTCACTTTGGAGCTCTTATTTTTACATACAACCACCGAACAATGAGGCATTTTCCCAAAATCGATGAATGTTTGATTCACACGACGTTAGGTGACTCACGACTGACGGCTGAAATTCATAACAAGCTCTTTTGAGACCAAATGCGTTCGCAACTTCGCACCGATCACGCTTCCTTAAGATATCTCCTGTGTTTGAGTGATCTGATATGTAACCTACATACCATACACATGCGTACCTGTGTAACTTGGAGTGATATACCTACTAAATGAACTCAATCGGGTTAGTTCATAAAACACGAGTGCGTTTATCTTATTAAATACGTGTGTATAATATCTAGGATTGTGTGCCTTAAAACGTCATAATTAGAGTCCACTTTACGAGCAAGTGTGATAAAAAGAAGAATTGTGGTCAAACAATGAATTTATGCGGTTCGCAGAGTGCGCGGCGTAGAACTTCGCAAAAAAACTAACAATCGCAGGACACGCTGTAATCTCATATTATATAACAACAACTTAATTATAAGTGAATTATGGGAAAACCCAACCGCAAACACCTGGTTGATGTTTTATTTTATCAATTTACTATGGGAAACATAATTTGTTATGAAACCATCTCACGTTACATTTTAATAGGGCGCCCATAGCTAAATTAAATAGTAACCTGTTATAAAAATTAATTCTTAACCTTCTGCCTGTAGGTAAATTCAACCAATATCATTCCATTGATGTCTCGACAGCTGGGTAGAGCAAATGCTCTGAGCAAATGTTTCTCATAGAGCCACCGAATATAAGAAACCTCAGGATATGGGCATCCGAACGATTTACGTAAACCTTTTTCATACAAGCAAACAGTAGCGCAATACGTCAAAATTGTGGCAAAACAAGCATTTTTAGCACCGATAAACAAGCGTCACTTTTTTGCGCCGTCCGCTCTGTCCGCTGTCTCTATTCATAGAGCTCATTTTTAGGGTTCCGTAGCCGAATGGCAAAAAACGGAACCCTTGTAAATTCGTCATGTCTGTCTGTCCGTCTGTCCGTCTGTCCGTCTGTCCGTCCGTATGTCACAGCCACTTTTTTCCGAAACAATAAGAGCTATACTGTTGAAACTTGGTAAGTAGATGTATTCTGTGAACCGCATTAAGGTCTTCACACAAAATTTTAAAAAAAGTAATAAATTTTGGGGGTGCCAAAAAAATATATAAAACTAAAAAAAATATATGATGTACATTACCATGCAAACTTCCACCGAAAATTGGTTTGAACGAGATCTAGTGAGTAGTTTTTTTTAATACGTGTTGAATTGATATTCTCTGCTGCGTGGTCTTCTCCATGGAGAACAAGTCCCCACGGGGGTACGGGCCTCGAGGCTTGCCTCCTTACCCGGGCGATGTGTCGCGGGGGAGCCGCGCTCCCTCGGTGTTGTTCTTTTAGCCCCGGTAAGGGGCTAAGGCCTCGCCTTCATGGCTTGAAGCCTGCTGGTTTGGAGGGTCTGGTCGCCCCGCACGGTCAGCGATCATGTAGCTGCCCTGCGCGGGGATGCTGGGGTCCGGCAGCATGAACCCCGCGTCGTCGTCTTCGTCTCCGTCACTGTCCACGCGCGCGCGCACGGGGGAGGAAGACCGCAAGAGCTCGCGAGGTAGCGGACGCCCCGTTGGTGGTCGATCTTGTTGTGGTGCGATCCCGTGGAGGTGTTCGAATGGCCCGTTGTCCGCGCGAGCGAACAGGTTCCGCGCAAGACCACGGACGAACTCCTCCACGGTGGGCGTCCTGGTGTCCCGATGTATGACGTCATTCCTGACGTACCTCGGAGCTCCCACGATCAGGCGGAGGCACCTGTTCTGCACGACCTGCAGCCGGCGCCTCTGGGTGGCTGAACATAGTGCGTACCAGGCAGGTGCCGCATACGTCAGACGAGAGCGGACGTACGCCCCGAAGATACGGAGCTTGGTTCTTGGTGTGAGACTGGAGGTCAGGACTTGGTGCAGCATCGACACGGCGGCCTTCGCCTGGATCACGGCGTGTTCCACCGTGAGTTCCATGGTCAGGCTCCGATCGATGCGACACCCTAAATAGCGCACCGAAGTCTGCCATTGTAGGTCCTGTCCTCGGAGGCGTAGTTTTTTTTTTTTTTTTTTTTTTTTTCTCTCTATTTTTATATCTGAGATCAGTCTTTTGACCATAATCAGATTTGAGGTCTAAAATGTTAAATCAATTTTGGGTTTTGCACATCCACTAATGCGGCATCCCTTATATGTAAAAGTCTTATGCTATGTTGGCCAGTCGACTCCTTTTTAGGCGAAATGTGTATTCTCTGGTGTCGAGAAGTTTGACAGCCAGACTGTTTTTATGTCCTTCTAGTCTCTTTTTGTAGGATTCAAGTGATCTCTCTATTTCTTCCTTGATGGTTGGTATGGCGAGATAGTGATGCACTTCAGATATTTTGGTGAACCATGGAGCATTGCATATGACTTTCAGTACATTATTTTGAAAGCGCTGTAATATCTCTATATTGGAGTGACTTGCAGAACCCCAGAGTTGGATGCCGTACGTCCATATAGGTTTGATAATACATTTGTAAATTATGAGCTTGTTTTCAAGGCTCAGCGATGAATTTCTTCCTATTAGCCAATACAATTCCCTGAATTTCCAGTTAGCTTGGTCTCTTTTAGCTTTTATGTGATCTTTCCAGGTCAATCTTCGGTCCAGATGTATTCCCAAATATTTCACAGTTGTATAGTGTGGCAGGATACTGTCGTCCAGTTTCACTGATGGGCAGTCCCCCTTCTTTAGTGTGAAAGTTATATGACTTGACTTGGTTGGACTAGCTCTGATTCTCCATTGTTTCAGCCAGGAGTTCAATTTATTTAAGTGTTGCTGCAGTTTAAGAGATGCATTGTTGGCGTCCTTGTCACAAGCAAGGATAGCAGTGTCATCGGCGTACGTTGCCGTTATCACACCTTCAGTCAGAGGTAAGTCTGCAGTGTATACTGTATACAGAACAGGGCCCAGAACAGATCCTTGCGGCACTCCTGCTTCAATTGGGTACAGGGACGATAAACTGTCATCACACTTGACCTGGAAAATTCGCTCAGACAGATACGACTTAATAAGCATGTAAGCCGTGTTTGGTAAACAAAGTTTCAGCTTGTAAAGAAGGCCTTTGTGCCACACTCGATCAAAGGCTTGTTGAATATCAAGGAATACAGCAGAACAGTATTCCTTTCTTTCCAATGTTTGTCGGACTGTGTGTGCAACTCTGTGAATTTGTTCTGTCGTTCCATGCTGAGATCGAAAGCCAAATTGGTGGTCTGGTATTGCATTTTGTTCTTCTAATATGGGTCCGATACGTTTTAGTAATATTTTCTCAAAGACTTTTGACAGTATTGGAAGTAGGCTAATTGGCCTGTATGAAGACACTTCTGTAGGAGGCTTTCCAGGTTTAGGTATCATGTTTATGATGGACACTTTCCAGAGCGATGGGAAATATTGCAACCTTAGTATCGCATTGAACAATATTGTTATCAGAACAAATCCTTTTCTTGGCAATTGCTTTAAAACCTCAGCTGTAATGAGATCATACCCCGGTGCCTTTTTTGACTTCAGGTTGTTAATGTGTCTATGGACTTCCTTTGGTGTTACTGGGCGCAGCGGAAGTGACATTTGTTGATCACTTTCAATTATATTGTAGATCTCATTTTCTGGGTATGATGCATCAGGATCATTGGGTTTAAACACTCCATGTAGAAATTGGCCAAACAATTCCGCTTTTTCCAAACAATTTCTAGCCCAATTGCCATCCGACTTCCTTAGAGGCGCAACGTGATCAGTTGTTTTCCTGAGAGGTTTAGTCATTTTATATAAAGAGTAGTCTTCTGATTTATATGGGGATAATTTGGATAGTTTGTCTTGAAGTGTCTTATTTTCGTTTTCATCTAGCATTATTTTTAGCTCTTTTTGTGCTTTGTTGAGAAGCCGTTTATCGTGTGAATTCCTACTTAAGTGCTATTTTCTTCTGAGACGCCTTTTTTCGATAATCTTATTCCGAATTGCTACAGTGTAGTCTCGGGCATATGGCTTAGGTTCTATGTATGGCGTAGACAACCATGCAGCCTCTTGGATAAGGTTAGTAGTATACCAGGCTGCACTTTCAACGTCTTCTTCCGTCTTGAGAGGCATTCGTAGATTTATTTTGTTTTCTATGTAGTCTCTGAAGGCTTCCCAGTCGGTCTTCCTGTTATAAAGAGTGTCCCGTGGCTCTTTAAGAATTACCATGGTGCTTATAGTGCATATAACTGGCGTGTGATCAGAGGATCCATCTAAGCATGATTCAGTTTTTGTGTACATGCCTGACATTCCTTTCGTAATAAAAAAGTCAATAAGGTCTGGAGTTTTGTTGCGATCAGTTGGCCAGTATGTTGGTTCACCAGACGACAGTACGTTAAGGTGATTTTCGTCTACTGCCTTCTTAAGTTCACGTCCTCTAGTAGTGGTCAATCTTGATCCCCACGAGGTGTTTTTAGCGTTCCAGTCACCACCAGCAATATACTTGTTACCAAGAGTGTGGAAAAACTCACTAAACATTCTATCGCTGATTGTATGTCGGGGTGGACAATACACTGCAGCAACATTTAGCATTCCTTGCCAGTCATCTAGCGATAATATAGAAGCTTGGAGACATTCGTGTTTGAAGTTCGGGAGAGCATGTTGTTTTATATTTTCTCTTATCACTATGGCGGCCCCTCCATGGGATGTTCCGTCTGGGTGGTTAGTGAAGTAAGCGTTGTAGCCCCTAAATTTTACTGTTCGTTCGTCTGTCATGTGTGTTTCTGACAGTAAAAGGATGTCTATTTTATTGCTATTCATAAAAGTTTCTACCTCTTGCTTATTTGGAGATAAGCCATTGATATTCCATGTGGCGATCTTTAGGAATTTCTCTGGTTATATTGGGCTATTAGTGTTGTTAGAAGTCCCATAAGGGTCCCTAGCTGCTGTATAAGGATATCTATCTTTTCAGATTGTTTTATTATGATTTGTTCTAGCAAATTTGTTGGCTGAGCTTGAATGCTCTGTTTTTGATATGTCCAGTGTCCGGTTTCTATGGATTCGGGTCTATGTGGTGGATATCGTGTATCGTTAACTGTTGAGTTCTGCTCAGTACTTGTCTTTTCAAATTTCGAATTTTGTTTATTAGCTGTTTTGTCAGCTGTTGAGTTTTGTCTTTTGAGTGTCCTGTCAGTTATCGAGTTCTGTCTAGTATTTGTCTTTATCTTGTCAGCTATGGAGTTTTGGCTTTTAGTTTCCCAGTCAGCTGTCGAGATTTGCCTTTTGTCTGTCTTATTAGCAGTGGGATTTTGTTTATTATGACTCTTGTCGACCGTCGAATTTTGTCTTGAGTATGATTCGTTCGTCTTTAGTACTGGGAAATCACCTGAGGTGAAAGGTCTTTGTGTTGTAGTTTTCTTAATTTCTTTGTAGTTAGTGTCTCGCTTGTAACCGCTCAATTTTCTGGCTCGAATTTCTTTGTAAACTTGACAACCTTTGTAATTGGCTGGATGACTTCCAAGACAAAGAGTGCAAGTAGCTGGTGAATTCCTATCCCTTTTCGGGCAATCTGTGGTTCTGTGTCCTTGAGCACATTTGACACATCTAAAGGGGCGCATGCAATTATTTTTAGTGTGCCCATATTGTTGGCATCTGGTACACTGTGGAATCTCATTGGTTTTTCTTGGATCTTCAATTTTAACTTTGGTGTTATAAATTACTTCAATTTCCTTCACTTTTATATTGTTTTCACTAGGTTCTAAATTCACAAAGAACATGTTTAATGGCATCTTATTTTTTCTGGATTTTGCACAGATAATCTCTCCTCTCACAGTGTTACCGGATTTTTCTATTTCTTCTACAATAGCTTCTATCGGTGTTGTATGATGAAGGTTTTTAACAACTATTCTGTAACATTTGTTCTGTTTTTGCGTGAATGTATGACCAATAAGGTTATTTTGGCGCATTAGTTCGATGACTTTTTTATATACTTCAGTATCTTGTGTGGTAATCCTAAGTTGATTTCTGTTAATTACTTTGTAGGTGTAACTGTCACTTGGTATGGCACTATTTAACAATTCAGATAATTTTGATACATCATCTATTCCATACAGTATGATAGGTGGTGGCTTGATTACTTTTTTTGGGTATTCAATTTCACTCATTGGTTCATCAGCTGTTAAGTCTATGGGCAGTCCACTAAATCGGTTAGAAGTACCCAATCCTACATTATTGATATCTTCTGTTTCACTGGCTGACGGACTTTTAGATAACTTTTTTCTTTTTGGGTTTCTAGCTGGTAATCTTTGCCAGGAGGGAGGAAGTTGCCCTTTTGTTTGATTGGCGTTGTTTTTTGTGTTTGGATCCACAGTGAGTATACTGTTCTCTGACCCTTCACATGTGGATATGTTACCTAAGGATGAAGATCTAGGTCTTGTGACAAAGAGGCCTCGATGGAATGCCTGCTGAACAAGTTTTTTGGAAGTCCCAGTAGCATTAACTGACACAGAAGCCTGGTCGGCCACTCCTGTGTAGTCTTCGGTAGCAGATTTCACACTATCAGGCCCGGGTACCTGACAGCGCCGGGGGCTAGCCGGAGTGCATGGCAAATCGCTCTCATTATTACTTGACATTTCCATTGTACAAAAAAGAAGGGTTTAGGAAAGAATTCTTGTAGTACTTTCCTAAGGCACTACTGCCACATCTTTTTGACGTGACAACGTCTTATAAATCGATAGAGCCGGTTGCACGCACGAAAAAACATGACTCATCCGGCGTTACCTCGCTCATGCGGCGTTACCGGCGTTACCTCGCGAGCACGGAACGAGTGACAAAGAAGACGTTGTCACGTTCAACTATCGTCAGTAAACCGACTTTACAGGCAACCAATTTTTTTGAGGTGATTTGGTCCCTCAAGGCTTGTGGTAGCCCAGGTGCAGGTTATCAATCGCCGCCCGCTGTTCGGCGTTATCGCTAGCTTGGCAAATAGCATCCAGTGGATGTGCTAAAGATGATCTACGTAGTATACGTTGGCAAATCCTGATTTTGACTCCAGCGACAAGGGTTTTGATGGAATACTAGTAGTAGTTACCCCAGTTACTACTGCCACATCTGTTCAGAGGGAATTTAGGCCCTCAGGGCTTGTGGTAGCCCAGGAGAACGGGTTACTTGACCGCCGCCCGTTGCTCGGCGTTGTCGCTCGTTTTGCACCACCCAGGGGATACGTGTAGGGTGGGCCTATAGGAATAGGTGGTAAGTCCTACGGACGCGAGCGACGCCATCCCCCAGGAGGCGTAGTTGACGTAGCGGTTTCCACCTGCCGAAAATGATGGCGGCCGTCTTGCCCACGTTGACGGCCATCCTCCATTTGTCCAGCCACTCCGGCAGCAGGTTCAGCACACGCTGCATGCGGTTGACGGAGACGACTTGGTGGTGTGACGACGCGAAATACGCGCTGTCGTCGGCGTACAGCGACAAAAGCACGTCCATTTCACCCTCGTGCAGGTGGTCGGCGAGGGTGGGGATGTCGTTGGTGTAGACGGCGTACAGGCATGGTGATAGGCAGCTGCCTTGGGGCACTCCGGCACGGATCGGGCGTGGCTGGGAGTCAGCGCCCTCCACGGAGATATAAAAAGACCGGCCTTGCAGGAAGGAAGCCACCAACCGCACCATCGCGGGTGGTAAGGTGGTAGACAGGAGCTTCGCCAGGAGACCTTCGTGCCACACACGGTCGAAGGCCTTCTCGATATCGAGGAAGACCCCCACCGTGCAGTGGCTCTTGTTCTTCTCGCTGGCGATGTGGTGAAGACCCCTTGCCAGCTGGAGCGTCGTAGAGTGGCCGCTGCGAAAACCGAACTGCTCTCCGCGCAGTTGAATGTGGGCTGCGAGTCTTCGCAACAGCAGACGCTCAAACAGCTTGGCGAGGTGCGGCAAAAGGGTGATGGGGCGGTGGTTTCCTGGCAGGCGGCGGTCTTTGCCTGGTTTGGGGAGGGTGATGATCTTCCCCTGTTTCCATGCTTCCGGAAAATGACCCGTGCGAAGTATCCCGTTGAAGAGTCTCGTGAGTGCTACGAGGACTCTCCTTGGCAGCTGCTGAATTGCGGCGATCGTTATCCCGTCGGGTCCCGGCGCCTTTCGTTTTGGGAGACGAAAGACGACCTTCCATAACTCGGACGGAAAGATGAAGTCCTCTCCCCGGAGCGGAGGAGTCTGGGCCGACAGGAAATCCTCCACTTGTCGGAGGATCGCCGCGTGATGTCTGTACGTCGTCTCGTCTTCGGCCGGTGGGTTTGGGGTAAACTGGTCTTCCATGTACTCCGCCAGTATCTCTGCTCGATCTCTGGCGGAGTATCTTCGCCTTCCTTCGCTATCTAGCAGTGGGTAGACGGGTGGTGTCGTAGCAGTGAGTGTCTTGCACAGGTGGTACAGCGATGTTTCGTTCTCGGACGCCTCCTCGATGATACGTTCCCAGTCAAGATCATCGCGGGCGCCGAGAGCTTGCGACACTTCCTGCGCAAGACGGTTGAGGTCACGCTTGACCCTCGGACAGCGAGAGCGCGCCCAAAGTTTGCGTAGGGTGCGTTTCTTCTCTAACATGTCCCGGAGCGAGCTCGAGAGCAGGTCCCGTCGGCCGGCGTGCGGTTGTGTGGTCGTTGCCTTGGCTTTTGCCTGTTGAATTGCCGCCGTGATCTTGGTGGCGGCCCTGTCCACATCGGCAGGAGTGGAGATGGGACCCGCGCACTCAAGCTCCGACAGCGCGACTGCGAACTTTTCCCAGTTTGTTCTCGTTCTAGGAGGAGACGGAATGGTGAAGTCGCGCTGGAGGTTCAGCGTGACGAGGATCGGCAGGTGTTCTGTGTCGAGGTCATACATAACCTCGACACCGATCGGGTTGTCGACTTTGTAATGCAGCACGATGTCCAGCACATCAGGTTGGCGCCGATGGTCGGTCGGGATATGAGTCGGCGCTGTCGGACCCAGAACCCCGAAGCCGTTGCATTCGCTGTCCTCGAGGAGGCTCCTTCCGGTCGCGGAGCAGATCCGCGAGCCCCAGGCTTGGTGCTTCGCGTTCAAATCGCCCACGACTAGTGTAGGGCCTTGCCTCTCGAGGAGAGTTTGGACATCATTGCTGCAGCAGGTAGTGTTGGGTGGTCGGTAGGCGGCATAGATTTTGAGCTCCCGGTCTCCCGCCTGGATTCGCACTCCCTGCGTGCGTAGAGATGTGAAGGGTGCGTGATCCAGTTCCTCGTGCACGAGGTCGCGCCGCACCAAAGCGGCCGTACCCCTGTAGGCATAGCCCTGGGGCGAAACCTCGTCGCGCCGGTACACGAAGAAGTTGGGGACTCGGAGCTCCACGTCGTCCTTGAGCTTGGTCTCACCCAGGAGGATGACATGAACATCCTGCGACTGAGCGAGCGTCGTCAACTGTCGAACGTGTCCCCTAATGCCGCCCGGATTCCAGTACAGTACTCTCAGTATGTGAGGGCGCGTGCGAGCACGGACATCGCTGCCGCGATCGCCGGCATTGCTCCCTGGCCCTGCAGATATGCCGTTAGGCCGGCCATCACCGCCTCCAGCACCACCCGGACTAGGGCCATTGCGTCCGGGTTGCTCTGTCCTTCCCCCTGGGTGTTAGAGGGAGGGGCAGCGTGGGTGGGCTGTGTGGTTGGTGGAACTTGCTGCTGTAGGATCGCGGTGGCGTGGGTAGGCTCCTGGGCGGCCACTGGAGCGGACGCCTGGGCGGTGGTATGGGTTTCCTCTTGGGTAGGTAGGCTTGCAGGCAGCGGGCGGAGCAGGCCTGTGGGTACTGGTTCAGGTAACTGTATTTGTATCGGAGTGGTCGTGCGGGCGGTAGCTCCAGCTGACACTTGGGCAGGCGTGTCGGCAGGCACTCGGTCTACATGCAGCCAGAGCACGCGTGGAGCCTCTTGGGTATGGCGTGGAGGCCGCGGTGGGTTCGGTACGATTTGGTCGGGCAGCTCTTCTATTTCTCCTCCTGCTGCCCGACCTCAGAGCCTGTCCGCGTTCGGTTGGTGGGTTTGCCGGTGGGGCTAGGGTTGTTGCGGTCTGCGGAGCGGACTCCGGTTGCGCTTGGGTGGTGCGCGGAGTGGCAGCGCGTGGAGCGGCAATGCGAGGGGCGGCGGTGTGCTGGGCGGTGTTCTGGACGGCGGCTTGTGATGCAGCCGCACTCGGTGCTTCAGTGTGTTGGGCAGTCTGTTGGGTGCTAGCGTGCGGCGCAACGGCACGAGGGGTGGCGGCGGGTGCGCGGGGGCGTGGAGGTTGCATCATGATATTCAAGGTTGCAAGGTTGATATTCAAGTAGTCTAATTTTGTTTATTTATAGTCTAATTTCATTCATCTTGTTGTGCACCACACCGCTGTCACTGTGGTGTTGTCGTCGACCAACTCGGTCACCACGGTCTTTCCTGTGCGAGGAGCGCAGGTAGGATTCCCCGACACGCCAGCCTTAACGATATCATCCGCCGTGCCCTTACCACCGCTAACTGTGCGGCCGTTCTTGAACCGAGCGGTCTAGTGCGTAGCGATGGTAAGAGACCGGACGGAATGACCCTGATTCCATGGAAGATGGGAAGGCCTTTAGTGTGGGATGCGACTTGTGTTGACACCCTTCACCGTCCCATCTTCCTGGAACCCAAATTAGGGCTGGTGCAGCGGCTGAATCCGCTGAAAACCTCAAGAGGCGCAAATATGTATCCCTGGACAGTGGGTACATATTTGAGCCTATTGGGGTCGAAACTATGGGACCGTGGGGACCGGGAGCAAAGAAAGTTTTTAAAGAAATTTCTTTACGCCTGGTCGATGCAACGCGTGACCAAAATGCTGGCCTCTACTTTGCCCAGCGAATTAGTATCGCGATACAACGAGGCAATGGGGCTAGCATTTTGGGAACAATTCCCTCTGACAGCGGTATACTAGATTAATTTGTTTTAACATTTTTTTTTTAGTTTAATTTGTAGTTTTTATTTTAGTTAAGTACCTAAGTAGTCTAATATTTTGTTTAACTTTGGTGACGACAGATGGCGTTACACGTATTAACTCGCGGTGAAGTTGTTTAATGTTGAATAAGTTGGTTATGCGGTTCAAGAAAAGTGGTTTTTACTTTTTATGGTTTTATTCCTCCGGTAGTAGTAGGTACGGAACCCTCAGGGCGCGAGTCCGACTCGCACTTGTCCGGTTATTTCTTTACCTTTCACAATATAATATTATAAAGGCGATAGTTTGTGTGTGTGTAAGTGTGTATGTTTGTTACTCGGTGATGCCGAAACCACTGAACCGATTTGGTTAAAATTTAGAATGATGATACAAACATAGTAACAGCTGCTTATTTCAAAATTTGACCTTTAATCGTTATATCGGCCACCCAGTGAGTTTCCGACTTCTGTGAAATAGCTTATTCTAACAAACGCATATTCCTTTAATGTAATTTCCCATGTAAATACGCATACCGACAATACATAAGCATGAAATAGGTACTACGTTCAGACGATTTCTTACTGATTTAAGTAATTATCACGCGTTTTAAGTATACATCTCAAACATATAGAACTTTTGTTATGAAGATCACCATACGTATAATAATACTTTGAAAAAACATAAAATTGTAAATGAAGTCACGCTCATAAACATGGATAACCTTCTAATATACAGGATCAAACAAAAATACCAAAACACTCTCAGCCTGTACTTAGTTCATTTCATTTAAACCTACGACTTTTGTTCTACAACTTTTCAAAATTTAGTATTAAGATTTATAAACATAAAATAATTATCTCGATATCTCGAATGTGCCATTATTCTGTACAAAATACATGCGAGCGCAAGGTTAGTGACCTTTCACTGCTAGAAAAGGCCACAGAATACCATAAAAGTACCAAGAGCTACTATAAATATTGATCATATTTTAAGATTGCACAAAATATCAAATTCCAAAGAAAGTCATAGAACAAAAGTTGTCAGTCTTATAATGTTAGGAACTATGGTCCTAGAGGTTTCAGGTATTTTTTTATTTAACCCTGTCAAAAATTCTCGTGTCAACAATGTTTGTGACAAAACTATTACGGAACCAGCTTTCCTGCGGGATTTTACGAGTCTTATAAAATAGTTTGTTTTATCTGTAGTGTACTCTACAAAAACACAGAAGATAGATCTCGTTTAATGACAACAAAAACAAACGGTACATAATGGATTACAATCAACTATAATTGAATTTTGCGTTTGCAGTTTTGCATAATAAGTATCTATAAGGAAAACCGATACTTAATAATAATTGATCTACATTTATCTCAGACAGTTTTAAATGGTAATGGGAGTTAGACAAAACAACTTGGCTGACCGCAAAGGTCTTTATTACTAAACAATGATTGAAATGATCTCTTTTGCTATTGTATGTAAAAAGTGAGATCTTTATACATATTAAATTATATAGCACAGATTAATACGGCAGATACTAGCGGATGCCCGCATCTTCGCCCGAGTGAATTTCGGTTTAATTAACACTAAAGTCGTGGAAATCATGGTTTTTTTCCGGCTTATGTGTTATATTAAAAAAATACAAAGGTATAGGTATCATGCATTGTAGTTTCTAATAATTAAAAAAATTGGTTGTCTGTAAAGTCGGTTTACGGACGATAGATTTACGTGATAACGTCAATATCGTACCTCCCTATCGCTTGTTGCGCGCTCGCGCTTGCACGCACAGGCTCAGGTGGAACGTTACGCGGAACGTTACTATTTTTCATGTGCGTTGCTGGTGTTTATCAATCTAATAAACGTTATCACGTCAAAAATTAAAAACTTTTGGAAGGACTTTTCTTCTGATCGTGTTTCTGTTCCGAGCGAATTTGTATTAAAGACCCAATAAATATGGCGTTTTTTGAATTTATCTAAGTAATTGTCTTTATAGTTTTTAACCTACAGGTCACTAAAAACCGCCTAACTGACAATCTATGCCGTTAATCAACCTCTTTTCCTAATTTCTTCAAATCAATTTAGTAGTTGCGGCGTGAAGGAGTTACAAACATACACACATACAAACACCTTTACAATGTTAAGTATGATTCGGTGCTTATGGTAAGGAAAGCGAAGTCCACCTGCGCCGTGTTTGCTCACATAATATCCTCTCAATACACATACACTAACACGATGTCTATATTTTCATACTCATCCAATAACTACGAAAGCATGTCAAGGGTTCGCAACCTAATGGCAAACAGGAATCCTTATGATTCCGTCCTATCATATTATGCCATAGTTATTATTGCCCGAGGAATTTTAATCGGTAGGTGTATGCCATAAAAAAACTGCTACACAAGAACATACAATATCTAATGGTAAGGAAAACTTATGGAAATAAAAGCAACATTGAAATGGCACTGGAAAATAAAGTTCTTCTTCTTCTTATAATTCCGTCTTATTTGTATAATGTTCATAATATTTTGTTTCTCATTTTTTATTTATTAATTGCTTTATGTCATGCTACACAAAAACATACAACATCTAATGGTAAGGAAAACTTATGAAAATAAAAGTATCCCAACAAAAACATTATCATGTATAATGTAGCCAGACGAGCATATGGCTCACACTGTCAAAAAGTTATCAGATCTCATGTAGGGCAAGACTTCTGACTTTATACACCCTTAAATACAAGCTCTAACTTCACAAACTCTACACTTTAGTTACAATAATGTCTTGACCGTTTGGCTACCGTCACATGGGCGTAAAGTGAAAAATGTATCCCACCAAAATCATTTTCCTGATTTCAAATTTTGATTTAACAGAACTTACAGAGTACTGAAAAGTGAATAAATTTTTGATTTTACGCCCAATGTAACGGTAGCCAAACGGTCAAGACATTATTGTAACTAAAGTGTAGAGTTTGTGAAGTTAGAGCTTGTATTTAAGGGTGTATAAAGTCAGAAGTCTTGCCCTACATGAGATCTGATAACTTTTTGACAGTGTGAGCCATATGCTCGTCTGGCTACATTATACATGATAATGTTTTTGTTGGGATTTCATTTCTTTTTGTAAGTTTTTTAAAACAATGTTTTTTATTAACTTAATTTTTCTTTTTTTTTGTGTATTTCTTGCACTTCAAGTGCGCCTCTTTTCACAGCCCACTCTCTAATATGTTTGTATTACGAGTAAATACGAACTTTGCTTAGAAGTATATTCTGAAAATTTACAAAACTTATAGTGGATTTAAAGTTAGTAGTTTTGGCCTACCGAAAGTGAAACAAATTTTACATTTATCAAGATAAAATGATAATTAAACGTAATGTATAGATCCAAATTTCAATTTCTAACTTCAAATTTTACCTATTAAAACACAAAGTCACAAATGAAAGTTTGGATGTTTGTTACTCATTCACAACACAACCACTGAACTGATTTGGTTGAAATTTAAAATATAGACTGATTATATCCTGGACTAACACAGACTACTTGTTATCCATTACAAATCTACAGAAGGGATCGGTGAGATTTGTGTGTTTATTAGTTTTTAACTATTGTTTTATTTATACTTAGTCTTTATTTTCGTTGGGCGCTGAGGCGCTCTTGAAATTCAAATTTGACGCTTGACACGCTTGACAACTCATTTTGGTCACAGAGCACTGGACTCTGGGCAATGAACACGCGGAGCTCGGTACGGGAATTCGGGCTTGCCGCGTGTACTATGGTACTGGGCACACTGACGTTGGGGCGCTGTTAAAATCCACATAATTTACGCTTGGCATGCCCGACGGCTAACTGTGGGTACTGGGCACTGGGCCTTGGGCACTCATCTCACCCTGGGCACTGGGAACTGAGAGCTGGGCTCGTTGGACGGGGCCTGTATGTAACTTGGGCTTGACGCGTCCGTTTGGGCACTGAGCAGGTATTAATGCGCTAAACGCTCTTCAAAATCAGAGAGATTTGACGCTTGGCACGTTCGACAGCTCAGGTGGGCACTAGGCACTCGGTTCAATGTGGATTCTTGTCATTGAGCGCTGGATCCTGGTCACTCGATATGCAGTGAAACTCGGCTTGTTAAACATGACATGCATGGAACTTGGGCTTGAAACGTGCGATATTACTGGGCACGGGGCACTGGGCACTTAGGCGCTTGGCCACTTGGGCACTGGAATCGCGCTTATAATTACCAAAAAAAAATTACGTGTTTTTCCAGATGTATACTAGCAGATATCTAACATGAAATTAAGTTTGTACCTATCTATATACGTATGGGAAACCCCATACGAAATTCCAACCCCCTAATTTGATAGATGTGGGGTAATAAACTAAAAATCCTGAAACACGTATTTAATTGTTTATTACAAAGAGTCCCTATATCAATTATGAGACCTCTAGCATCAATATTTGCCGTAGTTTCATACAAACTTCCATCGCCCATACGAACTTTCAACCCCCTATTTTGATGGATGTGGGGTGATTTACTAAAAATCCTGAAACACGTATTTATTTTTTTATTACGAAGAGTCCCTATATCAATTTTGAGACCTCTAGCATCAATATTAGCTGTAGTTTCATACAAACTTCCATCCCCCCATACGAACTTCCAACCCCCTAATTTGATGGATGTGGGGTGATTTACTAAAAATCCTGAAACACGTATTTAATTGTTTATTACAAAGAGTCCCTATATCAATTTTGAGACCTCTAGCATCAATATTTGCCGTAGTTTCATACAAACTTCCATCCCCCCATACGAACTTCCAACCCCCTAATTTGATAGATGTGGGGTGATTTACTAAAAATCCTGAAACACGTATTTAATTGTTTATTACGAAGAGTCCCTACATCAATTTTGAGACCTCTAGCATCAATATTTGCCGTAGTTTCATACAAACTTCCATCCCCTATTTTAAGGGGTTGGGGGGTTAAATTCCCTACTTTTGGAATTTTTTTGTTGGTTGTGTACTAATTCTAGCTTACACACCAAATTTCAGCTTTCTAGGACTTCAGGAAGTACCTAGGAATTTTGATGATCATCAGTGAGTCAGTCAGTCAGTCAGTGACGAAAACTGGGTTTTTCAGATGTCAATAAAATCTAAAGTATAAGACCTGTGATATTGAAACTTTATACATTTAATAAGTTCACCGGCGACATCATTTCCCGAGAATTTTGATTATCTGGAATAATTCTGGCCTAAGTTATAAGGGTTTAAAAATACGGCGAAACACTTCGAGAAAAGATAGGTAGTGCCCTCGCGCTTCGCTTGACTCGTCTGGCGGGGACACTACCGTGTCCCCAGATAATTGAAATGGCACTGAAAACTATTTTTTTACGCAGCTTTAATTGACCATTAATTGACCAACAAGTGAAGCGAGGTCTAAGAGTTCTACACAAAGAGAGGATAATATTTTTATCCCCTCCTACTCCATCTGCTTTGTCCCTGGATAAAAATATGGGATCTCTTCGTTTTCACTATTTCGAATACTGCTCCTTTCCCCCTTGCTGTGCTCTAGCGCACCAAACTAATTTTATCCCTCGTCGATGGATTTAATCGGGGGATAAAATGCTTACCAGGGGATAAAGTAAAATAACCATTCATATTCTCACAATCAACCGGTGATAACCGTGATAAGGATTAAAGTATCCCTTTCGCGTTTACTCTTTTTCCGAGGTAGGTACTTTTTTGAGTCCAGCAACATTTAAGAGCTCCAACAACTCCAAAAACAATGGTTCCTGCAGGAGAAGGCTGATAGGATGTTCCTATAACTTTTTCTATATTTCACTTTTCTTTGTTTATATTAAGTAGGTAACCTACACCGAAATGAGATTTAGATGCGTAAGAGACGGCTTTAGAAATGATGATGTCGGTTTAAGGTGGAAATTAATAACCTATCCGATCCGGATTTGCCCTATCTGAGATAGAAATTTGACATAAGCTCCATACAAGTTAAGGTCAAATATCTATCGCTGGTAGGACATATCCGGATTGGATAGGTTATTAATTTCGGCCGTTAGTGGAAAATTCTTCCCAGAATTTTCTGCCTATCAAAATAATATGAATGTGAGACTTTGGGGATACTCGAAGACATCTTGCATTATCATCTTTTCGTATCAAAATATCTATCATTATAGGTGTAGGTTTCATAAATGGAAAATTGCGATGGATTCAGGCTAAGTCATCGCCCGCCTTAAAGCGAGCATCCCAAATATTCACGTTTCTAAGTCCAGGCCTTTGTTCGCTCAGTCTTTTGTATTTTTTCATTATTAAAAATGACATGACAGTGTAATTTAATAATGTTGTTATTATCATTACATGTTTTTTATAAAAAGTCATAATTTTCGGGTCGCTTTATATCTTTTGTGGACCACGTCATTTATTGGACAACGTGAAATAAAGTTTGATTAAAACTGCGAAAAGAATTCCATTATGATTTTATAGCAGTCCACAGTTTAACAACGTTATTCAGGGATTGTTGTTAACGAATACCAAGAAAACAACCAAAGAATATCGTACAAGGGAGCAGATATTATATACTCAAACTTTTAATAAAACTGTGAGTTAATAAGAAGCGGGAACTTTGATCGTTCGTAAGGCTGCGAAGTTATTATAACAAGACTATTTCCCGGGTATTTTTCGCATTTTTGCAATCTATTTTTTAAAGTAAGTGATAGCTTGTTTTATGGTTACTAGATAACAGTTAAATATACTTAATTACAACACAGTTATGTTCATATAAGCATGAGAACACCAGACACTTGAAAAAATTCATTGAATTTTCATTGTGAAGTCAAAACCTCATGCTTATCACACAAAAAAAGTCAAGTTGTGGGAATCGAACCCACGACCACCGACGCAGATGGCTATTCAATTATCACTCTCTTGGCGTTAAAGGCAACTTACATCGTGAGAAAATCCGCATGTCTGTGAGTTCTTTTATATTATGTTGTCAAAGGTATGTGAAGCCTGCCAACCTTCATTTACTAGCCAGGTGGCTTATGACCAGGACATTTTAAAATTGCGAGAATAGTTAAATAATATTTTAGTTAAATAATATTTTAGTTTTGCCTGCTGAATAGGTTCTTTAGTTAATACGAGTTACGATTTTGTTATAGTAAACAATCAGGCGATCACCTGATCTTAAGCGATCACCGCCGGCCATAGACATTTACAGCACCAGAGCAACTACAAATGCGTTGCCGGCTCTTAAGGCGACTCTTCCCGGACCATCCAAGTACAACGAATACGTGATCTACAGGCTTGCTGTTTCGTCTAACGCAATCCTAGAAAAAGACTCATTGCGAAAAAAACGAGATAACGCCTGTGTCCTCAATTAAAACTTGTTCCAGGAAATACGTGATTTTGAAAAAGCCTTACAATTATGTGTAAATAATGTTTGTTATTTTGAATCTTTATTAGTTGTACGAGGTTTCTATAGTGTTGTTTTTTTTTACTTTTACAATATAAATAAAAAAATATACAGGGATGGCTGCTCTTAAAGAATTTGTTTATTCATATTAAGGGTTGGGTTCCATAGCTTACACGTGCATGGAAAGAAGGTTCTGTGATCGTGAAATTCTGTTCTAACAAACTTAGTAGCAAGTTATTACAATAATTAAAAGAAATTTGTTGTCTTAATTAATAATTTATTTGTAACAATAATTACATTCAATTATACAACAAAATACAAAAAAAACGTTTACATTAATTAATTTAGACACCATAGTAAGGTTTCAGTGGCACTTTTAAAAGGAAATGGCTTTAAACTTTTTAAACATAAATTAAATTATTAATTAAAATCTAAAATACTGGATAACATCTCACTATCACAGGTAATACATTATGTCCTAATTATAAATTTAAAAAATCACAAGGTTCGTGAACACAGTAAAGTACAAAACACTACACGATTTCGTTTATAAGTTGCTAGTTTACAGTTTCCACGAATTACAAATATTATAAAAAAAATACTAGCTACAAACATAATTACTAATTATTTTTTGTAAAATGATTGTACCCTGTAATTTTGATAGACAAAATATTATATCTATAAGATTTTTCAATCGCCAGATACCTAAACTATCTGACGAATAAATTTGAAACATATGCTATACAAAATCTGTCAAAACGTCACATTTATTCATTAGTTAACGTTTATCTGGCGATTGAAAAATCAGCCCTTAGTTAATGTAAATTAAACGGGTATGCCCGCCAAATTCAACTTCTATTTACAATCACAATCACAATTTATTTCTTTTCACAATAAAAATTCGATTCGCGAACTAATTAAAAGTGATTTTTTTTGACATATGAAGGTGACGCTGCCATTCCCGCAATTTTACTTTCATAAGCTCACAATGTGCTTACTTGCAAGTAACTTACAAATTCAATTAAAATTAGAATTTGGCTGGCAGATCCTTACAATGCACATAAATATAGCGCCATATAACTCACAAAGATTCCTGCAGGTGTATTATATCATCACTAATTTTCATTCCAATTGGAAAACTTAACATCTTTGGAACTTCTTTCATTTCATACTAACACATATCTTCACTTCAAAATGGCACTAAACGCGTTGATTCCCCGCAAAAAAGTTCGGTCTCTGTGGGTAAGTCTGCGGGTTCCTCCGCTGTGCATCGTAGAACCTCCAATTTAAATACCAGAACGGTCGGTTATCGACTGGTAACTGGTCCAGTCTGTTGATTAAATTGCCGTCTCCCCTGGCCTCTATCGGAACGTCTGCGGTCTCTCCGAATCTGTTAGAAATGCTTTCTGTCGCCAACGCGGGGTATCCGATTGGTCGCAAGCCCGCGTAGAATGGTCGTTGTGCGTTTCCCAGAACGACGAACGCAGCAACTGCTAAGGCGATCTTGTACGCTGCCATTTTATCTGTGAAATAAATTTTAGAGTCAGTATAAAGCTGCGATAATGAGGGTAGCTGTATTGACTATGTATATGTAACTATTTTGTCACTAAATAAAAAAAACAAAGAACTTGTTTTTTTTAAAATTTCGATCTTCTTAAGTTTAATTAAAATATCGATATTTTTTTTCTAAAATCGAAAAGTAAAATTTTTTTTTTCTAAGGTAGCAAATCCATGAAAGACTATAATTCAAGTAAACAATATACCTAAATCACCTTTTCAATATTTTCACTGGGAGCCCAACTGATTGCGTTTACTAGACGCCACAAATGCGTGTGAAGGAGTCGGTAGTCAATGAGTAATGATCAATGCATGCGATGCGCATCGTATAAATATCTCTCGTCCGAACGCTTATCCTCTACGTCATCGATACCGTAGAGCTACGAAGATAGTAGATACGCTATATTTTTCGTTCGGGTTTGATCTCGCTGTGGCCAAGCTGTCTTACTGTGCTCATGTGCTGCATATGTAGATTTAGCTGGTTTGTCCTAATTTGATTATAAGCCTAAACATGAATTTATAGCAATCCGATGAAGAAAACATAATATAAAGCTTTATTTTGATTCTCCACGTTGCCCCAATGCGTGTTAGCAAGCATCGCAAAGTAGTGATGATTGATTTTTGAAATTCTACATTAGTAAAAATACTTACAAAATAAAATGTCGTTTTCTTCTTTATACTTTTTTTATGTAGAGTAAGTCTGGGATCGAAATAAAATAAACCAGTTAAAAGTGAGAATTGTCTCCAAAAAACAAAACTAAAAGTTACACAACGATTAGTGCAGCTTGATTACATACCTTGACCTACCTTAAAATGGTATATCTCAGTATTTTTATCAAAATGTACCTTCTATATGTTCATAAGCCAACGTAAAAACCCAAGTCTATATAGAACGAATCGGCTACATTTATTTTTTGCGATTTGTTACTACGTACTAACAGTTAGACCAGAAAAGCGAGGTCTTTGAAACGTCTGCTGTTGTATAAACAGGAAATTCATTAATTCTGGTTTTCAAGTATGACCCACACGCGTTGCGTTTCCAAGAAAGGAGACCTCTTATAGCCAACACTTTATATGGATGGATAGGTCTTTAGGTTGGACTTAGTTGGACTGTATCTTTTTTGATATTTCGTCATCAGTTGGGGCTACGTAATGGATTCTCGATGACGAATCGGGGGCTTGGTTTCTTTAAAACTTCTGGGATACAATATCATGGTAATTCCCGTAATCCCTCCTCACTTTCGATACTGTAGTGTGAACAGACTGCTTTCTTATCAGCTGACGAAATCTTAGACGCTAAACAAACCTTACGTCTCTTATGCATGGAGGTGGTCCTTTAGATACTAAGAGCCGATTTTTTCTTTGACAGAAAGATCGAATATTGAACTTAAGATATAATCCGCACAACTTAGACTTCAGGAAGTTTTGCAAACCGACCATGATATTTGTTTATTGATTAGTAGAAAACCGGTATCAAATTCTCCGGTTATCTATTTTTAAATGTTTTGCGGCTTCATTTGAAGCAGTTACACATACCTCATATTATATGAGGTATGTTTGGGCTAATTTTGGTAGCAATAAATACAAGTAACAATTCCATATACACTTATGTATTTTTACCTTTTAACGACCTGGCGCAGTGGCAGCGAGTTCGGATTCGCGTGCGAGGTCGCGGGTTCGATTCCCGCCATGGGCCATTTTGGAATTTTATAATCTATACTTATAATAAATCTGTAACAGGTCAAATCCTGTACATTAAAGATATTTTGAAAATTTTTTTTCGAGGGCACTCTAAAATCGGTTCTGAACCTAAAACTGTATTTTTTTTCATTTTTGTCTGTCTGTCTGTCTGTCTGTCTGTCTTTCTGTATCACGGCTGCGCATCACGCCGAAACTACTGAATGAATTCCAATGAAACTTGGTATGACTTGAGTTCATACTACGAGGAAGGACATGGGATACTTTTTATCCCGAAATTCAGCATGGTTCCCTTAGGAGAGGGGATAAAAGTTAAAATGTATACTGAGTTGTAAATCATTAACGCGTGGTCCGATTTCATTCATTCTTTTTTTGTTAGAAAGGGGATACATTAAAGATTGTTCTGTAAATATTTCAAAGTCATCGGTTTTGTAGTTCAGAAAAAATAGAAGTACAAATACTGAGGGTTATTACCCTCAGTATTTGTCCAAATAGCTTGAAACACGGAATATGCAGAAAACTTTGAACGTACGGCTCATCTTAAGCTGGCGTACCCTGTTGTGAAAATTAGACCCTTGAGCCAGGAAACGGCTATAGGATACATTTGATTTCCCTAAAAGTAGAGGAACGATTGCCCTGGCCGATTTAAGGTCGTACCGCTGTATGGTGGAATCAAACGAATCACACATCAAATGAAAGAGCGTAAAAAAATACTCGATCCGAGTCGACGACTTATATGTGGAGAATTAGGATTACCGAGTATTTTCAAAATAAAAATAAAATTAATAAATTGATTTAATGGCGTTGCTAAGTGAACATTTCATTGCTGTCAAATTTTTTTCACGTTTTCACGTTCAATTATACGTCAGGTTTTTCCATAGATTTACTGTAGTGTAAGGTCCGACCTCTTTGATCTATTTAATTTATTAGCCCAAAGTTTATTTGATATGCAAATAACGTTATAAGATGCGATCAGTCCGATTGTAGGTTTCGGAGAAAATCGAACATTACGTCGATGTATTTGTTTAAGAAAGGGTTAACGCTGAAACAGATTAATAAAGTCGATTTTCTGTATTCTGAGATAGATAGATAGATAGATAAACACTTTATTGCACACCATAGAATAAAAATATAAAAAGAAGAAATAATAAAGTAGGATCTCTCCATCGTATACAATCGTTGAAAAATGGTCAGAAGAATTGACGCACTGAAGATCAGAGAAGCTAAACACATAGCATTGAAGATGAGCCACAAGCTGGACGGCCATCAGCATCGACTACTGAAAATAGCGTCGGAAATATTTGGGATTTGATACTGGGGGCCGTTGAGATTGCTGAAATCATAGGTAGGTATATCCTATCAACAAACTCGAAATATAATTGTCGTAATGAATTAGGTCTTCGCAGAAAGCTTAATATTTAGTGAGATATAATTGATAAGGCAAAACAACGTTTGCCGGGTCAGCTAGTTAGTACTAAATTGGCTCAGATCTGGTCTGATGGGAGGCTTTGGCCATGGCTAGTTAGCACCCTACCCGCAAAGACGCACCGCAAAGCGATTTAGCGTTCCGGTGCGATGCTTGTAGAAACCGTCGGGGTAACTTACCCTTCCAAGTTAGTACGACAACATCTTAGGCTGCATCATCACTCACCATGAGGTGAGATCGCAGTCAACTACTTGTATCTAGTAAAAAAAATGTACCTACTCATCGTAACTATTATTTGCTTTCCTTGACTGGTACAGAGTCATACTTACCAGGTAAAAAATACTAAACCCAGCTGATATAGTGGTTTTATCTTTAAGTATTTATAAATTAGTGTAGGTACATAGTGCCCGCATGAATAATCTTCACATGAATTAGGTTTGGGGTAATACTTAGGTACGGTATATTTTATTGAAAAGAATTGTTGATATTTTTTTCCTTGTTCTAAACGCATCGTATGCAAAGACAATAGGACAACACAGGAGATGTCACTAATATTAAATTCAAGATACGTTCGCGTTGGAATAACTTTTGCTCCGTTCACGTTAGATTTACATAGGGATAAGTGTTTTCATCGCTATCGTAATCGGAAGCAAATTCTGCCCCCCGATTAGCTGACATAAATCAGGGAGCCAATCAACGGGCAGAACTTGTTTTCGATTACGATAACGCCTTACACAATAATTGCCTAGCAGGTACCTAACTCTAAATATATTTTATATAATTACAATTTGCAATGAATTACTATTAAACAATTAAACGTGATAATTATTACCTATTAGGATCTATTTTTTATGACATATAGGTACGATGATGGGCTTTTAACTCTAACCGCATCTTTTCTTAAGTTAAATACGGGACACAAAAGTCAATGAGATACAAACTGTAGCTGTAAAACGAAAGCTCATTAATAAAGCTTACTATAGATTATTTACATGATTCAAATCCTTGGGAGTGAATGAATCGCTGTAAGTATATGTACTAGCTCAATTAGTTTTCAAGAGCCCTTGTGAATTGGTGATAACAGAAATTGAACCCTGCTTAGTTTGGTGTGCGGTTCTTCTCAGTGCAGGGCGCGTTTGAACCCTAGTAAACTTAGTTGTAATCGACTTGTAGTAATCACCATACATCATATGCGGCAAATATATTGACGTTTAACAAGGGCCTGTACGTTAGGTCTATGTGAAATAAAGATATTTAATTTGAATTTTGAATTTGAAACCACAGATTACTACAGATTCAGCGCACGGAACTTCGGAGTGAGGCACGCAAAACGGATACACACCAGAAAGTCGTATCCCTTTGAGTTAGTACGCAGCGAACCGCTGACCGAGTCACTGCTGCGTAACTTGCGTAATGCTCAAAACTGCCAATTAATTAAAATGCCATCTTGTGCTATTAAACAGTGTAAAAGTTGTTCGCAAAAGTCAAGACGAAAAGAAGGAATATCTTTTCACAAGTAAGTTTAAGTGCTATGAAAATAAATTTATTTTATTTTTAAATATTGTGTTAGCTTCACGTTCGAAACGCCAAACCTCAGTGAGAGTCCATCAGTGTGACCAGTCTACATTGAAATTATTTTCCCTAGATGTAAGGTTAAAATTGTATGTTAGTAAACAGGGCATTTGAGATTAAAAAAAAAACCTTTATGACTGGCCTCTTGTTGAAACAACGTTTCTTTTCGGACGATATCTTGTATGGGGCTATGCGGAAAAAGTGTAATTATAAGACCCAAGATTAATCGGTCAAACATCTCGCTGCCCGCTATGAAATAAAATGAGAAACGGCGTCGCCTGTTGCTCTGCATATTGAATACGGTAATTTTCTTTGATGGTGAGTGACGGTCTTTCACTTCATTTGATATAGTATTAAAATTTAAAAATTGGCCGCCATTTTGAACTTTTTTGATATTGGACCGAATTCTTTCAAATTGCTTGGCGGCAATGCTTGCCGCCATGGTCAGATTTCGATTTTGAAACAATTCGGTCCAATAACAAAAAAGTTCAAAATGGCCGCCACTTTTTTCAATTTTGACACCAGATTCTTACTCAATGCTTGCTGCCACGGTCAGATTTCGATTTTGAAAGAATTCCGTCCAATAACAAAAAAGTTCAAAATGGCGGCCACTTTTTTTAATTTTGACACCAGATTCTTACTCAATGCTTGCCGCCATGGTCAGATTTAGATTTTGAAACAATTCGGTCCAATAACAAAAAAGTTCAAAATGGCGGCCACTTTTTTCAATTTTGACACCAGATTCTTACTCAATGCTTGCCGCCACGGTCAGATTTCGATTTTGAAAGAATTCGGTCCAATAACAAAAAAGTTCAAAATGGCGGCCACTTTTTTCAATTTTGACACCAGATTCTTACTCAATGCTTGCCGCCATTGTCAGATTTCGATTTTGAAACAATTCGGTCCAATAACAAAAAAGTTCAAAATGGCAGCCACTTTTTTTAAATTTTGACCACGGTTCTTTCTCCATACACAGACCGTCACTTACCAGTTAGAGTACAATCAAAAGAAATGACTGTCTTCAATATGTATGATGCAGATAATATTATAAATTCAAATGGAACCGAAGACCGTCACTCACCATCAAAAACAAATACCGTCTTCAATCTGCAGAACAACAGGCGACGCCGTTTCCCCGTTTTATATCATCGCGGGCAGCGAGACGGCGTCGGAGGTTAAAAATATACTTAGGTACCTACTAATCACTCTTTACTAAGGAAATTGTACCTACCTATAATACTATATTGTAGTGGGAGTTTTTGCCTTAAGCCACTTAAGCTAGCAACATTATCAGGCTTGCGTTAGACAGTGTTCGGACCGATAGCTGTGTGTGTGCACGCACACATACAAAAATACCGTGCGTCACTTGCTGCTTCCGAAGTGTTCATCTGTAGTAATCTGTGTTTGAAACATTCACACGCACAAAGTCGCGGCCAACAGCTCTAGTATTTTGTAAATCAGATGAATCCAGTAACATTTATAGAACAGCACCTACGCTATGTGTCAATACATCGACTCGGTGAATCCGATCGTTTGGTGTCGAAATACTACGCCTATTGTGCGTACCGTTCCACACCGCAAAACGCGTTATTAATGCAATCAGCTCCGTGCAAAAATCGTTTACTCGTACCTGTAAATATTCAAATATTGAACAAAAGTGCAGTTTGTATGTGAGCATCTGATATTTTATAGAACATAGCACTTTCATAGAAATAAAGTAACCGACCCGACATACGTTGTTTTGCCATTAGGTATATAAAAAAAATTGCTTACTTCCTACTCTCAGACCTACCGAACGTACACAGAAAATACAAGCACGAGACAATTTACCTATACATAAGAAAAGAAACTACTTTTAATATTCGGGTCTTGATATGAAAAGTCAATTGCTGTAAGTAGAGAAAAACATACTTAGCTTTAGGCAAAAATCGCTCACCTTGCCGTAGCAAAATCTTAACCTACACCACGTTAACGACTTAGTCCGATAGTAGATATAAACTTTCTATTCGTTGTTGAGATCTGTAAAAGCCAATATAGGAAATATAATATTGTTATTTCCTTAAGCACTTTATTATGTAACAAAATCTTAACCTACACCAAACTTTCTATTAGTTGTTGATATCTGTAAAACCCATCATCGCAGTACCTAATACATTGGGAAATGAAACGTTGATACATTACAGACACGACGCGTGAGTCTCGTGACGTATCAGCAAAGTTTTATAATTAAACTATAAATCATAGAATGAAAATACTAGGAAATATTGTTATTCCCTTATAAGCACTTTATTATGTAACAAAATCTTAACCTACACCACGTTAACGACTTAGTCCGAATGTAGATATAAACTTCCTATTCGTTGTTGAGATCTGTAAATCCTCCATCATCGCAGTACCTACTTCCATGGGAAATGAAACGTTACACAATAATACGCTACAGACATGGCGAGTGAGTCTTGTGAGGTATCAGTAAAGTATTATAATTAAACTATTAATTATCGAATGAAAATACTAGGAAATATTGTTATTTCCTTAAGCACTTTATTATGTAACAAAATCTTAACCTACACCACGTTAACGATGCAGTCCGGCAGCTGTTGTGCACTTTCTATTCGTCATCTTTTGTAAAAACCCAGCGTCACAGTACGTAACACCATGGGAAATGAAGCGTTAGAACGTTGCTACTTACGTTACACTTTAGAGTCATGAGTTGACTCATGAGACTTGCTCGTGACGCAGGAACGATACGTATCGTCATCGTTTCATTTTAACAATTTAATTTTAATTTTTACTCGACTCCACAAGCAGAATGGTTGTTTTGCGAGTGCATATTGGTATGTATGAGGGATTCTTGTCACATCATATAGCTACGAAATACTTAAATCCGACCGAAGTCATATAGCAGAATTCATTAATTATTTTTATGAGTATCTATACCAATGAAAAGTATTCAGTGGTATATTTTTCAATCAACACTTTTGTTTAATCAACTTAGATGTTTTTTCAAAAGGTTTTTCGCGCATGGAAATAGAATCGATTTCTATCCTCCCTATTTTTTTTTTCATTTTTTTATATTTTTTTTTCATTTATTTAATCAGCTATATTAAATTGCATAATAAAAATAAGGATGTAGGAAACCTATAACTTCACACTTGAGGATGCGTTTAATTGAAATTCCTAGAGTTTTAATAGGAGTATTTATGCGTAATACAATAAACGGATTGTAAAACCTTATACAGGTAGTATCTACGTGGAAATACATTTTTTAATCGATGAATAAGATTTATATTATATTATGTATTTTTATTATTAGGTATAATATCTTAAATGTGGTTAACGATATCTTGAATGTAGATTTTTTGCATTCCACTAAAAGAAAATGCATCGGAACACCATTATCATTTTATTCCATTCAATCAATATACCAGTTGAAGTCGAAGCTTTAATTGAAATTAAAAATAAATGAAACGGACGAATGGACCGATCTACTTGTATTGTGTAATTTCACGGTTGTTTACCTATACCTAACAACACACAATCGAATGTTGTCGGACTTTGGTCAAACTCAAACTCAAACTCAAAATATATTTATTTCACATAGGCCTAACTTACAAGGCACTTGTAAAACGTCAATATGATATATTTTACAAATTATGTAACTATGGTGATAACTACAAGACGACTTAAAACTAAGTTTACGAGGGTTCAAACGCGCCCTGCACTGAGAAGAAGCCCACAACAAACTCAGCCGGGTTTTGTTTTCGGTTATCACCACTTCACAATGCTCTTAAAAACTAGTTGAGCTAGTATAATTAAAATTAAAGCAGGTCACTCCCAAGGATTCGATTCATTTAAATAATCCTTAACACTATAGTAAGCTTTATTAACAAGCTTTCGTTTTACAACGACTTTGAACTTTTTGAGGGATAAATTTAATATTTCACTAGGAAGTCTGTTGTAAAAGCGTATCCCGTTGCCTTTAAATGATTTATTTATTTTTTCTAATCTTGTTTTATTCACTACTAGTTTGTTTTTACTTCTAAGATTAATTGCATGGAGATCGCTTTTTTTAACAAAATTATTAATATTTTTATGCACATATATCAAATTATCAAATATATACTGTGCATGCACCGTCATTATATTAAATTCTTTGAATTTTTCTCTTAAAGATTCCCTTGGTCCCATTTTGTAAATGGCACGAACAGCCTTCTTCTGCAGCACGAAAATGGTATCAATGTTAGCAGCATTACCCCATAGCAAGAGACCATAGGACATAATGCTGTGAAAGTAACTAAAATATACCAGTCGAGCAGTCTGGACGTCTGTGAGCTGCCTAATTTTTTTAACCGCGTACGCAGCAGAACTAAGCCTGTTCGATAAATTATTTATATGAGGGTCCCACTGTAATTTAGCATCTAACGTTATTCCTAGAAATACGGTTGTATCTACAAGATCCAATTCCTCTACACCTAGTTTTACATTCGTTTGAACTTGCCTAACATTAGGTAAAGTGAATTTAATACATTTTGTTTTTTTGCTATTAAGCAGCAAATTATTAGCTTCAAACCAATGTACAACTTCTTTGAGACAACTGTTTACGTCGTCAAAATTGCTTTTTTGTCGATTAATTTTGAAGAGTAGTGATGTATCATCAGCAAACAGTACTATCTCATGCTTGTCCTTAGTAAGGTAAGGAAGGTCATTGATGTAAATAAGGAATAGGAATGGACCCAAAATAGACCCTTGCGGAACTCCCATCCTCACAGTCGAACCAGAAGATCGTTTCCCATTGACCTCCACTTTTTGAATGCGACAGCTCAGATAGGAGCTCATCAAATCAAGAGCTGCACCTTTAATTCCGTAGTGGTGTAACTTCCTGACCAATGTATCATGCTCTACACAATCGAACGCCTTGGATAAGTCACAGAAAATGCCCAACGCATCACGTGACTCCTCCCAGGCTTCAAATATATGTTGTATTAGCTCGACACCGGCATCGGTAGTCGAGCGACCCCGCGTAAATCCGAATTGCTTATTATGTAATATATCATTCTTTTGAAAATGAGTAAGCAATTGAATCAGTATAAGTTTTTCGAAAATTTTACTGAAAGTAGGCAGTACAGATATTGGTCTAAAGTTAGTAGGGTCATTGGTACTACCTGATTTAAACAGTGGAATTATTTTACTATGTTTCATTAAGTCAGGAAAAACACCACAATCTACACAATTATTAAATATTACTGCCAAATCTGGTGCAACAATATCAATCAAAGACTTCAAAACATTGACAGAAATGCCCCACAAGTCATTAGTTTTCTTTATATTTATCAATTTAAATGCTTTAATAACGTCAGAGCTAGTAACATGGCTGAAAGTAAAGATGCTATTACATTCAGGCACATTATTTTCTAACAGTGAGAGGGCGAAAGCTGGTGAAGAGTGCAGTGATTTTGTTGTGGAAACTGGAATGTCCGTAAAGAACCCTTCGAAAGCAGTAGCAACCTCAAGGTCTGACGTGATAGATTTATTGGCAATGTCTAGTTTAATGGTACTTGTACGCGGAGTTGCTCTTCCAGTTTCCTGGTTAATTATATTCCATGTAGTTTTCGTGACATTGGTGCTATTTTTGATTTTATTTTGTATATACTTTGATTTTGATAATATACAATCGTTTTTAAACTTCTTTGACAATAATTTAACGCGCTCTCTGAACTCATCACTAGTATTGAATGTACGTTCAGCATATAGTTCATATAGTTTTTGCCTATCTAAATGCAGTTCACTTGTTGCCCACTCACTGAAAACCAATGTGTCAGTAGTCAATACCGTTTTACTTGTAAATATTGAATTAAAGATGGAACTAAATTTATCAAAAAATGCATTATACATCTCATTTGCATTCATAGTGACGGGTAGGAATGGTAGTCCCTTCACTAGCTTTACTCTTGTTTTTTCTATACGGTCAGATGTTACTGGCACAAAAGTAATTTTTCGTTTTTCTACAGGTTTCTTAATTGCTTCTAATTGAATAAGTTGGCCACAATGATCCGAGTCTAATTTATTTATTATTTCACTATTAACTGGTTTTACATTTGTAAAAATATTGTCTAAACATGTGGCACTATGGGAAGTTATCCTAGTTGGCTCCATAAAGACATTCATTAAATTATAAGTTTTAAATAAATTTAATAACCTGACGGTTGCAGGGCAGCGTTCCAAAATATTAACATTGAAATCACCGCAAACAATGAGCTCTTTATTACATTTTGATACTTTGAATAAAACTTCATCCATTAATTTTTCAAAAAGTTCAAAGTTTGATAAGGGAGGTCTATATACACAGACGATAATGAACTGCTTTAATTCAACACAGGCTAGCTCGATTGTCCGTTCTACAGAGAGGCTCACAATGTCGTTACGATTTTTATATTTTAAATTTTTATTTAACAAAATTAATGAGCCACCATGTATGGAATTAGTCCTGTTGAACGAACTACCAACTTGGTGATTACCAAAATTGAACATATATTCATGAGATTTGAGCCAGTGCTCAGTTAAGCATAGAATATTAATATTACAGCTATTTAAAAATAAATCAATTTCTAATTCCTTATTCTTAATACATTGAATATTTTGGTGCACCAAGTTGATATACTTATTGTTTATTTTATCATTGTTAATTTTATCATTGTTAACAAAGAATATTTTTTCCTGATTATTTTTATTTATATGTGAACAAGAGAAAACCGCTGTTGACTCTTGGTCTATGCGAGAGAAAAGCTCTTTTGTCTCCTTAACTAGTTTAAAGTAAAATTACTTGGAATTTCTTCCAAGGTCTTGTAATTGCTACTCTGCTCAATAGAAGCAGCTTTGTCATGCAAATTTTTGATTGAAATATTAAATAAATATGATAGTGACATAACTATCTGTCGCTTAGAATAAATAGAAATGTAATACCTATCTCGGTAACCGTCATCAATTCAATCATCAATTTAGAACCATCAAGATCACTTCCATTGAATACTTTGCCTATGGCTGTGTTTAGTTTTTTTAGTATATCGTGAAACTGATTATTTGCAGCCTTAATTTAGATCAGATGTAGCATTCTTAAGCCTCATATAATGTAAAGGTTGAATTGAATAAATTGTTAGTAACCTATACTTATGTATGGTTATAAAATTAGTACTTTTTATAATTGATAGGCTTGCGATTGACTACCTATACAATCATGTCTGATGGACAGAAATGATGAGGTCCTAGTTTTGCCTAGCAAATGCCAATTCACTCTTTTCTTTAAGGCACCCAGATTGTACCTACTTGGCTGGAAACACGGAAGCTGGAAGTGTGTTCCACATGTTAGCGGGTCGTATCAGAAACGTGGAAGAAAAACGTTTCATTCGAGTATGCTGTTCGAGTAGATATAATACAAGTAATAGTATATCAAGCGATTAGCTCACATATTACTAGAAACACCTTCAATCTCGATATCCTTCCCAAAATCAAAATAAAATAAGGCTGCAAAAGTAAAAACATTCGCTGCAAGTACATTACTAACTTTTGGTAGCGAAAGTTCGTGTAACTTTTAAAGGAAGGGTTTTATAAAGAGACATAAAATTTGAAATCCCTCGGGTGAGTAATGTAAAGTGCCGTAAATATTAAAGGACGAAGACTTCTATGTGGCTCGCTGATGCCAATTCGTCTCAAGGGATCTATTTTTAGAAATTCAATCAATTGAAAAATATTTCTCTGAAATCCGATTAAGTAATTATTTTTGTAGGTATAAGTACATCAATTGGGATTACAGTAAAAAATGTCCAAATTGGAGCACACAAATTGGATATTGCTTCCCGTCTATTTTTTAGGTGACAATTAACTATGGACTATGGAATAAAATTGAAGTTTGCAGTCTTTGA
The DNA here is from genome assembly GCA_036785405.1 of Coenonympha arcania. Lineage (NCBI taxonomy): Eukaryota > Metazoa > Arthropoda > Insecta > Lepidoptera > Nymphalidae > Coenonympha > Coenonympha arcania. The sequence goes on from CM072072.1 coordinate 11,197,897, forward strand.
ACTTTAGATACCCGAGTTGCTTCAGCTTTTTAAAAGGCTTTAAAGATGTCGCGAAAAAACCCCTTTTTAGTTTTAATTCGCTGCTGCTCCTATGTAATGGTCTTTGCAAGTACTTTAAAATTTTGGCTTTTGCCAAGTTTATTGCTAAAAATCTTTGGTTGAAATACCATAATATCTCTATTATTACAAATGACGAAAAAAGTTAATTTCATGTCCATATTGCCCTTGAAACCATTATAATAAAAGGTCGGATCTATCACGATTCTTTATAAAAGATGTAATCTTTACTGTCTGACTAATCGTGGCTTACTGCAGACACGCTCTAGAGTCTAGGTAGACCTTTCAAGACGATATTTTATTATTTCCTGGTACCTTTTTTATTACAGGGGGGAAATCTTCATTGAGATAATACCTAGTACCTAGGTAGTTAAAACCAAGCTTCACGTCTTCGCTTATTGGGTAGGCAAAAATAGGTAAATTTAAAGGTTAGGAGCTTTCGTATCTCGTATATTATTATCTAAACTAAAAGAGGCTTTTGCTCCAACTTTAGATATACGATAGAGTTTCAAAAACAGAGTAAAAAATAAAACGAAAACATGATCATATTTAATCATTTACTATAAAAAAATTTATTAAATTTAGTTAAATTACAATCCTTCTTTCCAAGGTAAAATTATATTAACTGAAACATCTTGATAACCGATTTTTATGAATTTTTGGTAGCTCTGAGAATAGGCACTAACTACTTGTCATACGTTTATGTAAGGAATCATTTAATAAACAACACTTGCTGAGTTAGCTAGATAAGATATAAAAAAGCAAATATGAAAACAACATCTATAAAATAATAATGGTATCACAGATAAATAACGCACGCAGAATGTTAACAATCTTGTTCCAGATTTTTATTATTTTTAACTGTTGTTAATGAAAACGTTCGGTCTCTGTTGATAGGTTACGGGGTTCTTCCTAAGATTGTCGTATTGCCGCCAGTTCACGAACCAAAAAGGCCTTTTATCGACGGGCATCTGGTTAAGCCTGTTAATTAAATTCGCGTCGCCTCTAGCTTCGATCGGTGCGTCTGCGCTCTCACCGAATCTGTTGAAGAGGGCGTTGGACGATGTTTGTGGATATCCTATTGGTCGAGACCCAGCGTAGAAAGGACGTTGTGCGTATGTTAGAGCACAGAGTAGTGTAAAGGTCAGGACGATCTTCATAACTGCCATTTTGTCTGAAACAAAAACAATTTTCACTTAAGAAGATATACTGAATTTATTTTTGTCTTTCTCACCCTCACGAATACGTCGCTCGGTGCGACTAGAGCATTGTAGAAGGACATAACAGAAAAACGACGTTTTATCTTATTTCTAGCCAATTTAAAAAAAATCTGAGCATTTTTGGATTATTATTATTACGGACGCAATGAAACAAAAATTACAATTAATGTCTATTGTAGTTTCAGATTAAAATTAGGAAAATGAAGATTTTGGAGCATTTTTTGAGGCAAATTCCTATCGAGAAAATTTCAACCAATCGTATTTTCTCTGCACAGCAAATTTTGATTTTAAATCTAAAATACATGACGGTTAAATTTGAAAGAAATTGTACTACAGGTCACTAAAACCGCTTAAAACGACCGTCTACGCCGTTAATTGCAATTTCCAAGATTGAATGAAAGAGTGTATTTTATGTGAACTTCACAATATATTTATATATATATATATATTGTGATTAACAGTATTGTAATTTTGTCATTTTTAGATAATTTTTAGCTATAAGTACAATAGTAATGTAGGGGTACCACGGGCAAAAAAAATACCCGTGGTGCCCTAGGGAGACTATCGGGGGGACCACGGGCAATAAACGGTAATTTGTATGGGGCCATGGTTGTCACAAATAAAATAAATGAATAAATAAAGTATATAAATACAAAATATATAAATAAATATGATGTCAATTAATAAGATCAACTGTGACACCATGACATTTCCTCAATGATAAGAGATTATAATAGTAGATAGGCACGAGCTCGAAACAACAAACATCACAAAAAATTGTAACAAAAACCATAGGTATTAGGACTGAAGGCCATATAAAGTTAAATTAAAGTAATATTGGTTAAAACTTAAATTGACAAAAAAGTAATCAATATGATAAAGCTGATAATAAAATACGAAAGAATTGCGATAGGATCTATTAGATTATTTAGAATAGTTATTTAATATGCAAGGCCGCCAAATAGATTTTTCATCTCACCCGCTAGGAAAAGAGATATTTAATGCTCAAAATGTGGCCGGGAAATGCTATTATATTCCCCAGGCCCCAAAAGAATTATCATTTCTCCCTAGGGCGAGAATGTAGTATGAAAATCCTTTCTCGCCCTAGGGCTGCAAAGCATTTCCAAATCCGATTTCTTTTCGTTTTTTAATTTTTTTTTTTTTGGAAATGTATGGCTGCCGCTGTTATATTTATTCTGTGCTTCGACTTATTTTCATTGTCTATGATTCCTTTTTATTTTTGTTTTTTTTCAAATTCCATGCAAAACTTTCCTTTTTTAGCATTTTATTTTATTATTCATAACAATTTATTTATATAATATTTATTCTTAGTAATAGGTATCTCGTTATTTATTTGCAGTGATGCACATTTTGCATTTGTTGTGCGTGAAGCGCTGAGAATAATGTATTGAATCCATTCATGGATCTAAGGTAAGGCGTGATTTCACTTACTTTATGTCATATTGTATAAATATTTTTTCGCAAATGTATTTAAAAACGTCGTTCGATGCACGTGCGGAATTGTCATTTCTACTCGTCCCTATAGTTGACCCGCGCTTTTGGCTTGGGTCAACAACCTTTATCTTTACGGGACTTGTAAAGAAATGACAAACTTTCCGCACTAATATCGAAATGTATTCCCGCCCGCATCTTGGGCATTAAAGATCTCTTTTCCGAGCGGGTGAGAAGGAAAAGATTTTAAATACAACAACCTCAATTATCCACAATGGATATCATGAGAAACGACTAAAAATCGAATTAAAAATAAACATAGTAATCAATTCCTTTACGAAAATCCGAAGTAAATCTAATAGATTCGGCTGTGGAATACTTAAAAACACGAACAAATAAGTTCAAAAATCAACAAATCCCAGAGCAATGAATTTGATGCTTACATCCAAACTTGTTTAGTGTTTACTTCAAAGTTTATTTACCTGTGTTATTATTTAATAATGTTGGTATAAAACACAATGCTAGCACATCCACACCGCCAAGTGCTGCACGTAGAGTGAGTGACCATACAGACAGCAAATTCTATAAATATGTCTTGCAAGAGACTGCTTATCACGAACCTAAGTACGTCATATTTGCGGACATTATACGGACTAGAACTGCCCCTAGTTTGTGTAAGAAAACCCCCTAGATTTATAAAAAATATCGTAATCGTTTCAAATTATGACCGCGGATTGGTTCCCTGACTTACGTCAGCCAATCAAGGGGCAGAATTTGCTAACGATTACAGTAACGATGAATACGTTTTTCTTACACAATCAGACCCTAATTTGGATTTTCTTAGTTTTATATTTACAATGAGTAATTTTAAAACAATAATTTTATTCTTTATATCACGGTTATATATGAATACAGTATGGTACAAAGCAGTTCTTTCGAATTCAAATCACATTTGAATTATCCCGTAAAGTTCATTTAACGTTACGAAAATGGGCGTATTTTAAATTATTTGTATGGTTATAATTACTCAGCCGAAAATAAATACCTAATTGATATTTTCTTATCTTATTAACGCGTTAACACTACAAGTTAGTACTTGACTGCGAACTCACCGGATGGTAAGTGACAATGCCGCTGTTATAGTACTAACTTGGAAGGGCATGGTGATAACGAACAATAAATCCACCGCACCCTGCTGGTCTGGTGGTTATTCTGTATCTCAGTCAAATTCATAAAATTCTAAAGTGGCCCGTGGCGGGAATCGAAACCGCGACCTCCCACTCGAATTCAAACGCGCGCAACTGCGTCGTGGTCGTCAAAAATTTTGAGTAGAAAGAGGACATTTTTTGTCATCAAATAATAATAATAATATGGCTAACAATTTATTAGTGTCCTGTCTATTAATTGCGAAGGCAACGGTAAACCCCACTTTGTCTGGTCTGGCCGAGTACTGTCATAGGTCGTGCTGGTTAATGACGTAGGACCTATTATCGTGAAATTCGCGAAATTCATATTATTATGGACTAAGAGCCAGCGCGTGCCAGCCTTCGTTATTTTATAAAAGCTGAAAGTTTCTCTGCGTATTGTCCTCAACACTGAGTCTTAAGAATGTTTGGTTGGACGTTTGTTTGGATCATGGTGGCTTTGGGAGATAACAAGTAATAAACGTGTAAAAAATCTTACGTCAAAGAATAAAGTCTAATTTTTTTATATTTTCTTTATCTTTAGAATAGTATTAGAAATCACGCCATGCATTGCCAGACACTTAGTATGATGGTAGCCCTCTGCCAGACGCCTTTAAATTTTAAAAGTTTAAGGGTGTCTGGCAAGGGGTTGTCACGACACTATGTGTTAAGTGACCCAGTGTTGAGGACAATCCGCAGAGAAACTTTCAGCTTTTATAAAATAACGAAGGTCTGGCACGCGCTGGCTCTCACTCTATTATAATTTAAACGAATTACCTTTTCGTGAGCTAGTCTTTTTTGCTTCCATAGTGGGATGGGAGGCAAATCGAAAAATTAATGATGACAAAATCAGGGGAAAATGTTTGCTGTTGCAGCAATTTGTCAACTTCTCTTACCTATAATTAGTTACACCACCGATAAAGAAAGGAATTCATTAAACTTTTTCATGTAAAAGACACGGCCGTGTCCGCGACATAATATCTTAACACAATTTTTTGACGTGATAACATTTTATAAATTGATGAACACCAGCAACACACATGAAAAATAGTAACGTTCCGCGTAACGTTCCACCTGAGCCTGTGCGTGCAAGCGAGAGCGCGCAACGAGCGATAGAGAGGCACGATAAAACAAAATTGTATTACATAAAATAATGAGACGTTATCACGTAAATCTATCGTCCGTAAACCGACTTTACAGATAACCAATTTTTTTTTATTACCATTGCTTTTCTCTTAGAATTTAAGTTAATTTTATGCTCTATTTTAATTTAAGTGTTAGTTGTAACCACATGTAAAAAAGAGCCTATTTATAATTTGTTTTTAGCGTAACATAAATTATTGAATATTTATGTTTTAGTAGAATCCAAATGACGTCTATAAAACCACACAGCAGATTATTTACCTACGCTTAGATCCTATTGTTCTCACTTATAGAATACTGCAAAAGGAAGAATTCATTTATAAAATCGTACGTACCTACGCATAAATAACGCATACCTTTATTACGCCAATTGCAACTTTATTTTAATTTAATAATAAGACAGAGCTGTTTTACTTGTGACGTCACACGCAGATAACGATATAAAAGAGCTTTCCATGAGTTTCCGTTTTGAAAGAAAGGCCCTCTGTGAAGTAATATTATAATGTGATAAAAATTAATATTCTAAACGTGAAAGTTCGTGTACTATTTTGTGTCACTCGATCCTAGACGCATGGCATTATTCATTAAAAACCGGCCAAGTGCGAATCGGACTCGCGCACCGAGGGTTCCGTACTATAATCAATCAACAGAAAAAGTAACCCAGAATCACTTTTCTTACCCAACCGCAAACTTAACTTTGTTTTTTGAGGTTAATTGTTAATACGAAAAAAAACTACTAAGGTCCCAAACCAATTTTCGGTGGAAGTTTGCGTAGTAATTGTACATCATATATATTTTTTTTTGTTTTATCATTCTCTTATTTTAGAAATTACAGGGGGGGGACCAAGGGGGGACACACATTTTACCACTTTGGATGTGTCTCTCGCGCTCTCGCTTAACTATTCCCTTTAGAATTAGAAACCTCAATATCATTTTTTTTTGAAGACCTATCCATATGGGTTTGATGAAAATTTTTGAGCTTCAGTTCTAAGTATGGGGAACCCCCAAAATTTATTGTTTTTTTTTCTATTTTCTTGTGAACATCTTATTGCGGCTCACAGAATACATCTACTTACCAAGTTTCTAGTACAGTATAGTTCTTATACTTTCGGAAAAAGTGGCTGTGACGTACGGATGGACAGACAGACAAACATGACGAATCTATAGGGGTTCCAGTTTTTGCTACGGAACCCTAAAAATAACCCTTTTAGCTACACTTGCGCCCTTCTAGCAAAACCCTCGTTGCATCATTTTCCGCTTCAAACATTCTCATTTCCCGCCTGTTAGTGATTGAAGGCTCAAATATGTAATAGTCACCGATAAGGAACATGTGGATATGGTCATCAGAACGTTTTACGCGTACGCATTCGTCATACAAGATAATAGTAGAGCAGTTTGTTAAAATTCCCACTAACACGCCACAATATGGCGGAAACCATCTCCATGGAAACGTGGGTGCAGACAATTGACAAGGTAGTGATCTTTTTTTTTTACTCTATACACTAGTTAGTAAGTACTTGACTGAGATATCACCTGACGATAAGTGATGATGCAGCCTAAGATGTTATCGTACTAACTTGGTAGGGTAAGTAAATTTACCCCAACGGTTTCTACAAGCATCGCACCGGAACGCTAAATCGCTTGGCGGTGCGTCTTTGCTGGTAGGGTGGTAACCAGTCACGGCCAAAGCCTCCCACCAGACCAGACCTGAGCCAATTTAGAAATTATAAAATCTGTGGCAGGGACCGCGATCTAGATCCATAGACAATACTGCTGTCAGCTTACTAGTAACGCTGTCGGTGTCAAAACAAACATCTTTGACACCGATAAACTGGCATCACTTTTTCTCGCGATCCGGCGCGTCCAAGATGTAGGTCTATTGTAATAGTAGTTTTCACCAGACGGTTGAACCACAAATAAACCTGTCAACGACAAGCCCTCACTTTGAAAAGTTGTTTCGTTTGCATCCTTAGGCCCAAGCCATTTTTTTCATTTTGTCGTTTCTTTCTTTTATGTAATAGTTTAAACACTAAACTATAGCTCTAAGAATAATAATAAGGTAAGATCATTACAGATTATTCTCATTTACATAATTCGAAGATTATACGCATATTCTTGCGAGGAAATTGCATCACCTGCTTATAACCCGTTCGCAGATTGGTGACTTCCCCTCCCACTTCATGCAACCGCAACCCGCACTCGTCCGATAACAGCCCCTAGATTGTGTAAGAAAAACGTATTAATCGATATCGTAATCGTTTACAAATTCTGCCCGCTGATTGGATGCCTGATTTACGTCAGCCAATCGGAGGGCAGAATTCGCTAACGATTACGATAACGAGGAATACATTTTTCTTACGCAATCAGACCCCTGCAGGTCCGTGCGGGTACCGGTCGTATGATGTGGGAGGGGAAGTCACCGGTAAAGCTTCTGCGAACGAGTAGTATCTTTTTATATTATGTAATGAATAAGTGTTATTCAATAATGATTTTTACAACGCTACACTATTTTTTTTTTATTCAAACAGATTTTTTTTTCTAAGTAAAGAGAAATTACTTTTTAGATAACTTATATTGCGATCATAGTAGGTTAAGACAAACTGCATAGTATTGTAGAACGTATAGGTGCCAATGGTTCTAAGTGTATTAATTACTTCGTCAACAAGGCGTATTTGAGAAAGTCATCATCGTTTGCTATTAATTTTGAAAGTGGTCGGTAGTTACTACCTAGAGCATGTGTATTGTTGGGCCAAGGACATGACAAGAAAATGTAGGTACGAGCGTGTTAATTGTTACAGTTGTATATTCATTGGCGTATTACTTTATTTTTATTTATAATAGGTCGTCGCTCGCGCTCCGACTAGATAGAGCCCTACCTAACAACGACAGCTCCGTGAGTGCGGCAACTTTTTTTTGTAGTGTGAGTGTGTCAATTTGAAATTTGTATGGTGTGCGGATGCTAGTGTGCGTGAAAAATTGTGTAGCGACGGCTCGGGTTTGCCGATTTGGGCAAAGTATTTTTTGCCACACTTTTGGAGGAGTAACATATATTCACACATGCTTTTGCCGTTATAATATTATTAAAATCCTTAAAACGAACATGTTCACAACTAGGTATGTATATAATATTATTATGTATCTAACTCATTTAATATTAGGTATGGGCTATAGCTACTATTGAGCACTTGCTCAAATTGGGTGCGTATAATACTTAAATGTAAAATTTGAAAACTCTCAAACTCTCAAATATCTTGGGATATTGCGAGTTTTGAAATTTTCCTAATAAGTTTGAAACAAACTCGGATGTAGAAAAAAACTAGCTCTTTCATAAGAAAGAGAGCCCAATAAAGTTCTAAAAAGCGATATGTTAAAATATTACGTGCTTATCTTTATAAATTAACTTAAACCCAATTGGGACCTACTCAGATAACCGATAGGTCACTGGAAGTTGATATGACGTAATCGGAAATTGATACTAAATTGTTCGCCATTCCTAAGTAGATATACATTACAAGAAATTCCCTGAGATTCAAAGAGAAAACTATTAAGTTATGGGAAACACCGGTTAATAAGTCACAATCTCAATTATAAGCACAAGTGTGCTTATAATTGAGATTGTGACATTCCCTTTTCATTATTTGGGATGAAAATAGTAAAGACCACTTTTCAGTCTAGGGATATCCCTTCGCAAATTCTAGCGCAAGCGGGCCAAATATTTAGTCATCGCTATAAGCGGCGCATACTTATTGAGAAATTTGGAAGGACTAAAGATACATTTAGACATATCTACGTCACGGTATACCTTGACCCGAAATAACGGGATATTCAAAATCGGGAATTATCTTGAATGACGGAAGCAGCATCAATGTTTTGCTGTAGTAGTCTCTAATTTTTGTTCTGATTCAAAATGTAAACCTTTTTCTTGCCTAATATATAAAATTCTCGTGTTACAAACAAAACTCCTTTTTTTTTTTAATGACAGGAAATGCCTATCGCATACCCCTCCGTCAGGGGACACGGACGGGTTATGTGGGGCTTGCACCCACTAAAACCTGTCGCTTGCCACGACGGACCTCGTTGGCGGAAGTACCGCCACCTGAGTGGCAGGTCCCGTCGCTGCTGCCGGCAGCCTGGTCGCCGCCGACTCCTCCTGGGAGGCGCGTCCTGAACAGGGCGCGCCACCTCCTCGGCCTGTTGATGGAGTTCGGGCAACGGACGCCATAGCCCCTTACGTCCGTCACCCGCAGGCCGGTGCACACGGAAGCCGAAGAAAGATGTTCGTCCTCCAGCAACCGGTGCGTCTCCTGCGAGAGGGATGTGCCGCCGTAGTTAATCCCTTTCGACGAGCGTTCCCGCCCACTTCGGTGATTTTTTTACGAGGTTGTCTTCCTCGTAGTGCCCCGAAGGGACTTGTGGGCGTTTCCGCCCCCGCCTGTAATTTTTTAATGAGGTTTTCTTCCTCCTCCGGCGTTGGTGTAGACATTTCGACACTGTGAAGAAATGTCACCTATCCGCCGGGCCAAGCTATTCGCCGTCGGTTATCAACCGACGTTACCAGGGAGCACCGGCCCGTGCGCTACAGAGGGGCACCGTAGCACTCGGACACTCATGGAGGTTGCTTGGCGAGCCCCCCACAAACAAAACTCCTCCGAAATAACTTGACCGATTTTTATGATTTATTTTTGTCAGGCCAATATTTTATAATATTATGCATTCAACGTTTACACTGTCATACTAAAAAACTTAAATTTCTATTGTATAGTTCATTTAAGATATTATGTGTATTACGTATTGATTTTGTATAATTTAACGCCGTTATCTAACCATGTTTTTGATATGTCTGCAGATACCTTCAATCTTAAAATATGTGCGTGTACATAACGCACATATTTAATAATAATGGAACTCTGTTGGATAATCACACCCTTATTTCTAACTAGCAGATACCCGCGGCTTCGCCCGCGTAAATTTTAGTTTTCCCTATTCTCACGGGAACCATCGATTTTTCAGGAATAAAAAGTAACCTTTGTGTTAATTTAGAGCGAAATCTATCTCCATTTTAACTTTCAGCCAAAAATTTTCAATAGTTGCAGCGTGAATAAGTATTTCTCCCGTTGGAATAGTGTAAAACAAATATTCACGCGAGAGAAATAACCATTGATTTTCCCGGGATGAAAAATAGCCTTCTCTGTTCTAATTTTCAGCCAAATCAGTTCAGCAATTACGGCCTGAAAGAATATTTTTCCCGCGTGGATATCTGTTTTTCACTGGTCCCAAATTAACCATGGATTTTTCCGGGATAAAAAGTAGCCTTAGTGTTAATCCAGGATATAATCTATCTATATTCCAAATCAGTTCAGTAATTACGGCATAAAGGCATATTATCTATCACTATTATCATGGAAACCATGAGATTTTCCGGGATGAAAAGTAGCCTATGTATTAATCCAGGATAAAATCTATCTCCTTTGGGGTTTTCAGTGATATCAGTGCAGTAAGTGCAGCGTAAAGTAGTATTTTTCGGGCGTGAATAACAATTTTTCAGATTTCCCGCGAAAAACATGGATTGTTCCGGGATAAAAAGTAGCCTTTTTACTAACCCAGGATATCATCTATCTCCATTCCAAATATTGGCCAAATCAGTCTTGTACTTGCGGCGTGAAGATTTTTTTCCGCGTGAATTTCGGTTTTTAACTAATCCCATGGAAACCATGGATTTTCCCGGGATGAAAAGTAGCTTATGTGTTAACCCAAGATGTAATTTATCGCCTTTCCAAATTTAAGCTAAATCGGTTCAGTAGTTGCGGCGTGAAGGAGTATCGAAGCATGGTAAAATACGAACTTTGGAGCCCCGTTTCACCCCTTAAGGGGGAATTTTGAAAAATTCTTTCTTAGTGCACCCCTAGACCTCATAAGGAACCTGTTTGCCAAATTTGAAGTCTCTAGACCTAGCGGTTTGGGCTGTGCGTTGATATGTCAGTGAGTGAGTGAGTCAGTATCTTCTTTGATATACCATGAAATTTTCCGGGATGAAAAGTAGCCTACGTATTAATCCAGGATAAAATATATCTCCCTTCCGAATTTCAGTCATATCAGGTCAATAAGTGCAGTGTAAAGTAGTATTTTTCGCGCTTGAATATCAATTTTTCAGTTTTCCCGCGAATACTATGGATTTTACCGGGATTAAAAGTAGCCTTTTTACTAACCCAGGATATCATCTATCTCCATTCCAAATTTCAGCCAAACCGGTCTTGTATTTGCGGCGTGAAGATTTTTTCCGCGTGAATTTCGGTTTTTAACTAATCCCACGGGAACCATGGATTTCCACGAGATCAGTAGTTGCTTATGTGTTAACCCAAAATGCAATTTATCGCCATTACAAATTTGAGCCAAATCGGTTCAGTAGTTGCGGCGTGAAGGAGTATCGAAGCTTGGTAAAATACGAACTGTGGAGCCCCGTTTCACCCCTTAAGTGGGAATTTTGAAAAATCCTTTCTTAGTGCATCCCTAGACCTCATAATGAACCTGTGTGCCAAATTTGAAGTCTCTAGACTCAGCGGTTTGGGCTGTGCGTTGATATGTCAGTGAGTGAGTGAGTCAGTATCTTCTTTGATATACCATGAAATTTTCCGGGATGAAAAGTAGCCTATGTATTAATCCAGGATAAAATCTATCTCCTTTCCGAATTTCAGTCATATCAGGGTCAGTAAGTGCAGCGTAAAGTAGTATTTTTCGCTCGTGAATATCAATTTATCAGTTTTCCCGCAAAAACCATGGATTTTTCCGGCATAAAAAGTAGCTTTTTTATTAACCCAGGATATCATCTATCTCCGTTCCAAATTTCAGCCAAATCGGTCTTGTACTTGCGGCGTGAAGATTTTTTTCCTCGTGAATTTCGGTTTTTAACTAATCCCATGGGAACCATGGATTTTCCCGGGATGAAAAGTAGCTTATGTGTTAACCCAAGATGCAATTTATCTCCATTCCAAATTTGAGCCAAATCGGTTCAGTAGTTGTGGCGTGAAGGAGTATTGAAGCTTGGTAAAATACGAACTTTGGAGCCCCGTTTCACCCCTTTAGGGGGAGAATTTTGGAAAATCCTTTCTTAGTGCACCCCTAGACCTCTTAAGGAACGTGTGTGCCAAATTGGAAGTCTCTAGACCCAGCGGTTTGGGCTGTGCGTTGATATGTCAGTGAGTCAGTCAGTATCTTCTTTTATATATTTAGATAATGAATGCCGTTTCAAAGATTTCCTATAGGGAATGTGATTTAGTAAGATGGTGGGTTAGGGATTATAAATTAACCTTTTCACTTTTGATATTATCTGCTACTGTGACTCAGTACCTACCTACTTTATCTTCTTCTTTGAGTAAATGATAGTATTATGTATGTATGTTGGCAATATCTTTAATCACGCAAAGCTTCTATCATAACACCTGAAACGATTAAAATGGACCATAGTATGAAGGTTTTATAAAGTTTATCTTGATTAGTTCCGTTTCAAGACATTTTTGCCAAGCAGCAAGCTGTGTGGTCAAAAACTATCACTGTTCAAAACAAACATAAAAGTTAATGACACAACTTATTAATAAGACGATATATGGACCCATAAAACAGTAATTAAGGCATACTATTTAAGTATCAGAAAAACCCACTATTAAATCATGATTAATGTGTTTTTATGATTATTTTATTGCACCTTTGATATTCTCGAGGCCTTATTGAGGCAATGATTTTCCTACCATAAATGTAAACCTGATTTAGTTAACTGTTCTTTAGGACGAATAAGAAATTGGCTTTTGTGATGAACTATAAATGATGAAATACACACTTATTAAAACCAGCCAAGTGCGAGTAGGACTCGTGCACCGAGGGTTCCGTAAATACTACTATAAAAAAGTAAAACCATAAGAATCACTTTTCTTATCGAACCGAAAACTTAACTTTGGTTTTTGGTTTTTGTATCTATTATACTTTTTTGGTTAATACCCAAAAAAGTAGAATAGATACAGAGTTATTTTATTTTTCCCGTAAATATATATATTAATCCCTATTAATCACAATTATTTCAAATTTTTCGATTGGTAAACTTCGGAGATAAGGAGGCGAATAGTATTTTTTTCGACATTTTGCCCAATAAATCGAAAACTATATATAATCGGTAATATATATATAATCGGTTTTAGAATGCGCATGTGACTTACCCTTTCATAATACACGCCACTCAATATTTTTAACTCATTTTGAAATTTCGACGACCCGGTTTTCCCCCCTTTTTTTTAAATAAGAATGATTTTTAATGAATCCAATGACGTCAGGCCATTATTACCTACAACTATTCAGAATTTGATGTCAATATCTTTAATAGGTTCTAAAATAAAGGATCGTGACAGACAGACAGACACAGAAGTTCCGTTTTTCTTCTTTTGAGGAACGAAACCCTAAAAATCTTTATATACCTTACTTACCTTACTAAGTGGCGTGCAAGTGCCTACTCTTTTTTACACGACTGCCCAAAAAAAGGAGTGTAATGTTTTTAGGTTTCATGTATATATGTATGTATGTGTATGTATGTATGTATGTATGTATGTGAGTTTCTTTATTCCACCATAACTTTTGAATGGCTGAACCGATTTAGACAAATGGGGTATCGTTAGAATCCTTACATTATTCCGGGTAACATAGGCTATATTTTTTTTGGAAAAAGTTAATATGGCGACCGTGAGGCGCCAATTTCAAAAGTGGAAATCAAAATGTTTTCTTCAATTATCACAAATGGGTATCAAAATGAAGGTATTAGAGAGTTAATATATGTAATATATATATATATATATATATATATATATATATATATATATATATATATATATATATATATATATTACATATATTAAATATATTACATATTTAAAAAAAAATTTAAAATGCCCGCAAACACCATAGACCATCACTAAAAAGTATAAAATAAAAATAAATAATTAAAAAATTAAAAAACACGACTGCCCTGCTTTAAAACGAACTAAAAAGTAAAAAACAAGTTATTTTAGTTCATCTGCATATTGACAAACGAAAAGTGGTCAAATTTCTCGTTAATTAAAACAGATAAACTCATATTATGGCAGTCGGGGGACCTCTTAGAATAGAAGGTGTTCCTCAGAACGGTCCCCCGACTGCCATAATATGAGTTTATCTGTTTTAATTAATGAGAAATTTGACCACTTTTCGTTTGTCAATATGCAGATGAACTAAAATAACTTGTTTTTTACTTTTTAGTTCGTTTTAAAGCAGGGCAGTCGTGTTTTTTAATTTTTTAATTATTTATTTTTATTACCCACAGGAAATGCCTGACGCATACCCCTCCGTCAGGGGACGCGGAGGGGTTACTAAAACCTGTGCTTATTTCTCTTGCGAATTTATTTTTTAATTATTCTTTTTTTGGTTTATTGGATAAATTTGTTTATTAAAATAAAATACTTATCCTTACCTATTATTATTAGTACCTAAAGAGCCGAATTTACGGGGACAGAACCACGGTTAAAGGCTTATAGCCTTCTAACACATAACAATGAAAAAATATTGCTACATACTTGGCGTGAAATAAAATAACGTATGATGTTTTTCGTGCTTACAATGTACCAATTTCTTTGTCTCAGAATGTTACAAGCGTTTTCCTACAAAGAAGTTTGAAAGTCCTCTTTGACATAGGACGGATATTAGGTGTCTCGTATCGAGTATGTTATTCAGTTTCTATAAGCTGCAAGCCGTTATATTGGTCCTACGTGTTCTCAAAGTAAATTTCATTTCATCTTTGAAGTGGCAAATAAGACTGGATTTTATTACAGAGGACCGAAGTTATAGGTAGATTCGTTTTATGTTTCTATACATATTTTTTGATAAAAATAAGGACACGATTCAAAGTTATAAACGTTGGACAGCTGCTGTTAAAATTCGATGTGTCTTAATAAATTCAATGTAATGTAAAAGTAGCCTACAATATAACTATTGTGGTACATGTTATGTCCGCAGTACGCGGAGCTGATGAAATTTAAAGAATAAAGATATTATATATAAAAAATACCTGTGATGTGTGGGCGGTCACTCTCCAGCGGTAGGCACATTCCACTCTCACCCGGGCCCGGTTCTTCTTGCGCACTTCACTGTACTGTGTTCTGGTGTTGTGTGGTGTATATGTAGTGATATAATATTATTTCCGAAGCCTCATAGAATTTAAATCTGCCGAAAAAGGGCGCACAAGTAGTGGCGCGTGCGACGACACGAAACGAAGCCGGTGACGACAATACGTCAAACCGAAAACTGAATGTCAGTGTCATTAAAGACAGTGTTACCCCATTTTAAAACCAAACAATCCCCCGCCTAAGCAGGCCTTGCCTGCTTTTAGCCGAAAATCAATAGATAATAATGTATAAATAGATAGATAATATAAATAAATACAATATAGATAAGTACTAAACCGAAAACTAACGACAAACCCGAAACCAAAACCAAATCTAACTAGCTAAATCTAAACTAAAACCTTATCTAATGGTAAACGAGACAATTTAGAAATTGCTCGTTGTAAAACTGTGCCCTGTGCTACCCGCACGTCCGCTACTCTGACCACACCATCCTTTCCAGGGTACAGTGCAACAATCCGACCACGGCGCCATTGAAGAGGTGGCGCATTTTCTTCTTTCAATAAAACTAGATCCCCAACCTTAGGTGGAACTGTCGAATCAGTCCATTTCAACCGTTGTTGCAGAGTGTGAAGATATTCTAAATGCCACCGATGCCATACTCTTTGGGAGAGTTGTTGTAGCAACTGAAATCGAGATAATTTGTATGTCTTCACATCCTGCAATGGGTACTCGGGAAGTGCATTAAGCGGCTGCCCGATGAGAAAGTGACCCGGGGTCAGAACCTCCAGGTCATTTGGGTCCGAAGATACTGGACACAAAGGTCGCGAGTTGAGAACTGCTTCAATTTTGCAGAAAACCGTACTAAGCTCCTCGAACGTCAAAGTTGTTTCCCCAATGGTGCGCAATAAATGCGTCTTTGCTGACTTAACAGCAGCTTCGAACAAACCTCCCCATGATGGACATGCCGGAGGATCAAAAATCCAGGTAATGCCACGTCGTGATAAATCATGGCCAATTTGAGACTGATTTTTTTCTAAAAATTGAGATACCTCCTTTAAATACCTATCGCTTCCTTTATAATTTGAACCCCCGTCAGATCGAACGATAGTAGGGAGACCTCGCCTTGATGTCATCCGAGAAAAACAGGCAATAAACGCCTCAGTTGACAAATCCGAAACTAATTCTAAATGGACGGACTTAGTGGCCAGGCATACGAATACGCACAAATACGCCTTGGTGATCTTTGGACTCCGCAGATTGTGCGATCTTACATAAAATGGACCCGCAAAGTCCGTCCCCACCCCTTGGAAAGGTCTAGAAGCCAGAACTCTGTCTTTAGGAAGATCCCCCATCAACGGTTGGGTTGTTAGCCCTTTCAATTTATAACACGAAATGCATTTAAACGTGATCTTCCTAACTGCTCTTCTAGCCGAGAGAATCCAATAATCCCGTTGTAAAATAGCTAATAGTGCATTTACACCGGCATGCGAATTTTTCAAATGTAAATCCGAAATTAAGAGGTCGATAAAATGTCCCGATTTAGGAAGCAACAATGGATGTCTTGCTTCATAAGGCAAAGCCGAATTTTTTAATCGGCCTCCGACCCGAAGGAGACCATCCGAATCAATGAAGGGGTTAAGTCGCTTAAGATGTCCCTTTAAGGGTTGACCTTTCCGAATGCGTCTAATATCCGTATCAAAATCTGGGGACACGGTAGTGTCCCCGCCAGACGAGTCAAGCGAAGCGCGAGGGCACTACCTATCTTTTCTCGAAGTGTTTCGCCGTATTTTTAAACCCTTATAACTTAGGCCAGAATTATTCCAGATAATCAAAATTCTCGGGAAATGATGTCGCCGGTGAACTTATTAAATGTATAAAGTTTCAATATCACAGGTCTTATACTTTAGATTTTATTGACATCTGAAAAACCCAGTTTTCGTCACTGACTGACTGACTGACTCACTGATGATCATCAAAATTCCTAGGTACTTCCTGAAGTCCTAGAAAGCTGAAATTTGGTGTGTAAGCTAGAATTAGTACACAACCAACAAAAAAATTCCAAAAGTAGGGAATTTAACCCCCCAACCCCTTAAAATAGGGGATGGAAGTTTGTATGAAACTACGGCAAATATTGATGCTAGAGGTCTCAAAATTGATGTAGGGACTCTTCGTAATAAACAATTAAATACGTGTTTCAGGATTTTTAGTAAATCACCCCACATCTATCAAATTAGGGGGTTGGAAGTTCGTATGGGGGGATGGAAGTTTGTATGAAACTACGGCAAATATTGATGCTAGAGGTCTCAAAATTGATATAGGGACTCTTTGTAATAAACAATTAAATACGTGTTTCAGGATTTTTAGTAAATCACCCCACATCCATCAAATTAGGGGGTTGGAAGTTCGTATGGGGGGATGGAAGTTTGTATGAAACTACAGCTAATATTGATGCTAGAGGTCTCAAAATTGATATAGGGACTCTTCGTAATAAAAAAATAAATACGTGTTTCAGGATTTTTAGTAAATCACCCCACATCCATCAAAATAGGGGGTTGAAAGTTCGTATGGGCGATGGAAGTTTGTATGAAACTACGGCAAATATTGATGCTAGAGGTCTCATAATTGATATAGGGACTCTTTGTAATAAACAATTAAATACGTGTTTCAGGATTTTTAGTTTATTACCCCACATCTATCAAATTAGGGGGTTGGAATTTCGTATGGGGTTTCCCATACGTATATAGATAGGTACAAACTTAATTTCATGTTAGATATCTGCTAGTATACATCTGGAAAAACACGTAATTTTTTTTTGGTAATTATAAGCGCGATTCCAGTGCCCAAGTGGCCAAGCGCCTAAGTGCCCAGTGCCCCGTGCCCAGTAATATCGCACGTTTCAAGCCCAAGTTCCATGCATGTCATGTTTAACAAGCCGAGTTTCACTGCATATCGAGTGACCAGGATCCAGCGCTCAATGACAAGAATCCACATTGAACCGAGTGCCTAGTGCCCACCTGAGCTGTCGAACGTGCCAAGCGTCAAATCTCTCTGATTTTGAAGAGCGTTTAGCGCATTAATACCTGCTCAGTGCCCAAACGGACGCGTCAAGCCCAAGTTACATACAGGCCCCGTCCAACGAGCCCAGCTCTCAGTTCCCAGTGCCCAGGGTGAGATGAGTGCCCAAGGCCCAGTGCCCAGTACCCACAGTTAGCCGTCGGGCATGCCAAGCGTAAATTATGTGGATTTTAACAGCGCCCCAACGTCAGTGTGCCCAGTACCATAGTACACGCGGCAAGCCCGAATTCCCGTACCGAGCTCCGCGTGTTCATTGCCCAGAGTCCAGTGCTCTGTGACCAAAATGAGTTGTCAAGCGTGTCAAGCGTCAAATTTGAATTTCAAGAGCGCCTCAGCGCCCAACGAAAATAAAGACTAAGTATAAATAAAACAATAGTTAAAAACTAATAAACACACAAATCTCACCGATCCCTTCTGTAGATTTGTAATGGATAACAAGTAGTCTGTGTTAGTCCAGGATATAATCAGTCTATATTTTAAATTTCAACCAAATCAGTTCAGTGGTTGTGTTGTGAATGAGTAACAAACATCCAAACTTTCATTTGTGACTTTGTGTTTTAATAGGTAAAATTTGAAGTTAGAAATTGAAATTTGGATCTATACATTACGTTTAATTATCATTTTATCTTGATAAATGTAAAATTTGTTTCACTTTCGGTAGGCCAAAACTACTAACTTTAAATCCACTATAAGTTTTGTAAATTTTCAGAATATACTTCTAAGCAAAGTTCGTATTTACTCGTAATACAAACATATTAGAGAGTGGGCTGTGAAAAGAGGCGCACTTGAAGTGCAAGAAATACACAAAAAAAAAGAAAAATTAAGTTAATAAAAAACATTGTTTTAAAAAACTTACAAAAAGAAATGAAATCCCAACAAAAACATTATCATGTATAATGTAGCCAGACGAGCATATGGCTCACACTGTCAAAAAGTTATCAGATCTCATGTAGGGCAAGACTTCTGACTTTATACACCCTTAAATACAAGCTCTAACTTCACAAACTCTACACTTTAGTTACAATAATGTCTTGACCGTTTGGCTACCGTTACATTGGGCGTAAAATCAAAAATTTATTCACTTTTCAGTACTCTGTAAGTTCTGTTAAATCAAAATTTGAAATCAGGAAAATGATTTTGGTGGGATACATTTTTCACTTTACGCCCATGTGACGGTAGCCAAACGGTCAAGACATTATTGTAACTAAAGTGTAGAGTTTGTGAAGTTAGAGCTTGTATTTAAGGGTGTATAAAGTCAGAAGTCTTGCCCTACATGAGATCTGATAACTTTTTGACAGTGTGAGCCATATGCTCGTCTGGCTACATTATACATGATAATGTTTTTGTTGGGATTATCCTTTTGTATTAAGGAGACCCACATCAATAGCGCTTGTTTCCGCTCCTGCGGAGACAAGTAATCCGATTTATTCCGAAAGTCCTTCCGACTACAATTAAAATAAAATCTCCGAATCCACGCGGTAACCGAAATAAGCCGATCTAAAGAGCTGTAGCGCTCAACGAGAAAACCGAAATCCGGAAGAGGTTCCGATGTTGTAGCTGCTGTGCACTTTATGCCAGGCAGCTCCGCAAGTGATACCTGTGTAGCCTTTGAAGTAGGCCACTGAGGCTCCGAAAGAGTTAACCAACTGGGACCCCACCACAGCGGGTGAGATAAAAGGGCCGGAGCTGTTAAGCCTCGAGAGGCGCAGTCAGCTGGGTTCAATTCACCTGAGATGTGTCGCCATGTGATTGGCACTGTAGAATTTTGAATTTGTGAAACGCGATTAGCCTCGAATACTTGAAGAGTATGAGGTGAAGTTTTAAGCCATGCTAAAACTATAGAACTATCAGTCCAACCAAATACTCCTTGCACATCCACGGTCCTTTGGAAACAAAGGCAAACGTGATGCAGAAGTTTATGTGAGAGCACGGCTCCGCACAACTCCAGCTTTGGAATTGTAAGACGTGACCTTATTGGGGCGACCTTACTTTTGGCCATTAATAAATGAACCGAAACATTATCGTCGTTGTCGACTGCCCGAATGTAGACGACCGATGCGTATCCGGCCTCTGAAGCATCCGAAAACCCGTGAATTGTAACACTCTTTACCGCCAGAGGTAATATACAGCGTGGAATGCGAACTTCTTCAATATGACTGAGGTCGCTTTTAAAATTCTTCCAATCCCGTTCAAAATCCCCAGTAATGGTTTGATCCCACGTATAATTGCCAAGCCACAAACGTTGCAAAAGGCACTTAGCCCGAAATGTAATAGGAGTGATCCACCCGCTCGGATCATACATCCTAGCAATTGTCGATAAGACTTTCCGCTTAGTTACCGAAGTATCGTGGGTCAAATCCGTCCGAAAAGAAAACACATCCTCTACAGGATTGTACTTTACACCTAAAACCGAGGTTAAAGCTTGCGTCTCTGGATTATCAAATAAATGAGGCATTTGTTGATGATCAACAGGCAAATGCTGAAGTAATACAGGATCATTCGAAATCCATTTCCGTAATTCATATCCCCCCGAATGCATTAGCTGAATTAACTCTTGCTGGAGTTCAAGAGCTTCCGACTGCGAATTACACCCAGTTAAAATATCGTCGACGTATATATCGTTCTCCAAAACCGAAGCTGCACGAGGAAACCGATCACGTTCTTGGTTTGCTAATTCCAACAAGGTCCGAATGGCTATGAACGGGCTACTCTTTAAGCCGTAAGTATTAGTATTAAGTTCATACACAAGAAGAGGCTCATCCGGAGACTCTCTCCAAAAGATTAGTTGGTAACGCCTATCCGATTTGTCGATTACCGTTTGCCGAAACATCATTCTTATATCCGTTACAAAGACAATCTGATGTCGTCTAAAGTTAATCAAAATTTCCGAAATGTCTTTTTGCAACTTAGGACCCGCATGTAAGCACTGGTTTATACCCGCCCCTGAACCAGAGACAAAACTGCCATCAAACACGACACGCAACTTTGAGCCCTCATCCCGTAACACTGGGTGGTGGGGGATCACGAAATATTCCTCTCCGCTTTCAAAATTAAAGTCTGAAATGCTCATGTGGCCGAGATCCAAATACTCCCGCATGAAATTAATATATTTTTCCCTCAGATCGGTATTCCTCATAAGTTTCCGTTCCAAAGCTAGAAACCTTTTCTCCGCAATCGTTTTTGAATCACCCAATAAGGGCCTATTAACTAAAAAGGGCAACTTAGTTGCAAACCGACCGTCCCCTAACCGATAGGTATTAGCCTTATAAAACTCTTCGCATTCAGGGTCAAGAGGAGCAGTCCGAGAAGCCTTCGCCGGTGGCTCCTCAACCTCCCAGAATTTTTGGAGCGTATCCGAAACCGAAGTACTAACAACCCCTGATTCATCGATCCTTTCAGGATGCCTAGTGAGTTCTACAGGTCCGAGTAGAACATAACCGAAAACCGAATTGTAAGCTGTAAGACCGACAGAGTTTAAAACAATTTTATCTCCCCCGATGAGATAACCGAAAACATCCGATCCGAGAAGCAAATCCACAGGACTAGACTCATAAAAATGTGGATCCGCAAGGCTTATTCCAGTGACTAAGTTCGTTACCGATTTATCCAGCGTCACAGTGGGCAAGCATCCGATAACTTTTTGCATACAGACGACTGGAGCTGTAATACGAGGGAACCGATTGTTAGCTGGAGAAAATGTGATCGAAGTCCGACCGATAATGTTGGAGGTTGATTCTACCCCTCCGACTCCCATAATCCGCTCATCACTATGATCTATTTGTAAACCCAACCTGCCCGCCAATTCCGCAGAAAGTAAACTCCCTTGGGACCCACTGTCTAGCATAGATTTAACCAAAATACCCGTTTCCGAATCCGAATTAAAATAAACCTTAATTAGAGCAGTGGGCAATAACACCGTCACTAGAGGGCATGTGGGGCAGGCGGGTGCCGCATCCTAGATACGATCCGGCGAATAAACGAGAGCACGGTTCTCGTCACGCCGGCCGCTATCGTTCCGATCCTCAGGTCGTTCAAACCGAACGCGCGAATCCTGATCATTATTATGTCGTCGCTCAGTTCGCTCATCCTCACGTCGTCTCGCAGGAGGCGAAGTACGCTGAGGTGGTGACGAGTTGCGAGGTGACCTGGTTCTCCGGAAATTTGGTTGCCGAAAACCCCCGCCTGTGCGAGGGGTTGATCGCTCAGTAGAACCCCGACTTTCGTTGCGCACGTGTTGCACCCCCGACCGGTTAAAACAGAGTAACCAATGATGTTTAGAGCTTCCGCAAGCACACCGGGGCGGGTGACGGGTGCAGTCCCGATAACTGTGTTTTCCCAAACAGTGAAAGCAAAGTCGTGCCCGAATAACCAAATCCTTACGCGCGAAGGGCGTCATCGACCGAAATTCAGAGCAGTTGGTCAGTTCCGTGTGATTAGAACCTCCACAGCATGTGCACTGCTGCTGGACCTCAGCAGTGGCGTAACTTAAATTGATAGATTTACGCACCGGCTTTTCTGTTCGGTAATGCTCGTTACGTTGGTCCGCTGACTCCGAAGTTGCACATTCTGTTAAACGGCACTCAGTTTCCAAAAAATCCACTAAATCCGAATACGTAGGTATAGCATCTATTTCCGCACCGAATTTTTGCTCGAAACGTCCCCTTAGTACCGGCGGCAGTTTTGATAGGCAAATATGCAATAAGATAAATGACCAGTTGGCGGTGGGAAACCCCAACCGATCCAATTGGTTGACCGCCATTATCAGTGGGTTTAAAAATTGCGACCGAAGGCCGCTAAGTTTACCCGAAACCGTAGGTAATTTCATTATCTGGTCCAAATGGACATCCCCCAGGCGCCGCGTATTTTGATACCGCTTCAATAGTAAGTCTCGAGCTATAGTGTAATTTTCGTCAGTAATTTTTAGATGCTGAACCAACCCGCGTGGTTCCCCCGAGAGGCATGACATTAGATAGGCCAGTTTTTGGCCTGGTGACAAGTCCGTGCGCCTGTCGACCAGGCTATCAAAGAGATTACTAAATCCAACCCATTGATCCATTTCGCCACCAAAGGATGGTAGACGAAGTGATGGTAACCGCGATAACAACGCATCCAGGTCCGTACGGTCTGGCCTGGTCATAGTCGAGCTGGAAGTGGAAGGAGATTCTTCCAATTTGATCGCCATTAACCTATCATAGGCCTCTAATGCTCGTACATAATCCGCGCGAGCCACGGTAACAATGTCTCTTTCTACAGGAATACTCTCATCAACCACTTCAAGTATCCGCTGGTATGAATTTTCTAAGGCCATAAATTCATTGTTAACTGTTAGTAATCTCACCGACAAGCGACTAGAAAGATCCGGCCTATCCAGTAGGTCGGCACTGTCTAACAACCATTGAAACTTTACTCTAAATTGGGACCAATATGTTTTAATCGACATCGTAATTACGAAATAAAGTCACAATTAATTAAAATATTAACTATCCGAATATCCGAAATATCACACCGAGTATAATGTATTATAATAATTATACTAACCCGAAAATAACCATAAAAAACTAAAGAAACCGAAAGAAAACAACCACACAAACACCTTTTCCGAAAGTAAACAAACCAAAAAATGCCGCGTTCAAAATAACCGAATCCAAAGATCAACAAGTGTAGAAGCACTCGCTATGATTTAATTATTACGTGTGTCAACACACAATCCGGTTTCCAACCAAAGTTGGATCCAACCAAATACTCGACAAGTTGGGATGTGTGTACGCGGCTTAACAGTGTTGTCTATGACAACGTTTAATGTCTATCGTTCACAATAGTCTATGGCCGACGTCAACCGAAAAGGTGACCGGACGTGAGGGTAGGCATGACACAAGGAAGAAAAATATTCCTAACCAAAAAAATTGTGTATTGATTAACACTGAAGACAGATAATCCTAAATAACCACAATGCTCTGCTACCATTTGTTATGTCCGCAGTACGCGGAGCTGATGAAATTTAAAGAATAAAGATATTATATATAAAAAATACCTGTTATGTGTGGGCGGTCACTCTCCAGCGGTAGGCACATTCCACTCTCACCCGGGCCCGGTTCTTCTTGCGCACTTCACTGTACTGTGTTCTGGTGTTGTGTGGTGTATATGTAGTGATATAATATTATTTCCGAAGCCTCATAGAATTTAAATCTGCCGAAAAAGGGCGCACAAGTAGTGGCGCGTGCGACGACACGAAACGAAGCCGGTGACGACAATACGTCAAACCGAAAACTGAATGTCAGTGTCATTAAAGACAGTGTTACCCCATTTTAAAACCAAACAGTACATACTGAAGTTATATCACTAACGAAATTTACAGTTCGTACGTACCTACCTTTACCGTTACAAACCGAGCGTGATTTACGTATTCTGAAACTTTTAACACTTGACGGTACGTACTTACCGAAATACAAATACCTACCGAAACAAGACAGACATAATATATCAGGACATTACACACAACGCAATCTAGCCCCAAAGTAAGCGATAGCTTGGGTTGACATGTTGGTATATCTCATTTCTATACAGTTATCTTAACTAAATGATTCTACAGTTATGGAATGTTTAGTTATTTAGCACAGCGTGATTGAGTATTCCAAACAATAGAGTCCATTAACCCTTGAAATAAAATTATCACAATAAACGCTATTTTACGCACTGAAAAAGGTAAGCTTCGTTCAACAGTTCAATGGATATCTAATCTATCAAAAAAAATTGGTGAACGAATCAGAATTTAGTTTATTTGGTTATATTTAAGTTTAGGTTTATATTTAGTTCGTGACTTCAAAGCGTGGGATATTGGAACTCTAAAGCACACACTTAATTATAATAATATTTGATTTTCCAGAGCTCATATGGCCTTTGTGATCAGCTGTGCATTCGGGAACTGATTTTCTGTTTATATGGAAAGAGCATCCTCCTTCCTCCTTCGTCGTCGTCTTCATTACTGAAGGTCGTGTCCGCACTGCAGTTCCTTCAATATGTTCTTCACCATGTCTCTCCACACGTTTCGATCTTCGGCTTTCCTGATGGCTGTTGCGAAAGGAAGGCCTGTGAGTGATTTCACCTGGTCAGACCAGCGGCTAGGTGATCGGCCGCGTGGTCGTTTCCCCTCCACTTTGCCCACAACTATAAGTTTCTCCAAATTATCTGGAAGGCGGCGGGCAATATGACCGAAATAACTAAGAACTTTCTGGTAACAGATTGTCGAGAGCCTGGAGCTAATGTGTAGTTGTCGAAAGAGCATATCATGATTATATTACGGAATATCGAATTTATTATTTGGCCTATATCGACAGTGCTCATTCTTTCACTGTTACTCATGCATACGTATTCTGTAACTCGATGTCTATCAAAGAATGATAGCCACTGGCATACATTGAAGGATTGCTATTGTTTTGGTAGTTGGTTATTTTTATTGCACAGAAAACCTTCAATGGATAAAAAATATATGCCAGTGGCTATCATTCTTTGATAGGGATCGAGTTACAAAATACGTGAGCAGTTGTCATGATTTGGACATAAATTGTATGAATGGCTTTTTTCGAAGGCGTTTTATTCTGTAAAGGAGTTCTTAGAATATAGAGATCAACGTTATGCTGATATTCTGTTTGACATTGTAATAATTATTTATTTATTTTAACATGAATAAGCTTTAATAATATAACTTAGTAATTAAATTGTAACATTATTGCATACCCGTATGTGGGTAAAAACATTCGGTTTCCTATTTTGTACTCTTCCATCTTTTTTAACCATGTTTTTTAGCAAATAAAGAATTACTTACTTACTTGTCAGAGGGGTTAGTACAGGTTTTTGTATGAATTTCGAGTCGACTCGGATCGCACAAACGAATCGAATTCCTCCATACATTTACACCCACCGTCTTCTGTTGACGGCCACATGTCAGTGACTTGATACAGGTGCGAGGACGAAATTTTTCTACGGACTAGTCGGGCACAATTACTTAGATTATATTTTGTTAAAAAGGGACGTATAAATCGTGGAACACTCGGTGGAAACAAAGTTTCAGCCATCGTTCGATAGATGGCCGCCTGCCTCTCAGTCTCACGTAATTGCATGCGTCACATTCTGTTGACTAGTAAAAGAAACTTTCAGTCTAGATTTTCCAAAATTTTCGTAGATGTTCTTCGTGACGGGATTTTCGTCATGCAAGAAATATATTATCTTTCGCCTAGGCCCCTGCGCGATACCCTCAGAAAAGAAATTTTGTTTTAATAATTTAACGTTACCTTTGCCGCCGTTGGTCAGTTTTACAAGAATCTGCAATCCATAGTTTACTTTCGTGTCGTTGCTGAATAAAAATCTATTATTTTGTCTTGCTGTTTTATGGACTCTATAAAGCTGGCTTTCTTGTTCAGTTCAATTTTATCACTGACAAACTTTTAAGCTAGGAAGGTTGAATGGCAAAGCAAAACTCCAAACGATTTCAATATTCTTTATTCTTAATCTTACCTCCTCAATTTACATTGTCACAGATAAAGGTACCTAAGTTGATTTTATAGAGCTGTGTACAAAAAGACATAACCCAAAAAAAATATCAGTTTAAAAATACATAATAGGTATACTTATCATAAACTGCTTCATGATCTGATAGTAACCTAAATATCACAATTACATTTTTAACTCTGGTGTTCTGCAAGTCACTCGTAAACGTAGATACAATACAACGCCCCAAGTTTCTGGTATACCTAGTAGTATAAACGATGATTAAACGAACTTTAAAACCTGTACCTAGAGTGCAGATACGCCAAGTCCTATTTTATTTAAAGTAAGTAGGTATTGTCCAAAATAATGTAATACATCAAGTTCTATAATAATTATACGAAGGATTTTCGGAAGTCATTGCATTTTTTTAATAACTTGTAACACCTGCCGTATGTTACGTCCTATTTCTCACTCATGCAATTAACTGAACTCACCTTTGTTTACATACAAGTATGTTACTCAACTTTGTAGTTACTCCCGTATCGACAACACATCCATCAAAGTTACGCATCGGTATTTCATAGGAGTAACAAGTGTGAACAAGACATTCCATGATTTATGACCCTGTTTCTCAGGTCTTAATGATTCCAGTAAAGATTTTCATTTTCATGAAAAGGAAAATAAGTATGATAGAGTAAAGAAAACTTAAAGAGAATCCGGAAACATTAAGCGGTAGGTATTTTAGGAAATTCACATTGCATCAATAGGTATAGGTAATAATAAATACTTAGTTAATTTATATCCTTATAATTCCTATAATTTTAATATTTTACAATAATCTCAATACTATATTTCATGTGGGCCCACTATTTACAATATTTTGGGTTGAAGTTTGGGTATTTTTATATCTATGATAAAAGCTGCCATCGTATTACAGTATACAATATACATACATAAATTACTTCTTTGGTCTTCATACCACAATAAGTAGCTTTAATTATTATCTATTTACTATGTACAATGTACAATGAACCGTAAGTTTAATGTATGCTGTTGAACAGCAATTTCAATACTTAAGTAAGTACAATATTATTCCCCTTAGATAAATAATCTTTGAGTTTACTTCAATTTTACCATACAATGACTATAAATAAATACATAATCTTGTATTCTCTAATTGTAAATTGATTTAATTTTTACGGATAGATAGACAGCTCAATAATTAATGTAAATTTTGAAATGTATGTAAATTGGCGTAATATGCAGATAATGTATCGAATGGCGACCCCGAAATTGCATTGTTAAGTTTGGATCCCGTGCTACATGGAAAGATGTCATCAAAATAATTTACAGCTGATGAAAATACGAGTGTTAAACACCACTAGAACATAGTGTGTGAAAAAACGTTATTTTTCATTGTATACATAATGTAACAACGAACAAATTTACGATGATACTAATAGACCAGGGTAGAAGCCTTTAAAAATAATAAAAAGTGAAATTAAATAATAGTAGGATGAAACCCATTCGGAAAGGAGGAGAATATTATAAAAATTAAAGGAAAATAATTTACGGTCGATCTGAGGTCGGGAAGGGGGTGGGGGTGAGTTTTTAAGGGTAAAAAACGGTTTTTCTCGATTTCCGGCAAAACTAAAAGTCCTATGGAAAAATTCAAATGACAAAGTTGTAGGTAATAAAAAGATCTAAAACTTTTGTATTTACACTTTTTTACAAAATTCAAAAAACCAAGTTTTTGGTTTTTTATTTTTATCTTTTACAAAAAATTTTTTTTTCGTGAAATTTCGTGAAAATTTACCTTTTTGTATCCCAAATACGCTGTAATTTCACCTCGTTTTCTAATGGGTTTCATCCTACTATTATTTTTTTTGTTTTAAAAATTATCGACCCTGGTCTATAATACCTATGTAGATGTCATTTTTATAGTAATACGAAAATGTACACTAAGGAAAATAGCTTCTACTCTTACACTTATTAACATTCAATCTTTGGCTTTAATTAATGACAAATATTTATTTACATTAAAACATATATTTCTCTTATCTGTGGTCATGTTATGCAACAATATCCACCTATCAATTCAGAGCAAAAACATTCAAACACTTAGGTGCACACACAACACAAAACACTATTGGATTGCCTTGACTCTAATCTGTCTTTTAATAAAAAAAATCCAAGTAAAATATTACAATTATATTTATATTCTTATATTCGGGATAAAACTAGTTATCTATATATGTATTTACAATAAAATTCTTCTTACAGGAGTAATCTTAAAACAGTTTTACAAATATTTAGCTTTAGGATTGAAACAGAAAACAACATTATTATGTTTCCTCTGGAAACATAATAAATTATTATTATTTACACATATAAATTACATAATATATCCTTTTCCACTTTTCCGTAAATAAAATCACTGTTTTTCAATGCGTCCATACATTGGTCACTTCACCGTCTATCTTTCAATACACTTTTCGTTGAAGTCGTTTGAATCCCGAACTGTCATTATTGTGACGCCATCGGCACTGTTTCTGGATATAATGTGGTTCTTCTTCTTTGTGCTGCCGTAGTCATAGTTAGAAATCACGATGCTCTCCGTTGGGTTCCTGCTGGAATTTAAAAAAGGCTTTAACATGTAGAATCTTACCACAGAATTAGCGAACGCACGCGGCTTCGCTCACGCTGAACCACATTTTACTCCCTTATGGGTTTAATTTACAAAATTCCAGTCTACGTGGTCTCTTTTTAAAGACCACACATTCCTTTTCTAAATGCTTGCTGCAATGGTCAGATCAGACAGATTTTTTAGACGATCAATCAGATCGATTTTGAGAGAATACGATTCAGTAACAATGGATTTCAAAATGGCGGCGATTTTTTTTAAATTTAATAAGTATATTATTAATATTAAATACTTCAATGGCGAAAAGTGCTGCAAGTCAGGAGGAATAGTACACGAGTAGGAGTACTTAGAAGTTTTTGAAGAGAATCTTGGCTTCCTAAGGTCGGATCGCGTAAATTTTTAATTTATACTAGTAGAAGGAACTACGTACGCTGCCGAAGATGGCTGATGGGTCGCCCTTATAGGGCAATTTATCTCTACCGTCATTTTCTCTAACTCAGCGAACACCGTGGACTGATAGAACTGTTAAAATGTTAAAGGATACATTAATACCTTTTGAACGTATGTCTCTGAGAGCTCCCGAACGCAGTATCGCGAGTCATCCTCATCTTGGAGCTGTGCCTTGCCGTAAGCACTTCCTTCTTGCAGCATATGTATCTGATGAAGTATCTCTTGTAGACGTCGCTCATGCAGCACAGAGCGACCGGGTTCACGCAGGAGTTGAGAAATCTGTTAGACGATACACAGATGGGTAGTATAGCAGCATACCTATTGCAGCGGTGGCGCTGGGTGCTTCTAAAGGATGTCTCGCAAATGGCAGTTCGGGACAGCCTAGAGCTGCAGGTGGGATGGAGCGCGCCGCGGCGGCAGCACAGGTAGCGGTTGAAGTGCTGCCTGAAGACTCCGCTCACGCAGTATAAGGCGACCGGGTTTACGCAGGAGTTGAGGAAACTGGTGTTCATTAAAGGTTAATATTATTTAGTGCTAAATTAGGATCCACTAAATATCCACCGTAGGGATACACGCAGTATGAGTGCGAATGCTTGTGTGCGTGACGCGTGTAAGGCTTTACCACGGAATACATAATAGTACCTAACGGTACAGAAGGTTCACTCTGCAAGATGATTTAAAAAAATAGTGACCCTAGTGCTGACACAAAAAAAAATCCACTTCAGTTCGCAAGAGCGCCTGGCTCCACCTCCGCTATGCACCTAAAGTCGTGGTCTCTTTCTATCGTAATCGGGCGCACGCAGCGCGTAGACCGTACAAGAACTGATGCGTGCAACCTAGCTGGCGCGCGGCGCCCGTCTGCAATCAGTACATCGAGACGGCTACTTGTAGATTTATGATCACGTGATAAGTGAATATGTGGCTTTACTAAAAACGGAGGCTCTAGGATATCAGCCGTCAGTTGCTGTCTGGATGGGGTTGTGCGTTAGTGTCGGGGCTGCACTCTCAAATTAAAACTATTTACATGGAGTTTTGGTAGTACTATTTATTTCACCGACAGCAACTCCCCACTTCACATCAAAATCTTGCAGAACGGGAGTCGGGACCAACCTTCCTACATCCACTTAGATCTTTTGGAATTTCATAAAAACCTTCCACACTAATCTATATTCGAGAAAACTCTGAGCAAAATTTCAGCTTCAGCGTCCATTAAGAATTTGAGTTGGGCCATGATGAGTGAGAGAATTAAGGTGTCAGGACTTTCTCATCAATTATTTAAATAAAGGTACAGTAAAAGAATTATGGCACAGAAACAACTAACAGCTCTGCCGTGATTACAGCTGGTAAAATCTCCTTTGAGTGTCCGATTGCACTTGAGAACCAGCTTGAGTTTTCAATGAAATATGAAAAAATGGAAAAGAAAAGATTGAAAGAATAATACTATAGGAAGTTCTAACAAATTGCAGTTTTATGATAACCGATCCCATTACACGATATCCGCGATTAATGCGAAGAGTTGTTGTGAGTTTCAATACCTCGTAAACTTTTCTCCCGATCTACTTTCAGGAGGAGCCAAACTTAAGATTGGCGCACATTATCCTGAAACTCGGAAGCGTATCTTAAAATCCAATCTTCGTTAAAATTACACATCAAAAGTTTTGCGCCAGCATAATTTTCTTTATTTATTAGTGAATAAAAAAAGCTCTTCGCCTTTCCATTTTTACGATAATTACCTACCTAGCATTTAAATTGAAACATAAACTTAAATGGAATTTAACACCAAATCTGATACGATGAGGTTTATCCCAAAAAAAAAATTTTGAAGTTCACGTTTATAGCGTGAACTAGATGTAGAAGTTTGGGTTTGTATGGTTTTGGCTGTGAAATAAAAAAAAATTATACCTTAGCCCGCCCTGAATTAAAACTTATTTAGTAATATCACGAAACTTCGAACCTTTAATAAAAAATTTAAAAACTAAATATCCGTGGCTGCAAAGTCTATCGCCGCAAAATCTTGAATGCTTACTCTATCTAATTCTCTAACTTAGATGATACTTTGGCATATATATACCAAAGTGTCATCAAAGTTAGAGAATTAGATGACTATTTGGAATGAGAATTAGGGACTTAAACTGGAGTCCCTGGCCACCCTTGTTTCAATTTTCTCTGCGGAAAAAGGCGTAATTAGTTTTGGAGCTATCAATGTAGCCTATTTATGTTTTGCATCCTCCGGAATTAAGTTTAGGCGGGATCGTAGTTTCCTTAAGTTTTATGAAAATGGCTGGCTATAATTCTTATCAATGGCCACTCACCATTAGACGACATCACAGTCAAGTAAAAACTTGTACTGTATAAATAAACACATAATATTATCTAAATTGATCTGTCAGCTAGCGTCTATGAGCAAGATTGAATCAAATATTTAAATCGTCTTTTGACTGTACACAATAAATGAGAAGTAGAGTGTGTAACTTACCAATAAACATATACCAAGGCCCAACGAAACGGGCGGAAACATGTCGCCAATTTACTGGTGTCAAAAATGTATGTTTTTTACGGTGTCAGTAGTAAGCCGACCCCAGTATTTTATACGAACCTCAGTCTACGACACAAGTAACTATAAATTCTTATTAGTCCGCACGCGTATTGTCACAGGCATATTGGGAAGTGGGAAGACGCGTCTCTCTATGTCAAAATCGCTTATGTTTCATTCAATTCGTATGGAGTTTGACAAAGTGGGGCGCGTCATCGTGGATTGAAATCTATATATATATATATATATAAAAGAAAGTCTTGTTAGTTACACTATTTATAACTCAAGAACAGCTTTACCGATATGGCTGAATATTGGTGAGGAGGTAGCTTAGAGCCAGGAGACGGACATAGGATACTATTTATTCCGTTCGAGAGAAAAAATTATATGGCAAAACAACGTTTGCCGGGTCAGCTAGTATCTTATATTAGCAGGAATTTTCACAGTTGGCACTACTTTTTCCTTCTACTCGTTAGTAGAAAGTTTACGTAATTTCTTGAGATGGGCTCATCTTTATTTTGATATCGGTGAACTTACCTCAGACAGAAAGCGATGATCCTCAATGCATGGATGAAATCGTTGTAATCATCCTTCGCTGTTGGCGACATGTAGTACCACACCTCCAGAGCATGGTATGGTAGGAAACAGATGAAAAACACTGAAACAAAACTTTTATTATGACACTGAGATTTCACCCCACAAACCTACCATATAAGATAGGATTGACAACTTTAACCGTTTACGAAGGGCACGCAACGGAAGCTCTACAAAACGAACAGTTTTTCCCGTTTTTGCAACATTTTTCATTTATGG
Source organism: Coenonympha arcania (assembly GCA_036785405.1). Classification (NCBI taxonomy): domain Eukaryota; kingdom Metazoa; phylum Arthropoda; class Insecta; order Lepidoptera; family Nymphalidae; genus Coenonympha; species Coenonympha arcania. Next base: position 11,231,088 of record CM072072.1, read on the forward strand.
TTCTATCTCTGCCACCACGGAATGCAATACAAAAAGCATTTGTCAATTCACACCGGTAGTTCCTGTGATTAGCGCGTTAAAACAAACAAACAAACAAACAAACAATCTCTTTAGCTTTACAATATTATTATAGAAGTATGGATATAAAAATCAAATATCATATTGACGTTTTACAACAGCCTGTACGTTAGGCCTATGTGAAATAAAGATATTTTGAGTTTGAGGATTACATACCAACTACCTACCTATAACGAGTATCGATTTTAAGATACGATCTCAAATTTTTTATTGTGAAAATAAAAAGAGAAACGGATGTACTTATCGTAAATTGGGATAGAATTTTATTGTTCCGAGTTTCACAAAAGTTAACAGCTTTACGCACAGGCTTCAAATTTTACTTTTGATTGGAATACTTGGTATGTAGGTACTACTACTTAGTGGGAAAGTGAAATCGATAAAAAAAAGATTCCGACGAATTGAGAACCACCTCCTTTTTATTGAAGTCGGTTAAAAAGAAGTTACAAAGAGAAAATCTAGCTGACGCCTAGTAAAAAGTCCACTTTTCATCATGGTTTTTATCAGCTTTCCTTTGAACCTCATTTGTTTTACCTTGTTGCCAAATGAGTTCGAAATTTGAAAATGAATAAATTTTTATAAAAATTTAGTTTCAGTTAAACGGTGTAGTAATAATACCTACACCTACTTAAAATTATAAGTAAATGCCTGCAATCGCGTGCAAAGAACAACAAGCTTTCCTTTAAAAATCTGCACTTTGTATTAGAATATTTGCTTATGTTTATTAATAATTACTTAAAAGTTTATGATAATTATTGCAAGTGCAAAAATTTCTAAGCCCTAAGACAAGTATCGGCAAGCTTTTCTTTAAAAATCTGCACTTTGTATTGGAATATTTGCTCATGTTTATTAATAATAACTTAAAAGTTTATGATAATTATTGCAAGTGCAAAAATTTCTAAGCCCTAAGACAAGTATCGGAACAAAACTGACCAACTAACTCAACTTTATGAATAAACATGTCCTTTGTGGATATTCGTGGATTATATTCTAGTATACCCGTTAGATAGTGTAGACTTAATCCTGACAAAGCCCTGGATTGACCACTATTTACCATGTACACAAAGACTAATCGTGGTTTGAAAATCTGTGGGCTGATTCTGTATCGTTAGTTAGCAACTCACACTGAGTTATTAACTAAGAAAAGGTTGACAAAAATCCTACAAATCCTGACAAAAAACTAGCAACTTGCATGGTATGTTGATGATATACCATACCAACCTAAGTTAGTATACCTTGTGCTTTCCTCCGTTTTCTTAGTTAATAACCCAGTGCCAGTTGCTAACTAACGATACAGAATCAGACCACTGGACATGATCTCGATAACTTTAATCCAACTTAATGACGTTGTTAAAAAAATGTATTACGTAGGTATTGTAGTTTAATTAAATTAGTGTAACAAATAATGTATCAGATACACGATTTATGGAAAACGTTCGACGTACCATATAATTTGGTATTCCGAACAAAAGCGAAAATAACAATGGTTTTTTATTTGAAAAGCTCCAAAAAGTCTTCCAATATAATATAACGGTATCCTACCCCGAACAGTAATTGGCTAGAGCGACAAAGGAATGTAATACTTATAGTGATTTACTTTGTAATCTTTGCAAACCCAAGGATGTGGTTTTAGTGGATTTATTAATTCTCGACATTCGACAATTCAAGAAAAAGTTCTCGAAAGCCGAAAATAAGGTTGAGAGAATCTGCAAAATGTATAACAATATAGTGAAAATAGGTAACCTAAAAATAGATAAATAGATAAATGTGAACATTAACAACACGTAGTCTGGAGTTTTTAAGTCTCAGCAATGCTTCAGTCCGAAAGTCCAAAACTCCGAACGAAGAACTCCGAAAGTTCGAAAAACCTTGCTCCTGACCAATACTTATATTGAGATAGTGATAGAAATGAATTAATTAGGAAAGTGCTACAATTGGCGGTTCCCTATTGAGATAGGCCAACTTAACCGAAATTGATGTGCGATATTTTATAAACATCTCCAATACAATTAAAAAACTCTGTTCTAAAAACTGCTCTTAAAACTTATTCAAAAAGACTGACTTTTCATATTTTAGACAAGGGCTAAGAAAGGACCTTTAAAGGAAGGAAAGTGCCACAGATCATGTGATAATCAATATTATATAATCAAGCCAGCAAGCGCAATTGATGATAAAATTTAATTGATAGCTTTGATAAACCTCGCAAAAGCTATCGTTCATTGTTTACACTTAAGAATTCAATAGAAAAGCAAACAAAACCCTTTTAAAAATGGCATTCAAGAGCACTATGCAAAAGATCCCACTCGAATAGTCTATTTAGTCACTGAAGCAAATTGACGCCCGCCGATAAGATAGCATTAGAAACGTTTTCAATCGATGCTTGCAGACGGCTTTTATTTATTACTCAACCTAGAATATGTAACATAATGATGATTTACTTTAATTTTATATTATCTCGTATCTTCCAAATGGCTAGAGTTGTGACGGTTTAGTTATCGTTAGATTCCTCTCAAAAACCAAATTGGTTGGTATTTAAAAAAAAAAAAGTTTAATTGGCGGAAGAGAAGTCGTTAATAATATTTTTAACCGACTTCGAAAAACAAAAGAAGGAGGAGGTTATCAATTTGGCCTGTATGTTTTTTTTTATTTTTATTATGTATGTATGTTCACGAATTTCTCCGGTAATACGCAACTGATTTTCATGGTTCTACATTAGATCGATAGGAACTAGTGTCGAATTGGTCCCATGTAAATTTTATCGAAATTGGTTGACTACTTTTTAAATTATCTTTAAAAATAGGGGAATTTTGTTGGAATTTTGCCAAAATTATGTCAAATTAGAATAATTTATTATTTACTAATAAACAAATCATTGCTTAGCAACAACTGACGGGCCTGGACCCTTATTCTGTATCTCAGTGATAATGACTCTGTGACATAATGTTTTTTTATCTATTGAAGGTTCTCCGCAAAATCTTACTTTCGTTTCACTTAATAAAGCAGCAATGTATAACGTACCATAGACAACAGTGAACATCACGCTATAACTGGCAGAGATACGGAATAGCCCCCTGGTTTTGGTAAACAACGCATCAAATTACAAATGTGACAAGGCTATCTTGGTGCGTGGTCAAAATCGGAACTAACGCCGCTATCATTGTGACGCTGTTTGATAGTTCGCTCCGTCGGTATATTTGTCAGTATATTGCAAGTATTTTGTGTTGATTTGGTTTATTATTGAGAAAAATTTATTAACTGGCTGCCATAGTTCATAATAGTCTACATCATCTACAATTGTTCTCCGACTGCGCCCTCCTGACAATGTCATTCAAGTGCCAAGAAATCCTTGTCTCCTATACTTTTAAATTCGCATGTATTGAGGTAAGATGATGGTTCACTCGTCACTAGATGTGAAAAAAGGTATGCCTAAGATTTTATTTATATTATTATCAGCATATCATTAAAGGCACAGATTAAAAGGTCTGTGACTTGACTCTTTTTCTCAGGAACGGCTGATTCACGAAATACAACCCAAAGTAAGAGCTATCAAGTAGGTAGAAATTGACAAGAAATACAATTTTATAATATAAAATAGACTAGCTGGCACGCCTATTGCCTTTTGTATCCCTAATAGCAAACGTTGTTTTGCCATTAGGAATACAAAAAATTGCTAACGTCCTATTCTCAGACCTATCGAATATACCCTGAAAAATCCAAAAATAGGTCGAGCCGTTTACAAACACGGTGACACGAGAATTTTAAACAATTCAGATAAGTTCTATAGTTTTTTGGAAGTATTAAAATTCAAGTTTCTACTCAATCCAAGCTAGGAAAACCGCTTCCACTAAAAAGTAAAAAATAAAAATTCTTTTCAAAAAACCGACTTCAAATGCCACTACAAAGAGTGAAATAATAATTTTAATGTAGGTGCACCAATTCGAAGTCGGACGATGTATGTAAGGTACAATCATAGTCCTTCACAATACCTACTCGATGTGCTTAGAAACGACGATATTATAGACAATCGTCCGACTTCGAATTGGTGCACCTACATCAAAAATATTATTTCACTCTTTGTAGTGGCATTTGAAGTCGGTTTTTTGAAAAGAATTTTTATTTACCAAATCTATCGAGCTGAGTATCAAAGTAAAGGAAATATTAGGTCCTTACATATGAAATTGGCGTTTTGTATGGGAGGAACATAAAGTCGATTTTTTTTTAATATAATATATATATTTAATCAAAGTATGTACCATTGCTATCTATGCACTTTTGCCACCTTATAGGTAGTTCATTGATCCCTTTACTAAAAAAGCCATTCGGACGGAAATCAATAAAATCTTTGAAAGCGCTTTGGACTGCCTCATCGGAGTTAAATTTTTTCCCTTGTAAGAAGTTATCCAAATTTCGAAAAAAATGGTAATCTGTTGGAGCAAGGTCCGGGGAGTAAGGTGGATGTCTTAGGCATTCCAATTGAAGCTCCCCTAATTTGGTAGCCGTTTGTTGTGCAGTGTGTGGTCTAGCGTTGTCCTGAAGCAGCAGTGGCCTAGAACGATTGACCAGCCTCGGTTGTTTAGCAGCTAGCTTTTCCATCATGGATTGCAGTTGCTGACAATAGATATCCGCCGTAATCGTCTGGCCAGATTTAAGAAAGCTGTAGTGAACGACGCCGGCGCTAGTCCACCAAACGCTCACAAGAAATTTTTTTTAAGTCAATTTTCGTTTGGGGCAGGATTTGGCTGGTTCGCCAGGGTTCAACCATTGCGATGAGCGTTTCCGATTATCATACAGGATCCATTTTTCATCACAGGTAATGATTCGATTTAAAATCCCTTCATTACTGTGCCGGTTGATTAATGTAACACAGCAGTCTACGCGCGTTTGTCGGTTTGCTGCACTCAATTCATGAGGTACCCACCTTTCAAGCTTTTTCACCTTCCCAATTTGCTTCAAGTGAACTAAAACAGTTTTATCACTAACACCGCAGCCTGCAGCTAGCTCGGACGTAGTTTGCGATGGATCCGCTTCCACAATAACCTTCAATTCTTCATTGTCAACTTTGGTCTCCGGCCGTCCACGGGGCTTGTTCTGCAGGTCGAAATTTCCAGAACGAAAACGTTGGAACCAAAAACGCACTGTGTTTTCTTTTGCGACACCCTCGCCGTACACATCATTAATCCTTCGAGCCGTTTCTGCAGCACTGGTACCACGATGAAACTCGTACTCGTAAATAACGCGATATTTCAAGTTTTCCATTTTGTAAACAGAGTGGCGCAAAAAAAAAACCAAAAGAGAAAAAACAAATGAATTACGATTTTCAGAACACAAAAGCATGAGTAAATAGCTGTATAAATTTGAAATTGGAATTTCTAACCAAAGAAGAGATATTTGAGATCAAAGTGGCCAGTACGACAAAACGCCAATTTCATATGTAAGGACCTAATAAAAAGGATACTACAAAAATATACAAGTATGTAAACATAAAGAAACATCGTGGTTTGACCACAACTGCAAATAGTCAACTTTAAAACTAAGCAATTCACTAATAAGACCGAAACAAATTGAAAAAGAAATCGATTGATTGATGTTCGAAATCATGCATCCTCGCCTATGCCTGCGCCTTTTGTTGCCCACTGTTGACTTCTACTTTCTTAGTTCTAACATTCTACTTTTTACATTATATATTACCAATTACTATGAACCAATTACAGTCAAACCGGTTAGGTAAGGGCAAGTCGAAAAGTTAAGAAAGAGTTCAAGGGACCGAGATCTCTTTTTCTCTAATAGAGGAGAGAGCAAAATGACGGGACCTGGCAAATACTTCCTACTACGTAGGTAGCAGCAGCTAGGTAGATAGACCTTAAACTTATATCAAATATTAAAACAATGCAAATGCATGCGTCGGACTTCCTCGTCTTCACCTGGGCCTTACCTTGTCCGCCGTGTAGCGCGCCCGGCATCTCCTTGGTACTCGCGAGTAATCGTTGCAGTTGCGCCATTAGGAAGACGAAAAAGCTGATCTTGAAAAATGGTTGCGGGTAGTAAACAGTCGCTTTCATTAGTGTCGTCAATCTGGGGGACCTTACCTATAACAAATATCAAAACCATGCACGCGACGGACTTCCTCGCCTTCGCCTGCGCCTCGCCTTGCCCGCCGTGTATCGCGCCCGGCATCTCCTTGGTACTCGCGAGTTGTCGTTGCGCCATAAGGGAAAACAGCAGCGCGTAGTAAACGATCGCTTTCATTAATTTCATTCATCTGTGGAACTTACCTATAACAAATATCAAGACCATGCACGCGACGGACTTCCTCGCCTTCGCCTGCGCCTCGCCTTGCCCGCCATGTAGCGCACCCGGCATCTCCTTGGTACTTGCGAGTAATCGTTGCGCCATTAGCGAGTAGAAGAATGCGATCACGAGCAGCGGTAGTGCGTAGTAAACGATCGCTTTCATTAATTTTATGCATCTGTGGAACTTACCTATAACAAATATCAAGACCATGCACGCGACGGACTTCCTCGCCTTCGCCTGCGCCTCGCCTTGCCCGCCGTGTAGCGCGCCCGGCATCTCCTTGGTACTCGCGAGTAAGCGTTGCGCCATTAGGGAGTAGAAGAATGCGATCACGAGCAGCAGTAGCGCGTAGTAAACGATCGCTTTCATTAACTTCATTCATCTGTGGAACTTACCTATAACAAATATCAAGACCATGCAAGCGACGGACTTCCTCGCCTTCGCCTGGGCCTCGCCTTGCCCGCCGTGTAGGGCACCCGGCATCTCCTTGGTACTCGCGAGTAATCGTTGCGCCATTAGGGAGTAGAAGAATGCGATCACGAGCAGCGGTAGCGCGTAGTAAACGATCTCTTTCATTAATTTCATTCATCTGGGGAACTTACCTATAATACAATAAAAATCAAAACCATGCACGCGACGGACTTCCTCGCGTTCGCCTGGACCTCACCTTGCACGCCGCGTAGCGCGCCCGGCATCTCCTTGGTACTCGCGAGTAATCATTGCGCCATTAGGGAAAACAGCAGCGCGTAGTAAACAATCGCTTTCATTAATTTCATGCATCTGTGGAACTTACCTATAACAAATATCAAGACCATGCACGCGACGGACTTCCTCGCCTTCGCCTGCGCCTCGCCTTGCCCGCCGTGTAGCGCGCCCGGCATCTCCTTGGTGATCGCCAGTAATCGTTGCGCCATTAGGGAGTAGAAGAATGCGATCACGAGCAGCGGTAGCGCGTAGTTAACGATCGCTTTCATTAATTTCAATCATCTGTGGAACTTACCTATAACAAATATCAAAACCATGCACGCGACGGACTTCCTCGCCTTCGCCTGCGCCTCGCCTTGCCCGCCGTGTAGCGCGCCCGGCATCTCCTTGGTACTCGCGAGTAATCGTTGCGCCATTAGGGAGTAGAAGAATGCGATCACGAGCAGCGGTAGCGCGTAGTAAACGATCGCTTTCATTAGTGTCATCCATCTGAGGAACGGATATTAGGATTGGTATTTTTTAATAAACGAAATGTAAAGAGTTTGTTTGATGGCATCACAAACCCTGATAATATCCAGATCTCAATAGGGAATACAGCTATACCTACAGTGAAGCAATTTAAATATCTCGGCTCAATACTTACCAATGATGGCAAAATTGACAACGATGTTACTCACAGAACCACAACTGGATGGATGAAGTGGCGACAACTTACAGGCGTAATGTGCGATAGAAAAATGCCCCTTAAAGTAAAGGGACATCTGTACAAGACAGCCATAAGGCCCGCTGTACTCTATGGAGCAGAATGTTGGGCTACCAACAAACAACACTTAAATAAATTGCACACGACCGAAATGCGAATGCTGCGATGGTCTGCGGGTGTCACACTATTAGACAAAATCCGAAATGAGTAGGTACATAAGAGGTAGTTTTAAAGTTGCCCCGATAGCTGAGAAAGTTACAGAGAGGCGATTGCGGTGGTATGGCCATATACAAAGACGCCCTGACGACCATATGGTGAAGCTTGCCCTCGACTTGCCAGTGACGAAACGCTCGCGTGGAAGACCACCTGCCACTTGGCTGACAACGGTCGAAAAAGACCTCAAAAATGCTCGATTAAATAAAGACCTGGCACAAAATCGTGCTGAATGGAAGAGGAGGATAAGGAAGGCCGACCCCAAATAAATGGGAGCAGGTCTCGGATGATGATGATTTTTTAATAAACGAGAAGTCTCTTCTTTGATAGAGTTTCGTTTTTATAGACGTGATGTCAAATTGTGGACAGATTTCTTGATTTTCAGGATCACTAGGTAGTAGGAGTATATTATAATAAAATCTAAGAGTAGAACATACATTTATGAATATATCCTTAAATAACAAGATTTAGATTTAGGCCGTTTGACTGTAATTCTACGCCAGAAAATCAGACCGACAGCATTATCGGTTCGTTCTGATCTAGCGAAACCCATGACAAAATTGTCGGTGACTATTTTAACTATTTTTACAAACTGCCTTACATCTTTTTGGAAATTTTGGTCTTTCGTTTGGGCAAAATACTAAATAAAATTTGAATTTGATGGTCTAAGTATACCCCAACCACCTAAAGGAAGGACACTGGCAGTAGTTGTGGTGACGATGACTTATATCTATGTTCCCACAGTTGCATACAATACGTACTTGGCATAATTGTCCCACGTATCAGGATACGGCGAGCAGTATATGATAGATACGTTGCTAATATCGATGTCTACTGTAGTTTCGATAGTGCTTGAAAACAGCGCTGCCGGCGCCGCGAAGATTAACGCAGCCGCCCATATGATTGTAGCACAGACCAGGGGCAGCTTCCGAAGCTGGAACAAGGTAAACACGTAAATTGAACCAATAAAAACTTTATTACATTTTCCCTACACAAAATCCCTTCACGATCCACAAATTGAAATAATGTTTGCTACACAAAGCCAATACGAATTCGCTCAGATATTTATTTGCTGGATGTAAGCTAAAGTTAGGTTTGTAAGAGTTTTTTTACTTACTACAAGTAAGTGACGATGCAGCCGAAGATGTTATCGTACTAACTTGGAAGCGAATTCACATAAATAAAGACTCCGCTTAAAACGACTTTAAGCGGCGATAATGTAAACTCAAGTCGAGCATCATAGTTAGTACTGAGAAAATATGAGCGTTTAGTGCGACTCCGGAGTCCGGTTAAAGCGACCAACCGCTTACAGCGATCATTTTTTATGATTATACGTCCGCTTAAAACGACGCGCCATGTTTTGTTTGTATCTACAACTCACGGAACAATTCGTTACTACCATAAAAACATCACATAGTTCACTAACATAAAAAGTATGCTATTTGATTGTATTGAGTTGTTTGAGTTTGTAGGTACATGTAGGAAATAAGTACGAAAATTAAACTTCGTAAGGAGATCAAGAAATAATCCATCCGTTTTTTGCGCCGTCCGGTTAATACGACATATCGCCGGTCCCTTGAATGTCATTATATCCGGATTCTATTGTATTTTATTATATTTTTATTATAGGAAGTAGAAACCGTTAGGGTTCAGTTACTTACAACTGAACCCTAACGGTTTCTACTTTCTATATACAACATCGCGCCGAACAAGTTCCAAAAAAATTGGTAAATATATGAAAAAGGATCCTGCATATGTTAAGCACGTGATTGTGCCTTCTTTAATATATTCTAAGATTTAACGTCACAAATTCTCCGAACACAATGTTTACCAATGGTGTCACACTAACGAGCTTGAGCATACAGCTTTGTGAGTGCGTTGAGGAACCTACCCTCGTGTGACGTCACACTCTAATTAACTGCTAAAATATATCTACACTTGTTCATTAACAGTGGCAAGGCTCCTACGGTATAACGTGAAAGAGAATTTAATCCGTCAATGAATTTTTCTGTTTCATAATGACGGATATGCCATCCAGAGGATAAATTGTTTTTTTTTGTCTTCCTCACTCTCACGAATACGTTGGTAGGTGCGACATGCAGCGTCGCGGAAGAATGTAAAAGAAAAACGACGTTTTAACTAATTACTAAAAAACTAAGGCAGTTATCAAACATCCGAACTACAAACACATAAAAAAAAAATTTACAATTAAATCAATTGTAGTTTCCGGTAAAAATTAGAAAAACCGAGATTTACGAGCAACTTTTGAGAGAACTTTATTGAGAAAATTTTATCCAATCGTGATTCTGCTTCACAGCGATTTTAGATTAAAGACTCAAAATACATGACGTTTAAATTTGAAAGTAATTGTCGTTCTAGTTTTTAAATGGTAGTCACTAAACATTACTTAAATACGCCGTCTACGCCGTTAAGAATTTAAGTAGCGCTGACACGATAAAGTGCAAGTTCGATACAGCGCTTTATACCTACGTCATTATTAATCTCAACGTTGTGATCTCTTTCTGTCGCATTACTTTATCTCCCCTCTATCTCTTTCCGGCTCACTACAATAGTCCTGATAAAACCGCTGAGCGGTTAGCGCTATGTATTTGTAGCATTTGTACCTACAGGGCTACTACAGGCCTAAGAAACGTCAGGATATGGGCATCCGAACGATTTACGTAAACCTTTTTCGTACAAGCAAACAGCGCCATCTGTCAAAATCCTGTACGTGGCTGCCGAGGGAACTACAGCGTGGCTTATTGTTGGTGGCAAATCAAGTATTTTTGTGTGTCCCCAAGTCACATAACATTAACTATAATTATAAAGAAATCGCAGTAAGGAACCTTAGACTTGGCACAACTATAAACAAGCAGCTCCATCGAGACTTGGATAGTTTTTACAGAATGTTTTTGGTGGGATTACAATAACGTACGTGATATTATTACATTGTAATTTACACTTTCACCAAAATTACCATTACAATAACTAACAAAGGGCGTAACAACAAGAAGTAGAGTCCCGCTAGCGAGCTAGACACAACTTCCTAATTAGAGAACATTTGGTTTAGGACACCTTGTCACGTCCCAATTAACAACTGAATAAACTATCCTGTGAGAACAATAACACAATGAAACAAAGGGAACTATTAACATCAGAACAGTTTGGGATTATACATGAGAAATTTTACTGAAAAATTGAGGGCATTTAGGCAATTACTCAAAACTATTAAGACTATTCAACGTGGACCTAAAAGTACCCAATTCTTAACGGCGGCGTAAACGGTGGTTTTAAGCAATTTTTAGTGACCAGTTTAAAAACTATGAAGACAATTACTTTGTTTATACGTCATGTATTTTTGCTGTGAAGCAGAAACACGATTGATAAAAATTTTTCTAATTTTTATAACATTCTCCCATATCCCAAAATCTCCATTTTTTCTAATTGTTATCGGAAACTACTACTTATGTATGTAATTGTAATTTTGGTTTTAATGTGTCGTTAATAATAATATCCAAATACGCTATGAAACTGATTTTAGATGGCAGGTTCAGTTTTTAGTAATTAGGTAAAATGTTGTTTTTCTGATATATTACGTGGTACGCTGGATGTCGCACCCACCAACGTATTCGTAAGAGTGAGAAAGACAGAAATAAATTCAGTGTACCCCTTTAAGGATGTTTAAAATGCTTTATCTACGCTCATTGCTTAAAGTTCGAATTATAAAATCGAAATGTGTCAAATAATTACCTACTTTATTCACAGACTTCTATAATTATTAAAAAGTTATTCATAATAACATCGCTCTACTATGGAAATATTTAAAGAAAGTTGTATAATATCCATAACGATTCACGGATTATGTAACCGTTACATAATCATCACATCTTCGTTACATAATCATGTAACGGTTACATAATGGGGGGTATTAAAATACGAGTGTGAGTTTAAAAAACGAGCCGCAGGCGAGTTTTTTAATAGTATCACACGAGTGTTTTAATACCTAATTATGTAGAGTTTCATACACTACTTTATCTACGCTCATATTATTATCATAAATCCAAATCATAAAATCTTGCTAACTTTTGTCGTAAATCATTGCAACTACTAAGATGTCAGGTGGAGTGAAATTTTCTTTAGTAAATTTCACTACTAGACATTTTTCAGCGCAAAGTTTTGACTAAGTAACAAAAAAAATTAGTTGTCTGTAAAGTCGGTTTACGGACGATAGATTTACGAGATAACGTCATAATCGTAATCGTTATCGTAATCGTAATCGTAGTCGTAATCGTAATCGTAATCATAATCATAATCACAGGCCCAGGTGGAACGTTACGCGGAACGTTAGACATTGTGTTGTTGTCTATGGTCAATCATGGCCCATCTATACTCTCGGTACTAGTATAGTATTATATTATCTGTGCTCTCGGCAATGACTACCAACTATATGTTGTCTGTGGATTCACTTAAAAAAATATTACCTACCCCAGATAATAATTGTAACCGTTAACCGTTGTATTGCCGATAGCGGTACTGTAATCAATTCCTTCAAAACCCCAGTTACAAATACAGGAGTCCAGAGCCGTGTATCGTTATGGATATTATACAACTTTCTTTAAATATTTCCATAGTAGAGCGATGTTATTATGAATAACTTTTTAATAATTATAGAAGTCTGTGAATAAAGTAGGTAATTATTTGACACATTTCGATTTTATAATTCGAACTTTAAGCAATGAGCGTAGATAAACTACTATTTTGATATACTCTGAGATCTGTCTACCTATGTATGCAGGATAGGTATGGTACTATGCATGTAATACTATTATTTTGAACAGTACCATAGGTACATTATATTACATTAAATTTGTTACTTCCAACAAAGCATTGCAAGATTTTAACCAAGTTTTTAATTTGCTTGAATGGGCTTTAAAACGCATATCTGACGCACTTGAAGGACCTAGCCAGATTGAGAATAATAGCTAATTTAAATTTGAGATTGATTTCGAGAAAAGTCGCTCCCGTTTTATATTCTAAATTTGCATCTACATCGCTCAGAATTTAAATTCTAGAAAAATCTTGAATTTTTGCTCTCTGGAATCAATTTATTGTAACTGGTCGCTTTTGTTGAATATTCCGTGGATCTAGGGTTCAACTTTCCTATACCGCAAATGTGTTATTTTCCCCTAGAACGTTTTTTGTTCGATTTGATGAATGGTCTGTCGCACGGTTTAGTTTGATGAATCAATCGAATAGAAGGTTGAGTTTTTGTAATCTCGAAGAAAATATAAGAAAGCTGTTTGTAACGTATGTAAGTATGCTTCAACATCCTCATAAGTAAACTTATCGTAAGAAAAGCACTCGTGCTAAAAGCTTATCTTGAACTTAGGCAGGTAGGTATATATTATTTAGTTTATGCGTTGTATAGTATAATCTGATGAATGTGGAAATAGATATCAAAAAAATGTTGCGAATGCCATAATCGCAAAACTTTAAACATTTTAGCGTATTTGACGTATTCGGAACAATTTTATTGACCTACAGTTGAAAAAATGTACTGTGTCAGAAAAAAGAAAGAGTGTCGTGGAACACTCAGTTGAAACGAAGTTCTTCACGCTCGATAGATTGCGCTATATCGAGGTATCTGGCGCTACTGAGTTTCTCATTTTACTCACACTTACGTATAGGTGATTGCCCCACGGCCACGAGCACGACTCCAAACAGCTTTCCTTGATTAAAGCAACTCACCTGAAGCTTCCTAAAAGGGTTCACGATTGCGCAGTATCTCTCAGCCGACAGCGCTGTGAGGGTGAACACGGAGACGCAGATGCTGATGTCCTTGCCAGTCTCCGAGATCTTGCAGATCGCTTCGCCCCACGGCCACGACTCCAAATAGCGCCTTGAATAAAGCAACTCACTTGAAGCTTGCTAAAAGGGGTTGACGATAGCGCAGCATCTCTCAGCCGACAGCGCTGTGAGGGTGAACACGGAGACGCAGATGCTGATGTTCTTGCCAGTCTCCGATATCCTGCAGATTGCCTCGCGCCAGGGCCACGACTCCAAATCGCTTTCCTTGAATAAAGCAACTCACTTGAAGCTTCCTAAAAGGGTTGACGATGGCGCAGTATCTCTCAGCCGACAGCGCGGTTAGGGTGAACACGGAGACGCCGATGCTGATGTCCTTGCCAGTCTCCGATATCCTGCAGATCGCTTCTCCCCAGGGCCACGACTCCAGCGTGTAGATCACCGAGACGAAGGGCACGCAGATGAGGATGACCAGCAAGTCCGCCAGTGCCAGCGAGAATATGTAGCTGTTGAAGATAGAGAAGCGTGAAAAGTTCTGTAAATGTGCTGGACATTTTTGAGATGGAATACAACTATTAAACTCACGCTACTGTTACCGTAACCGACACTTCTGTTTGAGTTGTCAGTGCTGTATAACCTTATAACATTGCAATGCAAAGTCCTGGGATTCACTGCATCAGTAGTATCATCAGCTTAACATCAGGGATGTCTTACTCGCCTTGGCAGTCTCTAAAAACCTGTATTATACTGAATACTCACGTATTCGGCGCATTCCGCATCCCCCTATGTCTGATATAAACGACGACCAAAGTTCCATTGCCGAGTACGCCTACTACGAAGATGATAGCAAATATAACTGGCACGAGGTACGTCTCGATGCGGTCGCTATATGGCGTGTAGGCGTTTTCAGAGGAATTGTACGCCAGCGCGCTTGAATTGAGATGCGTGTGCATGTTTCCATCTGGAACAAATGCGGGAAATGGAATTCTGTAGGATTTTATTTGTAGTGTATCAAAATTATCGCTGTCAAAACGAAACTTAAACCCGTGCCTCCCAGCTATCGCGACTGGGTGTTCTGCCAACTGTGCTAAAGGAACAAGTAGATACCGTGGACACGATAATTCCCCAATAGAAGAGTTTCCCAATTAAGGACTCCGCAGCCTGGCTAAGGCTGAAAACAATGTGTATCGAAATTATCGTGTCCACGGTACTTTCTACCATAGCTCAGTTGGCAGAGCACTCAGCCGCAATAGCTGGGGGACACGGGTTAAATAATTTATACAAAAGTTTGTGAAACACTATAATAAAAAAATATAAATCTGATTTATTACGCAATGATAATCATCATCATTTACCGGTATTGGAGGCAACAGGGAAATATCCCTATAATAAATTTTACTGGTCCGACTCGGGAATCGAACCCAGGATCTTGTAAATTGTGATCTCCAGTCGAACATGCTCACCACTAGACTAACGAGGCATCCGGCGCCTTAACTGAATAAAAAAAAATTGGTTTTTGAAATTTTTTTATCTACTACTATATGTATACATATACTACCATATAAACTCCACCACATTTGACCATTGTAGTGGGTCTATGGGCAGACCCTGTCTCATTGTGAGAGGAGATTCGTACCCAACAGTGGGATAAAAAGAAATTAAAAATGAATATTCCTTGCTATACTTACTTGCTAGTCTATGACTATTCGATTTATTTTCACTCACTCTTACCGTTCAATCATCGATGGGTTATTTTGTAGACCTTATTTAATTTTGCAGTTATATTTACATATACTAGATTAGGTTCAATTACATTTGGTTCTATTTACTTGAATCTTGCAGCTGCAATGAAATTGTATCTGTTTATAGCTCTAGGATCTCTATTGGTTTATGTTTAAAAACCTATTCTTAAAGTTAATCGAATCGGGAATAGAATTGTAAGTATATTGTATTTTCACTCCGATGTTACTCTAATATTAATAGAATTGCACCCAACAAAATTATTTGTATATTTTAGTATTCCATCAAACTACGACGATTCGTGGCAATTTCATTCAGACGCACGAGTTTTCGACGCATTCAAATAAGTTTACATTTATCCCAGGAATAAACTGCACTCTAACTCTAAACCTAAAACCCGAAATGTAATGTTCAGTGAATTCGTTGCGTTTCATTTACGACCAATTCAAGACCATTTAAGCCGCGTTTCGATTTCGCAAAAGTCTACCCACAGCCTACATTACCATCGACGATTTTTTTTTTTGACGTGATAACGTTTAATAAATTGATGAACACCAGCAACGCACATGAAAAATAGTAACGAGCCTGTGCATATGCTGTGCATGCAAGCGAGAGCATGCAACAAGCGATAGAGAGGCACAATAAAACAAACGATAGAGGCCACATAGGGGCCAATTATGACGTTATCACGTAAATCTGTCGTCCGTAAACCGACTTTACAGGCAACCAATTTTTTTTTATTGTAGATAGGCGCTTGACGACAATGATGCCTGATGGAAAGCAATGACGAGGTCTAGGTCGGAGCGCGCTTGCCTAGAAAATGCCTATTCACTCTTCTCTTGAAGGCACCCATATTTTGGCTGGGAACACGGAGCTGGAAGGGCGTTCCACACCTTAGCGGTTCGTATCAGAGCGTGGAAGAAAAACGTTTCGTGCGAGTTTGTTGGATATCAACCACATCAACATGATACATCCACCACCATGATTTATAACCTCACTAGCACAGTGGCGAGAACTCGGATTCTAGTTGAAGTTCGATTTGCGCCACGGGCCACTTTAGAATTTAAATTGGCTTAGGCCTGGTCTTCTGGTGCGAGGCTTTGACCGCGGCTAGTAACCATTCTATAAAGATAGGCCGATGAACTTGTGTACACCATACAAAATCAATGAACCACAAACACACAAACTAGACCCGTGGAACATAAGTTAGCCCAAGAAAAAGGATCCTATTTACTTAGACTCGGGTATTGAAAATCAATAGCTGTTTAAAATATTCCTCGCTTGGCTCCTAGTTTTATATTTCCAATACCTTAGTCAGTCCCATCACGTTTATAGTCAACGACGTCTCGAATTTAAAGTTTTCTATTTTACCTATTAACGGAAAACTGGAGAACTGTGAAAATATGCATATTTTCACAGTTCACCAGTCCAGTTTAGATGCATAATTTCACAGTTCATTCCCTTGACCCCTTTATTGATAAACGTTGATTGAAGATTGAGTAGTTAAATTACAGACCAGGGAATAACTTTATATCTTGACTAAACTCTGTTTTGTATTTATTCAGTATTTTAGATTTAATAATTTAAAAAAGCTTTTTTTGAGAGTATTGTCCATGGGCAAACTCCTTTATGTTCTAATCTATGCGAATCATATCTTCCAAAAAAATGTTTCAAATTTTTTTTATTTAGATTTTTGAAATGTTAAAATCTAAATTATTATATAAATCAAGTGTCTCTCAAACAACACTAAATCTACTACGAGTGAGATTTGTTAATGGAAAACAGACGCCTATTAGCAAACAAAGTGGCGTATCTAAATAAATTCGAGTGAACTTATTCTATTTAAACAGCTGAAAGAAATAACTGTGCGTAACAATTAGGATTATCCTAGAAATAGTTGAAAAACCACTTTAGTTTTATCGCTTGCAGCGGTTTCCCCGATTTATGAGAGGATTTTATTGAATTAATCTTTGTCTTTCTCACTCTCACGGATACGTTGGTAAGGTGCGACATGCAGCGTAGCGGAATAATATAGCAGAAAAACGACCTTTTACCTAATTACTCAAAAACTAAGCTAGTTATCAAAAATCTGTTCCTAAGCGTATTTGGATATTATTATTACCGACACATTAAAACAAAAATTACAATTACATCCATTGTAGTATTGTAGTTTTCGATAAAAATGAGAAAAACTGAGATTTTTGTGCAACTTTTGGGAGAACTTTCTATCGAGAAAATTTTATCCAATCGTGCTTCTAAGCCATTTTAGATTAAAGACCAAAATACATGACGTTTAAAATTGAAAGTTATTGTCGTAAAACTTCATTCAAAATCGCTTAAATATGGCTAATAATAAAAAAATTAATGTTTGAGATGAAAATTATGCATTTATGAATAACTAGCTTATACCCGCGGCTTCGCCCGCGTCATTAAAGAAAAAGATAAATATTAAAAAATTAAACTGCGCTGGAATAAAAACGATAGACGTTAGAATTCTTTTAGACCCTGGCAATTTGTAAGAACGTGCTATATGGCAAGCAAACTGAACGCATTATTAAAAAGAGTGGTTTTTTAAACATACATAATACTTGCTAATAATCTCTTACAAAATATGAGCATTCTATGACCTGTTTAAAGTACTGAGTATATTCTGTCCAAATGGTCTACAACTTTCGTTCAGGCGAAAAGAGTGTGAGTATTGGAACTTACAGTTTTTAGTGTCGATAGAGTCTTAGAGTATTTATGACCTATTGACGGTTTTGAGAGCTATGTATGGAGTTTTGAGTATTTATGACCTATTGACGGAGAGCTATGTATGGCGTCTAAAGTTTTTGAGTGTAGTGTACTACTCTGTGACGTTAGTGTTGACATTACTTACATAGGTTTGTTGAGATTTGACAGTTGACAGTGACACTCGACGGGAGGTTGTCACCGTGTATAAATATGGCGCCCGAGTCCCGACACAGAGACGGGGCATTACGGTTTGAGCTATAGCGGCGGGACCGGTGCGGAGATAATAATACATATATAACTATAGTGCTAGGTTATAGTGAAGCGTTTCCACGTAAGTGTACATTATGTAGTGTGGGAACACTACATTGAGTATTTATAACCTATTTACCGTTTCGAGTGTATGGAGTCTCGGGTTCAACATACATTGTGGGTATACATAGTAGTTACGTATATGTATGTTAAGAAACAGTGAAAAATTACACTTTTAATGCAATCCCACAGGAATAGGTTTGTTTTTCTGGGATAAAAAGTAGCCTATGTCACTCTCCGGATCTTGAACTATATCTCTGCAAAAAAATCAGGTCGATCCGTTGCGTGGCTGAGGCGTGATTGACGGACAAACAAACCAACAAACCAACAAACTCACTTTCACATTTATATATTAGTAGGGATGACGGAGAGCTATGTATGGCGTCTAAAGTTTTTGAGTGTAGTGTACTACTCTGTGACGTTAGTGTTGACATTACTTACATAGGTTTGTTGAGATTTGACAGTTGACAGTGACACTCGACGGGAGGTTGTCACCGTGTATAAATATGGCGCCCGAGTCCCGACACAGAGACGGGGCATTACGGTTTGAGCTATAGCGGCGGGACCGGTGCGGAGATAATAATACATATATAACTATAGTGCTAGGTTATAGTGAAGCGTTTCCACGTAAGTGTACATTATGTAGTGTGGGAACACTACATTGAGTATTTATAACCTATTTACCGTTTCGAGTGTATGGAGTCTCGGGTTCAACATACATTGTGGGTATACATAGTAGTTACGTATATGTATGTTAAGAAACAGTGAAAAATTACACTTTTAATGCAATCCCACAGGAATAGGTTTGTTTTTCTGGGATAAAAAGTAGCCTATGTCACTCTCCGGATCTTGAACTATATCTCTGCAAAAAAATCAGGTCGATCCGTTGCGTGGCTGAGGCGTGATTGACGGACAAACAAACCAACAAACCAACAAACTCACTTTCACATTTATATATTAGTAGGGATTTACCGTTTCGAGTGTATGGAGTCTCGGGTTCAACATACATTGTGGGTATACATAGTAGTTACGTATATGTATGTTAAGAAACAGTGAAAAATTACACTTTTAATGCAATCCCACAGGAATAGGTTTGTTTTTCTGGGATAAAAAGTAGCCTATGTCACTCTCCGGATCTTGAACTATATCTCTGCAAAAAAATCAGGTCGATCCGTTGCGTGGCTGAGGCGTGATTGACGGACAAACAAACCAACAAACCAACAAACTCACTTTCACATTTATATATTAGTAGGGATTACCGTTTCGAGTGTATGGAGTCTCGGGTTCAACATACATTGTGGGTATACATAGTAGTTACGTATATGTATGTTAAGAAACAGTGAAAAATTACACTTTTAATGCAATCCCACAGGAATAGGTTTGTTTTTCTGGGATAAAAAGTAGCCTATGTCACTCTCCGGATCTTGAACTATATCTCTGCAAAAAAATCAGGTCGATCCGTTGCGTGGCTGAGGCGTGATTGACGGACAAACAAACCAACAAACCAACAAACTCACTTTCACATTTATATATTAGTAGGGATAGGGATTTACCGTTTCGAGTGTATGGAGTCTCGGGTTCAACATACATTGTGGGTATACATAGTAGTTACGTATATGTATGTTAAGAAACAGTGAAAAATTACACTTTTAATGCAATCCCACAGGAATAGGTTTGTTTTTCTGGGATAAAAAGTAGCCTATGTCACTCTCCGGATCTTGAACTATATCTCTGCAAAAAAATCAGGTCGATCCGTTGCGTGGCTGAGGCGTGATTGACGGACAAACAAACCAACAAACCAACAAACTCACTTTCACATTTATATATTAGTAGGGATTTACCGTTTCGAGTGTATGGAGTCTCGGGTTCAACATACATTGTGGGTATACATAGTAGTTACGTATATGTATGTTAAGAAACAGTGAAAAATTACACTTTTAATGCAATCCCACAGGAATAGGTTTGTTTTTCTGGGATAAAAAGTAGCCTATGTCACTCTCCGGATCTTGAACTATATCTCTGCAAAAAAATCAGGTCGATCCGTTGCGTGGCTGAGGCGTGATTGACGGACAAACAAACCAACAAACCAACAAACTCACTTTCACATTTATATATTAGTAGGGATAGGGATTTACCGTTTCGAGTGTATGGAGTCTCGGGTTCAACATACATTGTGGGTATACATAGTAGTTACGTATATGTATGTTAAGAAACAGTGAAAAATTACACTTTTAATGCAATCCCACAGGAATAGGTTTGTTTTTCTGGGATAAAAAGTAGCCTATGTCACTCTCCGGATCTTGAACTATATCTCTGCAAAAAAATCAGGTCGATCCGTTGCGTGGCTGAGGCGTGATTGACGGACAAACAAACCAACAAACCAACAAACTCACTTTCACATTTATATATTAGTAGGGATTTACCGTTTCGAGTGTATGGAGTCTCGGGTTCAACATACATTGTGGGTATACATAGTAGTTACGTATATGTATGTTAAGAAACAGTGAAAAATTACACTTTTAATGCAATCCCACAGGAATAGGTTTGTTTTTCTGGGATAAAAAGTAGCCTATGTCACTCTCCGGATCTTGAACTATATCTCTGCAAAAAAATCAGGTCGATCCGTTGCGTGGCTGAGGCGTGATTGACGGACAAACAAACCAACAAACCAACAAACTCACTTTCACATTTATATATTAGTAGGGATTTACCGTTTCGAGTGTATGGAGTCTCGGGTTCAACATACATTGTGGGTATACATAGTAGTTACGTATATGTATGTTAAGAAACAGTGAAAAATTACACTTTTAATGCAATCCCACAGGAATAGGTTTGTTTTTCTGGGATAAAAAGTAGCCTATGTCACTCTCCGGATCTTGAACTATATCTCTGCAAAAAAATCAGGTCGATCCGTTGCGTGGCTGAGGCGTGATTGACGGACAAACAAACCAACAAACCAACAAACTCACTTTCACATTTATATATTAGTAGGGATTTACCGTTTCGAGTGTATGGAGTCTCGGGTTCAACATACATTGTGGGTATACATAGTAGTTACGTATATGTATGTTAAGAAACAGTGAAAAATTACACTTTTAATGCAATCCCACAGGAATAGGTTTGTTTTTCTGGGATAAAAAGTAGCCTATGTCACTCTCCGGATCTTGAACTATATCTCTGCAAAAAAATCAGGTCGATCCGTTGCGTGGCTGAGGCGTGATTGACGGACAAACAAACCAACAAACCAACAAACTCACTTTCACATTTATATATTAGTAGGGATTTACCGTTTCGAGTGTATGGAGTCTCGGGTTCAACATACATTGTGGGTATACATAGTAGTTACGTATATGTATGTTAAGAAACAGTGAAAAATTACACTTTTAATGCAATCCCACAGGAATAGGTTTGTTTTTCTGGGATAAAAAGTAGCCTATGTCACTCTCCGGATCTTGAACTATATCTCTGCAAAAAAATCAGGTCGATCCGTTGCGTGGCTGAGGCGTGATTGACGGACAAACAAACCAACAAACCAACAAACTCACTTTCACATTTATATATTAGTAGGGATTAAAATTGCAGTCAGTTAACTCTATGTGTGAGACGATAGAGGTTAGGGCTAGGTTAGATGCTTGAACGTGCGATATTCAGATTTGGCTGTTCAGGCGTGACTAACATAGCTATGTCTTATATCGCAAATTACTGCCTTGCTCTATATCTATGACTTTTTCAGTCGATAACTTTCGTTTTGATAAATATGCTGTTGCAGCGGTGTAATAAAACCATAATAATATTATTAGGCAAGTAGATTTATTAGTTTTTGAAGTCTGGCTAGTAATTATATCATTTTTTTAATACATGCCAATATTTCTTAGATTCTATTATAATGTCTAATCAGGTGAACAAATTAATTTACTTATACAATAAGCTTACCTAAATGTTTAATATTAGTTAGCCATATTGGTTCATATAAATGGCAATTTTCGGCTAAATTGTGTGGGCTATATTTCTGGATTTTTATAATGAGATATTTTAAATTATTACTATATTGTGTACATAAGCATAGTCTCTATTACCAAAAATAATGTAAATAATATGAAGTTAAAATTTAAAGGTTCCGGATGTCCATAAAATAAAATAAAAAATCTCTTGCTCGATAGTACGTTCATGCTCTTGGCTGATTTTTTATGTTGAGTCGATAGGTGGCTAAACTTGATACGCCGTTTTCATAATTTCGTCTATATTTCACTTTTCTATTAACTTAAGCGCATTGTACTTCTAAAATTAATAGTAGTGGTGCTTAAAAAAATGACTAAAGTAGAGTATTAATGCTATTCCTAAATATTTTTGAGATATGTTCAAAGAAATTTTGATCTCTCACACCGCAGCACAGCCTTTTATTTGCGTACTTTTTAAATTATGTACATCTGGACACTCCAAGTTGTCTAATTATTTCCCCTCAAGGTTACAATCCTACAATCAGTTTTTTTTAAGAACTAATCAAAATTAAGATCCTCTGTAAAAAGTTATGCGTGGTCACACATAAAAAAAATATACGCGTCGACTTGAGAAACGTTTTTTTAGTCGGTTTAAAATACAACCTCTAATATATATAATTCTCTCGCCAATCTTTGTTACCAAACTCCTCCAAAACGGCTCGACCGATTGTTATGAAATTTTCAGTGAATGGTCACTAGGTCTGAGAGTAGGTCGTTATCTATTTTTTTAATAATATCCCTAATGGCAAAACAACGTTTGCCGGGTCAGCTAGTTTTGTATAAAAATACAATTTGTCAATATACAATTTTATCATTCAGATTAATTATGACTCCATGAACATGTCAAAAACATAATCTGTCTGAGAGTGGCGCCAGTCGCCAGTTGATGACGTAAATGTAAACGATGCGTGAGATTTATCCTTTTTGGATAGCCATAAGGGCAAGGCAGTTAGAAACGCCAATATTAGAAATACCAATTTAACGAGTGTTTGACTAGTTGTTTTTCTTGGACGCAGATTTTAAAAGAGCTCTTTATTATGGATCAATATTATCTATTTTCTATACCTATTACCATTATTATATTCTAAAGATTTAAAATAAACTATTACAACATCGTAATCTCACCCAATCGCACCAACAAACAAACAGATTTAAATTTATAATTTTATTACAAAATTGATAAAACTTATTTAAAAGGACATAATTTAGTAAAACTAACTATTAAAATTCTCTTGGAATTCCATGAATTTATAGGCTAAACATACTCGTATTATGAAAATAATTATTTATTTTAACTACATTTTTTAATAATAGGTATAGGACTTAAACCGCATTTAAATATGGAAATAATGCTCGAAATTGCAGTTCTCATTTTCCAGCGATAATTATGACTAAGTATGCATGAAACCTAAAAGTAATTAGACCTTTTGTAATGTTAATAATATCTTACATTTGCAATTAAAATAAAGTACAATACTCAGCAGCAGAACTCGGTATTCACTATGACAATCTGTAGGGCGATCGGCTAAAAATGAGAGCTGTATCAATGTCAAAACATGGGTTTGGACCCAAGGTTTGGACTAATCTTGAAAATCACGTTTTGACATTGATACAGCTCAATAATGATTGGTAGGTACATTATTAGCCGGTCGCCCTGCTGGAACCTTTCATGCGAATTTGAAATCTCAGAATCGATTATTCTTAAATCCAGGAACGCACAGTAGTTGTTCTTAACACTACTCAACATTAATATGAGTAAGCATTGCTAATTTTGTAGGTAGATGTTTAGAAGAACTTACTTCTATTACAAATAATAAAAATAAGACTGATTTTAAATTATCATCTAACATTTGCATTGGAGTACATCATTTTCAATGTAAGTGGAGATCGGTACCCACTATGACGGTCTGAAAACAACTGTACAATTTTGACACCTGGATGGTCTGGCTCGTTGGTGCCATCTAGAACTGATCCTTCTATTTCCACGGGACGCACTCTGGGTACAACATCGTATAGTGATAAATCCGGGACCGAAGCACATTTGTCTTTAAGATTCGCAAAGGATCTCCTGTCATTTCTTGGAACAGTAGTAGCAATAACAGGCATTTGTAACTTTTGTGAATTCTTCAGATTAACTTGGTTCACAACGTCTGTGATTAGTTCTTTCATTTTCTCCGGGGGTATAATTGTTATTTGATCGGCAACTTGCTTTTTCACCCTGTCATTGTAACTGGTGCTTGGGTTCGATTCAGTTTCATCATGTTCTGGCTCGATATATATTATATTTTCTTTTGAACCACTTTCACCGACATACTGAGGTAATTTTTGAAATCTTGGCAAGTGTATTCTCGGCAAATGGAATGAGGTTGTTTTTGGTTTAAGATATTCAACACAAGAAGCATTAGAGCTGACATTTGTACGAATCATTCTATATCTTCTAGAAAGAATCAGATATATTAGACATATCACAGTAAGTATCAACAGTATGAGTACTATAGATGCGACGTAGAGGGTGTATTCAGGCAAAATTACATAACCACGATGCGTAAACATGCTCGAACTATTATCATCTGAAAATATAAAAATAAATGATTAGTATCACTTGTCTTACAAATCCTGTCAAATTTAATAAGAACTAAGTTTTGCCCAGAAACACTCTTTTTAAATCCCTTTGAAACCCTGGATGTTTCCAGAACAAAATGATACTCAATATGTATTAATTCAGAGTGTATCCTATTTAAATTCTTACACAAATCGGTTCAAAAGAGTGGATAAAAATTATTAACCAAACGCAATTATTATATTGTGATCTATGAAAACAGTTTAAAAGGTTTACAGAAAAATAAACATGAAGTTAACGAAATGAATGAATAATTAAATACCCACCCATTATCCTAATTTATTCAATAAAAATAATAATATTTTGTATTTAGAGAACACGAAAAATCTTTATATAATTTGTATAAGGAGCACTTCACTTTTGTCACAATATATTTTTCACATATATTTTCACTGCACAAAAATAAACTCTGGTGAAGTTCGTTTTGTATTGTACCCAACATGACAATGTATCCAATTATGTTTCGTATGACGTGAATAATACGGGATATAGAGTAGGTATGGTAATTATTAATATTAATATCAGTTTTCCTTCCTTCATTATTATGTTGCTGTCGAGGATTTGTAACAATAAAATAATTAGGGAAATGGCACGTAGCAGCTTCGATGTTTTCTTATCATAGAATAACTCAGAAATGATCATTAAATTTTTTATTGAATTCTTAATATAAATTATTATATAGTCTCATATAAAAATACCAAATCGCTCTTGGCCTGCAGTTGTTTACATTAAAACTAACAACTTTTTTATATAAACCTGTATTTTCGCAGATTTCGACTATATATACTGAACATCTGCGGTTTATATAGATATATACCTATTGTTTGTTGAGATAGGTCATATTTTGAACTTTACGCATTAGTACATACTTGTAATTACGAGTCTGTGGAACGTATGGAGATATGCCAAATGATAATTTGTTCTAATTAATGTTTAATTAGTTTCCTCTCTGAAAACAGTCATAGCTATAACAGTAGTTCAACCGCACTAACCAAAATTAGTTTGAACTCTAAAAACATGCTAGCTTTTTGCCCCTAAATGGAAAATATTAAACAATTTTGGAAACAATATAAACACTTTATGAAGTTTTTCAGAAATTAAATACTTATATCGGCACGGAAGTCTTAGGTTGGAGTTTTTATTCTCGAATTCTTGATCAAAGCAATGGGTATTTATAAAACTATCTGTACCTAATCTAATTTCTCAAACTTAAAGGGAAGTATACAAAGTCCATTTGTGAGCCATTAAATAATTATAAACTTCTCGAGCAGTAGCCTGGCACCTGACTCAATCGTTTACTGATGAAAGCTGGAGAAATTATTAATTAAACAGCCTTCTCCGAGTTTTCAACAGATTTATCTGGTGTAGAATTTTCAACTTTATTTTCGAAAAGCGCATGAATTTTTGAAATGTATTAAAGTGTCGTTTATGGAAAGTTATTCTGTTACGAATGGTCTGCCTTTTATCAGTACCTTTTTCACTAAGGGGATTTATTGAATTTATTTTTGTCTTTCTCTCTCTCACGGATACGTAGGTAGGTGCGACATGCAGCGTCGCGGAAGAATATAACAGAAAAACGACCATTTACCTAATTACTCAAAAACTAAGCCAGTTATCAAAAATCTGTTTCTGAGCGTTTTACGATATTATTATTACCGACACATTTAATCAAAAATTAAAATAACGTCCATTGTAATTTCCGATAAAAATGAGAAAAACTGAGATTTTGGAGCAACTTGTGGGAGAACTTTCTATCGAGAAAATTTTATCCAATCGTGTTTCTGCTTATGACGTTTTAATTTGAAGATCGTTTGGTAGATCGTTCGGCGGCAGGGAGGAGGTTTTTTAGTCCCTAGGTCATTGGGCACCATTCCCAATGGAGTCAGGCGTTACCAGTAGGTATCCTTTTTTTCCTCCCATAACAAAAAAAAAAGTGTTATATACTAGCTGTAACAGTGGGAATTGTGAATTTTCCCGGGATTAATAGTTTTCCCATTCTCGTTCCCGCTCCCTTTTCTAACCTTTAGCCTATTTACAAATAAATGCTATAATAATCTACCTATATATTTAGTAGCTATACATTGCTATAGCGAGTTTTGCAATTTTTGAAATCCCACGAGAACCGTGATATTTTTGACTACCGACTCGTAGTCACACCAGATTATCATACCAGTGTTACAAACAAGATTTTTTTTCTCTTTTGTCACACCAATGATTTTTCTACACCATTTATACCTAACTAGTGCTGTCCTAGTTAGTTAAATTAACCAGATTTTGTACAGTGACTAACAAAAGTTTTTAAATGTATAATAGAAAATAATGCTTGATATTTATACAATACGATATTTTATATTATTCCTCTCCCCCTCACCCCCTCCAAGTTCCTGTCGACGGAGCCCCGCTTCGCGGGGCTCCTATTTCTGGGTGCTCATAAAAGGAAAATAACCTTAACCTAATTACCTATAAATATTTTATATTATCGCTCTCCCCCTCACCCCCTCCAAGTTCCTGTCGACGGAGCCCCGCGAAGCGGGGCTCCTATTTCTGGGTGGTCATAAAAGGAAAATAACCTTAACCTAATTACCTATAAATATTTTATATTATCGATTTATAATAGAAAAAATGTAGGTACTGCACTAGCAATTATCGTATACATGGTGTAGAAAAATCAGTGGTGTGACAAAAGAGAAAAAAATCCTGTTTGTAACACCGGTGTGATAATCTGGTGTGACTACGAGTCGGTCACTATATTTTTCGGGATAAAAAATAGCCTACGTCGTTTCCCAAGCTCTAATCTATCTATGTACCTAATTTCATCAAGTTTGGTCGTAACAGACAGACAGACATTTCGTATTTTTAATACTAAATAGGGATAGGGATAGGGAAATAGGGATTGGAGTTTGGAAAAAAAAATTATTGGCATTTTTACCGGCATAACATTATCACTATCACGGACTCACTTCAAATATTAATTAAAGTTTATCTACCGCACGTCACTAAACTAATATTATATCTTTTAATCCTTGATGTGAAAAGTTTGAAGCGAGCAGTTTATTTAAGACACCGTTTTGGTACAGCAAAGTTTAATAAGATTTTATGGTATCTACAAAATCATTGTTACAAAACCTAAAAGATAAGCACTTTTAATTAACTTTATTCTTCTGAAATATGCCGCGTTAATGGGAGCAAGAGCGATAATTTTTTTGATGATTTATGTTGTAAACTTGATGCTAATTTTTAGGGTTCCGTACCCAAATGGTAAACGGGTGCCCTATTACTAAGACTCCGCTGTACGTCTGTCCGTCCTTTATTCAAATTTCCACAAAAGTATTTTTAGTGCCAACTTGGTGACCAACTAATAAAAACTAGGTAGGTACATAACATTGAACTAACGTGGTCGGCATTTTTTCTTTGATAGGTATGTATTAGTTATGTAGTTGATAAGAACCTACTACTTAGTAAATTATTTATCGTATATAAAAATCACCTAAATATAATATTTCTTTAATAGAAAGAAGCAATAACCAATATTAATGTACCATTTGGGATAATTCGCAGACGTTAGCCCGTAAACTACGGGTAAAGTAATATTTTTTTTTTAATTTGGGCCATCAATTCTTCTGGATTGTGAGTTTTTATGCGGCGGCGCGTTGGAGTAATGGAGGCATTTACCAATTTTATTACAACTATAAAATTTTAATGCTGAATTCAAATAAACCGATACAAAACTCAGATGGTTTTATAAAACTGTAATTTAATAATGATATTCAAAGTCAAAGTTGAATACTAAATACTAAAATCTTATACGCTATACTCTTTCCATTAGTTTATTTTCTCTTTGACACATGTAATCACATGAAACAGAAATAGCAATAGCGAGGGACCAGAGAGAGATAAAAGTAAAGTTGTCTCTTTCTCGTCCCTCGCTATTCCTATATCTGTTTCATGTGTCAAAGAGAAAATAAACGAAATGAAAGAGTATACTTTCTGGCCTGACTTCCAATAACAAAAAAGAAAAAGATAACTATCAATTCTAACGCAATAATATTATAACAGTTTTAAAGGTGTTGGTTCTTCAAAGATATTAGCACGGTCGCGAACCACGAAGAATTTCGTACATCGACCTGTTACTACCTGTCTCTGTCACTCCCGCATCAAAATAATGCGTCACGCTCGCACAGATGCAATGACCGCCGTCCGCAGAGATTTTAAACCTTTTACCTGCGAACGTAAAATTTGTTTTTGTTTTTGTTATATTGTTTTGTTTGTTAGTTTTTAATACATTTGCTCAAAAAGATGATATTTCCGGGTACTTTTAGCGTGCGCAAAGTTATTCTTTTCCGCACCAGAGCTTTTTGATTTCCCCCTGCATGATGGATCCAAATCTATGAAGGAGGTTTTCAAGTAAAAAGTTTTCGCTACAAAATTATTGTAAAAAATAACAGTAATGTAATTATTTTACTTCTTAACTACTATAAATACGTAAATTAAATTTAATATAAATTTATTACAATGATTTCCTTTCGTTTTCTATTTTTTTTGAAAATGTGTGGCTGCGGCTGTTATATTTAATCTGTGCTTTGAGTTCTTTTTATTGTCTGTGATTCCTTGTTATTAATATTGATTTTTCAAATTCCATGCAAAACTTTTTTTTTCCTTCAAATATTTCATCTAAACCGCATTAACAGAAAAATGTTTGTGACCACTGTCAGTAGGCAAAGAGGTCATTGTACAAAATTCTTCGTGGTTCGCGACCGTGCTATAGTATCAATTTGTACAATATTGACAGACTGACTGATTGATTCAATTAATGCAGTGATGGGATCAGTCTGATATTTGGCAGAGTTATCACAATGTTACCATCCGCTAAGATTAAATTTAAAATAAATATTTTTTTTTTAAATTTAACTCACAAGGGAGGAAAATAGGAGATCGTGAGCAAAGTCACAGCATCTACTAGGCATAAATAATAAGAAAGCATCTACTCTATTATTTGAAGAATTACGCAATTACGCATACCGCCGACGGCATTCCACTGTATTTATTTTCAATCAGGCTGTTACTGTTTGAATTAATATTAAAGAGAACCTAGACATAGACTATAGAGTATCATAGGGACACGGTGATCGACTGTAAATAATTTTTTGATCTCCCCCTCCTACAAATGCGTTGGTGGATGAGGCAGGTAGCATTAAGGGAAAATAAAATATAACAGAAAAATGACGTTTTACCTGAAAAAAGCTAAGCTAGTTAAAAAAATCTAAGCATTTTTAAAATTTATTTCTGCCGGCAAAATTCACAAAATACATATACCTACCTACATCCATTGTAGTTTCCGATAAAACTAAACAAAATGTAAATTGCGGAGCAACTTTTGTGGAAAGTTTCGAGAGAATTGCTTTTCTGTTTCTGCTTCTGAACGGAACAATGATAAATGATAAAAATTAATACCTAATTAAACCTCAAATCTCCGAATAGTCAGCACCACTTTATTAGCCGACTTCAAAAAAAAAAGGAGGAGGTTCTCAATTCGTCGGAATCATTTTTTTTGTATATGTATAGGTGTTTATTTGGATAATATTAGGTGTGCCATTTTGGTTTAGAGGTTGATTTCGTGGGAGATTTCCAATAATCATTATCAGTGCCACCCCTATCCTCGAAACGTAAAATTTCATTCACACATAAATGTTTAAGAAATGGATATGACGGAAATAGAAGCGATTAACTTCTCTAATATTTCACTTTTATGAGATGTACGAGTATGTTGATGTTTCGCAAATAGCGATTTCAATGAAATATTGAATGCATAATCTATCATATTATATGTGTTTGCGTGTGTGGTAATGTGTGTGAATGTGTGTGTGTATGGGTGGGTGGTAGAGAGAGAGTGTGTGTATTTTGTTACTCCTTGACACCACAACTACTGAATGGACAATAAAAACATATGAACAGTTTACAGATATTTCAATCCAAGATGACGCGCCCCACTCTGTCAAACTCCATACGAATCGAATGAAACATAAATAATTTTGACATAGTGGGGCGCGTCTTCGTGGGTTGAAATATCTATAATAGTTAATACTTTTCTTCGTTACTAAGCTACTTTTTACCCAAAAAAAAAAACAATTCATGTGGAATTTGAAAAAAACTAATAGTGTAGCTACGAAGCGGGCTCGTTCTGACTCATTAATTTATCTATTAACTCATCACCATTTACTGTCCAGCCCCAAATATTCGACATAGTTTGCTGGCATATAATACAATAGATAGTTAACGGCCTACAAGCCGTATTTAGGTGATTTTGAATGAAGTTTTATGCAAAAACTATAAAGAAAATTACTTTCAAATTTACACGTCATGTATTTTGGGTCTTTAATCTTAAATCGCTAAGAAGCAGAAACACGATTGGATAAAATTTTCTCGATAGAAAGTTCTCCCAAAAGTTGCTCCAAAATCTCAGTTTTTCTATATTTTATCGGAAACTACAATGGATGTAATTGCAATTTTTGTTTTAATGTATCGGTAATAATAATATCCTAAAACGCTTAGAACGGATTTTTGATAACCAGCTTAGTTTTTGAGTAATTAGGTAAAACGTCGTTTTTCTGCTATATTCTTCCGCGACGCTGCATGTCGCACCTACCAAATCTCCGTGAGAGTGAGAAAGACAAAAATAAATTCAATCAATCCCCTTAAACCCTTCATGATATAATTGTTATGGGATAAGAAAGGACTTCTTGTAATTTCCAAGGGAACACCCATGCGGAGTTGAAGTGGGTCAATTTATTTGATAAATTTATTTATTCGTACACATTTAAACCATTTAACATAAAACCGTTAAATTCGGCTTTAAATTATCATTTCACACGCATTTAACGTTTATCTTAATTAGGTCTTTATTGTTATGCATAACCTATCTATTACTGAATTTAATTTAACTTTACCATTCGTAAATGCAGGTTTTATGGCAAAATTATGTTTGTATTAATTTTTGTTTTATTCGATTGCTTTATTTTTTTTTTCAAAATCTGATGTCTTACGCAAACATTTCTGATTCAATTAGAGTACAGGGTATATAACCGCAACTCGGAACTAATTTTGGTAAGGATCGCAAATACACCTCTCTAATGAGTGTTAAACACAAAACATGTAGGTATATGTGTCAACCCGACCAACGGAATAAAATTTTATTAGGTATCTAACTAGTGTCGAAACATATTTTCGTGAAATTGAAAGGAAGCATTCTGCGGAAATCTATAATAAGCAGGATAGATTAATTTATTTTGCAATAATCCGCTACTTGAAAAGATTCTGTATGGTACAATATGCAGAAACACCGCCCACGTGAAACATCGCACACAATTCTTTCAAAACATTCTTCGACGCACGTTTTGTCCCGACACCGGGCATCCTCAGGAGATGTTGACTTCACAATGCGAAATCGTAGACCTCCTACAATTTTCAGTTTTTATGAGCATGGCAGGTACAATAATATTTCTGGCTAGAATTATTAATTTTAAGTTTAAAAAATATACGCAAACACAATATTATATGTTCGGTGTCTATAGGTAGGTTTATAGAATGACTCATAGTTTGAAAAGTAAAATATAAATGTCGAGTGTGCATATTTTATTTGCATTCGAGATAGCGACGCATTTGTGTCGAAAGTTTGCTCGCAAACGCAAACCCACTCAAATAGTTGTGAATAATGTGATGCTGCTATAAATATTATCAAAGATTTGCATTTTTATTGAAACCATTGATAAAACATAGTAAGATAATAATACCAGAGCATAAATAACTCCACCACCGATTGCGGATAGAAAAAAGTTGTTTCGTTATTTAGTCACATGCGGCAAAAGAAAATTTTGGTTCCTCAGGAGCATTATTTTGAATTCAGACCCAATCAAATGATCCGACATACTTTATAAGCCGCCCGAGTATCTAACTACTCGAAGTTCGTATGTAGAGAAATTATTAACAGAATAACGTGAAAATTCTCAGAAGAAACAAATAAAAAAAAAAGATACTAACGCGGACAAATCAGAAGAGAGAAAGCACAAACTCCCATAAATCAAACTTGAATTTTGTTCTCGCTATCCTCTCAAATATATTTTCATTTTTCAAAAACGTGTAATAAAAATGAGACCTGAACTGAACAAAAACGCATGAACAAATTACAATATAATTGAAAGCGTAAAGACTAGGACAATCGTAAGAAGATTTCACAGGACTGCGCTTAAATAATAGTATCTGCTATAACTCGCGTCCTGTGATAAGTTTGGCCACCAGGTCCAACAAGTCTTCGCGACACACAGCTGGGCTGCATATTTTAAGAATGATCATTCAAAAAACAGGAACGTATGAAGCGAAATGAAATAAAACCCGACGCAGCCGTGTAATAAAACCAGCGTTTCGCACTGTTTATACATCAAACATGTTTAAACTAAAAGCGTTTATATCTTGATTAATATTTACTACTTACTTCTTCTCACCTTCAATTCAAGATTAACTCTATACATATATTATCGGTGCAGATATTTTTCTTACAATTTAGGTAGAATATTTACGTAAAACCGTAGCAAGAGTAAAGCATCTTTATCTTTTTTCCTTTCAAATTAAAAGCTTTCTCCCCTTATCTCCCTAAGTAGTTTTCCGTTATACCCATTTGTCTTTATTAAATTTGCTACACTGTGTTTTATTATGCAAATTCATTGCAAATTCCTCAGATTAAGTTTAAATATATTGCTTAAATTATGCTGCATTCTGTAGCGTGCGCGAGCGTATTTTTTGTGAATTTTACCGTCTAAACATCTATTTTACTCCTGTACCACTAAGTTTTGAAGATATAACATATCTTCAAGTTAAATAGGTTTTAAGACATCAAATGTATTTTCTGTTCGCCTAACGTATTTAAGACTTCTAATATGAACTATCTGAGTTCAATGCGGAAGATTCTAATGCTCTCTGTTGAGGTCTTCATTTATCGATAGTGGAAAACATCGTGAGAGAATTAGTTGTATGTTTGGAGTCAGCCAAGCGTCAGCCTCTAGTCTAGACCTTTGAAAGGAACAGTGCATTTGGGTTCAATCCATACGTGATCAGTAAAAACAAATGACAGAAACAAAAACAATGCTCTCATGTTTGTATCACTCCTCGTTCAAAGCTTCGTGTGCTAAGCTATAATAGCCTTCGATTAGCATTGATCGATTTGATCGATGTGTGTGGTAGTGACGTAGCAGTAGGCACTAAGACATGTAACAAAACTTATCCGCGTTATGTACGTATACGTGTTAAATTGTATACAATATGCAAACAGAGCGCCGCACCGCCAAGATTTGGTGAAAGAATAATGTTAGGTACTAAGCTTTCAAGCCCATACCGTGTTTCAATGCTTGATTAAAGGTTTTTATCATCAACGACGTAGATCCCATTGTGGGCACGGGTCTTCTCCAAAAAAACCCAAGCGGTCTCTGTCCATTGCATTCGTTTCCCAAATTTTTATTCCTATAGCCTTTGCATCCTGCTTCATACCATCCAGCCAACTAAGCTTTGGCGGACCAACATTTCTACGGCCTCTGGGTGTGAGTTCAGTAGTTTTTTGGGTGGCCTTTGATCACTCATGCGCTGTGCATGTCCAGCCCACTGCAATCTTGCAATCTTTATGTGCTGGACAATGTTTGTCTCGTCAAAGATAGCGTAAAGTTCTTGGTTGAATCAAATATGCCATAAACCGTCTACTTCCACCGCAACAAGTATGGTTCATACCTTTATACATATATATAAAATCATTGGGTTCATACATAACACCTACCTTTTTAAAAGAGACACTCAGTAATTATATTATAATTAGTCACAATATGAAAGAACGTGCCTTAAACAGCATGACTAGTAATATGATTAATTGGTTCAAAACTACTCGGAAAACCCCATTCGACAGACATTAGTCCAGTCATAAATACGAGTAGATATGTTAGGTACATTAGTTGAATCGAAGTTTCCGACTATTTTTTCAGCCAAATCAATCCTCGTGCATGGCGTGAATGAGTAACAAACACATACAAACTCTTGCCATTATCACGAAATACATAATAAAAAGTATTATTAAATTCAAGGCCACACTAATTACTAATTATTAAATTAATGTGATCAAACCTTGTAGAGTGCAAAATTTTGCATTAGTTTTGGCTCTAGCTAAATAATAATAAAAAGTAGGATCTTCCTACTTTTATAAGGAAGGCTACAATCCCAATATAAAAAAATGTGAAATGGAGCCAAGTGCGATACCAAAGTGAAAGATTGTCAGCTACGGCGATAAAAGAATTGATATTGGAATCGGTGCCAAATTCAAGGAAGTTTGCTTCTTTTGATTTGTGGAAGTGCCTATTATAGTATCACGCACTCGATTTTTTAGTGCTTTAAAACAATTATTTAACACATTTTTCGTATGATAAAATACCCGAAGCAATTATAGTAAACTAGCTGACGCCCTCGGCTTCGTCCGCGTGATTTTTAGTTTTCCACAAATCCCGCCAGACACATGAATTTTTCCGGGATTAAAAGTAATCTATGTGTTAATCTAGGGTATGATCTATATCCATTTCAACACCCAAATTGGTTTAATAGTTGTTCCGTGAAGAAGCAAAAGTTTCTTTTTTATTATATACTTTGCACTAATAAGTAGCCAAGAAGCCAAGAGTAAACTTTGCCGGATTTTCGAAGCTGTTTCTTCACCTTTTTATAGACAAATAAATGTTTTTCTGCAACCCAGTAGGTAAATATTTAAAAAGATAATTTCTCAAGATGGAAATTCAAAATCCCTATTAGCCTAAGCCTATTACTTATGCTCGAAAAGGGGTTCAAAGTTTTCTTTGCACGTATAAATATAGATGTAGGTGTCTACTATAATGAAGTACAGTTACAGATATTTCAATCTACAACGGCGTGCTCCACTCTGTCAAACTCCGTTCGATTCGAAAGAAACATAAGCGATTTTGACAGAGTGGGGCGCGACGTCGTGGATTGAAATATCTAAACACATTCTTCAAGAATCTGACTATAATAAAATCAGACAAAACTTACGTCTCTACCTATATAGGGGTTAATATGTGGGTAAGGATCAAGTTTACGACTAACTTTACGGCGTCATAAATACAAGTCCCTCGACGAAAGTGGGCAGTCTCGCTCTTTGTGTTAGAAAAGCTGCATTTCCCCTGGACATGTGACAAATGTGCTTTTATACAAATTATACAAAAATATACTAAA
Source organism: Coenonympha arcania (assembly GCA_036785405.1). Lineage (NCBI taxonomy): Eukaryota > Metazoa > Arthropoda > Insecta > Lepidoptera > Nymphalidae > Coenonympha > Coenonympha arcania. The sequence continues at coordinate 11,267,545 of CM072072.1, forward strand.
ATTCATTAGTATTTTAATACTCTATATTATGCATAGGTAGAGGCCTTTGTTGGAAGATACTGTTGATGTCAAATAATAATACTGATTAACAAACAAACTAAATAGGTACATAGTTGATAGATTATTGTATTTATGTAAGTTTGATATTTTATTAATGTAAAAAGCATTTTATTTGCGGAGATATTATAATTACGAGTACCTACCTACACACATCGCAATCTATCAAAGTAATCAATTCTCGAACTCTTAGGTACCAATGCTTTAACTTACTCAGAATTAGTACTGGGTTTTCGCCCACAAAACCCAAAATATAATATGTAACTATGAATAACCTAGTTAGAAATGTTTATGATTTCATCATTCTATTGACATAAAACTAGGTCAAACCTTATATCGGCCCTATAAGATTTTCAAATAATTAAACACAAACATCCCCCTTTCTGATTCATAATGTTCATTGAAAGCATTGATTCTGCGTGATGTAATACACTCATCAATCACTCTCTCTATTCAGTCACATAATAATATATAATCCTGTTATCCTGACAACTATGAGAGTGTCTATTAATAATCCTTTATTATTTTGACACACTTTCTTTCTTTAACGCTGTACGTACCTACAGATATGAAACCTGAGGATATGGGCATCCGAAAGATTTTCGTAAAACTTTTTCGTACCAGCGAATAGTAGCGCCATCTGTCAAATTTCTATAGGTGGCTGCTGAGCGAACTATATCGTGCCCTTACAGAACAAGCATCGTTGGCACCGATAAACTAGCGACATTATTCTGCGCCGACCGCCATGTCCAGGGTATATTATGTCTGTACCGTAATTCATAAGAATATAGAAATCCTGGTATTTGTTATAGGTGCCTATACAAACCACATTGATCACTTTCTAAGTTAAATACAAAATTAAACAAACACCAACAATGCAATTAACAAACATATTTAAAGCTCTTATTCAAATAAATTATCTATGAAGAATCAGATATGTATGGCCGTAATGCTAGCATTTATTATGTTCATAAATGCCAACAACAAGTAACAGTCAACATAGTAGTAATGTAGAAATACGATGATTCAACCTTATCGTGAAAAGTAAATTTAATTTCGCAATTTTCGACCATGTCGCTTTTTGAAATACATTCAATTTTACACTTTATGTCAGTAGCCGTAAAATTAACCATTTCACTTCACGAAATAGCCCGGAACCCCCCAGTAAACAACTATGAAAATGATGCATTTAACTATCATAAATGACCATGTTAACATTTTTTTGTCAATCAGTCATTATGCTTCTGGAAGAATTCATCAAATCCATCCCCTACACTACATGCATGCAGTCTCATTACAAGCAAATAATGCTAATTACCTCAACTTTATTAGTTAAATTTAAGTCTTATATAGTTAACCGTAAGAGTGACGATGCAGTGTAAACTCATCTGTGTTAGCTGCGAGCGTTGAAACTGCATTAAATTACGAAGCTCATCCATTACAATGAGCGAGTGACATTGAATAGACGTAGATAATAGACATAAACACAGGACTCGGCGAACCGAGAAAAAAAATCTTTTACTGGTGTCAAAAATGTTTGTTTTGAATCCAACGGCGTCAGTAGTATGCCACAGTATTTTTTATGGACCGCGTACCACACCACAGATCCCTATACCTACTTCTTATTAGTCCTCACGTGCATTTCCACAGAGACTGTTTCCCCCATATTGTCGGGAAATTTGACAGATGGCGCTACTTTTTTATGTATGAAGAAGGTTTACGTAGAATTTTCAGATGGGCTTATCCTTAGGATCATATCGGTGACGTAAATGTACACAATCGGAGGCTGAACGAAACATATCTGCCCGTTCTGTTGGGTGAGCTGTGAATGGGTTTTCATGCGATCGATGATTTGAGGTTGATAGTCCTAATGTACGTCGTATTCAGAATCGTATTGAATGACGCATTGTAAAACAAAGCGTTCCGTATTTGTAGCATAAGAAACTTACAAATACGAAACGTGTGTTCATTAAAGTACACGTAGGTACCTTCTTAATAACTAATTTGTCCGAAATTTGTCCAATTTATCTGAAACTAAGAACGGAAATAGATTATTATTAAGTTCACTGAAACACTGAATTTCTTGCGACTTGCGAGCATCGCTGCGGGAAATAAACAAGTATAACTTAGCAAAACTAATAAGATTATATTATTATGCTTAATTTGTAAAGCATGGAAACTAAGTTAATGCATATCGATGCGCAAGTTACTATAGTAGGGGAGCCCACAATACTAAATCTTTAGTTACTCGAGCGTCATGAGGGATTATTGCATTGTAAAGATTAGGTGCCAAAATGTTAATATTATTATATTTTTTGCTATTTCAGTGTTGGGGGAAGCTTGTACAGGTTTCCAAAAAGTCATGTCTTTGAAAATTGATTTGAGACACGAGTGCGCTATAACTTTATGTCGTCCTGACTCATAATCCGACAAGTATAACTAGCAATTTTCTTAATAATAAAATTAAAAAAAAAACTACTCGATATAATTGTCAAATTATGGGAGTCAGTACGAAAAGCTCATTAAAAGAAGCGTCTGTATAAAAATCTGAGGCGCACGAGAAAAAATGTCAAAGACACGATTTTTTTTCTTCCTCCACCAATGGAACAGCATGTATAATTTGTAACCCTATTTTTTAGAATCTAACATTTCTATCATACATAGAATACATTATATTTATAATAAACAATCTAAAACATAGAATTCAACAGGTCCACACGACGTTTTAGTAACTACCAAAATCCCCCTCTTGGGCTCCCCTATTATACTCCGAGATGTTACGCACTCTATGTTACTCTGCAGTGACTTGAAAATGTTTAATTAAGTGCACACGAGGCGTAAAAGTCTACTTCATTCGGGGAGCAAAGTTTTAATTAATAACCGTATTTCATTCAGGGGCGAGGTTATAAATTATTTATTGTGCTGGTCTTTCAGCCAATTAATTACAGGGACCGTCCGCTTACACGGGACACTGCGGATGTTAGCGTTATAAATTGTTATCGTGACAAATGCATGCGGGGCTAAAGGATTAATGAACACCGTTAACCACTACTTGGTAGCATAGATTCGCAATTTAGACGGTGATTGTAATTAAACGCTACAGGTGGAAGGACGATCTCGGATTCCACCGCTCAGATATTTTGCCGATTTGTCTGTTAGTACCATAGACATTAACACAGGGCCTGGCGGACCCGGTGGCAAAATTTTTCCAGTTTAGCGGTGTCAAAAATGGTTGTTTTGACATCAACGGCGTCAGTAGGTAGCCGACCTCAGTATTATCTATCGACCGCGGTCTACGGTACAGATCAATAAAAATACTATTCTTCAGGGTTTCCGGACAGTTTCCGCCATTTTGTGGCGTATTAGCGGGCATCTTGACAGATGGCTCTGCTTTTTTCTTGTATGAAGACAGTTTACGTAAAATATTCAGATGGGCGCATCTTAAGGTTCATATCGGTGGTTAGCACCCATCTAGATGAAATCTCTACAAAGACGTTTTTTCCGAAGAATTCTTGAAGATTTGCGGCTAAGCGGAAGTTATCACAGTTGTAAGTAAACAAATAACTTGGTAATTTTCTAATGCGCTTTTTTAAATTTCCTGCATTCTAATTAGTTTCCATCAATGATTCGCTTATAAAAACCTTTGCTCCTATAACATCATGACGTTTGATTTGCCATAACTTGCGAGTTAATGGGCAATATCGTTTGATACCTGTCGCTGCCGGCTGTCGCGAGGTTTTATTAAATTCTTTCGCTGGTTCGAGATTGAAATTTCTAGAAAACTTAAAAAGCATATCCTTAGATGAAAGTGCGACCGTATTTATTAACTTGATTTATTTTAAAACTTTTCAATTTGGCTAAGACTATTTTTAATGCAGGATTTCAATTATAGATTTTTGTTTGGACGTAAATATAGCCTTCTATTTTTAAATTTAATTTTTATTCGTCGTCAAAATAAATTATTCGTATTTTACTGTTACTTGCTTTTAATATTGCACCGAGCACTAAATCAATTCAAAAACGATTTAATTAGGGTTCTAGATACCAAATTGGTAAAAATTTAACCCTTATGTTGAGTTTTTCTCCGTCCGTCCGTTCACACTCGATTATTTTTACTTGGAAACCCTAGAAATAGAGCACCGGTGTAGACTGAGATCGACGTCTATAGAAACGTATGAAAAAGAAGTACTCAATTTATTTCTGTCCTTCTCACCCATACGAATACGTTGGTAGGCGCGACAGGCAACGTTGCGAAAAATCTATACTTTACGGAAAAACAACGTTTCATCTACTAACTAAAAAACTAAGCCAGTTATCATAAATCTGTTCTGTGCGTTTTTTGATTTTATTATTACCGACACATTAAAACAAAAATTACAATTACATCCATTGTAGTTTCCGATAAAAATTAGAAAAATGGAAATTTCTATCCAGAAAATTACATCCAATCATGTTTTTGCTTCACAGCGATTTAAGACTAAAAACCCAAAATACATGACGTGTAAATTTTAAAGTAAGAAATTGTCTTTATAGTTTTTAAACTGCAGGTTACTAAAATTCTCTTAATACCACTGTCTACACCGTTAATTTGTAAGGTATAACATATTAATAATTGCTCATGACATAATTCTGATCGCTTATAAGTCTTCATAAAGAGTAGTACTTAGCTAGCTTCGGCCGAATACTCCCACTGATTGACTGAAGTCAGAACTGGACTAGTTCAGAAATTATAAATTCTAAATAAGCCCATGTCATTAAACGAACCCAAGACCTTTCATTAATGCTTTGGACTACATCCAAATCCGTACGTATATTTGGTCCTTCCATTATAATTTTAAATATTTATGAAGGGACCCAGAGTACATGGTCTTAAAATATCAGGATCTAAGCCTCAAACGCTCAAATAAATTATTTATTTTAAAAGTAATAAAGATACATAATATAAACATTACTGTTTAGCAAATCATGTTTGGTTTAGCAAATCATGAAAGAAAAGATCCCAAAACCCATTAATCATGTTTTCTCAAAAACGAGTATATTTTTTTCATAACAAAACTATACTTGTGTTCTTAAAGTTGATAAATCTAAGCTAGCTAAAGAACTTTACTGGGGCTACAAAACTAATTAAGTATTTTACTAAAACTGATCTAGTACGTACAATGTATACATGGCTTAGCTAGCATATTGCTACTTAGCTATGATACCAATACAGCATTCGATTGAGATGAATATGATGGGATTATTATTTATAGTCTGTTAAAGGTCACATCTCAAGCCACGCCTCAGTCGGCATCTTATGTCAAAAATATGTAACCTTCATAGTAGGGTAATAAACGCTGTAGTACTACTGTTTTAGTGCGTATAAAATGTTGAACGTTCATTCGTAACGCTGCTATTTTCGTTAATTAATCGACGGGAAACGCTAATTCTTTATTGCCATTTAAATTGATGTCCCGAAAGGAACAGATCATTTTAACCCATTTTGCTGGGTTACGGTTGATTTTTACTGGTCATTATCTCGGCCGAGTTTGTATTGAGACTGGTTATATTTGAATACCAATAATTTGACCACTCCTTAGATATCAGGACATTCCACATATCGCAATCTAAAAGTAAGCGATAGCTTGTGTTATGGGGAGAACTAATAAGATCTACATATAATATTTAATATACACATAAATACGTACAATATTATATTAAAACACCCAGTCTTCGGAAAACATTCATACTCATCACGAGTACATATTATTATTTTTCCAGTTGTGATCCCACGATGGCCAACGCTGAAGGCAGGACCTCGACTCACTACTGTGTGAGCCAATGGCTTGTCTCAGGTTTTATTACTTTTTGTTTTATTATTTTGCATGTTATGCGATATTTTGTTTATTATCTTGCGCTTTTTAGGATTCCATAGCGAAATGGTAGAAATTGAACCCTTTTTTGTATAGAATGAAAGCGGGCGTTATTTTGTGGAAAGCCATAATTAGCACTATAATCCGCTACTTGTAAAGAATCTGTATAGTCCAATATGCACGAACACCGATTACATGAAACACCATTACACAATTCTCCAACACTTTCTTCGACTCATCGTTTCGTCCCGACACCGGGAAATCCTCAAGAGATGTTGACTTCATCTTGACTTCAATGCGAACTCCTCTAGAAATTTCTTTAATTATCTTCTGACTGTACTCACTTCGTACGAATAAGTAAGTAAAACTGCAGCTTTTTGTTTCAAATCAAGTTAACTCAAACGTAAAAAAGTCTTCACATTCAGAAAATTAAAGTGAAGGAATATAAAAATGATGACACTATTATCTCACGGTGCGAGGGACTCGTAAATTCAACAAATCTGTCTGCAGGATCATCTTGTAATAAAATGTTTTGTTTCGAGTGTTGGTACGCTTAATCTTTTATATTCAGAGCTGGCGCGTTTTCAACAAAATAATCTTTGCTCCTACCGGTCCTACTTTTGATTATGAAACCATACATCTCACAGTCCCTTTTCCTTGTGATACACAGTTCTTTTCAAGATAAATCAATGACACAAAAAAATTCTTATAAGACAAAAACTAACGAAATAATATTAATGAAAATATCCGTTGAATTTTCATTAATGACTCGGTACAACAAAAAAGCAAGCCTATTGGTTTAGAACTCTACCACTCATATAATTATTCAAAAATGAGGTTCAAATCCCGGACCTACTATTAAACCTTTGACTATTCAGTGTTGTGTGCGTTTTAGGAAACTTAAATATCATTTGCTTTCGGTTGAGAAGGACGTCGTAACAGAACATTCACACGTGTATGCGAAGCCTCCACGACAAAAATTGCAGCAGTAAACTATCTTGGCACAGCCGCAGCTAAGGCCTGTTAAACCAGTCGCAAACCAATTTTAATATCATAACTTCCTAAACAGAACCTTGATTCAAAGTCTGCACATTATCTCCAAATTTTCAGAATATCATCCCAAATTTTACATCTCATAATTACGTAGGCACACCACTGCTAACGCCTTCGTCAATTTAGTTGCACTAGTTACCTTTGTCACCGTTGTAAGCGAGAGCGGGTGTTCAGTGACCTAGTTTAATTACCGTACACTCTGAAATGTGGGTAGGTACTAAAAGATGAACCTTACAAGTGACAACCTCGCCTGTCGAATTGACACGAGTGACATAAAAGGAGAAGTGAACTTGCTTTATAGTAGAAGATCCGAACCTAAATCGACGTTCACCCGGCTGATAATAGAATGAGACCTATTTTATAATCCTATACCTTTAAACGAGCAATTCTTGAATATACCTATATATATTTCTATATAATCTGAATCTCGGAAACGGCTCGAACGATTTTCATGAAATTTAGTATACAAGGGGTTTTGGGGGCGATAAATTGATCTAGCTAGGATTCATTTTTAGAAAATGTCGTATTTACCAAAAAAATATATATAAATTGGCGATAAAGTAAAACTATTACAGTAAACTCCTGCTGCCATCTATTAGTGAGTAGCTGTAACACTACCGAGCAAAGCTCGGTCACCCAGATATTTTTAGTCTATAAGAAAATATATTTTAAAAAAATGGTTTGCTGGAAAAGTTAGACAGAATGTTTTTTATTATTTTTTTTTAAATTTCAATTTTAACATAATAAGAAAATTTTATACTAGACTTGAAGTATGAAACACATAGAATGTGCCGACTGCCGACATAGGGTTGTCCATTATTTATTGTCTATTATTTCTCAAATTTTCTTATGAGAATCCCTAGAAACGAACTTTTAACTAGTATCAAAAAATACACGTGGAAAGGATCTTGTCTCAATCACTTGGGAATTTTTCTTTAAAATTCACTCATATTTATAAGCAAGTAAGCCGACTGGAGTTTTAAGTAGTAGGTATCTACTCGAGAACGTGTTTTGAGCCCACGACGGTAACGAGAAGGCCCGTATTTGAGCTCGATCCCACTTTGCCTGTACTCGAGCCATTCCTCGACGCTTGAGCCAAACTCCTTCAGTCATCTTGTCTCATCATTATTTTAGACTGTTAGAGTTTCGTACTCCAACATTTTTTTGCTGCCTTTTTGGAGTTTACTACGTGGAATATTAAATTTATATTATAAAACTTAATTTTTTTTTTACCAAAAGTGCAAACCCGATTTGACTGTTTGGGATGGTAGCTTATTAACCCGTGAAGTTCCACAGTGGCATAAACTAAAACCCAGGTCTGTGAGGCTGCTAAAAAACTTAGTTCATCATCAGAAACCATTGTTTATGTCCCACTGATGGGCATGGGTGAAAGGTTTCCTTTAATAAGATGCCTTAAGACTGTTCATGCGTTAGTATTATGCTTGGGTCAAAATTGTCAATTTTCGACGTAATATAAGAGTGTCATGTGTTCAATTATTGATTAGATAATTGCCATCATATTATTTGGCATTTCATAATCTAGTTTTTGTCTCAAAAATATTTGAAAATATGTGTATAACTTTCTCATTAGAAAGTTTAAGGTAAAGGCTAATTACTCACTTAGCGGTGGAAGCTCTATTTTGATGCAAGATATTTGCCATGTTTCGTAACACAAACTTATAACAATGACATATTTAGAAAATTAATAACATTTACTAAAAAATGTCTCAAAAAAAACACGATTTTCCTAGATTTTCATTCAAAAACCATAAACCGAAAAGTGCCATTTTTAGCATTTTTCGATAAATTAAACGTATTATTTTAGGATAAAATCCAAGATATTTTGTTATTTCTGAATTATAGTAATTTAATTCAATTCATATTCAATGTCACTGGTTATTTACTATTTTAATAAGTTGTATATTTATTTTACTATATTTTTTTTTGTAATACCATTTTCCGCGCAAAATTGCGTCTGCGGGAACGGAATTCTTTTTTTGTATGGAGCGACACGCGATTCACGCATAAACGCATAAACGCTCTTAAAATCGATGTAACTCTCATCAAACTACTGTTGAATATATCCTTTCCAATTAAAAATTTAAGATTTATATGGTTTTATTATGGATATCATTATCAGAACTGGACTAAACTGAAATGGGACCACACGGGAAGCGTCATCAAAATCGATTGACCCATTCAAAAACAGATAGACAGTTAGACAGACACGACGAATCTTTTGAAGTACGGAATCCTAAAAAATCTTCAAAAGTCATAAAATTACAATGGCTGCCCACTGGGGCGGAAATCGCCGAGGCAAAAACTGCGAGAGCTTTTCCGCCCATAATAATCCTTCGTCCCAGGTAATCACTAAAGTCAGCGACCAATTCATAATATTATAGACTGTCCGAAACCATTTGCAGAAGTTTTCTTGCAGCCAAAAACGTTACCTCATTCCATTGCGACGATCTCCGTCACGTAAAAACCTCATTGAACGACCTTCAATTTACGTGGCCTCTAGCCAGAAATAAATCAGTCTTATCACGTCGTTATTAAAGCTCTTTCCAATGTACCAGTGTATGGATATTTCAGTCCACTATGTCGAACTCCATATAAATCGAATGAAACATAAGCGATTTTGACTGCGATATAACATAAGCGATCTGTATGCGATACCGAAAACAGTTCAAACCTATTCAAGTTTTCCAATTTTGAAAGTGAATCGAGATTTACACCTTTTATCGTTTGGAAAACCGTTGGCAGAAGTTGTAAAACTTTTAAAAGAACATTATGTAAGGCGCGATTGAAAACAGCTTATGTAAGTTATATGTAGAGGTAGAGGGAGCTAGAGGGCATATTCAAATGCTCGTCTAGTAAAACTTTATTTGCATGTTACCTACATCTAACTAAAGATAGCTAAAGTATAAGATTACAAGTATCTAAATAAAGTTTTGCTACACCTACTAATACTTTATCTCTTTACTTCTACAAATTGACTACCGAATCGCGTATCGTGGGTTCGATTCGTTCCCACAACTGGAAAAATGTTTGTGTGACGACCATAAATATTTCAAGTGTCTGAGTGTTTTCAAGTTTTGTCCACAAGACGCGCCCAACTCTGTCAAAATCGCTTAAGTTATATTCTATTCGTATGGAGTTTGACAGAGTGGGGCGCGTCGTCGTGGATTGAAATTTCTATACCACAAAAATGTTACCATGACAACCAATTGTATATGTAGAGGTATAATGTACACAAATATTGACACTGATACAGACAAAAAAAACATTCATCCTCATCAGTCACACAAACATTTTTCACTTGCAGGAATCGAATCCACGACCTCCGACTCAGAAAGCATGACCACTGGTTAAGAATAACAAAGCACCCATCAAACCTGTCGCTCATTCCATAACTATTTGGAGATACAAAAAACTTTTAAAAATGACTTTCTTGCACCGATAAGAAACCTGAGGATATGGGCATCCGAACGATTTACTTAAACCTTTTTCGTACAAGCAACCAGTAGCTCCATCTGCCAAAATTCTATAGGTGAATGCTGAGCGAACTACAGCGTGGCCTCTGTTGATGGCAAAACAAGCATTTTTGGCACCGATAAACTGGCGTCATTTTTCGCACCGTCCGCTATGTCCAGGCTTTCTTCAATAAGTCGCATAAATAGTTTTGTCGATCATTCGGCATTCCAATACATTTTTTTTTTTTGAATTTCGTTCCATTTAAATTTGGAATGTATCTAATTATCTATGGCGAAGTTATGACAAGCTGTGGCAATACGAATGCGAGATATTGCTTTCTAATTGGCCCTGTCTTGGCGTTTGTGAACACGGAGGCTGATTACTTCGCACGATCTTGGTCGAAACTAATTTGAAGTGTATGGCTATACACTTAAGGATCTGAATTTGGCTTTATGACTCATAAATAATTTGGACTTACTTCGGACAGGTTTAAACAGTATTAAAATAGTAGGCAGTGGTAGGACCCAAGAGCATCCGTGCTCCTGTGCTCATATACTAAAATTCATCTGCGGCATTGTTTAAGGCTTTAAGAGATGTCAAACTGGCTCTTTTTTACGATGTTTAAATCAAATTGTTTAATAACTGATCATCGAATCCTTACAGAAAAAATATGTAACGGAAAATAAGGGTTCAATGAACAATTCGTTATTGACAAAAAATTAATTTTCTCAAACTCTCTTTCAGAAAAAAAATCCCAAAAAGCATCTAATTTTGTCTAACTTTCAAAATTGTCTGCAAGCTTTTTATGCACTCTTGCACACAAACAACGTACATAAAAATTAGAATAACTTTGATTGAGAGTTTTTATTTTTAGGCCTTCTAACAATCGTGTAAAGTAATAATTTCCCCGAAATTTAAGTAAATCAGTGTGAACGCGGTTGCTCCGTCTCCCTGTAAACTGTCATTCGGCCTTCTTAAAGCCTCCATAATATATACTACTACTGGTAATAAGTTAAATTATGTACGCATCAATAAAACGGGAACTGTTAAAGTCGAGCCGAGTTCTTCAGTTTATTTTCCTTACAACGTTAACGTATATAGGTACGTTTCTATCTCCCCCGATCTATCCCGCATCGATACTAAAAACCCCAGCGACTTTACATACAAATTACCTCTGTATCTGAATACAATCTTAGCTTGCGACACCCGACGTGTCAATCAATAGCCTTTAACTTCAGGGAGTCAATGACAAGTCATAAAATCCCGTACGAAGGTTTCTGCCCTCAGGAATATGATAAGGTAAAATTCCGTATAGGATATTTCCCACAGAGCAAGGAATGACTTTATATTTCCTTTATCGTAATATGTATCGTATACAAGAGAAAGAAAAACTGCGCGTTTTAGGTAGCTTCTTGAATTTGAGCGGGAGGTTCCGGGTTCAGTTCCCACCTCGAGCTAGTTTGGAATTTTATCATTTCTCTGTAAGAATAATTTCTAAATTCGCTTTACCACCCACCCTATATCGACAAAGACGCACCGCCAAGCGATTAAGAGTTCCTTTGTGATGCTGTGTACAAACCGTTAGGGGTTATTAAGCCCTTCCATGCTAGTACGATAACTTCGACACTTGCAAGAGTCAAGTACATTCGGCTTACGTAGCTTGTGTTGACAAAATATAGTATTTTCTAGAAGGAGAAACGTGTCTCATTTTTTTATTCTATCTTCGTACAATATTACGTCATATATTCATATTTCGTCTATATAAGATGTTTTCTAACGTGGAAAGGGTATAAATCCCCTATCGGTTGCTACAAAGCATCGCGCCGGAAGTCCGGAACTATCGTTCGCTACACGGTACAGCTTTGTCGGAGGCATGGGTACAACACGGGACATTTCTAAACATCCGACCGGACCGGATCATGATAACCAAAACATGATACTTGGGTATTGTATGGGTTAGTTTTCAATTTCTCAAGCTTGATTTAAAAAAAATAGTTTTTGCTACATTGACTGAATAATATTATGCACGGGTTTTTATTAACACGGATCAAGTATAAATATTTGAAACACAAGCGATTTTTACAGAGTGGGGCGCGTCTTCGTGACAATGTTTTTATGACAATCACTTTAAAATGTTCATGCGATGTCTGTACGAAAATGTTAAAATAGTATTAAAATATTACTACTACTTTCAGTGGTAGTAAGGCACTGAACGGTGTATATTAAGGCACTATTAATAGAAAAAAATTCTGTATACTGCACCCAGAGAGTAGGCAGTAGCCTATAAGGGAGACGGAAATTCATATCCTAATTTCCAAAGAACTTGCATGCATACTGCATAGGTATGTGGAAACATTGTGAAGAAACCTGCCTTACTAAAGATACACCATAATATTGAGGATTTTATAGATGTGCGAACCCAATAACGTTTAAAACATACGTATACTAGTTGTGCATTATATAAATAATAGGTATATTATGTTACGAGTTACAACTTGAATCTATTCCATGTAGGTTATCTATGTTCTGCGATTCGTCACCGCGACAATATTATGAAGAGTGGCACAAAAGGAAGCCATTACCGAACAATGGGTAGGCTAGAAATAGGCAGACAATAAATGGCACTTATCTACTAATAGCTGCAGACTTTTGTTAGGTTCACCTCCGATTTCCTGAATAGGGACATCTTGTTAATAGGCCTCATGTTTGAAACACATAGGAAACTTTCCTTTTCTTTATTTTATGGAAAATGGAAAATGTTACATAAAACTTGTTCTCATTGCAGTACAATTTGTGCGTGGAATGGTGCTAACAATACTAGTTACGTTTCCGCGCTAAAGAGCTGACTCGTTGAGCCCTAGTGCCTTGTCATCAGATGAGGCTATAACCGGAGGTATCTCAAATAATTTATAGGGCACGATGACTCTATGGCCCCAGGGTTTTAACGGCAAACGGGACCCATAAAAAATCATTTACCATCATCGCGACAAATTCCTGCTGCCTTAATGAGGGCAGGAATATATATACCTAATGGTGGTGCAATCTGCATGGAGGAGGATGAAGTTGGCATACGTGCTACTATGTGCACTGTAATATTCACGCGACATATTTGGGCTCCTCATTCAAAGATATCCTATGCAACCTGGGAAGCCTCCCCGGATTCTGGAATGAGCTCGTCTAGCTGAAAAGATCCGGTGAGGATCCGCATCGGCGAATCCACCCGCAATAGTGAAGTATTCTCCTAGATGTGGAAAAGTCTCAGGAACAGAAGAAAAAAGAACAGATTATTATTGGTGGCAAGTGACCTACCATTCGTGAGGGAACCGTTGTCTACCGGTGCTACTGGGTGGAAACAGTCCGCGAATTCCGAACTTTTTTTATAGCTAACTCTTATATCTAAATAACTACTATATCAATGTTAATGTCATTTTGGAACATTTTGTTTAAATTGTCCACCGAAACTAACAACGCTACGAGTATCGGTTGTTGGTAAGCGATCTCGGCTCAAGTCTGTACACAACCGACATCGACCGATATTTTTAAACCAAGTGATGAAGATGGCATGGTATAATTAAAGGAGAGCCGTCTATAAATAGGAGTATTTAGCTGAAACTGGACCCAAGGGGAGCGAATTAGGGATTTAGTAGTTAAAGATGAGGATGAGGCCTTGACACACTCACGGGTATAGTAATTAAGGATACAGTTGATTGTGATATAAGTCAATTCCCGGGTGTGTCTGGAAGACTACTCACGTTACGCGTCAGCTACATTTCGTGAAGGGAAATCTTTAAAAATAAGAGCGATATGGGCTCAGGTTGTGGGGACCATTCCATAAGTTGAAAGGAAGATAGCTACAAATATAGCAGCTAAACCGTAAATTTACCATTTTCGGATCGCCTATACCTACCGCCGAGGTGCTTAAGGATTGAAGGATTCAGAAGGAGTCTGAATTTAATAGGTATATCGGTACAGACAAGGCATCGTCGTAAATTTGATTGTTTATCGATAGCTGTAAAGGTAAGGTTATATTATATGCACATACTAAACCTATAGATAGAGCAAAATAAAGATCGCTCAGAACTTATATACAATTAACATTTACAGTACCTCATTGACATTTCAGTAAGTTGTATAGATATTTCAATCCACTCTGTCAAAATCGCGTATGTTTCATTTGATTGTAAGGAGTTTGACAGAGTGGGGCGCGTCTTGTCATCACTTTACCTACTAGGGCATATGGAAGAAATCCTTGATTGTTGCAATAAGAAGCGTCGTTGAATCCATCCTAGTAAAGTCTATTAATTAATTAACGAATTACAAAGTCGTCATTACGTCTTTTATATAGGCAATATTTTTTAGGTTTATTAATGTACATGGTAAGTAAATTAATTAATCTTACATTGGGTACTTTTGACTACATTAATATAACGATGTATGTTACTACGAATATATCAACAGAATTGAGACCGTCACAATTGATTCAGTCGTTGATTCAATCTCTACGCATATACGGACAGCTTGTTTGATTCGAAGGTGCTTACAACATCTGAGGCTAAGATTAGAGTAAAATGAAATCGGTGTGGAGAACTACGGTAGCACAATATACTACCAGCATTACCACAGTTCCATGGACTTACTAACAAATGTTCATTTAAAATAGGTTAAGTAAGTTACTCGTATCCATATCACGAAACACACATGGAGAAAAAAAATATTTGGATAATACAAGTAAAACTGTATTAGGGCTAGGGTTAAAATAAAACTTTTATTATGAGCCCAATAGCTGCTCCAGCAATATCCTTAAAGAATAAGGATATTGCTTGCGGTTCAATAAAGAGGCGATATACCTAATACATATTATGCAAAGTGAAAATGAATTTCTTGTATTGAATGGCCCTAAAAATAGATCCCATTGCCTCAAAGGGCAAAGGAACAATGGGGCTTCCCGTGCACTTGTTATAACTTACATGACCTTAAAACGGTATAAATATTCCTTTTATTCGGAACACATGATCCACAGAGGCTTTTTATGAAGATGTTTGCTTAGTTGGTCAAAGAGAATATTTTCCTCTGACCCAAGCTTTCGACAACCTTTTTTCGACCTCTTTAGCGGCTTCTGTGAACTGGTTTCTATGTAGAGTAAACAAACAAAGATGAGAAAAGCAAGTTTCAATGTTCACTGTTTTTTTTTTAACAATATAAGCTAGCATTTGACTGTGATCACACCTGATGGAAAGTGATGATACAGTCTAAGGTGGAACGCGCTTGCCTAGGAAATGCCTATTCACTCTTGATTTAAAGGCGCCCAGGTGGTAGGTGTTGGGCAAGACAGTGCCTAGGATGAAAAACGAGGAATCAAACCGCTTCGCACGTGTCTGATGATGATTGATGCTAAGTGATACGCCTAACCATGTCAGATGCAGGTCATGACCGTTAACTGCAATCGTATACGACGCATAGCATTGAGCTGATGATCATGAATCAGTAGTTATTTTTCATTAAGCCTACGGCTATAGCGCAGATTTAAATGATACATTAATGCAATTTCTGCTCCCCGGCAGAATAGGTATACGGTGGCAGTTAGCACTAATCCTGGGATCCCGGGAAACAAGTTTTATATAAACTTACTCCAGTATCGTCAAAAAGATTGTAAAACGATGTACTTATGAGGAAATAAATTTTCATTTCTAATTTCTTTCTTTCAAACATTTTCTTTCAAGTACCAATCCGAGCGGACACTACAAAAAAGTCCAGTAAAATGAAACTGATTACCCACGACGGAACGGAGTACGGGTATATGCGTTTAGGGTGAGAGACCGTTTGTACATTACTCTGTTAAAAAGATTTTATGTTTGTTTGTATGTTAAATTGTTCACAAAAACCAATAATGCAAAAATAATAATAATAATAATCTTTATTTGGGTTAGAAAATGGACACAGATACATACAGAAAAAACAAAATTACAAAACCAAGATAATACTAAAACTAAAGAAACCTGTGACCAGTAAACCCAAAAAGGGGCAACGACTCAGCATAATGCCGAGATGGTGTAGATACACCATCACAGCGCTGATTTTCAGCCGGCCCCTAAAAATATTATTGTTTGTTTGTTTGTTTGTTTGTTGGTTTGTTTGTGTGTGCACATCGATGTTCCCATTTATTTCAAAAACGGCTCGACCGATTTAGATGCGGTTTTCTGTTTAATGTTTGGTGTTCAGCGGCAATGGTTCTTAGATAGTTGTTACGAACATCAATCACCAGGGGGCGCCATAAAGTACATTTATATTGCAAACGAATGTTCCCATTTATTTCAAAAACGGCTTGACCGATTTAGAAGCAGTTTTCTGTATAATGTTTGGTATTCATTGGCGATGGTTCTTAGATAGTTGTTACGAACATTGATCACCAGGGGGCGCCATAAAAACATTTACAGTGCAAACGAATGTTCTCAATTATTACAAAAACGACTGAACCGATTTGGATACAGTTTTGTATAAAATATTAGTGAGTCATTGGCAATGGTTCGTAGATAATTGTTTTTGTGATTGAACAGCAGGGGGCGCCACAATAAACGTCTCTTTATGACTTGGAAGGGATGATGCCTTCAAACGCTGCTATAAGGAGCTAATGGCTAGTTTGAAGATTAATTTTCATTTTTTAATAATAATATACCTAATTTAAATTACATTAATATATTAATCGAAAAACTATAAAACAAGTGGAAAATTAAAAAAATTTAAAACACCCACGACTTTTGCAGACTTGTAATTGAAAAAGGATTAAATAATTTTTTTGAAACTCCCCGACTAAAGGAAAGTAAGAACTAAGAACCTATCAGTATACTTACAAATCCAAGAAAATCCGCCGGAGCTGCTGTGTTTTGCCTATGACGGTGTTGATGGTGCTGTTTACCAGTTGATGTAATTCAATTTCTTGATACTTTTCATATACCGGCAGTTTATCAATACTTACTAATTACATTAATTGATATTGGAAACGAAAATAGCAATGGCAGCTCCGACGGATTTTCTTGGATTTGTAATTATACTGATAGGTTCTTAGTTCTTACTTTCCTTTAGTCGGGGAGTTTCAAAAAAATTATTTAATCCTTTTTCAATTACAAGTCTGCAAAAGTCGTGGGTGTTTTAAATTTTTTTAATTTTCCACTTGTTTTACGTAAGAGGTCAGGTAACGATTTCGTCTTAGGTACCTAACCAAGTTCTTGGTAATTATATACAATGATTATTATATTTTGTACAATTAATTAATCTAAAATAATTAAGTAATTAATCAAGTGAAGTATTATTAAAATTATTATTTAGTGTGATTTTTTGAAATAAATTTTCTTTTCGGAAGGTATCGCGCTGGGGGCTAGGCGAAAGAAAATGAATTTTCGTGTGACGAAAATACCGTCGCGTCGTCGTCTGCGATAAAACCAGAATGGAAGTTTCTTGTAATAGTTTTTTTTTAATTTTGTAATACCGTTTACTTTATATAGCTATTTTTAATTGAGTTTAATTTCTTATATCGTTCGTAACTTGTTCGTTAAAAAGAGTTCTTCTTTTTTTATTTTTGTTTTTCTGATGGAGACCAAATCTGAGCTCATTTCGTTTGTGTCAACTAGTCAACATCGCAGTATTTGCATTTTCATTTCTTTTTAACTACTCAGTGCTCGACGGTACTTATGTCCATATCTGAAAATCTTCATTCAGTTAATGTTATGTTATGTTAGAGCGTTTTTTATGTTATGTTAGAGTAGGTTGGTCACATCTCGCCCGATGTCTCGGTATAAGGGGTAGGATGGGAAAAAGTCTCATACTGCCCATTCTTAGTGCCCGTTATACACCGTGCGATCGTTTTCCGGGCCGGATGGGAAAAATTAGTGAAAAAATTCCCATCTGCCCCGCAATAGGCGTGGCAATTAGCACTTAGCAACTTTTATCCCGAACACCTTTAAAAGTGATGTTACAGATAGACGAACGAGTAACAATATTGATCATTCATATACATTATGTTACAAGTTTTCTGTATACTGTATGTGATTAATTAGCGATGGTCATACATATACATCATAATCATCATCTCAGCCTGCGGACGTGACACAGGCCTTCTCAAGTGCACGCGACCACACCCTGTCCTTTGCCTTCCTCATCAAGCCTCTTCCCGCCACTTGCTTTACATCTTCGGTTCACTGAGCTGAATGTCGCCCAACACTACGCGGTCTCTACTTCAGGACGGTTCAGCTCCGACGGCCTTCGCCTTTACGACAAGCATGACCTGTCCAGTGCCCATGCCCACTTCAGCTTGCTAATGGTTTGGGCGTAGAAAGTAGTATTTCGTTGATAAATAAAATATCTAGTAGATTTTTTTGGGGTTTGTATAAATATACGGATAGATTCTTACTTTCTTTTGGTCGAGGAGTTTTAAAAAATACGGGGTTTTCATTTTTTAGCATTTATTACCTAAACCGACTTCGTATCAAGGTAGTTTCGATGTCAATAACTAATAAAAACCTTTCACCAAATAATATTTGTCCAGGACTCGGTCATCGCTCATAAAATAAAATATCGATAAAATCATAAACTGGGTATATTTGTTACAATAATTGACGACTGGCGTCCCAGAAATGTTTTTGTACAAACATCTCATTTTTTTCGTACGACGCATCGCATAGGAATGGCTTTTGAATGCCATAAATGTTTTAAAACTTTCATTGTTTCGATTTTGCTAGTCACAAATATCTTAGAGGTATAAACTACCTGACGCGGCTAACGTTGTTTTGTCCTATCAATTATTTCTCACTGAGGGATATGAAAAATAGATATTTTATATGGTAAACCTAACGAAAATACAAAAATATTCATAAAGAGATGAGAAACACAATGTGCCCACGCATAATGATACTTAATTATTAAAATATGGATCATCATTATACCTTGGTAGTGGATTGGCGAAATCAATAAAATCCAAATCGTAGCTTACCTGACATTGCTTTGTACTCGGTTTCGATGATAAATGCGCAAAGCTTTGCAACTTCGCAAGGACTTAATCTTGCTTTATCGCATTATTTGCGCAGGACTAACTTGCTGAATCGCTTTGAAACTAACTATTTACAAGGAGCGTGTCATTAAGACCTGGTATAGAGACGAGGGCGGGAGATATGCTGCAAATTAAATGCTGCATGAATTGAATTATAGGTATTATAATATAAGCACTATCAATCAATTTAAGATAAAACTTATTGTATGAATGAGGAACTTAGTCCGAAAGATGATTATTAAGGAAAGCGAGTATGATAGACAGACAGACAGATGGATGGAGGAAGTGTCACCATTAGGGTTCTATTTTTATCATTTGGTAATGAAAAAATTCTATAAATATTGGTAATCTTTCCTACAGCGTATACTTAAATCCCCGCAGTATCAATATTTATTTCATCACTCAATATCTACTTAAACAGCGTTTTTCCTTGCCAATTTTTGACGTGACAACGTCTTATAAATCGATGGAGCCGGCTGCACGCACAAAAAAACATGACTCATGTGCCGTTACCTCGTTGCCGTTACCTCGCTGCCGTTACCTACCTCGCTCTGAGGCGTTCCATGTAAGGCTTGAAGTGCAAGCGAGAGTTGTCACGTTCAACTATCGTCAGGAAACCGACTTTACTGACAACCAAGTGGAAAGAATAACACTTGTCTTTGGAATAAGAACGCTGCACTTTTTAACCGTGCGCTAGTGAAAGGAATAGTGCAAATGGCTATATCATTTTCCCTTTTTTCAGATACCTTGAAAAAACCATAACTTTTCTCATTATAAACCACACAGAAGTTAACACCCACCTACTATACGCTCGGCGTTTTGCGTCACCGAGTGGGCATGTACTCGTAATGCAAACAAATCAATTTCCATTAACAAGCCATTAACCTCCTATGTCATCATTTACCTTTGAAATTTTTAACCCACAGTTAAATACATTCACATTTTACAACAGACTGTATCAATGTGAATGTCCGTTTTTAGGGTTGCGTATCTCAAAAGAAAAAAAAGGAAGACTCATAAGATCAATTGGTTTTCCGTCTGTCTGTCTCTCTGAAATTTCAAAATGAGATAGCACTATTGAGTAGGGTATCATATGATAGGGCGAATATCTAGAATAGATAGAATAGATAAATACTTCTTTTTGTGATATTAACAATTAAAAACTCAAAAAACAAAGTTAAGTTTGCGGCTCGGTAAAAAAGTGATTTTTATGGTTTTTTAATACGGTGTCGGACTAGAACCCTTGGTGCTCGAGTACGACTCAGATTTCGCATTTGGATATTTAACTATAGAACATTTAGGTATTAGTTATTTGACAAAATATGCTAATATATCTATGCCATTTTAGCCAAATCGGTTCAGTAATTGCAGCGCATCCACTCACACACAAACTTTCGCCTTTTTTTCAGTTGAAATTCAACTATGAAAACCTGAAAATCGTGAAATAGAACATGAGCTCTGAGCGGCGGGATGGATATTTGTCTATTTTTCTCGCAATCGTATAGCGACGACGACGGTTTTTACCCACGACGGAACGGAGTACGGGTATATGCGTTTAGGGTGAGAGACCGTTTGTACATTACTCTATTAAAAAGATTTTATGTTTGTTTGTATGTTAAATTGTTCACAAAAACCAATAATGCAAAAATATTTTTGTTTGTTTGTTTGTTTGTTTGTGTGTTTGTTTGTTTGTTTGTGTGTTCGTTTGTGCACATCGATGTTCCCATTTATTTCAAAAACGGCTTGACCGATTTAGATGCAGTTTTCTGTATAATGTTTGGTGTCCAGCGGCAATGGTTCTTAGATAGTTGTTACGAAAATCGATCACCAGGGGGCGCCATAAAATACATTTATATTGCAAACGAATGTTCCCATTTATTTCAAAAACGGCTTGACCGATTAAAATGCAGTTTCCTGTATAATGTTTGGTATTCATTGGCGATGGTTCTTTGATAGTTGTTACGAACATCAATCACCAGGGGGCGCCATAAAAAACATTTACAATGCAAACGAATGTTCTCAATTATTACAAAAACGACTGAACCGATTTGGATACAGTTTTGTATAAAATATTAGTGAGTCATTGGCAATGGTTCGTAGATAATTGTTCTTGTGATTGAACAGCAGGGGGCGCCACAATAAACGTTTCTTTATGACTTGGAAGGGATGATGCCTTCAAACGCTGCTAGAGGAGCTAATGGCTAGTTTGAAGATTAATTTTCATTTTTTAATAAAAATATAATTTAAATTACATAAATATATTAATCGAAAAACTATAAAACAAGTGGAAAATTAAAAAAATTTTAAACACCCACGACTTTTGCAGACTTGTAATTGAAAAAGGATTAAATAATTTTTTTGAAACTCCCCGACTAACGGAAAGTAAGAACTAAGAACCTATCAGTATAATTACAAATCCAAGAAAATCCGTCGGAGCTGCCATTGCTATTTTCGTTTCCAATATCAATTAATGTAATTAGTAAGTATTGATAAACTGCCGGTATATGAGAAGTATCAAGAAATTGAATTAGTCATCAACTGGTAGAGAGCACCATCAACACCGTCATAGGCAAAACACAGCAGCTCCGGCGGATTTTCTTGAATTTGTAATTATACTGATAGGTTCTTAGTTCTTACTTGCCGTTAGTCGGGGAGTTTCAAAAAAATTATTTAATCCTTTTTCAATTACAAGTCTCCAAAAGTCGTGGGTGTTTAAAATTTTTTTAATTTTCCACTTGTATGAATATTAATCTATCGGATAAAACTCTGAAAGCATTTG
This sequence comes from Coenonympha arcania, assembly GCA_036785405.1. NCBI lineage: Eukaryota > Metazoa > Arthropoda > Insecta > Lepidoptera > Nymphalidae > Coenonympha > Coenonympha arcania. The sequence continues at coordinate 11,289,800 of CM072072.1, forward strand.
TAGCTACAAATGTAAACAAACTCTTTTTTAAATGCCTGATGATGAATTGTCCACGGATTTGGGGTTGTACATTATCTTTCCCTTAGGACAAAGCTTTTTATAGTTCATCATCATCATCATCTTACTTAAATTGAAGTTTTGCAGTCAACAACCGAAAAGCATTCTTAAGTTCCGTTTTCTTTACATGTATTTAAGTCCGGCCTACCCTTCAAGCATCCAACTATTTGCGTCGCTGACGCCCTGGAGATCCCTTCCCAGAAATTTTTGTTTCTAGTATAAATCTTCAGAAGGAAAACTGATAAGGTAAAGAAATCTGCTTTTCTGTGCATAATAGCGGACATCGGTTCTCCGTCTTCCTCTACAAGTTTTAATATTTATTCTTATTAAATGTGAAACTGATAAATTTTAAAGATAAAGATTGCCTAAAAAGTCACAAAAAATTGATAAGTGCATGGATTTTACCCTAAGATTACTGGTGTGCGTAGGTAGTATAAGTACTTAGAAATCTTTAAAGGTATATAAGTGAGATATCTCTCTAAATGGATTTCCAATCTCAATTTACTGGCTGACAAAATCACTTCTGAAGTTTCAAAGCGATGCACAGTCCAGTCACGGACTTTCTCCGATTTCTAGCGTGCGAATTGTATAAATTATTTCACCGAAGTGAACATGGAATATTAAATCTAAAAACCGATAGCCTGTCAAATTGGGGTCGGCATATTAAGTTGACAAGATTAAATTCTGCGAAATGTTTGGTTGAAAATGTTCTACAATACTCTGATGGTAGTCACTGGATAAATCTAATGCACAAGTATGATTTTCTAGAATATATGTGACGTAATATTATTGTAAGATTTCATATGAAAAAGCCTTGCAACTTTTATAAATCTAGAAATTAGATTCAGTATACCTTCTACTTCACAAAATTTTGTTTTATGTTTGAGGTTTATTTTAAGTTTTACTATACCAAACACGTTCCTCGCACGCAAAAGTTGTTTTCTCGTCATGTCTTTAAATATTATGAGAACATATTGTTATTCATACTAACTACCGTAGCTAATTTATTTTCGTGTGTTATATCTTTCCTCTCGGTTTCTGGATATTTTTTTGTGGGATGGATTTTGGAAAAGGGTCTGAAAGTAACAACAAACCGGGGAATTTGACCAACAAACGCACGTGGTGCCATTTTGCGTAAGGTTGGTACTATAACTTACTGTTGTTCACCGGACAAGCAGACTTATTGTGAACTAAGCTTTCGGTGGTTGTTCGCTTGGGGCATTGGCTGTTGATGTTTGGAGAAATCCGATTCATTTATTCGAGGCGAGTCGAATTAAATTTGTACAACAACCAGTACTAATCCTACAGATATTATTATACAATTCGCGACACTACTGTAGGGATCGGTCATTGTTTATTTTTTTCTTATTACTAATCTAAGCTCAGGGTTCCGGGCTCAACTCTCTGAAAATCATTTGTGTGTTGTTTTGTTTCTATAGTTACCGCCATACCAGCAAATTGGTTCTGTAGTATGTAAGTACAGCATTTGTATTTTCCGGTGCGATATCGTGCCGAAAACGATCAAACCGTATGATGAACCGAAAATATGAAATCCGTAGACAAAACTTTTAGCACAACCAGCTAATAACAAACTGAATAAAAATTAACAGGTTCTAAATGAGCTTCATAAAACTTCTAAATTACCCTTTGTTTGTTTGAATTTGAAAATTGTTTTGCTCACCTCATAGTGGGTTATAGTGTCATTATTATTAATGCGAGTATCAAAATAATTATGAAGATACGTGCAAATGATCTTTGCTGGAGGGGATTTTTTCAAATTTTCGAAAACAAAGCTTTTACTTTTAGTTGACCTGTGGTATTGAAATGTGAAAGTGACGGCTGAAGCGCCAAGGGTTCCAGTGCGATACTGTGTAGCAACCTATGGAGCAATCAGGTCTGTTATTAGTTATTACCGCGTGGCCTTAATGTTGGTATTATTGGCACCGATAAACTGGCGACATTTTGTACGCCGTCCGACCTGTCCAGGGTATATTATATTATATCTATTGTAAATGATAAAATTAGTTTTATCTACTCTCATTGCTTAAAGTTCGAATTATGAAATCAAAATGTGTCACATAATGACCTACTTTATTCACAGACTTCTATTATTATTAAAAAGTTTTTCATAATAACATCACTCTACTATGGAAATATTTATAGAAAGTTGTATAATTTCCATAACGATACACGGCTCTGGGTTCCTGTATTTCTATCTGGGGCAATATTTTTTATGTAATATTTTTTTTAAGTGAATACACAGACAACATATAGTTGGTAGTCATTGCCGAGAGTATGGATGGGCCATGATTGACCATAGACAACAACAACAATGACTATTGTGTATGATTCTGCGCCACCTTTGCAGAATTTCTGGGCCTGTGATTATGATCATAATTACGATTACGATTACAGTTACGATAACGATTACGATTATGATTATGACGTTATCACGTAAATCTATCGTCCGTAAACCGACTTTACAGACAACCAATTTGTACGACAAACAATTTGTACTTTATATGTACGACGTTAAACTCCCGGGAAATCACAGTCCCGGCAGCACGGAGCAGTGTTAACAATTGACGCATTATGACGAGGCTAAAGTTCCTATTGTAGTCTATATCGAATTACTGCAGTCGAATCGCTATAACATTTTCATAATATAAATTCTCTCATATCCTCTCCAAATTGACTTTTATACATGAGAAAATTTATATGTTATTGATTGTGAAACGAAAGCTCGTTAATAAAGCTTACTTCTAGTAATAAGGATATTTACATGAATCAAATCCTTGGGCGTGAATGAACTGCTGTAATTTTACTAGCTCAATTAGTTTTTAAGAACCATTGTGAACCAAGTGGTTAAAAAGATCTCCCTGTCTACAAATATTATTTAAAAAATAAGTTATTGTTAACTGATTAATCTATATATCTATACATATATTATAAACAGTGTGAGTCTTCATAATGTGCACATATTGAAATGAGGGAAACTATGCTTAATTTTATCGACGGAAAGGGTATTAAAAAAATCTAAAATTTTTATTTATATTTTTTTGAAATTTTTAAAATTTTTGTGCGCTACTATGACCCTTGTGTAAACAAAACGGTGTAACTTTTAAACTAAATGATCTATCACGATGAATCAAACTTATTAATGATTGGAAGTAATGGTCCGTCCTCGTGAAATGAAAATTGTGGAAAAAAATTACCCTCAATGGAAAATACACGTGTTTTTAATAAAATTTCTGTTTTTTTTTTTCACTAATTTTTACAATAATCGTAAAAATTCTCAATAAAATGCCCCTATTGTGTGCCTTTTTTATTACTTTAAATTATTCCTCATTGTATTAGCTACCTAATGGTAAAAATTGCATGTTTGTAACTTAATCCTTACATCTCTTTTTAACTGTTCAAAAATAGCACTCCAAACTCGCAAGTTATTGTTTTCATAAGGAGGGTTCTACGTGATATCTACAATCTCAATAATAATTAGTGCGTAGCCGTGTCCTAGGCCTTTCTTTAACACTTGATAAGAAATGTTAGAATTGAGTTATAAGCATGCATTTTTTACCATTAGGTAGCTAATACGATGAGGAATAATTTTAATTAATAAAAAAGGCACACAATCGGGGCATTTTATTGAGAAATTTTATGATTATTGTAAAAATTAGTGAAAAAAAACCAGAAATTTTATTAAAAACACGTGTATTTTCCAATGAGGGTAATTTTTTCCCACAATTTTCATTTCATGAGGACGGACCATTACTTCCAATCATTAATAAGTTTGATTCGTCGTGATAGATCATTTAGTTAAAAAGTTACACCGTTTTGTTTACACAAGGGTCATAGTAGCGAACAAAAATTTTAAAAATTCCAAAAAAATATAAAAAAAAATTTTAGATTTTTTTAATACGTTTTCCGTCGATAAAATTAAGCATAGTTTCCCTCATTTCAATATGTGCACATTATGAAGACTCACACTGTATATTAGTATACACCTGAAAATGCTATAAGTATATTAAACTTTGGTGATTATTATTATGCATCAACACAAACATAGCGTTAACAATAAAATGTTAGAAGTAGTGTCTATGTATCACCGCATGTGTGGCGCTACATTATATTATTGTTTGACCTAATATTTATTTTTCCTTTGTTTAATCGTAGGTACCCTGTAAAAGATTACAAGTAAATCTAACGTCGATAAATAACTTTTGATAAGAATTATTAACTAAACTCCTTTGTAATTCACATTATCTGGTAACATGAATAATAATAAAAAATGTCTATTGTAAAACAGCAGGACAAAATTCTACATAATATAGACATTATTCCCCTGTTAATCATACAAACAGCTCAGAAAAAATTTACAAGTAGATTTTAACGTTGATAAGTAAGTTGTGATGATAATTATTATAAATTTACCTACCTGATAAAACATTTCGCGTAACAGGTCTTAATCTTAAGTCTTAACAATTCAATCTTAGTTTAATAATATAATCTCTTGTAAAGTAACGGATCATAGCATCAGGCGTAACCTCCATATATAATTGTTTGACTTTAGATCCCTGTTTAATAATTTCCCCCACAGGAATAATTATATTTAACGTTTATATTCTCCTTTGTTTGACTTGATGAAGTAATCCGATGATGTGGGCTCGGCGAAATTTCGATTAATATAATTCTTCGTTAAAGTCCGAAATCTGTTAATTTCTAAATAATATGAAAATCTCTCGCTTTTCTTTGTTACCAAACTCCTCCGAAACGGCTGAACCGATCGTTATGAAATTTTCAGTTTTTTTTTAAATTTTCAAATTTTCTCTAGGTCTGGGAGCAGGTTGTTATCTATATTTTATATCCCTAAAGGCAAAACAACGTTTGCTGGGTCAGCTAGTTTCTAAATAATAATTGTTGCTCATTATATCGAACACATTTTCTCGGATCGCCATTTATTGTTCAATTTTTCTTGATACCAAGTCACGGTTTTTTTACTCGTAATTTTCGGTAATTTCGTAATTTCGCTTGTAATTTGTTCTTAGATTGAGGTTCCCTTGATTTGATACGGTAGGTAGGAGGGTCTCGGGTTTGACGCTCGGAACGATTTGGTATTTCGTAATTTCTATAAAATTTGGAAGTGTAAGGCTTGGGCTGCGCCTTTCAGAACGATCGCACCCAGCTATTAATTAAGCATTCTAGTACTATACTGGGACACATTACATTTCACACATAACTCGTACATTAGGTTTACGTATACCTACTCCTTTTAAGGTATTACAATTAGATCTTTGCCTGCCTCGTCACTTGCCATCAGGCGAAACTGTCTACTAATAACTTGCAGGCTTAAAAAAAAGCTACAAAATTTTCGCGTGAATTTTTTGTTTTCCCTTTCAATAGGTACAGGTATTTTCCCGGGTTAAATCTCTTTTCTATTCCTGTATTTTCGGTTACACCATCTGATCTGAGCTATGCACTCAATTGGATCAGAAAAGCGGGTGAAATTGTGAATTAAACATCAAAAAGAATTATGTTTGTTTGTTTGTCTGCATCCTAAGAGCGGTTACGCACTACGTCCGATACGAATCCGCGAAAATACGGTCCAGGGTAATCGTAGAAATACTTCTATGGTAATTTACGCACTTCGAATTCAAAGAACTTGTATCCCGGAAAAACAATAAGTACTTATCGCAATGAAAAGCGGCGGGAACTCCAAAGAGGTTTGCGGATTTTACTATATATACGGTATAAATCGCAATTGTTTAAGGGCTATTAATATTTTATCGTTACTTTCCTATAAAATGTAGACAGAATTAAAATAAAAAAAATTAAATACCTATTTTTCCACAAAAGTCGTTCATATATTGGTTTAATGGTCTGTGTTCACATCGGTTCAAACTAAAGTCATTCCTTGCTCTGTGGTTCAAACAATCTGTCAAAAAACATTTTCTCAGTGATAAACAACTGATTTTATAAAAAGTTCCTTTTTTTCTTGGGGTAAGGAACCTCAGTAAGAACCCTAGAAATACATAATATTTAAATGACAAAGGCCGTTGGAAATAGTTACGCGTGAGTTTCCTTCTGCTCACAAGATGCTATTTAAAATAAATCTGATTATTTTAAATAACATGGAATTAAAGTATAGTCGGTTGTGCTATTTAAAATAAAGTGCCGATTTTTTGTCCGTTCTTCTCAGTTAACAGCTTTTCGAACGTGGCGGTAGAGTCTATATGATAGAATAAACGTTTTCCTTTTATTCACAAGCAAATTTTCTAAAATTGAAAAATATAATCAATAGATATTAGTAGAAAGAAAGAAAAATAATTTTATTTCGTATCATTATGCCAAACATAAAAACAATGTACACACTTATGATTTTTCAATCGCCAGGTAAACTATCTGAGGAATAAATTTGAAACATATGCCATACAAAATCTGTCAAAACGTCATTTTTTATTCCTTAGTTAACGATTATAATTGGCGATTGAAAAATCTGCCCTAAAGCTCGTTAATTAATCAATATACTTTTAATTATGTGGCCACTTACCTAATGTACACAACAAAACAGCGTTGAAACTTTCCTCAGCGTCGCGCTAACGCCGTCAATCATTTAAACTTTATCATTCACACCTCCGAAAATAAATCTCACCGCGCATTCTTGCTATCATCAAAGCTAAAATCCCCGAATATCGTAGTTTTTAGAAAAAAAATTACCGCCACTTTTCTTACAAACTCAAAACTTGGCAAAATATTTCACATAACAAACGAACTGTTTCGTTTAATTCTTTTTAAATTCAACTGTAAATGCATTAGTCTAGAAAGCGTTTGTTTCGTAAATGGAATGGGAATGCTTCGCTGAAAGTTGGGATCGTTTCTAGCGTGATCTCAGAGTCGACCACGCGGCGGAAACTCGGAACATAGACTGAGTTTACTGCTCTCCGTACTCCTGTGTAGACGCCAGGAACTGCCTGCGCATTCCATGGAGATGGGTCTAGCTCTAAACTCTAACGTCTAGTGTCTACGTTGAAAAGCGGATGCATTTTCTATTGCGGATCAGCTCAGGTCGTAAAAAATTTAATGGAATTTTTATGTTGATGGTTTACCTAGATTCGGCTTATTTCTCACCTTTCTAATATTTAATTCCGCGTATTCTTGCGATTAGGTAATCTTACCAGTTCGACCTAACCAACTGAGCTGAAATTTTAAAATTATCCTTATTCGCTTAGTTCCTTAAAATAGTTTATTAAAATTGATGCTGGTATATTATAGAATAATCCCCGGATTTTAGGATTAAAGATAGTAAAGATGTGGTGATGTGGTGGTGTGAGCATCGGAACATTTTACGTCAACCTTCTTTATAAATATAAAATATAAAGTAATAATGGCTGGGGAACTGAAGTGAAAAAATTATATAGATCACCTAAATATCAACTTTGTTGAAAAATGGCTTTTTAGGGTCAATAAGTAACTCATAATGTAATATCCTAAATCCCCAGGGTAGCACTGACCGTCGACAAAAAAGGGTATAATCTGACTCCAAACAGAATATATTAATACATTTTTTATTTAAGTCGCGAACCCAAAAGCGGATGATTTAAAATTAACTTATTGAATAACCTATTTGCAGACGATTCTTTTTTTAAACTTCAACGCAAAGACGGAAGTTTGTACCCATGACTTACTATCTACCCTATATGCCGTGTACCTACTAATCGTTCGTAGCACCGTAGCGTGGATATACTCGTAGCAGGCTCCAGTCTGGTAAAGAAACTCGGCACAAGCTTTACCAAGTTATTGAGAAGTTATTATCAAGCTTTACCAAATTATTAAGAAATGACTAAGTATAGGCTATATTGTGCAATTTTAAAAAGGGTTAAAAAGACATAAAACGTTGTAGAATCGAGAAGTAAAGTTAGTCACCCTTAAGTGTCGTGTCGAGTATTAAAAACTTAGACTAATTGACATCTATTTAATAGGACTTAGGTACCGAAGTAGCGTTTTCACGTTATTTTGTCTATTATTAATTATTGATTTCTTAATAATTTGTAATTACAGTCAGTGACTTAAAAATTCTGTCGAATTCTTAGGTTTTCAATCGATGTAAATACGGTGACGCAAAAAAAAAGTGGCGTTTTGGGAGTACCTACTGACAGAAAGGAAAACTGAAATATTATGATTTTATTATTAACCCTTAACCACCTACCCGGAGTCTCTCAGACTCTGATGAAGTTGTTTTTGGTCATAACTAGTCGCATACGCGTCCTTAGTTGTCAAGCCTCCCTGTACCTTCTGCCCTCATCCCGGAGTGGCTCGTCTGCGATGGTCGACGTTATACGTGCGCGCGCTTGCTCCCTGGTAAGTATAAAACTTTTTTTGGAGTCTATGAGACTCCGGGTAGGTACTTATGTGATTTTTTGTAACAATATTATTTATATTGTTTTACTTAAAAATGGCATCTAATGATGAAATTATTGAGCGCTGGTAAGAGGAAGAACTTCTTTGTGAAGATGACTTACAAAATTCGGATTATAGTGATGTGGATGTAAAATATTTATGAAAATTTCGTACTGGGTGAAGACTCCGGATCAGACTCAGAAATCGGCGGCGAAGAAGTGACGGATTTAGTTGAAGAAAACACCGAGTTTTCGCACCAAACTACGCGTTCAGCTTCGTTTTCGGCAGACGACGATGAAATTCCCTTGCAACAATTGCGAACTAGGCCCAGAAAAAAACATAAGACTTTCTCGTCGCCGAGTGCTACAACTGGACTCAGAGACAGTTCCTGGTGCTGTGGGAAGTAGTACTGACCAGCCAGAAAGGCTGGCAATTCGCAAGTACTGCTCTCTGTGTAATCCTAAAAAGAAACGCAAAACCCAGTACTTGTGTTGCATTTGCAAAAAGCCTAATTGCCTAGAATGCTCACAAAAGATATGTAGGTTCTGACGTGATAATTTGTGTAAGTCTAGGGCTTGCAATTTTGTTTAATTTTTGATGGTTTCATTATTATTTATGTTCAAACTTGTTAGTAGATTAATAAATTTTTATAAATTAATGAAGAAAAGTCACTACCGTATGTTAATTTGTTTATAATGGATCTCATATCCCAAGAAGATATTTTTAAGTTTTTTTTTTGAGTCTATGAAAGATTTAAGCTTTTTTGATAAATATATTTGTTTTCTTAGTATGTTACGATTATTTTTATAAATAAAAGACTATAAAAATAATATATTTTACATTCATTTACTCTTCGATGTCATAATTTTTTATTTTGAGAGCAATTAAATATTGGAGTCTGAGGTACTCCAGGTAGGTAGTTACGTGACCGAAATAAGGGGTAGGTAGCTGAGGGTTAAATCCATCGCACCTGTCGGTAACGGTAACAGTGTTGCAAATTCAATGGCTTTTTCCTATTAAAAAAAATTTCCAACGCGCCTAAGAAGTTTTCAATTTAAAGTAGGTACAAAACTGGTAAAATAGCGGTTTCGTAGGCGGGCGAAGGGATCGCAGTTTATGCAAAACAGATATTGGTGCCTATGTTCTGTGAATAAAATCTCCAAAGTAATTCGAACTGACAAGTTCTTATTTAGGATGAATAGGGTATTTTTAGATCGGTTAATGAAAGCAAACTAAATCAGCTCAGTAGGTATAAAATAATAACGAATGACATCGAAACATGGTACATTTTTTTATAATGAAGAAAAAATATACATACACAAACTTAGACACGATTTTATAGTATTAAGGAGGTATAATGGCCGGAGCAATTTTTACTGAAGGATCCCTTTGTATTAAAGAACAAAGTTTATTAGCTTTTAAGGTCGTGGCACCTCAAAGGTCTGAGGGGGACGAATGAATACAAAATACTAAATAGTTGTGACTTAAGTCGACTTAAACTTAATTGCAATTAGGCGCAAAATAGTCGAGTTTTCTAAATTGTTTTTAGTTTGGAAGGCTTTATTACTCTTGACCAGTTTTTCTAATAGTTTTCGATGGTAGTTTAGCTAGCACTTGTTACGAATTTACTATTGGTAGAAACTTTTGGTACTTAGTCCATTCATGGAAGGTGTCAGGTTATTTTTATTATAGCAAGCAATCAAATTTACTGGACATAATGAGACTTATGAACTGGGGCCATACCACCACCTCTTAAAGCAGTAGGAGTTTAGCAACAAAAATTGCGGCATTATAAACAATATGAAAATGTCAAAACAGTACTGGAACTTTACTGCTTACTGCCCCTGATGTCTAAGGCTGTTGATATTGCAATGTATGGTCATCAATATAATTTGACGTCAACATGGACATTAGACTGCGTTACCGTTACCTAAGATTACGTAAACGACTTGCTTGTCTCATAATTTTGTCGTATAAAATGATTTGTCGAACGAAACCTACACTTACATAACTGTCCTTCTCTCATGTAAACTACCTCTTGGTTGTTAGTGTTTTTTTGCAAGTGGTGGTTATGCAAAAAAGCAAACTCCTTTAAGGTAGTAGACGGATTTTATTTTTGTCCTCACTCACTGTATTCATAGAGGCAGGATTACTCTGGAGAATGTCATAGAAAGATGACCTTTTACCCAATTACTTAAAAGCTGAGCCAGTTATCAAAAATTTAATTCTGAGTGGTTTTGGAAATTTAAAATTTTAAAAATTTAAAGAATCCACTGTAGGTAGTTTCCGATAAAAATTAAAAAAATTGAGTTTTCAGGACAGCTTTTACAAAAACTTTCTATTAATAGTCCATTGAAAAGTTACATTTGGGGTTGCGTTTTTTAGAGGACGCAATTTTATTTTTTTGATGTGTAGGGGCGGTCAGTGTAAAGCTAAACCCAAGTTTGTGGGGTCGCCACCCTTGTCCCACGGCCGCCATCTTGAAAATAGGGGTTGAAATGGTTTTTACGATATATCTGTTAAACTATTTAATTGATAAAAAAAATTGTAAACAATTTTTTGTTGCAAATTAAATTCTCTACAACTTTGTTCCAGTAACTTTTTGTCGTAGAACTATATATAAAAAAGTTATAAGTGAAAATGTTCAGAAATTCGAGATTTTTTTTTTGATATAACTTTTTTTAATCATTTTACGAAAAAATGATATCAGACCATTTTTGTAGATCGTTTTTTGAGGAATAACTTTTATTCACAACATTTTGACGTGACAACGTCTTATAAATCAATAGAGCCGGTTGCAAGCACGAAAAAACATGACTCATCCGGCGTTACCTCGCTCATGCGGCGTTACCGGCGTTACCTCGGGAGCGCGGACCGAGCGACAATGAAGACGTTGTCACGTTCAACTATCGTCTGTAAACCGACTTTACAGGCAACCAATTTTTTTAATTAAGTCAATAGCTAAGGTTTTACAGCGCTCCGAAGTGAGTACTATTTTTCAGTACTCTCAACTATACCTATATTATACGTGTACGTACTAATAATGTAATAGCAGGCAGCTGTTCTTTTGTTCCGTCATGATCACTTGGGTATTTTCTACCTGAACAGGATTCTCGGTAACGGCCATCAGATTTAAAATTATTTTAAAAATCAATAATTGCAAAATCCTGTAATGGAGTGGAAAAGTCAATAATTAATTATTAATAATATTGCAAAATTTGTAATTAAAAAAATTATAATAACAAAAAAAAATAAAAAAAAAACAACTGATGACACATTATTAGTACGTACACGCATAATATAGGTTTAGTTGAGAGTACTGAAAAATAGTACTCACTTCGGAGCGCTGTAAAACCTTAGCTATTGTCTTAATTAAAAAATGTTCTGAATAAAAGTTATTCCTCTAAAAACGATCTACAAAAATGGTCTGATATCATTTTTTCGTAAAATGATTAAAAAAAAGTTATATCAAAAAAAATATTCTTTAATTTCTGAACATTTTAACTTATAACTTTTTTAATTATAGTTCTACTACAAAAAGTTACTGGACCAAAGTTGTAGAGAATTTAATTTGTAACAAAAAATGTTAACAATTATTTTTTATCAAACAAATAGTTTAAGAGATATATCGTAAAAACCATTTCAACCCCTATTTTCAAGATGGCGGCCGTGGGACAAGGGTGGCGACCCCACAAACTTGGTTTGAGCTTTACACTGACCCCCACTACACATCAAAAAAATAAAATTGCGTCCTCTAAAAAACGCAAGGTTAGGCCTAAAAAATGTAACATTTCAATGGACTATAAGTATTTTTTTCCAATCGTGTTTCTGCTTCAATTCAAATTAAAAACCCTAAAAAAATGACGTTTTTGAAACCTGCAGGTCAATAAAACTCGTTTCAGTAACCGTTTAGCCCCTTAACTATAAACTTTGTAATGCATATTCTAATTCATTGTGAAGATCTTCAAGCATTCGATTACCTTGAAAGTGTATTGACTAGTGAAACTCAAATCGAAATGAGAGAGGTTTAGTACAACTTTGCCATTAGCGCACCGCAAATCGTTTGTATTTCAGAAGTTTCTTAGTCTAATTAATTTTCGGGTATTTACTTGGACGGTATCCGTTGCTCACGTTCTACTATATCTATACTTATACGCTTACTTGTAATATTATTAAGCTGAAGAACCCGTTTGTTTAAGAACTAAAACACTGGTCTAACTAAAACTAGAACTAAAACTAAGAAATAAATATGACGTTTTGACAGATTTTGTATGGCATATGTTTCAAATTTATTCCTCAGATTATAATAAAAAATTTATTCCTCAGATAGTTTATCTGGAGATTCAAAAATCGGCCCTAAGACCAATAAGAGCGAAGAATCAGTGCCTTGTAGGGCATTCCAGGCCTTGGCAGTGCGTATCAGGAACGAGGAATCAAACCGCTTCGTACGTGTCTTTGGTACGTCGACTATGACAACATAAGAATCTATACATTGTAAAAATTATTGTGGCTAAAGCTCTATCAATACCTATTTTTCACATAGACGTCTGAAGAACACATCCTACCAAAAAAGTTTACATGTAAAATGTTGCCAAGAAGGATCATATGGCTCACACTGTCAAAATGTCATCAGACCTCAAATAAAGGAAGACTTCTAACTTTACGCGCCTTAACTCTACAAGCCCTAACTTCACAAACTATTTATACTTTAGTCAAAATATATGGCCAGTGTCCCCCATAAATTATGCCGTGTCCCGAAATTTACATGAGTTTACTTGTACTTTGAAATTGTGAAATTGTCCATATGAGAAAAGCATAACATAAGAGCACATGAAAAAAACATAATAATCTCTACCACAAAAGAAACACTACAGTACAAAGCTGCGGCTTCACTTCAATTGTTACGAAATGAAAAATATGTAGCATTTCGTACAATACATTGTACAGCATCGCAGAATACCTACTTGTTTATACCTAGATCAGTTTTGTTCTCTGATTAATTTGAATTACCTACACCCTGCTACGAATAGGTGCCTCTCATAAACGTGCGTTTTGCATGCTCTTGCCTTTTGCCAGCATCTCGATAGTTCCTGCTAGCTTCCATGTCATCAATTGCTTCCATTTTAAGTAGCTGATGATCCAGATACATGTTCCCACCATCTGCGGCAGCTCTTTTTCTTCGGCATCAGGCAAAAGGCCTGAGCATTAGCGCCTTATTTTTACACGTCGTCTGGCTTGAAGAGTATAGATAGAGAGCCAATACGCTGGATGTATGGAAAATTTGCAAAGTCACCTGACAAAAATCTACGGAATTTTCCATAGTTCAAGACCTGGTGAGGTGGTCTACAAGATGCAAGATGCATCTTGCATCCATCCATCTGGATGGATAGGATATATCGTCCTAGATCAAGATGGTCACGGATCTCAGTACATGAGTCAATAACGAAGAAGATGAATCTAATCCAAGATCTAGCAACGCGTCATTACCATCCATAAGTACCTTTGTAACTTATATTGTGTGTTTATAAGAAGTAGGTATAAACTTAAAATACAAAGTATAAATATAGTAAACAAAAAAGTATGTTAAACGACCTAGTTAGACTGGAGTACTAGTACCTTATGGTTAGTGACGATGCAGCCGAAGATGTTATCCTACTGCCTTAGAAGGGGTACTTAACCCTAATGGGTTCTACACAGCATTGCGTTGGAACGCTCAATCGCTTGGCCACCGATGAGAAACCTCATGATATAGGCATCCGAACGCTTTACGTAAACCTTTTTTGTACAAGCAAACAGTATCTGTCAAAATTCTATAGGTGGCTGCTGAGAGAACTTTAGCGTGGCCGTACAAAACAAGCATTTTTGGCACCGATAAAGATAAACTGGCGACTCGCACCGTCCGCCCTGTCCAGAGTCGAATGTCTATTACTAGTACCTACTAAGTAAGCTAGAGCTCAGGATACAGTACAGGTGCATAATCGAAGTTACCAGATGAAGATTAATTGACGGTGTCGGTGCAACTTTGAGAATTCTACTACACTTTGTAAGTAGCTAATCAGGAAGATGAAACTAAGATGGTAAGTATTTATGATGGCAAGTATCTACATGGTTGTATGCAATCATGAAACTTTAAAGATGTTGCTATCTTCCCTAATATACTTATAAAATTCTCGTGTCAATTTTTTGCTATCAAACCCCTCCGAAACGGCTCTACCGATTGTTATAAAATTTTCTGTGTCTGTTAGGTAGGTCTCAGAGTAGCTTGTAAGGTATTTTTTTTATATCCCTAATGGCAAAACAACGTTTGCCGGGTCAGCTATAGTTATTTGTTTTATATAAATTTGGAGGGGGCAATTGCGTACGGAAAACGTATCGTATCAATCGTCTAGCTGTCTCAAGATCTCGAGATTCTGCGGATTTGACGAAGTGTGACAGCAACCGCCGACGTATGCATTGTATGCACAATGCATAATGCAAGCGTATTCAAAGACCATTCTAGTTTAGATGGTTTAGTGAAGGGAACATGTAGGACTATTTATTGTGAATCTAAGTTCTGAAATGTACAATATATATCTACCCTGACAGTTAATGAATACACAATATATATACCCTAGGCAGAGCGGACGGCGCGAGAAAATGTTGCCAGTTCATCGGCGCCAAAAATGCTTTTTTTTTTTTTACCCACAGGAAATGCCTGACGCATACCCCTCCGTCAGGGGACACGGAGGGGTTATGTGGGGCTTGCACCCACTAAAACCTGTGCTTTGCCACGACGGACCTCGTTGGCGGGAGTACGGGATTCACTTGCGTATTCACCGCGCTCCCGCCAGGCCTCGACCCGCCACCGAAGCGGCAGGTCCCGCCGCTGCTGCCGGCAGCCTGGCCGCTGCCGACCCTCCCGTCGCGTCCCGAACAGGTCGCGCCACCACCTTGGCCTGTCGGTGGGATTCGGGTGACGGACGCCAGAACCCCTTACGTACGTCACCCGCAGGCCGGCACCGGTCGCCGAAGGAAGGTGTTCGCACCCCAGCAACCGGCGCGTCTCCTGCGAGAGGGATGTGCCGCCGTAAATATCCCTCTCGACGAGCGTTCCCGCCCACTTCGGTGATTTTTTTACGAGGTTGTCTTCCTCGTAGTGCCCCGAAGGGACTTGTGGGCGTTTCCGCCCCCGCCTGTAATTTTTTAATGAGGTTTTCTTCCTCCTCCGGGGTTGGTGCGTTTCGACACTGTGCCCTCTGCTGGGACTCAGAGGGACACGCGAAGAAACGTCACCTATCCGCCGGGCCAAGCTATTCGCCGTCGGTTATCAACCGACGTTACCAGGGAGCACCGGCCCGTGCGCTACAGAGGGGCACCGTAGCACTCGGCGCCAAAAATGCTTGCTTTGTCAGTAACAGTAAGGCCACGCTGTAGTTCGCTCAGCAGCCACCTATATAATTTTGACAGATGGCGCTACTGTTTGCTTGTACGAAAAAGGTTCACGTAAATCTTTCGGATGCTCATATCCTGAGTTTTCTTATCAGTGATGTCATGTAAGGTTACATATTTATGTTATGTATGTTACGTACATAAGTAGTCGATGAAAAAGGGTAAAATATTTTGAGCGACGTTTCTTTGATCCAACGAACGTCGTGTGTAAGCAAAACGTGTGTTAAAAGATCCTACTGTGTAAGTATTCATGTTCTGAAAAAGAGTTTTATACAATTTACAAATAAAGGCTAAGTTAATGCTTCACGAACATAATTCCTCTTTTAGCGAAGCTAATAAAATATTTGTGTTTCACGCTGCAATGAGTTGGGCTTACCTACTTACCAAATGCTTATTTCCTTGCATTAATTAATTTTGCCTTTAGAACACTGTAGATATTTTAATCCACGATGACGCACCCCACTCTGTCAAACTCCATACAAATCGAATGAAACATAAACGATTTTGACAGAGTGGGCGCGTGGTTTGAAATGTCTAAGTATAACATTTTGTGTCCGAACTATGAAATTTAAAGGAGCCTTTGAATAGAGCAAACAAACTAATATATTGCAGCTTCAACAAAATACGCCTAACAGAGTCCGAGTACAAATAACTTTTCGCGGACAAAGGAGGCAAATACGGACGGGAACACAATAAGGGTTATTTTTACCAAGTTATATAGGTAATACTTATTATTACGGTTTTTGATAAAAGAGAGCCGTTGTTATGCTCTTTGAGCGTTTGTGAAAAAATGGCCAAATGCGGATCTAGTGTACACGAGGATTCCGTTCTATCAAGACCAATTTTAAATAGGATTAAAGTAAACTAGAGGTAAAGGCGCACCTCAGTTTACTTTAATTAAACTACAACCTACCAAAAACAAAAACGAGCAAAAATCACGTTTATTGTATGTTTGGTACTGTAAAGCCTATGAATAAACTTATGTACAGATGGTACGCCCACTAGGACCTGTCCCATTTGGGTCTGACATTTAAATACTAATTTATGAAACCTTCTTTAGCATAAAGGGTCTTTTAAAGCACTTACTAAAACAAACAATGTAGCGCTTTACATTATTTTGTTTCGACGTAAGGGTTTATAAGACGAACAGTGGGGTTAGTAGGTACAGGTTTTTGTACGAATTTCTAGGCGACTAGCATCGCACAAACGAATCGAATTCCTCCATACATTTACAGCCAACGCCATCTATGGACAGTCACTGACATGCGGCTGTCAATAGACGGCGCTGATTAAAGTTTGCTGTATACCAAGGAACTCGCTGGAAAGTTTATAAACGGTAAGGAAACTTCAACACTTAGAAAACTGCTACGCTTACATTACAAAATTTATGGCATACAAAAGTTTGTATGTAATAATTGCAAACTTTTTAATCTGTATTTTACTTACTTTTGACAAATCAAATTAAAAGCTAAAAACGCAGACTGCGTTCTTATTTTATTAAGTCCTCAGAAAAATATACGCGTAGGTATTTACGTTCGCATACCTATACGCATATCTATACATATTCGCATAGGTGTATCATAAAGTTTTCAAAACTTCAACTATAGTTGAACAAACTATTTTCAAATATTTTCATTAGACTTCAACAAAAATTAATATTTTTGAAATAACCTATTTATCCAATAATAATAGGTATACACATACCTAACATATTTTTAACATCATCAATAAAAATAACCGGCCAAGTGCGAGTCGGACTCGCGCACCGAGGGTTCCGTACTCAAGAAGTACTGAAGCAAAACAATCAGGCATACTAATGTAGATGTAACACGACCAAAACTGTAACGACCAAAGATGTAAAACGGTAATAATTACCTTTGTTAATGAACCGCAAAACTAACTTTGTTTGTAGAGGTTTATTGTTAATATCAAAAAAACTATGCTAGTTAGAGCATTGGCTATAGTTTTCCTGTAAAATATACGTAAATTCCTATTGACCATAATTATTTGAGATTTTTCGATTGGTAAACTCCGGAGATAAGGGGGGGGGAACGGTATTTTTTTAGACATTTTCCCCGATAAATCAAAAACTATCATGACTAAAAATAATAAAAAATCGGTTTTAGAATGAACAAAGTAAACCCTTTCACATGATACCCCACACAGTACAGTTATCTCACTTTTAAATTTCAACCCTCCGATTTTCCCCCCTTTTTAAATAAGAACAAAAATAATTTCCATTTTTTTTTTATTCCAGTGATATTGGGTCAATAATATACACAACTATTCCAAATTTCATATCGATAGCTCTGGTAGTTACTGAAATAATCGAGTGTGACGGACAGACAGACAGACGGACAGACAGACGGAGAAAGTCGCACCATAAGGGTTCCATTTTACCATTTTGGTACGGAACCCTAATTATTATCTCACCTTAAGGTTTCCATTTATATCATTTTGGTAAGGAACCCTAATAAAATACGTACCAATAACAATAATAACAATTAAATATAAATACCAGCAATTACTAAGTATATGATACGTATTTAATTTCCACAAGCCCCATGAAGGAAGGCACTGTTTTTTTTTCTGATCTATAGCTAAAATAAATTATCGGGATGCGCGTTTGCCGTAAAAGACTCCATGTCCATTAATCGGTTCACTGAGACGAAAATAATCGTAGCTATCCGAATCGCCGAATTTCCGATTACATTTTATTACCCTAGACATTTCAGTGATTACCTTATTTATACACTTTCATTACTCAGTCATTACCTTCTCCGATCGTGTCTTGCTGCCGTACCATCGGACTAAGAGAGTGAGAGAATGGAGAATGTACCTGCGTTTGTGCACATACTTCTGCACTAGAATATCCGTGGAGATTAGTCCTGAAATCCGTGGAGATTAATTGTCGTGGTGAAATCGGGGGAACATTATTATCAGTGACGTGTTATATCAATTAGGTATGCGTACCCTCTCCGCCATTTCCTGTCAAAATGTCACTCGCGTGCATTATCATCTGACTGACATACTGGAAAGCCGGAAACTCATGTTGCTTATTTTATTAATGTTATCACTGATCTCTATTCTATAGATAAAACATTCGAAACAATTGACAGTTCGTTTTTGTGACGATTTGATACGCCCCCTTCGAAGCTCCACAGTACTAAATTGGAATTTGTTAGTTAGTTAGACAATAGACATTTATACCCTGTCGCCAGATTATCGGTGAAAAAAATGCCTGTTTTGCACCAACAGTAGGTAAGGCCACGCTGTAGTTCGCTTAGCAGCCACCTATGGAATTTTGACAGAGTGCTCTATTGTTTGCTTGTACGAAAAAGGTTTACGTAAATCGTTTAGATGCCCATATCCTCACTTTTCTCAGTGGTAGAGACCGTCATTTTGAATGTCATTTTATTTTAGTTCAATGGACGCTCACGCTAGGTTACGCAACAATCAGCGCCAAAATGGCGAAAATCTAGTGTCTTCATTTTTACGTTGACAGTCTGTGATCCATAAAATAAAATCACTAAAGTTATTCCTTGCTCTGAGGTAATAATATTATAATATCCTCCAGACACTGATCTCTATTACACTAGTACGCTGGATCAAACATTCTATACAATTGATAGTTCAGTGAAGCACTCCCCTCGAAGGTCCACGGTACTAAATTGACATTTGTTGCTAGTGACCATCGTTTTGAATGACATTTTTAACCCCCGACGCAAAGGGGTGTTATAAGTTTAACGTATCTATGTATCTGTGTATCTGTCTGTGGTATCGTAGCTCCCAAGACCGCGAAGCGTATGGACCGATTTTCATAAAGTTTATTTTATGTCATAGATAATTTTATCCCGAGTGTTCTTAGCCATGTTTCATGAAAATCTGATCAGCCGTTTGAAGATTATCAGCTATTTTCTAGTTGATGAGGGGATCTGACTACACTAGCGGCACGCTATGATGGCCGGTTTGACGTTTGTCCGCTCATGAAGTTCCGTATTAATTGATAACGACTTTGAAGGAAATAATTGTATTACTTTATTGACGATAGTGATGTGCAGAGATTCATAAATTTTATCGAATGTAGTTTTAGGTTTAGGACTCAAAATTTATTTATTAAATTGATTTCTAAAATGTATACAAGTGTAGAAAAATCAGTTTGCACCATTTAAGGGGTGAATGTACTTGTGAATATGAACAATTTTCACTATGTGGACAAACCTCTGAAATCGCAAAAAAATATCAGCTGTTTCATACAAAAGGTAAAATTTTTATTTTTATATGATATATACCACAACTCGGCATTTGGTTTTCTAAATTGAAAATTTTTAAAAATGGAATCTAATACGATCGTCACATAGGATCGCTGGCTAGCACAACTACTACCTCCGGCAAACTCGCGTCAATGCTCAATGCAAAACAAAGCAGTTTCGAATTGACGTTGCTTCGAAAAGTATAAACTGTCAGTGCAATGCGATTGTGATATAGTTTTGACCTGGCTTTGGATTTCAAATATTGATACTGCATTACTGTTGACCCTTGCTCGTTAATTTGGACTCTGTTCAAGCCCTTTGTTGTTGATTTCGTCGATATGACCGAACGTACGCAGAGAACTGTTCTAAATAGTCAGACACGTGAGTTCGTAATACGCCTTCGTAACTATTTCGATCGTGAAGCTCAAAATGGAGGGCCAATGTTACCTATAACGTCAGTGGTTGAACGCGTAGCTGATGCGCTTAATATTGGACAACGAACTGTTAGACGGATAACTAAAGAAAAATATGGCGAGACTGGCACAGAAGAAAATAAACTTCACACACCAAAAAAGAGAAAACGAGCAAAACCAGTCGTAGGCATCGATAGCTTTGATGCCGATGCTATCCGAAGACATGTTTACGGCTACTATTTACAGAAGGAGTATCCAACAAGAAAAAAGTTGGTGCATTCACTGAAGGAAGCTGGATTATTCTTCGGTGGGGAAAGTTCTTTAACGAAGATTTTGAAGACCATTGGATTTCGATACAAAAAATGTAACAAACGCAAAATATTGATGGAAAGATTTGATATAGCGATGGCAAGGTATACTTTTTTACGGCAAGTGAAAGAAATCAAAAATTGGCAAAATTTTGTGTTCTTGGATGAAACATGGCTTAATGCTAACCATACTGTAGGCCGTTCTTGGAACGATGACACAGCAGCATCTACTTCCAAAGTTCCTGTAGGAAAAGGATCGCGACTTATAATTTGTCACGCCGGAACCATCAACGGGTTTGTCGAAGGTTCTCTCATGGCTTTTGCGTCAAAAACCACTGGAGACTATCATGAAGACATGAATGGAGAAAAGTTTACTGAATGGTTTACCTCAATGTTGTGTAGCCTCCCTGAACCATCTATTATAATTATGGACAACGCCCCATACCACTCGATGCAAATTGACAAGCCACCTGCCCAATCCCAAAAGAAAGCTGATATCGTCGCATGGCTTCGTAAAAATGGCGTAGATGCAAACATGAATATGTTAAAAGCGGAATTAGTACGTCTTTTAAAAGAAAACAAACCAACCAAGATCCGATACGTCATTGACGAAATAGCATTAGAACATGGGCACAGAGTTATACGGTTACCGCCTTACCATTGTGAGTATAATGCGATTGAGTTGGTGTGGGCTCAAATTAAGGGATATGCTGCAAGACACAATACAGAACCCCCATTTACCACAAAAAAATGCTAAAATTATTAGAAGAAGCTTGTGAACATGTGACTAAAGGAGACTGGGAAAAGGTTGTGAATAGAACTGTTAAATTAATAAGGGAAGATTATGAAAGAGATGTGAAAATAGATAATATTATAGAAAACGAACATATAATTTTTAATGTAGGTGATGATAGCAGTGACGACAGTGAAAATAGTAGTATGGACGAATCTGATTAATTATGGCCTTTTGTGGCACCTTTTTTGCTATCTTTTGTATTCATATGTTTCCTGTGTGCATATAAAGTATGTATATTCATTTTCATTCAAATATTCAGTTCGTTCAAATAAATTAAATAAACATTTACATTTTTGTTTTATTAAACCTATTTAATCAGGTACAAAAACAAAACTTAATTGTTTTTTGTTCGAGAATAAATTGACATTCCACATCACTATTGTAATGTGTCAAACCGGCCATTATAGCGTGCCGCTAGTGTAACTTCTTTTATTTTAGGTCAATGGACGCTCCCGCCAGGTTACGCAACAATCAGCGGCGAAATTGTGAAAATCATATGCTACTACTTTAAAGCTGATTCTTTTTTTGATTATACACTTGTTAGGTACTTATAATACACTCAATAAATAGTTCTTTCTTCCATGAGCTGTTGCGTACAAATTATGTGCCTATAGGCAAATAATAATCAAACAAAAAAGCTGAGCATTCCTATCCTTTTCATCATAAACAAATTATGTATGTCTATAATGGCATAATTGGACTAAAAAGGCCAACTCTTGCGTTATCCGACGCGCTTCACACACGGGTGACATTTAAAGGATATCCCTTTTACTGACGTCATAACATTTTTTTAACTCCGAGTCATGTATTTATCTGACATATAAAACGCTCGTAAGTACCTCGCGTCTACCTTTTTCTGTTCCTATAAACGTACCTAATTTATTGTACCTCATATATCGATAAATAAGATTCCCGAGGATATGGGCAAGGCAATAGGCATCCGAACGATTTATACAAGCAAACAGTAGCGCCATGTTTCAAGATTCTATAGGTGGCTACTGAGTGAACTACATCATAGCCTTACAAAACAAGCATTTTTGGCACCGCTAAAATGACAAAAAAAATTCTCCCTATCCAGGGTATATGCCTATTATCCCATACAAATAAATAGAAATAGAACAGATCGACGGTGAACCTTGCTCAGAACATTTTCGGGTTTCAACTGAAGTTTTTTTTTTATGAAATGTGATGATACAAGTTGGAGCGCGCTTGCCTAAAAAATGCCTAGTCAGTATTCACACTTTATTTAAAGATAGGTCAAGTTGTAGGCGGTGGGAAAGACGGTGACTGGGAGGGTATTCCAGACCTTTGCAGTGCGTATCAGGAACGAGGAATCAAACTTCGTACATGTCTTTGGTTCGTCAACTGTACTGTGGGTAGGTGCAAGGAGTACCTACCTGTGTAGACGGCCGCCTTTTTGGGTCAATTTAATTGCCATGTATTATGCTTCTCTAATAACAGGGATTCCACTTTCACTGAAATTTCAAGGATCTGTTTAATCAGGTTTAAGCAATTGTCTGTTTTCAAAAGTTCCATAGACCGTCGGACAGCTACATCCGGTCTTTTAAACTAAACGGATTAGTGGGACGTGGTTCGAATTTTGTTCGCACAACTTTGTTAGCCTCGTCCTCATAGAGTTTCCGCAAAGAATGACACAGTTAAATTATTTATCAGACCCGAGGGAAACAACTGGAAACGTTCGCGTTTCAATAAAATCTGTTCGAGCTTCAGTAGAATCGAGTAATATTTCTAGGACGAACAATAGACATAAATCATAATGAATCAAACTCAAAAGATACTGCAGAAAAATCTTTTGACAAGTGTTCTGCTTTCACGAAAGTGAATGTTTGTAGGTTTGTTACTCTACAGGGCTATATAAAAATACCAGTAGTAGTTTTTTACATTAAAAGTAACAACCTTTGTTCTACGACTTTTTTAACTCGATATTTTGAGAAATATCAAATATTGTAGTTCAAATGTTTTGATTAGGGAAACATCACTATACTCATAATTTATAGTCAATAATCAGTCAGACCTTAAAATATAGACATGTTGGTGTCGCGGACTTTGAAGAAAGTGTTGGAAAATTGTGTGTGGTGTTTCATGTGGGCAGTGTTCATGTATATTGTACTATACATAATCTTTTCAAGTAGCGGATTATAGCAAAACAAATTAATCTGTCCTGCTAATTATGGATTTCCGCAAAATAACGCATTTTTCTATCGACAGGAAATGCCTAACGCATACCCATCCGTCAGGGGAAACGGAGGGGTTATGTGGGGCTTGCACCCACTAAAACCTGTCCCTTGCCACGACGGACCTCGTTGGCGGGAGTACGGGATTCACTTGCGTATTCACCGCGCTCCCGCCAAGTCTGAGCTTTATTACTATTTTATACTTTATAGGTTAATTATTACTTGGGCTTAATTATTTCATTAGGCTTCCTAAAATAATATAAGTTTCATGCATTCATTTAAAGTTTCTGTCATTCATGAAAGTTTTTCTCTATTCCCTAGTCTTCCCTAGATAACGTCATAGCAATGACGTAGTCTAGGCACATAAACAGGATTCTTATTGGCAATTTGGTGTCAAGGGCAATTCGCAGACATACTTAGGGCTTCAATTCAATCTTGTCTTCGAGTAATCGTCCCACGAATGCTATATTGCTGCTCGTTCTGTTTATTTTTGACCAAAGTAGGTTTTCTTAACTTAAAGGGTTTATTGAATTTATTTTTGTCTTTCTCACTCTCTCAGATACGTTGGTAGGTGCGATATGCAGCGTCGCGGAAGAATAATATAACAGAAAAACGTCCTTTTACTTAATCATTTAAAAACTAAGCAAGTTATCAAAAATTTGTTTCTAAGCGTTTTTGGATATTATTATTACCGACACATTAAAACAAAAATTACAATTACAACCATTGCATTTTCCGATAAAAATTAGAAAAACTGAGATTTTGGAGCAACATTTGGGAGAACTTTCAATCAAGAAAATTTTATCCAATCGTGTGTCTGCTCCTAAGCGATTTTAGATGAAAGACTTAAAATACATACGTTTAAATTTGAAAGTAATTGTCTTTATAGTTTTTAAATAAATGTATTTATTTAAAATCTCTCTACACAAGTTAGTACTACGCCGTTAAGTACTACGTCTGTTATACTCAGCCTGGTACGGAGAACTTATCTCAAGAAGAACCAGAGGCAATCACATAGCTCAAAGTATCAGAAACTACATAGTTAAAAGTAAAGCAAAACTAAAGTAAGTGAACTAAAGTGTATGACAGATACACTGACGTCTATAAACTTGTACTCTGGACTAAACATTGCACACAATTGCCAATTCCTTTTTGTGCCGATTTGAGGCACCTCCCTCGTAGATCCCTGGTACTAAAACTGACATATTTATAACTAGCTGACCCGGCAAACTTCGTTTTGCCCTGTTATTTTTTTCCTCATAATATGGGTATGAAAAATAGCTCATTCAAAGGTACAGGCTCTTGTAAAAGGTCAATTAGATATTTGTCATAATATCTGGCTCTACTATCTATAATAATAATACAACTGTAACGGGTCACGTTCCGTACATTGAAGATATTTCGAAGTTTTTTGTTGCAGAGCACTCTTTAGTCGATACTGAAGCCAAAACTTTAATTTGTATTTTGTTTAATTTTTGTCTGTTTGTCTGTCTGTTTCTCTATTTCACGGCCACGCATCACGGCTAATCCGCTGGATGGATTAAAATGAGACTTGGCATGATGTGAGTTTATATACCGAAGTAGGACATAGGATACTTTTTATTCCGAAATTTAGCATGGTTTCCCTGCAAGACGACATCAAAGTCAAAATGTGTTAAGTTATAATTCATTAACTCGCGGTCCGATTTCATTCATCCTTTTTTGTTCGAAAGGAGGTACTTAAATAAAATAAATAAAAAATAAATTTATTCATAAGAATGTAGGTACAATTTAGGTCTTACACTAAGATATATATAAGGTCCTTATACATTCTACCATATTGTGGTGTATGAATATTTAAAACATAATATTAAAAAAATAAAGAAAAAAAAAATTAAGACAATCTGCAAATTATTTAGAAGTCAAAACACAATAAAACCGAAAATGTCAAAAAAGAAAAAAAAGAAAAGGAATATACATATTATGTCAGTTTACGATTAATTATTAGCAATAATGTTTGTTCACTCATACAATGTTATTAAAAATTATCTGATAAATATTCCGAGACAGTGTAGTAACATTTACTTAATAATAAGTCGAAAACTCGTTTTTTGAATACTTTAGTACAAATAAGGGTCTTATACGAGTCAGGCAGCTTATTGTAGATTTTAACAGCCATGCAATGGCAACTCTTAGTACAAATGTCCAGCCGTCGGGGTACCACTAGCAATTTATTTTGTCGTCGTGCTCTCTTTTGCTCTAAGTCATTGTAGCCTTTGAAGAAGCTTGGATTTTTCTTAACAAATAGAATTATTTCAAAAAGATACAGGCATGGTAATGGAAGAATACCATGTTTCTTGAAATGTGGTTTACATGTGTCTAATGTACTAAGTCCACACACTGCTCTTAGACAGGCCTTCTGGCAAACAAAAACACTATTACTGCGGACAGAATTTCCCCACAAAATTATACCGTATCTAATTAATGAGGTTACATATCCCTGGTATGCTATTAATGCCGTCTTAACACTACATGTCTGACGAAGTCGTCTTAATACATAAACAAACCTATCCAATTTTCCGCACAACACTTCTATGTGGTGTTTCCAGTTGCAATGAGAATCAACTTGTATACCTAAGAAAGATGTTTCTTTGACCTCTTCGATTTTTGTGCCCTTGTAATTAACATTTAGATTTAAAGCATTATTGTTATATGGCATAAATTGTATTAGTTTAGTTTTTTGCATGTTTATTGATAAGTTATTGGTTTCTAACCAGCTAATTACTTTTGACAATGTATCGTGTACTAAAGTCTCTAGAGTATTTTTGTCTTTAGTTTTAACAATTATTGTGGTATCGTCTGCATACATCAAGCAACTTTGTTCTATGTTATTTGGTAGGTCGTTTATGTATAGGAGAAATAACAAAGGACCTAGTACGCTGCCTTGCGGTACGCCGTATGGGTTTTGTAATTTATATTGAGAGCGATATGCGTTACAGTATGAATGCGTAGTATGTATAATTTCAACGCACTGCATTCTATTG
Source organism: Coenonympha arcania (assembly GCA_036785405.1). NCBI lineage: Eukaryota > Metazoa > Arthropoda > Insecta > Lepidoptera > Nymphalidae > Coenonympha > Coenonympha arcania. Next base: position 11,316,667 of record CM072072.1, read on the forward strand.
GCTAGATAACTTTCGATCCAGTCTAGACATTTCCCTCTGATACCATACTTCATCAGTTTACTTAAAAGAGTTTTATGACACACTAGGTCAAAAGCCCTGGTCATGTCGAGAAAAATGCCTATAACGTAGTATTTGTCATTTAGGCTTTCTGTTATTATTTTGTTTAAAGTATAACACGCTAGGGTAGTACTACTATTTTTTCTGAAACCGAATTGTTCATTTTTTAATAAATTATAAGATGTTATAAAGTCATATATTTTTTTATGCATTATTTTTTCTAAAATTTTTGAGATTATGGGTATTAGAGTTATGGGGCGATAGTTCGTTATATCTTCTTTATCATTTTTCTTATGAATGGGCTTCACAATACAGCGCTTAAGTTTTTCGGGAAAGATACCCTCTATAAACGATAGATTTATTATATGTGTAAGTGGTGCTGCTAAATAAACTGCACAGGACTTGATAATTTTAGTATTAAGGTTATCGTAACCAGTCGAATTTGTCTTTTTTAGTTCTAGTATCGTTTTATAAACGTCATTTGCGATGACTGGCATAAGGTATATTGTCTTATCATGGTTATCTATAGAGCTATCACGGTGGCACACTGATCCTGAGTGATTTGATTTATTACTAATATTTATAAAATATCTGTTAAACTCTTCAGCTATATCGGTCGGTTTAGAATACAAATTTCCTTTTGAATTAATGTTTTTTATTTCTTTATCTGCTATTTTACTGTCTGAAATATCACTTATTATATCCCAAGCTGCTTTACCTTTATTTTTTGATTTGGCTATAAAATTTTTATTTGCAATAGATTGCGATTTTTCAACACATATTCTTAGCAGTTTTGAGTACTTACTATAAATTGCTTTATTTATATGTTTATTAGACGGAGATTGTAGGTATTTGATGTAAAGTCTGCGTTTATTTATGCATGATTTTTTTATTCCTTTTGAAATCCACTTATTTTTTATATGTTTATTTATGATTTTTACAGTAATATTGTTATAATACTTCATAGATTGTCTCTGAAATATTTAAAGTTTATCAGTTTTGTAGTTCAGAAATTACAGACATACAAACTCTCAGTGTAAGGCAAACTGCATAGCCAAGTCATGCCGCGATGTTACTTATAGCGCCATCTCTAAAATTAATGTGGTACCTTCTTGAAAGTAATTTTTTCTCGCATTATCGAATTTTAGTTATGTCATGGTGTATCAATCTATCGTTGCCTTACTTTGTTTCGAGATGGCACCTGAGGTTTTCACTTGTCAACATTTAATTGACTGCGGCCGAAGCCTCTCTTTGGTTCAAACATAATTGAATTTAATCTCAACCCCACAATAGCTGGGCATGAGTTTCCTCTCAAAATAAGAGAGGTTTGTTTAGTAAGTACTTAGATGAAGACAAAAAAGAAATGGATGGATCGTATGGAAGAGTATTGCACGTTGACAACATATTTCCGACTTTATTCTCAGTACTCGAAGCTGATGGCCGTCCAGCTCGTGGGTCATCAATTCTTCTGACCATTTTTTAACGATTGTATACGATGGAGCAGATCCTACTTTGTCATTCTGTTAGCCCTTTCTTGAACAAATACTTGGCATCGACGTAATGTTCGATTTTCTCACAAACTAACAATCGGTATTATAACGTTATTTGCATATCAAATAAATTAAATAGACCAAAGAGATCGGACCTCATACTCCGGCTACAAATTTCGAAACAAACTTGTCAAAGGTGCTGACGTGACAACATTGAAATGTTTACATAGCAACGCCATTAAATTAATTTATTAATTTTATTTTTATTTCGAAAATACTCGATAGTCCTAAGTCTCCACATATAAGTCCTCGACTCGGATCGATTATTTATTAACGCTCTTTCATTTGATGTGCGATTCGTTCGATTCCACCATACACCGGTACCGCCCTTGGTTTTTGTATGGGAAAATTAAATCGGCCAGGGCCAGGGTTCTCCAGCTTTTAGGGCCATCAAATATAGATAACAACCCGCTTCCCGACCCAGAGATCATACCCTGAAAGTTTCACAACGATCGGTCCAGCCGTTTCGGAGGAGTTTGGTTACAAAGAAAATCGAGAGAATTTTATATTATGTCTATTTTTTCTGAACTACAAAACCGATGACTTTGAAATATTTACAGAACAATCTTTAATGTATCTTCTTTCTTCCAAAAAAGAATGAATGAAATCGGACCACGCGTTAATGATTTACAACTCAGTATACATTTTAACTTTTATCCCCTCTCCTAAGGGAACGATGCTGAATTTCGGGATAAAAAGTATCCTATGTCCTTCCTCGTAGTATGAACTCAAGTCATACCAAGTTTCATTGGAATTCATTCAGTAGTTTCGGCGTGATGCGCGGCCGTGATACAGAAAGACAGACAGACAAAAATGAAAAAAAATACAGTTTTGGGTTCAGAACCGATTTTAGAGTGCCCTCGAAAAAAAATTTTCAAAATATCTTTAATGTACAGAATTTGACCTGTTACAGATTTATTATAAGTATAGATTCAAATTCGCAAATGACCGTCGTTGGGAATGTCATTTTATTTTAGTTCCATAGACGCTCATGCCTGGTTTCGCAACAATAAGCGCTATAAAATGGCGAAAATCAATCTTCATATTTTCTATGTTAACCGTCTGAAGTCTAGATCAGTGGACAGATAACACATAACGCAGGACCGGTGGACGTTGGCTACCCTGAGCCCACGGTGTTTTATAAGAACCCCTATCAAATGGGCTGATAACATTGTAGATAGATAGATATCTTTCCGATAGATATTCATTCAGGAAATCTATATCTTGCAGATGATATGAATTATTCAAAACAAATGCTAAAATAGTAGTCTTCTATTGCTTGTAACATAATCTTCTTTTCGTAAACGGCTATTATGAAATAAAAAATGTTCTTACCAAGAATATTACATAAGAACGAGACTTCATGCAAAATATGGTAATAAGTTCGTTTCGAAGGCTAACATAAGTGCTAATAAATTAATAATATTATAACATAATTAAAATAAAAAGTACTTTGACGGATTAAAATACGTCGCACGCTATAAGATAAATTGGTGAGATTACTGTATACTAACCTACTTAGGTGGAAAAATATTATTCAGTAAAAGAAAACTAATAAAAGTAGTTATAGCCACAATAAATAAACAATTAAAAAAATGGGTATTCGTTATTTACATATTCAAGGAAAACTTCTCATGATGTATTGTTTTTTTTTTAATATAAGGATTATTAATTAAAAGAGTAACGTTTGAAACTTTTCAGTCTGGGCAAAAATAAAATTCATTAGGGAATAGCGCTGGCAATAGGTAGGTAATAAATACGTTTCGTTAAAAACTTTATCATTTTTGTGTAGAAAGTTGAAAAAAAAATTTTTTGATTTTATTCACGCATCGACATCTAAGTAACACCACTTATACCAACATCTAAAATGCACTAATACTACCTAGCCGTTCAAATACCTATCCTTAAACTTAAATCTCCTGCATTATAAAAATAGCGAAGTGGCAAATCGTGTTAGAGCGATTTGCGCAATATACTTGACTCCAAATGCGAGAACATTAGTTTCAGGTTAAATCCTATTACTATTTAATGTGTACTATTTAAAGTGTTTAAATGTTAAAGGTAATGCAGACAATTTTCGTTATGAATATTATGTACCTACAATAGACTTTAATATACCCAGGACAGGGCGGACAGCGCGAAAAAAATGTCGCCTGTTTATCGTTGCCAAAAAATGCTTGTTTTGCCACCACCAGTAAGGCCACGCTGTATTTCGCTCAGCAGCCACCTATAGAACTTTGACAGATGGCGCTACTGTTTGCTTTTTCCTGAGTTTTCTTATCAGAGGTACCTACACAGTATATAGTACCTACAATCAGTACCTATAGCTAGTACATTAGACACTTATGCCACCGAATAAAAAATATTACTAACTTATAGTGCTTATACTACGAAAAACTTCCTCGGCGTTAAAGCTAGACAACAAAATCGGTGCAACAATTTATTTTACTATTAAATTTATTACCATTTCCGTTACAAGTGCGCCCTAGTTTAAAAACTGCGAGTTTAAACATAAAATGAAATATTAAGAGCGCGGGCGTAGCGAATATGTGGAGGTGTTCAATGTTCAGTGTCACTTAGAATTATTAGGGATTTATTTTTATTATTAGATTTGTAATTAGCTGTGTAACTACGCAATCTAGCGTAATAGCGTTCTTAGTAGCGTAGTAGCGTAGAAGCGTAGAAGCGTAATAGAGTAATGTCAGGCTTCAATGAGTTCTAGCGAAAACTCTACGACAGACAAACAGTCTGCAGATGGCCGGTGACATCTCCAAGATAGGTCATCTCTGCAGCTGGCGTCATCAGCTTTGACGCAACCTCAGTTGCGTCAAAGCTGTCATTTGGCAGTCATTTATTAAGAAAATAAAACTTAAAAATTAATCAATATTCTTTCATTAAGGGCCGATTTTTCAATCGCCAGATAGACTACCTGAGGAATACATTTGAAGCATATGAGATACCAAATCTGTCAAAACGTCATATTTATTCGTTAGTTAACGTGTATCTGGCTATTGAAAAATCGGCCATTAATAAAATAATTTAACTACTTGTTTTTTGAAGAACGACTTTAATAAATAAGTTGTTTTATTATGTTTGATTTTAGAATTAAAAGCCAATTAAAGTATGAAAAAAAATATTTTTGTTTCATTCATGGTTTCGATAAAACGATTTTCCCAATGTCATATCCACATGAAGCTCACACCTATGTATAGGGTACGCATATCCGCACTACCTATTACTTACTTAATACGGCATGTTATTAAGTGTAACACCAAGCGGTTTTTAGATTCTCCATTTCTGTTGAACAGTCATCACGTATTCCCAGTTACTCAGTTACCATGGCTTCTTTATTTAGATTTTTAATATTTATTAGTTTTGTTATTTCTTTTGCGCTTTCTAGTACGTTCCCGTTAAATCAAGGTTTGTTTTATGTCCTAAGAATTAGACCCACTTTGCTGCAAACAGCAGGTTAAATATTGTCATTTTAAACCAGTTGTTAGACTATATCATTGGAAAATTTGGAAATTTAACCCAGACTTACGTAACTCTTAAGTTATTAACTAATCTTGTTGACGCAAGTAGGCCTTCTTTTATATACCTTGATACTGAAACCTGTGTATTAGTTTTATTTATATTTAGCAAATTTAAAATCATCACTCATTGGTGCCAATTTCGTTGTGCAAAATCTCTAAACTAATTTGACACGTCGTCTAAAATAGTGTTATCCTTATCTATGGAGAGCATTTTGAAAAGGATATCGCTATTTATAGATGCATCAAATTAGTTTAATCTAGAGATTATGCACAAAAGAATTGAAAATATTATAATCTCAATACATGTTTTCGACTCTGCTTCTAAGTTATAAAACATTTATCTTCATTTTTCACTATGATTTCAGATAATGTAAAAATCATCAAACCATTTTTCAATATTGCCAGCTTATGTGCAGGCCAAAGCATCGTCTACGCCCGACACAGAAAGGTATTCAGTATATTATTCACTTTTAAAATATTTGACTACTTTCTATGAGGGAAGATCACTTGCTTGAAACCCGTCAAATGCGAGAATGCCTCGCGCAATAAGGATTCCGTAACATCAATAAATACATACCACTAAAGCTTTATATACGAGTAAGGCTCGGTGGTTTGACTTAACTGTAACCGAAACGTTATTGTTAAATATGGCGGTCTGACCCTTATTTCGAAAGACATCTGAGTCAAAGAGTCAGACACAAAGAGTCTGGCCGCCATATTTAACTACAACGTTTCGGTTAAAGTTAAGTCAAGCAACCGAGCCTTACTATAACTTTTAGTTATTTTGTTAGTTAGTTGAACACCTTGCTTTTGGACTTCTATGATGCGCTAGGCAACATGAAGTAAAAAATTTAGGATAAAAATCATAGCTTTTGTTTATTTGCCGAGTTTCTTGAAAGTTTTTCTCGGTGCAAAACTGTTTTTTCAAACTTGGTGGTAAGGTTTGATATTTTAAAAGTACCTGTTTGCTAGACCAATTATAAAGAACAAATATTTTGATGGAATATTTCCTAGAACTTTTTAAGGTTGTAATTTTTTTAAGGTTTAACTTTAAGTTCATGTTTACGGGGTACACAATACAGGGTAGGGTTTTTCGTTTTTTTGTGTTAAGGCACGGAACTCTACAAATACCAATTCTAATGAACTGAATTTCAAAATCACCATGGAGGAAAGGATTTTAAATTAACGAGTAAATTGCACCCATTCGCACGCGATTTGCTCTTTACAGCGTTAATCCAGTCGCCCTAGCAGGGTCAAGCGAATCGTTAATGTTTTACCATTCACGCTTTATTAACTTTGGAGTTGGGACATACTCGTATAAAGAACCTAAAGCTTGAAAGGTTTCAAGAGAAATGCGAATGCCTTGAAAACCTTTTAAGACATGATAAGGAAGGATATTTTTGAGTTATGGTTGTCATCTGCAAGCAAAACTAGGACTCTCATAACACTAGTTTCAGTAAATTTCATTGTTTGTTTTTCCTTAGATGTTACGGAGTTCATTATCTTACATAAAATTTATGATCTATGCCTGCTCCTAAATCGGAATCATATAATGAGTACTTTATTTACAGCTAATTTGCATATTATGCAAAGGATTCGACCCGTCGTGCTTCAGTACATCATCAACCACGATAAACACTACTCCGACTCCTACGACTACTAGTTCAACCACTCCTGCTTCTACTACTACTACTACTGCTGCTGCTACTACTACTGCTGCTACTACTACTACTGCTGCTGCTACTCCCACAACTCCGACTACTACCGATAGTTCAACAACTACTACTACTACAACCGAAAAACCACCAGAATAGTACCTAATTTAAAATTTGAATGAAAGACTGTAAAATTAATTTGTATCACTTTTACACCTCTTATATACAACTTTACAAATTAAACTAAAAATAGAACGGGAACAGCTAAATAGGCTAGATTTGTTGAGTATAGAGATTCAGTGTTGACCTAAATAGGAATTACCAGTATTTCACTGCCTTTCGCACTGCCTTTTGATCTGTTTATAGTTTCAGTTGTTGTAATATATATAACAGTTATAAAAGTGCTATAAGTAAATAATTTTAAAATTGTTATTTTTAAGGTTAACAAATTATTATGTTCATAATTCGTATTTTATAAACATTTATATTTCACATTCTTTAAACTGAAAATACAAGTAATGCATTTAAATTGAATTGCTGTTTAACTTTTTCACTGTCCATATCCATTAATCTTTTGGTATAAACATCAATACTGAGTTTAGCAGAAATAGAAACTTCCTCACTTTATGCATACAGATATAGGAAGTAAGATTTGTTCGAACTATTGACTTGTCAGCAACATGAGTAGGGTGGGGTGAGTGATGTTAACAAGTTATGGGTTTGTGCGTAACTTAAACACACCCTGAACGATAAATCAACAAAGGTGAATAGAAAGCTGAAACAACTGATAACAAAACAACTGTACTTTTGCTGAATGAGGCTAGGCATAGCTTTTTAACTGCCTCAGGACTTTACTACTTAACTTTCAGTTACTCTTTACACTTTTCTTTTACACTTTTTAGTTTTCCTCAATTCAGTCCACATATCTCTACAGAGATTATAAAAAACATTTGTCCGCGTGAAATTTGGTTCCACGCCAATCCGGTTGAAAACATTAAAAAAGTGTTTTGTCATGGAAATGTTTTAGTCCAGGGTAGATGTATCTTTTGAAATAAATTGAGAATATTAACTAGTCCTGTAATCATGGAGTAGGTATTTATTGAGTATAGTGGTAATTAGTCAAGCAGCAAATTGCATGGTGAGAATGAGTGATAGACAATTCCCTAACGCATGATTGGATAGGCGCCCACGATCAATCGCCGTCGATGCGTAAAACTTGCTGCCTTTGTTTACAGATTATCATTATTTTAATAACAGAGTTTCCTAAAGATACTAGAAACACATGAAACAATATTTCTTGATGTGCAACACCTTTTGTATTGAAATTTCAAAATGAGATAAAAATATTGAGTGGGTTATCATATTACGAAAGGGCGTTACGTATATTCTAGAACAGATTTTTATTCATTTTTATGCCCGATAGATTTTGATTTATTGGACAACTTGTCGAAACCAAAGGTCAATTGGTTGGTAGTAAAATTAAAACAACGAATTTGCTGTAGGCACTGTTTACTCATACATTAACAAACAATTAGGTCTTTATTAGCATTAGCAATTAACAAATGATTATGATTTATCCATGGCTGTGGCTCCGCCCGTGTGTGGATGACTTCTTGTGGTTATGGCCGGAACTCTGTAACAATTAAATCTAAAGGTCGGATGATATAACCACAACAAAAAACATGACCAACAGGAAAGTTCTAGAAAAGCCATGTGGTAGACTCCACAGAGAGTAACCCACTGATATAAATGTCCAGCATAAAGTAATGTGTAGCGGTTCCGTGCTGATGATCGAAAAGACGGGAAGGTTGTTGTAGTCCGTGTGAATCGGACATACCCTGCCGTAGGCAGAAATCCGTTAGGAATTGTTTCCTCCTCGAAAAAACAAAAGGGCACAAACCAATCACAAAAAATTTGGTATAAATTTGTGCGTGTATGGTTATTACTACTTAACCACACACCACAACTACTGAACCAATTAGATCGAAATCTCGAATAGATAGATATATAAAGATAAACTCATAGGCTACTTTTTATCCCGAAAACATTTATGTTTCTCGGAGGATTTATGTTAGAAATAAAGTTCAATAGGGCTGTGATTTGTGAAAGCAAGCTTATAAAGACGCTTCATACCCGATCATGATCGTCAGTGTCATCATCATTTGATCCTCCGTGCAGGAACTCGTCGGGAACCTCGAAGTGCTGTATCTGGTCGGGGCTCGGCCAGTCCGGGATGTCGTCGTTATTGTCGACCTCGTCTTCTCTCACGTCGGACCTGTGTTTTCTGTTGCGACCTGCAATATGAGGGTGTCACACTATGTCTTAACCCAATAAACATACACCCTGGACATGATTTTGCCACCAACAGTAAAGCCACGCTGTAGTTCGCTCAGCAGCCACCTATAGAATCTTGACCGATCAGACAGACAGATGTCGGTCCTGCCGCCTGCGTCTGATCTTCTTCCGGTCGGGCCAGAGCTTCGGCTCCATTGGATCATGAGAGAGCAGCAATAGAGAATGCACCTGTGCTCTATAATATTATGTCCCAATCCTGTGGAAATTCTCGTCAGAAATTGACCGCTGTAGTAGGATGGGTCTGCAGCGCATTATTAATAATGATTGGCCACCGATATGAACCTAAGGATGTACGTAGTTCTTCTTCATACAAGAAAAAGTGGATCTGTCAAATTTCCCGCTAATATGCCTCAATATAGCGGAAAAGTCTGTGGCGTGGACCGCGGTCCATAAACAAAACTGCGGTCAGCTTACTACTGACGCCGTTGATGTCAAAACAATCATTTTTAGCACCAGTAAATTGGCGACATTTTTTGCGTGGTTCGCCGGATCCTGTGTACCTATATGTCTATTTGCTTGGCCACTGACTACGGGTCTCGTCTCAGAATGAGCGGCATTTGATCCACTATTCTGACCTAATGAAGTTTGGAAGACTTCGCATTCCTTTTGGAACATTTTGATGCTCAAGCAGGCGGGTTTTCTCGTGATTTTGTCCTTGACCTCTGTGACATTTAGTTTCCACAAACGCCTGTGTAATCTAAACATTCAAGCAATATTATTGAATTCCGAAAATATAAATGGGTATGTTTCATTACAGTTCTTAATAGAATTGCAGCATAAAATATACGGAGGCATTTAGTACTTAAGCGTGTACTTAGTACTTAAGCGTGTCAAAGCGGTTTTGCTCTTTGATATATGGCCGTGTGTCGCCCTCAATCCTAAATATCTACACTTACCACCGCTTTAAATTTTATGAAATAGGTTTACTGTAAATTAGGTTACTAATTTACGAGGCTTTAACTTGAAACAGCAAAATATCTATACCTATTACAAAGTTTTTATTTTAAGAAGGCTCAGACATACAGCGAGTGATAGAGCGAGCTATGTTTACAGCTTATGGTATCTTTGCGCGAATCTGAAACGAGGAGGTTCGCAAAAGGGCCTGAGTGTCTTTGGCATGCTTTGGGCACCCAAAGGGCTGGAATGGTGACCACGCACCGGAAGCGCAGTATTGGCCGTGAGTACGTAAAGAACGTACTCTTGTATCCGTTGGTAGAAGCTTTGCCTATGAGTACTCCTCCCACTTCAGACGACCGCGTCCCACGCTCATCTGACCCAACGCGCGCGGTCGCGGTCGTATGTCGCGGAAGGGGAAACCCATCGGCAAACCTGCTGTAAACGCGTTAAACCTTATATCAGTTTCTTCATTTTAATAACTATTTGGTTATAATAATCTCCCTTGCCGATTTCGGCTACGGTGACTGAGTTCCTGAAGCAGTTTTTTTAAAGGCTTCGTTGGTGCGCCCTAATATGGCTTATGTACCCTATCTTTGCACTGAAAGTGAGTGCGGACAAATTAGGGTATCGCCAATATAGTTGTAAGTAATGACATTAGAGTGGTGGATTTGGGGTGTATTTAGTTATACCATATCAGTAATTGAGAAAAATTCCTTACCAGCATCGACGGTTACCGTCAAAGTCACAGCTAGCAAAACTAAGATAGTAAAGTTCTTCATCGTTAATCCAGGTCTTCACCGCCACTGCCATTATCGACGATACTTCAAGCTATTTATATTATTTTAAATAATTGTTGCGCAGATTCACGATAACGGAGCCTATAATTTCAGAAATATGCAGAATACTTAGGTATTTCTATGTGGGTAATTTTTTGTGATAATCGCATGTTATAGATAAAGGTTGTAGTAGATAAAAACTGTAAGTACAGACTAATGATGCCACTAATCACCGCGGATTAAACTTCTTCTGTGTATTTTAAACCACAAAATATATCCATAATACAAATCAAATAGAAGTACGTCTGGTATCCAGAACTGTACGTCTGGTCTTCATGCTTAAGGTATTTTTTTATTTTATTTTTTAACTTAGATCGTTTAAAAATATAAATTGTTTAAAGTTAATACCTATCAAGAAAATAAAATGAAAATCGTTTGTATATTTTACTAACTGTTGACTGATTGGATTGAGCATTGTTGCCGCGATTGTACCATTATAAATCTGATACAATTCACGTCTAATGAACTGTAAAATATTCAGCAATAAAATATAATTTTCATGCAATAGATGTAGATGAGATAATTTAATTTCTTCACGTCTTAAAGTGGGTAGGTTAGGTAAGGTTAGGTTAAACTGTTGTTCATATTAATTTGATTTCGGTTTTAGAAAGCTGAAACACCTTAGAATGCCTTTAGAAATAAGTATTCACGTCTAAAGTAAATTTCTGGACCATTGAGAGTTCCTTTGACCATTGAAATCACTTCTTTCATCAATATTTATTTTAAGTGCTAAGGACTACTTACAGAAGGCTTTTCGGCCGTTAGGGTTCATTTGCACTAACATCTTTACCTTGTTTGGAGAGGATTCCACTCTACCTAGATTAGATGTACCTTAGTCTGATTGGGTGAATACTAATGGAGCTCAAATAAGATATATACCAACTCATACCAACATCCATTGGGCTGCTTTGTATTTTCAATTAGAGAAGTCTATGTAATTATCTACTCATTACTTACAAATTGGAGGCAAAGGAAACAATGTTGCCAGTTTACCGATGGCAAAAATGTTTTTCTTGTCACCAACAGTAAGTTCGCCCGGCAGCCACGAATCAGAAGAATTTTAAAATTCAATAGCAGCAGAATTTTTCAAGATAGCGCTACTGTTTGCTTGTACGAAAAAGGTTTACGTAAATCGTTCGGATGCCCATATCATGAGGTTTCTTACCGGTGGCAAAGGTATAAATAAATACTACAGTCTCCAAAATTGACAGAAGCACAGCAAGGATCATACCAAATTGACATTGATAAACACAAATTGTCAGCAGACAGTGTTTGCTCGTCATGAATGGCACTTACGTTCTAAGCCTAACCCCCTTTTGACGCTATCTAATGATTTGCATACACTTTGGTACGTCGCTTACTTACCTGATTTGTACCTGTAATTATTGACATGTCATTATGGGTTTGAAGTCAAATGATAACCAAGGAACCTCAGTAGACGTTGAGTTTACTAAGAGGGAATCAGAAAGGACACTATAACAATCTAAAGTATTAAGTATGTAGAGCAAAATCCTAAATTATCGTGGCCGTAAAAGTGCCATGTGTTTCCCTCATTCTTGTCAATAAAAAGCTGCATTCCAAACTTGGCGGTCAGGATATTTTATAGGCACCTATAAACAATAATAGGCCTAATAAAATAATAAACATTATAATTTTTGACTACATTCGTTTGAGTTTGTTTGTAAACTCGGTGATCCAAAACGGACAAGCATTTTCATAGTGCAAAAAAATCTTTGGTGAAGATAGGAATATTATTATACCTAGACGAACTTAGATTTTGTGGAACGTTGGCTTTGACAAATCCCATGGGAGGACATAGAATAGTTTTTATCCCAGAAAAACCGTGGTTTTTCTTTGATAAAATGTATCCAATGTCACTCTCCGAGTCTTGAACTATATGTCTCTGCAAAAGAAACAGATCGATTTGTTGCTTTGCTGCGGTGTGATGCGGACAAACAAACCAACAAACTCACTTTCACATCTATACTTATAATAAATCTGTAACAGGTCAAATTCTGTACATTAAAGATATTTGGAAATTTTTTTTCGAGGGCACTCTAAAATCGGTTCTGAACCCAAAACTGTCTTTTTTTTCATTTTTGTCTGTCTGTCTGTCTGTCTGTCTGTCTTTCTGTATCACGGCCGCGCATCACGCCGAAACTACTGAATGAATTCCAATGAAACTTGGTATGACTTGAGTTCATACTACGAGGAAGGACATAGGATACTTTTTATCCCGAAATTCAGCATGGTTCTCTTAGGAGAGGGGATAAAAGTTAAAATGTATACTGAGTTGTAAATCATTAACGCGTGGTCCGATTTCATTCATTCTTTTTTTGTTAGAAAGGGGATACATTAAAGATTGTTCTGTAAATATTTCAAAGTCATCGGTTTTGTAGTTCAGAAAAAATAGACATAATAACCCTCAGTAGGTATTTGTCCAAATATCTTGAAACACGGAATATGCAGAAAACTTTGAACGTACGGCTCATCTTAAGCTGGCGTACCCTGTTGTGAAAATTAGACCCTTGAGCCAAGAAACGGCTATAGGATACATTTGATTTCCCTAAAAGTAGAGGAACGATTGCCCTGGCCGATTTAAGGTCGTACCGCTGTATGGTGGAATCAAACGAATCACACATCAAATGAAAGAGCGTAAAAAAATACTCGAACCGAGTCGACGACTTATATGTGGAGAATTAGGATTACCGAGTATTTTCAAATTAAAAATAAAATTAATAAATTGATTTAATGGCGTTGCTAAGTAAACATTTCATTGCTGTCAAATTTTTTTCACGTTCAATTAAAAGTCAGGTTTTTCCATAGATTTACTGTAGTGTAAGGTCCGACCTCTTTGGTCTGTTTAATTTATTAGCCCAAAGTTTATTTGATATGCAAATAACGTTATAAGATGCGATCAGTCCGATTGTAGGTTTCGGAGAAAATCGAACATTACGTCGATGTATTTGTTTAAGAAAGGGTTAACGCTGAAACAGATTAATAAAGTCGATTTTCTGTATTCTGAGATAGATAGATAGATAGATAAACACTTTATTGCACACCATAGAATAAAAAATATAAAAAAGAAGAAATAATAAAGTAGGATCTCTCCATCATAATACAATCGTTGAAAAATGGTCAGAAGAATTGACGCACTGAAGATCAGAGAAGCTAAACATATAGCATTGAAGATGAGCCACAAGCTGGACGGCCATCAGCTTCGACTACTGAAAATAGCGTCGGAAATATTTGGGATTTGGTACTGGGGGCCGTTGAGATAGCTGAAATCATAGGTATATCCTATCAACAAACTCGAAATATAATTGTCGTATAATTGTCGTTCGCAGAAAGCTTAATAATTAGTGAGATATAATTAATAAAGCAAAACAACGTTTGCCGGGTCAGCTAGTTACATAATATATTAGTAAGGTTATAAGATTGAGGTGTACAGTGTTTAAACCTCAGTTCTCCTATCAAATATAACTACGGCTATAACCTATTCACATTGTAGTTTATGTGGAACTAAGCCGAGCTCGCAAAACGATTACCAGAATCTATCTGTTTTTTACTACCATCTACCACGGCAAGGTCGGATACTTAAAGACATGATTACAAACTTCAGTTTACTACCAAGTAATATGCAACAAAACCCCTAATACAAATCGTGTAAGGTTGAAAATGAATCGTTTCTATAGACTCTGAACGGAACATGGAAGTTTGTTTTTCAAAAGAATCAACTGAAAACGATAAAAATAAATGTAATTTCAGCCTGACAAAGCGAAGTTACGGGCCTGAAAATTACTTGCGAAAACATCGAGATAACCGACTTGTAAAGACAATTATTTTGATGAGTTGGGAGGTACCTTTTATTGCATAGATAAGTTATCAATGTCGTTTAATAAATCAATGTGTTAAAGTTCTATTGTTTCAGGTTTTTATGGTCTAAGGGGTTTCGGTCCAAGCAGCCCGCGAAATTCAAATTTTATTTAGTTTGCACAAATAGTATTCTAATTATACATCGTAAGCGTATGGCAATGAGTTTTGCGAGCATAACGTTTATGCATCTACGTGTTTTTATTAAAAAACTTTACTCATAAATTCCCATTCACCCCATATTGGTTCCCGAAAGATTATTTTGCAGTGTAGATTCTTTTAAAATCTTCTTAGTCCACTATTCAAATTGCAGTTAGATAAATGCAAATAGGTACTACGTAAGTTGGTGAAAGCAAATGTACAACCTAATCTAACTTACATTTAGTTTAGTCCTCTGCAAATAAGACAAGAGTGTTAGTGTAAATTAACTTTGTCAGTGAAAGTGTAGGTGCCCTTACCTAATTAGCTCTATTATGTACAGGCCGCCCGGTAGACGAATTGGTGGTGAAGTGTGAAAGAAAAAAGCCCCCAAAGAAAAAAGCCAAGGCTTCGATTTCCATATACTTAGGCCTATTTAGGATAGGGTAGTTGAAGTAGTACATTGTTACCCTAGGGATGAAAGTAACTTATTTAGTCCCGAGACGACGGCCCCCTCGCTACGCTCGGGCGCCGTCGTCTCGGGACTAAATAAGTCTTTATCCCGAGGTAAACACTGTGCTTTTCATTACCAATATAAGGAAAGTCAAAATAAAAATAGAAATTAGCTGAAGAAAATTGAATAATTGTGTCAATAAAAATCACTGTTAAACAGAAGCCTAAACAAAACTCTACAACTCGAAAAACAAATGAAGATCGGATTGCCGCTTGCCACTTTCCCGCCTTTTTTTTTTTCTTTGGCCTAGCCGGCTTTAGCTTTTTAATAGTCAAGTATTGTCTATGATTGTCTATGAATGTCTATGAATCAGTTGTCTTTACTTTATGAATAAAGTCTATCTTTCTTCTTGTCTATGGATGCACTCGGGTATGTCTCAGACCAATAATCCCATAGACACAAGGCTAAAATAAAACAAAGTAAACGTATATCTTATTCAAGTTTCTAAATAGTATCAGTATTAGTGTGAGTGAGACAAAAATCAGGTGTCAGTTTTTATTTTTTTTGACATGTCACAAGGTCCAAATATTTTGCAACCATTTGCAACCTTTTAATACTGCCAATTTTAAAAGTATTCGCGTTTCTGGTCGAATTACCTCAGTCGTCGTATATATTTAATTTTGTCTCATAATATTTGTTGATGTTTCGTGAGAAGTGCTGAAAAGATTATTTAGATTTCCTTGTGAAAAAATGTGAAAAAATTGAGATTTGTATATAAATTTAAGTATAATGTGAGATGATTAAAAATGTCTTGTTCGGTAGAGGGTTGCAAAACACGTCTCACAGAAAGAAAACGAAAATAAATCAGTTGGATTGCATCGGTAAGTTTTAAGCTATTTTTTCATAATATAGAAGTAAGTATTTTGCTCAGAAAAATGTAAAGAAGAAGCGCAATTTAGTAAACGTCCGGGTAAACACCCAATTACAAGATGGTTTACGGTAATTAAAATATTTTTTAAATATTTCGGAAAACGCAATTTTAGGTTATTAGTGTTGTGAAATTTCACTATATCGATAGTGTCAATATATCTGTAATTAGAATAAATAAATACTCTTTAGATTTCCTAAGGATGAAGATTTGAGGACGAAATTTTTTAAACTTTCGTGTACGAACATTTTTTAATAGTTGTTTTTTGTTATAGGAAACCACCAGGTGATGGTCACCAAACCCCAGAGAGGTGTTGAACAATATGGCTGAGCTGATTTTGAAAAGAAAACTTTCGTGTACATGTGGCACTTATAATGAAGATGAGTCTTATAAAAGGATACAAACACATATTAGAAAAAAAGTGGAATATTTTAAAAATGTTTCGAAACGCCGCCTTAAGAAAATCAATACCCTAACAAAGAGAGTAACGCGACTGAATGAAAAATATATGGAAAAACAACGTTTGAGGCGTCAACTAGTCGTCGTAATATATAACATTGTCGTGTCAGTGTTTGTATGTTTGTAACCAAACCCCTTCGAAACTGCTTGAGCGATTTCTCTGAAGTTTTTTGTGTAAATTCTTTAGATGTAAGTATAGGTTGTAAGTTATTTTTTATATTTCAAATGGCAAAACAATGTTAGCTCAGTCAGATTTATTATTATAATAAACTATTTTAAAAATAAAATGAAGTTTTCTTTCATATCCAGTACCTAATAAAAAGTCTATGTCGAAGTCTCTTCAGAAGTTATGGTGGTTTGTAGGCAGTATTGTAAAAATCTCATAACCCAAAATTTTGGGTTACGCTATGGTTATGCTACAATTTTTAATTATTTATCCGCGAATCACGCGATGTTTTTTCCGGATAATTAATAGTGGCTTTTGCTAGCCAAGAATAGTGTCACTTCCTCTTGCTGAAGAAACTAACAATGGTTGGGTAAACAATATTTTATGTTTTATATTTATTATATATCATTATTATTATTTATTAATACCTTTCACGAGCAATTTTTGTATAGGTATATATATATTTCTATATAATCTGAATCTCGAAAACGGCTCGAACGATTTTCATGAAATTTAGTATACGGGGGTTTTGAGGGCGATAAATTGATCTAGTTAGGATTCATTTTTAGAAAATGTATTTACCAAAAAAAATAACGAGCAAAGTTCAGTCACACAACTAGTTAATGTTAATCGTCGAATCTAATCGACTCCAGCTCATCACTAGCATAATCGAACCTTGTGACAACCTACTAATTTTCGAAAGAGGCATTATGGAATTGTCTCTTTTTAGCAACCTACCAAGCACATAAGTAAAAGGAGTACAAAAATAGTGCATGTCGTTGTTATTTTAACTGTGCATCTATTGGATCATTCATCTGAGGGGTATGTCGTGTTTCATCTCAGATGAATGATCCAATAGATGCACAGTTAAAATAACAACGACATGCACTATTTTTGTACTCTTTTTACTTATGTGCTTGGTAGGTTGCTAAAAAGAGACAATTCCATAATGCCTCTTTCGAAAATTAGTAGGTTGTCACAAGGTTCGATTATGCTAGTGATGAGCTGGAGTCGATTAGATTCGACGATTAACATTAACTAGTTGGGTGACTGAACTTTGCTCGTTATTTTTTTTGGTAAATACATTTTCTAAAAATGAATCCTAGCTAGATCAATTCAAAACCCCCCGTATACTAAATTTCATGAAAATCGTTCGAGCCGTTTTCGAGATTCAGATTATATAGAAATATATATATACCTATACAAAAATTGCTCGTTTAAAGGTATAAATAAATAATAATAATGATATATAATAAATATAAAAGATAAAATATTGTTTACCCAACCATTGTTAGTTTCTTCAGCAAGAGGAAGTGACACTATTCTTGGCTAGCAAAAGCCACTATTAATTATCCGGAAAAAACATCGCGTGATTCGCGGATAAATTAAAAATTGTAGCATAACCATTGCGTAACCCAAAATTTTGGGTTATGAGATTTTTACAATACTGCCTACAAACCACCATAACTTCTGAAGAGACTTCGACATAGACTTTTTATTAGGTACTGGATATGAAAGAAAACTTCATTTTATTTTTAAAATAGTTTATTATAATAATAAATCTGACTGAGCTAACATTGTTTTGCCATTTGAAATATAAAAAATAGCTTACAACCTATACTTACATCTAAAGAATGTACACAAAAAACTTCAGAGAAATCGCTCAAGCAACTCGAAGGGGTTTGGTTACAAACATACAAACACTGACACGACAATGTTTTAAATTACGACGACTAGTTAACGCCTCAAACGTTGTTTTGCCATATATTTTTCATTCAGTCGCGTTACTCTTTTTGTGAGGGTATTGATTTTCTTAAGGCGGCGTTTCGAAACATTTTTAAAATATTCTACTTTTTTTCTAATATTTGTATTCTTTTATAAGACTCATCTTCAGTATTAGTGCCACATGTACACGAAAGTTTTCTTTTCAAAATATTTGGCTCAGCCATATTGTTCAACACCTCTCTGGGGTTTGGTGATGGTGTTTCCTATAACAAACAACAACTATTAAAAAATGTTCGTACCTACACGAAAGTTTAAAAAATTTCGTCCTCAAATCTTCATCCTTAGGAAATCTAATGAGTATTTACTTATTCTAATTACAGATATATTGACACTATCGATATAGTGAAATTTCACAACACTAATAACCTAAAATTGCGTTTTCCGAAATATTTAAAAAATATTTTAATTACCGTAAACCATCTTGTAATTGGGTGTTTACCCGGACGTTTACTAAATTGCGCTTCTTCTTTACATTTTTCTGAGCAAAATACTTACTTCTTTAATATGAAAAAAATAGCTTAGAACTTACCGATGCAATCCAACTGATTTATTTTCGTTTTCTTTCTGTGAGATACGTGTTTTGCAACCCTCTACCGAACAAGACATTTTTAATCATCTCACAATATACTTAAATTTATATACAAATCTCAATTTTTTCACATTTTTTCACAAGAAAATCTAAATAATCTTTTCAGCACTTCTCACGAAACATCAACAAATATTATGAGACAAAATTAAATATATACGACGACTGAGGTAATTCGACCAGAAACGCGAATACTTTTAAAATTGGCAGTATTAAAAGGTTGCAAATGGTTGCAAAATATTTGGACCTTGTGACATGTCAAAAAAAATAAAAACTGACACCTGATTTTTGTCTCACTCACACTAATACTGATACTATTTAGAAACTTGAATAAGATATACGTTTACTTTGTTTTATTTTAGCCTTGTGTCTATGGGATTATTGGTCTGAGTGTTTCATTTGAACTCCAATAAAAATGTGACAACTAAATTTTTTTAATTATTTGACAGCTGTCAGTTGAAAACGATTCTCCCTAGGGCTGCAAAGTATTACTTTCAACCCGCTTCTCAGGCAACTTCAGACCTACTTACCGTGTATGAGTGATGAAAAATTATTTTTCATCTCACCCGCTCTGAAAAGAGATCTTTAATGCTCAACATTTGGGCGGGAAATGCTATTATAGTCCTTAGGGCGGAAAGGCATTTTCATTATTTCCTAGGGCGGGAAAGCATTTCCAAAAAACATGCCGAAATTTCGTGTCATAATTATCTGAAGCCCAGTGACTTTCTTTTTAAAAAAAACAACACAGGTACGTCCAGAAACAATGTTCGTCTTTATAGTTTGTATAGGCACAATAGTTTTTTGTTTGAACAATTTCTTAGAATAATATCTATAAAAATGTTATATTCTTTTTTTTATGACCGAGCAAAAAAAAAAAATTTATATTGATACTAGCTTTTGCGCGCGGCTTCGCCCGCGTTAATTTCGATTTTTCACAAACCCAGTGATTCAGATTTTTCAAAAACCTAAATTTCCTTATCAACCTTAACCTGATACTTACTTTCTAGAAAATAGCTTATACGATATCCTATAATTTCCACAATTATAGGATATCGTCTATATCCAAGTAACAATCTTTCACCACTTAAATTTCCAGCCAAATCGGTTCAGTAGTTTTGGCGCGGAGGAGGAGTACTTCCCTCGCGTGAACTTCGTTTTTACACAAATTTTGCGGTAAATACGGATTTTCCAGAATAAAAAATAAGCTGTATGATAATCCAGGTCTATCTTCTCTACATATTTCAACTTTCATTTTTTTTTTTTTTTGGTTTTTCACACATCCCGCGGAAATCATAGATTTTTTCGGGATCAATAGTAGCCTATGTATTAAACCGGGATATAATCTACCTCTATCCTACATTTCAGACAAATCGATTCCGAAATTGCGACGTGAAGGACTATTCCCCCGCGCGTATTTCTATTTTTTACAAATTTCGCGGGAACCATAGATTTTTGTGAGATAAAAAGTAGTCTATTTATTAATCCAGAATATAATTTAACTCTTGTTCAAATTTCAGCCAGTTTCGATCAGTAACTGCGGCGTGAAGAAGCATTTCTTCGTAATATATTTGGACCCCCGTTTCACCCCCCTAGGAGGTAGTCTCGTTAGTAGGAGTGGAAACAAAAAATCGAGGAACTTTATTATTTTTATCCAGAAGCCTACTCATTGATTTTAATGAACATAAATTGAAAATAGACGGATTTCCTTGTATGTAAAATTCAATTCCTTATTTAACCCCCTTCCTGGTAGAATTTCAAAAAATCCTTTCTTAGTACACATCTAGGGTGTTTAAAGAGTATTCTCTGAAAATTTCATGTTTCTACGTTCAACCGTTTGGGCAGCAGCTTGTCCAAAAGCCATCCAGCCGGGACCAAGCGTTTTCTAGTTTCAACCCCCTTTTTAGAGAGTTAGGGGTGAAATTTCCAAAATCCCTGGAACACCCATTCTCTTATTTTTATCCGGAAGTTTATATATCAATTTTCAAGAATCTAACTTGAAAAATGGGGGACGTTCATACAAACCTAAATCTCTTATTTAACCCCCTTAGGGGTAGAATTTCAAAAAATCCTTTCTTAGCGAGCGGTTTGGGTTCACAAAGAATCTTCCCTGAAAATTTCAAGTTCCTACGTTCAGCCGTTTGGGCTGTAGCTTGTCTGTCAGTCAGTCACTCAGGACAAAGCCTTTTATAGTTATAGATTAGAAGTGGATATGGAATGTATTTACAGTAGGTATTTTTTTCGGTGCAAAAATCAAACTTTCTCATGACTGTAAATTAATAAAGAAATACGTGGAAAAGCCTTAAAATAGTGTTATATAAGCAATGATACTGAACAAAGCGTCCATAAATAAGTCACAGCTATAAAAAGGAAAGTGTGAAACAAAGCACAAAGCCTCTATTGTCACCGAACAAGCCATATATTTATACTTGATGCAGGTTTGCAAGCGAAATTCATTCCACTTCTACTTCCTTTGTGCGAGTTCAAAGGGTTTTAAGTCGGAAAATCATTTTCCCATTTGAGATGCTCGTAAAACACTCGTTTTCCGTCTTTCTTTATATCTCAAGCAATATATACATGAAATGGCCATCTTGCTCGTTTCAAAATTACTTCAACTATTTACAAAAACACTTTCAGGGTTCACTACCAAAATGGTGAAATGGAACTTTGCTATGGTTCAACTTGATACTTCCGTCTGTTCCGTTCCGTTTCTGTTTATTTATCTATACGATAGGCAACACCTAGTTTTTTTCTCATCACTAAAATTCCATTCCGTCCATCCAATTCCATCCTTCAAATTAAAAATTTGTCATAATATGGCTTAGGCGTAAAATCTTACATTACGCAGGATCTCTTTATAGCGTCGCCACTTTTACTTTCTATAGTGTCACTAGTTCAATTACAACGTTAAAAACCAGCTCCTCGATTGCACAAACATCTAGTCTACATAAAACACGTTACGGTTATGCACCTGTTGAAGGAAGTATTTTAATCATTTCAAAGTCCTATCTCACCAGAAACATGTTCATGTAAAACGTTGCCGAGACGAGACCATGTACCTCGCACTGTCTAAATGTTATCAGATTAAGCTTCCAAACCTACCAGGTACCTCGCACTGTCTAAATGTTATCAGATTAAGCTTCCAACCCTACACCCCCTAAATCTACAAGCCAGAACTTCACAAACTCTAGATGTTATCGAAATAAGTGGTTTGGCCGTTTCGTAACTACAAGAAAGTACCTATGTTTTAAGAAAAAGTAAAATGGTGAATATATTTTTCACCTTATTCCAATTTTGTGACAGTTGTTTTTTTTTCAATTGTTTTAATTGATAGCGTAATATTTTCGAATACAATAACTTTTTTCCCTCTCTTTTATGGATTAGCTACAATTATCCAGGATTTAAGGTTTTTAACTTAAATTGTTAATAACTAAACTCGATTACGTTTCATTATAATTTTTAATAAAATAATACAAAATATTACATCACAAAAAATGTGTCTTTCGTTTTAGCTCTTTTTCGTTTTAGGATATTTAGTACATTTCCTCATGCAGACTTGGCAGATGAAAGTGGGTTCTTCAGTCGTGGTTTTCATGGTAGTGGGAGCTGGTGTTGTTGTGGTCGACTGTTGAGGTTTGCAGAAGAAGTAAGGATCAAAGTGGTAAGGTAAGACTTCATGATCCTCGTACGTATGATCGTCGTAATACGATACAACTTCGTGGTCATCAAGGTACCTCGGGTCTTCGTGATGATACGGTTTGATTATGTGATCCTTATAGTACTTGTGATCTTCGTTGTGGTAGAGTTTGATTTTGTGATCATCGAGATACCCATGGTCGTCATCATGGTACGGTTTGATTATTTGATCCTTATCGGCCTTGTGATCTTCATTCGGGTCGAGTTTGATTTTGTGATAATCAAGGTACCTGGGGTTTTGGTGGTACGGTTTGATTATGTGATCCTTCTCGTACTTGTGATCTTCGTTGTGGTAGGGTTTGATTTTGTGATTATTGAGGTACCAGTGGTCGCCATTATGGTACGGTTTGTATGATGGTTCGTCGTCTATGTAGAGGGATGATGCATCTGAAATATGGATAATATGGATATCGATTTATTTATTTTATATTTGATACATAATATAATAGTAATTAGAATAGCTAGTGATAAGTTTTATTGTAACATTTCAATAAAAAAAAAATATTAATACCAAGTATTTATTGGTACCTTTAAAAGCAGTCATTTCACAATTTGGAATTCATCTAAACAGGTGCAAGTGTAGACAATCACAAATTTATCTAAAATCTATTATTTGCGCTTACTCTTGCTGACACTTAAAAAGTGGCTAGACTGGTGTTGATGAAATTTCTCGCCTATTCGAATGGGTTCAGTGATTTAGCTCGCATGATATTTTAAAATTCATTAAGATCAGACTATAGAGCTAGGAGCGTAATAAATTGTGCCCCATTTTAGTGTCAGACGGGGAGAATACAAATTATTTTTATACTTTTTTGAGTGCAAATTTGCAAAATATTTTGCCATCCTTTTTAGCAAAGAATGAAAATTCATTTTCTGTATGAATTCATACATGAATATAAGCTAAGGCTTACGACAGAAGTAAAGGAAGTTCAATAAAAACTTTATTAATACAAGTGTCATGGCAGATCAGAATGACAAAAATTACATGTACATAAAAGCTCTTTGTATACTAAAGGAACGAGGCAAAGTTTCTTTGGGCAGGAACCACACCGAATCATGGGTTTATTTTTATATACTTTTTATTGTTCCTACTACATTTAGGTGGCTGAGATGTTTTTATATTTCAACTAGCTGACCGGGCAAACTTTGTTTTGCCGTTTAGGGATATAAAAATCTAGAACAACCTGCTCCAAAACCTATGAGAATATACACTGAAAAATTCATAACAATCGGTCGAGCCGTTTCGGAGGAGTTTGGTAACAAAGAAAAGCGAGAGAATTTTATATATTAGAAAGAAAAAGATGTTTTCCAGGTGATAGAAATTTTATCGCTAGACAAAGCATAAGTGTGTTTCGGTATTACCTAACCGGTTGAAAGGGTGGCACTATGCCATTATTATTAGCTACCTAGAGGTAAACGGCCAAGTGCGAGTCAAACTCGCGCAAAATGGGGAACTAGTCGTGTTTCAAGGGAATTCTTTTGAATAGGAAGGGAATAATTGCCTAACATGCTAAGAGCAACTTTTTGATAACGATATTAGTTTTTTAGTAACTATAAGAAAAAGTTAGACTAGGCTTAACATTGGACTAAGTTCTTTAGTAACTAGGCTTAGGTCGTCTAGCGACGAAAAGCGCAATGACGCTGCAACGTATGCCATTGCTATTAAATGAACTGGAATGCACTGCATTAGTATATGCATTTCGTCATTTTTTTCATGAAAAAGTAAGGAATTAGATTTACCCACGTCTCGACGTTTCCTCGGAGTGCAGTACAAAGGAAAGACCTTTATACAGAAAAGCACTGGTTCATCATCTGAAAATAATTATGATAATATAGTTTTATGTTATGGCAAGTTTAATAGGTTCCTTTTGAATACTCTGGCAAAGATCTTTTAAGTGTCAATAAAATAGTTTATTTCCACAGCTAATGAAGACCACCTGTGATTTTACGACAATGGTGGACGCGACGACCAAAATAAAGAAAGATGTGATAGATTCATTCAATAAAATTTCGGTACCACCCATGGTATAAGAATTTGAATTTTAGGTAGGTTAGTAAGTACCAATTATATAATTATATTACCCCTTAACCCTAACTAAGGATACCCTGTCAACCTATTGCAGTCTAAAGACAAAAACGCAATGGAGCATCATTTTAGACAAGATCTTGTAAAGAAGAACGCGACCTCTGAAGCAGTAGCGCTGGTTAGGAAGAAATTTAATCTCTTTGGCAGAGCACTGATGAGGCAATGTGGCTTTAACGTACGTTCAACTCAAGGTATGTACAGACTTTGCAATAATGAAGAGGAAACTCCTGTGTACTTACTAATTTGATTCCCAGCCCTCGTACACACACGAAACCAACATGCAAGGTTGGTATATTCTATAACCGGAGGACTGAAAAGAGCTTGCTGCTATTTTTTGCAGTACTATGAAGGGATATCTAGACATCAGCGGCAACGTTCTTCCAGGAACAGAGGGGCCTTGCACAGCCGCGTTCTCAAGAAGATAAAGAGGAAGTACCTACCAGTTATGTCATCCTAGTACACTTAGAATTGCTTGTTGGAGTAGGATGTAGGTTATATTTCCAAAAACCCAAAATCTTAGAACCATCTACAGCAGTAAAAGAAAGATATCAGCGATTCTGCGTCAGTCTCAACTCTTTACCACAGTTAAAGTGCAAAGACATGTTAAACATATAAAAATGACACAGCACTATTTCCATCGGCACGTCGTCGGCTCATACTTCTGTGTCTTCCCATTCTCATCACGTATTTCTGAAGGAATTCAGATGGGTGATGTGCCCGGTATATTACTGTAGAAGACAAACTAGGGTGCTCGTGTGTTTTATGCCCGAACGTTGTCAGCTTGAGAAATGATGTCAATTGAAACGATCTTATTTCCTACAATAAAACGGCTCGACAAACATGACATTATTCTGTTTTTCTTTACGATTAGGTATGTTTTCCATTGTTTTACTTCATATATTGAACTACTTAAGTAAAACAATGGACAACATCATAAATTAATTATCACGTTTGTCAATATAAACTTACTTCTCTGATCTGTCTTTCACCTATCACCTATTTGTTTCAACTCTTCTATTCCATATTCAAAATATTTTGTATGAGTATAATTTGAATTTTAAATGACTTAACCTCATAAATGAATTAATAATTAAAGAACTTTCTACGTCTAAAAATTTACAGCTGGGCACGGCTGGGCTAAAACCAATGGGCATTTTCTCAAAAGTTCTTTCAAAACGTACCTTTATTGACTAAAGTTTATAATAAATTATTTATCAAGGTTCAAGGTCCTCATCATTAATACAAGACAAAAAACCGATATCCTGTAATAAATAAACGATACAAGTCGCGATAAGACCGCGTGGAAATTCAGTTTTCCCAGGAGAATTAAATGTTTCCTTACAAAGTAGCCACGTAAAACACAACATTTATAAACGGAAGTTCGTTTTAAATATTCGTTAAGTTTCACCTAAAAGAAGAAAAATATTACCTCCGAAAAAGAAAAAAGCTTGAGCAAGTCCAACACAGCTTAAAAGCAAAACACCGAAACTTAACATGATGCTAATCTTCACTTAAAATGATAGCATTTTTTTTACAATTTCGAAGAACAATTTTCTTTGGCTCACACACCTTTCACTAGAAAATTGCAACAAGATTTCTTGTATACTTACGACGCACTTTATACAGAGGTACCAACTTCTCGACCTTAGGCAAATATTACGTATACCAATGGTAACTCTACAATTTATTTCTCAATAGAAAATGCTGAGATTTTGACCCCTCTCAGACTCAGTATTATATCATAAGAAGCTTTTAGCCCTGTTTGACTTGTCTTAAATCCCACATATAACCATGTTTGGGTCGAAAATTTCTTTTCCATTCTTTTGAGGAGTCAGAATTATATTACTTTTCATTAGTACAAAAAAATAACACTGAAAAAGTATATTTTTAAAAATATGTAAATAAGGTTTTTAAGATAACTTAATAGAATAAGACCAAAGCTGTAAGATATTTTGGTTTTTTAATAGATAGATAGATAGATAGATAGATAAATACTTTATTGCACACCACAGATTAAAAATGTAACAAAAAGAAGAAATAATGAAAACACAAACTTAGGATTAACTTTTTAATACTGAAAGGAATAGCAGAATAAGACAAAAAACGCAAAAATACAGTCAGTTCAAGTATAAACGTAAAAGGTATCTAATGTTTTTAGTAAAATCTTCAAAGATAAAAACAAATTTTATAAATATATTGGTTTTTAACAGAGATGGTTGAATACGATAACGAAAGCAAAAATACAGTCATTGCAACTGTAAACGTAATAGCGGCCGCGATATTAAATGCATAATTTATTCACTGACCACGACTTTAACTGTTTAGTATAAAATTCAAGCAGAATATCTAGACTTTACATAACTTAAACGAGATAAACCACAACATTGCTTCACTTACGTAACAAAACATGAATAAGAGTAAACGGAGTAAACATTGTGAAAAATGTTTAGAAGTTGTAACATTTGGCTCTCAATTCGGATTTTGCCTGGAGAATTTTCCGGAAGTTTAAAAAATTGGAAAGTTTTTGATGCTTGTTCTTTTCAACTTCCCGTATTTCTGGCGCTCGAGAAAACTCCCGGATAGTTACGAAATGACCGGGCAAAACTAGAAAATGACTGACCCGGATGTAATTACCGCCACGAAAAGAAATTAGTTATTAAGTTTCTTCCTCCACCGTCTCTGGTTTATTATTTATCTACAGCTGGGCACTGCCTCTCAGAGAAATGATTTAGAACTTAGACCCTCCACGTTGCTTCTGGAGAACTGAAGACTAGCGATCAAAAAAACAGCTTCTGTGAGATATTCAAAATACAAGTAAGGTGACACAAATTTCATGATTTTTTTTGTCTTTTACCTTGTCACAGCTGGTCAAATTAATGTGAGACAAATAAGTCACACGAATCACACGAAAAGTCACACGAATAGTCAGGAAGTTACACCACTACGGAATTAAAGGTGCAGCTCTGGATTTGATGAGCTCCTATCTCAGCTGTCGTATTCAAAAAGTAGAGGTCAATGGGAAACGATCTTCTGGTTCGACTGTGAAGATGGGAGTTCCTCAAGGGTCTATTTTGGGTCCATTCCTATTCCTTATTTACATCAATGACCTTCCTTACCTTACTAAGGACAAGCATGAGATAGTACTGTTTGCTGATGATACATCACTATTGTTCAAAATTAATCGACAAAAAAACAATTTTGACGACGTAAACAGTTGTCTCAAAGAAGTTGTACATTGGTTTGAAGCTAATAATTTGCTTCTTAATAGCAAAAAAACAAAATGTATTAAATTCACTTTACCTAATGTTAGACAAGTTCAAACGAGTGTAAAACTAGGTGTAGAGGAATTGGATCTCGTAGATACAACCGTATTTTTAGGAATAACGTTAGATGCTAAACTACAGTGGGACCCTCATATAAATAATCTATCGAACAGGCTTAGTTCTGCTGCGTACGCGGTTAAGAAAATTAGGCAGCTGACAGATGTCCAGACAGCTCGACTCGTATATTTTAGTTATTTTCACAGCATTATGTCCTATGGTCTCTTGCTATGGGGTAATGCTGCTAACATTAATACAATTTTCGTGCTGCAGAAGAAGGCTGTTCGTGCCATTTACAAAATGGGCCCAAGAGAGTCTTTAAGAGAAAAATTCAAAGAATTTAATATAATGACGGTGCATGCACAGTATATATTTGATAACTTGATATATGTGCATAAAAATATTAATAATTTTGTTAAAAAAAGCGATCTCCATGCTATTAACCTTAGAAGTAAAAACAAACTAGTAGTGAATAAAACAAGACTAGAGAAAATAAATAAATCATTTAAAGGCAATGGGATACGCTTTTACAATAAACTTCCTATTGAAATATTAAACTTATCCCTCAATAAGTTCAAAGTCGCTGTAAAACGAAAGCTCGTTAATAAAGCTTACTATAGTATTAAGGATTATTTACATGAATCAAATCCTTGGGAGTAAATGAACTGCTGTATTATAATTACTAGCTCAACTAGTTTTTAAGAGCTTTTGTAAAGTGGTGATAACCGAAAACAAAACCCGGCTGAGTTTGTTGTGGGCTTCTTCTCAGTGCAGGGCGCGTTGGAACCCTCGTAAACTTAGTTTTAAGTCGACTTGTAGTTATCACCGTACATAATAATATGTAACAAATATTATTGACGTTTTACAAGTGCCTTGTAAGTTAGGCCTATGTGAAATAAATATATTTTGAATTTTGAATTTTTTGAATTTCATGATTTTTTGCTTCCTCTCTCCTTGTCACACTAACTCCCAGCTGGTCAAATTAACGTGAGACTCCCCTAGTGTGACGTGTGACTAGTGTGACGTCACATATTTTGAAAATTAACATTTAGAAATTATTGCAAAATAAATAGGCGCAATGCTTTCGAGGCATTTTTCAAAGGACGCCTAGGTGGGCGGTCGGCGCATATAGCACGATAGTAGAGCGAGTGGTCGACAAATCAATTGGTATAGAATACACAGATTTATTTTGCATTTTGATACCATTTTGTAGTTTATATCCTACTAAGTATTTGCAATGTTACACAAATTTTAATTATAATTACATATAATTAGATACTTAGTTAACATTATATATGTATAAAACTTAAAATAAAATCTTAACTAAAATATATATGTAATCTAATTCTAGAAAAGAGGTGACACAAAAAGAAGCAATTTTAATCGTCAAAGTATTCCTCCGAATCGGTGTCAACTAGAAAAGTGCCCAGAAGGCTGGCAGCATTGCCACGTTGGATGGCAATGCTTATCCTCTGACCTAAAAAAAGGCCAGCCCTCTGGTCACGATATATATATATATATATCTATATATATATATATATATATTTATATATATATATATATATATATATATATATATATATATATATATATATATATATATATATATATATATATATATATATACACAGATTACATTATGTTTTTGAGGTTTTCGCTAGAACATAATAATAAATTTTGAATGAGACGTCATGAAATTTAGGACCTCTCCCACTTCCTTGTCACACTTCGTCGACCCCGTCCCTCCCCCTTAACGTGTGACGTAATTTATGGATGGTCTCTAAGTAGACAAGTCTTCAAGTTCTTCGTAGTTGATTGGATAGTCGAGCGTCAGATGAACAAAAAATATTAGAAAAGTGGACACCGGACATGATAATAATATATTATAGTGGTACATTTTTGGGCAAAAACTTTAATAATATTTCCGTGGCTCTTACCGATCTTATATCCACCCGTTTTGCCAGTAAATACGCTTTAAACCCAACAGAGCTCCGTCGCTAGGCTTTAAGTATTAAATAGCCATTTGTTTTGATAAAGTCCTACAAACTAAATGCTCGTACAGCGTACTATCCCAAACAAGCTCGATTCAACATTGAGCTTATTCGCTAAATGAATATCAATTTTAAATGGCTGTTTTATGCCGGTTCTATCTATCTTCCATTTGCCCTACTAGGGATATCAATGTGACATAAACCTCCATACAAGTTCTGTCAAATATCTATTGCTAGTAAGGCAATGGCAAACCATGGATAGATTGAATATTGAAAACTCCAATTAGTGTATTACTATACTTTGCTGGCTCCGACAAAATTTCGTATATTTACAGTCACTTTTTTTCTTCACTTTTAATTTTTTTATGACAAGAAATGCCCAAGGTATGTTATTTGGAGCTTGCACCCACCAAAATCTGTTGCTGGCTGTTCTCACGGTATTACAGATTAGTGAAAAGCAGAACTTCAAAACGGCGCACACAAAAGCTAGTGCATAAAATATCTAGCTATAGGTAATTCAATACACGAATACACACCCACACCTTTTTATCTCCTAACGCGTGAAACATTATGATTGTGAAAGAGCGTGTTCAGCAACTTTAGAACAAGGGAACGTTCTAGCGTGTTAACTAATAAAAATCACCCATTTTTTAGTACAACTGGTTATTTCAACCGTTGAAATAGTGCGACTTTTTTCCAACTATGCATGACGAAAATCATAAAACCAGTTAAGGGGATTTATTGAATTTGTTTTTGTCTTTCTCGCTCTCACGGAGATTTGGTAGGTGCGACATGCAGCGTCGCGGAAGAATATAACAGAAAAACTACCTTTTACATAATTACTCAAAAACTAAGCTGGTTATCAAAAATCTGTTTCTTAGCGTTTTTTGATATTATTATTACCGACACTTTAAAACAAAAATTACAATTACATCCAATGTAGTGTCCGATAAAAACTAGAAAAACTGAGATTTTGGAGCAACTTTTGGGAGAACTTTCTTTCGAGAAAATTTTATCCCATCGTGTTTCTGCTTCTTAAAGATTTTAGATTAAAGACACAAAATACGTGATGTGTAAATTTGAAAGTAATTGTCTTTATAGTTTTTGCATAAAACTTCATTCATCTTAGATACGGCTTCTACACCGTTAATAGCTTCAACTGGTGACAAAAGAGCTGGCTCCTGTTTTGCGCAACGTGTCAGCCTAGCTGTTCAACGCGAAAATGTAGCCAGTATTCTTGGCACCATTCCACGCGGGCAAAACGTGTATAGTAATAGAATAAGCGATAAGTTTTATTTGTAGCATTTAAAATAACCGGACAAGTGCGAGTCGGACTCGCGCACTGAGGGTTCCGTACCTACTACTACCGGAGGAATAAAACCATAAAAACCACTTTTCTTGAACCGCATAACCAACTTATTCAACATTAAACAACTTCACCGCGAGTTAAATACGTGCAACGCCATCTGTCGTCATCAAAGTTAAACAAAATATTAGACTTGTTGAATATTTTGACCGCATCACAAGATGATGATGATGAATTCAGACAAGCCTGGAAACAGGGGAAGATCATCACCCTCCCCAAACCAGGCAAAGACCGCCGCCTCCCAGGAAACCACCGCCCCATCACCCTTTTGCCGCACCTCGCCAAGCTGTTTGAGCGTCTGCTGCTGCGAAGACTCGCCGCCCACATTCAACTGCGCGGAGAGCAGTTCGGTTTTCGCAGCGGCCACTCCACGACGCTCCAGCTGGCAAGGGGTCTTCACCACATCGCCAGCGAGAAGAACAAGGGCTACTGCACGGTGGGGGTCTTCCTCGATATCGAGAAGGCCTTTGACCGTGTGTGGCACGAAGGTCTCCTGGCGAAGCTCCTGTCTACCACCTTACCACCCGCGATGGTGCGGTTGGTGGCTTCCTTCCTGCAAGGCCGGTCTTTTTATATCTCCGTGGAGGGCACTGACTCCCAGCCACGGCCGATCCGTGCCGGAGTGCCCCAAGGCAGCTGCCTATCACCATGCCTGTACGCCGTCTACACCAACGACATCCCCACCCTCGCCGACCACCTGCACGAGGGTGAAATGGACGTGCTTTTGTCGCTGTACGCCGACGACAGCGCGTATTTCGCGTCGTCACATCACCAAATCGTCTCCGTCAACCGCATGCAGCGTGTGCTGGACCTGCTGCCGGAGTGGCTGGACAAATGGAGGATGGCCGTCAACGTGGGTAAGACGGCCGCCATCATTTTCGGCAGGTGGAAACCACTACGTCAACTACGCCTCCGAGGACAGGACCTACAATGGCAGACTTCGGTGCGCTATTTAGGGTGTCGCATCGATCGGAGCCTGACCATGGAACTCACGGTGGAACACGCCGTGAACCAGGCGAAGGCCGCCGTGTCGATGCTGCATCAAGTCCTGACCTCCAGTCTCACACCGAGGACCAAGCTCCGTATCTTCGGGGCGTACGTCCGCTCTCGCCTGACGTATGCGGCACCTGCCTGGTACGCACTATGTTCAGCCACCCAGAGGCGCCGGCTGCAGGTCGTGCAGAACAAGTGCCTCCGCCTGATCGTGGGAGCTCCGAGGTACGTCAGAAATGACGTCATACATCGGGACACCAGGACGCCCACCGTGGAGGAGTTCGTCCGTGGTCTTGCGAGGAACCTGTTCGCTCGCGCGGACAACGGGCCATACGAACACCTCCACGGGATCGCACCACAACAAGATCGACCACCAACGGGGCGTCCGCTACCTCGCGAGCTCTTGCGGTCTCCCTCCCCAGTTCGCGCGCGCGTGGACAGTGACGGAGACGAAGACGACGACGCGGGGTTTATGCTACCGGACCCCAGCATCCCCGCGCAGGGCAGAGATATGATCGCTGACCGCGCGGGGCGACCAGGCCCTCTACACCAGCAGGCCTCAAGCCATGAAGGCGAGGCCTTAGCCCCTTACCGGGGCTAAAAGAACAACACCGAGGGAGCGCGTCTCCCCCGCGACACATCGCCCGGGTAAGGAGGCATGCCTCGAGGCCCGTACCCCCGTGGGGACTTGCTCTCCATGGAGAAGACCACGCAGCAGAATATCAATTCAACACGTATTAAAAAAACTACTCACTAGATCTCGTTCAAACCAATTTTCGGTGGAAGTTTGCATGGTAATGTACATCATATATTTTTTTTAGTTTTATCATACTCTTATTTTAGAAGTTACAGGGGGCGGGACACACATTTTACCACTTTGGAAGTGTCTCTCGCGCAAGCTATTTATTTAAGAAAAAAATGATATTAGAAACCTTTGTATCTTTTTTTAAGACCTATCCATAGATACCCCACACATATGGGTTTGATGAAAAAAAATTTTTTGAATTTCAGTTCTAAGTATGGGGCACCCCCAAAATTTATTACTTTTTTTTAAATTTTGTGTGAAAACCTTAATGCGGTTCACAGAATACATCTACTTACCAAGTTTCAACAGTATAGCTCTTATAGTTTCGGAAAAATGACGAATTTATAAGGGTTCCGTTTTTTGCTATTCGGCTACGGAACCCTAAAAAGTTTGTATTTCAAATAAATTTCCTCAAACAGTTTAAATAATTCAAACAAAACAATAAAAAATGTACTGGAGGTACTTACCCAATCATCCCTAACTAACGTCACTTGTTTTTGCGGAATATTTTCTTAAACAAACAAGTCAAGTTCTTACTGAGGCAATAAAGCAGAAAACATGCCACAAATTCAGACTACGTATTTAAATAATTCCTTTCGGCCTTTTTCTCATGTTAGGAAGTCGTGCAAGAACTTTACGGGTCCGATAAATATTTATACTTACCTTTTTCGGCCCATAAATTCAAACTTCCCTTTTAATTTCTTCTATCTCCCAAAACTCTAAAATAAACTAATTGTCAATCAGGAACTAAATGAGAACTAATGAGGAACTAAATGGGAGAGTTAATCAGGTACTAAATATATATCAGGTATAGAATGGAATAAAATTCAAAAAATGTATGATAAACACTGGATTGATCACGTGACGTATAAAAGCGATAATGCTCATACATTTTTTGAAGTTGGCCTATTGGCTTGTTGGCTCACGCCTATTGAAATTTGAAATAATCAACTTTCACTGTTATGTTAATCATGATTTCAATACGATAGTCATATACCTAATTCATCTTAAAATAAGTAGTGAAACAGTATTTAAAAAGTATATTTATTTATGTGTATTTGTAAAATTTACAATACTATTTTCCAAGTTCAACGTTACCAACGTCAAGCTAACCAACTAAAAAGCGGCAAAAAAATCGTGCAGAACAATCTATACGGACTACCACTAGTTCTTTATAATGGGAAGGATAGTTTATGCTCCTCCGTAGTTATTATCGAAGCCTTATTTATGAGGTTTACACTAGAAGCTTATAAGAGCTGCACATAAATCTTGATTAGCTCTGGTCGGATGAAGAGCGTTATGTACTCGTAATTAAAGTTACTTGCCCTCAACGGAATTTCTCTGTGAAAAACGAAATGAAAATAGTTCCCATTCCTTGCCGAGGCACCCACGTTGAACTGGAAACAAAGGAGATAATTAAAGAATTCAGTTTCTTGGAGGTTTCTTGAGTTGTCAAAATGTAAAGATAAAGACACTTTGAGTGGATGATAGTTGCATGCAAACTAAACTCAGCACAGAACTAATCAGTAAACAGTACAGTGATACTGATAAGCCAGCAAGATTTGTCTCCTAATTTGTGGCACGAATCCCAGGTAGACCTACAAATTCAACGTAATTTTCTCAAAGGTGTATAAAACTTACCAACCCACGCTTATTGACGATCCTCCCAAAACGTACTTATTTTTAGAGGAAACTTGCCCCTAGTGAGCCAAAGACAAAATGCTTTGAAGATACATATATCATCTATTCCGTCTCCTCATGGGATTACATAAAAACCATGTACCTATACTAATAAATTTTAATACTACTTATGTGAGTTAAAATAGAGGAAACTCGTGCCTTCTGACCCAAAAAAAGTAGTTTGGAGATTCATGTATTTTCTGTCTAATCACGAGATAACATAAAAATCATGTACCTTTCATACTATGACGACCGTATGGTGTAGTGGTAGCGAACCTGCCGTCTGCGCCGGAGGTCGTGGGTTCGATTCCCACTACTGGTAAATGTTTGTGTGATGAGCATGAATGTTTTCCAGCGTCTGGGTGTTTTTCAATATATTATATTTATGTATATTCGTATGTATGTATATATATCAGTTATCTAGTACCCATAACACAAGCTATACGTTGGGGCTAGGTTAAAATGCCCCGTAGGTATATATTTATTTATACCACAGAGCAAGGAATGACTTTATATTTTATACTATGTGAGACAAGTTGTATAATACCTATATGACATTTACAAATGCAGAGTTCTTCTCAGTGCTCGGACTGTAGTGCCATAAAAGCCTTTAAAAGGCTTATAATTATGTGGAAAACACATATTTTCTTTTTCATTTTCAAAGCTCTCGCTGTAGAATTTCAAGGTACTATCTCAGGACAGCGTGTTCCACGAGTTCTATCAACGCGGTGCTCAGCAGTGCGTAAAAGTGATTTGACATTTGACATGAACAGTTTATTAGTGTTATTTATATCCTTGGATGCTGTAAAGAATAGATCTACAGCTTTAGCCATATACAGAATCGTATAATAAACACCAAATCGCTCGCGGCTTATAGTTGTTTACCTACCTACATTAAAACTAACAACTTTTATTCTACGACTTTTCCAAAATTCAGTATTAATTTATTTCAAATTATAAATCATGTTATTTCTGTAAAGTGACATTACACTGTGAAACCAATCACCGCGGTCTCGCGCCGCGAGTTCGCAAGCTGCCACCGTTGCCGATTTTTCGTTATAAAGTAGTAACAATTAGAGCAACTCCGTTAAATATTGAATATTTGGTATTTCTCAAAATATCGAGTCAAAAAAAATCGTGGAATATTCGTTTTTTTATATAACCCTTTGTATCCCATCCATTGCCATTGCATCGTTTTAAAACGAAATTTAAAAAATGTACATAGAATGTGCGGAGGCCACGTGACCGATTTAACGGTCATTTTCATACACATTTGAATTTCGCTTCCTTTCATCTTTTTAGCGTATCGTATAATATGCCATTATGGCTAGAGATGCTGCAGTTAAACCCTTTAAGAAAGAAGTCTTATCCGTACAAACGTAATTCATTAATTATTGCAATTATTAAAAAAAAATCCTTGTACCACCGATAAGAAAACCTGAGGTTATGGACATCCGAACTATTTACGTAAACCTTTGTCGTACAAGCAAACAGTAGCAACATCTGTCAGAATTCTGTAGATGGCTGCTGAGCGAACTATATCGTGGTCTTACTGCTGGTGGCAAAACAAGCATTTTTGGCACCGATAAAATGGCGACGTTTTTTCACGCCATCCGCCCTGTCCAGGGTATGTGTCTATTCCTTGTACCTACTCCTAAACTATCAAACATGATTGTATTATTATGCAATCACGTAAATGTATATGTTACGACGTTTTATATTAACACAATCACGTACTCATATGTTACGACCTGTCCTATGATATACGTGGTCACATCTCATACGCGATCTTTTATGACCTACGGGAATTAAAAACCACGTTTCAATCATACGTGATCGTAAATACGTGTGCACCATACTTACGACTGGCTATTTCCTATAATTCCCAGTCCCGCAGGATCCTTGTATCTCCCGAAATCAAGAGTGATCTTGGCTCTAACTTTTTTATTACTTTATTCACTAGGATAAAAATATAGACGCACTGAAAAACAATATAAAAATCCAACCAAAATTTACCAAGTTACAGGCATTTTAATATTTTTGATTAGACAGAGATAGCGACATTGCATTATGACGTCACACCTTAGTATTGCCGTAGTAGCTTCATGTGGCTTTATACAAATTATCGTTTTGCGGGAAAGGGATAGAAGACCCTCTCACTCTACAACAAAAAAATTAAACCTAATAAATTTTAGCAAATTCAAAAGAAGTGTAATATAAAATTAAATTAAAGGTTACAAAATTACAGACCCTCCCACAAACGTCATTATGATTGAAACCATTATAAGCCCTCCATTAAAACCAATCGGGTCCCGACTCGCGCCCACGAAATTTGTTCCATATTAATTATTCATCAAAACACACAAAGGAAGTAAAGCCTCGTTTATGAGAGCTATACGGAGTGACAAATTTAATTTAGTTCGTTCCACCCTCGATATAATATTATGTCTTTCATGAAGTCTCGAGGATAATTAATTTTATGTATTTAATAATTTATATATACTTGCTACGCTGATATATGTATAGGCAATTAGGCAGTAATATCTTATTTCATCAAGGGGCTTACGGTTTCTCTATAAATAACCGTTACTCAATCTTTTTCACCAAAATCAATTATTTTTATGACAAAGTATACAAACTACTCATGCTGTCCAAATGATACATATTGCAATTTTTTTTTTATTGTATATACAAGTTCGTACTTGACTGCGATCTCACCTGATGGTAAGTGATGATGCAGCCTAAGATGTTATCGTACCTACTAACTTGGAAGAGTAAGTAAATTTACCCTACCGGTTTCTACAAGCATCGCACCGGAACGCTAAATCGCTTGGCGGTGCGTCTTTGCTGGTAGGGTGGTAACTAGCCACGGCCAAGGCCTCCCACCAGACCAGACCTTTAGGAATTATAAAATTCCAAAGTGACCTATTGCGGGAATCGAACCCGTGACCTCCCGCTCGAATCCGAGCGCGCCGCCACTACGCCAGGGAGGTCGACTTCTTTAATATTAAAATTAACTTAAATAAAACCGCGGTAATTTGTCTACTGTTCTACATTTGAAAACTATGACGCCTTCCGTGGAACAGTTCTTGCATATTATGCATAAATAGTATCTTTTTCTCAAGCTTTTATCCCGGCAAATGCCAGGGTCAGCTTGACTTTGCGCGGTCTTTATAGTTTATCATCCTCCTTACGTAGTCCGTTGTCACTAGTATCTGCTTGTGCGATGATTTATAATAATATAGTATACATATTTGTAAGTAAACAGATTTTTATTTAGTTAAGTAAGTATTGAAAACCGAAATTTACACGGACTATAGTTTCGAATAATTTTTAAACTAATTTTCATGATATTTAG
The DNA here is from genome assembly GCA_036785405.1 of Coenonympha arcania. Taxonomy (NCBI): domain Eukaryota; kingdom Metazoa; phylum Arthropoda; class Insecta; order Lepidoptera; family Nymphalidae; genus Coenonympha; species Coenonympha arcania. The sequence continues at coordinate 11,355,231 of CM072072.1, forward strand.
TAACTCTTGCGAATAATGCAATTCTGTGAGGGATTGTTAGTCTAATTGGATAACATCCTCGTACTATATACTACTAGTTTGGATTTCCCCTGGGACATAATTAATATTCAACTGCATTCACCAAACTGTATAAGAATATATTATTATTATCATAACGATGCTGAAAACGAGGCATATCCATATTATACAAAACAGCGCCATCTGCATAAATATCTCGAAACTACCCATGAAATACAGAGACCAACGAAACACAACGAAGTTCGAAACAAACCATAATTTGAAAGTAACTTTGAGGCTTCAAAAAAAGAACCCTGCAAGTAACTATTGTGTCCTTTGTTGTGTCACAGGATGGTGCTGATATTATGGCTGCATTTAGAACACTATTTACCCAATAAGTACATAATTTTAATTTAACCCTTCTACAATACAATTTTATTATAAGTAGCACATCATACAATGTTCTTCCACTTTAGATTGCTAACTGTTTGGGCTATGTCCATACCTTGGTTCTTCTGCCGATTTCTATGTTTCGGGTATTATCCCTCAGGAAAACTCTTAGCACAAGACCTTTATAGATCAGGCTGTTTGTCAGGTCATGTTTGCATGCCATTTTGAACCATATTGTATCTACCCCTCAACAACAGTATCGGATCAGAATCTATTATTGATCCCAGTTAATGAGCTTTTGCTCTGACAAGCGCGTAATTAAAAACTGTTCAAAATGCACCGGCAAAGGTTCATTAAATGTTATTTGATTTCGACGTGGGTAAGCCCGCTATGATCGGATTGCCTGATGCCCCTTATACGCTTACTCGTATATTGCATTAAAAAGGTTTTTGTTTTGCTTTATAAATGTAAAATATAGTTCCTAGAGACGTCTGCTATTCCTAAGTTTTTGAAAATAGTTTATTTATTGTACCCTGTGTTTCTACTTTCTGGTTTGATATTAGACCGCAAATAATGTGAATGTGAAACAAGAAGAACTCCAATTATTATCTTCTTGTTACAGTGTTTAACACAAGTTGTGTTGTGTTTTACTGAGGATGTTATTCCTACGGCGGATGAGATAATTCTGATACGTATTCAATAACTAGCTGTATTCCCGCATGAATTTTGGTTTGTACATGTCCCGTTATAGTAAATTAAACGATAGACATGTGGTGTCGCGGTCATTTTCATAGAACTCTTAAAGGTAACTTTAGCCTTAAAGGCAGCGCACGCAAGAGAATCCTCAAAAGAATCAATTTTCCACGCAACATTTTTCATTGATACTCCGCTCCTGTAGGTCATAGTGTGACCTCATAACCTTTCTCGACATAAGGCTTATCCAACACATAAATAATTTTTCAATTCGGACCAGTAGTTCCTGAGATTAGCGCGTTCAAACAAACTCTTCAGCTTTATAATATTGGCATATTATATTTGTAGAATGATTAACTTACTTATATCATCCCTACTACCAGCTATTTATTCCAGCTACAATGAACGAAAAGGAACATTGATATGTACGTAAAGTGATGGGTGTTTCATTTTTTAGTCACATATCCTTCAAACATACATTGCGTTTGTTATAGGACAGTAACAGAAAGTGTTACTCTACAATTTAAAAGTTATGGTCTACCGACAGCTTGAGACTTGCCAACTTTAGATTCGAGGCACTTCTAAAGAAATTAATGCTCCGTATTTGTGATGAAATTCAACTTAAGAGCTATAGCCGTCCCCTGTGGCCGTCCCTAAGAAAAGGGCCATAAGTCGCGAACAGACGGAAAGCAAAGTGATCTTATAGGGATTCCGTTTTTTCATTTCAGGTACGAAACCTTAAAAAGAAAAAGTACAGACTTTCATCTGATCCATTTCTCTTATCGGACGAATCTTATTAACGCTGGATACTTAGTTTAGTTGAGTATTTTCATTAGAACGCCCTTTTGCCGTACTTCTTATTTGCATTGGCGTAGTTTGATTATTTTTCACTTATACATCGTTTTAGGTGCATAATATTGGGGTCTGGTGAATACATATCATTTTTTACTTAAGTACTTAAAGGATTTAAAATACGGTATGCTAAATTTGGGTCTATGTTGTTAATAAATTAGAGTAAACCTTTAGAAAACATATCTTCTGTCTCCTGCCTTCATAATCTTCATCTGCTATAATATCTACGACAGGATGCACGGTTGTCTAAACTACAGATCCTAGCCATGTTACTGATCGATTCCATTCCTCATCATCATCACCATCAACGGGCAACGGCGCAACAACTCTCTGTGGGTCCGGGCCTGCTCCAAAAGATTCCTCCATCGGTCTCTATCCATCGCTTTCCTTTCCCAAATTTTGATCATACAGCTTTTGCATCCATTTCTCTACATCCAGCCAACGAAGCTTTGGCCGACCATTTCTAGGGCCATCTGGGTGTGATGTCAGTAGTGTTCTTGGTGGCCTCTGATGATCAAGCGGTCTTTAAGTGCTGGACAATGTTTGGCTCAACAAAGATATCGTAAAGTTCGTGGTTGTATCTGAAACGCCACAGACCGTTCACTTCTTCTGCACCAAATATGGTCCGCAACACACTCTTTTCGAATATAGCGAGGGCTACCTTTTTTTTTTGTTTATGGTTCACCACTCACTACCATAAGCTAATATTGGTCTTATAATATAAGTAAGTGTTTTGTAAAGCGTTACTTTCAATACGTCAGGAGTTGATCTCAGATGTTTTTTTCAATCCAGAGAAACTTCTGCTTGCAATTCCTGATTCTTGATTTCGGCTGACATATCATTTTTGTTCAGTTACTAAGCAGTAAAGACCCTAAACAGACAAATTCAGAACACTGATTAAAAGTTGCGTCAGATTCCATTCCTATAGCTTGAAACCTAAGAAATTGGTGGGTGAATTAAAAATATTCTTGACGTAATAGGTTGAATTTACACGTAATTTATCTAATTATTATATATTCCCAAACATTATAAGATTTTTAAAATAGTAGCGCGGTCGTTACCTAATAATAACAGAAATACCCCGAGTTGCACGAAAACAATTTTAAGTGCTACGAGAAGTATCATACATTTTTTGACATTGATTGCGATTAAATTAGTTTAAATACCACTTAAAATTTCGAATTTGTTTCGTGCAACTCGGCAATATTAATAATAATAATAGTTATCGTAGAAATACTAAATGGTAATACCAGGGCTTCCAGCTCAGTTGAAATACTGTAGAACAAATCCATTTGACATCTACTAGGAACTCATATCAAGCTAAAGGTTTCTATAATGCTACGCATGTGTGACTACCAAGCCAGATCAACGGTGATTATGTGGCGAATGGCTTGTGATTCTAATGCCGAATGTGTTTGAAATTAATTTTTAATACAGCTGTATGTCAGGGTTGTAGAGTATATTATCCCCTGGCAGTTCCAAGTGCGAAGTGTGAGGAGCAATCCCAATATGCATTTCCTTTGTAATGTAATTGTTTGTGCGAGTAACCCCAATACAGTGGCGTTTTGAAATCTTTGAATGAAAATGATGGGAGCATAATTTGACATTGATATGGGTGATATTGTAGGATTTGTAGGTACGTACCTACTACATAGGTTGATACTAATAAGTGTGTCATTAGTATGGAATACCTAAAGTAGCGTTTACACAATGGCGTATGCTGGCCCACTGCAGGCCATCGCCATTGTGTACACGGGGAAATGGTATGCAATGGCGGGCAATGGTCGACGATGGCGCGCGATCGGGAAGTTGTCGGTTTTTGGCGCACACTTCAAAGGAATCGTGGCGTTGCGTGGTCTGTAGTGTTCACACAATGGCCCATTGCTCAGTTCGCCACCGACCGCTGAACAGTGTATTCTTTTGTTGCGACTACTTCCAACAAAATTAAATTACTAAATTCAAATTAATAATTATTAAATTATTGATAAATTCGAATTATCGAATTCTCCGGATGGTTCTGCAAGCATTTCGCTCAGCAGATTGTTCATGGTTTGCCTAAAAATGATAAAAAATTACTTAGTCATGTACGTAAGGAGCATATGCCACGGGTGTGCCCGCGAAATTCAAATTTTTTGTGGTTTTCGCAATTTTTAAGGTAATAAGACATAGTAGGCTCATGGCAGTCAAATTGCGGGAATTCCAGTCGTCTTCACGTGTTTATTTATATAAAAATCTCTGCTTGTAACTAGCATACAAATTGCAAAACACCACGAAAATTTTGAATTTCGCGCGCAGAGTCGTTGATTTCGCCTTAAACTACTTCCACGTCCATCGCAAGTGCCTCACCGGGCAGCAATGAGCCATGCGCCATTGTGTACACACCAAGTGATCGTGGCCTACAGTTGTGCGATGGCCTGCAGTGGGCCAGCATACGCCATTGTGTAAACGTAGCTTAATGGAATCGAGGAAAAGATCATTAGATTCGCTAGTATGTATGTATGTAGGTATATATACTTTTATTGTGCACGGTGCACCCAAGAAACAATTAACAAAAATCAAAGTAGAAGTAAAAAGAAGATACAGGTAACAATGAGGCGGACTTATCGCTAACTAGCGATCTCTTCCAGACAACCTCAGGCACCGATTAATTTGGAAGTAGGAAAGTGGGAGGTGGTGCAAGTTATATACGATAAACTTACATGCTACTAATTACGTAAACTAAACCTATATAGGATAGCCTGAGGTACCTAGAATATCTTTAAACTGTGCCTATACCACCAACTGTGCCAATTCCAAAGAACAAAAGGTTTCTACGGAAATTTTAAAGAACCAGCGGGGCTAGTAAGTAACAGTCGTTTAGCGTTTACGACAGTAGATAAAAATGTATGGACAAAACAAGTGACTTTAAAAAAACCACGTGACCGTATAGAGGAAAACACGCTTTTTTTTAAATCGACTACGACAATTTGAACGTTCCCTAGCGTTCTCGCAGACGTTGTAGATAACTCTAGCTTACTTCGCATGACAATTGACAGCCGACAGTGAACAACGATAAGCATAAAGTAGATTCTGCTTTCATTTGTTTTCATTCGTAACGTGGTTTGTCCATACATTTTTATCTACTGTCGTGAACGCTAAACGACTGTTACGTTGTCTAGCCCCGCTGCAGGCCTAGCCAAATTAAATATCTATTCTACTCCTACTTCAAATCGACTAGGCGTTAGATGCTTTAGCGTCACTCTTCCGAATTCCACTGACAAGCCTCGATCTTCCGGGATGCGCTGCTTTTTGGATCGGCACTCGGCAATGGCCAGGCTGCCGCACGGAACTGCCGCTCTGGTGGCTGGTGGAACGTGGTAAACACGTAAGTGAATCCCGTACTCCCGCCATCGTGTCCCGTCGTGGCAAAGTACAAACCACTGCTTTTCCCCTGATAAGTAGGTATGCGCCAAGCATTTCCTGCGAATAAAATCATGTGACTTAGCCATGACCACTGTCAAAGAAATGTCATTCCGATACATGTTTCCCTCTTACCTAAGGAGAATCCACGCGTGTAGACAAAAGCCAATTAAAATAATATTTTCCTACTCGAGTCAGCCGGATATTGAACCCGGATGCCCTTATTTGCCAAGAACTTAGTCGATCTCGAAAGGGTAACATAATAATGGGCTTGTACCTACTCAATAAACCTAAGTAGGTACAAAATCTAATCTCTCTAATATATGAAATTCTCGTGTCGTTTTTATTACCAAACTATATCGAAACGATTCGACCGATTGTTATGAAATTTTTCAGTGAATGTTCGGTAGGTCTGAGAGTAAATCGTAAGCTTTTTTTATATCGCTAATGGCGAAACGACATTTGCCACGTTAGCTTTTAGGTTAGGTTATACCGTGTTTTATCCCGGGAAAATCCTTGGTTCCCGCGGGATTTGTGTAAAACCGAAATTTACGCGGGCGGAGCCGCGGGCGTGCGGTAGTTGGTAATAGTAATAAATTAATAAAATTATTATCAGCGTTCATAATCATGTGCAAGCAAAATCTTAATATCATAACGAACAATTGTTATTGTTATCAAAACTCTGTAAACAAAGAAAACGTATCTTTATAACGCGTAGGTACTTAGATCCGATGTCAACAAACTAAACCTTCAATGGATAGATATAATAGGTAAGTAGGTACATATTGTGTACTAGGTAATAGGTATACTGGTAGGTATGCAAGTTTGCACAGGTTCACGACGAACACCGTCGCAGCTCAAAGTGACTAAGTGCTGAGACGCCGTCGCCCGCTCATTTGCACCCTGCAGCGTCCGTCCATAACACACTTTGAAGTGGATTATGAAGATATAGCCGCAAGGCTATGTACCGTACATAACGCTAGGTACGGAGGCTGGCAGCTCGTTTCCCGGTACTACATAAACCTGAGTATTGATTTTTACAATTTACGCAGATAGCTATTAGTTTACATGCGAGCCCGAGCGTAAAACAATGAACTCGGCCAGGTTTTATTTTCGCACGCAAATGTCCGTAGGTCGCGAGTGGCGAGTGGCGCGTCGCTGTCGCCGGGCCGCGCAGGGCGCTAGCCGCGTCATCCCCTGCCGGCGAGGGCTCGCTTTGTTTACGTTCGCCTAGCTCCAGAGCACAGCCGCCGCACCTAATTACTCCGAGTCGGCACCTTGAGACGGGCGGAATAAACCTGAGCCGGCGGGCAGCAGATGCGACGCAGCTGTCGGCCCGGCCGGTCCTCTCGCCCCGCGCGACCTTCGCCCCGCGGCTCGCGCAATCGCGGCTAACAGTTTTATTTTCCCGAATAAACTTTATCAAACAAAGCGTGCGTGCCCCGCACCCTGCATCTGCTCGCCCAGCTGTTCCCGCCGCAGCTGGCCGCGCCGTCCCGCTCCGCCGCGCCCGGCGCGCCCGCGTTCGAGGGAGATGAATAGCAGCTAGCGGGATCGCGTCGAGAGTCGAGGCCCTCCGGCTCCCCGAGCGCGGCCCATTCGCAGTCCGTACCCCAACGCCGGCGGGCAGACGAGCGACATGACTAGCAAGCGTAAGCGCGACCGCGACCACGACGCCGAGCGACAAGCGAAGCGGCAGCGCCGTCGCAAGCGATCGCGCAGCGTGCCGCTGATGAACGACCCGGACAACGCCGAGAAGCGGCAGGCGCTGAAGCGGTTGTTCGGGCGGATCTGCTCGGTGGAGATGGAGAGCGACCACGGCCCGGCGGACTCGTACGACAGCGCGAGCGACGCCGACGGCCACGAAGCGTACGGCGACGAGAACGACGACCCGCTGCTGGACTCGGTGCCCGTGGACATGGACCCGGAGCAGCTGGGCTTCCTGGTGTGCGCGCAGGAGACGCTGAGGTTCCTGCACGGGCGCGGCATCCCCATCGAGCACCCGGTGTTCTCCCGGCTGCGTATGCGCCTGCTGCGCGGCATCGACGAGATGGCGATGGCCTGAGCAATGCTCGGCCCAGAGCCCTCCAGACGCTAATCCCGCTCCTCTCTTCGCTCTCGGACCCTGCCGCGGCTCGTCGGTCGTCCGGCGCGACTCGGTGTGATCCTCCCAAACTCAGAACTGTTCTATTCCTAAACTCGGGGCTCTGGTTAGTGTTAAGGTGTATCGGTGTAAAGTTGTTGTTGTGTGTCGGATGTGGAGGCAACAGGTGGCCCGCGAGGGTGTCTAGTCATTAACTAGTCAATAACGAAATATATTTGTTAAACGAAAAGAAGTATTGATATTTAATTAATTAATGTAATTAAATAAAATTCGTCCACGAATTATAAAACGTTTATACTTATTTCTCATCCTAGGCTACTCAAAGTACGCCAAAATTTATAACAAACTAAACTAATAAAACTTAACGTTAAGAACCCTTATTTTTTAATTTGGATCTGTTTAAAAAATAATATCTATTGAGAATTTAAAAAATTCTATCATACTTAACTCCTCAAATTGGTCGTGCAATATCATAGGAAAGGTCTGAAATCTCTTGGTAAAGCAAATAAATAAGTACTAGTAGATATTATTTACCTTACTTATTTTATAAGATAGTTAAGGCTGCTCATCTGTGATATCATAATTATTACGTATAAGTAGAATTTCGCAAAAATGGCTGCAGCGGTAAGAAAAGAAATAGGCATTATCACTATTATATGATAACTTGGTTTTTACAACAAAGTTCTTCATTGATCTTGAAACGCTTTGCCAAATAACTGATTAAGAATTGTAATCCCAGTGGTGTTCTCCAGGGAAAGCTCATTTGTCCTCTTACTTTGACATTGATGAATGTTCAATGCTATGGTTGGACTTGGGAATTATTTATCAACATAGCTAACATCCTATATCTCGCAGTTTCTGCTTCATTTAACAAATATGTTCCACGAAAACGATCATCGGACAGGACATTCTTCTCAGATATGCTTAAACATCATCAACAAACAAACATATAGACATACTTCTCATCTGTGATCAAATCCATAGTTTCGAAAAGAAGTCTGCAAAATAATATGATGAAAAGTTATAAACCCATGGGGAGGATCGGATGTGCTATTCTGCAAAAATACTTTTAGCATTGGTAAAGTTACATCCTGGCCACTGATTGATGCTTGCATCGGTAGAGCCGTATTGGACACTGATTGGTTAATGTTTGCATCGGTTGTGCAGCGTGCACCGATTGCCTAGTTGATGATTGCGATGAATGGTTAAAAGGATTCACTGAATTTATTTTTGTCCTTCGCATTAGGCAGCATTGCGGAAGAATATAACTGAAAAACGACGTTTTACCTAATTACTAAAAAACTAAGCCAGTTATCAAAAATCCCTTCTGAACGTTTTTGGATATTATTATTCCCTACATAACAAAAATTACAATTACATTGATTGTAGTTCCCGATAAAAATTAGGAAAATGGAGATTTTGGAGCAACTTTTAGGAGAATTCCCTATTGAGAAAAATTTATCCAATCGTGTTTCTGCTTCACAGCGATTTTAGATTAAAGACGTCGTCGCGTCGCATAACGTACATAACGTCAGTGTAACATCTCCGTTGCAAAATTAAGTTTTTAAAATAAATTACGCACAGTTCAGCTACCATTTAGTGTTACATTACTTTTTTGGATATGAACACATGTTGGATAATCTTTATTAGCCATATGGAATGCAGTGAAGTTCTATTAACAGTGAAACAAAATATAACTAGTGCACAGTGATTAATCAAAGTACCTTCTTCGCACATTACATTTTTTCTGACGTAAACAAAGACTACGATTCCCGAACTTATTTTCGCCCGTGATAAGTGTATCTACGATAGCGCGGTGTGAACACTTAGTGGCCTGAACAGCTGTATCGGTTAATACATTCATGGTTCGAACCTTATGCCAACATATACCCTGATCATTTTTTTTTTTTTTTTTTTATATACATTTGTTTACATACAAATATATATGAGAACAATATTTTGAACCTTTTGCCTTTTATAATTTTTGTCTTTTAACCGAAAATGCTCGGCTTATGTGCGGCTTGCAATAACAATGTCTTAGTCACGCAAAAAAGATTGAAGTGCTCTGTCGGGAGTTGCGCTCTATTGTACCATAGTGAGTGCGTAAACTATGACGACGTTAATACATCAAATCGAGCGACATGGGTCTGTCCTTCTTGCACGGCTAGTAAGCCAAAACAGGATAATAGTAATACACCAATTCAAGGCAGAAACCGCAAGCAGCAATCGCCCGATAACTCAACTGTCTTGCCGCCGTTATTGGGAACGACAAGTGGTCTAAATCAAGAGATCATTAACGAGATCAGGAATTTGCGTCGTGAAATGAAGGAACACTTTGAAAACCAACAAATAAGCCTAAATAAGTTCGATGCCAAGCTTACCGAAGTCCAAAAAGAAGTTAGGGACCTTGGAGGTAAATTCTGTACCCTCAAAAAAGAAGTGGACGAGCTAACAAAGTCCATGCAATATTTATCTAATGCTCACGATGACCAGATTAAGTTAAATGCAGAATCCAAAAAGTCTCTATCAAATCTAAATATAGAAAACCAAAACTTGCGATCGCAAATGATTGACTTGAATAGCAAAATTGATCACCTTGAGCAGCAGGCTAGAGATTGTAACGTCGAGCTTCAGTGTATCCCGGAAACCAAAAATGAGAATATTCTTACCATTGTCCAGCAGATGGCATCAGTTGTCTCTTGCGACTTAACAGATGGCAGCATTCTGAACTTCCACAGAGTTCCTAAGATGGATACACAGTCCCAACGTCCGCGAAACATTGTAGTGAAATTGTCTAGCCCAAGAGTACGAGATGACTTACTTGCGGCCGTAAAACGCTTTAATAAGAAAAATCCTCAGAACAAGCTGAATACATCTCATTTAGGTTTCGCTGGTCAAACTGTACCTATATACATCATGGAACACTTATCCCCGAAGAACAAAAAGTTACATGCTGCCACTAGACTAGCTGCGAAAGAGAAGAAATATGAATTTGTGTGGATAAGAAATGGTCGTATATTTGTTCGGAAAAACAATGAAGCTGCAGCACTGTGGATAAAAAATACTGAAACTTTGAACGGCTTAAATTAGTAAACTATCTGTGTATGCATGCAGTAACATTTTAGTGTATAAAATTCACGTTAAATATTTTTTATCAAAATGTACGAGGTCTAAGGACCAAAACAGAAGATATCTATACAGCGGCTTTATGTCAGGACTACGATGTAATAATCTTAACAGAAACTTGGCTGAACAACACGGTTTTTGATAATGAAATCCTAGATAGTCGTTATATTTTATATAGGCGAGATCGCTCTTCGTGTCCACTATCTTGCCATAAAAAAGAAGGTGGCGGGGTAGCAATTGCCGTTAGTAATAAATATGAGTCTGTTAGGAAGTACGAATGGGAATCTGTATGTGAAGATTTATGGATAGCGATTAAAGTCAGTCACAACGCTTTTGTTTATATCTGTGGTGTCTACGTTCCTCCGCCTGTTAAAGAAGATTACTTGGAATGCTTTTTTAAAAGTGTGACTGATATTTGCAGTAATAGAATATGTCAAGATTCATCAATTCTTATCGTTGGTGATTTCAATTTATCTAATATTTGTTGGGTAACTGATTCGAATGGAAACGGCTTAGTGTCTTGCCAACCATGTCATAATATAGATAGTGTCTTTCTGGAGAATATTGCTTTCAATAACTTGAAACAGTGCAATCATATTCAAAATATAAACGACCGTATTTTAGACTTAGTTCTTACTAATAATACTGCTTTGATAGAAGTAAAAAAAGAAGATAATGCTTTGGTTACAATAGACAACCATCATCCACCTTTACAAATTATTCTAAAAGCAAATTATAACCGTTGCATGAAACCTTCTCGTACACCATTTCTCAACTTCTTCCCATGTGACTTTGATAATGTCTGTAACGAACTGGATCAAATAGACTGGTTGTCTCTATTTCAAAACGCTTACACGGTTGATGCAAAATTAGATATATTTTACCAGACACTAATGCCCATCATTCATAGACATACACCCATGCGGAAACCGCGTGATAGACACTATCCTATATGGTTCTCAGGTCCATTATTACGAGCATTAAAGGAAAAGGCGAAAATCCACCATAAAAGCAAAAAGTATAATAACTCAATAGACAAACTTTCATACAAATTACTGCGCGAACGTTGCGCCATCATGATAAAGGATTGTTATGACAGTTTTAAAAAACGCGTTGTTGAATGTATTCGTGACGATCCCACCTACTTTTGGAAGTTTTTTAAACAACAGCGTAAAAATGGCGCCAATTGTATTCCGACTGAAATGTTTCTGGATAATTTTGTAGCCAAAGGAGGAAAGAATATATGCGATGCCTTTGCCAAACATTTTTCATCGGTCTATACAAACACCAGTAACTGTCAAGTGGGAAATTCACTACTCCTAAACAACACCATTCCCAAAGCTCCATTCGGTACCTGTCAATTAACTGAAAAAGAAGTTTTAAAACATCTTTTAAACTTGGATTCACTTAAAGGACCCGGGCCAGATCTTCTTGCCCCAGTATTTCTAAAAAAATGCGCTCATAAATTAGTTATACCTCTAACTCTCATATATAATTATTCTTTGCAAACGGGTATATTTCCTACTAAATGGAAAATTGCATTTATCACACCAGTCCATAAGTCTGGCAACTCAAAAGATATAAAAAACTACCGGCCTATATCTATTTTGTCAGTTTGTGGTAAAGTCTTAGAAAGCATAGTTCAAAAAAAAATTTATTCACACATAGCTCCATATCTCGATCCTAATCAACATGGGTTTCGCCCTCGCAAATCTACAACCTCCAACTTAGTTAGTTATATTTCAGATATCGCTGAGATTGTCGATGCTGCTGGTGAGGTACATGCAATTTACACTGATTTTCGAAAAGCATTCGACATGGTGAACCACAATATGCTGTTATTAAAAATTGAGTTTTTGGGTATTCATGGCTCATTGTTACGCTGGTGTGAATCTTATTTAAGAAATCGGTCGCAACTTGTTGCTGTTAATGGTTTCAAGTCTTACGAGATAAATATAACATCGGGTGTACCTCAAGGATCACATCTAGGTCCAACGTTCTTTTTAATTTTTATAAATGATTTGGCACTCCAGTTAAATTCTAAATTCAAAATGTTTGCAGATGATATGAAAATTTACAAAACTATTAACAGCCAAACCGACGTGGAAATACTACAAAATGATATTGATTCTGTTTACGCCTGGTGCATAATAAACGGTATGTCCTTAAATATTGATAAGTGTTTCCACATTAAATTTACCAGAAAGAAAAATCCGTTAAACTGTGTCTATAAAATTAACAATATTAGTCTTAAGGAAGTTTATAGCATCAGAGACCTTGGTGTCATTGTAGACTCGGCTTTAAGTTTTCGTCCACATATCGAGCAAATAACATCTAAAGCATCAAAGATATCTGGACTGGTCTTCAGACAAATGAAAATATTCAAGGATCCCAGTTTATCTATTCTTGTCTTCAATAGTATTGTCCGTAGCATCCTTGAATATTGCAGCACGGTATGGAGTCCAGGGTATCAAGTTCATTCTGATAGAATAGAACGAATTCAAAAACGGTTTCTATACCATCTATCTTACACGGACTTCAAATGTAATAAATTATTTTCGTATGAAGCTCGTCTCTCTTACTATAAAATAAAATCACTTAAAGACCGTAGAAAGATTACAGATGTCATTTTTCTGGCAAAGCTAATAAAGGGTGTCATTGATGCGCCTGAGTTACTTGAACGCTTAAAGTTTGTAGTGCCTCGTGCCTGTAGCCGCTTACACAATCGTAAGACTTTCTGTTTGCCTAAAGCCATGACCAATCTCGGACAACATAGTCCGCTGTATAGAATGCAATTTCTTGCAAATTGTCAAAGAGATGTTATAGATATCTTCTGTGACAGTATACCTAGAATAAAAAATAAATTAAGTACCCAGATAAGTTAGTTAGTAATCTGTTAACATATTTTTTCTTCTTTTTGTTTGTTAATAGTGTTTGTGTTTAGTTTGTTTGTTAAGCGTGTATGTTGCGCTGTAGTTATTGTACCTATTATTTAATCGCGCATGCTACGTCCACATCCAGTAGACTCAATTAACAACCAATTTTTTTTTATAGCTACCAACTTGCTTTTATATAATAATTGTAGTCAGTTTTGTGGACTAAATAAAAAAAAAAAAAAAAAAAAAAAAAAAAAGACCCAAAATACATGACGTCTTTATAGTTTTTAAACTGCAGGTCACTGTAAATCGCATAAATACGCCGTCTACGCCATTAACGGGGATGTACAATTTTATTTGCGAGGATCAGCCCGCTACCTATTTCTATAAGTTTCTGGAATTTCTTCAAATTCCAAACAAATTGCTGTAGAAAAAAAGTCTCAATTTCTTCGTGGCTTTTTCCTTAAAACTTACTTACTTAGCACTTTTATGAGATGTTGGGATGTAACTGGCAATTAGGTTACCGGAATTAGCAATCAAAGAGAAATACAAAATATATTTTAAATATTCAATTTCTTTATTAATATTAGAAACATTACATACACATTGGCTTCTAAAACTTGTTACATTATTCGTGCAGTAACTTAAATAATTCTCTAGAAATTTTACTTTGGCGTTAAGAATTAATAAAATTCGAATTAATTTCATCTCTCTTTCTAGGGTTTCGTGTATAAGTAATGGAACCCTAATAATGATGCGAATTCATCCGTCATTATTTTCCATCTGTTTTTGTAATTTGACTACAATTTTAATGGATTGTCCCGCATTATATAACCAAATTCAGCATAGGTGAACAGTGATCATTAATAAAATTTTGGATTAGAATAACCGGTAAACTCAATAATAATAACAATATAATATGTAAATCATAATACATGAAAATCCAAAGAATAGGGTAATAAGATCATTGGTGAAAGCTCGAAAGATTTCATACACAGGGTACCAGTGTCCAGCTACTTTGCCTTATGGACTTTCTAGTTCGAAAAATTGACCGATCTTGAAAGGTTGTAATTTCGTTTATTAAATTTTGATTTATTCTGAATGGTTCTTAGGGTTTCTTAGTTTTTTATTCTTTTTTAAGCTATCTATACTGATGAAATTCTGTCCACCTGTGTTAAGGGGATTTATTTAATTTATTTTTGTCTTTCTCACTCTCACGGAGATTTGGTAGGTGCGACATGCAGCGTCGCGGAAGAATATAGCAGAAAAACGACGTTTTACCTAATTATTCAAAAACTAAGCCATTTATCAAAAATCTGTTCTAAGCGTTTTAGGATATTATTATTACCGATACATTAAAACAAAAATTACAATTACATCCATTGTAGTTTCCGATAAAACATAGAAAAACTGAGATTTTGGAGCAACTTTTGTGAGAACTTTCTATCGAGAAAATTTTATCCAATCGTGTTTCTGCTTCTAAGCGATTTTAGATTAAAGACCCAAAATACATGACGTATAAATTTGAAAGTAATTGTCTTTATAGTTTTTGCATAAAACTTCATTCAAAATCACCTAAATACGGCTTGTAGGCCGTTAAAGGTAATATATTTTGGAATAGATTTCTTATAATTTGACTAATTTGATATCCAGCTACCTATTATGGTAGTATGTGAGTCTGTGATCCAGTTTCAAACATCGTATAGAAACATATCATTATTATTTATGTATTATATAGAGATTATAGACACTAATCTAAAAACTAAAAACCTATATTAAAATGCTTTCTATATTTTGGTTACATCATAATGTACATAAATAAATCTAAATTAGATTTTTTGCTTAAAGATTTGAAGTTAAATAAAACATGGCAAAGATATAAATTATTAACTTATAAAATAAAAATATTTCTAATATCTTTGGTGCAATATTGCTTATTTAAATTACAAGTAGGTTGGTATCGTAAATTGGTCTATACTCTATGACTTAATAATAATATATTACACACTTTTTTTTACTTCCTAAAAAATGTTGTTTTTGTAAGTATATTCTCATGTTATTTAAAAATTAATTGACTAGATTGACGGTGAGTAATATACATTACTACCTTTGTAAGCGTATTCTATAAGTAACCTCTTCATTTCTTCTTCACCCATGTTACAGTTCCTATTCAAACATTCTTCACCTGAACCATTTTTAACCCTTTGGTTTCCATTAAGGAAGATTGCTAGTAGTATGTTGTACAACTCGTGTGCTGTTATAATATTCGGTGGTAAGTGATCTTCAGTTTTGGATACTGTCGTAGATTCGGGTATCATCCTGAAAACAATACCGTAAGTTATGTTTACCGTATAGCTAGTTTATGTTCATTGTGTTAAAATATTTAAAGTATTTATTTTTGTATTTTGTCGGATTAACCCAAAAATCTGTCGGTAATCCCAAGAATCTTATACCTTTAAACGAGCAATTCTTGTATTTATGTATTCAGATTATATCCATAATTATATTATAATCTTTAATATAAATTATTATTATATATACTTAATTATATTATTAAATATTATAATATAATCTGAATCTCGGAAACGACTCCATCGATTTTCATGAAATTTAGTATACAGAGGTTTCGGGGGCGATAAATCTTAGAAAATGTCGTGTTTACCAAAAAATATATAGAGCAAATCTCGGTCGCCCTGATATAAACTTTATTAAATTAGTAAATACTACGTCAATATGACGTACTTAGCTAGACCTAACTAAATTTCGCCAGATAGGTACTGTCTAAAACTGCTGCTTGTTTTATGTTGTGTTTGTGTCGTGTCAGTTAAGCGACACTAAAATACTGATGTTATGTTAAAGTATGTCAGTCAAGTGTCATGGGCACTAAATGGAACTCCTCGGAGCCTCGGTCAGTTGTCAGTTAAGGAACTGACTCGTATGTTGGCGATGCGATGGTTCTTTAATTGTTTTCGATTAAATTGACCTCGATACGAACGGTACCTACTCTTTCTTTATTTACGTTCTATTCCCTTGAGTGTTCACGTGTCAAAAAACATCTGCCATTTCTAAAATATTACTACTATACCGGTACCCAATATTCTATCTATCTTCTACAGATATCAATATATGACATAAGCTTGGAATGATAGAAATATGCTTCCATCTCCTCACGAGATATCTTTAAAATATTTGTTGTAATTTTTCATACTTTATAAGAAATCTTGTATTATAACAATGACATTTTTGAAAAGAGTAAGTGCCGAGTTTCTTGCCAGTTCTTCTCGGTGAAAACCTGCTTTCCGAACCTGGCGGTAGAGTTTCGACTTTTCATAAGAGCCTATTATTTAGGCCTATGTGAAAATAAATATTTTCACTTTCATTTTTTTTTTCACAAAAGCTTCATACAAGTTATGTGCTATCTCTAGTAGGTAAAGGTACAAGTTGGTAGCCGACTGCAGACAGCAGCAGCAGACGACGTGTCGTCGCTTCATGTCGTCGCGACACGTCGTCGCGTCATGTCGCTGCAGTCATGATTTCGAACCCGACTGCAGACGGCAACAGCAGATGGCATCCAGTTGATTGGATTGGCTAGAACGCGGTCGTTGCTCCAGCGTCAGCGGCACTATTGATCTTGGATTGGCTCGAACGCGGTCGTTGCTCCAGCGTCAGCGGCACTACTGATCTTGGATTGGCTCGAACGCGGTCGTTGCTCCAGCGTCAGCGGCACTACTGATCTGCCGTCTGCGGTCGGAGGACACTGCCGTCTGCCGCTCGACGACACGTCGCTAGCTTCATGTCGCTCACTACGGAGGGAATTTCATAGAAATACATAGAAACCAGTAGTGTCGCCGCGACACGTCGTCTGCTGCTGCTGCGTGCAGTCGGCTACCAACTTGTACCTTAAGGCAAACCATGGATAGATAGAATATTGGGAACCACCATAAGTAAGTAGGTATATGTATATATTTATTGTCTCATTCTGAGAGGACTTCCGTGGCATGGTTGATTAGTGAACATAAATAATGTAGAACTTAATATAATAAATCGTGTACATAATCAGTTACTCGGTATGAGTACATATTTACTACCATTATTTTGTCACTCGGCAAATGTTTTTTCGAGTCAAAAAATATCTGTAGTAATCGAATGCTCAATTCCACATTCATAGAACTGCAGCTATGAAATAATATTTTCAACTCTACATTTGAATGCACAAAAAGTTGATTGAATTTTCAACGAGCTTAAAAGGACTTCCACATAATATTTTTTAATTAATTATAACATAGAGTATGTATGTACCTACAATGTACTCAGTAGACAGTATCAGTAAGTAGTAAAAAAACACAAAGACTGATTAATCAAAAACATGCAAGCAAAGTCCACGGCTTATAAGACAATAAACCTCAATCGCGACACAAAAGCGATTCAATCGATAAAAACTCAAAGGCGCACATGTCTAAGAAACCTGCCAAGGCGTCCTGTGCAGACCCAAAACGTTGAAGAAAGACGCACCTGCTTTGCCTCGCCGATGTCTTGTATGAACCCACAATAATTCCACCTTATATTACGATAAAAAAACAACACACCACTACTCTTCGAGCTATTAGTCGTTCAGGAACTGTAGGCCAAATGCCCGTACCGACCAGCCGGCGTTCATTCATGAACTATTTTTTTCCTAACACTCTAACAAACATGGCTTTAAACGAAAAGCTATCGTATGTTAAAACAAGAAGACGCAATTTCTAACGGCGGTGTATAACGAAGGGGCACATCTGGAAGCCGTCTGGCCCTATTTGTGTGATTTACCCCAACATGCCGCGTAGTGGGGTATGAATCGAAATTCCGCCTTCAAAAGTGAATATTGCTGTGGATTTAACAACGATAGTGCTCGGATGAAAAATTTAACGCAACAGAATATACGCGTAGGTGGAAAATAGGAGCGGATTTGTAAACGGAGCAATTCCTTGTTTGTGCAATACAAAGCCTTGTTTCGTTGGTATTAAAATTCATTATACTTCCCTTTCCATACGGTCCATCAACTTTGCTCTTGGTCCTGTTTTAGAGTTCTGTATATCCAAAATGATTCCGGCGATTCTGGGTTTTGAATATCCACTAAACGAATCCAACGATGTTATTTTGCTTTGTATTCCGGGAAAGCAATGTTTGTGTGATATTCAAATAAGCAAGGTTTGGTATGTTCTTCAACATAAACCCTAAATAAAATGTTGTTAAAGTAAATTATTTCCTCGATTTTTTCATCAAAGAGTGTCTGAAATTGCTTAAAGCAATATTGAGCTACTTGTTCTTAAAATATTTGGATGTATGTTTTCCTATTCCTCTACTGCTTATTTATATTATACAGAGTTACTTGTGCAGACTATAAAGAATTTGGAGGATTAGATTATGGTAGGGAAATAAGTAGAGGAGGTAAATCATAGCAACGAAATTACTCGTAGCGACCCTTGGGCAAATTTAACCGTAACTGGATCATTATGTCTGTGGTATTATATGTGTATAAAGAGCCTATTTCACGACGTCTTATCACTACCAGTGCCAACATAAATATCTTGCAACACGACCACGTCAATAGAACAGTATACGACAGGGATACGAAATTACGTCAAAATATTGAAAGGTACACAAGTTAACTTAGCGTAGCGTATTTCGTCATTGGCTGTTCCTGATTCTTAACTGTGAAACCATAGAGGTCTAAGAGCGAGGCCTCGACTTCAAAAGTGCGGCAAGAAATACTTTTCCCAAATTGGCAAACCCGAGCCGTCGCTACACAATTTTTCCCGCACAAATTGTACATATTTTTAACAAAAACATTGCTCGAAAATAACCATTCTGCTTATATTTGTTAAGTAAAGAAAGATAATTTTTTGCAGTTTCCCAAATTTGGAGCTATTGGTAACCAATACGAACTAAATGCGTATTTTTAAGCAAAGTTTTGTATTAAAACAGTAGATCGATAATTAATTTTATGCTAGCCTACGATGTAAAGTTAGCCCACTATTAGCGAAAAACTAAATAAAATTTGAATTTTCGCGCCTGGAGGTGCCATTCTACGGCGTACAAGGTGATTTTGAATGCAGTTTTACGTAAAACTATAAATACAATTATTATTACTTTCAAATTTGAACGTCATGTATTTTCGGTCTTTAATCTAAAATCGCTAAGAAGCAGAAACACGATTGGATAAAATTTTCTCGATAGAAAGTTCTCCCAAAAGTTGCTCCAAAATCTCAGTTTTCCTGTTTTTTATTGGAAACTACAAATTACAATGGATGTAATTTTAATTTTTGTTTTAATGTGTCGGTAATAACAATATCCAAAAATGCTGAGAAACCGATTTTTGATAACTGGCTTAGTTTTTGAGTAATTAGGTAAAAGATGGTTTTTCTGTTATATTCTTCCGCGACGCTGCATGTCGCACCTATCAACGTATCCGTAAGAGTGAGAAAGACAAAAATAAACTCAATAAATCATACAAACATAGTATGAAAATGTCAAAACAATACTGCAACCACAGATTACGAACTGCAATATTACTGGTGGTACGGCCCCTGAGCGCCGCGACGCGTAGGTAATCAAAGACGACTGTTGGAACTTGGAAGACTTTAAACACCTGAAATCTAACATTCATCCTCATCCTTCGTTTGATTTTGGCATGCAGGGATCGTTGGCAACGAGAGGGCGGACGAACTAGCATAGCTGGTGCAAAGGTGTTTAAGGCAGGGCCAGAGCCCTTCTGTGTAAACCCTTAAGCGTAACTAAGTTCACCTCCACCCTGTCAACCTCTTGAAGACTGTAGAATAACGCAATGGAATCTTTTTTTTTTTTTTACTCTGTATAAGTTAGTACTTGACTGCGATCAAGGCTACATCATCACTGCGAAGTGATGATGTAGCCTAAGATGTTATTGTACTAACTTGGAAGGGTAAGTAAATCTACCCCAACGGTTTCTACAAGCATCGCACCGGAACGCTAAATCGCTTGGCGGTGCGTTTTTGTAGGGTGGTAACTAGCCACGGCCGAAGCCTCCCACCAGACAAAAATCCAGGACAACTGCGTCATCAAGAAGATATTAAGACAAGATAACTTTTATAGAGGTCCAAGAGGGAGCCCTCGACTTTAACAATGCGGCAAAAAATACTTTACCCAAATTGGCAAACCCGAGCCGTCGCTACACAATTTTTCACGCACATCATACTTAGTTACAAATTTCAAATTGACACACACACTACAAAAAAAAGTTGCCGCACACACAAAAAAAAACCTATGATAACTTTAGACTCTTTTACAATAATTATTTGAATTTTGTTTGCCCAATTTCTAATTTTTGTTATTTTTCATCTCATCAAAAATATAAAGCTCTCCCGAAAGGTTCATACAAAGGGGAAAGGTACATAAAATGGTTGAAAAATCTTCCGAACGGCTGCGGCATAGTCAAGGCAATCACTTAGGTACTGAAACGGAAGCTTGTCAACATGTGTTTACTATCAAAATTGTAGGTTTTCTGTACTAGGTCTGTACCTATTCCAAAAACTAACGAAAAGTAAACTAAGTCTACCCGCCAAATTCTATTTGGTTTTTCGAAACTCAAATTATGTATTATTTCATATAGGCCCTACTTGTTGGCTCTTATGAATAGTCAGTAAAATATATTCTTATTATTAGTTATAACTATTATACTACTTTCGTAACTTGTAAGCTAAAATCACCTTACAAGCTCATATAAGTAAGATTGCGATTGTAAATAAATAGCAGTATCATCTTCGCATGTTTATGTATAAAAATCTATGCTCAAAAACTGTTCTAATCAGAGAAATAAAAAACAGTTAATTTATTTATTTATTTATTTATGTACCAGAAACTTAACTTAAAATTATGCAAAGAAAAGACGTGCACAAAGGACAGCTTATCTCTACTGGAGAGATTTCTTCCAGGGAGCCCTTGAATGTGGGAAAAATAAAGTTTGGAAATGCTGTTTGGAAATAATGTTAAGTGCGATCTGTACTCGCGCACTACGGGTTCCGCATCACCAAGGCAATTATTTTATATTTTTTATCATATTTTGTTATAAGATAGCCATCTTATTACTATTGATATATTATTTGAATTCGATGGATGAAAATGAAATAAATAATTATTTCAAATTGGTGACGTCACTTTTGCGAAGACAACTGTTATTTTCATACATTTTTTGTATTTTTTAAGTTCCTTTCCTTCAATCCATCGATTCGAATATGTCATATTATGACACAGGACTATAAGTGATCTCATAAGGGTTCCGTTTTTGTGTTTAGGTAAGGGACTCTAAAATATAACAACATACCTAGTAGTAAGTACTAAGTACCTACCCAGGCTCTTACGCAAATGCATGGCATTGAAAAACATATTTGTAATAACTCTTTATTTGCACTAGCAATTTGTCAACGCAATTAGAGTTTACACAGCGCCTAGGCACAACGCTCCGCTATATAATAATAAAATAAGACAATAAATTTCATGCTCTTATCAGTCACCTCGCGTACAAGACAATGCATCATCACATTATATGCCACTAAGCAAATAAACTCCACAGTATCAACAAAGTACTGAAGCCAGCGGAATATATCGTCACATGTCATTACGAATCATTCTGCGCGGACGACCTTACGTCTCCTCGCCATAGATACAAATTAATAGCAAACTAGAATCGTGTTTCGTGAGTGAATTTTCGGATTATGGAATCATTTATACCTACCACGTGAACATTGTATCAAGAAATCGTGTTTTTAAAATGGTAATATCCTATTTTTAAGTTATACTTTTAAATAATAAGAAACGATATGAAATTTAACATAAATAATAATTGGTCTCTCCAGTTTTTATTTTTGTGTAAATATTTATCATTATAACATCTAAACTAATAAACTAATTAAGCGTTTACTAAGTAACATGTTATTATTTAGATATTAGGTAAGTGGATTTAGTTCAAGAACAGTAAATCAGATAGGTATTTTTGCAGTTTTGTATAATAATATTATGTTGTTACGTTGACGATTATGTATAGTAATAATATTACGCGATTTTGTGAGCCTGACTCGCACACTGTCTGTTCTACAGAATACTTAAGTAAAACTGCAAAAATCACTTTTGTTTATTACTACACAACTTTTCAAAATTTCATGTCGATAGCTTTAGTAGAACTATTCGAAATAATTGAGTGTGACAGACGGATAAACGCAGAAATCGGCAAAGGTCCATTTAACCATATCGGTACGGAACCCTAAATAGCCATGACATTATTATTTTTTTCCACAAAATGAAAAACATATTCGCCTGCTAACAATGTTGCATACAAATTATTATAACAAATGTCTAATTAATTTCCAGAATAGTGCAAATTTTTCATAATACGAGTTTGTGACGTCATTTTTAGGGTTCCGTAGCCAAAGGGTAAAACGGGACACTATTATACTAATATTCCGCCGCCCTTCCGTCCTCTGTAAAAAACAGAATAGGTAAAGCAAATATTAAAGGGGGCTCCCATGTACAAAAAACGTGATTTATTTGCTCGTTTTTTGTCGATGATACTGAAGCCCCAATATTATCCTACTAATAGTATAGTAGTAGTTTAATATAGTAATAGTAGAATTGGGATTTCTGCATCATCCTCTCGCTTCATTCGTGTAATTAATGCATTTAGATAATATTTTTTATAGAAAAATAAGTTTTCATACATCAGAACCCTTTGCCTTGAATCACAGTCACACTTAGCCGATTTTAGTTTTAAATATATTATTCTCAGCAACCCTTGCATTGGATGCGCATATCCTGAGGGTGCATAAATGATAAACAGTGAGGTCCGCCATTTTGAGACGCCATATTAGATTTAGAATTACGTCACCACAGACTTATCTATATATATAAAAGAATGAGGCATTTTGGTTGTTCCACGGATTCCGCCAAAACTATAGGTCCTAGAGATCTGAAATTTGGTACCTAGGTAGATATTAGGTCATGAATTCGTACTAAGACGGGGATTCCAGAAATTCCATGTTTAAGGGGTAAAAATCATACATTTAAGGGTATTTCCCATACAAAAGTAAAATTTTTTCGTTGTTCCAGGAATTCCTGAAAAAGTAAAAGTCGTAGAGACCTGGAACTTGGTACCTAGGTAGATATTAGGTCATGAATTCGTACTAAGACGGGGATTCCAGAAATTCCATGTTTAAGGGGTAGAAATAGTACATTAAAGGGATTTCTCCATACAAAATTGTAATTTTTTTCGTTGTTCCAGACATTCCAGAAAAACTAAAAGTCGTAGAGATCTCAAATTTGGTACCTAGGAAGATATTAGGTCATGAATTCGTACTAAGACGGGGATTCCAGAAATTCCATGTTTAAGGGGTAGAAATAGTACATTAAAGGGATTTCTCCATACAAAATTGATTTTTTTTCGTTGTTCCAGGAATTCCCGCAAAACTAAAAGTCGTAGAGATCTGAAATTTGATACCTAGATAGATATTAGGTCATGAATTCGTACTAAGACGGGGATTCCAGAAATTCCATGTTTAAGGGGTAGAAATAGTACATTAAGGGGATTTCTCCATACAAAATTGTAATTTTTTTCGTTGTTCCAGGAATTCCCGAAAAACTAAAAGTAGTAGAGATCTGAAATTTGGTACCTAGGTAGATATTAGGTCATGAATTCGTACTAAGACGGGGATTCCAGAAATTCCATGTTTAAGGGGTAGAAATAGTACATTAAAGGGATTTCTCCATACAAAATTGTATTTTTTTCCATTGTTCCAGGAATTCCCGAAAAACTTAAAGTCGTAGAGATCTGAAATTTGATACCTAGGTAGATATTAGGTCATGAATTCGTACTAAGACGGGGATTCCAGGAATTCCATGTTTAAGGGATAAAAATCTTACATTTAATGAATTTTCCCATACAAAAGTGTATTTTTTGCGTTTTACCAGGGATTCCAGCGAAATAAATATTATCGTAGAGATCTGAAATTTGGTACCTAGGTTGATATTAGGTGATGAATTCGTAATCAGCTGGGGATAAGTAGGAATTTCTGGACAAAGTTTAAAAAGTGGCCGCCATTTTGAACTTTTTTGTTAATGGGCCGATTGCTTTGAAAATCGATATGTGAGTATCGCGACAAGTATGGAGAAGGAATTTGTAGTCAAAATTTTAAAAAGTGGCCGCCATTTTGAATTTTTTTGTCAGTGTGACGATTGCTTTGAAAATCGATATGTGAGTATCGCGACAAGTATGGATAAGGAATTTGTGGCAAAAATTTAAAAAAGTGGCCGCCATTTTGAATTTTTTTGTTATTGGGCCGATTGCTTTGAAAATCGATATGTGAGTATCGCAACAAGTATAGAGAAGGAATTTGTAGTCAAAATTTTAAAAAGTGGCCGCCATTTTGAATTTTTTTTGTTATTGGGCCGTTTGCTTTGAAAATCGATATGTGATTATCGCAACAAGTATAGAGAAGAAATTTGTAGTCAAAATTTTAAAAAGTGGCCGCCATTTTGAATTTTATTGTTACTGTGACGATTGCTTTGAAAATCGATATGTGAGTATCGCGACAAGTATGGAGAAGGAATTTGTGGTAAAAATTTAAAAAAGTGGCCGCCATTTTGAATTTTTTTGTTATTGGGCCGATTGCTTTGAAAATCGATATGTGAGTATCGCAACAAGTATAGAGAAGGAATTTGTAGTCAAAATTTTAAAAAGTGGCCGCCATTTTGAATTTTTTTGTTATTGGGCCGTTTGCTTTGAAAATCGATATGTGAGTATTGCAACAAGTATAGAGAAGGAATTTGTAGTCAAAATTTTAAAAAGTGGCCGCCATTTTGAATTTTTTTGTTATTGGGCCGATTGCTTTGAAAATCGATATGTGAGTATCGCAACAAGTAAAGAGAAGGAATTTGTAGTAAAAATTTAAAAAAGTGGCCGCCATTTTGATTTTTTTTGTTATTTGGCCGTTTGCTTTGAAAATCGATATGTGAGTATCGCAACAAGTATAGAGAAGGAATTTGTAGTCAAAATTTTAAAAAGTGGCCGCCATTTTGAATTTTTTTGTTACTGTGACGATTGCTTTGAAAATCGATATGTGAGTATCGCGACAAGTATGGAGAAGGAATTTGTGGTAAAAATTTAAAAAAGTGGCCGCCATTTTGAATTTTTTTGTTATTGGCCCGATTGCTTTGAAAATCGATATGTGAGTATCGCAACAAGTATAGAGAAGGAATTTGTAGTGAAAATTTTAAAAAGTGGCCGCCATTTTGATTTTTTTTGTTATTGGGCCGATTGCTTTGAAAATCGATATGTGAGTATCGCAACAAGTATAGAGAAGGAATTTGGAGTCAAAATTTTAAGAAGTGGCCGCCATTTTGATTTTTTTGTTACTGTGCCGATTGCTTTGAAAGTCGATATGTGAGTATCGCAACAAGTATAGAGAAGGAATTTGTAGTCAAAATTTTAAAAAGTGTCCGCCATTTTGAATTTTTTTGTTACTGTGACGATTGCTTTGAAAATCGATATGTGAGTATCGCGACAAGTATGGAGAAGGAATTTGTGGTAAAAATTTAAAAAAGTGGCCGCCATTTTGAATTTTTTTGTTATTGGGCCGATTGCTTTGAAAATCGATATGTGAGTATCGCGACAAGTATAGAGAAGGAATTTGTAGTCAAAACTCAAAATTTTAAAAAGTGGCCGCCATTTTGAATTTTTTTGTTACTGTGACGATTGCTTTGACAATCGATATGTGAGTATCGCAACAAGTATAGAGAAGGAATTTGTAGTCAAAATTTTAAAAAGTGGCCGCCATTTTGAATTTTTTTGTTACTGTGCCGATTGCTTTGAAAATCGATATGTGAGTATCGCAACAAGTATAGAGAAGGAATTTGTAGTCAAAGTTTTAAAAAGTGGCCGGCATTTTGAATTTTTTTGTTACTGTGCCGATTGCTTTGAAAATCGATATGTGAGTATCGCAACAAGTATAGAGAAGGAATTTGTAGTCAAAATTTTAAAAAGTGGCCGGCATTTTGAATTTTTTTGTTACTGTGCCGATTGCTTTGAAAATCGATATGTGAGTATCGCAACAAGTATAGAGAAGGAATTTGTAGTCAAAATTTTAAAAAGTGGCCGGCATTTTGAATTTTTTTGTTACTGTGACGATTGCTTTGAAAATCGATATGTGAGTATCGCGACAAGTATGAAGAAGGAATTGGTGGTAAAAATTTAAAAAAGTGGCCGCCATTTTGAATTTTTTTGTTATTGGGCCGATTGCTTTGAAAATCGACATGTGAGGATCGCGACAAGTATGGAGAAGGAATTTGTGGTAAAAATTATAAAAGTGGCCGCAATTTTGTTTTTTTTTTGTTATTGGGCCGATTGCTTTGACAATCGATATGTGAGTATCGCAACAAGTATAGAGAAGGAATTTGTAGTCAAAATTTTAAAAAGTGGCCGCCATTTTGAATTTTTTTGTTACTGTGCCGATTGCTTTGAAAATCGATATGTGAGTATCGCAACAAGTATAGAGAAGGAATTTGTAGTCAAAGTTTTAAAAAGTGGCCGGCATTTTGAATTTTTTTGTTACTGTGCCGATTGCTTTGAAAATCGATATGTGAGTATCGCAACAAGTATAGAGAAGGAATTTGTAGTCAAAATTTTAAAAAGTGGCCGGCATTTTGAATTTTTTTGTTACTGTGCCGATTGCTTTGAAAATCGATATGTGAGTATCGCAACAAGTATAGAGAAGGAATTTGTAGTCAAAATTTTAAAAAGTGGCCGGCATTTTGAATTTTTTTGTTACTGTGACGATTGCTTTGAAAATCGATATGTGAGTATCGCGACAAGTATGAAGAAGGAATTGGTGGTAAAAATTTAAAAAAGTGGCCGCCATTTTGAATTTTTTTGTTATTGGGCCGATTGCTTTGAAAATCGACATGTGAGGATCGCGACAAGTATGGAGAAGGAATTTGTGGTAAAAATTATAAAAGTGGCCGCCATTTTGAATTTTTTTGTTATTGGGCCGATTGCTTTGAAAATCGACATGTGAGGATCGCGACAAGTATGGAGAAGGAATTTGTGGTAAAAATTATAAAAGTGGCCGCAATTTTGTTTTTTTTTTGTTATTGGGCCGATTGCTTTGAAAATCGATATGTGAGTATCGCGACAAGTATGGAGAAGGAATTCGAAAGGAAGGATGGAAAAATACAGGAATTTTGGAAATTAAATGCCTGAAGGAGTACAGCAGAAGTTCAACGTGAGCGAAGCCGCGGGCGTTTGCTAGTAAAATATAAAGGGACGTCACTTACCCCATCGTCATACAGACTAAACAAACGATATGCATTTCAGCTGAATCAGTTTTAGATAACTGTTGCAAGATTAGTAGACCCACGCTAAAAATGCGAGTTAAATAAAAGCTCATAAAAGTCCACCTCTCTAAACTATATTCCTAACTCTCAAACTTTCCCCCTTCATTTCCTCGTATATTTGTTCCAACTTAGAAAAATGGTTCTCTGTGTTACTATGCTCTTCATAAAAAGTTCATTTGAAATCGCATCGAGCTCAGAGATCAACCTGTTACTGCCGCAACCAGTTTTTAAATTAGTTTGTGATTATTTATTCGAAAATTCCGAGATGAGTTTTAATTATCACTTCACCGTTTGATACCTACCTACCTGTTTTCAGTGACAAAACAAAACCTGCGGCGAGATGTCCGTGCCTGTTTGGCACCATTTTGACACCCATAGGTAAAGTTCAAAACAAAATTTTGTTTTTCAAAGTTGATGAGCTACTTTTTGCTTATGAATAGCTTTTTCCAGTGACTTCATCCGCTGTTTTTCTAAACACAGCGGGTGCTATGGAATTTTTCAACAATATTAATCGAACGGTTTAGTCTATCTCCATTCATACACAAACACATATACGCACGAAATGTAAATTATAAAAAGTCACACAATTACGTTAAAGCAAGAGTGTTATTTACGCTAGGAGCTATTATAGTAATCTGTGGTATTATTAAGAAAAGTAGTTAGTTACAAAGTGAACTGAAATAACAAAAACCGGCCAAGTGCGAGTCGGACTCGCGCACCGAGGGTTCCGTACTCAAGAAGTACTGAAGCAAAACAATCAGGCATACTAATGTAGATGTAACACGACCAAAACTGTAACGACCAAAGATGTAAAACGGTAATAATTACCTTTGTTAATGAACCGCAAAACTAACTTTGTTTGTAGAGGTTTATTGTTAATATCAAAAAAACTATGTTAGTTAGAGCATTGGCTATAGTTTTCCTGTAAAATATACGTAAATTCCTACTGACTATAATTATTTGAGATTTTTCGATTGGTAAACTCCGGAGATAAGGGGGGGGGAACGGTATTTTTTTAGACATTTTCCCCGATAAATCAAAAACTATCATGACTAAAAATAATTAAAAATCGGTTTTAGAATGTACAAAGTAAATCCTTTCATATGATACCCCACACAGTACAGTTATCTCACTTTTAAATTTCAACCCTCCGATTTTCCCCCCTTTTTAAATAAGAACAAAAATTATTTCCATTTTTTTTTATTCCAGTGTCATTGGGCCACTAATATACACAACTATTCCAAATTTCATATCGATAGCTCCGGTAGTTACTGAAATAATCGAGTGTGACGGACAGACAGACGGACAGACAGACAGACGGAGAAAGTCGCACCATAAGGGTTCCATTTTACCATTTTGGTACGGAACCCTAAAAACGTATTTCTATCGTTTGTGACTTCAGTGATATTGATTACTTAGGTAGTTAGTCGGTGGTAACATAGAAACATACTGCGTAAATTGCCCAAACACAACTGACAGTACAAGGACAGTACTAACCGCTGGTGACTTTTGTATCGTTCTGAAAAGACAACTTGTCAGAAACGATGGCTTCTTTGCTATTATGTGTAAAATCTTGGAACATCTTCAAAATATTTCTATTTAAGCACTTTCCTTACACAGAACTATTTTCTATTACAGAGCACGTGCCAACCCTAATCCAATGTGGACTTATTCGAGCGTGGACATCCCTCGGAGCAGAGTCAGCCGAGCGGAGAGAATAAGGATATACATTTCCGAGTGCATCGTCTGTTTCTGCGTCTTATTCTTTATTATTTGCGTCGGCTTGCTTCTCTATCTATTCTTCCATTTATATAGCACTTTGACGAGCGCTCGCAAAGTCGTCGAGACCTTGATTGAGAGTTGATTTAATTGTAGTTTGTGTTTTATACCTAATGGCAGTTCTGTTGTAGTCTAAGCTATGACACCCTGGAAACTGGTCTCGTATTTTAAAAATGTAAAAAGATAAGTGTTCTTTGTTGCAAGTTTTTAGACCTGTTTGTTATTCTTAGGCTTTATTTGTAGATTTCGGTGATACTTTTTGAATTATTACATACTGAAGTAAGTTTTATAGCTGTTGTCAACTTTACTTAACTCTATGCTAATTAGTTTCATAACGAGTAGGATCGGTTTTGAGGTTAAAATTTGAGCCTGTACGTATGGTCAGTTAGGGTAAGAGGAACACAGGGGAAAGAGGAACACTAACATATAACTTATTAACTATAGCTTTACTACGTTCCTCTTTCCCCTGTGTTCCTCTTACCCTAACTGACCTTACATAATATTGTATGAACGTTAAAATTAATAAATGAAAATAAACTTTTTGTTAGTTAATAACATTAATAATTTTATCTATCAATTTATATTCATTACAAATGGTAAAAGTGATCAAGTATACCCAATAAAATTCATATACAATAAAATAAACATTATGATAATAATAAACTGAAACTAAATGGCATAGGAAAAATAACTTAAGTACTAAGTATCTTCAAACTGTGGTACTGACTACTATGTTACTTAATATAGACTTCCTAAACTAGTCTGTGAATAATGATTACTTTATTACTCTGTATTTAGGCGATAAGACTTACAATTAACCTACAATTTAATTAAACGATTATGTAAGTGTGCCCACTATGGTAATTTTTCAAATGATAAAAATTAAACTTAAGTACATGAGTAAGTATTCAAGTAACAATAATGTTTTGCCTTTATAAAGGCGAAGACATTTTTTTACTTTTTGATCGTATCACGTATCGTACGTATATTTATTTGCACCCACTAACGTAAGCGACGTAAGAGTGAGGAGGTCAGAAACAAAATCGCTTTACGACCTAAACGAAACCTCACCATACGTGCTGTCCACCGCATGCATTCAGCCATTGATCGAACAGACGAGATTAAGAGCGGGTATAAACTGAATAATTATGTCAGTTCAAGATTTCATTTTTTCAGTAGTAAATCAAGTCTCAACTGCCTGAAATAAAACACACGAATATTACATCATATTGTCGAGAAACTGTAAAAGTGAAAACATAAAAGGATAATTTTTTGTCGATAAAAAAAATTCCCGAATTTGCGTCCAATTTTTTACAATTTTCAATTTATTATCAATGTTATACGTACTAGAGAGCCCAGGTTTAGGATTATAATTCCAATAAATATTACGAAATATGTACGTTCATTATCGTTTTTTTTCTAAGTTATGTATTTTAAAAGTTATGTAAATTACAGTAAACTATAAATGGCGTTCATTACATTCTTATTTCGCGTAATACGCCATGCTCTTTTGTACCAGAACGATGTTTTGCGCATGACAAGTTTTGATAGCTTTCAGCAACAGAAGCTTATTGAGACCATTGATTGACCAGAACCACTTATGAGTCTAGCTTCATAATAGTTACAAAACCTTGCCTGAATGCCCATGAATGTTTTGACGACCTCCCTGGCGCATAGCGGCGCGTTCGGATTCGAGTGGGAGTTCGCGGGTTCGAATCCCGCCACGGGCCGCTTTGGAATTTTATAATTTCTAAATTGGCTCGGGTCTGGTCTGGTGGGAGGCTTCGACCGTGGCTAGTTACCACCCTACCAGCAAAGACGCGCACCGCGAAGCGATTTAGCATTCCGGTGCGATGCTTGTAGAAACCGTTGGGGTAAATTTACTTACCCTCCCAAGTTAGTACGCTAACATCTTAGGCTGCATCATTACTTACCATCAGGTGAGATCGCAGTCAAGTAGGTACTAACTTGTATAGAGTAAAAAAAAAACACCCTTCCAGCTTCCGTG
Source organism: Coenonympha arcania (assembly GCA_036785405.1). NCBI lineage: Eukaryota > Metazoa > Arthropoda > Insecta > Lepidoptera > Nymphalidae > Coenonympha > Coenonympha arcania. The sequence goes on from CM072072.1 coordinate 11,386,849, forward strand.
GTCCCAGCCAAGTCTGTCCAAGTCTGGGTGCTTTCAAGTGATGAGTGAATATACATTTTCAAGGAAGGCACGCTCATCATTTCTGTCCATCAGATACTAAATTAATTAATTTCTTATTTGTTGAGTGTATTTTCTGTGCATTTTTAGTATGTAAGTATTCACCTAGTTTGATAGGAACATTAAAAGCTATAAACCACTGGATCTAATTCATTTATTGAAAAGTTACTAGGTACTAATCTTTCGACAGCAAAAGTTTGGACAAAGTAATGCCGATATTGCTCCACAAGGAAAAGTTGGAACCGTTTCACATAAGGGAATATAACAGTGAAATCAATAAAGCCCTGAACGGAGTTTAAAAATAGATCCCGATTTTCCACGTAGACGTATCAACTATCAACAGTAGGGTTAGCAAAAGTTTTTGTACAAACGAGTAGTCGACTCGAATAAACGAGACGGATTTCTCCATACATCAACAGCCCCAAGAGCAAACATTGTGAACTAAGCTTTCGTCGGTTGCCCGCTTGAGGTGCTAGCTGTAGAATGTAGATGTGTAGAATCCATCCCGTTTATTCGAAACGAGTCGACTCGAAGGTTGCATAAAAAAATTGGTTGTCTGTAAAGTCGGTTTACGAACGATAGATTTACGTGATAACGTCATAATTGGCCTCTCTATCGTTTGTTTTATCGTGCCTCTCTATCGCTTGTTGCGCGGTCTCGCTTGCACGCACAGGCTCAGGTGGAACGTTACGCTGAACGTTACTATTTTTTATGTGCGTTGCTGGTGTTCATCAATTTATTAAACGTTATCACGTCAAAAGTACAGGTTTTTGTAAGAATTTCGAGCCGTATGTCAGCGACCGTCCATAGATGGCGCTGGCTGTAAATGTATGGAGGAATTCGATTAGTTTTTGCGATGCAATTCGACTCGAAATTCTTACAAAAACCTGTACCTACTAACCCTACAGTTAGCTCGGTGCACTTCCTTTTCTGCTAATTGTTGTTGCAGTGTGAACTGTAAATGTAACAAGATACGCCTGACGCTATTACTAAGAGGATTTTAATGGGTCTGTCTATGGGATTACGGAATGGAAATATTTGGTACTTACCCACTGTCCTACTGTATTACAGTAGAAACTAAACTAACCAGGCTAATTGTTGTCGTTGGCATTCGGAAAATCGAAAATATACAGGGTTATGTAAAAAATTTCAAATCGCTCATTTTGAGAAAATATCAAATATTCAATATTTTACAGAGATACTCTACTTGTTCCTACTCTCTAATGTAACATCGGCAAGTGGCAAGAGTGTAATGTTACTTTACAGAAATAACACTTTTTGTATGAAATAAATTAATACTTAATAGTAGAACAAAAGTTGTTAGTGTTAATGTAAACAACTACAGGACGAGAGCGATTTGGAATTTTTCAAAATTTCATATATTTTTCATGACCCCTGTGTATGACCCTGTACCTATATCTAAAGGCTGCTGATCAAAGGCCAGGGGCCGTACCACAAAGGCTTAGGTATTATTTTAATATTGTTTTAGCAGTTTCATACAATGTCAGTATGAAAATTTTAAAACAATATTACAATAATACTGCTATAAGCCTTGATGGTATGGCCCCTGCAGCTCTAGCAATCATCCATCCATATGCCATAATATGTCATATTTATCCATATGTCATATTATTATACTCATACAGCTGGAAATATGCTGTACTTTTGGAACGTACACGTTACGTTACATACCTATAAGAATAAGCACCCACGTTATAATATTATGTAGATAGATTGTGCGTAATTACCTAGATTATTATCGTAAGCATATAATATGATATTTAAATCAATAGCTTTCCGAACTAATATTAATTAATGATGTTCAGGGCAAACATGGCTATCATACAAATATCACTTGAAAACACGAGTTATATGTTTGGAGCATTTCCAAACTGATTAAGTAAGAACCGTGCAAGCGAGAAAACTCTATTAGTGAGAGTATTTACCCAGGTCCATCGTATTCCCCTTCTATAGTAGTGTTATTATCCCGCTGCAGACTCGGTCATAAATCATTCGAGTGTTTCGCTTTTGTTGTTCTTTGTTGAGTTGTGCATTACTGCAGAACAGCAAAAGCGAAACACTCGAATGATATATGACCGAGTCTGCAACGAGATAATAACACTACTATAATCATGAAACTTGGGTTAGTGAGACGTCTATAAGAGCAAAAGAGATGTCGGTCCCTTGAGCTCTTCTTGACGGTATAAGTATTGATTTGTAAATAATAAACATTTACAATCTGTAACCAAAATATTAGGCCTAAATATTATCTGGAGTAAGAAGTTTTTTACTTATTACAAGATCTATATATATAAAAGAATGAGGTATTTTGGTTGTTCCACGGATTCCGCCCAAACTATAGGTCGTAGAGATCTGAAGGTACTTAGGTAGATATTAGGTCATGAATTCGTACTAAGACGGGGATTCCAGAAATTCCATGTTTAAGGGGTAGAAATAGTACATTAAAGGGATTTCTCCATACAAAATTGTAATTTTTTTTGTTGTTCCAGGAATTCCCGAAAAACTACAAGTCGTAGAGATCTGAAATTTGGTACCTACATTGACATTAGGTCATGAATTCGTACTAAGACGGGGATTCCAGAAATTCAAATTGGAAGGGATAAAAATCCTATTTTTAAGGGATTTCCCCATACAAAAGTGTAATTTTTGCGTTGTTCCAGGGATTCCAGCGAAATTAAAAGTCGTAGAGATCTGAAATTTGGTACCTAGGTTGGTATTTGGTATATCATGAATTTGTATTCAGAAAGGGATTTTCGAGATTCAAATTTTGAGGAGGAAAAATTTTCTAATTATAGAGAAGGAATTTGTGGTCAAAATTTAAAAAAAGTGGCCGCCATTTTGAACTTTTTTGTTACTGGGCCGATTGCTTTGAAAATCGACATCTGATTATTTCACCAAGGATCGAGAAGGAATTTGTAGTCAAAATTTAAAAAAATTGGCCGCCATTTTGAACTTTTTTGTTACTGGGCCAATTGCTTTGAAAATCGATATTTGACTATGGCAGCAAGCATAGAGAAGGAATTTGTGGTCTAAATTTTAAAAAGTGGCCGCCATTTTGAACTTTTTTGTTACCGGGCCGATTGCTTTGAAAATCGATATTTGACTATGGCAGCAAGCATAGAGAAGGAATTTGTGGTCAAAATTTAAAAAAAGTGGCCGCCATTTTGAACTTTTTTGTTACTGGGCCGATTGCTTTGAAAATCGACATCTGATTATTTCACCAAGGATCGAGAAGGAATTTGTAGTCAAAATTTAAAAAAATTGGCCGCCATTTTGAACTTTTTTGTTACTGGGCCGATTGCTTTGAAAATCGATATTTGACAATGGCAGCAAGCATAGAGAAAGAATTTGTAGTCAACATTTTAAAAAGTGGCCGCCATTTTGAACTTGTTTGTTACTGGGCCGATTGTTTTCAAAATTGATATCTGATTATCGCAGCGAGCATAGAAAAGGAATTTTTGGTAAAAATTTCAAAGAATTGGCCACAATTTTGTACTTATATGTCTTACCATGGTAGCAAGCAACCACGGCCGGATGGACGAACGGACGGTGGAGTCTTAGTAAGAGCTTTTACCCTTTGGGTACGGAACCCTAAAAATGGCCACCATATTTAACTTTTTTGTGACGATCGAATTTTTCAAAATCAATATGTGACTATTACCAGGAAGCAAGAGAAAATTTTGTGGGCAAAATGGTGTGTAATGCAGGAATTTTGGAAATTAAACCACCATAGTAAAGCATAACTCAGAAGTTAACGTGAGCGAAGCCGCGGGCGTTTGCTAGTTGTGTATATAAGACTGCAGTCTCATTTGATAGCAAGTGAAGATGTGAAGCCGAAGATGATATCGTACCTACCAAACAGTTGTTTGGAGCACGGGACTGTGCGGGCTGAAAATCGTTGTAGGAGGCCTTTAGCAGCAGTGGACGTGTGAACGAAAGAGTTGGTTGTTACACAGCATCGAACCGGAACGTGCCGAACGCTAAATCACACTCGAATGATTTATGACCGAGTCTGCAGCGAGATAATAACACTACTATAGTACGATAACATCTACGGCTGCATCATCAGGTACCATCAAGTACTAAACTAAACAAACTTGTAGAGTGTAAAAAAAGTAAACAAGCGTGTAGAGACCACTAACCCATACTTGGTCATTGTGGTGCGCTATGAACAAAAATGGTTTGGAAAAGGGTTTGGAACGAAGTTAAACCTACCTTTACATGGTTTACTAACAAACAAATATCTAATGGAATGGTACGCCAGACCTCAGAATAAAGTACGCACCACAAAGCGTGCATTTTGCATGTATTTAAAAGTAGCAAATTACACACCACTACATACCCTAATTGGGTTACTCGTACTGGCTTTGTGTGTTCCACGTTTGACCAAACACACGACACAGGTTCACTTTTTCATTAGTTAAAATTACGAAGCGAATAATTGCCGACTATATTATTAAAGGCGACTTTATCGTCACCCAGTTACTTCTGGCCATAGCATTTCGTGATACGCTAAAACGATAGAAATTGAACGAAATCCAATAAAAGGAGGACAATATATACGACGACGTAGCGAACTTGCCGTCTGCGCCGGAGGTCGTGGGTTGGATTCCCACTAGTGGTTAATGTTTGTGTGATGAGCATGAATGTTTTCCAGTGTCTGGGTATTTTTAAATATAATATTATATTTATGTATATTAGTATGTATGTACCTATATTTATCAGTCATCTAGCATTTATCAGCTATCGCTTTCTTTGGGGCTAGATTGCGATGTGTAAAATGTCCCGTATATATTTATTTATTTATTAAAAAAATATATATAAAAGTAGAAGTTTGGTATAGCGGGACCTTTTGTTTCCGCCGGGGACAGCGGGACAGTCAGCCTGAAAGCGGGACAATCGCACCCAAAGAGGGACGCGTATGGTGACATTAACAGACTATGGGCCACATAAGGCCCAGAGGTACTCAGTGGGCGATAGAGAGAGCTATGCTCGGAGTATCTCTACGTGATCTGAACGAACCGGAACAAAGCCGACAGATGTTGGGGAACCTAAGTGCTTGAATGGCGACCCCGCACGGGAAAGCGTAGTAAGAGTATAGGTAACCTAGGGGTTGATTCACGAACGTTTTCACACACTGAGTAAAGTGAATTAAAAAATAAAATAAAAAATTAACACTGAAAAATTAGCTTTATGTCTACTGGTTTAGAGTGTAAAATTGAATGTACTTCTACTTAGGAAATAAAATCGTAAAGCTTCGGCCTTATCGTGCAACGTAAATTTAATTTCACGATTCTCGACCAAGTTGCGTTTTGAACTACATTCAATTTTACGCTCTATGTCAATACTTAGTTGTGAAAATTCATTTTTCAGTTTTCTCAAAAAATGTCTTGGTTTCAATATCGTCTGTACCTAAATGCCATGAGCTTTCCAAACATTTCACTTCACGAAGTGTAGGAAAACGTTCACCTGCTTTTAAGTTACACGCTTGCTTTGTCAGATGCAGTGCAGTGAATTTTGCATTGCAATGTCATATACCTAACGTACTGGGAGTTGAGACATCAGTAAGAAAGTTCTGCGGCTCTATCAGAAACATACTACTACGTTTGTAACTACGAGTATGTTTATTTTCTCTTTGACACATGAAATAGATATAACAATAGCGAGGGATCAAAGATAAAGATAAAGATAAAGTAGTCTCTTTCTGGTCTCTCGCTATTGCTATAGGTATCTGTTTCATGTGTCAAAGAGAAAATATACGAATAGAAAGAGTATAAAAAAGGTTAACCATTACAGCAGCTAGCTCCTGATAAGTATGGACACGAGTTTTGAAAAACAATCAATACGTTATCAGCCGTCACTGTTGCACACAGCACGACACAGTGCATCTGACACACAGATCTGTGTGCCGAGTTGGACGCGTATTTCATCGCCACGCATATTTTTCACCGCGCCGATCGGCTAATTACGGCAAATATACCCGCTACATAGACGCGTATTCACAAACTACACCTGCCTAGCTAGCTCCTGAGTCCTGATACGTAATTAGGTATGGACACGAGGTTTGAAAAACAGTCAATACGTTATCAGCCGTCACAGTTGCACACAGCACAACACAGTGCATCCGACACACAGATCTGTGTGCGGAGTTGGACGCGTATTTCATCGCCACGCATATTTTTCACCGCGATCGGCTGAATTACGGCAAATATACCCGCTACATGGACGCGTATTCACAAAATGCACCTGCCTAGCTAGCTCCTGATAGGTATGGACACGAGTTTTGAAAAACAATCAATACGTTATCAGCCGTCACTGTTGCACACAGCACAACACAGCGCATCCGACACACAGATCTGTGTGCCGAGTTGGGCGCGTATTTCATCGCCACGCATATTTTTCACCGCGCCGATCGGCTGAATTACGGCAAATATACCCGCTACATGGACGCGTATTCACAAAATGCACCTCGTGAAAAACCAGTGACGTCATGGAACAACTTCGCTGCCAGATTAAAAACGCTGTCAATTCAAATATTCAGTGTTACATGAGATGATAATATTATTGCTCGTCGGTTTCGCTGCTATTGGAAATTAAGATATTATAATTCATAACAGTCACAAAATAGGCATATTATTTTCTAAATGCGCGAGCAAATAAAAATAAAAATAAATGAGCGTGGATCCGATTACTACAGTGCACAGAGACTTTTCTGTAGAGGGTTTTAAAACATGGCAATATTCGCAGCATGAGTAAAGGTACAGTTAGGTCATGGGTAGCTAAGCATTTCACTTGTACGTTAATTTTGGAGTTATTGTTCTAACCACCAATGATAGTTAATATGAAGCTCCAAAATTCATCGACAAAGTCATCAAATTAAACCTGGATTTCATGACTGTCGAATTTAGAATCAAAATCTAATTTAAAATAATAAGAATACGCATGTCAGCAGGCAAGTTAGCATGCTAATATGATGATAGTTCTAACTAATTTATTTTTTCTTGGTACTATTATGGGATTACAATGCATTATCAAAACTATACGCAACCAAATCCCATGAGGTGTATTTTGGAATTACGCTTCACTGTACAGTGTACACATACATATCACATACATAACGTAATACATAGGTACAGGTTATGGATATCGATTTTATCAAAATGCACGCTGACTAGTCACAATCGAGTAATTTTGTGGACTTTACTACTTTATGAGTGTAGGTAAACTAAAAAATTATGTAAAAAAATAGGTCAAAGAAATTGTTATGGTAGTAGGCACTTTTATAGTATGATTTACTCGATATCATATTATGACGATGTAAACTTCTACGAAAAAAATTACGCCAAAGAAATTGTAATGTTAGTCACTTTAATAGTATGATTTATTCGATATCATATGACGATATAAACTTCAACGAAAAAAATTTGGCCAAAGAAATTGTTATGGTAGTAGGCACTTTAATAGTGTGACTTGCTCGATATAATATGACGATGTAAACTTTTAAGAAAAAAAATTAGGCCAAAGAAATTGTTATGGTAGTAGGCACTTTAATAGTGTGACTTGCTCGATATAATATGACGATGTAAACTTTTAAGAAAAAAAATTAGGCCAAAGAAATTGTTATTGTATCGAGTTAATCGTACTATTGATGTACTACCATCAATAGTACGATTTACTCGATATATTATACCTAACGATGTTAAGTTACTACGAAAACCCGATTACTTAATTCCTACTATGTGAACCACTATTCCGGACCTATAACTGTTACAAAGAAAAATTACCAAAGTGAACCAAAACCAAAATATTCTAGGAAAGTAAAATACTTACTTAATATTTTTTTAAAAACCATTGGCACTTGGAATTTGCTTTTCATATCCGGAATTTAATTTTGCATACAAAATGTTACTCTCTCATCAATGCACATATCCTGTTATGGTTATACAGATTTTATTGAGAAGTACAAACTCTTTATTCGCGTATAACTGAAATCCGGATTTTTATTAAAAAAATTAAAAATTATAGGAGTTAATGTGGAGACCGTAGTCTATAAAAAATAAAGTTTGGATTTGATTCAGCTTGATACGGGATTCCATACATCCATGGTCATTATTCTTTCAGGTCGACACCTTTAATCGTTACCTATTGAAATAATCGAGTAGGTACGACAGACGGACGGACGGAAAAGTCTTACTATAGTAGTGTTATTATCTCGCCGCAGACTCGGTCATAAATCATTCGAGTGTTTAGCTTTTGTTGTTCTGCAGTAATACACAACTCAACAAAGAACAACAAAAGCGAAACACTGGAATGATTTATGACCGGGTCTGCAGCGAGATAATAACACTATAAGTATAAGGGTTCCATGTTTAACAAAATGGTATGGAACCCTAAAAAATATTATACATATATTCACTAGCTGACCCGGCAAACGTTGTTTTGCCCTTAGGGATATGAAATATAGTTAACAACCCGCTCCCAAACCCAGAGAATATACCTACACTGAAAATTTCATAACGATCGGTCGAGCCATTTTGGAGGAGAAAACGAACAAAGAAAAGCGAGAGTTTTATATATTAGACTAGCTGACCCGGCAAACCTTGTTTTGCCATATAATTTTTTTTCTCACTTAGGGACAAAAAATAGATATCCCGCTCCTAGCCTAGACCTATAGAGATCATACACTGGTCCAGCCGTTTCGGAGGAGTTTGGTAACAAAGAAAAGCGAGAGAATTTTATATATTAGAAAGAAGATATTCATATTAATTCTCACGTACAAATGTAACTTAATATGTACTCGCAACTTCACTACAGGTAGGTACATAATACACATTTCCATAAGCCCGGGCTCAGTCTGTTAGATTAGGTATTAGTCAAAGGGATCGTTCTGAGCAAACATCTCGCTCGCTACGTCCTCGGATACATAAGATCTACATCCCGTGTAAGGGATGAGATTTCCTGTATCGATTAATACACGGCAACGCGGTATGTAGAGGCGTACTTATAGAGCCTGTCTTAGGAAACTCTACACTTTATTGCCATCGATTTAAATCAACAGTGCTCTAGTAAAATAGTAACACACTTACTTGCCGTGTGTTTCCTCTGTCTAATCACTAAACATTTACATAATATAATATGTAGAAAAAAGGTTTTTCATCTCACCCGCTCGGAAAAGGGATTTTTAATGCCCAAAATGCGGGCGGAAAATGCTATTATATTCCCTAGGGCCAGAAAAAATTTTCATTTCTCCCTAGGGCGAGAAAGTATAGTATGAAAATCCTTTCTCGCCCTAGGGCTGCAAAGCATTTCCAAATTCGAACATGACGTAATCTCGTATTGCGTCTAAAATGTCTAAAGCAAGACTTTTTACCGTATGTTACCGTATGTGACCGTGTGTTAGTAACGAAGTTCGACGTAAGAGTTGGTATAGGTAGGAACATTACTTTTTTGGTTTCTCCATTTTCTTAGAATATCAATAAAAATAATAACTCCTATTTAGTTTTATTAAATTATAAAGGGGAAACCTAATTAAATTAGTGTATATCTAATTTTTGTTATTTTTTTTTTAATTTTCTTTTATCGTTGGTTCTTATAAATTGATATTTCTCAACGTATTTAAAATAAAAGTAGAAAAAAAAGTTTCTCAATTTTTTTTTCTAATCGTGATAAATGATAATAATAATATATATTTTATTATTCATTACTGTTTTGTAATAATAATATGAGTGATGATTTAAGGTGGATTTAATTAAGTGAGTGAAGTTATTGCAGAGTATTACTAAAGACAACATCTAACACACTCGCAATGCCGATCCAAGTGTTCTTCTAGTATTTTCCTCGCTTCGCTCGCCACTGTAAGATGAAAAATTTTGTGTTACGTACGGCCGCAAATTTTTTTGGGTCTCGTGTCTTTGAATGCCTCGCTCTGCTCAGCATTCAAATTTGACACTCGGCCCAAAAATCCATTTTGTGGCTTTGCATAACAAATAAATATTTCAGTCAACCTGGAAACTGAATTTTCAACACGTATCGTTAGAAGGTAGGAATTCAAGGTTATGTGAATTCCCGGGTCTTTCATCTTCTAAAGTCAAAGATTTGAAAAAAATACGATTTGTGGTCATAAAGAAAATCGGGCAAAAGTGTAAAAAAACGATATATAGTACCACATGACATAGACATGTAGGTACCTACCCTGGGACGGTGGACGGCGTGAATTTGTGAAAACATGTCGCCAGTTTATCGGCGCCAATAATGATTGTTTTACCACCAATTTTGACAGATGAATCTACAGTTAACTTGTACGAAAAAGGTTTACGTAAATCTTATCGGTGGCTACCACGCCACTTATAAAAATGTTGTAGTTTCTGACCCCCAGCTTCTCGACTTTGAGTAGGTACACGTACACAATCAAATTAATTTCACACTTTTATTTACGTAGGTAGTTGTTAAACACTTTTTGAGATATTCAATGAAAAAAATATTATGTACAACAAAGCTTGCCAAGCAATTAAGACTTGGGTGCGAACTGCGAAATACTATAACGTCGCAGCTTCCCGTAACTTTTTTTGCAATCAGGTCATTCACCCGGAAGCCCGGAGTGAGGATCGGAGATTGACGAGTCCGAAATAGACTCACCACAAATATTACAAAGCAAAGACCGTGTCACCTTCTACCTAATTGCTTGCTTTGGAATGGACAATAGCTATTTGTGTTACGATACGAGGGACCAAAGTGGAATTTTGTTCCTCCAAGGCGTCGAGGAATTCAAGGTGTGACGTCTGAGAACAAAATATGTTGGCCCCGAGTTATACACATTATTATTATTTCATCACTACTTTTGAGAAAACTCGTAATTGGTAGGTATTGAATTTTGCTCCGCTATCTTCTGAAGCCGATTTTCATTTTCAGATAAATATAAAAAAAAAAATATATTATGCCTTAGTAACTTGTTTATGTGGTTCCGTGAGTAGAACACGTAAGAAGTCTTACATATTTTGCTAAAAGTCTCAAGTCGTCCATTTGTCTACCCGGATACAAATCTCGGATGTTCATAAAATGTACTGATATTTTTTTTTAATTTAATATATTTGTGATATGTATTACGTTTAGTAGGTAGGTACCTGACTTCCTACGTCCTGTCATCCGTCTTTGCTAAGCTCATGTACTATTTACTTTTCCCCATCTGCCTTTAAAAATGGATAGCAGTACCTAATTAATTTTATTATTACCTAATTTCTCCGACGTAATCTAAGTAGATATAATATATTATATTGGGTTCTATAATAATTATAATGTTGTATTACGTCGATATCTCGGTAAACTGAATAAGTTGCTAGTTAGTTAGTTATAGTCTTGTAGAGCTATACTAAACTTGACCCATTTTGGAAATCATCCAACCAATAGTATTACAAAGAAAATATGATCTTCTTAAATGTTACGAAATGCTTATGTAATGCAAAATATTAAATAAGTTTTGCTATTATACCTACATTTGCAAATGATTACTGAAATGTAACATATGTAGGTACCTAACCTTGGAAATTTTCGTCGAAGCTATTTAAATAAAAGCATTAGTGTGTGTATTTTATGTATAATTATCAGACATATTATTATTACGTATTAGTTTTATCTTATTTCTCCAGTACGTTTAAATATTTTCATAGTATCACTCTATTTGTCTTACGTCAGTATTGTGTTTTACATTTATATACGCACCTGTCAACCGTGTGTTATATCAACACAATGGTATTCAAAGAAGAAGAAAAGTTATCGATATCGTTATCAATTTATCACAAGAGATGCGCGGGCGCAATCGCTTATCGCGTTCCGAGCTGTAATTTTGCAGTAGCGCGTCAACAGCCGGTCAGAGCGCACGTGCTGTGCGCCGGTCAAAAATACCTCGTGGCCGGTCTTCATATTACATTTAATTAAAATGGTGAGTGCATTTTGATTAATTCTATTGTCAATCATCATCATGCGATCGCAATCATAATATTTGTGTCAGATTGCAATCATGGAATTCGTGATCATCTATAACACGTGGTCGTACTGCATTCGCGCGTGTCTAATTGTTTTTTGTAAATGTGAACAACTTTCGTATCTTTTGATTTATTTTTCAAAACGAGTTTTATTTTAAAATTCGAGAACATGGATATTAAGGAGTTATTAAAACTATGATAACTTAGAAGTCAGAAACATTTTTAGCGATACAATTCGAACTCTACATTTTACATGTGTTTTATTGTTGTTGTGTTTTAACAAGTGTTGTAATGGTGTCAATCAATATTTAATGTTTAGGTAGGCATTGCTTATTGCATGATGATTGACACCATTAATTAATATTGTTATTGTTAATTTAATATCGTCAATAATGGAATAGAGAATAGTTATCGAAATTGTGCATTTCTCGCTATAATAGCTTTAGACACGGAATACATATTAATAGTAGTTAGTACCTAATGCTTTAGGTAGGTTTAGTTACGTTGTCAATACAACAAAAAAATCAAGTAATATTTTCATGTACCTACAATAATTACCTGATGAACCTGGCTACTATATTGGTCGCCATATCTCGCTGCCCGTGGTTCAATAAAATCAGGAAAAAGGATGGCGCTTGTTATCCAGGAAGCCTGCCGTAATGCTCTTTGTAAGTATGACAGAAGCGCACCGGGCGGTCTGATTCCAAATTTTACTGCCCCGCGTGCAACTTTGCGACCAGTATTATACTTACGCAATATATTATTATGGTATATGGTATACCTACAAGGCCCACTAACTACGTCTATCAGATCTTTACTCTATAAAAAACTGCTTCAGTCACAAAAATGAAAGGGCGGTATTAGGTATGCTTGTAAATCTTGTGCTGATGTTGATAATATTGTGATAACTAACTACGTAGGTATTAAGACTATAATTATTATTTTATTATACCCGAGTGTATTTTACTGTTCTCATAGCTAGGTAGCACTATCTAAAATCACGTATTCCAATATGGAGGCACATGAAGGCATCACGTTTACTCTTTACTAGCAGTGTCCGCGGACTCCGTTCCGCGTTAGAAATATTTTTGTCCATCCCGTTTGTCCCGCGTAATACTTCAGGTTAAAAGTTCGGCATAAATAAAAAAAATGTATAATTTCGTACGTCAACAATCAACATCCGTTGCGACTTGCGTAGGGAGCCACGCAACGTTTTTATTTTGCTTAGGCTCAGAATACAGAAATCTGAGTGCTTAGGTACCTACCTACCTGTAATCTTTGAAGATATTTGTTTCGGTGTACAAGCCGTATTAAGTGATTTTGAATGAAGTTTTACGTAAAAACTATAAAGACAATTACTTTCAAATTTATACTTCATGTATTTTGGGTCTTTAATCTAAAATCGCTAAGAAGCAGAAATACGATTGGATGAAATTTTCTCGATAGAAAGTTCTCCCAAAAGTTGCTCCGAAATCTCAGTTTTCCTGTTTTTTTATTGGAAACTACAATAGATGTAATTGTAATTTTTGTTTTAATGTGTCGGTAATAACAATATCTAAAAACGCTTAGAATCCGATTTTTGATAACTGGCTTAGTTTTTGAGTAATTAGGTAAAAGGTCGTTTTTCTGTTATATTCTTCCACGACGCTGCATGCATCGCACCTACCAAAGTATCCGTGAGAGTGAGATAGACAAAAATAAATTCCTAAGAGTAACGGGCACAAATGTTCTAAATACATTAACTTTCTGTTCTAATTATTAACATATTTATACAGATACTAGCTGACCCGGCAAACGTTGTTTTGCCAAATAAATTTTTTTCACATAAGTACATAAAAAATAGATAACAACCTGCTCCCAGACCTAGAGATCATTACACCGAAAGTTTCATAACAATCAGCCCTGCCGTTTCGGAGGAGTTTGGTAACAATGAAAAAAGATTCCGACGAATTGAGAACCTCCTCCTTTTTTTTGAAGTCGGTTAAAAAGAGAATTTTATATATTTCATAAATTATTATTTAAATTTAAGTAAAGATGCACAATAACGTAGCTTTCTGATAGAAAGTTACGTTATTGTGGAGTGAATGATGAATCCAGAGATTACCCCATACAATGTCACAGACTCACAAACGTAACCTCTTTATGCCTATAGAGTATAGACTATAGACGATCATTATCCTCATCCGATAAAAAATAAATACATAGGTAAGGCACCTGCCTAAATTAGGTACCAACTAGATTTTATTCGTGACTAGTCTCAATTTTTTACCCTAATTTTCCTCTTAACTATGTTTGTTTTTTTATAATCCATGAGACGACAATGTACCTACTATTTATATAACCTATCTATGAAGGAATCTTGGACTAATAAAAAGATTTTTTATCCAACTGTTGTAAACTGATATTAAATTTTACTTAAATGTGTACCTACTAAATAATCTTTACGTACTTCGGATAGATATAAGATTTTCCATTAAATCAGTGTTTTCATCTCATTTTAGTTCAAACGATTGAATTATCTTTTCATCTATAAGTATTATCCTTGGCAGACCCTCTATACTCAAGTAGGTAATTCTGTTCCTTTACTGAACGATTATTTATACATAAAACATAAGAAGCTAACAATTTTAAAATTAATTGATATAGAAACATATCAAGATCATAAATGGTCTGATAAAAGCTAATATTATTAATAGATTGTACTTACGATAAACATAATTTATCTTCATAGTATTAATATTATCTGTTTATTAATCCAAAAGTTCTGTAAACATAGATATTTATTGTAGATATTTCACTTCTAGGCACCGATATGAACCTGAGGAATGAGGTTGAGACCATTTTGACATTTTAGGTCAACTTTCTTCATACACTAAAAAATTAGCGCCATTTGTTTTCCACTAATATAGATACTTCAATCCACGAAGACGCGCCCCACTCTGTCAAAATCGCTTATATTTCATTCTATTCATATGGAGTTAGTTGAACAAAGTCGACTGAGGAAACTCAGGGACGATCACCCCCTAAGGAGGATGGGTACAATCCGGGCATTTATTTAGTTTTTCGCTAATATTGGGCTAATTATACATCGTAGGCTTAAGGCAATGAGTTTTGTAACATACCATTTATGCATTCCCATTTACCTCAAATTGGTTCCCGAAAGATTATTTTCTAAAGCTAGAGCGTAGCTAACGGCAACCAATTTGAACTAAATACGTGATTTTGAGCAATTTTTTTATTAAAAACATGCAGATGTATAAACATTATGCCCGCAAAGTCTAATATTTCCGACAATCCGAAAAACTAAATAGAATTTGAATTTCGCGGGCTCTCAGGGCTGAAACACCTTAATATAATAAGTCTAAGTACATTCTAATGACGACCGAATGGCGTAGCGGTAGCGAAACTGCCGTCTGTGTCGGAGGTCGTGGGTTCGATTCCCACTACTGGTAAATATTTGTGTCATGAGCGTGAATGTTTTCCAGTGTCTGTGTGTTTTTCATGTATTTACATATATTCATTTGTATACGTATATTTATCAGTTATCCAGTACCCAGTTACCCACACAAGCTATCGCTTACTTTTGAGGCTGGATTGCGATGTGTGTAATGTATTGATATATATTTATTTATTTATACCTTATAATATGCAAAATAAAACATGCTCTGTCTGACTTTATTGCATGCGTCAAGAATTTCTCTCATATTACGAGTATTCCAATAATAGAGACAAAAGTTTATTGTTCTGTTTGTTATTTATGAGTTAAAAAATTCCATTATTGCCTTTTTGATTTCATAAAAAATGATGAGTATGCTTCTGTGATCATTTGACGACTCGTATTATAAAAGCATAGGTAGGTAATATGTACTCATTCTCTTTCAATGAAAAAAATATTCAATTATATCATGCATTGCTATCAGTATTTTTCTTTCATATTGAAGTGCTTGTTATTTTAATATAATATCTAGACTCTTATTGGTAAGCGAGGCAGAAGTAGTATAGTTTTCATATCGAATGCGATAATTGTTTTTCTCACTCGAAGCCTAAGTGCATATTTTAATTTACAATACGTAACTACTGAGTCGGGAGGTAAAAAAAAATGCGGATGGGGTGTGCTATCTGAACAATTTTTTCGAAATGTTTTTAAGTAAAAATAAATCGCGCTCGACTTGGTGGGGGTGCTGCCGTGCCCCCCAATATTGTTGGTAAATTATCTAAATTAATATCTTCTACAAGATGAAGGTATTTTGTACTTCTAAAGTCTACACTCATCTCATCAAGGGATTGCTTTTATGCGTAAGTGAAACTGAAACAAAGTGATAATGAAAAACTATGGAAAATTTATGAGATTCTAATATTTCGTTTACGGAATAAAGTGAATTTAAGACTTTAACAATTTTAATATTTATGCGTTTTTTTGGGCTTTTTATGAATAGTAAAAAAATATGCGATAACAATACCTGTAAAAATGGAAACAAAATAACTTCATCAAAATTACTGAGAACTTGAGGACGTCAAGACGCAATCAAAGAAATATATTTGAGAACATTGCATAAATATTTTGACGCAGGAAAACATTTACAGAAATTTTTAATAAACTCCACGAAAAGCGAAATATCTAAGCTTAAGTATTCAAAGGCAAAGACTTTTGGCTTATTATAAATTGTGTTTTATGTACATTATGTCTGAATTTCTTCAGTCTGCAAGCCCATTGTTACTTTACCATAGAGATGAATGGACCGTTGAATGGTTGGTGTATTTATTTTATTACTAGTTATTCTTCAACTTTGAATATCTAAGAGACAGGTGTTTCTTTTTCAAAGAAACGTGTTCATTTTAAGCGTTGGGTCAGCGGCCCTAGTTGTTACCTGAACCACGGATTACCAGTAATAACTAATAATATGATAGCCTGAACTGTGGTTTAGGTACCTATGCCCACTTAGAAAATCTTAGTACCTAAATCTTATTTAATTCTTATCAGTAGGGCAGTATCGAAATGTGTGAAATTAAACATTAAATTTACTTAACCACAAACAAAAAGTCATATTTAGATTACTACTGAACGGATTTTGATGAAGCTTACACTGTTACTTAGGTAAGCAGAGTCGGGGTAAATGTATCTACCTACGATTAAAAAATTGAGAAAATTCGGCTATTGTTTTCGGGAAAAAATGCGTGGATAAAAATAGATAATGATTTCATAAGGATAATTTTTTTAACAATGGTTTGATATCAAACCTAGATGTAATTAATGTGAACCTAAGTTATCAAATCATCTTTGAGTACTTACATATAAATAAGTTAGGTGAAAATTCGGCTATTGTTTTCGGGAAAAAATGCGTGGATAAAAATAGATAATGATTTCATAAGGATAATTTTTTTAACAATGGTTTGATGTCAAACCTAGATGTAATTAATGTGAACCTAAGTTATCAAATCATCTTTGAGTACTTACATATAAATAAGTTAGGTGAAAATTCGGCTATTGTTTTCGGGAAAAAATGCGTGGATAAAAATAGATAATGATTTAATAAGGACAATTTTTTTAACAATGGTTTGATATCAAACCTAGATGTAATTAATGTGAACCTAAGTTATCAAATCATCTTTGAGTACTTACATATAAATAAGTTAGGTATGTAAATACATAATTATTAGGTAGTTACTACGTAAAATCGTCAGCGAACTGAATAAATCAGAACAAATTAATTATTACTTTTATACTTAATGTAGGTAAAGCACCGTCGCAAATTATAATAAGAAGGAAATTTAAAAAATATAGTTTCCTTTGTTCAACTAAAATAGCGTTTTATTTGATTTTTATCAAGATCATTATTAACATTTCCCTATTGTTACGATTCGAGAATTTGAACAATGCCCGTGGACGATTAATTTAATCCAAATTAGTGTGGAAAATTGCAAAACTTATAACTCACATAGACACTGAATAAGAATTAAAAATATGATGATCCTTTTTTATTACAAAATATATGTATAGTAAGTATAACCCAATTTATAATTTCGGTTTTTCAAAAATCCCGCGGGAACCGTGGACTTTGTCAGGATAAAAAGTGTGTTTTAAGGATAAAAAGTAAGTATGTTTTAATCACAAAGTTATTCCTTTGTGGTTTTAATCCAGGGTATAAGTAATCTATCTCCTTTCAATATTTCAGCCAAATCGGTTCAACAGTTGCGGCGTGAGGGAGTATCAAACATACACACACACGCATACAAACTGTGGCCTTCATAATATTAGTGTGATCCCCGAATTGCAATCATCCCCATCCCCAGCATGCAAATTGCATAGACAACAATTATTATGTTCCCGTCAAAGCCAAAGAATTTTTAGTTAGCTAGTAAAAATAAAATAAATAATAGTGCAGCAAAGTACCTATACTCCGACTTTTAATTCGATGTAGGAAAATTACCATTTTAACTATGATTTGGTAAATTAAATTAACAAAAAATAATATAAACAAAGTATCCCATAAATATTATTTTGCTAGAAAGTTCTCCCAAAAGTTGTTTTCCTGTTTTTTATGGGAAAACTACAATGGATGTAATTTTAAATTTTGTTTTAATGTGTCGGTAATAACAATATCCAAAAACGCTTAGAAACCGATTTTTGATAACTGGGTTAGTTTTTAAGTAATTAGGTAAAAGGTGGTTTTTCTGTTATATTCTTCCGCGACGCTGCATGTCGCACCTATCAACGTATCCGTAAGAGTGAGAAAGAACAAAATTAAATCCCCTTAAGGGGATTTATTTTTGTCCCTGGTACAGTGAGAGAAAAAGTCGACAAGTTTAATCAATAAAAAATACTGGATCAAATGGACCTACCGATGTATAGCGCCACAAACTTTTCTGGTCCAGTGCCCAAAACTGGAACTAGCGTCTCGGCGTTATCTTTATATCAATAATACAGAATTCGATGCAGACAGCGACACCCCACTGGACAAGAAGTTTGTGGCAGAATACATTGTATAGCGAGCAATCGCCTGATGCCGATACACACACAATACCTCAAGGCAAACATTGTAGGGCTCCCCAGGCGATATAAATAGGGCAACTGTATAGACGGCACAATTTACTCGCAGACAGCTCGGCAGTGCAGCCGAGACATTGAAGAATTCGAAGCTCTACATTGGAGAAACTCATATACAAATGCCTACACACTAGATGTTTCTATGTCTGCTTTGCGTCTAATATGGTAGGTTACATTACTCACTGGCAAGTGGGAATAGAGACGTAGGTACGTAGATATTTTTTGAAGAAAAAGCTGTCTCAAGCTCCTACAAAAAAGCTTCACAATAAGGTAAAGTAAAAAATTAAGGTAAAGTAAAAAGTAAGGTAAAGTAATTATAAAAACAGAACCTACACCGTCCTCTACTCGTATAATTTGCGTTTAATTTTAATTATGACGCATTTTGGTGACATGAGTAAAAATACTGAGAATACATATAAACAAGAATTTAATGAATAAGTAGCTAATACTACTTAGACTTACGTAATAAATTAGAAAAAATAATAATATGACTGGGCTTTGAATGGTTAATTAAAAATTCATACAAACAGATCCAAGTGTAATAATATTACCCCTTCATTTACCCCTCACTCCCCCCTCATTTGCCGCTTGTACCCTCCCAGAAAATATATTTGATCCGCCCTTGACTTTCTCAGCTACTTTTACTTACAGTTGTACAGTTGTGAAAGCGTAACAAACATAAAAACTGTCTCAATTTTAATACTCATATTAGGAAATATGTATTTGGAATTCTTTTACAGGTATTTTCCTCTTTAATAAAAGTATAATTTTTATATAAAAAGAAACCTTTTCATAACGTAAAAACATGTTTTCCATAATATAATGATGCTACAGACTTTGTAAGTGATCGCGTTGAAATGTTCAAGGATTTTCCGATTTCCTGACTCGAGGACGGACGAGCGGAGCATAAATGTACTTAGCTTCTTACTGGAAATCAATATTGATTCCTCCTAACATTATATTTTTACCTGGAAGCTTATTTTTCATAATATTTTTATTATTATAGGCGCCTAAAGCTAGCGTGGTTATATTAAATCTTCCAGTATATATGTATATATATGTACCTACTCATGACGCTAGACTTCGTTAGAAAATCTTAAATTGTTGCATTTTATTGTAAAATAGATCACGTTCGAAGTCTAACAAAGGTTGATAAGTACATTGAAGTAGGACCTACCTACAAGAACAAAAATGTTTCAAGAGTCATGTATCTTTAGTAACTTAACATAATAAATAATAATAAAATATTTTAGTAACTTAACATAATAAATAATAATAAAATATTTTACCTAACTATATTTCTATACACATTTCAGTCTAACTGCATAGAATCCTCAGAAGTCAGGATTAGTAGAAACGTTCGTAGATAATTTGGAAAATTTGTGAGCGGTATACATAGTGCAAATTAATTTGACAGAGTTTAGGAAATATCCTTGTTCACTCTAGTTCTTTTTTCTTATTACCGTAAGTTATTAAATGTTTCTTGATACTAAATCACATTTCTACATAACACTGAATAAGTTTGTATGTAAGGCGTGTATGTTCGTTACTCCTAATCACTAAAACTTTTAAACAAATTTGGATGACACTTGGAATGGAGACAGATATCCTGACAAATACAAAGACTCCATGGTTTCCACGGGATTTGTGAAAAACTGAAGTTTATATGTATAGGCGAAGCCGCGGGCTAAGTAACAGCTAGGAAATACATTAAAAAATATGTATTATAATAATTAATATTCAAATAAGGTACCATTGATTTCCGTAGGTTACCTACCTTACACTTGTTTTGGATCTAAAAAAATTTAATCCTTATTTAGCTTATAATATGAACTTAAGGCTTTATGAAAGCCGAATGACAGTTTGGGGGACGGAGCAGCCGCGTTCACACCGGTTTATTTAAATTTCGGGGAAATTATTACTTTACACGATTGTTAGAAGACCTAAAAATAGAACTCTAAATCAAAGTTATTGTAATTTATATGTACTTCCTTTGTGTGCAAGAATTTTATAAAAAGCTTGCTCCGTTTTGCAGACAATTTTGAAAGTATA
The DNA here is from genome assembly GCA_036785405.1 of Coenonympha arcania. Taxonomy (NCBI): domain Eukaryota; kingdom Metazoa; phylum Arthropoda; class Insecta; order Lepidoptera; family Nymphalidae; genus Coenonympha; species Coenonympha arcania. The sequence goes on from CM072072.1 coordinate 11,408,002, forward strand.
TGACAAAAAGGCTTTTTGGGATTTTTTTTCTGAAAGAGGGTTTGAGAAAATTCATTTTCTGGTCAATAACGATTGTTCATTAAACCCTTATTTTCCGTTACAAATTTTTTCTGTAAGGAATCGATGATCAGTTATTTAAACAATTTGACTTAAACATCATAAAAAAGACCCAGTTTGCCATCTCGTCTAGCCTTAATTTTAAGAGGCTAAAGGGCTAAATACACTATGCGATTCTAATATTCTAAAGACAATATTATTGGTAGTTTGGATCTTAGTCAATCTGTATGGTAGAAGACGTGTGACAACTGCCGTCGCCAGTGCATTCCAGAAGGCAATTTCTATTGAGTGCATTCTCTACCTAACACTGAGAGCCTTTGTTATTTAGCTCAAGTTTTTATTGACTTTAAAACGATTGACTTCACGGTCGAACCTCGGATCTCGGAACATTGTTGCTCGTCTACCTGTTGAAAAACTTATTACGTACAGCGAAAACCTGTTTCAAGAACTAGTTTTAGATTAAAATATTTAAATTAAATCATACATCATTATCACAACAGAATAAAACAAACACGCATTTAGTTAATATAATATTTATTAACATGAATTCGATATGAGGAGTCTACCTATTCCTAGTAGACCAAAAGCTAGATCATTCGCGGTTCCAAGTTCAATTCTAGGTAAATAACAGTTTGGAATTTTTTGGTCTTTTAGCTAATAAGTATAAAAATTCTCAGGGTGGACATAAAAACGAGTTAAGAGAGATGATGCGTGTTCACAAATAAATATGTATGACTAAACTTATTTCTACCTCCACTATCCTTTTGTCTAAAAGCACGGAATCTATTCTAATATTATAAGAAGAGTTTATAAGTTTGTTTGTTTTTTTGTTTGTTTGAATGCGATAATCTCTGTAACTACAGGTCCGAACCCCCATAAAAGGTTCGGAGTTGTTCTTCTGATCTTCCACTTATATTTATTCTTTGACGTTTCCTAGCTACCGTCCCGTGTTAGGCTTCTACGCGTAATCCTGGGGATGACCTACATTACAACATTTCCTCGAAATAATTACCCGGGTGTAACTAGAGTGATAACTCGTGTAACGAAGTCAGATGGGTACGAGGATTAGATTTTTATTTTTATCTAATGTTATTCAAATTGTTTATGTAGTTATTTTCAATAATTATTGTTCTTTATTGTGCATACATTTATAACCTGTATCTCGGAGGCGGGCGTAAATGGCTGCAACACAGTTCACACTATTAACGTGCCAATATTATGATTTATTAAAATTATGATTTTGTATCCTGTTCCTGCACTTAAACATAATATTGAATGTTTATCCCTACTAATATATAAATGTTAATGTGAGTTTGTTGGTTTGTTGGTTTGTTGGTTTGTTGGTTTGCTGGTTTGTTGGTTTGTTTGTCCCTCAATCACGTCGCAGCCACACAACGAATCGATCTGATTTTTTTGCAAAGATATAGTTCAAGACCCGGAGAGTGACATAGGCTACTTTTTATCCCTGAAAAACAAGCCTATTCCTGTGGGATTGCATTAAAAGTGAAATTTTTCACTGTTTCACAACATACGTATACGTAACTATACTCACAATATATGTTGAACCCTAGACTCCATTCACTCGAAACGGTAATCCCTACTAATATATAAATGTTAATGTGAGTTTGTTGGTTTGTTGGTTTGTTGGTTTGTTGGTTTGCTGGTTTGTTGGTTTGTTTGTCCCTCAATCACGTCGCAGCCACACAACGAATCGATCTGATTTTTTTGCAAAGATATAGTTCAAGACCCGGAGAGTGACATAGGCTACTTTTTATCCCTGAAAAACAAGCCTATTCCTGTGGGATTGCATTAAAAGTGAAATTTTTCACTGTTTCACAACATACGTATACGTAACTATACTCACAATATATGTTGAACCCTAGACTCCATTCACTCGAAACGGTAATCCCTACTAATATATAAATGTTAATGTGAGTTTGTTGGTTTGTTGGTTTGTTGGTTTGTTGGTTTGCTGGTTTGTTGGTTTGTTTGTCCCTCAATCACGTCGCAGCCACACAACGAATCGATCTGATTTTTTTGCAAAGATATAGTTCAAGACCCGGAGAGTGACATAGGCTACTTTTTATCCCTGAAAAACAAGCCTATTCCTGTGGGATTGCATTAAAAGTGAAATTTTTCACTGTTTCACAACATACGTATACGTAACTATACTCACAATATATGTTGAACCCTAGACTCCATTCACTCGAAACGGTAATAGGTTATAAATATTCAAAACTCCATATATAGCTCTCAAAACCGTAATCCCTACTAATATATAAATGTTAATGTGAGTTTGTTGGTTTGTTGGTTTGTTGGTTTGTTGGTTTGCTGGTTTGTTGGTTTGTTTGTCCCTCAATCACGTCGCAGCCACACAACGAATCGATCTGATTTTTTTGCAAAGATATAGTTCAAGACCCGGAGAGTGACATAGGCTACTTTTTATCCCTGAAAAACAAGCCTATTCCTGTGGGATTGCATTAAAAGTGAAATTTTTCACTGTTTCACAACATACCTATACGTAACTATACTCACAATATATGTTGAACCCTAGACTCCATTCACTCGAAACGGTAATCCCTACTTCCCTACTAATATATAAATGTTAATGTGAGTTTGTTGGTTTGTTGGTTTGTTGGTTTGTTGGTTTGCTGGTTTGTTGGTTTGTTTGTCCCTCAATCACGTCGCAGCCACACAACGAATCGATCTGATTTTTTTGCAAAGATATAGTTCAAGACCCGGAGAGTGACATAGGCTACTTTTTATCCCTGAAAAACAAGCCTATTCCTGTGGGATTGCATTAAAAGTGAAATTTTTCACTGTTTCACAACATACGTATACGTAACTATACTCACAATATATGTTGAACCCTAGACTCCATTCACTCGAAACGGTAATAGGTTATAAATATTCAAAACTCCATATATAGCTCTCAAAACCGTAAATAGGTCATAAATACTTAAGGCTCAATAGAAGGTCAATACCGACACTCAAAACTGAAATAGGTTGTAAATACTCAAAACTCCATACATAGCTCTAAAAACCGTCATAGCTCTCAAACCGTCAATCTGTAATCTGTAATCTGTAAATTTGTAATCTGTAAATCTGTAATCTGTAATCTGTAAAGAGTTCATAAATACGCGAGACTTTATCGACACTGAAAAGTGTAATCGACACTGAAAAGTGTATCTGTAAATCTGTAAATCTGTAAAGAGTTCATAAATACGCGAGACTTTATCGACACTGAAAAGTGTAATCGACACTGAAAAGTGTAAATAGGTCATAAAAATAAGTTCCAATACTCACACTGTTTTCGCCTGAATGAATGTTTTTAGACAATTTGGACAAAATATACTCAGTTCTGTAAAGGGGTCATAAAATGCTCATATTTTGTGACAGATTATTAGCAAGTATTCTGTATCTGTAAAAGACCACTCCTTTTAATTTTGCGTTCACAGGTTGCTTGCCATATAATATGGTACTTATAAATTGCCAGGGTCTTAAACATTTCTTATGTCTGTCGTTTTTAATCCAGCGCAGTTTATTTTTTCAATATTTATCTTTTCCATAAATGACGCGGGCGAAGCCGCGGGTATAAGCTAGTATTGTAATAATCTAATAAAATAAATAATATTAAATAATTGATGCTGTTATTTGGCGAATAAACTTTTATTTTATTTTTTTTATTTCTCAGACGGGATGACCCGGTAGAACTCCCTGGTCAAAGACAATGACCATGGAAGTATGGAATTCGGTACCATGCTGAACCAAATCCAAATATAAATTTTATAGATTGTATCGTACATTTTTTTAAATAAAAGTCTAGATTCCAATGTATTGGGCAAGTACATAAATAACAAGTTGTACTTATTACGTATAAGTAATATACGTGTAAGTGGTCTCAATAACATTATGACACGAAATGTGCATTAAAAAATTAAGTAGCTTTTTGTACGTAAATTAAATTCCGGATTGGAAACTATACCCTACTCTCTAAGAACGAGGGCTATGTATAGGGCTTCCAATTTCTGATAAAGGTAGGGCTTTAATTTCTGATAAAGGACTAACAATTCCTGATAAAGGTATGGGATTGATATTCCTGATGAAATTAGGGCATAAAATTCCTAATAAATGTAGGGGTTATATTAAAATATCAGCAAAATAACATTCAAATACCTAATTAAAAACCTAATTACAATAATAACAAGGTTATACAATATTAATCTTTTAGAACAGATCTACATAATATTTGAGTGCGTTTCACCTTGCAGATTTTTTATTGGTATAAATACGTATACGTAGGTATACGTATTTATATACCAATAAAAAATTAAAATTTTCCTGAGTTTTTATGGCACTTTGTAAGTCGCGTACTTGAGAGAAACAAAAGAATTGGATACTTAAATAAAATGTACAATAATATCACTTGTTTCCAGCTATCTATTTCAAAATTGTCCATCTTACTTAGTTAAAAACTTACGTAATTAAAACTTCAATTAAAATAACTAGCCCCGACTTTTTCGTAACAAAGTGGTATTTAAACAAATTGTTCTTCTTCAATTTTTTATTGATAAACTTCAGAAGACATTTCACAATAATTAAAAAACTATTATACGTAAAAATGAAAATTTTGCTTTGGAATGTACATTTAAAACCATTTTATATGATAACTCTACGCGCTAAAATTGTGTTACTTTGTTTCAATAGTGATATTGAAACAAAGTAACACAATTTTCCTTCCCCCCCTCCCCCTTTTCCCCCTTTTTAAATAAAAAATAAAAATAATACCCGAACTTTTTTATTCCATGTATGGGAGGCCACTGTGGTATAGGTATATATTCCAAATTCCATGACATCATTTTTATATTTTTTTTTATTATAATATACTATAATACTGTGACCGACGGACGGACAGAGAAAGTCGCACCTTGAGGGTTACGTTTTGCAATTTTGATACGAAATCCTAAAAAGGTTGGACTCTTATCGGTATCATCAAGAATCCAGTACAAGTGACATGAAATTTGCAACAGGTAGGTACTTAGTAGTAGTAAGTATTATTATTTATTTTCTGGATCATCGACCAAAATTAAACAAAAAATCACGTTTGTTGAATGGGAGCCCCGTTTAATATTAATTTTATAATTTTTTCATTCTCCGTTGCTCGCGGACTGAACGAATATTACACTGATTAGGGTAATTTGTCGGTAACAAATACCACGCGTATGTGCGATATCTACCTACCTCTCTTTTATATGGAATATCTTTGAGGTTATACTTATAACAATATTCACTAGAAATAGGCAAGCGGATAAAAAGCGGGTAAAGTACAACGAAACGAGGCCGATTCTATTGTAACCATGGCTTATCTCGTACAAATAAATGAAATGCTCAAGTACATAAACGCCGCTAGTTAATTGCGATTCATTTAAAACACAATTATTTACAGTACATAAATACTGTGAAGTGCAGCCGCCACTGCCCATCAACGATGGCAAAATTGCAGCTAAATAAATGTTTATTTACGTTTAAAAGTTAATTTACATGCAAAACTAATTATTTACGTACGTTTTCCGATAATTTGCGGGATTATTACGGGGCCAAAAGTTTAAACGGGAAATGAATTCGTATTTGATTAACCCGAGCCAGTCAAGTGCGGGTTTGACTGACCGCGGCTGCGACAACACTTTATGTTGAGTCCACTGATAAGAAACCTCAGGATATGGGCATCCGAACGATTTACGTAAACCTCTGTCGTACAAGCAAACAGAAGCGCCATCTGTCAAAATTCTATAGGTGGCTGCTGAGCGAACTACAGCGTGGCCTTACTGTTGGTGGTACAACAAGAATTTTTGTCACCGATAAACTGGCGACTTTTCGGGCAAATCACTTAAAATTGGACTCTAAAAAGATCAATTTTCATGGTAGGTATTTAATAAAACTTTGTAAAGGCTCAAACAAGGCAATGTGAAAACCTGCAAATGAGGTCAAATTCGACGAAATTTCCCATCTTCCGCTGAAACTCAGAGCGACAAACGCGACAAAACGGCAGCGTTTTCATTTTCAACTTAGTTTACATTATGAGTGCAAATGTCCGGTACCATTCTATCTACCTTTTTTAGGGTTCCGTAGCCAAATGGCAAAAAACGAAACCCTGAAGCGATTCATCATGACTGTCTGTTTGTCTGTCCGTCCGTATGTCACAGCCACTTTTTTTACACACTGCAAGTAAGTACTGCTATCTCATCTGATGGTATAAATGAAGAAACTGCTGAACATATTATCGTATCACGTGTATCTTAATAACTTGGAAGTTGTCGTTAAGTATCTTCTAAATTGAACGCCACTATTCCAAGAATAATTCTAAAATAAATCTTCGATGCTCGGATTAAATTCCTTTACTTTTTTTTTAATCATTTTGGCGATTGAAATATTGGTTTTAATATGAAGAACAGGATTCTTTATGAACAAGATTTTAACTAATCATAGAATTTTCCCTAAGTAAAAGCAAATAAAATAAAATATTTCCTTTACTTGACACTTTCAATCAAAGATTTTTATAAGAATGAACTTGTGAAGAGAATACCGCCATTCCGCAATTTTACTGACGCAAGCTTACAGTTACAGAGTTACAATGTGTTATAAGCTTACAACCTGCAAAAAAATTAGTTTTTCGGGCAGATCTGACGAATACTACCTTCGATTGTCAGTCTTACCCATTTAGGCAGAAGTTTCCACTCCTGTGCGCACCTACCTAGATACTTAAAGCAGACAATATATTATTTATTCTGACCAACGGATGTCGATCACAATCTATGGAATTAAAATGCAACGTACATTACATTTTATTAAACCGTGCGGAAGTACCTACCTACATAAACGACTATCCTAGAGTGATCTAATATTTTTCAGATCCAAGATATAGCGACAATATAGGCATCTATAAAGTTTATGGGCGATATAACCCTCACATAAAAATGGAAAGCTATAAAACTGTTGCGTTACTAACTGGCCGTGATTGACCGACAGCTTAAAAAGTGAACTTCTGTCAGTATGAAGTGGGGGTTATTTTCGATATATGGGGGTATACGTACAATAGGTAGATATCATTTCTTTTTTACTATTTCACGGAAGTAGTTTTCAATTTTCATAGCGAACCTATCAAATATAAAAGAATAAATAAATATGAGGACATTAATCAGCAATAGTTGACTTTCCAAGTTAACAATAACAATCTTAAAAACTTTTCCACATTAACTTTCATCCACTATTTTAGCAAGCTTGGAGGATAATCCAAAATAACTTGGTAAAACATCCCAAAAAATTAATCATCACTTTATAATCAAACTTTGAAATTGGAACTTTACCTTGCATTAGCTTGTCTTGAAAGTATTATAGCAAAACACCCGTAGTCCTTTTTATTATTCATTGATTCCTTTTAATGAGTTTCTGAGAAGTGCAGGTACGGAAGGGTACGCTCAGGAATCTCTCCTCGGTTTATTGCCGTTTTTGTGGCAAAAATTAGGATTCTTCGTGGACCGCCACTAATATACATACAACACACTATACTAAATGCACATTTCGACGCGACACCGGAGCATCCTCAGGAACTTCCACAGAACACTTTAGGATCATTAAGTACGTACCTACGTATTTACGAAATGTTACGTTAATAGGTATAATAATTTGACTGCCTCGTTGGTCTAGTGGTGAGCAAGTCCGACCGCAGATCACGATGTCCTGGGTTCCATTCTCGGGTCCGGCCAACCATATAAGGGGTTTTCTATAGGATTTTTTTAGTATTAGCCAGTTTGGAAATTGGCGGTGTCTCTCCCCGTGCCTCGGAGAGCATGTTAAACCGTCGGTCCTGCGCCTGATCGATCTCCGATCGTGTCGGAGATGTCGTCCCATCGGATTATGTGAACGAGGGAATAGAGAGTGGACCTGTGTTTGCGCGCACACTTTTGCACAATAGACAATCATAGCCGAATCGGTTTACAGGACATTATTAAGTATTATTTATTACGTTAAAATATTATGAAAGTGTATAAATCCGGGTGGATGTCTAAGGGATCGGATTATGTTACAAAAATAAATTAAAAGCACTCCGAGCGTCTATAAGCTTCACTAATTGTTATATGAAATACGTTGCAAGGATTAAGTATACGTAGGTACATACAATAATCCATACGTAACCAAGGTACGTTCATACGTAATGGCAGTACCTATGTATTTAGCAGGATTTAGCTAGCAGTGCATTATTATATCCAGGATACTTATTATTTTTGTTCTTTTTTTGGAACTTTTATTATTAGAATAAATTATGCTAATCAGACAGCTCAAGTACTTAACTACAAATAACGACAATACAGAAACGTAGGTGTACGTTACTTTTTGCTCATGTAAAACCAGATAGTATGGTTTGGTCAGCACCAGTGAATTTCGACACTACATATCAAGTTCAATGGCGTGCTTTGGGTTAAGGAGCTAGTTAGTGAAGGCTTGTGAGGTATTACGTAGGTAGATATCAGGTAGCATTGTTATCGCAGAAGCTTATAAACGAACTATTTCACATGAAAAGGGCACGCATCTCAAAACTCAAAGGCATACCTAATGACCTGAGAATACTTGGTTGCCATTTATTTAGAACGTAACCAATCTATCTATTATTATTATTCAATCTTATTCTTTGGGCCAGTTCATTATCATCATCAACCCCTTTATATTATGTCCCACTGCTGGGCACAAGTCTCCTCTCATATTTCTGTCGGTTATACTATTTATATCTCCCCTCTTCTATTTTTTTTTATACTATCTTTTCAGCTCGCTACATAAAAAACGTCCTCATAAAACCGCTGAGCGGTTGGCGCTATGTATAGGGCCTACTTGTAGCCTAGTTTGTTACTACAGTGCCAGTGAAACCCCCTATTGTAGTCAGTTCATTATTGTATTATGTATGGCAATCTTATACTTAGATACCCACAGATCCTTCCTTAAAGGATCTGTGCTTAGTACCTAGATCACTTTCATTTGACGTCAAGCATACTGATGGGTTACTCTATCATATTTCCAGACGCGTCTACCTCACATAACAACAGTGCTGGCGGTGGTGGCGCTGTCGTCGAGCAGCATCGTGCGCTCGCCGGCCGACGACGGACAGAACTTCGAGCTGCTGATCCTGCACAACAACGACATGCACGCCAGGTTCGAGCAGACGTCACAGCTGAGCGGCGCCTGCACCGCCGCTGACCTGGAGGCGGGCAAGTGCTACGGAGGCTTCCCCAGAGTTGCTCATGTGTAAGTGTCCAATTCCTAACTTGCATTGTGTTCTGCAATCGGAGAACACAACAACGACATCCTTTTTACCGTGATCTTCTTCAGTTAGTCGTGGTCTACCTTCCAGACAGAAGTTCGTCTTTGAAGCTATTGAGGGCAATTGAGAAATTTCCCTCCAGGCAGGGGTTATGTCTGAGGGGTGAAAATCCTTGTTGTGGTCCAAGCATCTTGCTTCGGAACTTGTTTTTAAAATCTTCGCTATACGTTTACCACTCCAACACGCGTAACGAGAAGATTTTGCCTACCCAATTATTTTGATGTGATGGAATATAAATAATACCTATAAAATAAAATAATCCGACAAAATCTTCTAGCAACGCGAATGCGGCCATCGGTTCTGTTGCAGGCATAACTTCGCTCTACTCAAACTTGGCATTTTCCTCTTGGTCCTACTAATTTGTCCTCGGACCTCGGAGATGACGACCTATTCCTTGTAGTCCAACTAAGTAATAGGACAAATTGTAAGACCACGAGGGTCGAGGAAGAAGCTTTAAATTCCAGCTTCATACTTTGAAAAAAAAAACTTCTACATGGTCCTATTGACTTGTCTTACTAAAAGGACCATGGAGACGACCTTGTCGAGTAATAAGACATATTGTAGGATCACGACGAAGAAGCCTTAATTTCAGTTTTATAGTTCGTAAAACATTTTTATTTCCAAATTCCAGGGTGAAAGAGGCGCGAAGAGCAGCCGCGTCTGGCGAGGGGCCCCCTATTTTATATCTGAACGCTGGAGACACTTACACGGGGACCGCCTGGTTCACTGTCTATAAATGGAAGGTTGCCGCCGAGTTCCTGAACGCCTTGCAACCTGACGCTGTTGTAAGTAAAAACTGACTCGAATTAAGTAGGGTACAACCGCGTTTCGCTCCACAAGTCCCGAGGGACGATTTGCTAACTCGGTGGCTTCCAAAAATGATACCTACCTACAACCGAACTATGCACATTGCACATGGCATTTATACAAGTCCATTGCTGCTTCATCAGCCGATATAATATAAAGAAGAATGACCAAAGGAGGTATCAAGTTTCTTCATGAACCAAAACCAAAATAAGTATTCTAGGAAAATAAAATAGCGGTTTTTAAGAACCATTGGCTCTAGGAATTTGTTTCTCATACCCGTAATAATGTCCGTAATTTAATTTTGCATACAAAAAGTTAGGTAGGTACTTTCTTTTCAATGCACATTTCTCGTCATACAGATTTGATTGAGAAGTACAAATTATTAGCCTGTCACTTCGGAATCCGGATTTTTATTAATGTTAGTCTATAAAAAATAAAGTTTAGGTTTGAAGCAGCTTGATACAAGATTCCATACATCCATGGTCGATGTTCTTTCATAGTCACTTGACCATCCTTTTTGCCATTGAGTGTGACCTAAATGATTTTACCGTACATTGCCAACATACGTAGTGTGAAAGTTGGTCTACGAATGTGACCTGCATCTTATTCCTGTGGATTGAATAACAAAGTCCCATGTACGTATGTAGCTCTTGTGTGAGGATATCTTTGAAGCTCGACAGCGCGAGATTCTTATTCCTCCTTATTTCCTTAGAAAAATCCAAATTCACTCTATCAAGTTTTAGAAAAGTAGAATCCTTACAAAAGAGCTTTCACGCTAAAAGGTTTCCTACTCCCTACAGCTACAATTTTTATCAGCGTATCAAAAAAATACTCTAAATAGATGCGTTTGCATATACCTAAGTAAATCTGTTCTTTGATTACTTTTTTGCCGTTGTTTTTTGTCACAGGCTGTATCAGTTTTCTATCATGCTGGGTTTTGATTTGTAACTCGTGATTGTCATTCCATAGATTAGATCTCATCGAATATATTCTAAATTGGGTATTACACTACTCTTGAATTTGATAAAAAACACTACTTTATTGTTAACTAGGACTTTATTTTTTATTAATAACGACGTAGGTACACTGAAAAAAATATTAAAAGCCAACAAATATTTACAAAGTTACAGGCATTTTAATTTGGAGTGGGAAGCTCTACTGCTTTTGTAGCCGCACGAAGCTGCCATGGCATTAGTAAGGTGTGACGTCACAATTCAATGTCGTTTTGTCTGTCTACTCAGAAATATTTAAATGCTTATAACTTTCTTGTTAATTGATCGATTTAATTATTTATTTTCCGTGTACGTCATTATTTTTATCCTAGTTTACAATAAAGTAATAATTTTTATCCTAATTAATTTATTCGTCGTGAACATTTGCTTGGTGAAGATCATTCGAGAGATGATCACAAGTTAGCTAATCAACACGCACTGTAATGCAATGTGTGACGTCCTGAATCCTGTCCCGTTTGAACGTTTTCTGTAGTTCCAGGGATGCCAACAATACTGTTTTTAGGATTCCGTACCCAAACGATCAAAAACGGGACTTGACTAATTTGGTACCTACTTTGGTACTCCGCCGTGTGTCCTGCCACCAGTGTAGCTTTTGAACCCTGATACTTAGACGCAGCCTCAAATTATGTATTTCTGTTGCCACTATATATATACATATAAATACTAAAAAAAAACAGAATATAGAAGGTAGGTAAATATTTAAGCTTTCGGCTCCCATACAACAAACGTGATTTTTTTGCCGTAAGTATAGATAATGGTACGGAGCCCTTCGTGAGCGAGTACGACTCGCACTTGACCGGTGTTTTTTAATTTTTCCGAGTGTTATAAAACAGAAATGTCTTGAGATAAGGTGGCGCTGATGGGCTTTCTAAAATACCTTTTGACGTGACAACGTCTTATAAATCGATAGAGCCGGCTGCACGCACAAAAAAACATGACTCATCCGGCGTTACCGGCGTTACCTCGCTCTGAGGCGTACCATGTAAGGCTTGAAGTGCAAGCGAGAGTTGTCACGTTCAACTATCGTCAGTAAACCGACTTTACAGACAAACAATTTTTTGTTAAAATACGTATTCTTTTTATAAGTATATCAAAATATTTATAGGTACATATACTTATTGACTGCTAATTAATTTGACATTGGAAAACTTGCTATGTAAATCTTAAATTAGTTCACGTAATGACCTTGACGGTTTCTGCCTGAACAGACACTAATTAAGACACTGTGGGTTATTGTATATTACATAAGTACGTCGGTTTACCTTTTATGATATGTCGACCCACTCTCTACCACGTCCAATATGCCTCTAAAGTGGTCTTACATTGATTAAAATTAAACTAGAATGATTAACAGTTAAGGGTTATTTACCCTTTCCAAGTTCTATAATAAATATCTTTAGCTGCATTTTCACTTACCTACCTAATATCAGATGAGATGAGATTAAAATATATTAACTTGAACGAGTAAAACCGAGTAAAAAGACAATATGTTTACCTATAAGTGCCTAAATAATAAGAGATCATGGGCGAGTAGATAGGGTTTTTAGATTAATTACAAATAGAACAGCTATTATGGTTCCTGTCCGAAATACGCTACGCTAAGAGGACGGGAACTATGTGAAGTACGTTGAAGCCAAAAAATTCTCAAATACGGCGTCGTGCTATCGGTCGCTTACATTAGCGCCATTTTACAGTTTTGACAAATTAAAAATGATGCTTCAGAGAGGAGCTTAAAAGTCTTAGCTAAAAATTCATGCGTGACGTCTCTAAGTGCTGATCCTTTATAACTATGTTTAATCAATGTTAAAGGCTGATAATACAGTTGGCATCCCTAATCACGTCCATCTTGACGAGCGGCTTGCAATGGTATCACAATCTGTGATTATTACGCCTTGTTGGTCACGTCTCGTTTGACACTTGATGCATCGCCGGACAATGCCAATGTCTGCATTACGTATACCTTCGACAATAGTCGTTATACATATCTAACAAAAGGTACAGTACAACCTCGATTATCCGGCCCTCAGTTATACGGATACACGTCTATCCGGAATATCAACCGCCGCCAATTTAAATAACAAATACTTAATGAAGAAAGTGAAAATAGACTCTTTGTTTATATGATCTGTTCAGTATTTTAATAATGTGTTTGTTTTTTTATTAAATACAACATTATGTACCTACTACATAATAATATGTAGGTACAACCCGCTTTTCTTCACACATTTGATTTTATCCAGATTTCCGTCTATCCGAATGTCTAAGGACCACAACTACTGCGGTTAATCGAGTTTCTATTGTACTTACCTCGAATACTAAGCTAAGGAAGCCTCTTGAATATTTCTCAACATCAACGGAGTTTTCAAAACGCGTAAATCGTAATTATTCCCAACCTACCAATCTGATTGCATATTATGTAGAAGATAGTAAATCTACAGATGACTTAGACATGAGAAAGTTGATGATATTTTTGTCTAGATTATCTAAAAGCGTCAGACAATCCTTTCTAATTAAAATCCAGCCTTTTAGAATAAACAAATAAATATAAATATATTAGAACATTACCACAGAAATAGGAATAATATAGATTTCTGTGGACATTACACACATCGCAATCTAGCCCCATAGTAAGCGATAGCTTGTGTTATGGGTACTAGATAATTGATAAATATACATACCTATTAATATACATAAATATAATATATTGAAAACACCCAGACACTAGAAAACATAAATGCTCATTACACAAAAATATTCTTCAGTTGTGGGAATCGAACCCACGACCTTCGAAGCAAACGGCAGGATCGCTACCGCTGCCATTCGGTCGCCAGCCTTTTGATTACCTATTGTAGATATATCTAATCAACCTCCTGAATTATATTTCGTACATTATGCAGAATGTTTATGACTTAACTGGTGCTTACAATGTCATATGGAATGAGCCTTATCTACCTTCGTGCTTCGTTTGCTTTGTGATTGTACTCTACATCGCCTATCTTGTTAATTATGTCGTTTGTGGCTGTTGTGGCGTCAATAAGTGCTTCTATCTCTTGAGATACATATGACATATGTATATATACCATGGTGTAGATACCTATTACCTTTTTACCCACAGAGCTAGCTACAGCTACAATACAAATTAGGGGAAGGAACGATAAGTAGAGAGACCTTCTCATGTATAGGTACTACAATGTAGATGTAATTAGTACCTAGTTCCTACAATTGTCATAGTAGACCTACTTCGTACATCACAGAATACGAAATAGTTATAGCCTATAGGTTATTGGTGCCAATTCGGTTGCACAAAATCTCTAAGCTAAAAGATTAACGCGTCTAAAAAAGTGTTATCCTTTTCAAAATGCTCCCCATGGAAAATGATAGCACTATTTTTAGATGCGTCAAATTAAAATGATGATGCGAGAAACTTTGCACGACAGAATTGGCACTATCGGTCAAAATCAATAACGTTACTTAATTTATATGTGAAATGTATTAAATATTATGAATGGGACTAATAACCTTCGAAACAAACTCTTAAATATGATTAATTGGTGATAAACTAATTTACATAATTGTTTTGTCATTTCTTGTGATTAAATTAGTTTAAGTACCACTTAGCTAAACACCTAGCTAATTTTTATAGACAGAAAATGCCTAACGCATACCTACCTCTTCGACAGGGGAAACGAAGGGGTTATGTGGGGCTTGCACCCACTAAAAACTGTCTGTTCCTTCGACAAACCTTCTGGCGGGAGTACGGGATTCGCTATCGTATTCACCGCGTTCCCGCCAGGTCTAAACCAGTCAACCTCAGCGGCAAGTCCCATCATTGTCGGCAGCCTGGCCGCTGCTGGAACCTTCTGAAGGGCGCGCCTGTATTTTTTGCTCGCCACCTACTGGCCTATCTATATTTGAGTGACGGACGGCCCCTAACGTCCATCACCCGCAGGCCGGCAATTGATGGAGGCCGGAGGTCATCTACCCTCCGGCGCCCGGTGCGTCTCCTGCGAGATGGATGCACCGCCTGATGTTCCCTCTCGCTCTCCGCCGCCTCCTTTGCAAACATCACCTCCTCACAAAAGTTGGCAACGGCATTCCACGCTGTCTCTCTTTGAAACATCGCATTAACCCCGAGTTGTTAGAAACAAATTTAAAATTAGCTAGGTACCTATTTAAAATGTCACAAATATTCGGGAGGTCGGAACTCAGAAAATATAGCAGTTACATACTCATACGTTACAGCGACAATTCTCAGCACTACAGCACTAGACTAAGCTATTTCGGAAAATGATCTTTGTGCCAATTATCCGGCTTTCCGAGTTTCCAGCTGAACCTTTTAGCGTGACGAAAATACGTTCAGTTATTATTGGTGTCAGCTAATCGTGGGAAGTTTGTTATTGATTTAACAGCTACGGACAATTTTTAGTTAAACAATTAGAGTAATCAGCGATTTTTACTGAAAAATAAATTAAATCTCTGACAATCACTATAAGAAAAGTATGTAGGTACCTACTTAATAACGTACTAAACTGATTTTTACAACTCTAACTTAAGTATACAGCATCAATTGTTGTAGGAATTTTCAAAGATCGGATGAATAAGGTAGGTTAACAAGCTAAACGGTTATTTGAGAGACCTGCAGTTTTAAAACTATAAAGACAAACGTCATGTATTTTGGATCGCCCAGAAGCAGCTAAACACGATCGATAAAATTTTCTCGATAAAAAGTTCTCCCAAGTTCCTTTAAAATTTCCATTTTTCTAATTTTCATCGGAAACTACAATGACTTACCTATGTCGTCGGTAATAATAATATCCAAAAACGCTCAGAACGGATTTTTGATAACTGGCTTAGTTTTTTAGTAATTAGGTAAATCGTTTTTCTGTTTATTCTTCCGCAATGCTGCCTGTCGCACCCATCAATAAATTTGTAAGATTGAGAAGGACAAAAATAAAATCAGTGTATAGGACTTTAAAAACGCTTGAGAACACAGAACAAATAAAAATTATGTGCTCTGTGCTTGAGAACATCTTTGTAAAAATTGTAGGTAGAGTCTATCATAAAATCAGCATAAATTCTCTGTCGCACGCGAATCGAAATCACGTTTAATAAAACTGGGATTCCGTGCAGTGGAAATCTTGAAAAGTTGAGGAGTTTAAAGGAAGTTCTGCGAAGTTTAACTAGAACCAATAAAGGCATTCGTTGAAATCTGAAGCTTAACCTACGGCTTGAAAGTTTATGAAATCCTTTCGTACCTACCTAATTTTTTTCGTATTGTTGGGGTACCATCCACTGAGGTAGGTATAAGTAAATACGGTTCATCTTAGATCATTAAAGTGTTTATCTAGGTACTTAGATAGGTATTATTTTTTTGTGAAATACTATTAATTGTGCCTTAAAGGCCTATTTAAAAAGTTTGAAGTAGACAACAGAAAATAATAATTATAATTAAGGACGTATTTCGCATTTCGCAGTTTTTTGGCAATTTCATTCTGGAATGAACCCAAGATATTAATCACAAAAGAGAGATATCTACTATAGAGGCTGGAAAATATACAGATAGTGGGTCAGAAGAGTAGTTTCAGCGTATATGAGATAACTCTTTAAATCCTGTGTAATATGAGAGTTATGAACAAGGGAAAATCAATACAAGTTGCGTCACAACCTGTTACATAGTGTGCTATGACACTGCGTACTTATTCGGTGTTCTTTATAAACTTTTAGATGGTTATATAAGCAAATGAACGATTATTATTTATTAAATCGTATATCTAGTATGAGTACGATCGTCGTCTTCTTAGATCAAGTAGAAGTAATTATTTCACTTTTTTTGTATGGGTGCCACTGCCTACCCAGTGACAAAAATGAAAAATTATTATCAGCGCTATAATTTTCCAAATCCATTAATCGAACTGAAAGCAGATTTTAGGACCTAGTCCTAATAGTACATTGTTACCCTAGGGATGAAAGTAATTTATTTAGTCCGGAGACGGGGTTTGGCGCCCGAGCGTAGCGAGGGCGCCTATAGTTCGAGGGACTAAATAAGTCTTTATCCCGAGGTAAACACTGTGCTTTTCATTACGAATATAAGGAAAGTCAAAATAAAAATAGAAATTAGCTAAAGAAAATTGAATAATTGTGGCAATAAAAATCAGTGTTAAACAGAAGCCTAAACAAAACTCTACAACTCGAAAAACAAATGAAGATCGGATTGCCGCTTGCCACTTTCCCGCCTTTTTTTTTCTTTGGCCTAGCCGGCGGGCTATGCATTTAGCTTTTTAATAGTCAAGTATTGTCTATGAATGTCTATGAATCAGTTGTCTTTATGAATAAAGTCTATCTTTCTTCTTGTCTATGGATGCACTTGGGTATGTCGTGATTCATTTGAACTCCAATAAAAATGTGACAACTAGTTTTTTTTAATTATTTGACAGCTGTCAGTTGAAAACGATTCTCCCTAGGGCTGCAAAGTATTACTTTCAACCCGCTTCTCAGGCAACTTCAGACCTACTTTCCGTGTATGAGTGATGAAATAGTACATTGTTACCCTAGGGATGAAAGTAACTTATTTAGTCCGGAGACGGGGTTTGGCGCCCGAGCGTAGCGAGGGCGCCTATAGTTCGAGGGACTAAATAAGTCTTTATCCCGAGGTAAACACTGTGCTTTTCATTACGAATATAAGGAAAGTCAAAATAAAAATAGAAATTAGCTAAAGAAAATTGAATAATTGTGTCAATAAAAATCAGTGTTAAACAGAAGCCTAAACAAAACTCTACAACTCGAAAAACAAATGAAGATCGGATTGCCGCTTGCCACTTTCCCGCCTTTTTTTTTCTTTGGCCTAGCCGGCGGGCTATGCATTTAGCTTTTTAATAGTCAAGTATTGTCTATGAATGTCTATGAATCAGTTGTCTTTATGAATAAAGTCTATCTTTCTTCTTGTCTATGGATGCACTTGGGTATGTCGTGATTCATTTGAACTCCAATAAAAATGTGACAACTAGTTTTTTTTAATTATTTGACAGCTGACAGTTGAAAACGATTCTCCCTAGGGCTGCAAAGTATTACTTTCAACCCGCTTCTCAGGCAACTTCAGACCTACTTTCCGTGTATGAGTGATGAAAAAGTACAAACAGTCTTCTTTTAAAGTTAGGTAGGTACCTACTGAACACATTTTTATAAAACTTATATTGTTCCTGTGAAAAGATGTTTAATTTATTGCAATTCGTATATCCTAGTTTTCGAGAAATTTGTAAACATTGTACAAGATTGCATTCACTTAAGTTATAGGTACATTTGTTAGGTAGAATAGAAATCTATATAAACTAAACATACCTGCAATAAATATCGATTTAGAATAAATCTCTGTTGATTCCAAACCAACCCAACTAAAGCAGCATTAAACTTGTATCTACCAAGCTCGAAGGACCAATGTTTAATGTATGTGGGAGCTTTCGCCCCCCATCTAAACTAAACTAGGAGCACTATCTAGCTTTAACGACGAAAGTTACAAGTCAACTGACTGGAATGGCAGCCTTCGATCACTTATAAGTAATAGAAAATGACGACCGAATGGCGTAGCGGTAGCGAACCTGCTGTCTGCGCCGGAGGTCGTGGGTTCGATTCCTAGTATACTGGTAAATGTTTGTGTGATGAGCACGAATGTTTTCCAGTGTCGGGGTGTTTTTCAATGTATTGTATTTACTATTTATGTATATTAGTAAGTATGTATGTATATTTATCAGTTATCTAGTACCCATAACACAAGCTATCGCTTACTTTGGGGCTAGATTGCGATGTGTAAAATGTCCCATATATATAAAATAATAAAAATTGGTCAAGTGCGAGTCGGGCTCGCGCACTGAGGGTTCCGTACTATCAAGACTCATTCTCAATAGTACGTATAAAGTAAACTAAACACCCCTGCCCATAGAATTTAAAAACCGGACAAGTGCGAGTCGGACGTGCAACGCCATCTGTCGTCATCAAAGTTAAACAAAATATTAGACTTGTTGAATATCAATTCAACACGTATTAAAAAAACTACTCACTAGATCTCGTTCAAACCAATTTTCGGTGGAAGTTTGCATGGTAATGTACATCATATATTTTTTTTAGTTTTATCATACTCTTATTTTAGAAGTTACATGGCCCCCCCGTGTACACACATTTTACCACTTTGGAAGTGTCTCTCGCGCAAGCTATTCATTTAAGAAAAAAATGATATAAGAAACCTTAGTATCATTTTTGAAGACCTATCCATAGATTTGATGAAAAAAAAATTTGAGTTTCAGTTCTAAGTATGGGGCACCCCCAAAATTTATTACTTTTTTTAAAATTTTGTGTGAAAACCTTAATGCGGTTCACAGAATACATCTACATACTTACCAAGTTTCAACAGTATAGCTCTTATAGTTTCGGAAAAAAGTGGCTGTGACATACGGACGGACAGACGGACAGACGGACAGACAGACATGACGAATTTATAAGGGTTCCGTTTTTTGCCATTCGGCTACGGAACCCTAAAAAAGACCTACCTGATAAATACCATGAGGTATTAGTGGTAGAAAGCGTGGCGAAAGCTCAAATTGATAACCTCCTTTTTATGAATCTGGCTAAAAACAGTTTTTGCCATTATTGAATGGAAGCAGGCGTTATTTTGCGGAAATACATAATTAGTAGTTTGCTATAATCCGCTAGTTGTTATTTGTAAAGATTCTGTATACTACAATATGCAGGAAGACTGCCCACATGAAACACCACACACAATTTTCCAACACTTTCTTCGACGTACATTTCGTCCCGACAGCGGGACATCTTCAGGACTTCACTTGCGAAATTGTAGAGGTAGTTTTTGCCATTACGTACCAGTGGACCAGTAGCAGCCAAGTTTACTTCGATCCTTCAAGATCTCTCCTAAAATATGTCTTCTATGCATATTTCCGAAAAATCGTAAGTTTTGAATTGAAGATAATAATAACAAAATAACGAAGTAGCATGACTAATACTAACAATTCACAGTTCTAACGATTACCTCCTATAACTTTACTAATAAAACAATTACCTAATAACAAACTAATTGAATCCAAAAATTGTGCTGTTTCGTACTCTATGTTATATGTTGTTTTATGCTTTAACGCTTAGGTACTGTGTGTTCATAAACTCATACATTCTAAGACAAAATTACAAATAAGCTATTAACAAAATATTATTAGGACTAACTTCCACCGTGTTAGTTGAAATAACGACTGAGATCAATCAGAAACTAAAACTAGGTACCTACTATGCTTTTTTTCTTTAATAATAATCTGGTATACTTTCAATACAACAACAAAAATATTTCTGAATAAGAATCATTAACTAAAATGATTACAACAAAGCTTTGGTTTCTATTTGAAAAAAACACGTAATTCTAACGTCTAACAAATTATAATGATGTATGAATAACAAGATGAACTAACACAATTGTATGTATTTTTTCAGTCCCTCGGCAGCAACGAAATCGAAACCGGATCTTCCGACCTATCACCTTTTCTACAGCATTTAAACACGACGATTTTGGCCAGTAATATCATCATTGATTCTAAGGAAACAAACGGAATCGTACAAAAGTCTGTCGTGAAAGATATTAAAGGAATTAAAGTCGGTATTATTGGTTTTCTCACTCCAGGATCAACTTCATACAAGGACGTCAATTTTAACTTCATTGATGAGGTAATAGCTGTAGAGAACGAAGTAGTAAAACTTAAGGCTGGTGGTGTCAAAATTATAATTGCTCTGGGACATTCTGACCATAAAACAGTAGCTAAAATCGCAAGTATTGAAGGAATTGACTTAGTTATTAATGGTAAAGAAAATCAGTTTACCACAAACGCAGGAGACTCAATTTCGGAAGAAGTCAGAGAGCATAAATCTGTAAAACGCGTGCCCATCGTACAATCTTACGCATACAACGAACGTCTTGGAAAAATACGAGCTGTGTTTAATACAAAAGGTGAAATAACAGATTTTGAGGGTGGTTGGATATTACTGGATGAGAAAGTAAATAAAGACATTGAAATGACAGATATACTGGAAAGGTATAAGAGAGAGGTATCTGCATCTACGCCAATTGGTAGTACTGTTGTTTTACTAGATGGTAATACGTGCAGGACAGAGGAATGTAACTATGGTAATTTAGTTGCAGATTCTATAGTTTATTACTACGCAATCAGACACCAAGGCGAACGATGGACTGATGCCCCTGTGGCGGTCATAAGTGGAAGTTTTTTCACTGATAACATAAGACCACTAGTTCGCCCCTTTACTGTAAGCAGGCAAGACCTATTATCCACCATAGCAGACAAGTCCAACTTAGTAATCGTGACTATGAATGGTTCCGTGCTCAAACAAGTCCTTGAAAAAAGTGTTGAAGAATACAGCTCAAATAACCCTAAAGACAGTTTTCTCCAACTCTCCGGAATAAGAGTTGTTTATGACTTGAAGAAAGAACCTGGGTCAAGAATAATTAGTGCTGTTGTTCGCTGCTGGGATTGTTCTATTCCTGATTTCTTTGCTATAAATGATACAACCAGTTACAAAATAATAATGCAATCTACTTTAGCAAGTGAAAACAGTGGATATTCGATGTTAAAAGACTTACCTAGAATAGAGCTTAATTATGACGCAGTAACATGTACCGAAGAATACATAAAAATGAGAAGTCCAGTGTACCCTGAAGTAGCAGAACGTGTAGTATTATTGAACACAGATGCTGTAGCCCCTGACTCAGCCTCTGCATTAAGTTCTTCCGTTATAGTTTTTATGGTTGCAATTTTAAGATTTTGTATAGCTTAAGTGTGATTTTAAAATAAATACTCATCATGGCACTTTATCGGTCTCATTATTTTAAAAATTGGTGTAAAATATGGAAAATCACAACACCTCAATCAAAACCATCACGAAATTCATCATCATCATCATAACTCATTGTAAGTATCTTAATATTAGCGTATGAAGATGTATTAATAGCACATATTTAATGGCTTTTTATTATTCTTTCTTCTTTTCTATTTTTTTAATATATTTTACACCCTTTTTTCACTTATTAACCACTTAATTAGTTAACTTCACTCATCGTTTGATTAATCGACTACATCATAAAATTACCATTATTCATAGTCTCTACATGTCTATTCTTAAAATTATGTATATTTTATAATATGTTATTATTGTTTCAGTCTTTGGGAAATCATGAATTCGACAACGGTGTCTCCGGAGTAACGCCGTTTATAAGAAATCTTACGTGTCCATCCCTAGCCGCAAATCTTATTTTAACTTCGGAACCTACCTTAGAAGCTGAAAAAAACCTAATGAAATCCGTTGTGTTTAATATTAACGGAATTAAAATTGGAATCATTGGATATTTAACTCCTGACACTAAAATATTAGCAGTACGAAACAATGTAGAATATATAGAAGAAGTAACTGCAGTACGAGAAGAAGTGAAAAGGCTAAAAAGTGAAGACATTCAAATATTTATTGCCTTAGGACATTCCGGGTTCGACAAAGATTTAGAGATAGCAGAAAAAGTGGAAGACATTGACCTCGTGATCGGTGGCCACACTAACACTTTTCTGTGGAACGGTAACACCACCGAGTCCGAAAGACCACAAGGTCCTTATCCAACAGTAGTTAGGCAAAAATCTGGAAGACGGGTTCCAGTAGTACAGGCTTATGCATTTACAAAATATTTAGGGAGACTACATGTAATATTCAATTCCCACGGAGAAGTAGTGAGTTTCGATGGAGACCCAATACTTTTAAATAATTCTATACCACAAGATCCTAGTATACTATCCATTGTTGATAGGTATCGTGAAAGTATAGCCCAAATATCTGAAGCGGTTGTTGGCTCGGCATCAGTTGTTTTAAATGGTCTGTCATGTCGATTGCAAGAATGCAATTTAGGGAATTTAATAGCTGATGCAGTAGTAAAGAAATACGCTTCCGAATATATAGGTGAAGGTTGGACGGACAGTCCTATTTCAGTTATTCAGGGAGGTGCGATTCGAGCATCCATTAGTCATGTCGATCGACCGTTTAACATCACACAAGGAGATCTCTACACAGTAATGCCATTCGAGGGCACTCTTGTAAAAGTTGCCATAAATGGATCAAATATCGTGAAAATGCTCGAACATTCCGTCGCCGCTTACAATACTCTGGTTCCGCCTGGTGAATTCTTACAAGTGTCAGGTTTAAAAGTAGAATTTGATTTCAAAAACCCTCCAGGAGCGAGGGTGACTAAAGTTCAAGTCCGCTGTGGAAAGTGTGATACACCCGATTATGAGCCTCTAAACGAAGCTGCGGAGTATAATATTTTAACAATCGGTTTTACAGCGAATGGAGGTGATGGATTCACTGTATTCGAAGGTTTGCCTATCACAGCGTTAAGTTATAACGAATTGTTATGCACTGCTGAGTATCTGAATGCAACTGCGCTTGTCCATCCTGAGGTCGAAGGCAGAATAATAATTCACAACGCTGATGCTATAAATGTAGCCATAGCGAGAACAGGATCGCTTGTCACTACATTTATAGCGTTGACTTGGATAATATTATTTTAAGTAGGCAAAGCTTATTAGCATAATTTTAGATAAAATCATTTTTATGTTTAGTTTAATATTGACTATCTCAATTATACAGTATTTTAAACTTTACAAAATGTACTTAATTATTACCTACTAAGTTACCAGATTTATTGAAATTCAATGCGTAATTTTACGGTACCTACGTACCTAACTCATACAAATGAGTGTTAACTGCACAGTTAACTGTTACTCTCTCCAACATATTAAGTTTTCTCAGATCTGTGTTATGACTAGTCTAATGAAGATTGTATTAAGTTAATTATGTTGTATCTATACTTAATACCTACTAAATAATTAATAAAGTGCCATGCATTAAAATATTTTAGATATTTTTACTTAAATTAAAATACGTACTTGACTTAAAAACCAACAGTCTTACTCACTCCAACATATTATGTTATCTCAGATTTGTGTTCTTACTAGTCTAATGAAGGTTGTATTAAGTTAATTATGTTGTATCTATACTTAATACTAAATAATTAATAAAGTGCCATGCATTTAAATAATTTAGATATTATACTTACTTAAATTAAAATACTCATTTGACCCAAAAACCAAGTCTCCTAAAGGTACGTTCTAATTGTTGTAAAATTCTAATGATTCTAAAGGTGGCAAGGCGTTCATTAACGCTTACTTTTGCCGGTTCCTAATATTCTATCTATCTTCTATTCGCCCCACTAGAGGTTATGATAACGTAACATAAGCTTCATACAAGTTATGTCAAATTTCCGCCATTTATTTATCGTCTTATAAAAGGTGGATGTAAATGCCATTACTTACTTATAATAATCATTGGTTAACGTTAAAACTACCATACCTGCTTTTAACTTGTAAATATTTATAATTTGTATTATTTTTAATTTAAATTAAATGCGTGCTTTTAGAAGCTTACTTAAAACTGTCATGGTACCTAATGATTTTCGCAATATCGGTGATAAGTATGAAAAATGAGGATTAACAAGTAATTTCATTGGCTGATGGGCACTAACTTAATTGAAGAGCTGAATTAATAAAACGTTAATAAAACGTAAGAATTTATAAAACGTTCGTTAAATTAGATCATATCTATTGGTTGGTTTGTTCCAATAAATACTATCTACTAGTTTTAGAGTTTAGAGTACCTAACCCCATATACACTATTTATCACGCTGTTACGAAGTACTCTTTAATATTAACTACAAATAGGCCCATATTTTTTAGGACCAATAATTGAAACCGGAATATGTAGCTTACGTAGCTATTGATACTGTAAATAATAATTAATTAATGCATAATAGTTATGCCTAGATTAGTGTAGAATTCTCTATGTCAAACGACCTAACTCGTACATATACTTTGTGCAATTTCTGTCATTAATAAGTTGTAATAAAAACAGATAATTGTTTTACAAAGAGATTTTTCGCAAATAAAGTTCATTCCTATTTTTTTAATTTTACATCCTGTATTATTGACAACAAAAAACAACATTCTCCCACCTAACATGAATGCATGCATGATTTACATTTAGGTAAAAGCTTACATTCATATCAGTGTTGCATGAAGAAATATGTATCTAACCTTATTCTGTACGTAGTAAATTGTTATATCTAACATTTTGCTTTTCTTTTTTTTTGCAGTCACTTGGAAACCACGAATTTGACCACGGCGTTAACGGATTATCTCCATTTATAGAAAATTTAACCTGCCCTGTTTTAGCAGCTAATCTTGTTCTAACCAAAGTACCTGAATTAGAAAGAGAGGCTAATCTAAGAAAGTCTGTTGTATTTAATATCTCTGGCACGCCTGTTGGCGTGATAGGATACCTTACGCCTGAAACGAAAATCCTGGCTGTTAAAAACGATGTTGAATACATAGATGAAATCACTGCTGTAAGAGAAGAAGTCCAAAAATTAAAAAGCGAAGGAGTTCATATTATAATAGGTCTGGGGCATTCGGGCTTTTTAAGAGATTTAGAGATAGCAAAAGCAGTAGATGGCTTGAATCTTGTGATCGGCGGGCATTCGAACACGTTCCTCTGGAATGGCACAAGTCCAGATTCTGAAAAATCTTTAGGTTACTATCCTACCTACGTCACACAATCATCTGGGAAACAAGTTCCTGTAGTACAAGCGTACGCATACACCAAATATCTTGGTAAACTTCATATGGTTTTTGACAAAAAAGGAAAACTATTGAGCGCAGACGGTGTTCCTGTTTTATTAGACAAGACAATTCCTCAAGACCCTGACGTTTTGGCTATCGTCGAAAGATATCGAAGTCAAATCCTAAACTATACAGAAGAAATTATTGGTACTACTTCAGTTGCTTTAGATGGGCTCAGTTGTCAACACGTAGAATGCAACATGGGAAATTTAATAACAGACGCGATGGTTTATCGTTATATCAGTGACTATACAGGTAAAAATCATTGGACAGATGCACCTATAGCAGTCATTCAAGGTGGCGGTATAAGATCCTCAATAGACCACGCTGAAATGCCAGCTGCCATTACTAAAGGCGAATTAATAGGGGTATTGCCCTTTGAAGGAGGTCTTGTTTTAGTAACTATGAGCGGCAAGATTCTGATGCAAATGTTAGAACATTCCATCGAGAATTTAAGTGAGCTGGATTATCCAGGAGAATTCCTCCAAGTTTCGGGTCTGAGAGTAATATACGATAATAGTAAACCGGCCGGATCAAAAGTTATAAGCGTTGAAGCACGATGTTGGAATTGTTCCATACCGGAGTTCAGTAAAGTCGATCTTGATGAAGACTATAACATCATCATGCCATATTTCATGTACAGTGGAGGCGATGGATACTCAATGTTCAGTGATCTACCAGCGAGGACACTTAACTATAGTGAACTGACTTGCACGATGAACTATATAAAACATCACAGTCCAGTTTTCCCAGCACTCGAAGGGAGGGTTGTTGTTCTTAACCCAGACGCAAATACCAGTGGAGGCTATAGTAATACTTGGTCACAAACTTTATGCTTAATTGTATTTTATTTATTTATACAAACTTGTATTAACTATTAGACATTACGTTGCTCGAAAGTATTATTTTGTATTATCCTATGAATAATTATTGTTTATTGTTTTCAATAAATGGTAAAACAAAAAAGATTGATAGGTACTTAAATAAATATTATTACTTAAACAAATATTGTTTTATTTTCCAAAATATCAAATAGATGATAGATATGTATTTGGGTAGGTAGATTACCAAGAAATACAGGCAGAAATTTACTCTTTCAAAATTGCAAGCTCCAGCTACGATGCATTCTTTTTTTGCTTTAATTTAGAAATTACACCATGGAATTTCCATTTACATTTGGGGCTTCCGTTTTCCTTTTGGTTGAATAATAGTTGTTAGTAAAACAGTAAGAGTAAGATGAAAGGACCTAAAGATAATCTATATTGGTATCGAACTCTTTCATTAAAAAACAAAAAGCTATCTAAAAAAGTTTGAAATCTTACAAAATAATATTAAACCTTTCATTGCAGTCCCTTGGAAACCACGAATTCGATGAAGAAGTAGAAGGGGTGATACCTTTTATAAGAAATCTATTATCGCCTATAGTGACGGCTAATCTAATAGTAAAAAATGTGCCAGAACTGATAGATATACCTAACTTATACAAGTCTATAGTAATAACAGAAAATGGTGTTCAAATAGGAATAATTGGATATTTAACACCAGAGACAAAATTTCTTGCACCCAAAAACAAAGTCGAATACGAGGACGAAATTATGGCCATTAATAGAGAAGCAAAAAAATTAAAAGACAATGGAATAAAAATCTTGATAGCCCTTGGTCATTCTGGCTTCTTGAAAGATTTAGAAATCGCCGAAAAATGTGAATATATAGATTTAGTAATAGGTGGCCATTCAAATACTTTCCTTCTTAATAGCAATAGCACAAATGAACGCCCTGAATACCCTCAAGGACCGTATCCCACTTTCGTACAGCAAAGGTCGGGTAGAAAAGTGCCCGTAGTACAAGCTTATGCGTACACGAAATATCTTGGGAAGTTGCATCTAATTTTTGGCGCGAACGGTGAAATCATCAGCTGCGACGGATACCCAATATTACTAAACAGTGATGTCCCAGAAGACCCTGAGGTATTGAAAATTGTAAAAAGGTATCAGAAAGACATTGACCTGATAAACAAAGTTATCGTGGGTACTTCATCAGTATTTCTAGACGGAGATTCGTGTCGGCTCAGAGAGTGTAACATGGGCAACTTTATTAACGATGCAATCATCGAATATACAAAGAAGTATGTCAAGAATATAACAGAGTATTTTATAGCAGTAACTCAAGGAGGAAGAGTCAGATCATCAATAAGCCATCCAGAAAAACCATTTAACATCACAAGAGGGGATATCATCACCGTTATGCCGTATTCAGATACGCTGTGTGTATTAACAATGAATGGAACTATACTAAGACAAGCGTTGGAGCATTCAGTGGAAGCTTGGCGTACAATAGACATTCCGGGACAATTTCTACAATATTCAGGCGTGAAAGTAGTTTATGATTTAGCCCAAAAACCAGGCTCACGTGTAGTCAAAGCTGCAGCAATCTGTGCGCATTGTACAGAACTACGAGACCTTCAAGATGACTACGAGTACAAACTAATAACGTCAATTTTTATAGCCGACGGAGGAGATGGTTATACAATGTTTGAACCACTACAAAGAGACATATTGCCTTATAATGAAGTTATATGTGCAATAGATTATTTGACTGATAATAGTCCCATACATCCTGTGTTATCTAAAAGAATAATCTTACTTAATGAAGACAAAGTTGAAACATTTATTCCAAATGCGCTATATACAGCCCCTATGCCCTCAGATGCTTTAAAAATTCAGTCAAATACTAAGCTATATTTGTTGTTAGTTTTTGTATTTATATTCTTGGTTGTTTATTAATAATTTTGACCAATAAATTCAGAGATTTTGAGCTCATCCCAAAGGACGAACGAAATATAATTGAAACCACAGACCAAGGAATAACTTTATATTGATTGAAGCACAGAAAACAAAAAATAAAGATATTCCTTGCTCTGTGGATTGAAGCCATAGAAAATGTGATGTAACTGCACAGATTACTTGTAACTGCAAGAACTTTTCCTTCACATTAATCTGAGCATTTTCCATGAACAATGTTTTTGTATTTAATTATTTAATATTACACAGAGTATTACATTTACATTCCTGTTATTATTATGTAAGGTGAATAATAAAAAAGTAATATTTAAAAAACTGTTGTTATCATAGTAAATTATTTATTTATTAAATTAATAAAGTTCAGTATTAAATTAACATTTTGTATTCTTATTAATTACCCTTTTAACTTTAAGACATTTAACAAGCAAATATAAAAATTACTATAACAGTTATGAATTGTTTTATTTTTATCTTAGTGGTATAGCTAATGTAACAAATATTTTCGTATAAAATCTGTTATGTAGCTAGCTTTTAACCTATTTATCTCTCTTATTTAAATTTGGAGGGCAATGGTTTCCATAAACTTTCCAATACCAATTTAAAAAAAATACATACAAATAGGCAATGCATTCAGCAAGGCAAAGGCATAAGACAAAATAATTCTTATTACGTACCTATAAATAATTCCAGCTTTTAAATATTTTAGTGAAAATCGAATAACCAAGTAAGATTTTCAAATAACAATACCTACCGTTCCATTCCAGCGTGCCTATTACGAGTTTTTTACTTATAAAATTCGTATACACTACTCGAGCGAGTATGATATGCGAATTTTTATAGGATTGTTTTAGCGACATCTATTGACAACATTAATTATAAACTGCTCTAATCTCATACAAATCGGGTAAATTAAAAAAAACTCGGAATCGACACACTGAACTAACGATTGTTTCGGCCGTATCCATGTGACCATATTATTGTGTATAGCCACATGGAATAGATTCCATTTCTAAG
This sequence comes from Coenonympha arcania, assembly GCA_036785405.1. Lineage (NCBI taxonomy): Eukaryota > Metazoa > Arthropoda > Insecta > Lepidoptera > Nymphalidae > Coenonympha > Coenonympha arcania. The sequence goes on from CM072072.1 coordinate 11,437,838, forward strand.
ATTGATTTTGGTACACTAATTGAACGAAATTTAAGAAAAAAAGTAAGAAAATGACTTATCCGATCGCAAAATAGATCACGTGACTTCCACGCCGACAGCTGTCATCCTCAAACCTTTTATGAATTTCATTCCAGCGTACCTAACCGAATCTTAAAAATGGAATAAGTCAAATGGCTGCAGCTGTACAAGTTTTATAAAAAGTACAAAAAAAACACAAAAACTTCCTGCAATGGCAAAACAAGTATAGAATTCACTTTTCTCATTCTCAGGCTCTAGGTAAGCTTTAGTAGATTTAGCTACCCAAAACCATTCTCTTGAATGTCTGTGTAACAAATTTTTCCATATCTTTAGATTTACTTCCACCACTGATCATGTCTTTCCAAGGAATCAACTGAGTACTTCCATAGGGGGACAGGCCCTCAAATATACACAGGCATTGCTTCAAAGCCTCCTGGCAGTCACATAGTTCTGCGCATGGTGCGTATGGCTCCAGCATTTCACTCATAATACATAGACGTTTGTATGCTTTATTAGCAGTTTTCAAATCACCGTGTTGGAGATTTTTTATCGTCTCTGCCGTCAGAATCTTATTTTTGGCTTTGGTCAAGGTGGATGGCACTCTCGAGAAAGGATGTGCGCATAATGTAAAATATGTGGGCCAATTCTTTATGCAGGCTTCACAAAAGCACGTGAATTTGTATTGAAATTTGAGGGATGCTTGCCGGGTCGCGAGATTCTCCAAGGCATGATGTGGTCTGAAAAGGTAAAGCAATATTTTGTTACGAGCTGACCTGCCTTAGCTTCGATGGGGTGACCCTATTAGAGTTTCGCTACATCCTTTCCTATCCCTTTAATGAAACTCCCGTGCAAAGTTTCAGCTTTCTGAATCCAAAGGTTTGATCTTGGTGATAAATTAGGACTTTTAATTTTGCATTATAGAGATACAATACATGAAAGGAGCAAGATCTTCACCTGATTTTAAGTGATACCCCATGTCCAAATCGCATGGCGGTGTGTATTTGTTGGTAGGGTGGTAAATAGCTACGGCCGAAGCCTCCCACCAGGCCAGACCTGAGACAATTTAGAAATTATAAAATTCTAGAAGGCCGTAGGGGGAATTGAACCCGCGACCTCCCACTCGAATCCGAGTGCGCGTCACTGCGCCAGGAAGGTCGTCAAGATTTGTTTATATGTAGGGAGTAGCTAATTTTGATGTAAAACGAATCTGCCGAACCTTTTAAAAAAATCTCTACAAATAGAGCTACAGTCAACACTATCCCAATCTAAAATATGATAATCTTAACCACGAACGTATACAAACACATCCATAGAATTAGTATGTATTAATAATAATTTTTGGATACATAATATTAAAATAATTCAAAGATTGAAAACTTACCCATAATTATCAAAAATTTGCATTCCTTTCTTTATAGGTCGTATTGCGAATAGACTCATTCTCCCGGTACCCAATTTGCTGAACCTTACTACATTTGGAGCGCAGGAGTGATTCAACAGACTGAGAAATGCATAAGGGGCGCTCGCCAAACTGGTGTCATCCACAAATGTACCGTTTTTACTCTCAGCATTTGTACTGATCCCGTGCATGTTTGTAGGACTCGTCATTAAATGTAACAATAAGAGCCCAGCAACAGTGCTCCTAATCCTTTCCTTATCTTCTTCACCATCACCATTTAGAAAATTGGTATGCATTTCCAAAAATCTTAGAAAAACAACAGCTGTTACCGACTTTTGGAATATGTCAGAAACTGACCTCTTTTCTATATTTGTTGCTAAAGTGTGAATAGATGCATAGTATTTTGAATCAAAAATCCATTGATCATCAATTTTAACATGCCCACGGAATTCAGAATTGTAATTGGCATCTGCAGTTTCTATTGTTTTGAATAAATCATTCCAATTTTCATGATCTTGCCGGGCTTTGATTGTAGTTCTCAGCGCAAGCAATTCTAGTTTAGTGAAGTCCATCTGGAGTAGTGTCACCATTAATGGGCATTCAACCGAGTGATATTCTCTCCAAGCCTTCTCTTTACATTCAACGCTGCAATAGAGAGCTAAAGAGCAGTAGTCACAAGGCAAGAGATTCATATTTCGGGAGAGGCAATAGCTGCAAGCACAGATTAGTTGTTGTTTTAATAATAAACAGAAATAAGGATCCTCCTGAGCCAAAATCTCACCAACTTTTATATCCTTTTTGGCAATCACATGCCTTCCCATCTCATTCGAGAAAACCACTTCTAATTTCGTGCTTGCTCCCACATACCTCTGATCTTTGTCACATTCCATTTCTAGTAGAGCTGTTTCCTTTAATTCAACATCAGGTACTTTCACTTTCAAGGCCTCTTTACACATTTCTTTCCTCTTCATAAGCTTGTCATATATTTTTTTAGGGTATTCCAATAATAACACCTCTTCAATATCTTGTAAGCATTCATTATATTTTTTTAACTCATAAAATACAGCTGACCTATTGGACAATGCTAAACAATAGTTTTCAGAGAGCAGACTTGCGTGTAAAAGTGATAAATTGTAGTATTGCCATGCTTTATGGTGTTTGTGTTGTTGAAAGTATGAGTTGCCACGGTTACGGAAGTGTATGGAGAGGTTATCATATTTCTTGCTTTCTTGGAGTTTAGGAAAAGCATTTAAGTCTTCAAAGATCTTGTAAACGAAAAGCACTCTTTTATCATTACTATCCAGTGACAGTAATTTATTGGAAACTTCCTTTATGTTCCCCTGCGCTGTTAGCTTTGCTACAACATCTTCATAGCATGAATCAATAATCATTTTGTTTCCTTTCCTTTTGAACCAGTATTGATTTATCGCCAAGGCGTAATTCTCTGCCTTTCAATATGTCTCACTTTGCAACACCATTTATTGTTATCAATTTAGGCTGTGAAATGATATATGTGATAGATCAGAGGTTAAGAATGCAGAGTATACCATTGGATAAATCTGAAAGAGGTGAGTTCTTTATTTAATACCTAATAAAAGTAATCAGTCTTCATACAATAATGATTTATTAAAATTCAATTCTAAAAATAAATATTGGTATGTTTGATTATTTTCAGTACTCACAGATGTGGTGTCGGTGCTGCTACATCCCAAACTACTGGACGAGCTATTTATACCTCAGCCAGTCGCAACACACGCTGTCATTAGACAACTCCTCCAAGATATATCTGCAACATCCATCATGAAACTGGATGACTACTCCATGAGCAAGCTATGGGATCTCATGACCATGATATTCAAGTGGCAACTCTCTGTGGCCACCAATCAAACCGTGTTTGACATAAGCCGCCGACATTTGCGGGACGTAGGTAAACTAATGCCGGAATACTTCCCGAAGTTCGCATTCGAACATGCGTTGAAAAAATTCGAAACTTTATCCAATACATTTACTGACGCAGATTACAATGGTCTGTGTAATACGTTAATACTCTGGTTTTCTGAATATCACACGAAAATATCAGTGCTTCTCAGATTAGGAATGCAAAACAAGGATGGAACGTTTTGCTTGCCTTCAACTTTGAACGCAGTGGTCCTCAAGAATTTAGGCGAGAATATTTACAAGTATGATACGAAAAAACCTGACGAATGTGAAAGTTCATGTATTGAAACGAGCGAAATTAGTTACCTCTTGGGTTCGATAGAAAAAGTAGGGCCTTGTAAAGCAAATTGCATCGAGCTACAGCTACCTATAGACCTGGGTAACAAGAAGTTTAAAAACAAGACTATTACATTAGATAAGAATATTGAATTTACGAATATAACTGCACACGTAAGAAATAAAAACAACGATCTTACTTACACAGCTAATTTACCCAGCTCACCGCAACAGGAACTTCTAAAAATGCTAAATGAAACTTTTGTAGACGAATAAAACTTATGATTTTTTTACAAAATCATCCACGTAAAATCATGATAAAAAATCACTGTGTACCTACTGTGTCTTCGGCTATCTTTTGGTCTTCCAAGTTCCAAAATCTAAATGAAATCGAAACACAAGTACAGTAGAATTTTATAGCAATAGTTTGTTTATAAAAAATTGCTGCAAAATGAAATTGAAAATCAAAAGCAAAACAATCATATGTTTGAAAACACCAATGGCCAAAATATTAATTGACAATTGACATGAAATCTTGCACCACCCATTGGTCACTCATTGGTCAGTGGTCACCAATCACTATTGAAATTATTACATCATCGGGGAGTACCCAACCATAGATAGTATTGTCAATTTTTTTTATTTTCCGAAGTCCTACTTGAGTCCATTAATTAATTGCCATTGATTATAATAGTAGTAAAAATATAATAGTAGTAAAAGTAGAGCTGAATAATATAATAGTAAATAAATAATATAGTAGTGAATAGTATAATAGTAGCTAAATAATATAATAGTAGTAAAAGTAGAGCTGAGCCACATCAACTGGCATATCCTGGGTTTATCGGAAGTCCGTAGAGAGGGGGAGGACACGGTAACACTGGAGTCAGGCAACATGCTCTACTATAGGCAAGGCGAGCAGGCATCCCAAGGCGGCGTAGGATTTCTGGTCAATAAAGTCCTTACCAATAACATCGTCGAAATCAGTAGTGTGTCAGCGAGGGTGGCATACGTCATACTCAAATTAAATCAGAGGTATCTTCTGAAGATAGTACAAGTGTATGCACCCACGTCTTCTCACTCAGATGAAGAGGTTGAGGCCCTGTACGAGGACATAGCGAGGGTCATGGATAGAACCACTAAAACCCACTTCGTCGTTGTTATGGGGGACTTCAATGCTAAGGTGGGAGTGCAAGAACCAGGTGAGACAAGAATGGGACCTCACGGATTTGGAAATAGAAACCACAGGGGCCAAATGCTAGTTCACTTCCTGGAGCAGAAAAGGCTCTTTTTAATGAATTCCTTCTTCAAGAAAAAATCCTCAAGGAAGTGGACATGGCGAAGCCCAGATAACGTAACGAAGAATGAGATCGACTTTATCATGTCGGATCGTAGGTGCATATTTGAGGATGTCTCAGTGATAAATAGGTTCAATACCGGTAGCGATCACAGACTTGTCAGAGGCATCTTAAATATGGATCTCCGATTAGAGAGGAACCGTCTGATAAAGTCGACTCTAAGGACAAAATCATTCCAAGCCACAATTGATGAACAGTTCCAGATTGAGTTGAAAAACCGGTTTGAAGCACTGGAAACCACCCTAGACATTGATCAGAGATTCGATAACTTCGTCGATGTCGTGCGCGATGTGGGCCGTAAATATTGCCAACAGGGGCAAAAACGGGCATCTAAGATCTCCATAGATACCCAAAAGCTAATGGAGAAGAGACGGGTGACCTCTCCAGCGGTGGATGAGTGGCACACTCTGAACAAACGCGTTAAAAAGCAAATACGATTCGACCTCCGGCGCTTTAATGCTCGAAATATACAGGACGCGATTGAACAGAATCGAGGTTCGAAGGTATTTACCAAGCGACTTGGGAGGAGCCACTTAACAAAGCTGAGGACACCCGAAGGTAATACCGTTACCTCCCAATCAGAGGTTCTAGGAGAGATTGAAAGATTTTACCAGCAACTATACTCTTCTCATGCTCCAAAAGCGGCTCAGAACGCGCACGACAAACGAGCGACCCTCACCCGTCACTACACCGAGGACATTCCGGACATTGACGTAGGCGAGATGCGAATAGCCCTCGAACAACTCAATAACAACAAGACGCCGGGTGATGACGGCATTACATCAGAGCTACTGCGTGCAGGAGGCACTCCTATCCTGGCAGAGCTGGGAAAGCTGTTCAATGACGTCATCTTGAACGGTACTACGCCGAAGGCATGGAGCAACAGTGTGGTGATCCTTTTCTTTAAAAAAGGGCGACAAGGATCTCTTAAAGAACTATAGGCCGATATCACTGTTGAGCCATGTATACAAGTTGTTTTCGAGGGTTTTGACAAATCGCCTCGCCCGAAGACTTGACGAATTCCAACCACCTGAGCAGGCTGGGTTTCGAAAAGGCTATAGCACCGTGGACCACATCCATACCTTAAGGCAGATAATACAGAAGACCGAAGAGTATAATTTGCCACTCTGCCTTGGATTTGTGGACTACGAGAAAGCCTTCGACTCTATCGAAACCTGGGCTGTTATGGAGTCTCTGCAGAGGTGCCAGGTCGACTGGCGTTATATCGAGATGTTGCGAGGTATCTACAACTCCGCCTCAATGACCGTCCAAGTACAGTCTCAGCGCACAAAACCGATTAACTTACGGAGGGGTGTTAGACAGGGGGATGTTATCTCCCCGAAACTGTTTAACAGTGCACTTGAAGACGTCTTTAAAACGCTGGACTGGAAAAGACGAGGACTAAATATTAATGGGGAATACATCTCGCACCTACGGTTGCCGACGACGTTGTTATCTTGGCAGAGACTCCTCAGGACCTTGAGGACATGCTGAACAGCCTAAGCCTTTCTTCCAGACGGGTCGGTTTAGGGATTAACGTGGACAAAACCAAGGTCATGTTTAATCAACACGTTGTCCCGAGACAAGTGATCGTCGAAAACGTTGGCATCGAAATTGTCTCTCAATACAATTACCTTGGGCAGACCATTGCGCTAGGCAGAAATAATTTCGATGAAGAAGCCAACAGACGAATACGGCTGGGCTGGGCAGCATTCGGTAAATTGAATCAAGTCTTCTCCTCGTCAATTCCTCAATGCCTGAAAACTAAAGTTTTCAACCAGTGCGTTCTTCCCGTCCTCACGTATGGCGCGGAAACGTGGACACTCACACACGGCCTGATCCACAAATTCAAAGTCGCGCAGCGGGCCATGGAGAGGGCTATGTTAGGAGTTTCCCTGAGGGATAGAATCCGAAATGAGGAGATCCGCAGGAGAACCAAGGTCACTGACATAGCCCAAACCATTAGCAAGCTGAAGTGGCAGTGGGCAGGTCACGCGTGTCGCAGGGGTGATGGCCGGTGGAGCCGAAAAGTCCTGGAGTGGAGACCGCGTACAAGTAAGCGTAGCGTGGGGCGTCCTCCAGCTCGTTGGACCGACGACATTAAGCAGGTGGCGGGAAGCGGCTGGATGAGGAAGGCTAAGGACAGGGTGTGGTGGCGCTCACTTGGGAAGGCCTATGTTCAACAGTGGACGTCCGCAGGCTGAAATGATGATGATGATGATGATGATTATAATAGATAGTCTTTCATCATTGTTTTAATAATTATTGCGGCATAACATGAAACAATAGTGTTTAGGATTTCCAGTGAAAACAATTTATTTAAATAAGTAGTAAGATCAATTCTATATTCTCTAGCAAAGCGGCATCATTTTATTTTTCAGTGTTTAGAATATAAGATATAAAATGAATTAAATTAATTATTTTTGAAACAGGAGTGTCGTGGCCAGTGGCGGGCTGACAGCGGATGTGACGTAAAGTCCTTTTCACGAAAGAAGTCCCGCGGTGATTTTTGGAACTAAATTTGACAGGTCGGTCATCGAATGTCGTTCCATAGAGCTATTAAATAGCTCTATGTGTCGTTCGTCGATGATAACAAGTTCGTTTGTTGTTGTGGTAGATTTTTGTTAGTGCATTTTAAAGATTGTTTACAATGCCAAAAAATGCCAATGTCACGCGAGTACAGCGCTGCGTCTGGGGGACTTCTTTCATGAAAACTGTGTATGAAAAGGACTTTACATGTGTGTGTTTTCCGGCTCACCTCTAGAAGTACCTAGCCATTCTTTTACAGGAGGAAACGGAGTCTTACGTCCTCTGACGTCACCGATATGGCCGTTTTATTTTAATTTAGGCGTTTAGCGGCGTTTTGAAACCACGTGACATTTTTAAACTTTAAAAATATTTTATTTTATGACATTTTCAATATTTTTTAAATTTTTACACAAAAGTCGTCGATCATCCGACACTTTTGATGGTGTAGTTTTAATTTTTTTGGGAAGCCTAATTTTGATAGAAATTAAAATCGGAGTTTGGCAGCCCCTCATTTGTTGTTTCTGTTTCCGGTCCATAGATAATACATTTCCGGTCGCCGGTTGGATTTGGTCAATGGTCATGCCATGACCCCATCTCATTTTATTCTGAAATCTGAGCCATGACCCGACTGGTGCGTTGACGGGACTCGGGAGGCATAAAAGCATTGTTATATTTTTTTATTATTTGTTTTGTCGGTTCATAATGTACATAAAGTTAAGTAAGTTAAATAAGAAGTTATCCATGCAATAAATAGATTAAAATCAAATAAAAGCCCGGGCACAGACAATATCACCAATGAGGCGATAAAGATGGCTCACTCGTTACTGGCTCTACCACACACTTATTCAATCTCATTCTGGAAACTTGTAAAACACCAATTCAATGGTCAGACTCAGATATAGTACTAATTTACAAAAAGGGAGACCCCAACGACGTAACAAACTATAGACCTATAAGCCTACTACCTTGCATTTATAAATTATTCTCGTCTCTCATTAACCAAAGAATAAGTATCGTTCTAGAAGCGGAACAGCCAGTGGAACTGTAAAGGTTTAGCCACACCTGTAGAGAAAAATCTTAAATTGACTAAGGAAAATAATACTGAACTCTTTACTAAGAAACCTTATAAAGAATTAATTGGCTGTCTGATCTATTTAGTTGTTGGCACAAGACCTGATTTAAGTTTACAATATTTGAAATTTACTAAAGATTTAGGAATTTATTATAGAAATGACATGCATGTAGAACATGCTGTAATTGGTTATTGTGATTCAGATTGGGCGGCTGATTGTACTGATAGAAAAAGTGTTTCAGGATTTTGTCTAATGTTGTATGGAAATGTTGTTAATTGGGGAACCAAATAGCAAAAAAAATAGGGAAAGTAAAAGAGTCAAACACATAGATATTAGACATCACTTTAATAGAGATACAATACAGAATGGTAGTGTAATTTTGAAACATGTATCTTCTTCAGAACAAAAAGCAGATATATTCACAAAGGCTTTATGTAAGGAATTGTTCACTAAGTTTAAGAATGCCTTAGGTTTGTTGAATCTATAATAATCTATAGGTAACTAGGCAGCTTATTATTTGTTTCAATGATACCTATGTGTTAATTATTTGTTTTGTTCATGTAATGTTTTGTTTTAAGTTAGATTTAAACTTATTTTCGTTTGTCCTTATGAGTCATAATATGTCAATGTAGTATTAAGGGGGAGTAGTCGTAAGTAGAATGTGGTGTTAAGGGGGAGTGTTAGTAAAACCTATTTAGGTACACCCACATTCTTCTTAAATAGTATGATGTGAACTGTCACTGTGAAAAAGAATATTTTTATTATTATAATGGTGGTCATGAAGAAAGCATTTTTATTTTAATTATTAAGAGGAACAAGCAGGGTTTAGAAAGAGCTTCTCGACTATAGACCATATCCACACCCTAGAACAAATACTCGAAAAATATCAAGAGAGGAAAAGAGCTCTATATATCGCCTTCATCGATTACAAAAAAGCCTTCGATACCGTGTCACATTTAAGTATCTGGAAAGCGCTTATAGAGCAAGGAGTAGACAAGGTATATATACGAGTAATAAAAAGCATCTACAGCAAGAATAAAGGAAGAGTCAAATTAGAAAGAGTTGGCCCAAGCTTCCCCGTCGAAAGAGGTTTGAAACAGGGCGATCCGACCTCACCGAGGCTGTTCATTGCCATCTTAGAATCGATAATAAGGAAACTTGACTGGAAAACTAACGGCCTCAAAATAGAGGGACAATATCTAAGCCACCTACGATTCGCCGACGACTTGGTAGGTACTCTTATCTGAATCAAGCTGCGAACTACAAGCAATGATCGAAGAGCTAAATACGGCTAGCAAAGAGGTAGGGTTAGAGATGAACCTAACAAAAACAATGGTCATGACAAACAGTATGGAAAAGACACTTTCCGTCGACAACGAAATACTGAAGTATACGAAAAAATATATTTACTTAGGTAAGCAAATCAGCTTCGAAAAGGACAGCAACTACGCAGAAATAGAGAGACGCACTCAACTCACATGGAACAAGTACTGGAGCCTGAAGGAAATTTTTAAAAGCAACATTCCTGTAAAAAAAAAAAAAAAAGACCATAGACCTAATTTGGGCTTTTAAACAATAGCACAGACTATTTTGACGACCGAATGGCTAGTGGTAGCGAACCTGCTGTCTGCGCCGGAGGTCGTTGGTTCGATTCCCACTACTGGTAAATGTATGTGTGATGAGCATGAATGTTTTCCAGTCTCTGGACTTTGGGTGTTTTTCAATATATATTTATGTATATTAGTATGTATGTATATTTATCAGTTATCTAGTACCCATAACACAAGTTATCGCTTACTTTGGGGCTAGATTGCGATGTGTAAAATGTCCCGTATATAATACTTATATACAATAATAACATCTAATAAATACACTTTATTTGCACCACACAAGAAATTACACAAAACAGAAATACATAGATCTATACTAAAATAATTTTAGGCACAAAAGGCGGCCTTATCGCTTAGCAGCGATCTCTGCCAGGCAACCTTGAGAAAAGGAAAACAAAGGAACTAGAGTTTGCAGGTGTATATATGTATATTTTTTTTAAAGAAATCGACCGTCAAATCAAAAAAAAAGAATTCTAAAGACATGCTCGAAACTGGTAGTGAAAAACAAATTCGGACGATTGTAAATCTCCTTTTCATCTCACCCGCTCGGAAAGGAGATTTTTAGGGCCCAAAATGCGGGCGGGAAATGCTATTATATTCCCTAGGGCCCAAAAGAATTTTCATTTCTCCCTAGGGCGAGAAAGTAGTATGAAAATCCTTTTCCGCCCTAGGGCGAGAAAGTAGTATGTTATGAGTCAGAAATGAAACGCTTCACATCGCACAAAATTATATTGTCAAACTATTAAATATCACATTAACACAAAATAAATTCACTTATTCACTGGTACATCACTATCACTTCACTATCACTAATAATAACTCCCCGCACGCCTCTCTGCCTTTTATAAGGTCACGCAACTCCCCACATCTCTCTCGCTCCCCTCTCCACGGCTCTCGCTCCCTTCTCCACGGCTCTCCTCGTCTCCGCTCGTCCCTTGTCGCCTGAACTCGTCTGCCCGCGTCGCCCATCTCCGCAACCACGCGTTACAGTCGGCCATCCTGTAACAATTGCGCCGCAATTGGCGCCGAAGCACACGTTAGATCTCTAACAAATTCTATCTATAATAAATCAGTCAAGTCATCCCAGGTTTCAACATCCTCGTCACCACTGCTGGCAATGCAATCAATGACCCCAGGGCAAGGCCGCAGGTAATCTGCAGGAGCAATGGCCGCAACTCCTTGCAGCCTCCCCATCATTCCACCCCCCAATGCCCCTAATTTCGCATAATATTGGAATCCTTGTAATTATGAATAACCCTGAATTAAAATCCCTTAAATTACTACTAGATCTCGTTTTCGTGGATTGTCCTACTTGATTCAGCTAAAACTACATCGGCTCAGAAGTGCCACAAATCCTCCCAGATATTCAGTACGATACCCAAGTAGAAACTCTATTAGGAAAACTCTATCAGGAAAACTCTATCAGGAAAACTCTATCAGGAAAACTCTATCAGGAAAACTCTATCAGGAAAACTCTATCAGGAAAACTCTATCAGGAAAACTCTATCAGGAAAACTCTATCAGGAAAACTATCAGGAAAACTCTATCAGGAAACTATCAGGAAAACTCTATCAGGAAAACTCTATCAGGAAACTATCAGGAAAACTCTATCAGGAAACTATCAGGAAAACTCTATCAGGAAAACTCTATCAGGAAATCTCTATCAGGAAATCTCTGTCAGGAAATCTCTATCAGGAAAACTCTCTCAGGAAAACTCTCTCAGGAAAACTCTATCGGTAAACTCTATCGGTAAACTCCAATCGGTAAACTCCAATCGGTAAACTCCAATCGGTAAACTCCAATCGGTAAACTCCAATCGGTAAACTCCAATCGGTAAACTCCAATCGGTAAACTCCAATCGGTAAACTCCAATCGGTAAACTCCAATCGGTAAACTCCAATCGGTAAACTCCAATCGGTAAACTCCAATCGGTAAACTCCAATCGGTAAACTCCAATCGGTAAACTCCAATCGGTAAACTCCAATCGGTAAACTCCAATCGGTAAACTCCAATCGGTAAACTCCAATCGGTAAACTCCAATCGGTAAACTCCAATCGGTAAACTCCAATCGCTAAACTCCAATCGCTAAACTCCAATCGCTAAACTCCAATCGCTAAACTCCAATCGCTAAACTCCAATCGCTAAACTCCAATCGCTAAACTCCAATCGCTAAACTCCAATCGCTAAACTCCAATCGCTAAACTCCAATCGCTAAACTCCAATCGCTAAACTCCAATCGCTAAACTCCAATCGCTAAACTCCAATCGCTAAACTCCAATCGCTAAACTCCAATCGCTTAACTCCAATCGCTTAACTCCAATCGCTAAACTCCAATCGCTAAACTCCAATCGCTAAACTCCAATCGCTAAACTCCAATCGCTAAAAATGTGTAACTCTTACAAGTCAACTCCCGTACTGGCCAAAACTAATTTAACTTCCAAACACAAATATGAAACTCAAGTTCACTTTTAAAAGGCAACTTGAAACCTCAAACGCCAACGAAACTAGGTGGTACCTACTTCTAAACTGAAGTTTCCAGAAGCAGACTCTCAACCAACAATACAGGCTAAAACTGATTACTTTACTAATTTCTAACTCAAAAATAAAAACTTTAACTTAAAGTCAAATAAATCTGGAATGTAAATACGATTTAACTCATGGAATACCAGTTAAATTTTGCCAAACGATTACAGGGTCGCGCCTAACTTTAGAAAGATTAAAGTTTGATCCTTTACTCTCCACACGCGAGGTGCGCTGCACAACCATCATGACACAGCAACCACTACACTAGTAACCTCCCACTGCTTACTATGAAACAACGAATCAGGTCTCTGCTCGGTCACCTCGTTGCTTTTTCTAATCGAGTCCCTGCTCGGCCATATCGCTTTTTCAGGTGTCAGAGAAGAGAAACAGCGCAGCCAAATGCAAATAGCCCCAAATAAGCAATGAAACAAGTTTCGCATGACTAGTAATTTAGATACTAGATACTCAACTTAACCGGGCTGGAGTCTCCTGCATCGATTCGTGAACGATGCCTCAACAGTGACCCTCTGCTGCTGGTCCGTTGGAGTCGCTCGCCTTCTCTGATGATGCCTCTTGATACCACGGCACTCTCGAGCACTCAGACGCAGCATAGTAACTGTAAACATAAGAAAATTTTGAACACATGTGATTGTGCCAACTCAGGTTACTGAAGAACTGTTTGTCAGGTCATAGTGTATGCTTAGTGTATACTCAAGATAGTTATTCACAATGGAAATGACAACAAAATATTAGAATTTGAGAGATGAGACCAATCAGTTTACCCTCAATTCGCAACAAAATTCAGTTACCCTCAAACCGCAACAAAATTTTACACAACTGAGATTCTCCTTCACCGTACTTTTCCCACATTATGTGGAGTCGGCACAACACGTCTTCCTACATTCATTTAAATCAGCTGTCAACTTGTAATCCACTCTTTTTATACTCGTATCCTCTTTTACGCAATCCATTCACCTTTTTTTCGGTCTCCCTCAACTTCATCGTCCCTCAACATACATACTTGCACTCAACCTTCCTTGTTACCTACATGATTTCCAGTCCACACATTACGTGACCGTACCACGCTAAACTTCTACTCCTCATTTTTTTCGGAAACTGGCGCTAGTTTCAAACTTCGCCTTGCATACTTGTCCCCTATCCTATCTCGTCCTTTATCCTATCCATTCTCATCACATCACACATCTATCTCAACTTTCACACTTCAGACGCTAATTTAATCCATCCCTTTTACTTCCCAACACTTTTGTCCGAAACAACAAAGATTATTCTCTTAATTATTTTTGAAAACCATTTATTTCCTAGCTCTGTATAACTCACTATGTAACTTACTAATTTTCTCTAAAAAAAAGTACAGCTACACGTTAGAACTCTTACTAATAGTTGCATACCTATGACGGCCAAGCACAATTTTCTTTTTCATTGAAACTACCAACATTATAAAAACTGCAATAGCCCTGCACGTTTTTTTGAACACAAATAATTAATGATGACGGATTTTATCGATTACTAGCGTACAATGCTGATAATCTCCAAACAAACGATTGACTTGAGCCTCTGTAGTAAGACACTAAAATTCCTGCCATGCTGCACTTGCGAGAAGTCTTAGTCCTTGCTCACAATGTACAGGCATGCACAACATACACACGCGCACGCCAATAACTTTTGGTCAACTGTGTCATTAGATTATAATTTCGACTATAATATTACTAGTTTCACGCAAACATTTCTATAACCGATTCTTATTAAATTAAACTCCCTACAACACTACGCACTTGTACCTTTAGAGATAACAAATCCCAACTCATCTGATTACCTACACATAATGTCATACAAATTTTAACTTTGAGTTAAAATGAACACAATGCTCGACGACGTAACGGCGCGGTATTTACTACGTCGACACAAGAAACAGTTGAATACTTTAATCAAAATCATAATTGGAACAATACAGCTCACCAGAGACGCCATCTGGTTGATGACATCATACGTCCATTATATGATGTGCAGCCTCAACGCCACGCAGCCACGAGTAGGTTAGACACACGCATGTGCCCGTTGAGACACGCAGCCAGCGCACTGATGCAGCTCCAGCACAGCACGGCGAGCCAACACGCACGAGGCGATACGCTGACCAACGCGCTAGATTCACATCAGTTGTTCATGAAACATAAAAACAAATATTAGCAACACCGACGTTACATTCTCGTAGTAATATTGGAACGATCATACATTACCAAAAGCTTCTCAAAATCCCTACGTTCAATCTCAGGGTCCGAACACTTACCAGCCCTAGTTACGCTCACGTGCTCACATCTTGTCCCACTTCGAACTTCTTTATGCCTCGTAAAACGCATTGAAAATCTTGAGAAATTATTTACTGGATTTTATTCTCCGTATTGCACACAGTATGAAACAGCCATAATTATAGCACATATACTGCCCGCTTCATTTCAGTTTCTACCGTTACAAATACTCATCATCAAATTTACCGTCAAATCGTCTCACAAAAATGATAAGCAGTTGCGACATGCTATGATGCCGTTGTAGCTAACCGGTTACATGCCTGACCCCATTTTTGTCACTCCACCGATAGATCTCACCCAATTGATCAATCTTGTAACTCCTGCTTTTTCACATTCATATCATCACGTTTTTCCGGGTTACAATCAGGTACAACTCAGCAGTTTTCATACTTTTCCGATTTTTTTTTCAAACTACCCTCGAGTAAACTTGATTCAACAGCTTTCTTTCTCACGTATTATCATGCATATCCTTCAAAGCAATTTTGACGATAACTACTTTCATCGGCACTCACGTGAGATTTTTCGCTGGGTAACCAATCCTCTTCAGATTTCCGAGAATCTCTCTGACGTCACGTATGTTCCCGGCCTCTTTTTTCACGTCACGTGGGTGTGGTATATATCCCACTTCTGACTGTTATGAGTCAGAAATGAAACGCTTCACATCGCACAAAATTATATTGTCAAACTATTAAATATCACATTAACACAAAATAAATTCACTTATTCACTGGTACATCACTATCACTTCACTATCACTAATAATAACTCCCCGCACGCCTCTCTGCCTTTTATAAGGTCACGCAACTCCCCACATCTCTCTCGCTCCCCTCTCCACGGCTCTCGCTCCCTTCTCCACGGCTCTCCTCGTCTCCGCTCGTCCCTTGTCGCCTGAACTCGTCTGCCCGCGTCGCCCATCTCCGCAACCACGCGTTACAAGTATGAAAATCCTTTCCCGCCCTAGGGCCGCAAAGCATTTCTAAATTCGAACATGACGTTATCTCGTATTGCGTCTATAATAATGTCTAATGGTGGCACCACACATGGCTATTTGTATTTGTGATTGGATGATCGCGTATTTGCCAAAATTTTCGACCTCATGGAGCCAAGTATGTTATTGGCTGTATTTGCCAAACAGGCAAATATGGCAATAATTTTGGCCAATATACTCTCCACACATGGAAGTTATTTGACAAATATAAAAAATAGGCAAATAGAAATAGCCATGTGTGGTGCCACAATTAAACTGAAGTCTTCTTTTTTTTTTAAATAATGCATACGGTCAGTAAGTAACGAGGTTCAACCTTTGAGTTTGTATAGGTGTACATTACTTTTTGTTTTTACATTTTCTTAGAATATCAATAAAAATAATAACTCTTATTTAGTTTTATTAATTATAAAGGAAATCTAATTAAATCCATGATATTTACTTATTGTTTATCTAATTGTTGTTATTTTTTTTTTCTTATCTTCTATTATCGTTGGTTCTTAGAAATTGACATTTCTGAACGCATCCAAAAAAAAGTAGAAAAAAAAGTATCTCATTTTTTTTTTCATATCGTGTTAAATAATACCTAATATCTGTTTTTATTCATTACCTTTTTTGTTATAAGATGAGTGGTAGGCTGTATGGTCTCCGACCTTTGCCTGTCCTGAAAGGGACGAATGGATTAACAGAACATATAAGATGAGTGGTGATTTAAGGTACTCATAGACGATCGAATTTGGTGCGGCCGGACCACGAACGCGGTCCGCCACCGGACCATATTCGATCGTGTGGCGCACGGTCCGCCGAACATTATTATTATTATTAACGGTTCGGCCGGTTCGGAGCGCTTGCACATCGAACGCGGTGCGGTGCGGTGCGGTGCCGAACCGCGTACGATCGTGTGGACGGCGCACCGAAACATTTGTTGGTTTAGTTGCTATTGTGCCACCATACGCGCGACACGTTGCAACGTGTTCGCATCAATTAAGATTCGGAGTGCCAAGAAGATCACATTGTCTCCTATATACGAAGATCTTCATAATCGAGATCTTTAATGAGACTCATATGACTATACTGTTATCTGTTTTTAAGATAAAACTTTGCCCATTCTTTTCTTCTTCTTTTTGTAGGTAATGAGGATGTAGCAACAACAGTTGCTACAACTAATGCGACTTTAGCCTGTTTTGATAGAACAGGCGGCATATTGAGACGTGTTCACGCACTGCTACGATAAGACAACTGAACGGTTCGGAGTTCGGTGCGGTCGTCTGTTTTGTAGAGCGCACCGCACGGTCCGGTGGTCCGGCCGCACCAAATTCGATCGTCTATGAGTACCTTTAGGGTGGATTTAATTAAGTGAGTGAAGTTATTGCAGAGTATTACTAAAGACAACATCTTACACTTTGATGATATACTCTATAGATACCGCGTCACGTAATAAGCGATGCATCAAAAAGTGGCCAGTATTTATGAGCGTGTGTGCGTGAGTCACGCACACACGCATAGCATAGCCTATGTCTTACGTCAGCGCCATTTGCATTTGGGAGTTACCAGCTAATTTATCCATCCCTACAAAATGGGGGAAATCTGTAAAATGATTTCATAATTTTAATAAAATCATCATAAATTATAACTTCATTTGAACTTGTATTGTCTGCTACACAGCATCGTATTGAAACGCTGAAACTGCTTTTAAGACGGTAACTTCTTTCGGCGCTGAGTGACGGTCTTTGCATTAAGATTAGGATAGAAAATTTTCGAACATTTGCAGAAAGCATAGAGAAAAATCGTGTTCAAAATTTAACAATTGGCTGCCATTTTGAACTTTTTTGTTATTGGACCGAATTCTTTCAAAATCGATATCTAGCCTTTTCAGCAACCTAAAAAAAGGAAACTGATGTCAAAATAAAAATAAATGGACGCCATTTTGAATTTTTTTGTTAATGGGCCGAGTTCTTTCAAATTCGATATATGGGTTTCTCTTTGATTATAAAAAAGGAAACTGATATCAAAATAAAAATAAATGGACGCCATTTTGAATTTTTTTGTTAATGGACCGAATTCAAAATCGATATCTGACCTTTTCAGCAACCTAAAAAAAGGAAACTGCAGATGTCAAAATAAAAATAAATAGACGCCATTTTGAATTTTTTGTTAATGGACCGAATTCTTTCAAATTCGATATATGGGGTTCCCTTAAAATGGCGTCCATTTATTTTTAATTTGACATCAGTTTCCTTTCTTATGATCATAGGGAACCCCATATATCGAATTTGAAAGAATTCGGTCCATTAACAAAAAAATTCAAAATGGCATCCATTTATTTTTATTTTGACATCAGTTTCCTTTTTTATGATCATAGGGAACCCCATTTATCGAATTTGAAAGAATTCGGTCCATTAACAAAAAAATTCAAAATGGCGTCCATTTATTTTTATTTTGACATCAGTTTCCTTTTTTATGATCATAGGGAACCCCATTTATCGAATTTGAAAGAATTCGGTCCATTAACAAAAAAATTCAAAATGGCGTCCATTTATTTTTATTTTGACATCAGTTTCCTTTTTTATGGTCATAGCCTCATAGGGAACCCCATCGATTTTGCAATCGAATCGAATGATTTTGATATCGAATTATCAAAGTGAGCTCCGATACCGAATGTGCAAGGATTCGATCAAATTCAATCAAAAAAATCAAATCAAACAAATAAAACAAAATGGCGTCTCTTTTTTTTTAATTTTGACAACAGTTTCGTTTTGGAAAAATACTCCATACATAGTATCTTGATCAGCTTTAAAAATACAATAATTATTATTGCACCATACGGGAAAATTCGCAATCCTAAATTCGGGTAAATGGCAACACCTTAACACGACGCGTCGGTTAAGTGGAAAAAATATATCGTTATAATTATTTTTGTTTTTGTTAATTACTATTTGTTTTGAGTTACTAACCGATGGTAAGCGATTTTATTAATTGTTCGTAAGCATCCTCTGTAGTTTCTACAGATTTTTATTGCACAACTTGCCATTTTAATACCAAAATAAGTCAAATCAAAAGTAAAGCCGTGCGTGCGTGTCTCTTGAAGTGAGAATCGACACTGAGGAGCGGCGAGCACTTTAGGCGTGAACAGTTCTCGCCTATTTTTTTCGACGCTTTTGTGCCCCGAATGCTCCATCTATAGAGTATATCATCAAAGATCTTACATACTCGCAATGCCGATCCAAGTGTTCTTCAAGTAATTTTCCTCGCTGTGGTGAGATGAAAAATTTTGTGTTATGTACGGCCGCAAATTTTTTTGGGTCTCGTGTCCTTTGAATGCCTCGCTATGCTCAGGATTCTATTCTTTGAACCCCTCGCTACGCTCAGGGTTCAACCCTAGAATCCTTCGCCGCTCAGCATTCAAATTTGGCACTCGGCCCAAAAATCCATTTTGCGGCCTTGCATAACAAATAACTATTTTTTCCCACGACGGAACGGAGTACGGGTATATGCGTTTAGGGTTTGTTATTACGGGTAGACCGTTTGTACATTACTCTATTTAAAAAGATTTTATGTTTGTTTGTATGTTAAATTGTTCACAAAAACCAATAATGCAAAAATATTTTTGTTTGTTTGTTTGTGTGTTCGTTTGTGCACATCGATGTACCCATTTATTTCAAAAACGGCTTGACCGATTTAGAAGCAGTTTTCTGTATAATGTTTGGTGTTCAGCGGCAATGGTTCTTAGATAGTTGTTACGAACATCGATCACCAGGGGGCGCCATAAAATACATTTATATTGCAAACGAATGTTCCCATTTATTTCAAAAACGGCTTGACCGATTTAGATGCAGTTTCCTGTATAATGTTTGGTATTCATTGGCGATGGTTCTTTGATAGTTGTTACGAACATCGATCACCAGGGGGCGCCATAAAAAACATTTACAGTGCAAACGAATGTTCTCAATTATTACAAAAACGACTGAACCGATTTGGATACAGTGTATAAAATATTAGTGAATCATTGGCAATGGTTCGTAGATAATTGTTCTTGTGATTGAACAGCAGGGGGCGCCACAATAAACGTCTATTCGGTCTATTTATGACTTGGAAGGGATGATGCCTTCAAACGCTGCTAGAGGAGCTAATGGCTAGTTTGAAGATTAATTTTCATTTTTTAATAATAATATAATTTAAATTACATTAATATATTAATCGAAAAACTATAAAACAAGTGGAAAATTAAAAAATTTTAAAACACCCACGACTTTTGCAGACTTGTAATTGAAAAAGGATTAAATATTTTTTTTGAAACTCCCCGACTAAAGGAAAGTAAGAACTAAGAACCTATTAGTATAATAATCCTTTTTCAATTACAAGTCTGCAAAAGTCGTGGGTGTTTTAAAATTTTTTAATTTTCCACTTGTTGAAGTTGGTTAAAGAATGAAATAACCCAACTTGTATTATTTCCCGTTTAGAGCCCGCAGTTCTGTGAACACTATCGTTATCAAATGGTTATGAATCGCCTTGCAGGGCAAAGTTGAGAATGATCTAGAATTCTAGACTAGACTAGGAATGATTTTGGTTTAAAAAAAACATTTTTCATCCAAAATACTTTTATTTTCAATATTTACATCAAAATGTAAGACAGAAGCTGTGGACAGAAGTCACAACATAACATTTTTTATTTACAACAGATAACATTTTTGTGTTATGCACTAACAGATAACAGACATAAATAATGCAATACTGTTTTGAAAAATGTTTTTATCTACGCTCATTGCTTAAAGTTCGAATTATAAAATCGAAATGTGTCAAATAATTACCTACTTTATTCACAGACTTCTATAATTATTAAAAAGTTATTCATAATAACATCGCTCTACTATGGAAATATTTAAAGAAAGTTGTATCCCAACAAAAACATTTTCATGTAAAATGTTGCCAGACGAGCATATGGCTCACACTGTCAAAAAGTTATCAGATCTCATGTAGGGCAAGACTTCTGACTTTATACACCCTTAAATACAAGCTCTAACTTCACAAACTCTACACTTTAGTTACAATAATGTCTTGGCCGTTTGGCTACCGTCACATGGGCGTGAAGTGAAATATTTATCCCACCAAAATCATTTTCCTGATTTCAAATTTTGATTTAACAGAACTTACAGAGTACTGAAAAGTGAATAAATTTTTGATTTTACGCCCATGTGACGGTAGCCAAACGGTCAAGACATTATTGTAACTAAAGTGTAGAGTTTGTGAAGTTAGAGCTTGTATTTAAGGGTGTATAAAGTCAGAAGTCTTGCCCTACATGAGATCTGATAACTTTTTGACAGTGTGAGCCATATGCTCGTCTGGCAACATTTTACATGAAAATGTTTTTGTTGGGATTTCATTTCTTTTTGTAAGTTTTTAAAACAATGTTTTTAATTAACTTATTTTTTTTGTGTATTTCTTGCACTTCAGGTGCGCCTCTTTTCACAGCCCACTCTCTAATATGTTTGTATTACAAGTAGATACGTACTTTGCTGATATTCTGAAAATTTAAAAAAATTATAGGGGATTTAAAGTTAGTAGTTTTGGCCTACCGAAAGTGAAACTAATTTTACATTTATCAAGATAAAATGATAATCAAACGTAATGTATAGATCCAAATTTCAATTTCTAACTTCAAATTTTACCTTTTAAAACACAACAGATACATATGAAAGTATGGATGTTTGTTACTCAATCACAACACAACCACTGAACTGATTTGGCTGAAATTTAAAATGTAGACTGATTTTATCCTGGACTAACACAGACTACTTGTTATTCATTAATAATCTACGGAAGGTATCGGTGAGATTTGTGTGTTTATTAGTTTTTTAACTATTGTTTTATTTACAGTCTTTATTTTCGTTGGGCGCTGAGGCGCTCTTGAAATTCAAATTTGACGCTTGACACGCTTGACAACTCATTTTGGTCACAGAGCACTGGACTCTGGGCAATGAACACGCGGAGCTCGGTACGGGAATTCGGGCTTGCCGCGTGCACTATGGTACTGGGCACACTGACGTTGTGGCGCTGTTAAAATCCATATAATTTACGCTTGGCATGCCTGACGGCTAACTGTGGGTACTGGGTACTGGGCCTTGGGCACTAATCTCACCCTGGGCACTGGGAACTGAGAGCTGGGCTCGTTGGACGGGCCCTGTATGTAACTTGGGCTTGACGCGTCCGTTTGGGCACTGAGCAGGTATTTATGCGCTATAACGCTCTTCAAATTCAGAGAGATTTAACGCTTGGCACGTTCAACAACTCAAGCTGGGCACTGGGCACTCGGCTCAATATGGGTTCTTGTCATTGAGCGCTGGATCCTGGTCACTCGACATGCAGTGAAACTCGGCTTGTTAAACATGACATGCATGAAACTTGGGCTTGAAACGTGCGATATTACTGGGCACGGGGCACTGGGCACTTGGGCGCTTGGCCACTTGGGCACTGGAATCGCGCTTATAATTACCAAAAAAAATTACGTGTTTTTCCAGATGTATACTAGCAGATATCTAACGTGAAATTAAGTTTGTACCTATATACGTATGGGTAACCCCATACGAACTTCCAACCCCCTAATTTGATGGATGTGGCGTGATTTTCTAAAAATCCTGAAACACGTATTTAATTGTTTATTACAAAGAGTCCCTATATCAATTTTGAGACCTCTAGCATCAATATTTGCCGTAGTTTCATACAAACTTCCATCCCCCCATACGAACTTCCAACCCCCTAATTTGATGGATGTGGGGTGATTTACTAAAAATCCTGAAACACGTATTTAATTGTTTATTACGAAGAGTCCCTATATCAATTTTGAGACCTCTAGCATCAATATTTGCCGTAGTTTCATACAAATTTCCATCCCCTATTTTCAGGGGTTGGGGGGTTAAATTTCCAACTTTTGGAATTTTTTTGTTGGTTGTGTACTAATTCTAGCTTACATACCAAATTTCAGCTTTCTAGGACTTCAGGAAGTACCTAGGAATTTTGATGATCATCAGTGAGTCAGTGACGAAATCTGGGTTTTTCAGATGTCAATAAAATCTAAAGTATAAGAACTGTGATATTGAAACTTTATACGTTTAATAAGTTCACCGGCTACATCATTTCCCGAGAATTTTGATTATCTGAAATAATTCTGGCCTAAGTTATAAGGGTTTAAAAATACGGCGAAACACTTCGAGAAAATATAGGTAGTGCCCTCGCGCTTCGCTTGAATCGTCTGGCGGGGACACTACCGTGTCCCCAGATAATATCCATAACGATACACGGCTCTGGACTTCTGTATTTGTATCTGGGGTTTTGAAGGAATTGATTACAGTACCGCTATCGGCAATACAACGGTTAACGGTTACAATTATTATCTGGGGTAGGTAATATTTTTTATATAATATTTTTTTAAGTGAATCCACAGACAACATATAGTTGGTAGTCATTGCCGAGAGTATAGATGGGCCATGATTGACCATAGACAACAACACAATGTCTAACGTTCCGCGTAACGTTCCACCTGGGCCT
Organism: Coenonympha arcania; assembly: GCA_036785405.1. Lineage (NCBI taxonomy): Eukaryota > Metazoa > Arthropoda > Insecta > Lepidoptera > Nymphalidae > Coenonympha > Coenonympha arcania. Next base: position 11,461,410 of record CM072072.1, read on the forward strand.
GTGATTATGATTATGATTACGATTACGATTACGACTACGATTACGATTACGATAACGATTACGATTATGACGTTATCTCGTAAATCTATCGTCCGTAAACCGACTTTACAGACAACTAATTTTTTTTGTTACTTAGTCAAAACTTTGCGCTGAAAAATGTCTAGTAGTGAAACCTACTAAAGAAAATTTCACTCCACCTGACATCTTAGTAGTTGCAATGATTTACGACAAAAGTTAGCAAGATTTAATGATTTGGATTTATGATAATAATATGAGCGTAGATAAAGTAGTGTATGAAACTCTACATAATTAGGTATTAAAACACTCGTGTGATACTATTAAAAAACTCGCCTGCGGCTCGTTTTTTAAACTCACACTCGTATTTTAATACCCCCCATTATGTAACCGTTACATAAACTACTATAGTAAAATAACTAAGTAATCTGTTGTCACTATCATTGGTTTTCAGGTTTTTGGTGCGTATTTTTATTTTAGAGCTTCTAAATTTAGGGTGTCTTGAAATAGTACCTGCTGTCTCTTTTACGACAGCATCTTTCAAAGCGATCGCACTAGTCTTATGGCCTTATGCCACCAACACTCAACAGACATTAAGAAATGGGAACAAAAGTTTCAAGTTACCAATTTTCTTTGGTGAGCTGTGAGGACCAGGCTTAAGTAGTGCTATTTTTAGACACACTAAATTAAGATGATCTTAAACTGAATCGCTACCAAGAATCTAAACTACCTTTTAGAAAATAAAAAAACGCTCTGTACCACACACAATACAAAATTATAATACTAAAAAAGATACAGCCATCAAGATAATTTACAAAGGTAAGCAACTCCAAAATGTAAGCAAACAATGGAAATCTTGAGCTGGGATTAAATTCTATTTTGATAGTTTCAGATTTCACTAATACATATTTATAATTTAATAACATTCCAATCCAAAGACTGCTTGAAGATGGAACATAAGCTGTTTTTGATGACTGTATAAATTGCTCAAGTTGTTACAACCATTTGTGACCAATTTTCACCAAGGTCTTGCTAAGTGCTATAAACGGTAAACCCTACCAGAAAATAAAAGCCATAAATTTGCAAAAAAATAAAATATGTCAATTCTCACTCTACAATATTCGTTCTACAATATTCTCACTAAATAAAAAAACTACTACTAACCAGTAATCTTATTTTTCTGGTAAGGTATTAAAATAAATAATAATAAATTAAACTAATGGATATCATTTAATCAAAAAGTTTCATACTTATATAAAATAAACAAGTATTACAATATTTAGTAGTTTCACAAAGTATATCTCACTCACAAGTCAATATTGTTTTATTTGTGTAAATTAGTAACAAAAATCCTTAATAGCGTTTGTTTCTTGAATACTATATTCAACTGTAAAGAACCTAACTTCAACAACACAATAAAAAAACAATTCTTAATGGCTAATGGTCTTTCAATCAGTTCCTGGCACAGTCTGAAGTTTTAAAAGTCACATTCTCCTACTAACACTGCAAAATGACAATTCTTAGTCACTTTTTCAGTGTTTAATTTTTCACTTCACTAAATAAGTCTAAAGTCAATTTTTAGTAACTTTTAGGCACCTTTGTGATTTTTTAGTTTTTGAACAAGCACTAAATGAGTCTGGAGTGCATCCTCATGGAATCAGGAGAGAAGCTGGCGTCCACCAGAGACTATCTTAAAGTGGCACACATTGTCCTTCCATGAAAAACAGTCAATTCTTGTTCACTTTTAGACACTTCTTTAATTTGAAGTTTTCAAAAAATCATTAAATGAGTCTGGAGTGCATCCTCAGGGTATCGGAGGATAGAAGCTAGCGTCCACCTCAGACTATCTTAAAGTGTCACCATTGTCCTTACATGACAAAAAGTCAATTCTTAGTCACATTTCGGCACTTCTTTAATTTGAAGTTTTCAAACAATCATTAAATGAGTCTGGAGTGCATCCTCATGGAATCAGGAGAGAAGCTGGCGTCCACCAGAGACTATCTTAAAGTGGCACACATTGTCCTTCCATGAAAAACAGTCAATTCTTGTTCACTTTTAGACACTTCTTTAATTTGAAGTTTTTAAACAAGAGTCTGGAGAGCATCCTCAGGGTATCGGAGGATAGAAGCTAGCGTCCACCTCAGACTATCTTAAAGTGGCACCATTGTCCTTACATGACAAAAAGTCAATTCTTGTTCACTTTTAGACACTTCTTTAATTTGAAGTTTTCAAAAAATCATTAAATGAGTCTGGAGTGCATCCTCAGGGTATCGGAGGATAGAAGCTAGCGTCCACCTCAGACTATCTTAAAGTGGCACCATTGTCCTTACATGACAAAAAGTCAATTCTTGTTCACTTTTAGACACTTCTTTAATTTGAAGTTTTCAAAAAATCATTAAATGAGTCTGGAGTGCATCCTCAGGGTATCGGAGGATAGAAGCTAGCGTCCACCTCAGACTATCTTAAAGTGGCACCATTGTCCTTACATGACAAAAAGTCAATTCTTGTTCACTTTTAGACACTTCTTTAATTTGAAGTTTTCAAAAAATCATTAAATGAGTCTGGAGTGCATCCTCAGGGTATCGGAGGATAGAAGCTAGCGTCCACCTCAGACTATCTTAAAGTGTCACCATTGTCCTTACATGACAAAAAGTCAATTCTTAGTCACGTTTCGGCACTTCTTTAATTTTAAGTTTTTAAACAATCACTAAATGTGTCTGGAGTGCATCCTCAGGGAATCAGGAGAGAAGCTGGCGTCCACCAGAGACTATCTTAAAGTGGCACACATTGTCCTTACATGACAAAAAGTCAATTCTTGTTCACTTTTAGACACCTCTTTAATTTGAAGTTTTCAATCAATCACCAAATGAGTCTGGAGTGCATCCTCATGGAATCAGGAGAGAAGCTGGCGTCCACCTCAGACTTTCTCAAAGTGGCACACATTGTCCTTACATTACAAAAAAGTCAATTCTTACTGTCCTTACATTACAAAAAAGTCAATTCTTAGTAACATTTCGCCACTTCTTTAATTTTAATTTTTTTAAACAATCACTAAATGAGTCTGGAGTGCATCCTCATGGAATCAGGAGAGAAGCTGGCGTCCACCTCAGACTTTTTAAAGTGGCACACATTGTCCTTACATGACAAAAAGTCAATTCTTGTTCACTTTTAGACACTTCTTTAATTTGAAGTTTTCAAAAAATCATTAAATGAGTCTGGAGTGCATCCTCAGGGTATCGGAGGATAGAAGCTAGCGTCCACCTCAGACTATCTTAAAGTGTCACCATTGTCCTTACATGACAAAAAGTCAATTCTTGTTCACTTTTAGACACTTCTTTAATTTGAAGTTTTCAAACAATCATTAAATGAGTCTGGAGTGCATCCTCAGGGTATCGGAGGATAGAAGCTAGCGTCCACCTCAGACTATCTTAAAGTGTCACCATTGTCCTTACATGACAAAAAGTCAATTCTTAGTCACATTTTGGCACTTCTTTAATTTTAAGTTTTTTAACAATCACTAAATGAGTCTGGAGTGCATCCTTAGGGAATCAGGAGAGAAGCTGGCGTCCACCAGAGACTATCTTAAAGTGGCACACATTGTCCTTCCATGAAAAACAGTCAATTCTTGTTCACTTTTAGACACTTCTTTAATTTGAAGTTTTCAAAATCATTAAATGAGTCTGGAGTGCATCCTCATGGAATCAGGAGAGAAGCTGGCGTACACCAGAGACTATCTTAAAGTGGCACACATTGTCCTTACATGACAAAAAGTCAATTCTTCGTTACATTTCACCACTTCTTTAATTTTAATTTTTAAAAAAAAATTTTAAATGAGTCTGGAGTGCATCCTCATGGAATCAGGAGAGAAGCTGGCGTCCACCAGAGACTATCTTAAAGTGGCACACATTGTCCTTACATGACAAAAAGTCAATTCTTAGTTACATTTCACCACTTCTTTAATTTTAATTTTTTTAAAAAAAATTTAAATGAGTCTGGAGTGCATCCTCATGGAATCAGGAGAGAAGCTGGCGTCCACATCAGACTATCTTAAAGTGGCACACATTGTCCTTACATGACAAAAAGTCAATTCTTAGTCACATTTCGGCACTTCTTTAATTTTAAGTTTTTAAACAATCACTAAATGAGTCTGGAGTGCATCCTCATGGAGTCCGGTGAGAAGCTCGCGTCTGGCAGCGTGCTGCAGTCGCCGTAGATGGGCGCGCTGGGCCCGGTGGACGCGTACGGACTCCGCGACCACGTCCTACTGCGCAGCGGCGGCGTCGGCGGTAACACAGTCTGCGGAGGCTCTGTCGGCATTTTTATCTTGCCCTTTTGCTGCAGACGTGATTGAACTGAAGGAAGTGAAACATTAACTACTAAGTATCGTTAAAAATAACACAAATAAAACAAAATCTTTATCATAGTGTTAGAATTCTGCAACAATTAAAGACATTTATGAACACAGATCTCTGGCCAAGTGGAGGTTGGCAGGATTCACATGCCTTTGAGAACATTATAGAGAACTATGCGTCAAGCAGATTTCCTTACAATGTTTAGTCGACTATATATTTTAACACAGGAATGATTTTAAGGGCTTAATGTGATTTTTTGTATCCACCGACTGAGTACTAAATAAAGCAATGCGGATTTGCGGCCTTTACACACCTTTGAGAACTCTGGCACGCAGGTTTCCTCGAGATGTTTTTTTCCACCACTAAACAAGTGCTATAAACGCAAATCTATGTTACGCTCACACAGAGGCGGCATTTTTGACGACCGAATGGCGTAGTGGTAGCGAACCTGCCGTCTGCGCCTTAGGTCGTGGGTTCGATTCCCACTACTGGTAAATGTTTGTGTGATGAGCATGAATGTTTTCCAGTGTCTGGTTGTTTTTCAACATATTATATTTATGTATATTAGTATGTATGTATATTTATGAGTTATCTAGTACCCATAACACAAGCTATCGCTTACTTTGGGGCTAGATTGCAATAAATGTCCCGTATATTTATTTATTTATTAAATTCAATAAAAATTTAATCTCAAAATAAATACTCACCGTAAGTATAACCAGCCGCCAACGCTACTATGGTTATTAGAGTCGGCAAGAACGGTCTCACTATATAGAAGAGAGCTCCCAATAAAGTCGCATAACCGACTTCGCACTCCCTCTCCAATTCCACCCTGATCTCTTGGGACGTCAACTTGGACATGACATTGACCCATCCAGTACCGCATGTAGTCGTCTCAGTATGAACCACGACATTAATTTCCCCCTCTTTGGTCGTTATATCTAGTTTCAACCCCGGAGATGTGGTCATTTTGGTCAGCTTCAAAGCATGCGGGTGTCCAGTTATTGTGAACGTGGGCGGACGGTCGAGGAGCGATAGTTTGGTGCTGGAGACTTGTATGGGCGGCAGTAGGAGGACTTTAGTGCAAGTTCTGGAGACCCCCCATTCAGCACACAGCTCTACTTCAGACGCGTCTCTGATCGGCGCCGCTGGTATTATTGAGCAACCGAGTTGACCTGAAATAATATTTCCGTTTTACTGAATGGTAGCAGGCGTTATTTTGCGGAAATCCATAATAAGCAGAACAGATTAATTTGTTTTGCTATTATCCGCTACTTGAAAAGAATCTGTATGGTCTAATATGCAGAAACACCGTCCACTTGAAACATCACACACAATTCCTCCAACAATTTCTTCAACGAACGTTTCGTCTCGTCGTCGACACGAATCTGTTCTGCTAATATTTACATTGTTTTTTTATATTACAAAGTTTTATGTGTGTTGTTAATAATTCAAGCTGCAATGACTAAACCGATTTGGGTGGAATTTGCAATGCCTGTAAACGACCGAATGGCGTAGCGATAGAGATCCTGGCGTCTGCGGTCGTGGGTTCGATTCCCACTACTGGAAAATGTTTGTGTGATGAGCATGAACGTTTTCCAGTGTCTGGGTGTTTTTCTATATATTTACACAAGCTGTCGCTTACTTTGGGGCTAGATTGCGGTGTATGTAATGTTCTGATATATTTACTTACTAAATACTTAGTGGCATCATAAGCCAAGATGGCGTCTAGCGTTTTCACCGTTCACGCGCAAAACTGAAATGTAAAATTAAATTCTCTCACCATTTTCAACGTCCAACACTGGTTGCGCGGTGTGGGGCGCTTTAGTCCGGCAAGAGTACGGCAGTTCGACTTTCACTCCGTCCAACGCGTACTTCTGTTCCTCGGTGCAGATGAGTGGGCTCGATGTAAGGCCGGAGCCCTCAATGGCGAGAGGTACGAGGGTTGACGGCCATTCACCGGCGAGGAATTCCATCTGGGAAACATAAAAGCATTGTTAAACCTGTTAACAGCATCTTGAGAAACTAAGAAAGTGGGTCATATACATTTTTACTTTTTGTGACGGTTTATGCAATTCTTAATGCACACTGAAAAACAGGGAATAAAATTTTCAAAAAAAGTTTGTAAGATGAAGAGGAAAGAGTAAGCATTGATAAGTGGTAACCCAGTGCTCTGAACATCAGCCTCTTCTGATTTTTTGTACTTGTTGCCAAACCCCACTCAAGGCTCATTCTGGGAGGAGTACGGCTGTACTCAGAAGTCAAGCCATAAAAAAGGGGGTTAAACCCAGATATGTAAAGAACGTATGTATATATGTCACCTTCTGCATCGGTATCTGGTGTACAACATAAGAGGAAGCGGGTCGGTCGAGTCGCAGCACGTGGCGCGCGGACGTGTCTCGCGTCAGCACCGCCAGCGTGACCCCGGCGCCTGGGAACAGCTGCACGGAGGGCGGAGCGCGCCAGCCCACTCCCTCGAGGCACTCCTCTAGTAGTAGCAGACGTCTGATAGTTCTGTAAGCACCAGTGTCTCACCTTCTGCACCGGTATCTGATGCACGATATAAGAGGAAGCGGGTCGGTCGAGTCGCAGCACGTGGCGCGCGGACGTGTCTCGCGTCAGCACCGCCAGCGTGACCCCGGCGCCTGGGAACAGCTGCACGGAGGGCGGAGCGCGCCAGCCCACTCCCTCGAGGCACTCCTCTAGTAGTAGCAGACGTCTGATAGTTCTGTAAGCACCAGTGTCTCACCTTCTGCACCGGTATCTGATGCACGATATAAGAGGAAGCGGGTCGGTCGAGTCGCAGCACGTGGCGCGCGGACGTGTCTCGCGTCAGCACCGCCAGCGTGACCCCGGCGCCTGGGAACAGCTGCACGGAGGGCGGAGCGCGCCAGCCCACTCCCTCGAGGCACACCGCCCAGCTGCCGGTGGCTGCACAAACAAAACAAAAAAATGTGTAAAAGCATATTTTGTAACACAGCTCAAATTGAAGTTACAATTGATCACTACAAAGATGTGATACCTCCATGATATGATTTATGCGAGGATCTTCGGTAGATGGCGTCGCCGGTCCTTTAGAAGATGATTGCGGATTTTTCGACGCGCTTTCTTTTAAATTTTAATGCAAATTCCGAAGCAGAACGCTTGGGCCACAAACTTTTATAAGCATCACTCGTGTCTAGAGGGAAATTCCCTATTGCGGTCCCAATGTTTCACTAAGTAAATCAATTATTATTGTTAAAATTGATAATGACAGTCTTTAATGTCATAACCATACCATATGATACCATATGATAAAATAGTTCCATGGACGTTCACGTACGCAACAATCAGCGCCAAAATGGCGAAAGTCAAGTGTCATTTTTACGTTGACAGTCTGTGATCCAACGTAATAGTATAATAAATATCAGTGTCTCACCTATAACCCGGTTGGCGTATGAGTCCGAGCCCGTCACCCACACTTCGTCGCCGACCGTGACTCCGCCGACGGTGCTTCGGAAGGTCAGGAAAGCGCCGCTCGCCTCCAGACCCGCTATCAGCAGCTCTTCACCGAGGACACTAAAAGTACATTACGAGACGGTTAGAAAATAAATTTATTCACCAAACTACTGCCAAACTGGCTCCTTTTTAACGATGTTTAAAGTCAAATTGTTTAAAGAACTGATCATCAAATCCTTACAGAAAAAATATGTAACGGAAATTTAGGGTTTTATGAACAATCGGTATTGACAAAAAAAATATTTTTCTTAAACCCTTTTTCAGAAAAAAATTCCCAAAAAGCATCTGATTTTGTCTCAGACCAATAATCCCATAGACACAAGGCTAAAATAAAACAAAGTAAACGTATATCTTATTCAAGTTTCTAAATAGTATCAGTATTAGTGTGGGTGAGACAAAAATCAGGTGTCAGTTTTTATTTTTTTTGACGTGTCACAAGGTCCAAATATTTTGCAACCATTTGCAACCTTTTAATACTGCCAATTTTAAAAGTATTCGCGTTTCTGGTCGAATTACCTCAGTCGTCGTATATATTTAATTATGTCTCATAATATTTGTTGATGTTTCGTGAGAAGTGCTGAAAAGATTATTTAGATTTTCTTGTGAAAAAATGTGAAAAAATTGAGATTTGTATATAAATTTAAGTATAATGTGAGATGATTAAAAATGTCTTGTTCGGTAGAGGGTTGCAAAACACGTATCTCACAGAAAGAAAACGAAAATAAATCAGTTGGATTGCATCGGTAAGTTTTAAGCTATTTTTTTCATAATATAGAAGTAAGTATTTTGCTCAGAAAAATGTAAAGAAGAAGCGCAATTTAGTAAACGTCCGGGTAAACACCCAATTACAAGATGGTTTACGGTAATTAAAATATTTTTTAAATATTTCGGAAAACGCAATTTTAGGTTATTAGTGTTGTGAAATTTCACTATATCGATAGTGTCAATATATCTGTAATTAGAATAAATAAATACTCTTTAGATTTCCTAAGGATGAAGATTTGAGGACGAAATTTTTTAAACTTTCGTGTACGAACATTTTTTAATAGTTGTTGTTTGTTTTAGGAAACACCATCACCAAACCCCAGAGAGGTGTTGAACAATATGGCTGAGCCAAATATTTTGAAAAGAAAACTTTCGTGTACATGTGGCACTAATACTGAAGATGAGTCTTATAAAAGAATACAAATATTAGAAAAAAGTAGAATATTTTAAAAATGTTTCGAAACGCCGCCTTAAGAAAATCAATATCCTCACAAAAAGAGTAACGCGACTGAATGAAAAATAATAAATATGTGGCAAAACAATGTTTGAGGCGTTAACTAGTCGTCGTAATATATAATATTGTCGTGTCAGTGTTTGTATGTTTGTAACCAAACCCCTTCGAAACTGCTTGAGCGATTTCTCTGAAGTTTTTTGTGTACATTCTTTAGATGTAAGTATAGGTTGTAAGCTATTTTTTATATTTCAAATGGCAAAACAATGTTAGCTCAGTCAGATTTATTATTATAATAAACAATTTTAAAAATAAAATGAAGTTTTCTTTCATATCCAGTAATAAAAAGTCTATGTCCAAGTATCTTCAGAAGTTATGGTGGTTTGTAGGCAGTAGTGTAAAATTCTCATAACCCAAAATTTTGGGTTACGCTGTGGTTATGCTACAATTTTTAATTTATCCGCGAATCACGCGATGTTTTTTCCAGATAATTAATAGTGGCTTTTGCTAGCCAAGAATAGTGTCACTTTCTCTTTGCTGAAGAAACTATAACAATCGTTGGGTAAACAATATTATAAAGATATAACTTAACTTAACATAACAATACTATATATTTATTATATATTATTATTATTTATTTATACCTTTAAACGAGCAATTTTTGTATAGGTATTTTATATATTTCTATATAATCTGAATCTCGAAAACGGCTCGAACGGTTTTCATGAAATTTAGTATACAGGGGGTTTTGAGGGCGATAAATTGATCTAGCTAGGATTCATTTTTAGAAAATATATTTACCAAAAAAAATAACGAGCAAAGTTCAGTCACCCAATAAGTAATGTTAACCGTCGAATCTAATCGACTCCAGCTCATCACTAGCATAATCGAACCTTGTGACAACCTACTAATTTTCGAAAGAGGCATTATGGAATTGTCTCTTTTTAGCAACCTACCAAGCACATAAGTAAAAAGAGTACAAAAATAGTGCATGTCGTTGCTATTTTAACTGTCCATCTATTGGATCATTCATCTGAGGATTTTGTCATACTTTGAAAATTGTCTGTAAAACGGCACAAGCTTTTTAAATAAATCTTGCACACAAAAAAGTACCTACATAAAAACTACAACAACTTTGATTGACAGTTTTATTTTTAGGCCTTCTAACAACCGTGTAAACTGTAAAGTAATAATTTTCCCTTAATTCAAGTAAATCAGTGTGAACGCGGCTGCTCCGTCCCCTTGTCAACTGTCATTTGGCGTTCTTAAAGCCTTAAGAGGATATACTGAGTTTGTTTTTGTCCTTCTCACTCTTACGTATACGTTGATGCCTTCGAATTCTGACAAATAATTGGGTGAAAATGACAAAAACAGCAAACTAAACCAATCAGGGCATAAAATTTGTAGCTGATTATGACAACGATGAATACACTCAACCCTCAGATTATCACTGCTTTATAGGTTAATTTAAGATGAAGTGGCAATGGGTGGGGCACATAGCTCGTAGAACCGACGGACGTTGGGGACCCAAAGTGCTGGAATGGCGACCCCGCACAGAAAAGCGCAGTATTGGCATTGACCCCCGATCTGATGGACTGACGACATTAAGAAGGTCGCGGGAAGTCACTGGATACAAGTAGCGCAGAACCGTGTCGCTTGGATATCATTGCAGGAGGCCTTTGTCCAACAGTGGACGTCCGTCGGCTGAAACGAACGATAGCAAGGAACACTAAATAGGTACAGAAGGTCCACTCCGCACGATGATTTAAAGAAATAGCGACTCTAGCGCTGACACAAAAAGTGCAATTCAGTTCGCAATAGCGCCTGGCCCCGCCCTCAAAATCGACACGCAACAAACGCAATGTTGTGGTCTCTTTCTATCGTCTAACTATATCTCTTACGAAGTACTAGGGTTGCCGTAGCTAGACGGCGCGTAAAATAGACCGTACAGAAGTAGCGCGCGCGTGAAATATTGAGGTCCGGACCCCTACTTGTAGCCGGGACGGTTACGTGATAAGTGAGACTGGCCTGACGATAGGTTAATTCCCAACCTGTCAGCGGCTCGACGAACATGCGCGGCGAACGGTGGGCCGAGCGAAATGTTGGCCTGAGGCGCCAACAACTCCCTTCCCAAGCAGTTCCTCAGCACGAGTCTCACTGTGGATTCCTCCGCCTCTCCCGCAGGCTCGGCCGTGCAGTAGTGCGGGCTTGCTACTTCTACATGGATAACCTGAAAGATCAAATAAACCTCAGAAGAATTAGGTATTACAGTCATTTTTTTTTTTGGGATATAGAAAGATTATGTATATATTCTGTAACAAAGTGGCACTATTTTTTTAGAGTTATAATTTAAAGTAGTAAAAACACGAGGAATGTAGCAATGGCGGGCTGACGGCAAATGTGACGTACATGTGCGTGTTTTCCGGCTCACTTTCGAATGTAGAAGATTTATAGTAGTAGTAGTAGAAGTAGCCTTACTATGAGATAAGAGAACCGGACGTTAGCGCCCTGCGACGTCACAAATATGGCCGCCTAAATTTGGGGCGTTTTAAAACCACGTGACATTTTTAAAATTTCAGATATTCCATTTATTAAATTTTTAATATATTTTTTTTTATAAAAGTCGTTGATCATACGACACAATTGATCGTGTAGTATTAAAATAACGAATAAAAAAATGCTAAATTTTTGGGAAAGCCTACCTTGCATGCATGTCTAGAACTTGATTGATTGTTATACTTTAAGACCTTTAAAAGTACACCAAATAAAGTACTTTAAAGTACTTAATAAAGATATGAGTTTCTGGTGCAAACTTCAGGCGAAACGTTAAACCGACGACTATAAAAGCAAAAACGCCTCTGTCTAAGTTGTTTGGTTTGGACAGAGGCGTTTTTACTTTTATACCCCTCATACAAGTTTAAAAATTATGGATAAAAGAAAACTTACGCTAAGTCTATCGATGTTCCGTTCATCCCTGTGTTTGGCGAACACGACCCCATGGCCGGGTCTCACTGCCACCACATCTCCGTTGCTCCACAACTCAAACGACCCATCCTCTTGATAGTTATGGATAAAAGAAAACTTACGACCCATACTCATACGCCGACCAAGTTCCTTGCGGCAGGGACTTCAGGCACAGAACACTAAATAGTACCTTCAGGCGAATAGTGGACCGACGGCTAAGGACAAGCGGTCCCCGGGGTTGTGAGCTCGAAAGTTATGGATAAAAGAAAACTTACGCTAAGTCTATCGATGTTGTTCCTTTCATCCCTGTGTTTGGCGAACACGACCCCATGGCCGGGTCTCACTGCCACCACATCTCCGTTGCTCCTCAACTCAAACGACCCATCCTCATACGCCGACCAAGTTCCTTGCGGCAAGGTCTTCAGGCGAATAGTGGAACCGACGGCTAAGGACAAGCGGTCCCCGGAGTTGTCAGCTTGAAAGTTATGGATAAAAGAAAACTTACGCTAAGTCTATCTATATTGTTCCTTTCATCCCTGTGTTTGGCGAACACGACCCCATGGCCGGGTCTCACTGCCACCACATCTCCGTTGCTCCACAACTCAAACGACCCATCCTCTTGACAGTTATGGATAAAAGAAAACTTACGCTAAGTCTATCTATGTTGTTCCTTTCATTCCTGTGTTTGGCGAACACGACCCCATGGCCGGGTCTCACTGCCACCACATCTCCGTTGCTCCTCAACTCGAACGACCCATCCTCATACGCCGACCAAGTTCCCTGCGGTAAGGATTTCAGGCGTATCGGTCGAACCGACGACTATGTTATAAGTTCGAAAGTTATGGATAAAAGAAAACTTACGCTAAGTCTATCGATGTTGTTCCTTTCATCTCTGTGTTTGGCGAACACGACCCCATGGCCGGGTCTCACTGCCACCACATCTCCGTTGCTCCTCAACTCGAACGATCCATCCTCGTACGCCGACCAAGTCCCTTGCGGCAGAGACTTCAGGCGAATAGTGGAACCGACGGCTAAGGACAAGCGGTCCCCGGGGTTGAACTCCCGGGATAACCCGTCGACGGATGTCCGTATGTCCGACACGCCTAGGATTTCGATCGTGCTGTCCCACGAGCGGGTTTCTGCTATCTGTTGATGTAAAAAATAATGTAATTTAACGATTAAGGCTGTTTTTCCACCTGACCGACAAACTGCTACCATCACGTCGGTTTGAAGTGACGCAGGCAATAGTCGTCAGTCCACACGACGTACAACTAACCACACTCGACATCCAATAAAAAGGTAATAAAATAAATTAATTTGGCGGTGTTGGTGGTGTCGCTAGGCCACCGAACGTTCAGATCGGACCGAAAATGCTGTCGATCCGATCTGAGCGGTTGGTCATCAGAACGTATCAACATCGATCGATATTATCTTAAAGACAACCCGCTCTCTCGTAACAGGTGTAAATGTCGCGATCATTGCTGTAAAACGTTACATTTGTAGTAAGCTATGGCTAAAGTAACATATTATTGCGTTCCGATACAAAATAGAAATGGAACTAAATTACAAAAAAAAATGTATTAGAATGCGCGAGAGCCACGTCATAATTTAGCGATCATTTTCATACATTTGATTAATTTTGTTCCATTTACATATTTTCAGCGGAACAATTATATTGTTAATATTGTTAATCCCTTATTATAATAAAATTAAAGTTGATGTTGGTAATAATGTTATCTATGATATAATATATCATAATATGGATACAGCTGCTGGTCGAATAAAAAGGGACATTATCAAACGTCCCTTTTGTCACGAGATGTGCAATAATCTCAACTTGAACTCCCTCGAGCTCAACTGTTAGAGCGTTCGAGTTATTTTGTGTATTTGAAACATTTTTGAACAAATGAAAATCGCGTACCTGTCCCATATTTCGCACCCTCACGTCCAGTGTGATGACGCCAGGTTTGAGAGGCACCACGCGCACCGAGAGACCCTCCACTACCGACCGTTCTAACTGGTCTGCAAAAAAAGGATGTGGTTTTGAATACATTATTTAAAAAAGTACGCTTTTCCAAGTGTGTTTAGCGTGTGGAAAGTTTTTGATTTTCTACTGCTTATAATAGCCACCCACAGTCCGATGGGACAGCAGCTCCGAAACGACCGAAAAAATTTCAGGCGCAAGACAGACGGTCTTTCAGACAGACGAAACTTTCTTGCCTTCTCAGATGTCGGGCAGGCAAGAATAAATACTGACCATCAGCATGCGAGGTGTACAGTCTCGCAGCGGTGGGGTCTCGAAGGCCCCACGTGACTCGCGGCGCGGGTTGTAGAGACGACAGCGCTGTCGCGGTCAACCCTGCAGCTTCCACCCACTAATTGAAACAACTTTCTTGCCTTCTCAGATGTCGAGCAGGCAAGAATAAATACTGACCATCAGCATGCGAGGTGTACAGTCTCGCCGCGGTGGGGTCTCGAAGGCCCCACGTGACGCGCGGCGAGGGTTGTAGAGACGACAGCGCTGTCGCAGTCAACCCTGCAGCTTCCACCCACTAATTGAAACAACGTTCTTGCCTTCTCAGATGTCCAGAAGGCAAGAATAAGTACTGACCATCAGCATGCGAGGTGTACAGTCTCGCAGCGGTGGGGTCTCGAAGGCCCCACGTGACACGCGGCGAGGGTTGTAGAGACGACAGCGCTGTCGCGGTCAACCCTGCAGCTTCCACCCACACGGGGCCTGGACGACCCACTAGCAAGGTCTGTGTTGCCGCTCGAACACGGAGATTTGATATTGGCACCACCTGTCCAAGAATGCACCTTTTATGAGAAATAGTTAAACTATTGAAATTTAAATAACTCGCCATAAGTCTCTGTAAGTTAAGCCTACATGAAATAAAGTATATGGAATCACAAAAATAATAATATTATGGTATAAAAAAACTGATTATAAACCTTTGCATTTTTATTTTGTTCTTAATATAAAGAACCATTAAATGGTTACTTTACTTTGTACTACAATCTAGCCTATGGGCTAATTAGTAATATTGGGCAATTTATTTTCTTATATCTTAGTTACAGTCCAATAACTGTCTTTAGTTCCACTACGTTTTTGCGATCAAGAAAAGTATCCTCGGTATAATATTTTATTGTAAAACCTAATATATCGTTTTTAAATCTTTGTTGAAAATTATTATAATAATATGTCGCTGCTCGCGGGGTAATACATTAGGCGAACAGATCGGCTATTGCGATCTTTGTCTTACAGTCGGACAACAGACGCAGTCTTGTTTTCCTATTTTATTGCCCTGCATGCAGCGAGATATTGGTACAACCAACTATATATAATGTGTCATATTATTGATTACTTACGTCGATTTCAGCTTCAGCGCTCGCCAGTTCTACATTTGAAATGTCTGACGCGATTAACTTTACGCGCGCGCTTCCCGTGGATACACCATGCACCGATCCAGAAGGTGACACCTATACAAAAATAAATAAAGGATCGTGAGTCGTGACAGACAGACAGATAAATAGACAGACGGGCAACAAAGTGATCCAAAAAAAAACATACCACAACCAAATTATTTTTAATGCCACCCCCTCGGAAGCCTTTATTGAAGTAAAAATTTCTAAGGGCATTGGGCATTTTTAAGATAGCGAAAAAACCATTGAACTCGCGCCACCATTATCACAGTAATAATTGTAACGTAACCCGACACCTCTGTATGTACCTAAGTTTTTTTTATTTTTCTTCCATCGCCATTCCTTCGGTTTTTTAAATACTTCGCTTGCTGTGGTCACTCCGGTATCCAAAACTTGACTACATACTACGTTCCCCGACGAAACAAACTTTAAAAACCTGCTTGAATTTATTTATTTATTTTATCTACTTTAAGTTACACAGTATTTTAACCAATTAACTTAAACTTAATACATATACAGTTTGTGCACTGACCACTGAACTAGTGAAAACTGTGTTTCAGCGGAATTATGAATCACGGATTCAAGCAGGTTCATTTAAATCCATTGGGATTTTGTTTAGTTGCTAGTAGAACCCTACAAAGTTTTAGTTTACACAAGTTTGAAACAAAGTTTACTTAACTAATTATCTTTTTGAATAGTGTTTTACACACTTAGGAAATAATTCCTATAAATTTAAATACGAATCAAATGGCTCGTATAGCTCAGCGGTCAGAGCACCCAGCCGCGAAAGCTGGGGGACGCGGGTTCAAATCCCGCTGCGAGTGAAAAATTGGTTGTCTGTAAGTCGGTTTACTGACGATAGTTGAACGTGACAACTCTCGCTTGCACTTCAAGCCTTACATGGAACGCCTCAGAGCGAGGTAACGGCAAATGAGTCATGTTTTTTTGTGCGTGCAGCCGGCTCTATTGATTTATAAGACGTTGTCACGTCAAAAATTTTGATTCGTATTTAAATTTATAAAGTTTACTTAGTACAAATGTACCTGCAGATGTGTATGTCCGTGCGTTGCTAGGTACGTGAGAGTGGCGAGGTGCGACGGCGGCCCGCCCACGTGTCGTAGCTGTACGCGGCCGCCCGCCGGCAGGCGCGTGCGTTCCGGAACGATTTGCAACGCGGGGAACACTGTCAGCTACACACATTGTGGATTAAATGCACACGTCCACAGAAAAGAAAATATTGAAAGAAAGAATAATTTATTTCTATGTGTGTAAATCACTGAAAATAACTGAGTGACTGACGCACATCCGTCGAGATGATATCTTTGATACAATATATTTCAATAATAATACATAGGAAATAGTATCAGGGCGCGTTAGAACCCTAGAAAATTTAATTTTGAGTTACCACAATTAATAACTATAAGTATTTCCTGACAATAATAAGTATTAATTCCTGATTCTTAAGTGCTGAAAATAAGCCTATATTATTATGAAATAAATCATTTGAATTAGAATTTTTGGAATAATGTCTACAAAATTTCGACCCAAACAAAGTCATTTTGCAATTATTTTTCATTAATTCATGATTAACATAAAATCTAATCTTTGTTTCACTCAAAAAGGAGCAATATAGCTTCATTTCATTTAGGGTAAGTCGCACTGAGTTAGCGCATAACACCCATGGACTTCGGTACTCTAGATGTAGGTATGGATCGTCTAATTGGAAAATGAACGCCCCTCCACTACATTATTCTTCCAAAGTATAAAGTGGGGTGTTCACGTTTATAGTAGTGTTATTATCTCGCTGCAGACTCGGTCATAAATCATTTCGGTCATCTCTGTCAACAACTAGAGCGAAACACTCGAATGATTTATGACCGAGTCTGCAGCGAGATAATAACACTACTATAGATTAGAATTGAGACGATGTATAAAACTTTTCTTTGATTAGTGCACACAAAACACTCACCTCAACTTCAGGGCTCCACACACCGCCCAAAGAAGCCCTGACCCGTCCGAAGCCCTCCTTCAGCCCGCACAGGCTCCCGTTCTTCATCGCCACGTCGCCACTGGTCTTCCAGTCAGGCTCGCGACTGGTGCTCAGGTATCGGTGCGATATGCCTTTCACCAAGGCGCTTATAGGGACGCAGCCTCCGACGCACACCGCACGGGCCGTGGACACTTCTACACTGAGCACCTCTTCTATATTCACCTGTACAAATAGAGATGATTACTAAAAACTGACCCTCTTATTCATAAACGTGAAATACACACATCACACACATCGCAATCTAGCCCCAAAGTAAGCGATAGCTTGTGTTATGGGTACTAGATAACTGATAAATATACTAACCCAGACACTGGAAAATATTCATGCTCATCACACAAACATTTACCAGTAGTGGGAATCGAACCCACGACCTCCGGCGCAGACAGCAGGTTCGCTACCCCTACGCCATTCGGTCGTCAACGATAACGATCGATAACGATTCGGTCGATAACGGTGCAATAGTTATTGTTTGTTTTGTCTCTTTCCTCCGAATTTCAAATTACTGTTGACAAACAAAGACAAAACATATTCCAACGCTATTTTATGTTTGTGAGTAAGTTAGAGGTAAAACTGCAGGGGGCGCTGTGTGTTAGCTACTTGTCAAAAAACTTCAATGAAACTACTACTGGCGATGTCCATTCGCCTTTTGCCATACTTTACCCAGTGGAAAAGCTAATTTTGTCCCTTGTCATGGCACAACATCGGGATATAGACTCTGGACCCCCTGCCCATATTGGCAGATAAGGGTTTTGTTTGTTTTTAACTATATAGGCGAGCGCTTGACTGTGATCACACCTGATGTAAAGTAATGATACAGTCTAAGGTGGAACGCGCTTGCCTAGGAGATGCCTATTCACTCTTGATTTGAAGGCGCCCAAGGTGTAAGTGGTGGAAAAGACAGTGCCTGGGAGGAATCAAACCGGTTCGAACGTGATAAATATTCTTACCTCAACAACTTGTTTCTGCCCGGCGACACACAAGTCTGAGACGACCAAGTCATACATCCCAGGGGCCGGCACTAAGGCGGTCACTCTGCCCGTTTCGATGGTTGCTGTGACCCCCTTCGGCGTCTCCACGGTGTATTTACCACTGCCCCCCGTCACTGTGGCGATGTCCACTCCACTTTTGCCATACTTTAGCCGGTGGAAAAGCTAATTTTGTCCCCTTGGGGTATAGAATCCACACCCCCTTCCAATGTTGGCAGACAAAGGAAAAGTACTCTTACCTCAACAACTTGCTTCTGCCCAGCAACACACAAGTCTGACACGACCAAGTCATACATCCCAGGGGCCGGCACCAAGGCGGTCACACTGCCCGTTTCGATGGTAGCTGTGACCCCCTTCGGCGTCTACACGGTGTATTTACCACTGCCCCCCGTCACTTGGCGATGTCTAATCCCTTTTTGCCATACTTTAGCCGATGGAAAAGCTAATTTTGTCCCCACGGGGTATAGAATCTATACCCCCTACCCTTGTTGGCAGACATAAAGCTAATTTTGTCCCCTGTCAGAGAACAACATCGGGGGTAGAATTTACACCCCCTTCCTATGTTGGCAGACAAAGGAAAAGTATTCTTACCTCAACAACTTGTTTCTGCCCAGCAACACACAAGTCTGACACGACCAAGTCATACATCCCAGGAGCGGGCACCAAGGCGGTCACACTGCCGGCTTCGATGGTAGCTGTGACCCCCTTCGGCGTCTCCACGGTGTATTTACCACTACCCCCCGTCACCGTGGCGATGTTGGACACGGTTTCGCTTTCCCACGCCAAGTTAACCTGTAAAAGATGTTGTAACTTCTGAAGAAAATTATTTTTTGACAGATTTACGTCAAGGACCGAAAACAGAATTCACAACGTGTGTTCACACTCTGCTTTTCACGTCGCTTACAAGGAAATTAAATAATTTGCGTTTGAAGAGCGAAGGTCCATTCGATGGATGGAAAAAATGGCGGAATTTATTTTTCCATAGAAAATATATGGATACTGAAAAGACTATAACAAGTTGGGGGGATTAAAGGCTGTCGGCGATGATACTTTTGAAGGCGGGAAAACAGCACACGGTTCGCACGTTGCCCGCGCCCCACGCGCCCTATTATAGTGTTATTATCTCGCTGCAGACTCGGCAAAAATCATTCGAGTGTTTCGCTTTGTTGTTCTGCAGTAATGCACAACTCAATAAAGAGCAACAAAAGCGAAACACTCGAATGATTTATGACCGAGTCTGCAGCGAGATAATAACACTACTTAAGTATAAATAATTATGAGAACTTTAAAGATTTTATATACACCTAGAACAAACAACAGTTTTAACAGCATTCAATATGAAGAAGTACATATTAATAATTATTAGGTACCTTCAACGGGTCGCATTTGAGCGGCGCCACAACCCTAGCCGGTATGCTCGCAGTGGCATCAGGTATGCTCGCCTTCAGCGATCCGCTCCAACCGATCGCCTGTTCCGTCGCCATTAACAACTGCAAACCAAAAAATATACACTTAGCGCAAGCTTCTGCAATCCTTCTCCATGTAAAGTTTTACCATTTCACAACCATTCACGCGTTCTTTCATCAGAAACGACCAGCGGGGCAGACAAACAGTCGTTTGGCGTTAACGACAGTAGACAAAAATGTATGAACAAACCACGTGACTGTAGAAAAACCACGACCGAATAGAGCTAAACACGCTGTGTTTGATAAATAATCGAATCGACAACTTGAACGCTCACTGGCGTTCTCGCAGACCTTGTAGATAATTTAAGCGTACTTCGCTTGACAATTGACAGCCGACAGTATCAAACACAGCGTGTTTAGTTCTATTCGGTCGTGGTTTTTCTATAGTCACGTGGTTCGTTCATACATTTTTGTCTACGCCAAACGACTGTTACTTTGTCTAGCCCCGCTGAACTTTTAGACGCTGGTCACGGCGCGTATTTCTATGACAAAACGTTTGAATGTTCATTGTCCATTTTTAAAAACTAAAAACTTGAAGTCCATGCCATGCCGTGACCAGGGGCCGTACCCCCAAGGCTTATAGCAGTATTATTTTAATATTGTTTTGACATTTTCATACAATGTCAGTATGAAAATTTAGTAGGGCCCCAGTGTGCCGTAGCCTTTATTCGACGGCGGCGGGATACGCTGCTTAGATAACAGATAGTGACCTGCAGCCTTATATATATGACTTGTCTACGACCACCTTAGACACCTGGCGAGCGCTCATTCTATAGCTACATGAAACTAAATATAAAAAAAATGTATGCGAATGACAATTATTGTCTTTGATAAGTCACGGATAGCGTAACATTTTTTGAATTTCATTCCACTAAGATACTATGGAATGAGTCATCAAAAAGGTTTCTATGACGATCGTAATGTAAGTCATTTCTAAGGGCACTGGCCGGAGCGCGATGAATCTGAAAGTGAATCCCATACTCCCGCCAGCGGGTCTGTGGAGACAATTTTTAGAGAGTGCAAGTCCCACATAGCCCCTACATTTCCACTAACAGACGGGTATGCTTCATAAATTTTCTTTCTATGAAAAAAGCTATTAAACACTTCAAGAACAAAAAAAAACCTTATCTTACCTGATAATACTGCTGAGGCACGGGAACTTCGGCAAACTCTGGATTGGTTTCGACAAACAGCCTGTCAGTGGATTTATACTCTATTCCCATGTGGTAAGGTTGAACTTCCCACGACACTCGGGGCCCTTCCTCGTCTAGCAGCTCGCGCCCGATCGCATCTAGGAGAGTCACTTTTACTGACACTTCTTGATTTGGACGCAGCCATATTCTGTGAAAAAAAATTGGTTGCCTGTAAAGTCGGTTTACTGACGATAGTTGAACGTGACAACGTCTTCTTTGTCGCTCGTTCCGCGCTCGCGAGGTAAC
Organism: Coenonympha arcania; assembly: GCA_036785405.1. Classification (NCBI taxonomy): domain Eukaryota; kingdom Metazoa; phylum Arthropoda; class Insecta; order Lepidoptera; family Nymphalidae; genus Coenonympha; species Coenonympha arcania. The sequence continues at coordinate 11,482,819 of CM072072.1, forward strand.
GCCGGTAACGCCGCATGAGCGAGGTAACGCCGGATGAGTCATGTTTTTGACGTGACAACGTCTTATAATTCGATAGAGCCGGTTGCACGCACGAAAAAACATGACTCATCCGGCGTTACCTCGCTCATGCGGCGTTACCGGCGTTACCTCGCGAGCGCGGAACGAGCGACAAAGAAGACGTTGTCACGTTCAACTATCGTCAGTAAGCCGACTTTACAGACAACCATTTTTTCGTGCGTGCAACCGGCTCCATCGAATTATAAGACGTTGTCACGTCAAAAAAATTGGTTGTCTGTAAAGTCGGTTTACTGACGATAGTTGAACGTGACAACGTCTTCTTTGTCGCTCGTTCCGCGCTCGCGAGGTAACGCCGGTAACGCCGGATGAGTCATGTTTTTGACGTGACAACGTCTTATAAATCGACAGAGCCGGTTGCACGCACGAAAAAACATGACTCATCCGGCGTTACCTCGTTCATGCGGCGTTACCGGCGTTACCTCGCGAGCGCGGAACGAGCGACAAAGAAGACGTTGTCACGTTCAACTATCGTCAGTAAACCGACTTTACAGGCAACCAATTTTTTTCGTGCGTGCAACCGGCTCTATCGTCTTATTATAAGACGTTGTCACGTCAAAAATTGGTTGCCTGTAAAGTCGGTTTACTGACGATAGTTGAACGTGACAACGTTTTCTTGTCGCTCGTTCCGCGCTCGCGAGGTAACGCCGGTAACGCCGCATGAACGAGGTAACGCCGGATGAACATCACGTCAAAAACATAATACAGAATTAAATATGAAAAATTGTATTATATGCACTGATAAGGAACCTGGGGATATGGTCATCAGGACATTTTACACAAACTTTCTTTATACAAAAAATTGGTTGCCTGTAAAGTCGGTTTACTGACGATAGTTGAACGTGACAACGTCTTCTTTGTCGCTCGTTCCGCGCTCGCGAGGTAACGCCGGTAACGCCGCATGGGCGAGGTAACGCCGGGTGAGTCATGTTTTTTCGTGCGTGCAACCGGCTCTATCGATTTATAAGACGTTGTCACGTCAAAAAGACGTGAGGCCCTCGCTACCTCGCTCATGCGGCGTTACCGGCGTTACCTCGCGAGCGCGGAACGAGCGACAAAGAAGACGTTGTCACGTTCAACGATCGTCAGTAAACCGACTTTACAGACAACCAATTTTTTTTTATCAACATAATATGCAATTATTATTGCCATCTATCGATGAATAGCAGAACTTTTAATGACTTTTTGAAATATCACACTTGTCTCTTTAGTTCAGCAACTCGTCTCGCCGAATCCAGAAATTCCGTAACGAAAATAACCTAACACTTTTTAGTCTCTAGGTGGCATTGGTTGTATCATTATAAATTATAAAAAGTGTAACGTTATTTTCGTTACGGAAATTGCTGCATTTGGTCTCCACGCTCAAGGCCTGCGATAGAAGCTATGCAATAGCTTAAAAAATAGTAGTCGTCTTTCGAAATTTCCCACTAACACGCCACAATATGGCGGAAACCGTCTCCATGGAAACGTGCGTGAAGACGATTGACAAGCTAGTGATCTGTGTCAGGGACGGCGGGCGCGGTCTATAAGCAATACTGCTGTAGGCTTACTACTGACACTGTCGGTGTCAAAACAAACATCTCTGGCACCGATAAACTGGCGACCATTGATCGACAATAATAAAAGATTACCATAAAAAATACATGATCACGAATGATATTTTTCTACCATAGAACCGCAAGACGCCTAGAGCGGTGGTTCATCATATGGTTGACGATTATGTAGACGCTTACGTTTGCGATTATCGCCGATGTCAGAGGATCATCGTCCAAAGTCAAAAGGAGCTATTATATCCAGCAGCGCTAGGATGCGCGCGTAGAGATATGTCTCTCTACTTTTGTCGCTCTCTTTTCTTTCTGATCCAGACAGAAAAAAGAGAGCGACCAAATAAAGAGATATAATCTCAACGTGCACATGTTGCAAAGGCTTTACACAGGCTTTACTTCTACAAGAAGACATCATTGAACTTTGATGAAAATGAAAATGAAAAATCTTTATTTTCACATAGGCCCAATTAATAGGCTCTTATGAAAAGTCAAAACACTACCGCCAGGTTCGGAAAGCAGGTTTGCACCGAGAAGAACTGGCAAGAAACTCGGCACTTGCTCTTTTCAAAAAATGTCATTATATACAATTTCAAAAATAATATTTTTTAAGATATCTCGTGAGGAGATGGAAGTATATCCCTATCATTCCAAGAATTCTTGTCATTGAAAATTTTTTCAATAGTATAGTAACCCCGATTTATTAGATGTTTTTTGACAGTGACTTTAAACCTGTGTAAAGGTAAGTCCAAAACAGATGTGTTCTTGTAGGATCCAACTGTAGTTGAGGCTGTTTCTTTGGGAGTCAGCTCACCTCGGTCCGCCAGAGCAGTTCCCAGGAGTGTCGGGGGGCTCCAGCCGGACGCGCGACACGTGCGGCGCGCACGACACCTCCAGATCGACTGACTCGCGCTCCTCGTCCGTGAACGACGACAGCTCCAGGCGAGCGTCGCCTTTCTGTTGGAGAATTTTAATTAATGGTAGTTTGGTACCAATGGATTCACTGAATTCATATTTATTCTTCTCACTCGAACTCACTTCTCACTTTACACATTTCATCCTACGAAGACTTTAGCGGGGGCGACATGCAGCGTTGCGGAAGACTATAAGAGAATAACGACGTTTTACCTAATTATTAAAAAACTAAGCCAATTATCAAAAATCCGTTTCGGAGCGTTTTTGAATATTGTTATTTACGTTACATTTAAATAAAAAATTACGATTACATCCATTGTAGTTTCCGATAAAAATAAAAAAGAGTTTGGAGCAACTCTTTTGGGACAACTTTCTGTCAGGAAAATTTTATTCAAGCGTGTTTCTGCTTCACAGCGATTTTAGATTAAAGATAAAAATACATGACGTTTAACGATAAAAATGGATGGTCTATGGCTACCCGGTGCCAAGCAGAGAGCGTAATATTGTTTCAGACCCTTGACTTTTCGGAGGTATGTGCGTTTGTGAAAACTGAGTACTCGCTTAGCAGTGAAGGAAAACATCATGACGAGACCTGGGTAGATACGGAGTAACTATGAGACATCCTTATAATGTTTTTAAAGGCGTTGAAGCCTGCCAACCTGCAATTGACCATCGTGGAAGGCTAAGGCCAAACCTCGTATTTTGAGAGTAGAACCGTGCCAATGCACAATAGACATCGCTTTGGATATTAAATGGCAGCCGGCGTTTTTTTTTTCAGTAAATCCGTAATTAGTAGGATAGATTAATTTGTTTTGGTTTAATCCGCTACTTGAAAATAATTTGTATGGTACAATATGCATCGCTTTGGAATTTAAAAAAATGTACAAGGAATTAGTGACTTATTCGCTCGATATGTTGATCACATGACTTATCAATAACAAAAGTCTATAGTGGAAATAGAATAAAAAAAGCAACATGGCGACGGCGTATTCTTTGCGATGAAACGACACTCACCCTTCGACACTTGAAGGTGAAGAGCTGCGCGTCGGGATGCCGGTAGGGCGCGGGCCCGTCCCTGTGGGTCAACTCGGCGACGCGCGGCTCGCTCGACGCCGGCACTAGGGCTTCGCCCTCCGCTATCACCTGGCAACACCGAACATACAATGATACAGAAGAAGGAAGAATAAGAGGCGTTTTGTTATATACCCTGTGACACGAGAATCTATATGTACTGATATAGTCGAGCTGAAGTTTGTTTGAACGCGCTAATATCAGGCAGTAGAAGGACTGGTCCAATTTGAAAATCACTTTTGAGTTAAAGAGTAAATTTATCGAGGAAGATTATAAGGCTTCATAATAACATCACTAAAAGAGCGAATGAAAAATGGTCCTTTTTGTAGAGTTTCCGTTGCATGCGCTGCGTTAAAGTTCATGTATGACGGAAATGTTTGTTCTTGTCATCTTTGAGGATTTACTTTAATACGGTCAAAACGCCGCAACGAAAAACCGTTTCAACGTGATTTTGCAGAGTCGTACACGCTACTTTTTATCTCAAAAAGAAAATCAATGCACATCGCAGGATTAGTGAAAAACTGAATAGATTCAGCTATAGTAGTGTTATTATCTCGCTGCAGACTCGGTCATTAATCATTCGAGTGTTTCGCTTTTGTTGTTCTTTGTTGAGTTGTGCATTACTGCAGCTGCATTACTGTTCGAATGATTTATGGCCGAGTCTGCAGCGAGATAATAAGACTACTATAATATTATAATATTTAACGGGTACATACCACGATTAAACATGATGTTTTTTGCCGATATTTCGGCCTAGTTGCAACCACAACCCGCGGAGTAAAGTTAAGAAGATCGAGGAGGAGGGTAGACCGATACGGTCTTTGACAGCTCCAGCTTCGCGTCTCGCCACTCTGCAGTCCTGCCGCGACCACGGCCCATGTAACTAGGCCGAAATATCGGCAAAAAACATCATGTGTAATCGTGGTATGTACCCGTTAAATATTATAATATTATGATGTCAAACCACGAAGAAAGTTTAAAATCATTAAGGGCCTGTTTCTCCACCTCTTGATAAGTGCTAGATAGTCTAACCGCGTGTTTTGTCACTTTCATACTTTATGTGAAGTGACAAAGACAAAACTTGTGAATAAGCTATCCGAAACTTATTAGAAGATTGTGAAACAGGCCCTTAGACTACTATAGTATTAGAGAAGCTAGGCTACCGGTAGGGTGGCTCCGAGGAGCGCGGCGGCCTGCTGCGGCCACAGCAGCGCGGGCGCGGCGCGCACGGCCACGCGCGCCGTGTCGCCCGCGCGCCCGCGCGACGCGCGCACCGTGGACACGCCGCGCGCGCTCCACGAGCACTGCAGCACGCAGCACGCGCCGTCTGAAGGTGCATTATCAATGTATCAGAATAGAATATCTTACTCAAATCAAAATACTGATTTACTTAACTCATTGTAGAAACAACATTCAATAGTAAATAAAGTTTTGGAAAAACAAATGAAATCGAGCAAATAACGAAAAAGTTATAAGCAATTTAATAATCCTGATTAGACAGAGATAGAGATACAGCTATATTGGATAGTGACGTCACTATCACTACATAGCCATAGTAAGTCTACATGGAGTTACCATTTTTAGGGTTCCATTCCATACAAAATTTCGTTTTGCAAGAAAGGTATAGAAAAAAATACTTGTAATTTCCTTGTCGGACAAGAATTTTATTTTCAATGGATGTCATTTTTTCTAACCTAGTAACTAATAGCCGTTAATTGTATAGCGGCTATTAGTTACCACCCTACCCGCACAGCGATTTGGCGTTCCGGCGCGTAGAAACCGTTAAGGGTTGCTTACTCCTTTAAGTTAGTACGATAGCATTTTGTGGCTGTATCGTTACTTACCTTCAAGTGAGATTACAGCCAAGTACTAGCTTGTTGTATGTAAAAAAACAAGCAGTGTAGCTCCAGTAGTAGTGTAAATTGAACAAAATCATACTTGAATACTAGAAGCAAATATAAACTCCAAATACCGATAAGAAGAACAAAATATTACGGAACTAAAACCATACAGGTTGAGGGAGCACTGCTATACAATAGTTTACCGAAGGATGTAATATGTGACAAGTCATTTGTATCTTTTAAAAAAAAACTTAAGAAACATTGTCTTAATATTTAATCATGTTCACAATATGTTCACATAATTTATAAAATAGTTTACACTAAGTTTTCTTTGTTAATTTCTCATTAAGTGAAATTATTGTATTTCTTTTGAGAATAAATACCTTTAAACCTATTGATAGGTTATGTTATTGTAAAGCACGGTCGCGGAGCACGAAGAGTTTCGTACATTAACCTGTTACTACCTGTCTCTGTCACTCCCGCGTCGCACAGGACGGGGTCATTGCACCTGTGCGAGCGAGGCATTATTTTGACGCAGGAGTGACAGAGACATGTAGTAACAGGTTAATGTACAAAATTCTTTCTATTCGGCGACCGGACTATAGTATTGAGTATAAAGGGTTAGGTTTATACGTAACTTCAAGCCTAAGAAGCAAAGGAGAATAATGAACTTACCCACAGGTTGTATCCAGGGGGCCGCAGTAACGTTTTGGGGCTCCGGGCCCTCCAGTAGAGAAACAGCAAATGAACCGCAATCACATCTTAGAAAAAAATCATTGTGTCAATAAAATTTACCTTGCTTGACGCTAAGGGAGAATAGGTCGTTTATGTAAACTAACATTAGGGTTGGGCCCAATACATTGCCTTGATGCACACCGATATTCTACTATATCACTGTACAAATTATTAACCGTAACATTTTATTTACGGCCCGTCAGATTCCAATGGAACTATTGCCTTATAAGTTATACCACGTATCTGCGACGCCTCTTATTTGTTGATCAGGATTTTCTAACACAGTGTCAAAAGCCTTGGCTAAATCGAGAAAGACAAAAATACCTATTTCCTTGATTCTTCTTGTGTGACTTCGTAGAAACAAAGTAAGGTCTGTGACCGCGTCTCCTATAAAACGATTAGCTCTGAAACCGTATAGATTTTTTGAAAGAAGATTAATAGAAATTCGAATCCAGTAATCTTCTTTCCAAGTCATGGAGCAATATTTTATTGACAATCCTTACAAATACGCCGACAAATTGAGACCTAAAATATAAGTACAACGCCTATAACTCAATACCTACTACCTAGTGCGTCTATACTCTGTCCCTTCGGTTGGTTTCTTTTTGACACACGAGACAGATATAGCAATAGCAAGGGACCAGAGAGAGAAACATTATGTCGTCTCTCTCTGGTAGGGCGCTATTGCTATATGCCTCATATGTGTCAAAAAGAAAATAAACGAATGGATAGAGTGTACAGTTTTACATAATACTTACGTGTGAAAGTTATAGAGCTCTCCGGTGGACGGGTGCGCTGCGGTGAGCGCTACGTGCAGCTGATGCGGTCGGCCCACGCGAGCGAAGCCAGAACTCGACACTTGCACCAGATCTGGCACCGAGGACCATACTCTGTACATACATAAATGAAAAAAACTATTAAGGGTGCTCTAAGCTCTTCTCACTCGCTTAGATGTAAAACTAAGCCAGATACCGATTATGACTTAAAATAATAAATTTTGTAAAATTTTGTTAATATTTGCTTCTCAAATAGGGTATTTTACATCATGTAAGAAAAAATATAAAAATGCATGTTTAAGATAGATTTTGAAAAAAGTAAACGGGAAACGTCACTATTTATTCATAAAATTGCAATGTGAATTTTATAATTCCATTTAAAAAATCGTCTTTTTTTATCTGTCCAAAAACGCCATTCACCATAACGTGACGTCACACCGACAGTACCGTGACAGTACACATCTAGTTTTGTGGTCTGTGGTACACATATACAAATTACTCTATAAATATTACACATCCTAGATTATCGCCACAGAGTACATCACAGACCACAATAGGGTATTTTACATCATGTAAGAAAAAATATAAAAATGCATGTTTAAGGTTTGTGGCGTTTTTACACTTGTATTTTTGCATTCAGGCACAAGACACCAATGATAAACTTTAGAACTCATTTTATACTTCGTCTTTTGCAGGGCTCTAACAGTTGTAATATTTTTATTTTTTTCCTGTTTCCAATGTATTGGAGCCACAGATCACGAAACTTGGAGCTTTTAATCAACAAGTGTTTCTTGTACTGTTAGAAGTCTGTGTTCGATCTATGATTGCGCTAAAGATAAAATAGATTATGTGTTCGTTTAGAAGTGTAAGTTTTAAATTTTAATACTTAGTCATCTGACCTTACATCTGACTGAACCAACTCGCTAGCAATATGTGTAAAATGTTTTTACGTAAATTATAAGAAAATTCATTAAAATATTAACATTAGTCTGCTACAAATCTAATTTTTTTCTTTTCAGTCCACTTTAAAGATTTTATTACTGGATTCTGAACATGACCATCCGACGTTTGACATTTGTTTTACTCTTTGGTTTTACTCAAGATACAGTATCATTAATCTGTGGTTATACTACTGTTGATTGTCTAGCTCTATTCTCCACGCGGCGAACCATGATCCTTATGACAGTTCGTTTAGTGATGGGTCGTGTCTTTGGTCGTGTCGATAATTTTTTTTTAGACAAAGGCGTGGCCTTAAGCCACGTTGGTAAACATGTTATAAAAAATATTACAATGTGCATTTTTAATGTCCATTTTGTTGTTGTTGTATTAATTTAAGATTTTTGGCATAGACTAAGTAGGGTAAGTAAAACGAAAGTTTCCAACCTTGTTATTTTCCAATAATGCTTAACCCGATAAACACGTTTTTGCTATATAAGTATGTATATATTTTATCATGAAAATGAATGCTCCCCATTTATCTGGGGACACGGTAGTGTCCCCGCCAGACGAGTCAAGCGAAGCGCGAGGGCACTACCTATCTTTTCTCGAAGTGTTTCGCCGTATTTTTAAACCCTTATAACTTAGGCCAGAATTATTCCAGATAATCAAAATTCTCGGGAAATGATGTCGCCGGTGAACTTATTAAACGTATAAAGTTTCAATATCACAGGTCTTATACTTTAGATTTTATTGACATCTGAAAAACCCAGATTTCATCACTGACTCACTGATGATCATCAAAACCTCCTAGGTACTTCCGGAAGTCCTAGAAAGCTGAAATTTGGTATGTATGCTAGAATAAGTACACAACCAACAAAAAAATTCCAAAAGTTGGAAATTTAACCCCCCAACCCCTTAAAATAGGGGATGGAAGTTTGTATGAAAATACGGCAAGTATTGATGCTAGAGGTCTCAAAATTGGTATAGGGACTCTTTGTAATAAATAATTAAATACGTGTTTCAGGATTTTTAGTAAATCACCCCATATCCATCAAATTAGGGGGTTGGAAGTTTGTATGGGGGGATGGAAGTATGTATGAAACTACGGCAAATATTGATGCTAGAGGTCTCAAAATGGATATAGGGACTCTTTGTAATAAATAATCAAATACGTGTTTCAGGATTTTTAGTAAATCACCCCACATCTATCAAATTAGGGGGTTGGAAGTTCGTATGGGGGGATGGAAGTATGTATGAAACTACGGCAAATATTGATGCTAGAGGTCTCAAAATGGATATAGGGACTCTTTGTAATAAACAATCAAATATGTGTTTCAGGATTTTAAGTCAACCTATTGATATGGTTACAGAACATATGTACTTAGGTCTTAAAATTGACTTCCGTTTTAAGTGGCAACCACATATAAATTATATTTGTGAGAAGCTGAGAGCAATCCTTAGTAGGCTATACATACTTAAATATAAACTGCCCTATAGGACGCTGAGATTGCTTTACTTTGCACTGGCAGACTCAATAATTGACTATGGCTTGAGTAGTTACGGTAGAACCTTCAAAACATATATTATACGCATATATAAATTACAACTAAAAATTTTAAAAACAATTGTACCTAGGAAAATAAAATTAAAACATTGCAACGACTACCACAAATTATTCACTTATTGTAAAGTGCTGCCGGTGCAGAGTAAAGTAAAACTAGCCATACTTAAAGATGAATTTAATAATTTACAATTTCTTAGACGCAAGGAACGAGGCAGTAATTTACGAAGATTAGCGAGTTATAAAAAGTTCATCCAACCTAAAACAAATAATATTCATGGTAAAAGAAATTACAAATACATACTTCCTAAAATTTTTGAAGAACTCCCATCGTTTTTGCAATGTTTAGACAAAAAGCATATATACATAAGAAAGCTTAAGAAATATTTATTGAGTAAAGTATGACAATTTAAAATAGGATACATTTATTTAATATATTATATTGTTACGTATTATGTATTAGTTAATCTTAATTTTTACTCTTATTTAAAGTTAGTTAATCTTAGTTACTTTTATTTAGTTAAGATTAGTTTAATTTAATTTAGTACTGCGAACTCGCCATCCTCAACATAAACGGACAGTTTTCTAGAGGATGGCCTAGATATATTATTATAATATTGTAATTTGTTTTGGCCAATAAAATAAAAAAAAAAAAAAAAAAAAAAAAAAAAAAAAAAAAAAAGTAAATTACCCCACATCCATCAAATTAGGGGGTTGGAAAAAGAGGCGCACCTGAAGTGCAAGAAATACCCAAAAAAAAAGAAAAATTAAGTAAATAAAGAACATTGTTTTAAACAACTTACAAAAAGAAATGAAATCCCAACAAAAACATTTTCATGTAAAATGTTGCCAGACGAGCATATGGCTCCCACTGTCAAAAAGTTATCAGATCTCATGTAGGGCAAGACTTCTGACTTTATACACCCTAAAATACAAGCTCTAACTTCACAAACTCTACACTGTAGTTACAATAATGTCTTGGTCGTTTGGCTACCGTTACATTGGGCGTAAAATCAAAAATTTATTCACTTTTCAGTACTCTGTAAGTTCTGTAAAATCAAAATTTGAAATCAGGAAAATGTTTTTGTGGGATAAATTTTTCACTTTACGCCCATGTGACGGCAGCGAAACGGCCAAGACATTATTGTAACTAAAGTGTAGAGTTTGTGAAGTTAGAGCTTGTATTTTAGGGTGTATAAAGTCAGAAGTCTTGCCCTACATGAGATCTGATAACTTTTTGACAGTGGGAGCCATATGCTCGTCTGGCAACATTTTACATGAAAATGTTTTTGTTGGGATTTATTTTGTCTGAAAAATTTTGCACTCGTTTCCATTACCGACATTTTTTTATCGATACTTGCCGCCCTAGTCGATAAACGTCACACGACTTAAGTTTTGCAGGACGTAAACATAAATTCAGATTGACATAACTTCTTGTAAATGTTAATAATTGTTAAAAATATCAACGGAATATCATTACTAATGGTATAAAGCTACGTATAATTTATAAATGGCATTTTTAGACGCCCCCAATATGATCCCGATTTAATGGTGACGCCACTACAATGTTATATGGTGACATTAGCTGTCAGTGTCATAGGGATCACGGTTCGCTGCGTCGAGTATAGTCTATGGTTACTAACGGAGTGACGTCACGAGCCGTTTCCGCGCGAAAATTAAAAATCGTAATTATAAAATCGTTTTTAAGGCTTTTATTGGTTTTGAAAAATTGAAATAAAAATTCTATTGGTTTATTACGATCACAGGATTAATTTAAAACAGTTTTCAAAAAAAGGTGTAAATGCCCATTATGACCCAAAATCAAATCTCTACAGATTTTACAAGGTGTGACGTGCTTAAGTGTTTCGGCCCTACCAGCCCGCGAAATTCAAACTTCATTTAGTTTTTCGCAAATATTAGACTACACATTGCAGGTTTATGGCAATTAATTTTGCGGGCATAATATTTATGCATCTATAAGGTTTTAATAGAAACTTGCTCGAAAATTCACACTCACCTCATATTGGTTCCCGAAAGATATTTTTTAACACATTTGCTCAAAAAGTTGTCATTTCCATGTATGTTTAGCGTGCGCAAAGTTATTCTTTTACGCACTAGAATTTTTTTGTTTTCTTCCAATAACCACAGAATACCATTATAACCACAGAATACACAGAATATCAAATGCATGGTGGTTTTAAATAAAAAAGTTTTATATGCAAAATTATTGCTCGAAATGAATATTTTACAGCGTAAATCTATTAGTAAAAGAATTAAATTTAAAATTTTATTATTCCTATAATATATACGTAGAGTATAAATTTTATCACAATTAAAATTTAATTGAATTTCGATAAATTATTGCCATTGATGCTCATTTCACAAGAGCTATTAATTACCCTACCAAAAAAAAAAGTCTTGTCCCTAAAAAAAAAAAACTTGCCCGCGCCATTTTTACAATTCTTTACGATTGAAATGTGAAAAAATGAGTTCAAATAGATAATGTGATGAATATAATATGGAATTAACACCGCCAGAAATATATGACAAAGCTAAAATTGCCGCTGAGTTGCTTTTACCGGGAAAATCTAAAGAAAAATATGTAGGTACATGTGTATTGTGCACGAGCAATTTATGGATTGGAAGAGCAAAAATAAAGTAAATTCGCTGTCGGAGATTGTTATAATGGCTTATTTTTTGGAATTATCCAATAAATATCAGCCATCTACGTTATGGTGTTAAAATACATTAAATTTGAAGGCCAACACGTTTAAAATTACTTTGAACAATTGTGCCAATTGTAATGTCAATTATTATATGTCCAATGATACTTATACTATTTTTCAATGATTTTTTCGTTTTATTTTTTCGCAAATGTATTAAAAAACGTCGTTCGATGCACGTGCGGAATTGTCATTTCACTCGTCCCTATAGTTGACCCGCGCCCTTGGCTTGGGTCAACAACCCGGGACTCGTAAAGAAATGACATACTTTCCGCACTTGTATCGAAATGTACTATTTTTGCAGTTACTCAGATTTCGTGATATTGGGAACCAATATGAAGTAAATGAGTATTGTTAAGCAGTTTTCATTAAAAAAAGATTCCGACGAATTGAGAACCTCCTCCTTTTTTTTGAAGTCGGTTAAAAAGTGTAGATGCATAAATGTTGTGCCTGCGAAACACTGCCCCTATTAGAGAAAAACTATATAAAATATGAATTTTCGCGCTCGGATGGCACCCATCCTCCTTAACTCACCTGCCAACTGCGCGTATATGTGGGTATTTTGTGAGATGAACGCGAACTTCCATTTGTCCCACGTCACGGACAGTGAGCACGCCAGTGGGTGCAAGCGAGAAGGCATTATTCGCTATCTCGCTCTCTGACCACGTCACTGGTTCATCACCGCCGCCGCGATGTTTGAGTTGTATTTCCCTGGAAAAGTTTTAATGTATAATATTATCATGATTATTTTATTTTTTCTTTCAATTTGTTTCAAAATCTGGGATCTAGATGAAGATGATTATTATTTCAAATGTCATTTCTGATATCTATAATACCTAACAGTGTAATAGACTAAATAGACCTACACATGTAGTAAACAGTCGTTGCCCGGGGGGCAGTAAAATTAGGAAACAAACCGCCTAGTTCGATCTCTGTCGTACTTATGAGCTTTGCAGCTCAAGCATAAGGAGCAGTCCTGACTCCTGCTTTCTCATTTTATTGCACCGTGGACCGTGGTTAGATATACGAATTTCCCTCCAGTAAGCTTTTTGAAAATATTATTTCTAAATATTAGATCTGCTTTACAAAGTCTGATGAGCTTTACTAGTGTTTGTGATGCATATTGGCTAAAAACATTTTTTTTATTTACCATAAAATAGCACCCCAGACTTTGTAATATGATTAGAGAATACTATGACTTGAGTGAGTTAGTAATGGAAATATTTTGTAAAAAAAAAACATACTGTATGGAATCAGTCCATGCCACAAAGAGTTCTGGAGGCACTAGTGATAGAGGTTCGATTGCTACTGCAGATTCCTGTCCTTCTATCTGCAAAGAACACAGAAAAATGTTGTATTCCTGTTATACGCTAACCCATCTTTTAAACACCATGGATTTTTAAAAATCCTGTAAGACTTCCAAGTCCTTACAAAATAAAACAGGGCATGTGAATGAAGAAAAAATAAATACTCTTGACTTTAAATTATTAGGGGAAACGGATTGTGAGAACTTTCAACAAATAAATTTTGCATAAGCATTAGTTAACGATCAGTCACACTAATATTATAAAGTTAAAAGTTTTATACATGGTATATGTATTCTTATTCACAAACGTAAAATAGCACCGGAATATCTGTTTTGTCTTTGTTTCTCAACAGCAATTTGACATTCGGAGGAAAGAGAAAAAACAGACTAGAACTAATGCACTGCTATTTCACTTTTATAAATAAGAGGGTAAATATGCAGGTATTAATTTGGTTGATCCTAATGCAGACAGATTAAATATTATGGATAATCATAATCCCTATAGGATAGTTAGGGATGTGCTAACACTGGGCTACTTTTTATACCAGAATAACTTGATTTCCTTAAGATTGGTGAAAAACACAATATGACACGGACGGAGCTGCAAGCAATTACTAGTACTAATATTATAAAATCATATCACAAACCTTCTTCATCAAAGCTCTACCAGCGATTGAATATAATCTCGCGGAAACAGTAAAGTTGCCAGCGTTCTGAGCCATAGCTTCCGTTATAGTTCCATTGTCGTTTGACTTCAGCAGGTCTACATTGGCATCACCTTCTACTGATAACCTGAATGGAAGAATAAGTTGTCATTCAAAAATATTGACGTGACAACGTCTTATAATTCGATAGAGCCGGTTGCACGCACGAAAAAACATGACTCATCCGGCGTTACCTCGCTCATGCGGCGTTACCGGCGTTACCTCGCGAGCGCGGAACGAGCGACAAAGAAGACGTTGTCACGTTCAACTATCGTCAGTAAACCGACTTTACAGGCAACCAATTTTTTTTTTTTAAAAGAAGCTAAGTATGTCAAATTATCCGTATTCTTTTCAGCGAATCCTTTCATTTGATATCCATATTGAAATGCTTTAAAAATAACTAGCACGCCATCTTGGGTGTTCCGCCATGTTGGATTTATAGGATGACGTCACATCAGCTAACCATACATTGTCACCAATTCTGTTGTGCATAATCTTTAAACTAAATAAATTTAAATTATTGTTTTTCTTTTTCATGGGGAGCATTTTGAAAAGGATAGCACTATTTTAAATTAGTTTAGAGATTTTGAACATCGGTTGAGATTTTGCGCAAAAAAATCAGCATCATTGTCATCTAAACTTAATGTATACATTTCAGCTCAATCATTTGAAAATATCTGCTTCAAATTTGAATAGCAAGATTCTACCCAAACAAAGATAATATCATTTCATGTTAAATATAGATATTGCAATCCACGACGACGCGCCCCACTTTGTCAAAATCTGTATGTTTCATTCGATTTTCATGGAGATTGACAAAGCGTGGCGCGTCATCGTGGATTGAGATATCTATAAAAGCTTGTAAAGAATAAAATATAATCATCCTAAACTTAGTTCTGAGTCAACAAACAGTTATCACCATTAAAAAATTGCATTTTTATTGACTTTTCATGAGTGCTTATAAGTAATTATATCTATGTGAAATAAACAAGTTTTTGATTGATTTCGAAAAGCTCAAACCTTATTAATATTTCTTGCCCTGCTGTCAAAGGGTGGCCAGCTTCGTCATATACCACACAGTGTATGTTAAACTCCTCTCCGTAAACTACCAGATTGTGCGGCCGTATCATGACCCTAATAGAGTGAGGTTCCACCACATTTAATACGGCTTTAGAGACCTCTGTGACTCCTGAAATTAAATAACAAAGAATTAGTAATATCTCAGTCCTCGAAATACTAAAGCATGGAGCAATCAGCATCGAAATACTAAATTTTACCTTAAGTGCCTTGGAGACAGTCATTCGCTACTATCGTGATTGGCTATTATATTGAAGGTACGAATTATGGAGCTTCATTCGATGCGTCAATTGCTAGCCCACATTTGCCATTTTTGGAATAGTGAGCGATTGACCGAATTCCGTCAATCGAACATCGAGACGTTCAATATCCGTCATTCGCGATTGTTGGGGCTTTCCCATCAATGTCTTGGGGGTACAAATGCGTAGTTCCGAATGACAATGGCTTCATTTGTATTTGTAGACGATCATTTTGTCCTTTGATCACGTAATAATTGACAATTGCGAATGATCGTCTGCAAAGCATTTAAGGGTAATTTTTTGTGGTGCGGTTGTTTGGTGTATCCACATGGTTGACAGACTGCATCAGTTGCCAATCACGTCAAACATGACACAGCTCTATGATCTAATTTACGTGTGATTTTAGTACCATTTTGGAAAGACAATTTGTACGTAACGGCGGCTTCTAAAGAAGAGGTTTAGGTAGGTTAGAATTTCGATATTCTCAGCCACTAATTTCACAGTTAGGCACAGGTTTCTTACATTCAAGCTTTGAAACCACCATTCAGCTCAAAGGCGGGTTGGCCTCAACTAGTAATTACCTAAGTGGCAGCTTAACATGCTAATTACATCAGACCTTGTAGTAAATAAGTTTTTTACCTGACATTAAGTACAAGTGAGATGTTCCAAGCTCTGTGCCTCGGACTAGACTTATTGTGTCTTCCAGAGCTGCCACTCCTGTGTCGTCTATCTTCATAGTGTAAAGTGTTTCAGCTACATCTTGGATGGTCAAACGGCCGGCACGTACTCTTACCACTCTGCAACAAAGTTGAATATGACGTATGAGATAAAACACGATTCATTTCTGAATAATTAAGTACAAGTGGAACTAATTGTTGCTGTTAGGCATTTGGATAATCGAAAATTCACTTAATGGCCTACAAGCCGTATTTAGGTGATTTTGAATGAAGTTTTATGCAAAAACTATAAAGACAATTACTTTCAAAATCACACGTCATGTATTTTGAGTCTTTAATCTAAAATCGCTTAGAAGCAGAAACACGATTGGATAAAATTTTCTCGATAAGTTCTCCCAAAAGTTGCTCCAAAATCTCAGTTTTTCTATGTTTTATCGGAAACTACAATGGATGTAATTGTAATTTTTGTTTTAATGTATCGGTAATAATTATATCCTAAAACGCTTAGAACAGATTTTTGATAACTGGCTTAGTTTTTGAGTAATTAGGTAAAACGTCGTTTTTCTGCTATATTCTTCCGCGACGCTGCATGTCGCACCTACCAAATCTCCGTGAGAGTGAGAAAGACAAAAATAAATTCAATAAATCCCCTTAATCGACTGTTCGAAGAAAAGCGAGATTTGAGCTATGTAGTACCACAGGTAGTACATAACGATATGTGTTTATTAAAATCAAGACATCAACAAAATACCAGATATTACAGAGTAAAGAACAAGATCGGTTGATTATAGATAGTTTCTGTAAAATCTTCATTTATTATTTAAATTGGTCACGATTGGTAGTCCGGATAATCGCGAATCCATATAACTGAGGTCTGGATAATGAAATTTTTACTGCATTTCAAACTTAGGTACCAAATTTTTTTTTTATTTTTTAAATGTTTCATGTGGATTGCCTCCCTTTTACTTGTAACAAAAGCAAGAGTTAAAAATTAACAACAAAACTCACTTGTAACGTAGAGTGTCCCCCAGCGCGACGTACGCCACGGCAGGCGTCAATACAACGCTCGCGACCACTTGTAAATTGAAACTTGTGCATATGTCTCCGAGACACGCAGTCACTTTAGCTTCTCCCATGGCCTGTCCGTACAGCAGCACGGAATGGGATTTAAGGCCTTTGGCTTCCAGTTCTGCGATGCCTTTTGGCGCTTCATAATCTGTGTCGCTCCAACGTACAAATCTGACGTGATAAAATGTTTTAGTTAAATAAATGGAAAGAAAACTTCTATACCAGCACCTCTACTTCGACGCTAAGAAGATCGAAATGGAACGAAATTCAAACCCCCTTCGTACACTGCTCGTAACGTAAGCATATGGTCATCTGGGCGTACAACGAGAGCAGTACAAGCACAAATATGTTCAAACATGTCTAGAGATGAAGCGGTGTTGCAGCAAATCGTAGGAGGCGTAATTGTCATACTGTTATGCGTAGGGCCAAAGATGTATGAAAGTTATTGCTATGATCACTACTAACACCGGGCATTCCTATACCATATTTGAATTTCGTTCGAAACCGATACAAAAGCAAGCATACACAACGCGATAGCGAATAGTCGTTGCTTGCGATGTAAGAAATTCCGAAACAGGACGGCGATGCACGGCAGGCCTACCGTTAAGCCCAAGTGTATTAACAGGCTTCACACACTTTTGAGAACATTATGTATATATATTTTCAAACAAACACCTTCAAGTTGCCACAAGGCATTAAGCACTATTTATTGCACACACACATTATCTGCATAATTTGATCTCAGATCACAGAAAGTTGGTTTATGTATGTATGTTTATTGTGTTTTTTACATCTTCCCCAACATTTAAACAGAACTGAAAGGGCTAAAATTTGGAAAATTAATCTTCAAATCCTAGAAAAATTTTCAGTTCCCACAGGATATTTGTATAAAACAAAATGTAAAATTATAGATACAGCTAGATAATACTTATGTGATTAAAACTTATGGATAATTTTTTTACAAATTATGGATAAAATACTTACGTAACTAGAGGATCTTCACCATAACTGTTGCCTACATTTTCCACAGTCCATGCAAAGCTAACTCCTTCCAAAGTTGAAAATGTGTTACCTAAAATAACACTAAGTCATTAAGAAATATTATGAGAAAAATATAGTATAGTACAGCACAATAATAGGTACATTACATTTTTTGAAGATAATTTGATAGAGTAAGGACAATAATTACTTATATTTTGCTAAAGTCATCTTAGCCAAGAACACAATATGGTTTTTATAATAAATTATTTTTTAAGAATAAAACACAAAAATACCTTGATCATCATTTGCAACAACTTCAAAGGCCTCTGGTGCTTCTTCCAAATAAAGCTTCCATGTTGTACTCACAATTTTTAAAGAGCTGATTTTATCAATATCGACATCTCCACGCAGGATCTAGAATAAATTGCAGTTTTAAATTTTATTTATCTTTAACCTGATATCTACCAAACTATTAATATTTCATAACAAAATGGTGTAGACAATAATGATCTTGCTCTGTGTTGGAGGTTGTGGGTTTGATTCCCAATATTGCAAAGTTGTGCTGAGAATGAATTGTGTCAGTGTTTTTCTATTTCTTCTATTTATGTATATTTATCAGTTTTCTAGAACCCATAACACATGCTACTTTTGGGCTAGACAAGTAATATGTGTAAATAAATGACTAATGTCCTGATTAAAAAAAATTGAGGTACAGAAACCTAAAGAACGCGTCCAAAGAGAGCAGGATCATATTCCCGCCAATTTCTTGAAACTTATCTCACCTCTCCAGTGTTGACTTCCTCTGCGAAAATGATAACAGAACCCGGTGGTACACATGTCTTGGACACGGAGACACGAGCGGCGCGCGAGCAGTGGCCCCACGTATCGCTATACAAGGCCTCGAGATCAATGATGTCATCTCTAGAAGAACTCCTAAAACGGAGCAACATTCCAAGATATGAAAGAACTGTAAGAAATTTTACTCATAACGTAATGAATGATACTTACCAGCTATAGCAGCCCCCCTCGTGGATTTCAAAAGTGAAATTCACGTTCAAATTTTCAAACCAAGGGAGCAAAACTCGCGGCGTGTTTATTTTAGCACAGTCACATGCCGGTGTACAAAAGTTCAACGCTAACACAGCAACAACGATTTTCGCTAGATACCTCATTTTAAACTTGAACGTTTCACATGAGAAATTAGATTTATTTTCATGAATAACCTATAATTTAGTTATTTGTTTTTGAGGTTTTTGCAACTTTTTGGTTCTTTCTTCTTTCTTTCGCGATTGCGCCCGGTGGCGGCAGTTTTTGATTTCGATTTTCGTCAACTGTCAGTGTCAAGTGTAAAGTCAAACGTCTATTGTCTATTGTCTAATGTCAAAAATTCTGTACAAACCATAGAGGTACTAAATATGGTACAATATAGCTCTATGGTACAAACGTAGACCAAACGTACAAGTACAAAAACATTGTCAAAAAAATCTCGGGAAAACGTTTTGAAACGGAAAAGTGAGTTTATTTCTGTGGTTTATTTTATGTTAGATTGTTAATGCGCTAATTTCTTAGATTAGCTCTACATGAGCTCTACTCATTTCGTCATTGGGTAATTTACATTTTTTCTAATATAGAGTAGTTAAAGAGTTCATTTATCTGTGCTAACACTGTCATCTGAGTGTCACACCTATCAAAAAAAATTATTGTAGAATACCTATCGTCTGTCGTCAATTCTCTGCCAAATGCCACAGCCAATGTCAAAATATTACAAAATACAAATAAATGGCTGCTGTGTGTTGGTCTTGCTATCACAGCTTTTTTCCATATTTTAGTGAATCGTTCGTAAAAGTGAATAAAATGTGAACATGATAAATGAATCAATAATTTAGTGGCCCCGTGCGATAAAAATATTCGACTACTAAGCAAGAATAACGGTACCAGTGATGTCGTTCGACAAAGCACCCGAAATAAAGAGCAGAGAGATCGATAAAATCAAACGTCGTCATAAAACTGTCGACACTGCTGTTGCGACAATGTTTATAGGCAGCGAGGATACACTCCAATGCCCGAAAATGGAGACTACAAGCGAGAATGCCGGAAAACCTACTGAATTATGTCTCCAAGGTAGCTCTCATCTTATATCTAGCACAACGAGCAGTCTGGCTGATACGCCCGGTGATTCTGGTGTTTTGTGTTTGGACAGTGAAGCTTCCGAAGCTACGAGCCAAGCTCTCATGTCGCACAGTCTCGTCGGTGCGGAGGAACTCGCCTGCGACAGCATATACGATGCAGCACCCTCGGGTTCGCAAGATATGATCAAGAGTACCAACAGCAGTATTATGACCCGTAGTGATATAGATAACCAAAACGTGGGCGCTCCGGACGATATCGTGCCGGAGCTTCTGGTTGAGGCACATAAAAAGCCTTACGAAAACTTACCAGATGTTGTCTTGAAGGCATTAGAAAGTGAAAAAGTGTGTACAGAGGAAATTAAAAAATCGGCACTGAGAACTTCGGAACCTAAGAAATCACTGTCGGAAGATATTGTGTATAGGCGGAGGTGTCGGAAAAAGTCTCAAAGTGGTCCTAGTTCTCAGAAAAAAAGAGTATCCTTCCATGAGGATATTTTAAACAATACCAAAACAGATAATATACACATAGAGCGAGGATTTGTATCTTATGGACCTGATAGTTCATACTGTGATAGGTTTAGACAGAAAAACGCTATTAATGATAGGTTTTCATGGTGTGCCTCGGGCGATAGGGCACCCAAATATGCTGCAGATGTGGCGCAGCAAACCATGTCTGACATTCTTACTTATGGAGACTCCAAAGAAGACAGAAGTGGCATATTTGAGTACTGTCCAGTTTATCAACAGAGCAATGAAGATAATAAAGACAGAGATAACAATAATGAACCAAAACCCAATGGCAAGCTTTACGACTGTGATTCCAACAGCTCAGATTCCAATTTCAGTTGTGACTCAGAGTCATCATCTAGTGATTCCCTATCCTCAAACTCAAATAAAACTGAGACTCCACATATTTACAAAAAAACTGATAAGACACAAAAATCATACTCGTGCGATGGTTTTGAAAATAATGCTCATGTTTCATTCATAACAAAGACTTATTTCTCTGAAGCTGATATTGACCAAAGTCATGATCGAAAGAATAAACCATTGGAAGTCACGCAAAGCCCTATAAGAGTCAAATCTGTTCTAAAGAAAAAGAGATACATTACAACAAACATTGTGGAAGAAAGAAAGAACAACAACAAAGTATTGAGTCTCCTTGATACAAATAACATAATAGATTCCCTGAAAAATTTCTATAAAAATTTCAACTTCAATTTAGCTCCTGAAAAGGGTTTACCAGAAACAACTTTTGAATTAAATAATGTTGTTGAAGCGTTACCTTGTGATGTTAAACAAAACAAGAAGCTTTCTAAAAGTTTAGATTCAGGATTCCATATGGATGATGAAGACGACTTTGTTGAAATAAACTTGAACTCTCAACACTTGGAGCCAGATAAACCTAAAGAATTAGGATCTAAGAACACAGTTACAGGCGATAGGACCCCTAATGAGGGGTCACCTCGCCATAAATTGACACTCAATATGAAAAATCAGCATGATAAAAAACTTGTGAACAAAGATATTTTACCCCCACTGAGTAAATACGTTGTGAACTGCGAAAGCACTGTATATGAACACAAAGGGGTATCCTATAGCTATGTCCATGACACATTCCAGACCGCATTCGAAGCTCCAAAGGAAACTTTCGTACCCATTCCAGAATCGACACCAGTTAAAGAATTGCTGACGTCTTCAAGCAAACAGGATTTAAGCTCCAAACAATCTGATATTGATAACTCAAGTAGGACGTCCACACCAAAGCGTCAGTTTAACAGAAACGTTCAAGACGAAGCTGACCAAAAGAATGGTGTGTCCAAACATTTGTCATCTCCCAAAAAACAAAACATTAATCGATACAGTCGTAAGTCTGCATCGACAGTACAACAGAAAACTGAGGAACCACAGCCTATCAGCGATAATTGTTCCAACACAGATTCACGGAACTCTACTTTGAAGGGAGCTGACGATTTTAATGATGAGTTCTTTGACAGCCCATCCATGCAGAAAATGCAAAGTAACAGTAAGTCAGCACTACTGAGCAGGTACCTCAAAAATGTTTGTCAGAGAAAAGATTTGGAGTTGAAAATAAAGAATAATAAATTCTTTCAATTCAAAATACGTATGGAGCGCGAGTTCCCGAGTATCGTGTATCCGTTCAAAGACGTGTCGGAAACGTTCCGCATTTCCGCGGCTAGAATGGCCCGTCTCATTGACAAGGAAGTGATCGAGAACAAAAGGCTGTCTGTGCGACTGTTGACTGCAGAGGAGCCGTCTTACTTTGACAGCTTTGAGGACAATGTTGCGATTGAATGCAATGAAAAACTGAGGCTCCAAATATTCTCGTATCCAAATGAATCATTAAATAGGGTAAGAAACTGAATTAAGAAAAGACAATATTTCTTAGATAGAGTTGTGCATAATAAATATCTAGATCTATAGACTGCTCCCTATTTCTAAAATAACTTTCATGAAAACAATATATTTTATCCATAATTGAACTAAATTCGAAATGGTTAGCCTTATGCTTTATGAAAACTTTAAAACCCAGATATTTTTGTTTAATATCAAGAAAGAAAGAAATATCACATTGCAGAAATTTGTACAGTATGGTCCCACACGAAAACACGAAGTTTCAATTCAAAAGTATAAATTTTTTAAACTGTTTTCAGATGATGAAAGTCCAGTCTCCGTACAACATGGAAGATGGCTCGTGGACTCCTCTCTTGGTCTTCATAACAGACTACGCGCTGTATGTAGCCAGCGTGCGGCCCGGAGGTACCGAATATGAAATACTGTGCCGACTACCACACAACGAATTAGATGCTATCGCAGTAAGTGATTTTTTTGCGTCGTAGAAAATTGTAAGTAGTCGTAAATCGTAGAGTGACCCACGATTTCGCACGAAGTCAACATCTCCTGAGGATGTCCCGGTGTCGGAATGAAACGTACGTCGAAGAAAGATTTGGAAAATTGTGAGTGATTTTTCATGTGGGCAGTGTTCCTGCATATTGCATTATACAGTGTTCCTGTTAATATTTCAATGATTTTTAGAATGTTTTAAATATAAATGTCTACCAGTAATAATAATGTAGAATAACTGGTCTACCAATAGAATTAATTATTTGTAAGAATTTTATGTGAGAAAGAAAATCTGCTATAGAAGTAAATAAAATACGTAAAGTATAATATAAAGTATGTAAATATAATAAAAAATAAAAAAAATGTAGTATAAAAAGATTGTTGGGACCAAGACAAGGTTAAAAAAATAATGTGATAAAAAATGATAAACTTTAATTAATGACCAGTCAACACCCCATTTATTCTTTATTCATAATAACAAATAAACAATTAATCATCAATCACAGTAAAAACAAATTAATCTTGATGCATCATTCGCCTCCTGCGGGGCGATTCACGTAACGTTTACACACACACAGTGATGTGAATCAAGAAATGAAATAAAAAATTAACACTTAACTTTACATCTATCGGTTTAGAGTTAGAGTGTAAAATTGAACGTATGTACTTACAATTCTTTTAAAATTATCGCGCAAAGTAAATTTAATTTCACGATTCTCGACCATGTTGTGTTGAACTACAATCAATTTTAAGCTCGATGTAAAATTATTTTTTTCTATATGGTCTGCTAACTTGTAAATCATTGAGCCATGATATTTCACTTCACGAAATGTAGCCGACGCGTTACATATATATTTCGGAGAGTGTGCTCAGGAACTATTTAATTTGGTTCCCCCGTCACCTTCCTACCATAGAACGGCAAGGCATCGAAAAGGTAGGTACCCATACATAGTCGACGTACCAAAGACGCGTACGAAGCGGTTTGGTTCCTCGTTCTTGATACACACTGCAAAGGCCTGGAATACCCTCCCAGGCAGTGTCTTTCCTGCCACTTACAATCCGGGCGCCTTCAAATCAAGAGTGAATAGGCATCTTCTAGGCAAGCGCGTTCCACCTTAGACTGTATCATCACTTTCCATCAGGTGTGATCACAGTCAAGCGCTAGCCTATATAGTATAAAAAAATGTGAATCGCCTACCAGCACCACATTTCGGAAGCAACGATTCTTTTCATTCTTTGTCATGTTATCCAAAATTCAGACCAATACTATAAAGAACTTTCTTTTAATGCTTGATTTGGCATAAGTCACCGGAAAAAAGGCCTATTAAGCTGTGCCAAATAAACATAGAATATCATTGTGGACATCCACTGTATTTAGTATATATATAAGTATAGGGTATAAAATGCGACACGAATATGAATAACGCATAAAGCAATTTGCATGCAGATTAAATCGTCGCTTTTTTATTATGACTCGCTTCCCTCGCCTCGTTAAAGTAACAAGACAAGTAGGTCTCGGATTATGAACGTTACACGCAAGTATTGCGTGTCTAATTAAAAATCCTTATTTAGTCACATTTCTTCGGACTGTTTTGGTTATTGCAAATGAGACTTATGTGGCAGAGGTTCACTTGATGGATTAAGATATTTGATGTAAACATGTATGAATGAATTAATATTCTTTGAAACAATGCCCTATTCAATGAGACTAGCAAGTTTTAATTCGAATTAATTATTATCAATATTTTTCCAGATTTAGTTCCTAAAGGAATAAACCAAAAAGTCTTAAACCATACCTGATGAAACTATAAAATACAATATAAAGGACTGTAATCATTAAACAATTCTTGAAGAAGTTTAGCCAATATTCACCCACCTCTTCTAAATTGTAATAATTCGACATGAATAATTTGATATGAAGTATCGTAGAAGAGGTTAGAGACATCCTAATATTGTCTATTGCTTATGGGATAATCTCACTCACAATAACTTCTCTTAAAATGTAACATCTAGATATACTAGAGATTACAAAGCATTATGTCCTATTAAATAATAATAAAAAACAGTGGTACAGAGGTATACTTTTATATTGATAATGATAACGGTGTGGAGAGTTCCATGTTTATTCCTATCTCAAATCTAATGTACAGAGATGTCGGTAAGGGTAACAGTGTCGCGAGAACAATGGTTTTTACCCATCTCAAAAATGCCCAACGCACCAAAAGAAGGTGAGGTTTCACTTCATATGAAATTTTCATTAAACCCCAAGGTTGGTCCGGAAGCGCAGTACATCCAAGTGATCGACATAGCCGGCAACATAGCCTGTTCCGTCGTTACCGCCGAGGCGACTCTCGGCGCAAGGCTTGCCTCGTCTCTGGAGTGGAGTGCCCGAGTGTCGCCGCTCAGGATCCAACGCCCGCCGGCGATGCTGCCGTTGACTTGCCGACAGCTTGCTTCCGCAGTCACCAGACATCGCCACGAGAAGAGGGTAATTTGCCAATATCTCCTTATAACAAAACCTCTTTGAGACGACTTGACTAATTTTTATGGCATTTTTTGCCTACCTTTATTGGTCTTGGATCGGTATGAAGCTATTTTTCACACCCCTAAATGACAAAACAACGTTTGTCCGGTTAGCTAGTCTGTATGTATAAAAAGAAAACGTGACTGACTGACTTATTGACTGAATGCCCAGCTCCAACCATTGAGTGAATTGGGTTCAAATTATACATTACAGTAATAAAAGACAAAAGTTTTAGAGAAAGTAAGCCTTATAATCGCGAACAGTCAGAAACGCATGCCTCAGATTCGAGCCCAGGTTCAAAATGTATAACAACTACAGTACTATATCCTGATTGCCAAATATTTTATAGGTCCCGCCAATTCTGTTCTACGGTCGCGCGTGCTCTGGTGACGCGGAGGACAGGCTCATCGAGGCGCCCGGAGCGTTCGCCCCGCCGCTGGAGGGCTACCTGATGTGCAAGACTGAGAAGAGCAAACGATTTGAGCCCTGCTACTTTCTACTCAGGTATGTAGGTACCGCCAGTTCTGTTCTACGGTCGCGCGTGCTCTGGTGACGCGGAGGACAGGCTCATCGAGGCGCCCGGAGTGTTCGCCCCGCCGCTGGAGGGCTACCTGATGTGCAAGACTGAGAAGAGCAAACGATTTGAACCCTGCTACTTTCTACTCAGGTATGTAAGTACCGCCAGTTCTGTTCTACGGTCGCGCGTGCTCTGGTGACGCGGAGGACAGGCTTATCGAGGCGCCCGGAGCGTTCGCCCCGCCGCTGGAGGGCTACCTAAAGAAAGAGCAATTAAAGATTACTTTAACGTTCAAGGAACTTGGTACGGAGTTTTGCAGAGGCAGGTCTTAATTCAGGATCTTTGTGACCATTGTCTTCGGACCCAGACGACTAGGAGGTTCTAACCCCGGGTCACTTTCACACTCATCGGACAGCCATTTGATGCACTTTTTTGTTTCTTTTTTTTTACTCTTTACAAGTTAATACTTGACTGCCATCTCACCTGATGGTAAGTGATGATGCAGCCTAAGATGTTATCGTTCTTACTTGAAAGGGTAAGTAAGCACTCCCTGAGTACCCATTGCAGGATGTGAAGACGTACAAATTATCTCGGTTTCGGTTGTTACAACAACTCTCCCAAAGATTCTATCTGGCATGGGTTGCATTAAGGATATCTCCATACTCTGTAACAACGGTTCAAGTTTACTTTATTCGTTTCAGGGCTGGAATCCTCCACTGGGGCCCGCATTCCTCCGATGGTACTCCTCTACCGAACAACATCTCGTTGCGATCAGTAGTCGGTGTGAGGAGACACGTGGACGCTTCCAGACGGCCGCACTGCTTCGAGATAGCTCTGGGTGACTCCAGCAGGCTGCTGCTAGCTGCTCCTGATGATCCTACGGCTTCCTCGTGGTTGCAGTCCTTACTTCTGCACGCTGCTCAGGTATGTGCATTCTCTATCTGGTATTCTCCATTTACATGATGTTATAGCGGTCTTCGGTAGCTGACGATAGATGGCGTAACCAGTACCCTAGCACACGCTGACGTAGCTTTCGACGAGCGCGCTATATATAGAAGCTCTGACGTCACACGCTTGGATCACAAGCGGTCCCCAGGCCTAACGCCTGCCTGGAGGGAAATTTCCCTATTACCTTCACACCGGCAAAATTTCATGAAGAATATTGAACAGTTATTAAGTTTATTTTATTTTAAACTTTTGACAGAAACTAGTTTCTTGCTGGGATTGAACCCGCGTCCCCGAACTATCGCGGCTGTGTGTTCTTGCCACTGAACACATGTAAAGTCCTCAAATCAGAGACAAGACACAGACTAACCTTGACACAGCAGCAGCGCGATCGGATTTGAGCGGGAGGTCCCAAGTTCGATTTCAGGCACAGCATATAGTTTGTAATTTTAAAATCTTTCTTTAATTTCTAAATTGTCTTGAGTCTGATCAGGTGAGTCTTCGGCCACGGCTGGTAACCATCGTACCCGCAAATACGAACCGCAGGGGTTCGGGGGTACTCACCTCTGATTTTTTCGAGTTACGTGCGTTTGTAGAGTCTAAGTACTAGTATAGTATTATATTATCTGTGGTCTAAGTGTCACTTTTAAGTGTCACCTGCGGTGAAGGAAAACATCATTTAGCCAGCGTGGTGGGGTATGGTTCAGCCCCTCTAATTCTGTGATGCGACCTTTGTCCACTAGTGGGACAAAAAAACGGAGTTGATGATGATTACAACCCTTCGTACTTCACTAACTCATCATACTTGGGCTGTTCAAAGGTCTGTTCTCGAAATTCCCATCTGTTCAGCTAGTTTTATCAAATGTTTCACATATTCTAGGCGTTGGAAGAGAAAGACGGCGCAAAGAAGACGGACCTACGCACAGGAGGTCCCCCGCCCGCCTGCACTGTACTGGTGACCCCGTACGAGGTCATCAGCTTACGGGACACCCTGGACCTGGCCTTCGTGGCGGGCGCCGCTGCCTATCTCAAGGACAGAGGCTCCGAAGCTTTGCTCAAAGGTCCGTTTCAATTTGAAAATTAAATATTAAACCATCTTCCAAACAATCGGGTAAAAATCCGTAACATAATATAAATCAGTCAGTCAATCAGACCAGCAATGGGTCAATGTGTTTTTTGCACTAACAAAGACTACTTTTTATCCCGAATAACAATGGTTCTCGTGGGATGTTTGAAAGTCCGAAAACGCCGGCGCAGCCACGGGCTACAGCTAGTATATTATAATGTAATAATGTGTGTGGAATAATTATGGTCACTGTTTTGAGGATACACTAATTTTATTTTTGTCCATCTCACTCTTATGAATACGTTGGTGGATGCGCCATGCAGCGTTGTGGAAGAATATAACAGATAAACGAATTTAACCTTGTTACTAACTAATTCTGTTATCAAAAATCTATTGCTGAATATTATTATACTATTTGGGAGAACTCTCTATCAAGTAACTTTTATCCAATCGTGTTTCTGCTTCGGAGCAAGTTCAGATTTAAGACCCCAAAATAGACGACGACGTTTAAATTTAAAAGTTTGAAAGTGTTTTTAGTTTTCAACTTGCAGGTCCCTAAAAATTGCTTAAAATAACCCTTTTATGTCGTCTTAAAATAACACTGATTTACCACGTGATTTTTAAATCATGCTTACAGAATACATAGAGGAGATGCGGACGGACATTGAAATATTGGCGTGCGGTTCCATCAAGAACTTGACGGCCTTCAAGATACCTGACACCGATGAGAATTGGTGTTGTTTGGTTAGTACGAACATCATACTGTTAATTATAAACTTATTTTATTTCATATAGGCGTAAATACATAAAACGGCAAAAAATTTGATCAATACATCCATTATAAATATCTTTTGACTAAGGTCAACGTGAGATGCACTGAGAAGCCCACAGCAAAGTTTGTTCAACTAAGTTTTAAGTTTTTGCTTTCCTGATTTGACAACAGCTTTTAAAAACTGATCGAGTTAGTATGGCAACAGGAAATCACTGTCACTGTTAAATATTTATTATAATTAAGACCTTTTATTGAATTTATTTTGTTTCTAAACGAAAAACCCATGTCGTCCAATAACTTCTTCTACCTACGTTTCACCATAAGACCGAAACATAGCAGATGTTGACTCGAACAAAAGTACAATTGGGTAGTTGACTGTAATCAAAATATTGATTTCTTAAATTTATTTTAAAACTAGAATAGTATAGTAGAATATAGTAGTGGGGCGCGTCATTTCAATTAAGACAAACTCTACTAAATTGTTTTTATTCTAGTCTCTAAAAAACTACCTAAAAAATTAATTAACATTGATTTTAAACACCGCGTTTTGATTGTGCAGGAGTGGAGTGTCTGCGAGGCGCGCGAGCGCGGCGCGGGGCTGGCGCTAGTGTTGTCGAGCAGCTCGGAACTAGAACGGCTCATCGCAGC
Organism: Coenonympha arcania; assembly: GCA_036785405.1. Lineage (NCBI taxonomy): Eukaryota > Metazoa > Arthropoda > Insecta > Lepidoptera > Nymphalidae > Coenonympha > Coenonympha arcania. Next base: position 11,512,517 of record CM072072.1, read on the forward strand.
TCTGGAGCAAGCTTACGCAAACCTTACTGTGAGTGTTTCTTTTTTATTAGGATATCTAAACAAAAATTATTATTAACAATAATCGTAGCGATTCGATTTTAGAGTCTCTTAATTTAGCGCGTCTTAAAGTCTAGTAGTATCCCTTTCACAACCCAATTTCAGCCCGATCCGTCCAATGATTTGAGCTGTGCGTTGAGATTCAGTCTTTTCGGTACCTCAGTACCTAGCTATAGCATAGCTTCTATCGCGGGCCTTGAGCGTGGAGACCGAATTCAGAAATTCCGTAACGAAAATAGCCTAACACTTTTTAGTTTTGCCATCTATCGATGTATAGCAGAACTTTTAATGACTTTTTGAAATATCTCGCTTGTCTATTTAGTTCAGCAACTCGTCTCTAGGTGGCATTGGTTGTATAATTATAATTGCATAAGTTGATAAAAACAGCTATGCAATAGCTTTATCGCGGCAGTCTCCGAGTGCCACACGTCTTTTTTTGTACATATTTATACTAACTGACCCGGCAAACGTTGTTTTGCCACAAAAAATCATAAAACTCGGTCAAGCCGTTTCAAGGGGGTTTTGTACAAAACCTGAGTGAAATGAGAGTTTTATATATTGTATTGGATTAACTGACCCGACAACGTTGTTTTGCCATATAAAAGGAATACGTAATAATATAGTTTACGTCATTTGAAATTTGAAATTTATTTATTTATTGTCACTCTTCCTTAGAATAAGTACAATTAGAATATTAGAGAAGATATTATATACATATAAGAGTTTAAAAAAATTATATTTTTCCGTTGCAGCACGAGCCGTTCCCGCTAAGCGTAGTGGAGGCCTCCAAGTCCGCGTGCAGCGCTGCGCACGCCAAGTACGAAGCCGCCTGGTCGCACATGCTGCCTCAACAGTAAACTATATTATTATTACTCGCTAACTGAATATATTTGGCAGCTTATTACTGCAGTTACTCGTTATTATATACGCTGGTTCGATAGTTACTCAATTTTTCTGACTGTGGACAGAACAAACTTGAAACCTGGTCCCTTAGCCATATAAGTTAACTACGATCGTCATAGAAACCTTTCGATTGCTCCTTTTGAAACTCGAAATTCCGCCTAATTGGCTGAATTGGCTGAACACATTTATTACAGTCAATCAGGGCAAGTATTTTTTCTTGGACAACTAGTTTTACTATTAATTCACTTTCGGTTGAAAATCGCTATTTTATTAAGTTTCCAAGTTCACAGTTAGGAAGGTTGAGTTATGAATATTATGAATTTCTGAATATATTTGAGTTAATTTATATTAATAATGATATAATGATATTATTTATATTTAATTAAAGTGATATTTGTTGTGTTGAAGTAATACTCATCTGTCACAAAATAATCTTTTGTATGTAATACATGTTTAATACTGCGCAAATCTTCTTGAGATTATATTATTAATTGTTAGTGGTTTAAAATGATAACTTTTTGGTCGTGCTAGGCATTTTTGAGATGGGAAAAAACCATTGAACTTGGGACACTGTTACCGTTACCAACACCTCGGTTTGAGATAGAAAAACCATTGATAACGCGACACTGTAACCGTAAGCGACACCTCGGTTTTAAATGGGAAAAACATTGAACACGCCACACTGTTATCGTAACCGACACCTCGGTTTGTAAGTGGAAAAACCGATTAACTCGCGACATTGTTATCGTAACTGACACCTCGGTTTGAGATGGAAAAAACCATCGAACATGCGACACTGTTACCGCAACCGAACCGACACTTTGAATCTTTACTTCTGATAGCAAATAATGATAAGGCAAGCAAGACTTCGCCTGCCTATACACAGCATTTTAAGGGTGCAAGTAGAAATATTTTTGTCTACTTTTGTTGATCTCTTTTCTCTGTGTATCCATATGGATTAGAAAGAGAAAAGAGTAGTAAAGATTTGAAGTACATATTTGTTAATCGAAGTCACGTTTTGTAGAGCTTTTCTTTGTTAGCTCGAAAGAGAGCTTAGTGTCAGGACACACCTGAGTTATTTATGTCGCCGATAGTTCTGCGGCTGAAATTACGGTCATACGAGTAGTATTTGGTTGGCATGATACACCTAACGCCTAGTGAATAATAGGACCGATAATTCAGCTGAAGAAATTTCAGCAGTTAACATCTAAAGTGTGTTCCAACACTTATTAAACCTACAATGGCTGAGGAAGATTTGCGTAGATTATAATATAATACTACATAATCGGTTATAATGAATTAATATTCTAAAATTGAAATAATACCACATAATCTGTTATAATTAATAATTATTCTAAAATTGATCTACTACCAAAATACTACTAAAAATAATAAATAAAATAGATAATAAATAAGCAAGCAAAAACAGTCTATATTGAAACGCTTATACAAATATGTTTACGCGTACAATAAATAATATTATAAACTAAATTGTTTACGCGAGCGTAGCTGGCTCGAGTGCCGAGTCTATTGTGTTGTATTGAATCGTGTTCTCCCTCTCTAACCAGCGGAAGCGCTCATTTGCGCGTCTTGCTCGCACTTCGGTTACGGCGGGTTTTTTGTATCGAATCGTGCGCTCCCGCTCCAACTCGCGGAAACGCCAATCTTCCTATCCCGCTCGCGCATCGGTCGACGAGAATTTTTTATGCCTGCAATGACGCGGGATTACGGGGCGCACACAGTACCATTCGGAGTCAGCTAGCAACAGCCGTGCGTGCGGCTGGGTTTTTTGCGGCGCCCTTTTGCCCCGGCGGTTTGTACCCCAAGAAACGTGCGTTTTGGGACCGCGTCAATTCTTATAGACAGTTTTTTGTGGGGGCGCGACCTTTTGTGCGTATTCGTGAACTCATCTTGTGGACCCAGTCTGCTGTCGACCGACAAACTTAGCGGTTCCCCGCGCGTGGCTGACGTAATTTTGATCACTTGTCGTCTTTGAAACGCGTAGTCGCGAGACGTAAATTACTACGTTTGAGTAGCCACGTTTATATTTGCGCGGGTGTGTAGTCATGGAATATTTGCGCAACGGGACGTCCGTTTTTTGAGGCGCCTGAGTTGTTTTTTCGCGCCGCGGTTTTGTTTGCCCAGACCTGATTGTTTTGGGACCGCCTCGCCCTGCACTGTGATATCGCTGGGTTTTTGGACATTGCACGCGTGTTTGGGACATTGACTAGTTGTTGTGCCGGCCTTTGTGAGTTCGCTACGCTCGCCGGATCTACCTAGTAACACGCGTGCCCAGCTGCGTTTAGTGGCGATAAAGTTCGCGGTAGTTAAGTAATTGTAGACCGCGCTGTCATTGACCGCTGACCTTGTGTGTCGTGAACCACGTACTTTATTTTATTCGCTTGAGTGTTTGTGGGAGTTGAAGCCAGCCTGAACGTTCGACATATTTTGACCGTCGCGTTCATTGTTGCGGGTTGCGACCCACTGTGCTGCTGCATTGAGCACTCCACTCATAGGAGGCGAACGAACGATTGGAGCTGTGTTCGTGTTTGACGTGTCTGGGAGCTGATTGGTGCAGAGGACCTACGGTTGCAAGCCCCACACACACACCTACACACCCCTTTACACTTTCACGTCACATACTGTCCCACATCCACTACAGGGGGCGTCGCATCGAGTATCGTCGCATGCATCAACCAGGTTAGTGGCCTTCTATTTTCCTTGTCTATGTCGAAGGCTGTCGCTGCCCGAGTTGACGATTGCCGTAGTAGTGCTAGTAAAAGCCGCCTGTTATTTCCACTGATCGGCTAGTGAGACTCGGATATTACTATCCGACTCGGATTGGATACCGTCATCCGTACTGATCACTGTAGTCCCACTAGTCGGTCCCCCCTCGACCTGTCCGGGCTCGTTCCTCTATGGGCCCGGGAGCTCAGCCCTCGTCTGGACAGGCAAGGGGCCGTAACATTTGGTAGCAGAGCGTGGTTTCGCGCCTTTTGGTTAAGCGGCTTTTACACGTTCGGCGCGTCGATATCGATATTTGTTGCGCGTATTTAATTCGTCGCGTATCTCTGTCGGTCACACGTTTGTAGGCGCGGTACGCCACGTGTCGGACCGATACGCCGCGTTAACGGCCACAGATTATTGTACCGCTACACCACGCGTTTTTGTAGCGGCGCCGCGTTTGTTTGCCGCGTGCCGCGCGTTTGTTAACCGCGACCTTGATTAGCGTTCTGCACGTGTTGGTGTTTGCATCTGTGCTTGTTCTACTTCCTTGTTGTTTTATTTTTTGGTTTCGTGCTTCCTTGTAATTATTCTCGCGCAGTCTCGCCATGCCTTCGCATAAGCCTCCGGTGCGCCGTATGCAGGATGAGCTGCGGTGGGCAGCTAGCGCGCATGCGCTTATTACTCGTCCAGACAGGACGGCTAGCTTGCTCCACCGCCTTGAGCAGCTCCCAGCCAGACGAGCCCATTTTGAAGAGGCCTATTCGGAATTCCTTGCTACAGTGGAGGACGACGAGGCGCGAGAATCGGCCCAGAAGGACTACGAGCAGTTCTTCGAGTTCACAGACGATGTGCTCGAGGCTGGGGCCAAAATGAAGCGCGAGGCTCGACAGAGCATGCTGTGCGAGTCGCCTCGCCCGCAGCCGCAGCCCGCCCTATTGGGTCGGCTGCCTACTTTGGACCTTCCACACTTTGGTGGGCGGCTTCAAGACTGGATGGGGTTCATCTCCATCTTCGACAGTCTAGTCCATACCCGCCGCGACCTATCCCCAGGCCAAAAAATGGCCTATTTGCGGACCTCCCTTCAAGGGGAGGCACTTGGGGTAGTCTGCCATTTGAAGTTGTCTGACGCCAGCTACTCCACGGCCAGAGAACTCCTCGAGAGGCGCTACGCCAATGTGCGCCGCCTTGCTGACGCGCACATGATGGAGTTAATATCCCTCCCGGTTTTGAAAGACCTAGCACGTCTCCGGGAGGTGATCATTGACCCAGTCGTGGTTGCTTGCAACGCCCTTCGACAACTTGACTTACCGGTGGATCAGTGGTCCTTCTGGCTTCTTCACCTGGTTCTGTCCCGCCTGCCTCTCGATCTGCGGATCCGATTTGAAGAGAGGTACGGCGGGGACGGGGCTAATTATATACCCCCGTTCAGTGACCTCTTAAAGTTCCTTGAGGAACAGAGCCGCCAGGTGGAGAATGCCGTGGCCTCGGGAACACCGGCAAAGGAGCCGGCGCGACCGACGCCACCTTCTAAACCCACGACTTCCACCAGGGGTTCCAAGCAGCCAGAATTAGCGCAGGAGACTGGACGCCGCCCAATTCTAAACTTTAGTGGTCTTGCTGCGACCGAGGTGACCCCCTGTCACTATTGCCGTGCTTCCACGCACTCGACGACCTACTGCCCTAAATTCTTGGAGAGACCGCCCAAGTCCCGTAGGGCCATCGCTAGGGAGCGCCGTTGGTGCTACTCTTGCTTAGGTCGGCACTTACAACGAAATTGCCAGCACCAACGGCCTTGTCCCCATTGTCAGGGCAACCACCTTCCTATTCTTTGCCTCGACCGCAATGGCGTCGGTAGGCAGGAGGTGGTTGAGCGGACACCCGGCAGGAGTGGAGTCTCCTCACCGGTCACAGGCCCAGCCGATAGAAGGCGTGGTGACACTGTTAGTGCGGCCCCTGGTTTTGATAGGGCTTCACCCCCCCCTCGGGCGGGGGTGCAGCCCTCCAGGGGCGGGGGCGTTCCGCCCTCTGTCAACCCTGAGGGAGGTTTTGCCGTCGCTCAGCCTGATCCAAGGAGATACTCCCCTCCTCTGGCTGAATACCCCAGGTTGCAGCGACACCTTCCTCGATGGCCTGGACACCCTCTTCCGCACTACGTCGCCCCGCGGCTGTCGTACATGGCCAGACCCCCTCAGACCGGGAGAGACGCTTGGGTGTACCCTGGGGGAACCCCACCTCTTGGTGTGGTCGAAGTTCCCCAAGAAGGCCCTTACGAGCGCCCAAGGCTAGAGGAGTTGCCCGAAAGGGGCAACTCCCGTTGACTTGCTGCTGCCTTGGCTCCCACCACCGCCACCTCACCTGACAATTTGAACGACCATAAGCCGGTCTGCCAGACTGTACTTTTACCAACGGCTTTGGTCAGGGTGTACAACCCGAAGGGTGAGTGGCTTATGGTACGCGCGCTGCTAGATCGGATCACAGCGCTGGATTGCGTCGTTGTGGTGGGTGAGCGCTTCGGGGCAAGTCTCATTGCACCTTGTCCTAGCTAAGTGCAAGGTTGCATCTATCAGGTCTCGTCTAACAATTCCTAAGTTGCACTTGTGGAGCCAACTATTGACCCGGTTACTAAACCACGTCCACGCTTCTTGGAAGTCTCTGGTAAACATGGTGGGCGTTTTTGCGTGGTCGGACAGTGAGATGGTCCTGTGTTGGCTTCGGACTTCGGTCCATAATCTTGGCATTTTTAAATACTCATGCCGGTTGCAATACCCTCTCAGCCATTTTGCAGCGTGAGTTTGGATTTTGGCAGGCCGACGAACCATTCGAAGCGTGATCTTCAACTGTATTGCTTGCTATCGTTTGGAGGCATCCATTGCACCGCTTGTGATGGGTGACCTGCCTGCGGACCGCGAAAAGGCTGCTCGACCTTTCGCCGGTGTTGGAACCAATTGCCGGTCCTTTCTTAGTGAAGAGCTCTAACCTTAAGAATGCTCGGTCTTTTGAGGCCTACTTGTGTGTCTTTGTTTGCCTTGCAACCAAGGCAGTCCACTTGGGACTTATCAGTGCCCTCAGCACGGAGGCGTTCGCGGCCACTCTGGGCCGCCTCGTGAGCCGTCGCGGCCTACCCGATTTGGTTCGGACCGACTGCGGGACTAATTATAAGGGAACCAATCGTTATTTGAAGGAGGTCGTCGACTTACTTGTTGAGAGCAAGCACTGTGTAGGCACCGCCATGTCTAGAATGGGAGATCTTGTTATGCTTAAAGAATCTAATCTACTCCCACTAGTTTGCGTCGTGGACGCATTGTTAAACTGTTATTTGGATGGCGTTCCCCGGGTGGCCGAGGTATTTGTAGGGGACTCAGTATTGCAACGTGCCGTGGTCACGTTGTCCCAACGGCCTATTGATTAGCGAATCTACATCCTTAGATTCGGAGCGGGGGATTGTTTACGCGAGCGTAGCTGGCTCGAGTGCCGAGTCTATTGTGTTGTATTGAATCGTGTTCTCCCTCTCTAACCAGCGGAAGCGCTCATTTGCGCGTCTTGCTCGCACTTCGGTTACGGCGGGTTTTTTGTATCGAATCGTGCGCTCCCGCTCCAACTCGCGGAAACGCCAATCTTCCTATCCCGCTCGCGCATCGGTCGACGAGAATTTTTTATGCCTGCAATGACGCGGGATTACGGGGCGCACACAGTACCATTCGGAGTCAGCTAGCAACAGCCGTGCGTGCGGCTGGGTTTTTTGCGGCGCCCTTTTGCCCCGGCGGTTTGTACCCCAAGAAACGTGCGTTTTGGGACCGCGTCAATTCTTATAGACAGTTTTTTGTGGGGGCGCGACCTTTTGTGCGTATTCGTGAACTCATCTTGTGGACCCAGTCTGCTGTCGACCGACAAACTTAGCGGTTCCCCGCGCGTGGCTGACGTAATTTTGATCACTTGTCGTCTTTGAAACGCGTAGTCGCGAGACGTAAATTACTACGTTTGAGTAGCCACGTTTATATTTGCGCGGGTGTGTAGTCATGGAATATTTGCGCAACGGGACGTCCGTTTTTTGAGGCGCCTGAGTTGTTTTTTCGCGCCGCGGTTTTGTTTGCCCAGACCTGATTGTTTTGGGACCGCCTCGCCCTGCACTGTGATATCGCTGGGTTTTTGGACATTGCACGCGTGTTTGGGACATTGACTAGTTGTTGTGCCGGCCTTTGTGAGTTCGCTACGCTCGCCGGATCTACCTAGTAACACGCGTGCCCAGCTGCGTTTAGTGGCGATAAAGTTCGCGGTAGTTAAGTAATTGTAGACCGCGCTGTCATTGACCGCTGACCTTGTGTGTCGTGAACCACGTACTTTATTTTATTCGCTTGAGTGTTTGTGGGAGTTGAAGCCAGCCTGAACGTTCGACATATTTTGACCGTCGCGTTCATTGTTGCGGGTTGCGACCCACTGTGCTGCTGCATTGAGCACTCCACTCATAGGAGGCGAACGAACGATTGGAGCTGTGTTCGTGTTTGACGTGTCTGGGAGCTGATTGGTGCAGAGGACCTACGGTTGCAAGCCCCACACACACACCTACACACCCCTTTACACTTTCACGTCACATACTGTCCCACATCCACTACAGGGGGCGTCGCATCGAGTATCGTCGCATGCATCAACCAGGTTAGTGGCCTTCTATTTTCCTTGTCTATGTCGAAGGCTGTCGCTGCCCGAGTTGACGATTGCCGTAGTAGTGCTAGTAAAAGCCGCCTGTTATTTCCACTGATCGGCTAGTGAGACTCGGATATTACTATCCGACTCGGATTGGATACCGTCATCCGTACTGATCACTGTAGTCCCACTAGTCGGTCCCCCCTCGACCTGTCCGGGCTCGTTCCTCTATGGGCCCGGGAGCTCAGCCCTCGTCTGGACAGGCAAGGGGCCGTAACATAAATACATATGTGATATATTCTTTTAAAAGTACACATTAGTATAGCCAAGCATAATTTAGCAAAATTCATCGCTTTAGCAATATAATATATCAGCTGAGATTCTAAATGAGACAATTAGCAAAATATAATCCTATACGAAAATTAGAGAGAGAGAAAAAACGATATGAAAGCACAATATAATTTTATCGTTAAAAAATACAATATTCGAATGAGTTATATTTATTATTCATTGTCATTCATTCTTTTGTACAAAAACTCTAAGCTGAACCTAATTCACAAGTTTATTTGTGCTATCCTTTTCTACATGATATGTAGTGGTATGGATAGCACTAATTTAACTTGCCAATCTCGCATACACTCTACTTTTTGTTCAATTAAATCGGCATCATTGCCATATCGTAGCGAATATCTATACGATGTACACCAGTGAACGGAAGAAGCATAGAATCCACCGTTTTAAATCGTACAGTTTCACGTCATACCTCGTTTAGACGTAGCGTGCTGATTCCGAATTTTAAAATTGTGTTTACTTATTTGATGGTGAATTCGAGTAGGATTTTAACTGTGACATCTATCGACAACAATGTTGTTAATAGAAGTCTTAGTCACAATGCCATACAAATTTACGTTTACTCTCACTATCTGTTGCAATCGGCGAAATCAGCACACAAAACTGTTTTGAGCGAGCAAACGTGAGTTCACGCCGGTTGCGGTTAATGGAAACACACAACACACTTGAGCGATCGAAAATGTTTCTTCAACTGAGTGCTATGAAGATTTCTTAGTGTTCAGAAGATTTGCTCAGATCATCGTAGTAGTAGATTTACTCAGTAGTACCTACTCGTGATTGGCAGACTCGCGCAGTGTGTCAGCCGCGTCGGTCAATGAACCAATCGGATTTGGTCGCGTGTGGAACAGTTAACCAGGATACCCATAGTTTTGTGTCACGTTAATTTGATCAGAAAGTAATACTTCTATACATTTTCCGTTCAATAGGATACATGTATTGCAATGAATGGACCAATCAGAATATTGACAGTTTTTTCTTTCAATAATCCGATTGGTGGTCAGAACTCGGAGAATTCATATCCACATTACATTATATAATTTGTGTTCACGTATATTAAGTGACGTACTTACGTTTTGCTATGTAGGTAGATAGGTCTCAATACTTTCTAGACTTAGGATACGCAGTTCGAGATAATAATTGATTTACATATTATGATGTATATATTTTGGATTTTCCAAAAACTCCTTGCAAATTCAATGAACAACAGAAAAAATATAAATATCCAATCGCATACAGAAACTAAAAGTAAATAAAATGTCTATTGCCAAATACGTAGCATGTATTTCAAAACTACATTATATACGTATAAAAATTGGACCAGTCATCTAGTTGAGTAAAACTAACGTAATCGTTTATGTAGTACAAAACAACGGTTTCAATTGACAAACAGCTAATTCCGCCAATCAGGATAGAGAATTTCCCGTTCTTTTACGATTATTACGAATTTCATTTGCGTACAAAAAAAATCCTGAGGAGGCATTGTAAGAAAGCGTGTTAATCGTAAACGGCGGTAAATTCTGGATTTTGATTGGCTGTAAAATATGAATGCAGCCAATTGGGTAGCAGAATCTTGTAAGCGTAATCTTGGGGATCATCTATGTTTTTGTTGTTCATTGTATTTGTTCTGGACATTTTTGTACATAGTTTCTTCTCTTGTTAGGTTTTAGCGCGAATGGCATCTCTTATTATATTTATTAAATATCTGGTATGAGTCTGATAATAAATATAAAACGCTTATTCCATACTAGAAGACCGTCTTGTGATGTCTATAGTATAAAAAACATAAATAATTAGGTATTAATATTACTGCATAATAAGTTTATGTATGGGACATTCTAAATAAATAATCCAAAATATTATTACAAACTACACACATTAATTCTCATTTATGTCATAGACTTTGGTAATGTAATAATTACTATTTAAAGTTTATACAAAGCTTTTATTGGATATTGATCTCGTATTTAAATGTTGCTAAGTTCTTTCATTGATAAAACATTTCCAATATATCGAAGCTTATGGGATTTAAAACATGTCAAATAACTTTCTTATATCGAATCTATGAGCAACATTGTTTTAATATTAATTTATTACTTGTATAGAGTTCGCGCAAAACTTTATGAGCCCCATGAACACACATGACACTTGACCATGTAAAGTCCTTTTCATGAAAGAAGTCCCCCAGACGCAGCGCTGTACTCGCGTGACATTGGCATTTTTTGGCAACTTTTGGCATTGTAAACAATCTTTAAAATGCACTAAGCTAGTTAAAAACTCACAAAAATTTACCACAACAAACGAACTTGATAACATCGACGAACGACAATATGACCTACCTGTCAAATTTAGTTCCAAAAATCACCGCGGGACTTCTTTCATGAAAAGGACTTTAGCTTTTAAGAGCTACATGGTCAAGTACAAATACTACTACAAATTATATTGACTATTATTGTTAAAACTGATTTTAATATTTGCATGCCTGTAAATTGGCGAAGCACTGAGACATCATGTACCGAATATTGTATAATAACCCTATAGTCCAATCAATAAAGGAGTTGTAGAATGCATGAGAGGGGACCTAAGTGATTTCTTCTGAAACTTGTTCAGGGTACTTAGGAAGTTAACATGCTAAAAGTCCTGACGTCTCGGAGGTGAGCCGGAGTGGGGAGGGGGGGGGTAAAGGTGCCACTTTTGGGTTTTTCACTAATATCTCAGAAACGGTGCGTCATAGAAAAAAAATCTTCTAGTAAATTAAAGCTCATAAAATTATCTAAAACTTTGGTCTTATTCAATTTTGCCGTATTCCTAACCGTTTCCGAGCCACACGCTCCGGAAAAGTTAATACTACAAAAAAAACCTTATTATATAATAATCCGGTCAAGTTAGACACAAAAATAGTGGTCAAATAACAATAATTCCGACAGAGTCAAATCTTCGTAGAGACCATAGGTTTACCAGAAGGAATAAAGTGTCAAAAGTCTCCATAAATCCTATGTGTGCAACAAAAGTTATTCGGGGTCAAATATCAAAATTTCAGGTTTTTTAGATTTTTCTCGAAAACGGTAAGTTTTCTCAAAAATAAATTCAGACCAAAGTTGTAGATCTTAAAATTATCTACAAAAATGGTTGTTATAATTTTTTTCCTAAGAGTTAACATTCCTGAGATATCGCGATTCTAGGAGTCACATTATACATGATATGCACATATATATACATAATCAGGCAATTACAATTGTAGTTGCTGAAGATATTGATTTCTTTGTAGGTACTACTTACTGCAAGGACTCCAATGGATAAAATAGTTTATTATCTATAACTTCCTAACATTAACCGTTTACGCAGTGTACGCAACGGAAACTCTCAATATGGAACAAATTTTCCCATTTTTGCAACATTTTTCATTGATGCTCCTATTGTATTGGTCGTAGCGTGATGTTATATAGCACATAGCCTTCCTCGATAAATGGACTATCCAACACCAGAATAATTTTTCAATCAGGACCCGTAATTTCTAAAAAACAAACACGTTGATCCCCTCCTTCGTTTCAGCGAAATGGCGATTGCCATAATTCTGTTGCGTACGCTGCATAAACGGCTAAAGTCTCGCAAAAATCATGTATTGCGGAGTTGATCTCCTTTAATAGTTCTTAAAAGTAATCCACAACAGCAAATACTTATCTCTAAGTTTGACTCGCTATAATTTTTTTATTATGGCAATCGCCATTTCGCTGAAACGAAGGAGCGGATCAACGTGTTTGTTTTTTAGAAATTACGGGTCCTGATTGAAAAAATATTCTTGTGTTGGATAGTCCATTTATCGAGAAAGGCTATGGGCTACATAACATCACGCTACGACCAATACAATAGGAGCATCAATGAAAAATGTTGCTAAAATGGGAAAATTTGTTCCATATTGAGAGTTTCCGTTGCGTACTCTGCGTAAACGGTTAATGTTAGGAAGCTAAAGAAAATAAACTATTTTATCCATTGGAGTCCTTGCAGTAAGTAGTAACTACTAAGAAATCAATATCTTCAGCAACTACAATTGTAATTGCCTGATTATGTATATATATGTGCATATCATGTATAATGTGACTCTTAGAATCGCGATATCTCAGGAATGTTAACTCTTAGGAAAAAAATCATAAGAACCATTTTTGTAGATAATTTTAAGATCTACAACTTTTGTCTGAATTTATTTTTGAGAAAACTTACCGTTTTCGAGAAAAATCCAAAAAACCTCAAATTTTGATATTTGACCCCGAATAACTTTTGTTTCACACATAGGATTTATGGGGACTTTTGACACTTTATTCCTTCTGGTAAACCTATGGTCTCTACGAAGATTTGGCTCTGTCGGAATTTTTTGTTATTTGACCACTATTTTTGTGTCTAACTTGACCGGATTATTATATGATAAGGTTTTTTTTGTAGTATTAACTTTTCCGGAGCGTGTGGCTCGGAAACGGTTAGGAATACGGCAAAATTGAATAAAACCAAAGTTTTAGATAATTTTATGGGCAATAATTTATTAGAAGATTTTTTTTTTCTATGACGCACCGTTTCTGAGATATTAGTGAAAAACCCAAAAGTGGTACCTTTTCCCCCCCCCCTCCCCACTCCGGCTCACCTCCGAGACGTCAGGACTTTTAGTATGTTAACTTCCTAAGTACCCTGAACAAGTTTCAGAAGAAATTGCTTAGGTCCCCTCTCATGCACTCTACACCCCCTTTTAGGTTATTCATTGACTGGACTACTACACGTGTTTTGTGCAAATAAATGATATTTCTATTTCTATTTCTATTTCTATTTAAGTGTCAACACAATATCGCGGAATTATGATTTCGATTTCGCGGAGTTATGATATCAAGAACGTCAAATTTCCTGCCTTTGATTACTCCCGGTATATTTATGTCCACGTGAAATGTCATACAGACATTTTTTTTGTTTCTCTTTTTTCCACGTTGGCCATTCTTTGGAAGTCACTTTCCCCCTGTCAGAGGATAAAATCGGGGAATACGTTTTTATCCTCTACCCATGTTAGCACAGCAGGTTGTTTAGTGCGCAGGCACTCGCCTCCAACTCGGAGAGCTCATAAAGTTATGCGCGAATCGTAATACTGTTTCATTTACATTATAATACTTGCAAGGTTTAAATATCAACATTACCCCAAACTTTAATGTAGTCTGAGACTCCAATATTGGCATTGATAACTCCTCTGGTAAGGATGGTCTATTTAAGACGCAAATTAAAATTGTTCATGTATTGGGATTTTGATGAAGTTGTCATTGCCATAATATGAAGAATATTGATGAAAAATGAGAAATGAATAGGTACGAATGGGTGTCTAGTAATGCTTGTAAGACCACGACGCGTATAGAATGGTCGGTACATTTAGTTTTAGTTATTGTTTGTTCTATTGTTAGTCCCGGAATTATTATAGTGTATCTAAATATATAATTTTATATTATACGGCGTGTAAGTTGATCCATGCGCAGAATACATTTTCTTATGATAACCGAGGAGCGGTGTGATTGCGTCGCGTGGCGCAGTCGGCCGCAATTTTGGGTCAACTTAATTGCCGTGTAGTAGTGAACTATGATATAACCATGGTGACGCAGTAAATATGTGTTTATTTTTATTATTATAAACTGAATGTAATGTAAGACCTGTTGGTCAAACGGTCGTGGTCTGTAAGATAAAGGATTATTCTGAAACTTGGCATTACGTTTGAACTAGTTCTCTTTAAGTTCCGCCTTGAGAATAATAACATTAAGGTACTTAGCCAGAATTAGTGGAATGCTGTAAAAATATTCCTCAAATGGGAGGTATTTGGTCACTAGCGCTATAGTATATTCGCCGAATGAATCAAGCACTGAGAATTTGGACTTCCACGCGATTGGTTGGTTGGTTGGCAGATAAGGACGCTTAGGCCGTGATCACAATGCAAGTTATAATTAGTCTGTCGTTACACTCCGTACCGTTCAGACGTCTCCCGCGTACCTGCTTCGTTGCGAATCGTGATCATATCTATTTATCTTTGACCTGGCTTGTTTTTCGGACTGATGTTAAATGAAATGGAAAAAAATGTGTGCAGCACGTAGAAAAAGCTAATAGAACCAAAAATGAGCGAAATGGATGACTTTGAAGGGTTAAGTGAGAGATTTATTATTAATTTAGGAAATGACAGTGATACGTTGGAAAGTGAAAGCGATTGAATAATTTATATTATTTTTTAATTTATATTGGTTTATTATTGATTTTATTTTATTACAAATAAAGACCAAATCACATGGTAGCTCTTATTTCATTTATAAAAAAATTCTGTTTCAAATTACTTATGTTAGACTGCATCATCACTTACCATCAGGATCGCAGTCAAGTACTAACTTGTATAGAGTAAAAAAAAAGTAAAAAAAACTTATCAATAATAGGTATAAAAATTTCTTAAAATCATTAACAATATGAACGCGCCCTATGATTTCAAACGGGTCGCAAGCGCTCCTGGGCGGAGCTAGACAGTTTTCTGTCTTTATCAATTTGTATGCAAATGTGGGACAGAGAAAGCGCTTTGCTTGATTCACTCCGTGAAAAGACTATAGAGAGTTATAGAAAAACCCTCTTACTCATAAACGTGCAATAGCGGTGGAATAGTTAAACTCTGTTTTGTCTTTGTTTGTCAACAGTAATTTGACATTCGAAGGAAAGAGACAAAACAGAGAATAACTATTCCACCGCTTTTTCACGAGAGTCTTCTGTCTCCATTTGGCAGAATCAATTTTCCTCTATTTCAGGCTGATTAGGTACTTAATAGACAATAATATTTTTTTTTAGGGAACACTAGTTCATTCGCAAGTTTCCACAGAATATAAACGCGACGTGATTTGGCATGGCTTGATGCTTTTGTAAGTGAAAAGCGATTTTTTTTCACGAGCCTTATTTAGCTTTAGGAGTTAAAGCTAATTTAAATGGTTTCGTATTTTTTTTTACATTTACAACAGATGGATTGAAATCCATTCGAAATTGTTAATTTTGTTAGTGAAGCGGGAGTTACTCGAATATGTTTCTTTTATGTTAGGTATTTAATTCATTGTGTATTTGAGACCAAAGGAAAAGATAGATGGGACTTCGAAGAGGGAATAAGTATAAAGACAGAAAGTTGATTGCGCAGGAACGCACTGCTTTGTAAAAATCTTGGTGTGTATGACGAAGATGTGTATGGTTCTTCTTGGCAAGAACATATTGAAACGGAATTTATTATTTATTTTCCGTGCGAATTTCAATTATCAAAACTTTAATGTTTCTATGTTCATTATATTTTGAAATCGTAAATATTATTACTATTTCAAAATTCTAAATAATTATAAAATATTACTATTCAATATTGCGTTACATTGACTAAATTACTGGGATTTATGTCGATTTTATATAGACAGTGGCGAAAACATTTTTCTTACTTTGTTTTTGCCAAAATTTAATGTAACATCAAAGGTATAGATATTTCAGTCAACGAAGACGCGACCCACTCTGTTAAAATCGCTTATGTTTCATTCGATTCGTATGAAGTTTGACAGAGTAGGCTACATCACCGTGGATTGAAATATTTATATAGCGTCATAGACACTGTTTCTTTTCTATAAAAATTTATCTATACGATTTACCGTCTATCTTTTTCTCTAGTCCCAGATATTTATGTGTAATAATATGCAATAATGGTTGTTGCCAATGCTTCTATCCCTGTTACCTGAACTATATCAATGTATGATATCATTGTATGTGTATATCTGGCCGGTGTAGGCCGTAATGTGATATTAATGTAATATAAACCGTATTACGTAGAGATAGGGTCGAGTGTGCCTCGGAAGCTTACACTGGTGCCAGTTTGAATGTACTGCACAAATCTACTATCCGTTTTGAGGATAAGACGGTCTTTATATTTCCTTCTCGCTCGTACTTTACATACACTGTTTATATGTGAGAGAGAAGCAAATACAATGTCAGTCCTTTAAAAAGATAATGTAAAATTCACCTGGTTTTTAGATAGAATGTCTTTACCTCCTAACATAAGCTTTACGCTTTCTTTAGAGGGATAGGGATGTCTTTAAGTGATGTTTAGTATACTTCGTATTAAAAAAATCGAAACACTTTCCGGTGCGGATAAGTTTAGTGCGCCATTGCAAAGTCCGTACGTACTTTTAGCTAGTAAATGATGTTTTTGACGTCATAACCTTTAATATATTGATGAACACCAGCAACGCACATGAAAAATAGTAACGTTCCGCGTAACGTTTCACCTGAGCCTGTGCGTGCAAGCGAGAGCGCGCAACAAGCGATAGAGAGGCACGATAAAACAAACGATAGAGAGGCCAATTATGACGTTATTACGTAAATCTATCGTCCGTAAACCGACTTTACAGACAACCAATTTTTTTTTTAAATTATTTTGGTGGCAGTAATCGATGGTTGAAATAATAGTTTGTCGCCAGTAAGGATATTTCGGAATTGTTTCGGTTTTTTCAATGAAGTATGTTAATTTAGTCGTTATAATAATTAAAAAAATATAGTTTGAGATTTTATTGTACGAACAAATTGGCACCATTAAATAAGGCAATAAGGCTTAGATTAGTTACACTTGTCATAAGCAGCTTTATTTCGTGAGTTTTTTTATTAATTCCAAATATTTTACATAATGTAGAAGCAGAGACAATCTCTTGACTTTAATTAAAATTTAATGTTTATATCTATTTTTTTTTTTGGCTAAAAATTATTTCATGAGGTAAAGTGTTATGACAATGCAAACTAAGTCTTACTTTGAATTTTATATTTAGAAATTTCGCATTAAATTGTTATTAACTATGATATATCAAAAGGCTTGTGTTTAAAATGTATCATAATATATATTCTGCGGGTCAGTTATTAGTTTTGATATATAATAAATAAATTATTATTTACATGTGTATGTATTTAAGTGGCAAGTGTGTTACACTTTTGAGGCACTGATGTGTAAGTTTCGTAAACTTTTTAATTTAGCTAATCGCAATATCTCAGTGTTTTTATCATTCATATTTCATAGTGATCAATTAATTATTATTTTTATTTTAAAAATGTAATTTTATATTTTTTTAATCTTTACATTTTATTGAAATTATGCTGCCAGCTATGAACTTTTTTTTTTAAGAATGTAGATAGTTTTATTTATATGACTGATATTAATTTAATTTTTTGTTAAAAATATTAGCTTTATCTGGCTGTTTAACCGACTTCAAAAAAGGAGGACGTTCTCAATTCTACGGAATCTTTTTTTTAAGTAAAGATATCGTATTTTTATGCCAGCTGTATTGCATACGACATATTACATTATATAACTTGTGTATGGCACACTTTTATTATCCTCTTGAAGCTCGATAAAAAAGGTAATTCATCGATTTTCAAAAGGATAAATTCTATAATCGCCAGATCTTAGCTAATATTTTAATAAAATAAATAGGTTTTTTTATACTTTAACCAATTATTGTCATGTAGCGTTTATGCATGTATTATATATGCATCTTACATTCTAAGTGATATTACTCTTCTGTGATTGTTGTTTTTTACCATTGTGATTTTTGATGAATTCGTTACTCGCATAATAATAATTAATGAAATTACTTGTGGCGTTACTTTTCCGCTTTCTATGTTAGTCATTTGTGTTTTTAGCGGGAACGCTTGAAAAATAATGTGATTTGTTCACCAAAAATTGTTTTGTCGTGCAAGTTGGTAAATGCTAATATTTCTAGGTTATTCCTTTACTTTAGTCTTTACACTCTTTAACTGTTTTTTACTTTTACTTTTGGAGGGAAGTGGCGTTGCGTCTATTATAAAGGATGCAAAACGAACGCAAACGCAAAACCTGAAAGAAGTTTTTACAGAATCGACTACCTACTTGAACTAATTTAAATAGTTTTTAGTACCTACTTAAACTGTCCCAAAAATAGATAGGTAACCATAATCCTTAAGTCAGGCAAACTGAGCCTATAATTCATTGATTTAAAATAGCCAGTTTAACTTACATGGACTTACTTGAAACCTATTTGAGCCGTTTGGGGTAGAAACTTTGGGTCCGTGCACGTTCTTCAAACTCAAACTGAAACTCAAAATATCTTTTTTCACAGGCCTAGCGTACGGGCTCTTGTATAACTTCAATACGATATTTGTCGCTATGGTGATAAACTACAAGTCGACTTAAAACTAAATTTACGAGGGTTCAAACGCGCCCTGCACTGAGAACTGAACTTCTTTTATAGAGATATCTCTAAGCGCTTAATCGATGCCTCCAGTGACCAGAGGCAGGCCTCTTTCTTAGGTCAGCGGTTAAGCATTGCCATTCAACGTGGCAATGCTGCCAGCCTTTTGGGCACTTTTCCAGTTGACACCGATTTGGAGGTAAAATCTTCTTTTATAGCCTTTTTTATAGTTAGGTATGTTACTTCAAACCTAAGATTTATTCATTTTTCATGTATTTTTTTTTTAATTGTTATTTTCGATTCTAAACCAAGTAGGTACTTACTATTTGGTTTTGCGTTTACTCTGTTACCTACACGTTGAACGCTAGAAATATTGTCATGTAAATGTTACTTATTTAATCTAATTTAATAGTTAAATTTATATGTTTATTGAATAACTATTTATCGACAAGGATTGCTTTGTTTACCTTCGGAATGCTGTTGTATCATAATTTCATAACGGTGGCTTCTCACAGTACAAGATTGCACGAGCGATCGTTCTCCAGCTGCTGTCTATTTAATAAATAATTTGCGGATACACGCTCGGTAGGAGTATTTGTTTCAAGTGTTTTAAGAGTACTCTGGTTTAGCGAAATTACCTTTATTTAAAAAGTACATCCATCACTTACTAGCCAAAACAAAGCTAACCAACGAGCCATGCAAAAAAGAAAAAAGACAAGTACATACAAGAAGTGATCGGGTATTATCCCATTAATTTATCTATAATTTACTTTATAACTATCCAGGGTTTTATCATTGCGTGGGCTGACGTGAACAATTTATAGTTTGTATCTATCATGTATTTTTTTTTCTTCTCCGCTCTATTTCCACAATATGTTGCGCCGGCACACCACAACTTCTTCCAATCACTCCTGTCAGCTGTCAACGTTTAATCCACATTTTCATACGCGTATGCTCTTTCACCCGATCCATCTATCTCTTCTTTGGTCTTCTACTTCTGCCCTCTACATACATACTTACTCATTATTCTTTTAGTAACATGATAATTATTCATCCGCATAACGTGCCTGTACCACGTTATTTTTTTAATTCTCATCTTTTCTGTCACTGGCGCAACTTGTATTCGTAAAGTAGATAAAACGAAACTGCTACTATTCAAAGTTTATTGTCCCGTCGTGACCACGGCCTGTGGTCGGTCTAAATATCGCTACTTAAATGTTCTTTTTATTGTGGTAGTTACCCGTAAAAGAGTATTCAGTTAATTACTTTTAGTTCATTAAAACACGACATAAGTCGTTAGTTATAATCAAGGAGTCTAGAAGTTACATCAAAAGTGATTTAAAATGAATTCGACTAAGCAACATCTGATGAACTGAACATGTTCTGCCGTCTAACAATGTCGGGGTGAAACGAGCAACTGAGTTGACGGCTCGTGCATGCTTACACCGTGAGAAGCCACCTTAACAGACAATACGTTGTTTGTGTCCAATTCGCTATTCGAAGTACGAGTATTAATAAGAACAATAAATAAATCGTAGGAGCATGATGTTTTTAATACTTACGAGTAATTACACAATATAGATAAAAATCATTGTATCATACAACTTGTAGTTAGATGTTTATTACTTATGTATATTCCGTGAATTTCCAAATAGAATTGAAATAAATGATAATCGAATAACCATAAAGCACACTTTTTATTATGATATTTAAGTGTTAGGGCTGATTTTTCAATCACCAGATAGTCGAAAAAATATGACGTTTTGACAGATTTTTTATGGCATAAGTATGTTTCAAATTTATTCCTCAGATATTCTATCTGGCGACTGAAAAATCGGCCCTTAAAAGTCTAGGGGCACGGTAGAAACCTCGCCAAGACAAGCCACCGATTACCTAAGTTTTTTTTTTGGATATAAATAATTCATATGCGTATAATCTAACAACAAACAATTCATTTTCGCATAACTTGGAATATTTTATGATCACAATAATTGAAAATAATGTTGTGGTAAACATGTTTACCCATTCCGTCTTTTTGACTAGGAATAACTGTAATTACAAGAAAAGTTAAATCAGAAAATCAATATTTAAAGTAAGTAAGGATATCTTCCAAAGGTATTCTAAAAGTTAAGTAAAACCAACACCAAATAGACCAGTATATTTCCATAATATTTTCTCCAGTTTTAGTTATTATTCTTACCTTATGTTATTGAATTTATCTTAACGGATACCTGTTATCGTAATAAACAAGCGGCGTTCATTTGCATACTTGCAAGATTCCAGCTTTATAGGCTAACAAACATCGCGCATTTATATACGGACGAGTATTTGAGTGTGGCGTATCTACGCACGTCTAACGTCTTGCAGTTACAAAATAATATGGCAGAGTTGAAAGTAAGTATCCCTTTTTGATAATGCTACCAATTGCTTAGTATGGGGTCCATGAAATATATTTTCTGCCGGGGAAATTATTTTAAATTATATAAAAGATTTTGAATTAAAAATATGTAACTTATCTAAAATAAGTCAGTCGCATCTTAGGGACATACCTACTTAATTCAAGTTTTGGTGTTTGAAAACTATGTTCAAGCTTCAAACTTTAAGTTGAATGTTTCTGCAGATGAATAAATACTTAATGCAAATACTGCTCCTTTCACATTACAAACATCTTTATTTTTCGCACAGGCACAACACTTAAGACAGTTGAAAACTCGTTACAGTACGCGCGGCGAGAGTTTGGCTTTGACCTTCGGGTGGAGGGGATTACTGCGCATGGGTACCCAAATTCTGATTGGTTGATACCCAATTTCTGATTTCTCTGATTGGTTGATACCCAATTTCTGATTTCTGCGCAATAACGGTCAAAGCCAAACTTTCGCCGCGCGTACTGTACCACTTAGGTAATTCTTTGAACTGTGCTCTGTATAACTTACTTTCAGTAGATAATTACTGCCTACGTGCGTAAAAGTAAATAAAACTACTATAATAAAAATATTAGAAGACTTATCATTATAAATAAGTAAACATAAAACAAACTAAGTAGTTACCTACTTTATTATTTGCACTAATATAACTATGCTCGAGCGGAGAGCCTAGAACTGAGTTAGAAAGAATAATCTTGTGGTAGGCGTTCCGGCTCTGATAACTAAGAAGAGATGTGGCTTCAAACTACAAATATAAGTTACAATAAGTTAAAACTGTTTTAGTACTTATCCGGCTTCGGGTCTGAGTTCGCGAGCGAGGACCCGCGCAGGCCGGGCGCGCTGCCCGTGGGCCGGAACAGCCCGCAGCGCTGCGCGTACGGGCTGTACGCGGAGCAGCTGTCGGGCAGCGCCTTTACTGCGCCGAGACACGAGAACAAGCGCTCCTGGTTATACAGGTGGGAAGATAGACGTATACACGGGACCCGGCAGACCGCGTAAAAAAATATCGCCAGTTTACTGGTGTCAAAAATGTTTGTTTTGACTGCAACGGCCTCAGTAGTAAGCCGACCGCGTAGTATTGTTTATGGACAGCGGTCCAAGTATATAATCACTAAGTAACTGGCTATTAATCTGCACACACGTTCCCATAGTCACGGACTCACGGTATCCGTCATATACTTAGTGGCGTTATAGCGGGAAATTCGACAGATGGCGAAACTTTTCTCATATTATTATTTATTAGACGTAAAATGTTCCAATGGGCGCGGTAAAAAGGATAGTTCAGCCGCGGCTGGCAAAGACGCAGCGCCAAACGATTTAGCGTTCCTGTGCAATGCTGTGTAGAAACCATTAGGGGGTTGCTTACCTCTTTCCAAGTTAGTGCGATAACATTTTCAGGTGCATCCTTACTTACTATCTGCATGACGACAGAATGGTACAGCGAACCTGCCGTCTGCGTTTTCAGAGGTCGTGGACTCGATTCCCACAACTGGTAAAAGTTTGTGGAGCATGAATGTCTGCAAGTGTCTGGGGTGTTGTAAAATATAAATACAAGATATACAAAGTCTTGGTAATTATAATAAATCTTCATTTCATAATTCATTTCCAGGATTCGTCCATCGGTGATCCACAAGCCCTTTAAGCGATCCAATGTGGCGAAATACCTCACGCACAATTGGGATGAAGCTGAACCGGATCCCAATCAGGCTAGTATTACCTACTTACATGTTTAGCGAACTGCTATTACATTACAAGATCCTTTGGAGAAAAGATAGGGTTAAGTATGTATTTTGTTCCAATAGGCAATTACCTACTTTGGTTTTCCTTTATTAGTTAGGTACATACTTATGTCTAAACGCAACAAAAACAAAATTAAGTCAGTATTTCTTGTATGTAATACCTTTTCAACCGACTTCGAAAAAGGAGGAGGTTTTCAATTCGACTGTATTTTTTATGTTTGTTACCTCCTAACTTTTGAGAGGCTGAATCCATTTTGATGACTGTTTTTTATTAGAAAGCTAACGTTTCCTGTGTAGTCCCATTTCAATTTAGTCCAGTTCTGATAATGGAATCCACGAGAAAACCATATAGGTCTTCAATTTTTAATTGGAAAAGATATATAATTCAACAGTAACTTGATGAGAGTTGAAGTCGGTGTTTTTTTATTTTTTTTATTTTTATTGTTCAAGTTTTTACATCTGTCGGGCCGGAGTGCCACGGTTTTTAACACCTCGTGCCCGATGCCGACACTTCCTGACTTTCCTGTTACGTCGCGCGATGCGATCGTTTCTCCATTATGCTATTATCACGAGTATTTTCCAGTCTCGCTGGCTGCCCTTCGACATCCCCTCATCGCGAGTGGACTTCGTGTCTGGCCTGCACACGGTGTGCGGCGCGGGCGACCCTCGCGCCAGGCACGGCATCGCCATCCATGTCTACCTGTGCAACGCTTCCATGGAGAAAAGCGCCTTCTACAGCAGCGATGGAGACTTTCTCATAGGTAATTATCGTCACCATCACACATTATCTCACCATACAAGATATTTTTCAACTGTCTATTGTTGAAATAGCCCATATCCGAGACTTTCATTAACTACCTACGTGCGAGCGCCAAAAATGTTGAACTTAAATTCTGGGAATGCTAACTGCATCCGAGGCTATTACCCGTAACATTTGTCGGGCTAAATAGACCTCGTACCGCACCGTAGGTAATTTAGTGTTTATTGTAGTGATAAAGTTTACAAAAATCTTAGCCGCAGCGCTACTTTCTTCCATCGGACTGAGATGCTGAAAGTTATCAATCTTTTCTGCAGTGCCTCAACAAGGAGTTCTGAATATAACCACTGAATTTGGTAAAATGGACGTCCGCCCCAACGAGATCGCTGTCATACAACTGGGAATGAGATTTTCCGTTGCTGTAGAGGGCCCGACTAGGTAAGTAATCTTCAGCAAGTCTTCAGCTGTCAAAGACGATAAACTGACACTGAAATAATGGAGTGTGACTGGCAGACAAACAGACAAACGGACGGATGAAGTCTTATGATGATAAGGGTCCTATTTTGAACATTTTCATAAAGAACCCTAATAATTAATTGTGTGTACTTAGCTACAACTTACTTGAGATACAAAACTAAACTGTATCCGTCGATTTTGTAAATGTTGCAGCTTGATTAGACTGACTTAGTTAATTATCTGTCTAGTGACCCGTCCATATACCTAGGTAGGTACTTATCGATGTTGAGAGATGTGCAACATTTAGTGCAACTAAAATTTTTCAGAGGATACATTTTGGAAGTTTTCGATGGTCATTTCAAGCTTCCGGATCTTGGGCCAATCGGCGCAAACGGTTTGGCCAACCCGCGAGATTTTCTCACTCCTGTCGCCTGCTACGAGGATAGAGACATTCCTGGTATGTTGTATC
The DNA here is from genome assembly GCA_036785405.1 of Coenonympha arcania. NCBI lineage: Eukaryota > Metazoa > Arthropoda > Insecta > Lepidoptera > Nymphalidae > Coenonympha > Coenonympha arcania. Next base: position 11,537,260 of record CM072072.1, read on the forward strand.
TTCTATTTAAGTCATGACAAAGACGGATTAAAATGACGGTTAAAAGTCAGATCAGAGCCAGTAAGGAGTTAAGGACAGATTTACCTACTACTTACTGGCCGACGCGGCCGTAGGAATATTGAAAAATCCTTCCTGATCCCTAGTCTATTAAATGAAGGGTAGCTACCTCTGCGAAATATTATTTCAGCCTTCTGGAAAGTCATTGTTCTGGAACCAAGGGTTTAGGTCTGGCAATGATAAGAGATAATGAGAAGAGACTAACTTTCATAAGAGAATTCATAACTTTACCGGTATCTACTTAATTTCTTACTGACTTTACCTGTTCATCATTTTCAAATAATTAAAAATATGTAGGTACTTACTTAACATGATTCTCATTTCTCCAACTGACTTTACCTGTTCCTCATTTCTAAAATGATGGCTTTATCTGTTTCTCATTTCCAAAATGTTTACATGTTTCTAACTATGTCTTTACCTCGTTTCTAAAATCATACTTATCCCGTTCCTAATTTCTGAAATGTTGACTTTACTTGTTCTTCACTTCTAGAACATTGACTTTACCTGTTCCGCAATTCTGAAATATTGACTTACCTGTTTCTAATTTCTGAAATCTTGACTTTACCTGTATCATTTCGCAGGGTTTAAGATCATAAGCAAGTACCAGGGCGTGCTGTTCGAGGCGGAGCAGGGCCACTCTCCGTTCGACGTGGTGGCGTGGCACGGGAACTATGTGCCATACAAATATGACCTCGACAAGTTTATGGTCATCAACTCGGTTTCTTTCGACCACTGTGTAAGTCATCATGAGTAGGTATAACTGCCATCAAGGCAGTAATTGCATAGTATAGCGCCAGATTTTCTAACCTGGCCAAAACTGAAACTAACGTCGCGGTTGATTTATTTAGCAAGCAATAAAAAGTGATGCGTGAAAGATCACCACCACAATCGTCAACAGCGACACCCTTCACAAGTTCAGATAAGTAGGTAGCTTCTGCGAACGGTCGCAGAAGCTTTGGGGGATTGGACGAGGTGGGGTCGCGGTAATTTGAAGTAGGATGGGAATTCCCCAGCAAAGCTTCTGCGAACGGGTAGTATGTGGCAGAATTCGATGACATTACCGGATATACTTATATCCGGTAATGTCATCGAATTTTGAATGACGAGGGCAGTGCAGTTCAGGGACGTGGAACGCCCTGCACTTGGCAGTGACATGGGCATTGGGCATGCGACCCTTTTTAATTTTTTGCATGGTAAGAAAAGGATCCAGGCGATATTTTTGAAGTCTCAAGAGTTTAAAATAAAATATTAGTAGGTAACTTTATTACAAAACTAATATTACCAGGTACTTAATAGCAAAATATTAGTAGGTACCTACTTTATTAGGCAGCAGATACCTATTCTTTTAGACTAGCGTACTAAAGTCGTAAGAAAACATTGGTCACTTTAAATTTTTGAACTTAAATCTTAGGGTTCAAGAACATAACAATCAGCATTGTTTAATTGCCCAATTTATTTTAAGACTTCTTGATGATTTTTAATTAAAAGCCGCGTATTGAGGTACGAAACCCTAAAAAGAAAACACAAAATTATTAACTAGATTGTAACTGTAGATTGTTAATCGCAACTTTTTTTTTCGAGGAGGAAAAAATCCCTCACGGACTTCTGCCTTTCGGCAGGGTATGTCCGCCTCGCACGGACTGAAATAACCACCCCGTCTTCTTCGGAACCGCGAAGCATTACTTCGTGTTGACCCTCTAGTTCTGACTCTTCTCCTTTTCTTCTTTCTCCCTTTCTTTCCTTATCCTCATAATATTTTTCTGTCACAGCTTTCCCTATTGCGAAAAGGTAAGTGTTGATACCCCGTGATCACTCCAGTGCCTGCGTGAGCCAGAAATGTTAATCGCGACTGGGATAATAATTAGCTATGTCGTGGTCTCGCTTTGCAGGATCCGTCTATCTTCACAGTGCTGACTTGTCCGTCTGTGCGGCCCGGAGTGGCCATCGCTGACTTCGTCATATTCCCGCCGAGATGGTCCGTGCAGGAAAACACGTTCAGACCTCCATACTATCACAGTACGTAATGTTCCATACCAAAATGGTAGAAATGGAACCCTTTCTCTGTCTTTTTTCAACTTGGTAGTTAATCCGTAGGTAATAAATCTTAATCTCAATGAACTACAAAAATGCTTTGCAATATTGCACAATATCGGAATTTTTATGGCACAAAGCCAACACCCAGCCCAGGAAACTTTTACTCAAACAAGTGTCACAACAAAACAAAATTTTGCAAGTCGATATCTCTTGAAGTTGACCCCTGATGATGCCTTGGTGGGGCGTGGTGCGAAATGTTAACAAATAGGGTTGATTTTATCAAAGTTTCATTCGCTATTGCGGATTCAAAATTTTCTGTATATTTCCTGCAAATATATTTTTACAGGGAACTGCATGAGCGAGTTCATGGGTCTGATCTTAGGCTCGTACGAGGCGAAGGAGGGCGGATTTCTGCCGGGCGGCGCGTCGCTACACTCCATGATGACCCCGCACGGACCCGACCACAAGTGCTTCGAGACCGCGTCCACTGCTGAGCTGGTGCCGCAGAAGATCGCCGTTGGCACTCAGGTACCTCCACAGCATGGGTCTATTCTAGGCTCGTACGAGGCGAAGGCCCGGATTCCTGCCGGGCGGCGCGTCTCTACACTCCATGATGACCCCGCACGGGCCCGACCACAAGTGCTTTCAAACCGCGTCAACGGCTGAGCTGGTGCCACAGAAGATCGCCGTTGGCACTCAGGTACCTCTACAGTACGAGTCTGATCCTGGGCTCATACGAGGCGAAGGAGGGCGGATTCCTGCCGGGCGGCGCGTCTCTGCACTCCATGATGACCCCGCACGGGCCCGACCACAAGTGCTTCGAGACCGCTTCCACCGATGAGCTGGTGCCGCAGAAGATCGCCGTTGGCACTCAGGTACCTCTACAGTACGGGTCAGATCCTGTTCTCATACGAGGCGAAGGAGGGCGGATTCCTGCCGGGCGGCGCGTCTCTACACTCCAATATGATGACCCCGCACGGGTCCGACCACAAGTGCTTCGAGACCGCTTCCACCGCTGAGCTGGTGCCGCAGAAGATCGCCGTTGGCACTCAGGTACCTCTACAGCATGGGTAGCTCCTGGTAGTGGTAGTCGTACAGGTGGTCCTGGGCTCGGGCGAGGCGAAGGAGGACAGGCGTCTCTACATCCACGACCGAGCTGATGCAGCAGAAGATCGCCGTTGGCACTCAGTTATAATAAGGTTGAAAGGCCTTTGCTGAAAGCAGTTCTCAGCACAACAGTTTCACAACTTCTTTCGATTTTTAAGATTTTAATGACGGATTGAGCCATGAGGTACAAGTGCGACTTTTGCAAGTATGGCGCTATGATGCCTTGTTTCTGATACACGTCAGTGTGGAATACATGGGGTAACTTCTATCTTCCCCACCAACTACTTTCAAATATCTGTTCAAGACTCGAGCAATGAGAAGAGGTCACATCAAAATTTTTATGAATGAACTGTTTGTTTCAGGCCTTCATGTTCGAGTCCTCGCTGAGTATGGCGATCACGAAGTGGGGCGCGGAGACTTGCCAAAAGCTCGACGCCAAGTACTACGAGTGCTGGCAAAACCTGCCCAAGCTGTTCACTGATACACTCCATGTTTAAGCGTTTATTGTTTGTAATATTAAACATTATTATACTAGATATAGCACAGTAGACTTTTTTTTATTGTCATTTTCACTTTCACAATCCAACTGTTTGGTTGATATCGCAACGACTGGAGAAATTACTTGGCGACAACTAAATTGGCGACTCCCAGAAAATTTCCTGGATCGACCTTGTACATAAGAATCATATCATAGCATATAACATTGATAAGTAGGACACATCGATTTTATTTGAGTCAGTCCATTTATCCTTGTAAATTATAAATAGACTAGCTTCGCCCGCACGAATTTCGGTTTCTACGTCATATCCCATTATAACAAGTCAACCTTAAAAGTTTTTTTTTAGGAACTGAGAATAATTCCGTCATAAATGATTTTTGCGTAACTTTAAAACGTAGCGCACGCATTGGAAATTCTCCAAAAGAAACAATTTTTCTCGTTTTTGCAACATTTTTCAGTAATGCTTCGCGCCGCTTGACGTTATGACGAATAGGCCTCCTCCTTTGGTAAATGGACTTTGTTGGATAGACAAAAAGAATTTTTCAATTCAGACCAGTAGTTCGTGAGAATAGCGAGTTCAAACAAACAAACAAATCTTCAACTTCATAATAATATAAGTATAGATTGCCGATAAGTACTTGTTCATGAAAAATACACGATAAAAAAACTCTATTAGGTACTTAAATCTATCACAGAAGTGTTGCTAAAAATGGCACAATTAGTGATATCATTGAAACAATGCGCGTACACTTATTAGCGGCGTAACGAAGAGATTGCGTGGCGTACGCCTGTAGCACCGAACACTCGACATTCCTCTTCAACACTGAAGAATCCCTGGATATCCGAATCATGTAACACTGCATTCCCGGCGTCACTGGTATCGAGGATCCTTTCGCCTCCAAAGCTTCAACTACCGTCGTATTTTGAAACGTAACGGTTGTATTACCGTCGATTATAGTTTGAGTGACGTTGACTGTGGTGACGGAATTGGTTGCCGATGTTTTTTCGCGTTCGGCGTCCCAAATAAAGCTGGACATTAGTCTGCAATCGATTCTAGTCTCCTCGTATTCGCCGTTGCTTTTCCTTATACCCAATTTGCACACTTCGCCCGGATTCCCGCTGTATTGATCAATGGGCCTGTTGTAGTAGTTGTGGTCATGATAGCCGTGGCTGTTGGACATCCTGCCCAGGTTGTACAACGCGAGGCCAGTCAACAAGTTGTTGTATCTACTTCCCGAGTCCTTGTAAACGTAGACGTAACTCGGAGGACTGCCCGTATAGACTGGATACGCTTGGGACCCGTGACTGATATGAGTCGGTGGGGCATAATGGTAATGGTTGTGCACTTCATTCCTTTGCGCGTAGCTCGTTCTGTGGTTGTTTCCTGACAACCCGGTGCTTCCGGGGTAGGTGTGAGTGTTGGATGGTTTATAACCCGAGTAGGTATTCCCGGATAGGCCGTGGGATGAGGGGTAGGAATGGCCCCCACCGCCTCTTCCGTAGGAGCCTCGACCGCCGCCGCCGCGACCGCCGCCTCTCGCGGCGAAAACAACAGTGAAACAAATTATAAGAAGCAGAAATCGACACGTCATCTTTCTGTTATGAGCGACACTCAACTGTCACTGTTTGTGCGTGCTCGTTGACATTTCCACGCCCCTATATTATGAAGGGATTATTCACACTTGATAGCGTTCAATCGGTGAACTTATTGTTGCGGCGACTGAGAGTTCAAGTTGGACTATCAATGTATTATCGTATCTACCCATAAGTAACTTGACATATATGTAGTCGGGGGAGAGTATTCGTCAAATTCAACATCATAATTCATGGGGTTATAGAATTGATATTATATAATACTGTCAATGGGTGATAGAGACAGAGTATAGGTTGATAATTAGATCCGTGGATAGAGATAAGTAGTTTCATTCGACATTTAACAATTTTATTGTTCCTTTCCTGTTTATCCACTTATACAGTTTATTTAACGTTAGAATTAGTTTATCAATTGTTTACGTATCATGTAACTACAACATTAAGAGCCGAACAAATACTCGTTGTTAATGTTAGTCGAAGCAAACGTCTTAAATAAAAGTGAATGAAATCAAGACGAATCCTCGCTAACAAATGTGACAAGTCCCAAATAATGACGTAGGAAGGGCGGTGGATAGCGACGGACGACTGTAAACATAGGGGAAAGCTATCCCCAAGCAATAGAAAATAACTCAAATTAACCTAATTAGGCGAAGGTCCATCAATGTAATTAAAGTGATATGACTATTTTTATTTTACATTTAAAAACGACTTCGGTAAACTAAACACGTCATGGTAATCACGCGAACTGTTGATATGTAGGAAAATGTAAATGTAGGTACGCTAGGGGTGACAGATTGCGGGTTGGCGGGATGCACACACATTTGAAAATATTATGCAGCATTCTTAGGCATGCATGTTTACCCCACTTTGCTGCACAATTATATTGCAAGAAACTTACCTACAATAAGCTTAATAAGCTTTATATTGCGAATAAATAAATAATAACGTGAAATATAAAATCGAGAAATACCCCGGGAAGAAAATATAGTAGTTACCTATACTTATTTATTATAATAAAACGAACATGCGTTTACTTAAGATATTTATTAATTAATTATAATAATTAACCAGCTGAGCTTAAAATTACATTCCATTGATGCATAAACATAAAATACCATGGGTCAGTCGTTTTTTGTACAAATAAAATAATTTCAGTGACAAGCCCGAACCAAAATAAAATTGACTAAAAAACAATTTTTTGTTTTACATAACAAAACGACTTATTTCTCAGCAACATTTTATTTTCGTTGAAAATAAAGTTTTACTTATAAATGTTTCGTCGCTCATTTTATAGTTTCTCAAAAATTTTTAATGCAAAAAATTAAATGTGACGTACTTAAAAATAAATTAAACGTCGAATTAAATAATAAATTATTATCTGATCATCTAATGTGAAAGTATGTACCCACGTTTTCATAATATTCTTGTACCTACTAAACCTGAATGGCTGTTTGAAAGAGAGAAGATCATAACATAGATTTATTTATATAAGCTACATTATGTCCATTCAATAGGCTAATTTATATCCTGGAAAAATGCACGAATCAGAACTGGGCCTTTATTCTGTATCAGTGATATTCACTGTTGCCTATGGTTCGCTATACATTGCTGATTTATTAAGCGGAACGAAAATAATATTTTGTGGAAAACCTTTAATGGATAAAAAATATGTCATTGAAGACAGTGAGTGATCTTCACTGAGATATGGAATAGGGGGGCTGGGCCTTTATTCTATATTCTAGTGATTTTCACTTGTGGGCTTCATGGAGCTTTTTTGACATTTATTTTTTATCCATTGAACCTTTGCTACAAAATTTTATTTTCGTGCTTAATAAAGCAGCAATGTATAACGAACCATGGACAAAAGTGATTATCACTGAAAGTGTCAATTTTATAGAATACGGGCCCAGAGCTGGAGACAAAACCTAGACTTTTTTACAATATAAAAGTGATTATATTGCTGTAATAATCATTTTTTTTTATTAGCTTGTGACTTCTGTATCTGTGACACTGGCGATATGAAATCACAGATAACTTCGATAGCGATATCTGTTTGGGATACTTTTGCCTCGCCAATTATAAAAGTTGAGAATGTTTATAACCTATCTGAGCATACTAATGACTACGATGGAAAGAAAGTATTTATAAAATGTACCAAACGTAGGTATTTATTAAATTAAGGAGCTCCTCATATAACAAATAAAATTACTTTTGCCATGCTTACAAAAGAACCTAGAGATTCATGTGTACTGGAGACTTGTGCATTGGCCCCTGGACTACGTCATATAATTACGGATTACAGACTTTATCTTATACCTGGACTATCTTTGAACATTGAGCCATTACTCATTTATATGTGAAAGGTAAAATTAAATAACTAGGGATAGAGAAGTAAATACATCCTTTGAATCTATTCTTTCCTGTTTATCTACTATTTCCTTATTTTATTCCAATGTTTGTTATATTTAACTAATAGTATTTTTGTTGCCTGGTTGTTGTAGACAATAAAACGAAAAACAGCAGAAAAAAGTTTTGTTATTGTTCACAAATGAAATCAACAGCGTGAGTTTCAAAGTCTGTTTCTAGTATTGAAAAATATTGATTGTCGAGTTGGTATTTTAGTGAATAACATAACTTTTGTAAGTATATGTTCATAGTTTTAGAGTAGACTCTCAAGCACTAAAAGTCGTTTTAATAATAATGAATACAAACAAATGTCAAGAGAGTATATTATTTTTAAACAACAAATTTTCAAAAAATATTTGGCCATTCACATTTATATTGAAGCTACCTACTTACTTTATAATCAAGGAATTAAGTCTGACCAGACGCTAGTGTAATAAAATAAAACTGTTGTGTGACGCTACAGTTTCATGGCAACACTTAGCGAATACAATTGACAGAGCAAGCCCAAAGTTCACTAGGTATTTAACCCCTATTTAGTTCATCATTTCAAATTGTAATGCTGTTCCTCTTTAGAGATGATGTTTAAAAATTGTTCTAATTTTCCCGCAACATGGCGATGCTTTTATTTTCCTTGTCAGGCTTTAAATGGATTTCAGATTTTTTTGATTAAAAAAAGAACAGGGGGATTATTTCTAAATTTAAAATACATACGAAAATTTCAAAGTCGGTAATTATGAATATGTATAATCGATATGAAAATAATAAATAAATTTTAATAATAATTAGTATCTCTCAAGAGAAAAACTATAGTAAAAGGATAGGGAAAGTGCTATAGTTCCTATTACAGAGCAAAGTTTTTTTTTGTGATACGATTTCTTGAAAGATCCAATGTTTAACATTAAATACATAGAAATACATATAATACAGAATTTATTCACATGATACAAATATTTGAAAATTTCTTAATACAGATTATGTAGTCGAGAGTTGAAGTACTAGGTATATAAAATGAACGCCAGTATGGAAGTCGACAGTCCCTGCTTGGATTATATTATTAAACTAAAAGCTGGTTTGTACTTCGAAACTCTCAAATGTCACAACCTCCTTCTACTTTGAGCTAGTGTTGTTATACCAGTAGGTACATAATCTTGCCTACTTTACATATTTTTGGGCATCCAATTGTTTTCGATTAATTCTAATCATTTTGTCAAATCAGTGATTTCTTTTGCAGCCTCGAAATATCCTCATAAGCTTGGAATGTCCTGGGGTCGCTTCCCTAAAAATTCGTATCCACTTTGCTTGTGTCTTCTAATATCCGTTCCGGTTCCGTTTACGGTACGGTTATTGTTTCCGTTTACGGTAAAGGAATTCAGATACAAATCTCTCGCCACCCTCAGGCCACAGTAACTCAGCTTCATCAGCTGTCATGCGTATTGTACTGTCCAATATCTGGTGGCACAAAAAGTGTCAATGTCAACGATGACAAGAAAAGACAAACCCTGACTTCAAATTCGAAAGCCGTTGCAACCGCGCACGATATGTGCTATATCATTAAAACTTTAAAGGTTTAACTATCACAAAACTTTAAGTCTCTGTATCACCACCATTGTCATCATCAGGTGGAAGTTATCGATGCAGACAGGCTTCAAAGTAAGAATAGTAATTGTCTAGTGTTTTCAAGTATGAACATTGTTTTACCAGTCAGATTTAGTCTGAATTATATGGGCCCTATATAGCCAATTGCTGCTATCATTTTGGCGACGGACTCAAGTACATATAATCAAGATGCAAAAATGTACATAAAAATTAGAATTTTTAGAATCATGTGTAATCTGTGGAGACAATTGACCCCTTTTGTTCAAAAATATTCGTGTTATTATATTATGTTGAATTCGGAAACTGAGTATCCGTAAACAACATAAGGGGATTATTCCGAATTTATTAAGATTCAAAAGATTTAAGGTGGTTTTAAGAGCTTTTATTTGGTTTAAAATTTTAAATAATTTCGCACTTATCTCATTCCAGGCAGAGACTGTCGCAATGTCCGTATTAATCGTACGATTACTGTGCGTGGGGCTCCGCTGCGGGCCCGGGGGCGCAGGCCTATCCGTGGTTGACGTTTACGCCGGACTCCAGTTCTGAGGCTGGCGTCTCGGGCTCCTCGTCGTTGTAGATATTTTCCGCCATTTGCCAAACCTGTAATAAAAATAATTATTTGACACTGCTAATTTATTAAACAACCTCATGAAGAGCAGTGTGTAGTAGAGTATTTTATTAAACTTAAAATTAATTTACTTTTATTATTTTAAATACATTGTAATTAGCAGTGAGTGTGTGTAAAGTATTTTATTAAAACAACAACAACAATTTTGCTTCAACTGTTTTGTTAAAAGTCATTCAATAAAGAATTGCAGACAAAATACGCAGTGTTACACCTGTGCCACAAAACACCACACATTGTTACACCAAAGCGAGCTTAATTTAGCGTGTGAGTTAACAACTGAACATAAGTCTAAGTTATGTGGTGGATGAACAGAAGCTCGGGCGGGCAGTCCGGGGCGTCCTCTGCCGTCTGCCCCTCGCCGATCTCTGTGATCTTACCTGCATGATATTGTCCTCGGAGACGGAGCAGATGACCCAGGGCTCGTTGGGGTTCCAGGAGAAGTCGGATATCTTGGCAGTGTGTCCTCCGTGGATGAACAGCAGCTCGGGCGGGCCGTCCTTGGCGTCCCCCGACGTCTGCTCCTCGCCGATCTTTGCCATCTTACCTGCATGATATTGTCCTCGGAGACGGAGCAGATGACCCAGGGCTCGTTGGGGTTCCAGGAGAAGTCGGATATCTTGGCAGTGTGTCCTCCGTGGATGAACAGCAGCTCGGGCGGTCCGTCCTCGGCGTCCTCTGACGTCTGCTCCTCGCCGATCTTTGACAGGTCCCAGACGTGCAACCTAGTGGAGTTATTTATGTTTAACAACAAATCAATAAAGTCGATTCATGAATTGTATTTTTATAAATTCTCCAATACTTGGAGATGTCAGAATTCCTTGAAATGAGCATTGAGGGTTCGTTTGCATGGTTAAAATTTATATTGATGTTTAAAATAAATAGTGAACATTCAAAATGTTACTTTGATTCATTTCTACTGACGTTTGTCCTCGTACTGTAGGCAATCAAATTTTTATCCTAGTGAATGCAAGTTGTACGAGTGTTTGGTATAATACTAATAATATCCTCCACATCGATCCAGCCATGGCGGTCAATCTCTGTTGAGTTTTTACACAAGCGCGGGACATATGTACTATCCTGTACAAGTACGACGTGTGAAAACACAGGTGCACAGGAGTGAATAGAGTCGTATTATGATACGATGGGACGAAAACAATGACAGTAGCGGAGAATCAGCCGCAGCAGCCACGGCTTAACGTGCTCTCCGCGGCACGGGGGAGGCAAGGAGGTTTTTGGTACAGTCACAGCAAGCCATACCGTCTGTCGGTGCCACTGCTGGCGAGGATGGTCTCGTTGTGCGGCGACCACTGCACCTGGAAGATCTCGTCCTTGTGCGACTCGAACGAGTGCAGCTTCAGCTTCAGGTTGCGGAGGTCCCACAGCGCCACCTAGCATCAAAATAAAACCAAAACCTAAATATTAATAAATAAGTATATATCAGGACATTACACACATTGCAATCTAGCCCCAAAGTAAGCGATAGCTTGTGTTATGGGTACTAGATAACTGATAAATATATACATACTAATATACATAAATATATAATATATTGAAAAACACCAGACACTGGAAAACATTAATGCTCATCACACAAACATTTACCAGTAGTGGGAATCGAACCCACGACCTCCGGCGCAGACGGCAGAACTGCCGAACATAGAAGGCTGCCAGTCCACCACAGCGGAGCGAGGCAGCGGAGCCGAGAAACGGACTAATGTGGAGCGGAGTTGCGTACTGTGTCCGTCCACCGGAGCAGAGCGAGGCTGCGGAGCGACGTGAGAAAGTAATGCGGAGCGGAGTTGCGTACTGTGTTCGTCCACCGGAGCAGAGCGAGGCTGCGGAGCGACGTGAGAAAGTAATGCGGAGCGGGGTTGCGTACTGTGTTCGTCCACCGGAGCAGAGCGAGGCTGCGGAGCGACGTGAGAAAGTAATGCGGAGCGGAGTTGCGTACTGTGTTCGTCCACCGGAGCAGAGCGAGGCTGCGGAGCGACGTGAGAAAGTAATGCGGAGCGGAGTTGCGTACTGTGTTCGTCCACCGGAGCAGAGCGAGGCTGCGGAGCGACGTGAGAAAGTAATGCGGAGCGGAGTTGCGTACTGTGTTCGTCCACCGGAGCAGAGCGAGGCTGCGGAGCGACGTGAGAAAGTAATGCGGAGCGGAGTTGCGTACTGTGTTCGTCCACCGGAGCAGAGCGAGGCTGCGGAGCGACGTGAGAAAGTAATGCGGAGCGGAGTTGCGTACTGTGTTCGTCCACCGGAGCAGAGCGAGGCTGCGGAGCGACGTGAGAAAGTAATGCGGAGCGGAGTTGCGTACTGTGTTCGTCCACCGGAGCAGAGCGAGGCTGCGGAGCGACGTGAGAAAGTAATGCGGAGCGGAGTTGCGTACTGTGTTCGTCCACCGGAGCAGAGCGAGGCTGCGGAGCGACGTGAGAAAGTAATGCGGAGCGGAGTTGCGTACTGTGTTCGTCCACCGGAGCAGAGCGAGGCTGCGGAGCGACGTGAGAAAGTAATGCGGAGCGGAGTTGCGTACTGTGTTCGTCCACCGGAGCAGAGCGAGGCTGCGGAGCGACGTGAGAAAGTAATGCGGAGCGGAGTTGCGTACTGTGTTCGTCCACCGGAGCAGAGCGAGGCTGCGGAGCGACGTGAGAAAGTAATGCGGAGCGGAGTTGCGTACTGTGTTCGTCCACCGGAGCAGAGCGAGGCTGCGGAGCGACGTGAGAAAGTAATGCGGAGCGGCGTTGCTGTGTTTTTCGATATGCGGCAGCAAGTACGCGATAAGTGATTTCGAGCTCCAAGCGGCGGGCGATTGGTTTAGTTGATTTCCCGCTCCGTTGCCCCGCTCCGCTTACCAGTTTTATATGATTTTTTAAAAACTAGCTTGCAAGTTCGTGTCCACTTACAACTCTGCGGAATCTTGTCGCAGGCAAAGGCGCGGGCGATAGTAGTCCTGTAAATGTAGTAGACTCACCGTCTTGTCAGCGCTGCCGGTGGCCAGTATGAATTCCGAGTAGGGATTAAAGCTGAGGCAGTTGACCTCGGCCGTGTGCGCGTCCACCGTGTGCGACGGCTTTGACGTGTTGTTACATCTGCGACCAAACAGTACTGTTTCATTCATTATGGACTAGAGGATAGTTATAGTTATATATAGTTAGTACGAGTTGTACAAGTGTTGATTAGTAGTTATTGTCACTAAGTTCTAAGCTGCAGCAAGTGGCCTGTGAACACAGACTTTGCCTCAGTGCATAGGTTGGTTCAGTGATAAAAACGTTCTAAAAAAAGTACTTAATTCTCTGATCCGTATATGTCACTTTTTGTTTCACTCCTAATTTGTTACTTGCAGGTCAACCTTCGCCCCTGTATCCAACCTTGCTTCGATTACGCGTCCCACAGGCAAATTTAGTGACCACAGAGTGCATCTCACCTAGTATTCCAAATCATGAGTTTCTGGTCGTCGGCCACGGAGCCGAAGAGAGACTCGTGCAGCAAGTGCCACGCGACGTCCTCCACCACGGCGGTGTGGCCCGTGAACACAGATCTCGCCTCTCCTTGAGCGTCGCGTTGAAGTGCCACAGGCAGATTGAGCTACCACAGAGTGCATCTCACCTAGTATCTCAAATAATGAGTTTCTGGTCGTCGGCCACGGAGCCAAAGAGCGACTCGTGCAGCAAGTGCCACGCGACGTCCTCCACTACGGCGGAGTGGCCCGTGAACACAGATCTCGCCTCTCCTTGGGCGTCGCGTTGATGTGCCACAGGCAGATTGAGCTACCACAGAGTGCATCTCACCTAGTATCTCAAATAATGAGTTTCTGGTCGTCGGCCACGGAGCCAAAGAGCGACTCGTGCAGCAAGTGCCACGCGACGTCCTCCACTACGGCGGAGTGGCCCGTGAACACAGATCTCGCCTCTCCTTGGGCGTCGCCTTGATGTGCCACAGGCAGATTGAGCTACCACAGAGTGTATCTCACCTAGTATCTCAAATAATGAGTTTCTGGTCGTCGGCCACGGAGCCAAAGAGCGACTCGTGCAGCAAGTGCCACGCGACGTCCTCCACTACGGCGGAGTGGCCCGTGAACACAGATCTCGCCTCTCCTTGGGCGTCGCGTTGATGTGCCACAGGCAGATTGAGCTACCACAGAGTGCATCTCACCTAGTATCTCAAATAATGAGTTTCTGGTCGTCGGCCACGGAGCCAAAGAGCGACTCGTGCAGCAAGTGCCACGCGACGTCCTCCACTACGGCGGAGTGGCCCGTGAACACAGATCTCGCCTCTCCTTGGGCGTCGCCTTGATGTGCCACAGGCAGATTGAGCTACCACAGAGTGCATCTCACCTAGTATCCCAAATCATGAGTTTCTGGTCGTCGGCCACAGAGCCGAAGAGCGATTCATGCAGACAGTGCCACGCGACGTCCTCCACTACGGCGGAGTGACCACAGAGTGCATCTCACCTAGTATCCCAAATCATGAGTTTCTGGTCGTCGGCCACAGAGCCGAAGAGCGATTCATGCAGACAGTGCCACCCGACGTCCTCCACTACGGCGGAGTGGCCCGTGAACACAGATCTCGCTTCTCCTTTAGCGTCGCGTTGATGTACCGCAGGCAGATTGAGTGACCACAGAGTGCATCTCACCTAGTATCCCAAATCATGAGTTTCTGGTCGTCGGCCACGGAACCGAAGAGCGATTCATGCAGACAGTGCCACCCGACGTCCTCCACTACGGCGGAGTGGCCCGTGAACACAGATCTCGCCTCTCCTTGGGCGTCGCCTTGATGTGCCACAGGCAGATTGAGCTACCACAGAGTGCATCTCACCTAGTATCCCATATCATGAGTTTCTGGTCGTCGGCCACGGAGCCGAAGAGCGATTCATGCAGACAGTGCCACCCGAAGTCCTCCACTACGGCGGAGTGGCCCGTGAACACAGATCTCGCTTCTCCTTTAGCGTCGCGTTGATGTACCGCAGGCAGATTGAGTGACCACAGAGTGCATCTCACCTAGTATCCCAAATCATGAGTTTCTGGTCGTCGGCCACGGAGCCAAAGAGCGACTCGTGCAGCAAGTGCCACGCGACGTCCTCCACCACGGCGGTGTGGCCCGTGAACACGGACTTCGCCTCGATGACGCGCCCCTCCTTGGGCGTCGCGTTGATGTCCCACAGGCAGATCGTGTGATCGTCACTACAATTTAATTATATTTTCATAAAATTCTGATCAGTGGGCTGATTCTGTATCGTTCAGCTTGTTAGTTAGCAACCACAACCCTCACTGGGTTGATAACTATAAAAACGGAGGTAGAAAACCTATATTTGCATTTTTTTTAAACAAGTTACCAACACAGGTTGGTTTGGTATAATGTCAACATACCATGCTAGTTGCTAACTTATGTAAAAAAATACAAAAAGGGGATTTTGTCTCCATTTTCTTAGTTAATAACCCAGTGAGCGTTGCTACCTAACAAACTGAACGATACAGAATCAGCCCACTGATTATTTCTCTAAAATAGGTAACAAATACATACATATTAATTCTAACAAAATTCTTCACTCCGAACAGTATGGTTTTACTAAGGGTAGGAATACAACTGATGCAGGTGCCAAGCTTTTAAGCCATATCTATGATGCCTGGGAACAGTCTCAGAATGCCATCGGAGTCTTCTGTGACCTGTCCAAGGCTTTTGATTGCGTTGAACATCAGACACTACTATTTAAACTTAGCCATTACGGCATCAAAGACAGAGCTCTTGATTTTGTTGCCTCTTATCTAAGTGATCGAACACAAAAGGTATGCATAAATGACATAAAGTCGCAGGGTTGTTCCCCCATAATGGGTGTGCCACAGGGTTCAATATTGGGACCTTTTCTATTTTTAGTGTACATAAATGATTTGCCGCACCATGTAAACGGTATTTGCGAGATAGTATTGTTTGCTGATGACACTTCTTTGATTTTTAAAACTGATAGAGGTAAAGACAACTTTGACGACGTAAATTATGCTATCGCGCATGTATCGCATTGGTTCACTGTTAACAATTTACTTTTAAACTCAAAAAAGACTAAGTGTATTGAGTTCGCACTACCAAACGTAAAAAACGTAGCTACCAACAAAAAGGTGATTGTGAATGGTGAAACACTGGAAATGGAAAACTCTACAGTATTTCTGGGGGTAACCTTAGACGATAAACTACAATGGGGCGCTCATATTGAGACTCTGGCAGGTAAACTTAGTTCAGCTGCCTATGCTGTGAGAAAAATTAGGCAGTTAACAGACATTGATACAGCCAGGCTTGTCTATTATGCCTATTTCCACAGTGTTATGTCCTGTGGTATTCTATTATGGGGCAAAGCTGCTGAGATTCAAACTATATTTGTATTGCAAAAGAGAGCAATTAGATCTATATACAAAATGAAGCCACGCGAATCTCTTCGCCAAAAATTTAAAGAAATAGGTGTTCTTACAGTGGCATCTCAATATATTTATAATTGCTTACTCTTTGTACGTCAAAACATTAATAATTATAAGCAACGTATAGATGTAAGTAACCGTCCAATTAGAAATGGCGGACACAAGTTAGTTGTAGTACCACACCGTTTACGTAAAGTACAGAAGTCCTTTGTGGGGTTGAGTGTACGCTTCTACAATATGATCCCGAAGTCTGTTTTGGACTTACCTTTACACAGGTTTAAAGTCACTGTCAAAAAACATCTAATAAGTCGGGGTTACTATACTATTGAAGAATTCTTTAATGACAAGAATTGTTGGAATGATAGGGATATATTTCCATCTCTTCACGAGATATCTTAAAAATTATGTATTAATTATTGATATTATTTAAGAAATTGTATATAATGACATTTTTTTTGAAAAGAGCAAGTGCCGAGTTTCTTGCCAGTTCTTCTCGGTGCAAACCTGCTTTCCGAACCTGGCGGTAGAGTTTTGACTTTTCATAAGAGCTTATTAATTGGGCCTATGTGAAAATAAAGATTTTTCATTTTCATTTTTCATTTTCATAGCATGGAGGATATACAGTAAGGAACAATTTTTAGTCCTGTCAACTTTCGTAGATTTCATAAACCTGAACCAATTTTCCACCATTAATTTGTAACAAATGGAGGCATGCAATATGAACAGTCATAGTTTTCTTCTTGGATCATTAGCAAACATTAGGTTTTATAGAAATAATTAAACTTTACCTGGCTGATAGAAGATAGCCATTCAAATTAGGATTCCATGATAAACCATAGCCTTCTTTTTGGTGTCCACGTAATCTGCAAAACATTTTAACTATCATAAATCAATATTTTATGAAGTCTCCATCAGGGACTTGTATAGAGTCATATTTACTGATCTAATTTTTTTAAGACCTATGTTCGCCTATCTAGAAAATAATAACTGAAAACCCTTGAGTGTAAAAATATATCATTTTTCTGGAGAAATAGCCTGAAGAATATTTAAAAATAAACCTGAAGGGGGTAAATCAACTTACATCAGCATAGTCATAGTTCATTCATGTTTATTATAGTCATAGTAATTACACACTATAGTAGCATGTAAGGGTCACCTGAGATCTGGGGTGCACTCGCCCGAGGGCTCGGGCTTGGAGGGATGCTTGGTGTAGTCAAACACCAGCACGTCAGAGGAGGGTGTCTTGGTGGCGATGACGCACGGGTTCTGAGGCATGTAGCGCGCGCGGTTCACCTCGCCCTCGTGGTTTATTTTGATCTCTATGTCTATCTTGCCAGAAACAGAACCAAAGCCTCCAAATTCTAAACGGAAAATTAAATAAAAATAATAGTACTACCCATTCACAGAAGCTTTGCTTATGACTTCCCTTGCCACTTCATACGACCGCCATCCGCATATATGAAGTGGGAGGGGAAAGCAAAGTTTCTGCAAACAGGTCATATATGTTACTTGTGTTTCTAATATGAACTTTTTTTACAAGCCAAAACTGAAGTATTTTACTTTTGATTTCAGTTTACATAAGTTAGACACACGATTGTCGTCAAGCGCAAGCCTATCTTCAATAAAAAAATCTGCTTTAAAAAATAAAAGAGTGAACAGGCATATCTACTCCGGGCTACACCTATTTTGAGCAAAAATATCTGAAACTAGATGTTGTTTGTGACTGTATGTCAAGCCTGAGGCTGCCAATTCTCCGGAGCAGAGTAAGGCAGCAGAGCAGAGAAATATTAGCTGAGATTTTGTGCAATCCTGTTGGTTAATATTTTTCAGTTTCTTTGCTCTGCTCCGGTGGATTGGCACCCAAATAGGTGTATATTTCGTGGATGATTTTAATTTAATATCGCCGAATGCTGATAGATCTTACTTACCACCCTTATCATTGTCATAGTGGCTCGCATCAAACTGTGCATCTTCATTAGGCAGCTGGACACTTGCAATTAACAGGTGATTCTGCTCATCAGATGTGTGGGTACCCAAAATGAGCCTGAAAAATAATATTATGATACTAAGAGTCAACATATCATGAGCTTCAACTGTTAAGTAATTTGAATAAATTAAGAAGAATTGTTTTTTGAATTTCAGAAGATTCTGTTCATATACCTTTAGAAGAGCATTTGTCATAACGATAGCAACAAACCACAAATAAGGATAAGGTTGCCATTTCTGGCAATTACCTACTCAGTAGTTTGGGGACAACAAAGGCAGAGAGCACATGACAGTCCTACTAACATTAAGACATAGAAAGTGTATCGTTTCTTCACCTGTGGACTGAGTAGTCTTTTCCTTCGGGTCTAGTCACATCTGGGAGCCACTGCGCGGTCAGAGAGGGCCATTCGAGTGCGTGTGTCATCACCAGATCATACAAGAACGGGGTGTTCTTCTTCCATATTTTGTACTCCTCGTTTATAACCCTCTCCTCAACCGCATCATCGAACGTTTCTGAGACAGTGAATAATACAAATAAAGCATAAAAAACACGATAAACCGCTCCCGATAACCAAAAAAAGTCCAAAACTAGCTTGTCTACC
Source organism: Coenonympha arcania (assembly GCA_036785405.1). Lineage (NCBI taxonomy): Eukaryota > Metazoa > Arthropoda > Insecta > Lepidoptera > Nymphalidae > Coenonympha > Coenonympha arcania. The sequence goes on from CM072072.1 coordinate 11,556,166, forward strand.
ATGATCCCAATTGAGCGATATGCTTCATTACGTTTGTAGAAATTATCAAATGTAGTTACCTCCATCTCCTTTATCACCCATTTCAATGTTATTTGCGAACTTTAGTTCGCTATTTTAGAGAAATTATTACAAATATCCAACCGGCCTAGGGGCCCGTAAAGGCGCCAAACAACAATCCTTTTCTAGCGTTATATCAATGTTGCCAAATAGAAAAATGTTTAGCCTGGTTGTTGTTACAGATTATATTATTCAGATTGTCTATGGACTCTATAGTATAAAATATTTTTTTTTTGTACATTCAAATTGTACCTATTTCGAACTTAGAAGATTAAATGAGCATCTTCATAGTATGGGACTCATATTACTTTCATAAAGATAGAAAGGGCATGGTATGCCTCTGTCGTCACTCTAAGCACTAGATAAGTGAGTACTTATCTCTATCGCACCCTAATTTTATTTCTTACATTAAGGGGATTCATTAAATTTATTTTTGTCTTTCTCACTCTCACGGAGATTTGGTAGGTGCGACATGCAGCGTCGCGGAAGAATATAACAGAAAAACGACGTTTTACCTAATTACTCAAAAACTAAGCTGGTTATCAAAAATCCGTTCTAAGCGTTTTAGGATATTATTATTACCGATATATTAAAACAAAAATTACAATTACATCCATTGTAGTTTCCGATGAAATATAGAAAAACTGAGATTTTGGAGCAACTTTTGGGAGAACTTTCTATCGAGAAAATTTTATCCAATCGTGTTTCTGCTTCTTAGCGATTTTAGATTAAAGACCCAAAATACATGACGTGTAAATTTGAAAGTAATTTTCTTTATAGTTTTTGCATAAAACTTCATTCAAAATCACCTAAATACGGCTTGTAGGCCGTTATTAAAAATGTTAGTATACTGCGTTCAGCGTTATTTTGCCTCTGACAGCTGTTTCTGTTAGGTTGGCATTACCCGCCATTCTTGCTGACAAGTACCTTTAACACAGTGTGAAGCTCCTTGCGTTTTCTTAATTTTTTTTGATTTTAAACGTGTTAATCATGCCAAAAAGGATTCAAAGTAGCGGCAGAAAAATTGTATCCTCAGTTCGTAATTTTTGTGAACGGGAAAAAGCTAATGGAGGACCAATAATCCCATTTGAACATGTTCGTCAACGTGTAGCCGCCATGACTGGTAAGTAAATTAGTGTTACCTGCTTTTCATAGTTTCCCGTTATTAGGGATCGAAAGTTATTTGTTTTGCTAATAGATTATTGTTTGTATGTAGGCACGATGTTTTAATTGTAATACACTCCGTACATAGGTATATGTATAATAATTATATTTGTTTTAAAAACATAGTATTTGATTCTTATTGTATAAACTAGCTGCGCCCTGCGGTTTCACCCGCGCAAGTCCCGATCGGTTTTTTTTCTTTAATACAAACCTTTGTTACATTATGTATTATTTAATAACAAGATTAATTAAAAAAATGTACAATATGCATGTTATTAATGTAATGTTTTGTATTTCAGGCGTTTCTGAGAGAACTGTCACCACTATTACCAAAGAGTGTGAGGTTGCTGCTTCCACGTCTAAGAAAATATGTACTCCCAGGAAAAAAACGCTGCCAATCGAATAAAATTCAGTTAGATGATTTTGAACTATGTGCAATCAGAACTAAAATACATCAAATGTACGTAGTCAGAAAGGAGTTGCCTACTTTGGGCAAGCTTTTGGCTGAATTAAAAATTGATATTAATTTCAATGGAGGTCGTACCACACTATGGAAAATAATTCGGCAAATTGGATTTAGATTTAAAAAATGTGGTTCTAAAAGAAAAATTTTAATGGAACGATATGACATTGTAGCCTGGAGGTACAGATACTTAAATATTTTAAGACAAAATCGAAATGAAGGCCGACCTATCGTATATCTTGATGAAACTTATATACACGCTTCATATTCTGTCAACAAATGTTGGCAGATGGAAAATGAACAAGGTGTTTTAAAAAGCGATTCAGTTGGTGCACGCTGGATCATCGTTCATGCAGGTGGCGAAATGGGGTTTATTCCAAATGCACAATTAATATTTAAATCGCAGTCGAAATCAGGAGATTACCATGATGACATGAACAGGACGAATTTCATGAAATGGTTAGAAGACAAACTCATCCCCAATTTACCGCCTAATAGTTTAATTGTTATGGATAATGCGCCCTATCACACTGTAAAGGTGAACAAGGCACCAACAATGAGCTCTACCAAAACTGATATGCAAAATTGGATCACAAATAAGGGGTTATCTTATCTTCCTACTATAATGGTGAAAGCTCAATTATACGAAATTATAAAAGAGCATAAAGAAGCTCCAAAATATGAAGCTGATCAACTTCTTGAAGCGCATGGACACAAAGTTGCTAGGTTACCACCATACCACTGCGAACTTAATCCTATAGAATTTATGTGGAGCCTGTTGAAAAGGCGTGTAGCTGCTAAAAATGTTGGACAGGAAGCAGACAAGATACTACAATTAACAGAAGAAGCGTTCCAATCGATCACTGCAGAAGACTGGCAGAAGCAGTGTCAACATGTGTGCCATATTGAACAACAGTTTATTAAAACAGATGGAATTATAGACTCTGAAATCGATAAATTTATTATAGAATTAAATGACGAGTCTGATACAGAATCGGACAGCAGCAGTTCCGACGATTCACGTTCATCAGCAGACAGTGACGAACCACTAGCGACCCGCTTGGATCACTCTTATTCAAAATAAATAAAACCTATAAAAATGTTGTTTTAATTTAGTCATATATTACCTATGTATATAGATAAATGCAAACTTGAGGTACATAATACTAATTGAAATACCTATCCTAATTATTTTAAAGTACCGGCGCCGCACCGGCGCCCTGCAGTTTTACCCGCATAAGTCCTGATCCCGTACCTATGAATATTGGGATAAAAATATACCCACAAACCAAATCCAAAGATTACAAACTTAAATTCTAACATCCAAACTTACTTTAATTTAGAAATTTAACTACGAAAATATTTCGCAGTTTCATACCGGGTATCTTCCAAACCTTAAGCGGCAACACAGAGCTCAGGTTAGGCAATATGACAGCCAGAGGCAAAATAACGCTGAACGCACTGTAGATCTCAACCTTGATTCGAGTCACAGACCACAAATTATAGATTCGAGTTCAAATCGAGTGCCAAAGAGTGATGCCTCTGTCGTCGCTCGTCTATACAGTTATTATCAACTAGCAACACTTTTAGCAATGTAGCGACAAGCGAGAAGGAAAGACCTCTATTTCTTTAATGCTGACAAGTAATTGACATTTTGTCTTAAAACTGTCGTCTGTCAGATTCAGATGCTATCTGTCAAATTGGAAATATGGCTGAAGCTGCATTAGCACGTCGAGAAGCACGAAGAAGGAAAATATTGGAAAATTCTCACAATAGACTACAACTTATTTCTGGGAAAAATGACAGTGATATATGTACAGGTATCTAAAAATTTTCAAAAGATATGTTTGATGTCTAGTCTCTTAAGACACGATATATTTGAACAATAATCACAACATTTTTCAGAACCTTCGATAATCACTCCGATACTCAGCGAACCAGTTGAAAATTCAGTTCCGAAAGAGAGGAGCAGTACCAACAAGAGTTTCCTCAACAATGGTGTGATAAATGCTGGTGAGGAATCGTCAAGTTTTCTGTCAACAAACCATGAAAGTTTCGCGACAGGTGATGGGGCTGTCGCGTCAGGCCATGACACGACACCTTTTATCACTCCGGATACAACGACACCCGAGGCACAGGCGCACGCTGCCACACTTTGGGAGGCTATCACAGATAACAAATATGACATAGTACTAGTATCATTGTTAATCCAACTACTCTATTGCAGTTCTCTAATCACATTTGAGGGAACATACTTCTTTCTGCCCGTCATTGTGTATGTCACAACAAAGTACTTTTGGTTCCCGAAGCAGCACAATTCCAACATTGCTAATGTGCTTTTATTATTGAATGGCATGTCGAGCGGTAGGGCACAGAAAATTATGTCCGTCACTCATTATTTTAGTGCAATTTCTCAGGATGTATGCATCTTTTTGTTTACAACTATTACTATACAGTCTCTTTTGCAAACGTTAAGTAACAGTCTTTTGTAGTCTTTTGTTTGGATACTGGTAAATGAATATAAACATGAAAGTATTTCTAGTGTCCAAAAACTGCCCAAACCATTAAATTCCACTCATAGGTCTTTATGAAATTGACAGGATATCTGTGATTGAAATTTATTTCTTGGACTTAGAGCTAATAATCCTAAATTATGTATAAAAGCAATATGAGATGTAAGCCTGATATTTATTTTGTTTATGTGTTTCTGTATAATCTGATATAAACGTCTTGAATTTCAGGCTTAATAACATAATATCCTATTGGCTATGGTGTATTAATGTGTCCAAGTTTGTATCATATTGTTTTTGAATGTAGAATAGGAATGTTGTTCTATTTCTTTATTTTTCAAACACTGTCTCATTTGAAGTATGTTGGCATAAAGCAAATAGAACATCAGTCCTGACTCCTGATTGTTGAAATTCAACCAAACTGAGTATTTGTTGCCACTTACAATTAATCGGTTTCTTAATTACATGAAATGCTCCCATGCTTATATTCATTTACTGTTAAACATTCAGGCCTACTTGCATCAAATAACAGATTAAATATAGACATTTTTAAACCAGCATTAATGCCTATCACACTTTGAGCATTTTAATCGAGAAAATACTATGTTGTTGTGAACATGGATAACTAACCTAGGTTGATGCAAGTGGGCCTTAGAAGGGCGTATTGCACAACCCTGCCTGCCAAATTCAAGTCTCATTTAGTTTTTTGTAATTTTTATTGTTTATAAAATGCCATTGTAGTCTTATGGCAGTAGAATTGTAGGAATGGCAATATCATCTTCACATTAAGTATATTAAAATCTTTGCTTTACTTTTCACTTTGGGAAATTTATCCAAGAATCTACATTGATGTGTAGCTCAGAAATAAATCTATTCGCAGATATCCCTGATGCTCTCCCGAAATCTGTTTCCCGCATCTTACGACCTGGGTACCTTTAAAAAAAAGAGTGAATAGGCACCTTCTAGGTAAGCGCGCCCCATCTTCGACCACATTGTCACTTTCCATCAGGTGAGATTGTGGTCAAGCGTAAACCTATATTGAATAAAAAAAAAGATTAATTTTCTATAACCAAAATGATACTTTGACTCCAGCAATTCTACTGGCATAAGCTAACCGAATCTGCATAAAATAAGATTTGACTTTGGTGGGCTGCATTGTGTTACCTTAAGGGGCATTTCAACAACTGCAGTTTCTATGCTCTGGTAAATGAGATGTATGTTGGTTGCTTGTGCCTTTAGGTCTTAAGTGAGATGTGACAAGTGTGAGTTTTAGTCACATATTGCCATTCTAGGTTTAAATTTGTAAGTTTTGTACATAGTGAAATAGATAAGTTTTGTATCAAATTCCATTTATACTTCTCTGTCCACCAGCTGAAACTTAACTATCTGTTGAACTGTTCTGAACTCACAAACTTTACTATGAAGATGCCCCTCTTTGCAAGCTTTTATTAATTTTAACTTGGAATATTGTATTTACAGGTCAAAATGTAGTTAACTGAATTTAAACTTTAAAAAATCCTAAACCTATTAAGATGGAATTTCGCGTAAGTACATGTTTAGTTTTCATTATAATCGGTTTAAAAGCCATTAAATTTATGGACTCCAAAAATAGTACAATGTCTTTACAACCGTTCCTATGGCAAGGGCTTTTTAGAATCATTGCTTTTCTCCTTTTATTTCGATGTTATGTAATTTAAGTTTCGTGTTTTCTTTTGTCACTTTAATTAATTATTTCAATTTAAGCATAAAGGGTAGTCTTTAAACGGTTTGTAAGTGTGTTTTAATTTTTTGATTCGCAGGGGTACCATGGGAAATTTTTTTTGCCTGTGGTACCCCTAAAAGCTCCAGGGGGACCACGGGCAAAAAAATTACCCGTGGTACCCCAGGGGGACTATCGGGGGGACCACGGGCAATAAACGATTCTATTCAATATGGCGGACGACTCAAGATGGCGGGCTAGTTATTTATCGTGCACTTCCATCATTTATGTATCAAATTAAAGGTTTTGATTTGGTTCCCCCGTCACCTTTCTACCATAGAACGGCAAGGCATCGAAAAGGCTTCCACCCATACATAGTCGACGTACCAAAGACGCGTATGAAGCGGTTTGATTCCTCGTTCTTGATGCACACTGCAAAGGCCTGGAATACCCTCCATAGCAGTGTCTTTCCTGCCACTTACAATCTGGGTGCCTTCAAATCAAGAGTGAATAGGCATCTTCTAGGAAAGCGCGTTCCACCTTAGACTGTATCATCACTTTCCATCAGGTGTGATCACAGTCAAGCGCTTGCCTATATATGTAGTATAAAAGAGGGATTTACTGAAAAGATTATGACAACTAAATACTATAAGCTAAATTATTACAGATAGTACTTCTCATCAAATGGCAAATGGGCATCTTATTTATTAATATTATTATTCTTTTTAGTAATGAGTAAAAGTGCTGTGATCAAGTGTTTTCCACTAAAATAATTTTAGACAATTCATTTTCCATTGTGCATTTATTGTTAAAAAAATTGACACTTGAATTCGTTTTAATAGATTTGTAGTCTTAAGTCTATTAGGATTTGTTTTTATGTACTGCAGCTAAAATTATTAAGGCATATATGCACATTGCACATGATAACAGGTTTTACTATAAAGCTTATATTGTGGAAAGATATATTATACCAAATACTTGAATTTGAAATACTATCTGTTTCAAAGTTCAAATGTGTATATGTGCCTTTATTTTATAGAGGTTCTTTTTTTCAATACTTTTTCTTAATAAAGTAATTCTACACTTTTTCTTTAAAATTCAGGGGTTGCTATGTAAAATGTCTAGCAATTTTTAGCATTTATATTAATAATATTATGAGAATGTATCAAATGTGTAAGTATATCATGGCAGTCTGTGACTGAATGTTTTTGAGAGAATTTTAAAAACTGGCAATAATATAATCTTTGTGCTTCTAATTTTGCTAAAAAACAACTTTTTGATCTTTTGAATTGTTGCAACACACTTGTTATGTTTAGGCCATATGTAGTGTACATATTCTAGTTATTTAATTATTAAGGTTTATACAGACATATCAGGTTATTAAGACTTCAAGCCAACTGAATAATATGCTTGCAATGCCTTTGGCAGTATGCACCAGATATGTCATCATAATATGTTTGTACTGATATGTCTAGATAGATCATTAGGTCGGTTTTGGTCGATGACGAGTTGCAATAGCAGTCAAGATGGACTGCTATTATTTCTCGTCGGAAATTTTCTATAATTTATTTAATTTTGCTGGTATGGTGTTCAGAAATTCATAAAATTCAAATTGCCTCAACCGCACTACGCAGCCTGGTTCCAGCAACCAAACTTTTCGAAAAAAAAATTAAGCTTGTCATAGCTCGATAGAAACATCATGATATGGTTAGTAAAGTGTCTCCATAAAGATTTCAAAGGTGTGTGAAGCCTGCGAACCTGCTTGGCCAGCCTGGTGAAAATTTACCATACACTTCTCAACTGTGAGGAGACCATTTTCCAGTAGGGGGCCAAGAAAACAAAACAATGTTTTGAATAGATTGCTGATATATTTTTCGGCTGACTACAGCAACCGTGCTGCCTAGTGTACTGGGGCTCTAAATTACAACAGATAATTAAGCTGGCAGCAAAACCAAAGATATGCTATTTGCTAAGTTTTATATTTACCTTATAATTTATTTATTATGTTTGCACATTGTTAGAATGCACTACTGTAACTGCTTTAAAACGGAAACGCACGTAATGTTACCTCAGATTGTGCCAGTGAATGGAAAAGTCAAGTATTTCTTCCACTCAAATTTCTAAAAACTACCAGGCTACGAGCCATCCATACCTACATAATATGACCGTACGTAAGTCTTTCATACAAACAAACGGTAGCGACATCAGCCATCAGTAAAAATTCTATAAAAGCCTACTGAACGAACTACATAGTGTCCTTACTGCTGGCTTAAAAAACCATTTTTGACGCCAGTAAACTGGCGAAATTTTTTTCCAGCGGTTCGTAGAGTCCAGTACGTATACAACTTGTAACGAAAAATTGAAATAATATGGAAGGCTACATTTAAGTGTATTTGATAACGAATCAGTCTGTAAAAATATCAAATAGAAATAAGCATATTTATTTTTCCATAATGTATGGCAAACTAAAATAAGCATATTAACCAATTTGCCATACATTATTAGGTACTAATATATATTACGTGACATTATGGAAAAATAATTTTACTTACTTATGTACTTAATTCTATTTAATATTTTTATCTACGCTCATTGCTTAAAGTTCGAATTATAAAATCGAAATGTGTCAAATAATTACCTACTTTATTCACAGACTTCTATAATTATTAAAAAGTTATTCATAATAACATCGCTCTACTATGGAAATATTTAAAGAAAGTTGTATAATATCCATAACGATACACGGCTCTGGACTCCTGTATTTGTATCTGGGGTTTTGAAGGAATTGATTACAGTACCGCTATCGGCAATACAACGGTTAACGGTTACAATTATTATCTGGGGTAGGTAATATTTTATAAGTAATATTTTTTTAAGTGAATCCACAGACAACATATAGTTGGTAGTCATTGCCGAGAGTATAGATGGGCCATGATTGACCATAGACAACAACACAATGTCTAACGTTCCGCGTAACGTTCCACCTGGGCCTGTGATTATGATTATGATTACGATTACGATTACGACTACGATTACGATTATGACGTTATCTCGTAAATCTATCGTCCGTAAACCGACTTTACAGACAACTCATTTTTTTTGTTACTTAGTCAAAACTTTGCGCTGAAAAATGTCTAGTAGTGAAACCTACTAAAGAAAATTTCACTCCACGTGACATCTTAGTAGTTGCAATGATTTACGACAAAAGTTAGCAAGATTTTATGATTTGGATTTATGATAATAATATGAGCGTAGATAAAGTAGTGTATGAAACTCTACATAATTAGGTATTAAAACACTCGTGTGATACTATTAAAAAACTCGCCTGCGGCTCGTTTTTTAAACTCACACTCGTATTTTAATACCCCCCATTATGTAACCGTTACATAAACTACTATTACAGGATGATTCGTTATCACGTACACGTCTTATGTACCCTTCAATATTATTTCAACTTTTTGTTACACGTTGTATATCCTATCCTATACCTCTATACGAGCAATTCTTGTATATATATATATATTTCTATATAATCTGAATCTCGGAAACGGCTCGAACGATTTTCATGAAATTTAGTATACAAGGGGTTTTGGGGGCGATAAATTGATCTAGCTAGGATTCATTTTTAGAAAATGTTGTATTTACCAAAAAATATATATAAATTGGCGATAAAGTAAGAAAGTAAACTCCTGCTGCCATGCTGAGTAGCTGTAATACTACCGAGCAAAGCTCGGTCACCCAGATATTGACTATTATACTAGGTTATAAACTGCACCTCACGCGTTTTAGACTTTTAGTTCGATTCGTTGCTTTGATCTGCGTGGCTGACGCGCTGCGTCAGTCGGCATATCAAGGCGTGTAGCGCCTTGGATTTTTTTTACTGTTAGATAGACAATTTTTAAGAAACTGCAACTTCCATGCTTTTTCCGTTCACTGAAGTGTCGTCCACGATGAAATGCCAATTCTGCTAGAAATATATTTTTTAATTTAAAGACAATTTAAAAACGTCGACTTCCATGCCTTTTTCTGTTCACTGGAGTATTTACGGGGTGAAATACCAATACTTAGGAATTATTTTTTAATTTAATATGTTTAATTTTTATTATTGTGCCGAAATATATTTCTATCACCAGCTTAATTTCTGTTGTAATAAAATGATATAAATAATAATTGTAATAAAGATTTATTTTCATTATATTTTTTAACAAACTTTTGTGAATAAAAATGGCTCTAACGATGTTTCTTTGTGTTTTATTGTAGTCTCCATTGAATATGTGAACTGTAAATAAAAGGTAACTTTTACTTAACATCATATTCAATACCTCTGTTAGTACTCTTTTGACAACCTCCCTGGCGCAGTGGCAGCGCGCTCGGATTCGAGTGGGAGGTCGCGGGTTCGATTCCCGCCACGGGCCACTTTGGAATTTTACAATTTCTCAATTGGCTCAGGTCTGGTCTGGTGGGACGCTTCGGCCGTGGCTAGTTACCACCCTACCAGGAAAGTCGCACAGCCAAGCGATTTAGCGTTCCGGTGCGATGCTCGTAGAAACCATTGGGGTAAATTTACTTACCCTCCCTAGTTAGTACGATAACTTAGGCTGCATCATCACTTACCATCAGGTGAGATCACAGTCAAGTACTAACTTGCATACAGTAAAAAAAAAACTGAAAGTTCTGCGTTCATACTTCAAAATATGGGCCTAAGGTTTATGGTTTGCCCAGAAAATTAAGAGTACCAAGTATAGCAGTTTGGACTTTGTGAAGACTAAATCCCTTTCTTATTGATGAAGGAAAATATCGTGAGAAAACCTATAGACCTGACAGTTCACCATAATGTTCTCAAAGGTGTGGGAAGCTCGCCAATCCGTACTTTACCAAAACCCTAATTCTGAGAGAATAGTCTTGAAGTTTATGAAATTTTACTACTATTAAAACTTAAACATACCTAACTATACTCTTTGCATTCGTTCATTTTCTCATGAAACAGATATAGCTATAGTGAGAGAGCAGAAAGAGACCACTTTACTTTTATCTCTCTCTAGTCCCTCACTATTGCTATTTCTGTTTCATGTGATTGATTTCATGTGTCAAAGAGAAAATAAGCGAATGGAAAGATTATAATTAAATAAAAATAAAACAAAACTTTATAATATAAAGATGGTTTAAAATAAAACAAATGAAAGTCAATTATTTGTTTTATATGAACACAAAAACAATATAGATGCTGTATTTCTGGTAGATGAAGGGTGAATCATTTTTCTTATACTATGTCAATGATTTCATCTAAGGTGCAAAATTTCATTTACCAGAAACCCAGGGATGGCGTAGAAAATGCAAAGTTTGTACATCAACATGAATTTACGTCAACACTAAAAACTAATATTACAAACTAAAAGTAACTAAAACTTAAAAAAGCGTTTAATACTACTCATAATTGTCTTACTTTTCTCAGCTGTTTTGTCGTCTTGTGAGTTTTCTTTCGGACTTATTTCAGGATTTTTAATTTCCTGTGAGTTATTATTTGATTTTTCCAGATGTTTTGCAACATTTTCGTTTTTCTCACCCTTTTTATCGTCTTGCGCGTTCCCACTTAACTCATATCGATTTTTACCATCTTGTAAGTTTTTAATAGACTCATCCAGACTTTTATCAGGTATATTCAGTTCACCCGTGCTCTGATGACTTTCTGACACTGTGGCTTGACTTTGTATAATACTGTTGTTGTCCCCAGTAACTTGTACGGAAGATTTGGCTTGACTATCCACAGTACATGATTCCTCACCAGTATTCTGTACACTAACTTTATCCTTATTGCTAGTTTTCTGTTCTAAAGTGTCAGCCATATCATCAGAGCACCCGAGTTCCTATTGTGACTTCTTCTCAGATTTCGGCGTTTTCTGTCGTAAGGTTTTTTGTTGGACGAGATCCGATCGGCCTTTGGACACCATTTTTATTTCCCAGGCTTCTAAGTCTTTCCTGTGGGAAAAATTAAGAATTTTAATAATAGTGTTAGTAATAGTTAACTGGAAACAAGAATAATTAATACTTGTAGTATATTGAAGTAATACCAATGAATCAAAAAACATAGGAGCCACTGTTTCTTACCAATTCTCTATAGGGAATGGTACCAAAGTCAAGCATAAGTTTATTTGCTAGTCTCATACGAGTAGTTTGAAAGTACTTTATTTCATGCTAGCTTTGATAGACCCACCATACAGTGGACCAAACAACCACGGGGCCACCATCTCATACATCGAAAATTGTAGTACTAGAGTATGTTCATAGAGGGCATTAGGGGTAGCCATTTGAATGAAATTATTAATTAGCGTCAGCTCACTAGCGACAAGCGATAATAATTTGAACTACATTGCAAGATGTGGTACGATACGGTCAGCTAGGCACATCAGCGCCAATAGATGGCGTTTATTTTGTAATTAGATAATTTTATTTTGTTTATGAATGAAAATGTGCATATTTTTTTATAATAATATGGTTCCCGGCTATAGCACTATATTTATAAAGTATCCAACTACAGTTCAGATGTATTTTAATTGTCAAAATACTTTCATTTGTACCGACAATTACGAGGTGGTAGCAGCAGAAATTTTCACACACACATTCAAGCTGTTTACTAATTTCGTTATTATTGACAAATACTCACTAGCCTATTGGTACAAACACTAGCTACAATGACTACGTATACTGGGTTCTATTCACTGACTTGAAATCCTTTTTTTATTTTTTTATTGTTTAAAATTATTATTATATATTAAATATAAAAATGAATTTTTGTCTTGTCTGTGTGTATGTCCTTTATAGAATCGTAAACTATGCATTGATCATGGTGATCTTCAGCAAAAGTGTTGTGCATCGGCCCACGAAGGTTTCAGAGTTAGTACGGGTTGGCGGGCTTCACACACCCCTATCATTCCAATATTTTAGTTAGTGGCGTAGAAACCGATTTCGTTTAAACTCGCAACGATTGTAGATATAAGTAAACGATTAATAGAGAAAATGGAAAATTTTGGAAAAACAAGATGGCGGCCTTTGGATTGGATTTGGAAAAACAAGATCAAAAACTACTACTATAGGCAAATAAAAGAAAGTATATTTATTTATCATAATCATCATCCTCGCAATAGCGGTGGAATAGGTATACCTACCACCTGTATAATAGGTAGTCCGTTTTGTCTTTGTTTGTCAACACTAATTTGACATTCGAAGGAAAAAGAACAAACAGAGTATAACTATTTCACAGCTATTTCACATTTATGAATAAGGGGGTTAGTATAATACTGCGATATAGTTCATGTTTTCAAAAGAATTTTTCCCTAATTTCTTCCGAAAATTCATACAGTTGGCAATACCTGACCAACGCAACGCAAACGTCGAAAACAAAGTTTTAATTTTGTATCAAATGCATACAACGAAGAGCGGCAACATCGCTTGCTGTCTTATTTTATCAGCGAACTGGCAACGCAGCATTTACTTACACGCAATCCAGCTGATTCGCCATCTATTAGCATTTTCATAACTGCAACTATTGCCAAAGCAACGTCATCTATTGGGGTTCGATCAAACTGCGTAGAGCAGCGCCACCTATTTTTAAACTTATTATCTGCTATGAAGCTACTCGCAGTAACAGCGCCATTATTTCCAGTTTTATCCGTCGGGTGGCCCACCCGAAGAAATTAAGCTTGTCGCATTTCTTTCTTCGTGATGGGGTATCTGTACTAGTATAGTATTATATTATCTGTGAAACAACTAACACAACTGAGTTGCTCCAAATCTGGGAAACCTTAGAAAATGATCTTTCAGGAACTAATATAAAGTGAGACTTTTTGACGAAGTTTTTATGAAAAATATGTAGCTGCATAAATGTTATGCTCGCTCATTGCCAATATGTAAAATAATTACTTAGTAAATAAAAATAAATAATTTGTGAAAAACTAAATAAACTTTCTTGGGCCACTATGGCCAATTAAGGCTTTATACAGTTAGGCATTAAATTTCAATCTATTTGTGTGATATGGTCATGTTCACTTACTTAAATTTCTTCATGAGCTCTTGAGCCTGTTTTTCATATTTGGCCCTCTCAGACTCTGACAGCTTTAGCCAGTCGTTTTTGATGGTTTCTTGAAACTCCTTAAGTTTTTTCCCTTGGAAGGTATCCTTTCTTGATTGGCAGAACAAAAGATATGAAGACATTGGTTTCTTTGGTCTACCCAGCTCTCTATACTCCTAGAATACAATATTTTAGGTTATTTAAAATGGATTAGTCTACTACTACATACTTATTTCATTTTAGATCTTTAACAAACAAAAAGGACAAGGTTACAACTGTTAACTCCTCATAAAATTTACCTCCATTGCTAAAACTTTTTGGGGAACAAAACTTAATACAATTCAAACTTAAAGGTTTAACTTCAGCTATAATATTATTTGAATGTCTATTCTGCTATTTATACAAAAGAATGACAAGATACATCTTACAGTCAGCTAAAGTGCCCTTTAAACTGAAACACAATAATGCTTAATTAAAAAGCAGAATACAGGGTGTCCCATAATTAATGGATCAAACCTATACGGAAGATACATCACCCAATAATCTAAAACTAATTTGATCCGTTTTAAAAAAACCGTAGGGTGACCAAGTTTTTCGCGTTTTTGTAATTCGTCCATTTTTTCTACCGTAAATCAGTTTTTTTAACACTATAGCCTTATTAAATGATATTTTTTAGTTTTGACTTTTGTTTAATATTGCTGATTAGTGTACTAATGTATTGTGAAAACCATTTTACTAAATAATGTTTAACTTTTTTCGGAAAAAAGGTTCGAATCGAATAATTAATTTTCTTTGATTATGATAACCCAAATTAAAAACAATCTCCTGTAAAAAAAATGTATGACACCGAAGTGTACCATTATTTTAAAAACTAGTCCACTTATCAAGGTTTACAAATTGGTATAAAACTTGCATCTGCTCCTTGTCGTTACAAAGATGCTGACAAAAATCCAAGGGAGGTGCCGAAATTACAAGATAAAATGTGTGCAGATTCTAATTTTTTTTTTACTTTAAAATGTTTTACAATGTCTGTTTTCCTAGCTAAAACATTAATGCAAGCATGTTTATTGCTTTGACATTCGTAGAAACTAATTCTTAAATTTGGGATAATCATTGTTGACTCGAATGCAGCTGTGCGTTCGAGTCAACAAGGATTATCCCTTGTTGACCGCTCAGGTAAAGAAATGTGTAAAAGAGAAAGAAAGCGTAATGCCTCGTTATGTGTACACGCCTCGGGAATACGCCAACATGCATTTTATCTACGGACAAGCAAGATGTAATGCCAGGAAAGCCGCAAGATTGTACCGTCGAGCATATCCGAACGCGGATCGTCACCCCAACTATCGCGTTTTCACTAGAGTGCATAAAGCGCTTGTTGAGGGAAGGATTCTCTTGTACTGGTCTTCCTTCACTAGAACCGCCAACTCCGGTGCCCAGACAACAAGCCCTCAACAAGCGCATTATGCACTCTAGTGAAAACGCGATAGTCGGGGTGACGATCCGCGTTCGGATATGCTCGACGGTACAATCTTGCGGCTTTCCTGGCATTACATCTTGCTTGTCCGTAGATAAAATGCATGTTGGCGTATTCCCGAGGCGTGTACACATAACGAGGCATAATTACGCTTTCTTTCTCTTTTACACATTTCTTTACCTGAGCGGTCAACAAGGGATAATCCTTGTTGACTCGAACGCACAGCTGCATTCGAGTCAACAATGATTATCCCAAATTTAAGAATTAGTTTCTACGAATGTCAAAGCAATAAACATGCTTGCATTAATGTTTTAGCTAGGAAAACAGACATTGTAAAACATTTTAAAGTAAAAAAAAATTAGAATCTGCACACATTTTATCTTGTAATTTCGGCACCTCCCTTGGATTTTTGTCAGCATCTTTGTAATGACAAGGAGAAGATGCAAGTTTTATACCAATTTGTAAACCTGGATAAGTGGACTAGTTTTTAAAATAATGGTACACTTCGGTGTCATACATTTTTTTTACAGGAGATTGTTTTTAATTTGGGTTATCTTAATCAAAGAAAATTAATTATTCGATTCGAACCTTTTTTCCGAAAAAAGTTAAACATTATTTAGTAAAATGGTTTTCACAATACATTAGTACACTAATCAGCAATATTAAACAAAAGTCAAAACTAAAAAATATCATTTAATAAGGCTATAGTGTTAAAAATACTGATTTACGGTAGAAAAAATGGACGAATTACAAAAACGCGAAAAACTTGGTCACCCTACGGTTTTTTTTAAAACGGATCAAATTAGTTTTAGATAATTGGGTGATGTATCTTCCGTATAGGTTTGATCCATTAATTATGGGACACCATGTATATGACACTGCAGTGAAGTCCATCCTGGTAAACTCGATGATATGCCAACTGGTGGTGTGGCCAGAATAAAGAATATATTTACCGCTTTCAGTTTTCGTTTCTCCTTGGCAGCACTCATTTCATCTTTGAGCCGCTGGATATCTTCTTTCTGTTGGTCGGTGAGTGATGACTCGTAAATTTCTTTTATTTTTTTGTAGTCTTCCATATCTTTCTCAAATTCTTTATGCATCTGTGATTTTGTCTAAAAAGTACATAAATGGTATTTACTTTTGAATAGCATTAGTTTGTAATATCATGCAAAATATATTACAAATCAAAATTCTGTTTTTTGGTTGATATTTCTTATCACACCAGATGACCTGGAGAAAAATGTGGGATGTATATATCAGTATGCATTGTTAGTCAACATCCCCTAAGGCTCAATTTACAACTGTGACGGAATAGAATGGAATGGAAGCATCAATTTCGCCTCATGACGCGAGAAGGCGCGCGAAATCGTTTTGTAAATGCTTGGCACCACACTGCTGTGAATGTCGCATCAGACTCCCAGTTCGCGCCACTTCCTGCATATTCCACAGTTGGCGCCGACAGAAGCTAGGTGAAGAGCCGGCAAAAGATAATAAGGCTTTTGGAATGTCGGCTGTCAAACCTTGATTTGAAGATGGCACTACATGATGATGAAGCCTAAGAGAATACTGGGTGAAGACTAGTAATACGTAAGCTGTATACCTCACTATCTAACTCTTGCCAATGTTTCGAGCTCCATGCTATAGCTTCCTTGGAGCTAATGCCCGGATTCTTGGCCAGCAGCGCGGGCCTCATCTGCGTCATGAACTTGAAGAACGGCGTCAACGGTCGTTTCGGCTTCTCGATACCAAGCTTTTCTTCTGCTGACTTTTTTGTGTAGGCACATATTTGTATCGGACTTAGCGAATTTGTTCTGAAATAAATAAGACTCTTTTTAATTACATGCATTAGTAAAATAATGAACAGACTCATACTACACTAGAGATATTCATTCACGTACTTGATGTTTAAATATAAATGAAATCAGACATAAATAAACAAACATACGCAGGCGACGGGCGTCCTAACCTAAAACCTCCCAGAAGAACGTTCTTGTAGTTTCCTGATAAACAGCTGCTCAACCGAAATATGTTATTTATCGGAGACATTTTTTCTTGTTAGAATTATTTACTTTCTTCGATAAAATAATTTACTTTCATGTATTTTTTTATGAAATTTTGATCCGGATTCTGGATTCTAGCCACAGACCATCACCAGACCATAAAACACACACAACCACAGACCAACCACAGACACACATGACACAACATTCCAGCCATAGATAACTGTAAAAATGTCAATGTCACTGTCAAAATTTGACTGGTTCTTGGGAGGTTTCTTGGACATTCCTCTTGATTTTAAACTTTTTTGTCGCTCTGGCCTCTGGGGAATTTGTTTTGCTCTCCGCAACGGCTGTTAAGATTATAAACGTATACTCATTACTCCTTAATATGATATATGAAGATGGGATGGAATGGGATGGCTAACCTGCCAGGGATTATGGTAATAGCACAGTTTAAGATTCCTGCAACTGTAAAAAAATAATATTTACGCTGACCGTACCTAACGTATAATAGATGGCGCCACTAGTCCCTTATCTAACCATTATAGCTCTGCTATTCTGTTATTGATACTTACTAGTCTGATAACTGTTATGTACCTTCGAATAGTACATTATTATACTCATATAGTAACTATGTCCTTTCAGATTTTTTATTATGTATTTACAAATCTCACGGGAGGAACCGTGGACTTTTTCGGAATTTAAAAGTAGTAAAATGGTGCAGAAGCAGTCTCATTTGCGGTTTTCAGGCAAATCGGATTAGGTAGGTAGGTTACTAAGTATGTATGCAATTTAAAATGCTTTGGAACTACTACAGGTAGATATACCTACTTATAATTGCTGGCACTATTCAAAATGAACGAGGTATATATCAGAAAAAAGCAAACATAGATCAGAGAACTATCTACTGTATTGGAAAAAAATAAAAAATAGTTTTATTATTAAACTTTTATTCATGTCTATTTACAGGTAGGTATATACCTACATTTCTTAATCATTACTCTATCCAAAAAATCTATACACAATTAAATAATGTACATTCAGTTATTACTTAGGTATATTTATTATTTAGGTATTAAAATCAATAGTTATACTATATCCTATTTATTTACAAAACAAAAATATTTCAGTTTTAAGGCTCAAAATTTTTAAATTTACTTGTTATATTTTAATTAATTAAATTAAATACTACCTTATCGTTCGATACTAAAAGTAAAAATTTTAAAGTCTACTAGAGATACTAGTTGTTTCTCTAGGGCCTAGGGGGACTACCTACTTAAACTTATATTTTACAAATTACAAAGATGTCTCTAGAACGGCAAGTCAGCGATCAGTAATGTGCAAATTGCACTCTTGTTGGAAGCCTCTTTCGGCATGAGTTGTCTTCTCGCGGGTAGTCAAAAAACCATGCCCAAAAACAGGAATTCCAGCATAGTAATATTGTCTTTGCTCGGTAACTTCCCGCATTTTGGCAAATACTTAGTGGTAAAATCTGTATTTTATTATATTAAATTAATGTTTTTATTTATATGTTTGTATAATTTAGGTTTGAACATGTAAGTATATGTTCAAAATTGCGAAGTTCAAAATACCCCTTCAATTCCAGAGAATAAATAATTGCACTCAATTGTGAGTCCTAAATGATATTATTATGTACACAAAAATATTATAAAGAAAATCATAATACCTGCAGGTATACAATATGTATTAAATATTTGATATACACCTTCGTCACATTGATTCACATACATGTACTATATTTCGCCTTTCCCATCTAATATCAGAAATCAGAATCAGGGTGTTCTTGCTTCCTAAGAATTACCAAGTTTTCTAAATGGCACTATTTGCACTGTTTTACATACTAGTGACAATAATAAATGCAACAGTTCATATACTTAACATAAACAGTCTTAAATCAGGAACCACATAATATAAAACAGGCCGGTCATAGAATAGTTTCACCGGCAGAATAGTGATAGTGTCTCGGTTTTCTATATGACTGCTGTTGCGGTGGTCTGTAAGTGGCATATTTTTGAGGGTGTCGCGTCAATGTATGTGGATGAGTAGCGTAGCAGTGCAGCGTCAGAGGAGTGGGCGGTGGACCGGACGGGCACTTCGCTAACACTGGCTTCCTCGGCCCACTTATCCTCCTCCACAACGCTTTCAACCTCGGCGTGGCGATCCATACGGCGACCATTACCCCCAATATTTGTGATGCGAATATCCTAAATAGAAACACCCAGAAAGCCGGTCGCGGTTGAGTCGAAGGTTCCATTGAAGGTACTGGTGCGGCCAGCCAGTTTTCTCTCAGGATATATTCGTACACCCATGTGGCAAGTATGCTCGCGGATGGCACCGCATATAGCGCTGCGAACGCGCCCAATCTCATCAGACTCTGATCAGGGTGAGCTTGGGGGGCGGAGTTCAGGAGCGTTGCCGGCGCAGGTAGAGGGGCAGGTTTACGAAGCACGGCGCGGAGTCCCGAAGCCAGGAAAACGCTGCCCAGAAGCAAGCATATCGCTTCGGGGACGATGACCAATGCCAGCAAGGATTTACTTGACTGATTGCCCACGAAGCATGTGCCTGCAAGAAAAGAAAAAAAACACTTAAATATCATAGATACTTACAATTTGCCAATAGTGAATACTAAGTTTTGGGGAACTTGTTGGCATAGGCGTTTTCGAGGTCTGGCTACCAGACGATGATCTGGATACAGTGTGATTTATTCGGGTTCCCAATATTCTATCTATCTTCCATTTGCCCTACTAAAGACATCAATGTGACATAAGCTCCATACAAGTTATGTCAAATTTCTACCTCTAGTGAGGCAAACCATGGATAGATTGAATATGGGAACCGCTATATTAGTCGGTGCGTATTCGACATGATTGCATTCCATGTATGACAAAATATTGACCCTGAGACAAAAACTATCGATCTTTTTACGCCAGGCGGTAAAAAGAAACAAAAAAATCTTCGTGCCCAAAAAACGGCGAGTGTTTAACGGATACGGATTCTTTCTCCCCAGCAGAATAACATTCAGATTTACCAATAAAGCGGCCCTCAATGCGGACACCTACACAAACAGACGCGGGAAAAAAATCCTCCATGAATAAGGCAGTGGTTAAAAAGGGCCGATTTAAAATTGAAATATGAGCGTGCGAAGAGGAAAGGTGTTGTATTTAACGGCTCGAATAATGGTCGCGCATTTCTTTCGGTCGCTATAATGAATGTGGAAATAATAATACAAAAAAAACGGGTTAGGAACGAGTTGTTCGTACTCGCTTGTTTAGGGTTCTGTACTGGTATCACTTTTGCTGGTCTTTGAAGACCAAAATAACCGGCCAAATGTGGTTGGCGCAGGTGTTTAATTCAATTTACGTGTCTACGTTAATCCTATACCTTTAAACGAGCAATTCTTGTATATATATATTTCTATATAATCTGAATCTCGGAAACGGCTCGAACGATTTTCATGAAATTTAGTATACAAGGGGTTTTGGGGGCGATAAGTTGATCTAGCTAGGTTTCATTTACACCTGACATCTATTGGCGCTAAAGCAAAACAATTACAGTAAACTCGTGCTGCCATCTATCGGTAAGTAGCTGTAATACTACCGAGCAAAGCTCGGTCACTCAACTAGTAATACTAAAACTCAGATAATTTACAAAAATAACCAGATATAATAGACATAGAGAGCCTAAGATAAATTCGAAACTAACGTTATCGTCTCTCAGACGATAACGTAGTCCCTACTAAAATGGGGGGTTCAAATTTAGAACCATTCCTATTCCTCATTTTCTAAGGGCAATCATAGAAAATCATGCATCACTTACAATATTATCATTTAATCAGTCACTTAAGTAATTCAAGACCTGGAGTCCTGGATGCAAATCTGATTACTAAATGTTTTGATATACGAAATCTGCTAAGTTAACCTGGTTAAAGTACCAAACAATACCAATTTCCAACCAATTATTATTTTATTAATTTAGTACTTAAGCCTCGGGAAAACGCCTTTCAAGACTGCTCTTTCTCATACAAGACAGTGACAGGTAAGTATCTACAAGGAGTACCTATGGAGTTAATAACTCATAAATGAAATGGAAAAATCAACCCCCAATGGATTCAAGGAAACCACTACGACGCATTAACAGGGTCCAAAATAACTGAACCCTAATACAGGAACAATACTCGTGGCGTGATTGAAACTGCAATATGCCTGAGAATCCAACTTCACTAGAGCCGCCTCAAGAGGGGTCAAAAATAAAAGGCGACGATCACTCTAACTTATTAAGTTGGAGGGATCGACTGACAGAAATCACTAAACCCTAAGCCGTCTTATCAGCCAGTTGGAAATGGAATTTTAATCAGAATTTCAAATTAAAGTGTGTTCATGCGAAAGAATCAATAAATAAAATACAAAATAAACGTACCCACCTAGCCAAAAATTTGATTTTTATGTCTTTAGGGACCATCATCTTACATGAACTCGGAACCTATAGTGAAATTATAACTTGTTTGATTTTGGGTCATGTTCATTGTTCATGTAAGTATAATTGATTTAGTTACGATAGATTCCTCACTGCGTAAAGTAATGATAATCAAGCAATTTCATTGTTATTATGCTTTTGTTGCAATTTCAATGCGGTAACAACTCCAAAGAAAAGCGATTAGCTACATAAGTCTCTCAACTATCAAAGAAAAGCGGATAAGCTACATACTTAATTCTGAAACGCGCTTTATAATTTAGTATTCGGCAACGGTTGTAGCAATTTTTATTTGTACCGGTTATCTTAAGTCGGTTCTTATTTGATATTTACCAACACGGTAGACATTAATTCAAAGTTTTTAGAACATTTATCAGAGCGGCGTTTTTCAATAGCCGCAACCGTTGAATAAAGGATTTAATAATCACTGGCTTACGTGATAATGATAAGAGGTACCGTTTGATAATGGTGTTACGACTTTACGAGCATAGTAGTGCCGCCGTATTTATATCGCGGGGGATTAGTTTCTTGAGATTATATTATTTTACCTTTTATAGTAGGTGAACTAGATTTTCCACTAAGCCCAAAATAGATTTTTCTTATAATACCTATAGTTTTATTAGAATGATATCTATTATAGTTAGTATATTATATTGCAGGTCCTAAGATCGACGTTATCACTGTATTCATTAAATAAAAAATACTAAAAAATTTTGAATAGCTTCGAAACTGCTGGCAATTTTTTTCTCACATTTATTAAGTTATGTATTTTTTTTAATTGTACGGTCTACCTACATAGGCTTGCTCTTAACGACAATCATGTCTGATGGAAAACAATGATGAGATCTAGAATGGAGGCTGGAGTGCGCTTGCCTAGAAAATGCCTATTCACTCTTCTCTTCAAGACACCCAGTACCTACTGCAGAAATCCATTGTACCTACTTACTAAGGTTTCTAGTATTTATCTGATACGTTTTCCATCACTATTTCTGTGTTTTCTATCTATAAGTTTAACCTTTATCTCTTCTCATAGAATCTATGTAACTAGGAATATTCTGAACAGCACGTATCGTCGTTTCATTCAAGTCGTCGGGCCACATGTTAGCACACCACACGTATAATGGGATCGGCGTTCGGCAGTTCCACAAAACATTCATTATTTCAATACTGCACCGTGAATGCGTGCTCCCGTTCACTCGTACGAGATTAAATCTCTTTGAAAATGCCGCAGATCGAATCAAAGGAAGTATTAAATCGCGAATCGTTGTGATTCGATTGTGATTTCACCGATACGGATGTATATTAGAATTATATTGGGTCGGTTCGCCAAAATAATAGGATCCATTCACCTACCACCAACCTTTTGTTTAGATAGGCATTTTTGAAGCCTTCACAATACAAGCATAATTCTACGATCTGAATCCATAAGACTTGAATCGCTCGGCTGGTTTCTTGATTGTTATTCGGATAATTTTATTTTATGGAACTTGCATTGAGTAATAATTTACTACAACATATTCTGTAAATAGGACCCCTTTTCTTTACCGATTACTGTACTAAAAGAATGTTGAGTTTGCATGTTGAGGGACGACGAAGTATAGAGGAAGACCGGGTAAGAGATAGATGGATTGGGTGAAAGAAGTGATAAATTGACGACTGATAAGAATGAATTGAAGGAGACGTGTTACCTACACATAACACATAATGTGGGAAAAGGGCGGTGAAGAGAGGGATGTATTAAATTACTGACTGACTAACAGCTTTATGTATCAAAGTACTGCGGGGCTAGACAAACTCACAAGCGTTTGGCGTTAACGCTAGTCGACAAAAATGTATGGACAAAACAAATATGACTGTAGAAAAACCACGATAATAATTACTAAACACGCTGTGTTTGATACTGTCGGCTGTCAATTGTCAAGCGAAGTATGCTAAAGTTATCTACAAGGTCCGCGAGAACGCCAGCGAGCGTTCAAGTTAGCGTAGTTAATTATTCAAACACAGCGTGTTTAGTAATTATTATCGTGGTTTTTCTACAGTCATTTGTTTTGTCCATACATTTTTGTCGACTAGCGTTAACGCCAAACGCTTGTGACTTTGTCTAGCCCCGCTGGACGGATCGGGCTATCCATAGACATATCTTAATCTAAATAAATCTCGTGTCACAATGTTTGTCCGCGATGGACTCCTAAACTACTGAACCGATTTAGTTCAAATTTCGTGAATATCTTTCATTTGGTCCAACTTAAAAGATAGAATAGTTTTTATCCCACGTGGACGAAGTCGCGGGCATCAGCTAGTATCTATATATATCACGACGATATAATTAGCTAATCAATTCCACCACGAAGTTGAAAAGGAGTTCATGTGAGCAAAGCGAGATATCACTACTCTACATTATGGGTAGCGATTCAATCCGCATGATAAGTCAAAAGTCGTGGCGTGTGGGCAATGCTGCAGTTGGCTTATAACTGACGCTGTTGGTGTCAAAACAAACATTTTTTCGCGCGGTCCGCCTTGTCCCGAGTTTACGTCTATTCGCTCCACTGTATATGAGTAAATGTTGGAATTACCTGTGAGTTCATCAGCATCGACGTCCCTGGTGACCAGCACCGCCGCAGCCAGCGCGGCCGGCACGCCCCACGCCGCCAGCTGCAGCAGCGACGAGTGGCGGTCGTTCCGCGCGCCCGCGCCGCTCGCCGGCCGCAGCACGCTGGCGCGCCACGCTCCCGTCACCACCACCCACCTGAAATATACGATACAACTTTAAATAACGAGACACTGGGTCCGTGGGGCAAGGGTGCCCGGGGGCTCCACAAGGACCTCAGCAAACGCCTTAGGGAGGCAACAGGCGACCCTCGCGCGGGCAGCTTTCTCGCGCAACGACTTTCAATAGCTATTCAGCGCGGGAATGCATGGGCACCCTACCTAGGGCTCAAAATTTTGATAAGTACCTTAATTCTTAATTTTTAGTTATTTTAATTTAATGATATTTCTAAGTATAGTTTTACATTAAGTTAGTTAGTAATTTTTCATGTTCTTATTGAATAAAATTTTCAATAGAAAAAAAAAACTTTAAATAAGCTTTATTGATGAACGAGCTAGCCCAGCCAACGTTTTGCCGTTTGGGATATAAAACATAGCTTACAACCTAGTCTCAGACCTACCAAACATACAGAAAATTTCAAAACAATTGGTCGAGCCGTTTCGGAAGGTAACAAAAATTAGAGATTTTACGTACATAGTTGGGTACTCGATGGAAAATCCATTGAGTGCCTAACTACACGTGAACAACCTACATAGTTAGTAGGTTGAACTTGAATAAGTCTTTTTAAAGGGGCGCCTAAAATTTTGTGAAGCTATGATCAAAGTCCATATGATTAAACTATTTTTTTCTGAAACGAAGTTTCTTTTCAGCGGGTATCGCGCGGGGGGCTAGGCTATTTTTTGAATTTTTTGAAGAAAATCTACGAAAATCTTCAAGGATCTAGGATGAAAGTTTCTCTTACTAATCGACAGAATGGGCAAATGAAGTTTTGTTTTAGGTGTTTTTCCAAACTATGTTTCTATCGACTATCTCAAACAAGGCGTAAGTGTTCCACGACAAAATTACGTCTTTTTTAAGTCTTGTACACTTTAATAGCTTGTAAATATTTGTTTTGACATTTAGGGGTAGATATAAATAATAGCTTACGACCTGAATGAGGGAAAAAAAATTCACAAAAATCGGTCAAGCCGTTTCGGAGCAGTTTAGTTGCAAGCACTGGGGCACGAGAATTTATTATATGTATTATATTTTGTATGTATTAGATTCTATTTATTTCCTACGGGATATACAGCAACAAACAGGTTATCTTTATTATGTTTTAGGTACAACTTCAATACTATTTATGTAAGTACCTAATTAAAAGTAACACAAAGTTTTACAGAAACTAAAAAAGTATTTAAAGGGCGTAAGAATTCAAGTCCGGATTAATTAAGTACTTGATAGGTATATGAGCAAAAAAACAGCTGTTGAAGCAGGTGGAAGTGCTAAGTGCTTCAGAAAATTATAGCGCCTTATGAGGAAGGTTAAACATGGCAATTGTCGTTCTTTGAACAATCTAGAAGTTTAAACAAATGTTTGCTAATTAATCGCTTACTTAAGGCTAGCTAATGAAATGAATGCAATTTTTGCCTTATTTTTAATGATAATTTGGGCAAATGCGTTAAAACGTTTGCAGCAATTTTGTTAGTAGACAGTTAACTTCTAAGGAAAAACATTGCACAAAAATAAACGCTATTTATAAGGCATGTTTTCATACATTGCCCCCGTCCTAAAAATAAAATAAACCATAACTCAGAGCAGTCAGGCCGGCGCAAAACTTTTAAAAGCGCAGTCAGTATGAATGGGGATCATTATTAATTTTAATGCTGAAAGATAATTGTAAATTATAACCACAACTGACGGCAGACATTTTAAATAAAAGCTGTTGAGTGCAGTCTGTGAAACTACATACTTGTATCGTTCCCATGTTTTATAACAAAAAAAAAAGTTGTGACTTTCTTGGGTCACTCGGTAGAATACTTAACACTTAGTTTTTCTTTACAAAACTTTATTTTATATTTTTATGTGTGTTTCCATCCATCGCTCGACAGATAGCATTGTTTTCAGTTAGCTCGCGACGTTAGGTAACGAATTCGTCATACCAATCTCTATACGTGATTGCATGCGTGGACATTCTGTTGACTGGTAAGAGAAAATTTCATTCTAGATTTTCGAAGATTTTACTAGATTTTCTTCGTGACAGGGTTTTCGTCACGCAAAAAATTTATTTTCTTTCACCTAGCCCCCTGTAGCCGCCTAGCGACACCGAAAAGAAACTTTGTCTCAAAAAAAATTTAATTCTAACTTGAAACTGTCTCTTCCTTCAATATACCAACTTGAGAGACAGGCTTTTAATCCCGGTTGGCAGCTTGATTTCATGTAAATTACAGTCCCCAACTCCCTAGGGGCTCGCACTTAAGCTCGTTAAAGCCTGTGACAGGTAAATCCTCCCAAAAGGACAAGAAAGGTGTCGCCTTGTTCTACCGCCACCACTGTAAGTTGAGCTGGCGGTATCTTCAGGTTATTTCGAGCAGTTCGGGATTAGCGTGAGGCTTAAGGGTCCAGTTAAGCTGGTCTAACGCTCCCCGCAGTGGCGTGTCGCCGGCACTTGAACAAACAGCGGTCTCTATTTGAACAGAGCCAAAAGTGGCGATAGTCCAAACACTGGTGTTTGTCCCACTGCGCTCTCAACTCGTCGTGTTTATACTGTCTTCGACCAACACATGTCGGCTAACACTGTAGGTGATGTTTGTACGATTTGCATTGTGATAATTAGGCATAGGAATACCAGGCGACCAGAGTCATGTAATAGTGATTACATTGACCGTTGACGAATCTTATGTAAGACGTTCAACCCGAATAGGCAGCGATGTATCGCGAAGACTGCTTATTCGGGTATATTTTAAAAACTTTTATTGAACAGGATAACATATTAACACTTCTTTAAACCTTGACATATTATATGGATGTTATAAACTTTACCAATGTTCTAAGATTATCGTAAGCTTTATAGAATCACTGAATAAGTTATTAAGTACAGCTGTTATATCAATCAATCAGTGAAAGCAATTTATTTAATCCAAGCGATCATATGTACTTCATTTTTGCCTTTGGAAGCTTATATTCTTAAAACGTGATAAGTCTCAAGTGATAACCGTCTGTGAAAACATAATTTTTTGAGAAAGAAAAATAATTTTCTTGATAAATGTAGTTTCAGAAGCAGATGCTTGTCTTACAATGATGAGGAGTGCACTCTAAATATTTGAATTTGACCGTTCACCTATTTGAAAAGGTCTCTTACGGCCTATAAACATTTGTATGACACATCAGCGAGTGGGCAGTATCTCGTCGGTATGTATAATGTAGTGTTGTGAAATCAGTCGGGTTAGAAGTACAGGTTTGTGTACAAATTTCGAATCAACGATTCGCTACGAATAAACGGAACTGATTTCTCCTTACATCTATAGCCAGCGCTCCAAATGGAAACATTGTGAAAAGCTTTTGGTGCTAGTTGTAGATGTATGGAGAAATCCGTTCCGTTTATTCGAAGCGAGTTGTACAAAAACCAGTAGGGTTAGTACAGGTTTTTGTACGAATTTCGAGTCGACTCGCATCGCACAAACGAATCGAATTCCTCCATACATTTACAGACAGCCGCATGTCAGTGACTGTCCATAGATGGCGCTGGCGGTATATGTATGGAGGAATTCGATTCGTTGGTGCGATGCAAGTCAACTCGAAATTCGTATAAAAACCTGTACTAGCCCCTTTGCACTTACCCTACAGATTGAAATGCAAATGTTGCCACGGATTCGATCGAGGCGTGAACGGGCTGGAAGGAGCTTTATAAAAGCTTTCATTTTATTTTTTCCTCGTGTGCCAGCATGTCGCACCTCAACGGCCATTAATTGATTATATTATCTTTGTGGAACCGATCCTTTCACGCTATAAAGTTTCCTAATCGGAAATTTAAATTCATTTCATTTTATTTTGCAGTGCAGTGACGAAGTAGCTTATTTTTGGTAATTAACTTATTTCGATGTACGAACGTGCACTTATGATGAGTTTACGTCCACTTTCCACGTTTCCAGACATGGAAAGCATTCATGCTCAATGCTCATCACACAGGCTTTTTCCAGTTGTAGTAATGGAACCCATGACCCCCGACGATGAAGGCAAGACCACTACGCCTATTTTAATCTTCACGGCCACGGTCTTCAATTTTATTTAAAGACGCCCTGTTTACAAGGTAAGTATTTAACTTGAATACCTATTCCTAAGTAATTTAAAAAGTAAACAAAAACAAATAAAATTATAGAACATGCATTTCTTTTCTACTGCAGCTGTTAAGTATTTATGATACCTAACCTCTTAAAGACCCTTAGGCAGTCAAATAAGAATTTGAAATCTATGAAGCCTCATAATTAATGTCTATATGACTTACTATCGTACTAAGCTTCGTTACACTTCTTGAATTACTCGTAACCATGGTATGGTACTGCGATATTTAAGGTTTATAATAATTATATTATTTATGGACACTAAATTATCTTCAAGACGTTTATAGCAATTGTAGAAGCAAAGGCAAAACAGCATATAACAGGCCATATAATTGTAGTCGTAAGTCGTTGTCGTAAAGACTTCTCAATCGTAACAATAAAACGTAAAACCAACGGAACTACCTATTTACGTGAACGAGCTATTTAAAACTATTTCGAGCACGATGGTATTGCAATCTCATTACAAATGCTTTTCTATTCCATAAAACTTCATTGTAATGGATTGTTGGAGAGATTGGTCCAATTTATTGAAAGTTTATTTGAACACTTGAGCAATCCAAAACTGTACTTAATATTCTTGATGCGAAATACGCATTAAGCTCACAGCATTGCATAAAATAACCTAAATGAAATCTTCGTCGAACTTGGACCGAATATAAGCATATTTATATGCCGACATTCTTCGGTGCGCAATATACGGCTATCGGTAGAATTAGAAGTCACAAAGAAGAATTAGAAGTGTCTTGTTCACAAGAGCTATTTAGGCCAACTTTTTTCAGTAGTCCTCGAAAATTATGATTGAGGTGTTATTGGATTCGGAATGGCATCTGGCATAATGGCAATGAAAAAAAAATTCTCTTGCAAAAATTACAAAAGTTATTAACCAAAAAAGCCAAAGGATATTAAAGTCGTCTTTAAAAACAACGCTGAACGATGTGTAGCACCGAATATAATCTGACAGTCGAGCGTTGAAAGTCGAGTCTCTAGAATCTAGTGGGAACGAACCCGTAAAAACAAACAATGTTAAAGTCGTATTCTGGCAGTCGAGAGTTGAGAGTTGAGTCTCTGAGGCCAAAGGGAACGAACCCCTAAAAGCAAATGCTATTAAAGTCGTCTTTAAAACAACGCTGAAGGATGTTCAGCACCGATTATATTCTGGGAGTTGAGAATTGAATCTCTGAGGGCAGTGGGAACGAACCCCTAAAAGCAAATGCTATTAAAGTCATCTTTAAAGATAACGCTGAAGGATGTTTAGCACCGATTATATTCTGGGAGTTGAGAGTTGAGTCTCTGAGGCCAGTGGGAATGAACCCCTAAAAGCAGTCGTCTTGTCGTCTTTAGAAACAAACCCCTAAAAGCAAATAATATTTAAGTCGCCTTTAAAAACAACGCTGAAAGATGTTCAGCACGATTATATTCTGACAGTTGAGAGTTGAGTCTCTGAGGCCAGTGGGAATGAACCCCTAAAAGCAGTCGTCTTGTCGTCTTTAAAAACAACGCTGAAAGATGTTTAGCACCGAATATCTGGCAATAACTCACTGGAGTTTTATCGCGGATGTCTGAGAAATAGCGGATAGGCGGATACTAAAACCGTGTTTACGTCGATTATAGGTAGCTAATAATCGGCTTTTATATCTCCCATTTTATACATCGCCCGGTTCTTTGACGTTTGTTATGACTTACGCAGTTTATTGCAGACTTGAAATAAATTCGATTGGAACTAGGGCTGCCCAGCAAATATCGGGGTTTTTTCCAACGTTTCGGTCGGACTATAAGCATCATCATTATCGCTTGCCATCTTCCATAAATTGGTGTTAGGTGGTTAACAATCGAAAGGCCTTCCTATCAAGCCTGCTTTATTTAGATTTGAATAACTAAGTCCGGTCCACTCCTTTGTATCGTCCAACTCTTTGCGTCTATCACGCCCTGATGGAGATCTCTTCCCAGCAATTTTTTCTTCTAATATAAGTCTTGGGAAGGAAAACTCAAAACTGGGTCTCCTTTTTGTGAGTGGTCAAAGAAAGCTACTTTTCTGCGCATAACGGCGTAACGGCGGGTCTCACAGATCCTACGGACGTTCAAGCACAACTAATTCGTGCTTAAACTCTATTTTTTAGGTAAACAACAAAAAAATCCATCCCACTTCTCAATTAAGTAACTCCTACCTAAATAGGTATTCGAGGAATCTTCTTGCTTATAAGATAATATCTAAAAACCGCGTTACTTAAATAAGAAGTTTTTGTCTTTTGTTTTTGTTTCAAATGGGTAAGAATTTGTCACGTCACAACTTTGCACCTCTTTTATTCCAATTCGAAGTTGCAAAAACCAATTTTATGAACCTAACCTGCTTTACCTATCTGCTGTCACTACACTAGCCAATCACGAAAATTCTGTGTATGAATATGCAATGTTTTGGGCTCCAAAAGGTTTGGTACGAAGTCCGAACGAAACCTCATAACGAAACCATAGTCGCCGTCAACGATGATGCATGTGCCGACTACCGAGTACCAGGGAACTGGCGAGGGAGGGACTGAGGCTATTTCGGGAGCTCGTAAAATCGATTATCCGTTCAATTCGTGCACGTCTCCGTAACAGCGTCTGCGTCTGTAACGCATCTCGAGTCCCAACACCCGACAGGATGCACTATTTCTGTGCGCGTGCGTCCCTTGACAGGGATCGTATATGATATAAATGTGCTGATTCTAAATGTTACTTTCCACCTGCTGTGACATCGCATCTTGACCGTCAATAGATCTCGTTTTTTTTAAATGACGGTCCTGGTTGAAAGATTATGTACCTCCTTGGTAAATCTAAAAATATCTGGGTTCCGTTTTTTGTTCCGATCGCGGAATAGGCTCAATTTCGCGAACTGAAACTCTGAAACGGGTGAGTGCGGTATTATTAGCAGAAAGGTTCAGTAGGTAGGTAAAGATAGGACTCACTGAGCTAGTTATAACTCGTCTTAGACTGGCCTATACAAGACGAATCTGCCTATAGTAATCTAGGTTTGAAATAAAAGTCAACCTGAGAAGTCAACACACGAAAATGACAGCATTTTGATGTATGTTTTCACTAAACTTTTTTCACTTGAGATCATCCGTAACATGAAAAGTCTGAATTGCCATGCTTTTTAAGCGATTAACTTGATAACTTGACTATACCCGTGGTAAGCCAGCTGTGTGCAGCGAGAAATGAATGTTTCTTTATTTATTTATCTCAGCTATTTTTTGTAACATCAGCTTTTATAGGCGTAATATTTATAGCACACGGAAGACATTCCCATTTCTTAGTTCGTGCAGGAAAACGATAAATTGTACCATCTACCTAGTACCTGCTGGGTTTTCTTTTATTGAGCCATATTTTACACTTCTGTCCCGGACAGGCGACAGTTTTAATTAGGACCGTGTGATGTCTTTATAGAGTTTAACCTACTTACGGTAGAAAAAGGTTTAATTTATATCCAGGGAAGACGTAAAGAGGTGTCTGCCCCGGTATTTTATTTGTGTGTTGGAAAGTATCGTCATACTTTCCAACACATAAGGTTTTGTTTGATAAAAAAACTTACAATCTACTGGGTAGATACTCATTATTATCATTAAATAAGTAAGTAGAGTTATCTACATTAAATATTTACTACATCCTTCAAATATTGGTCAATATGATATAGACTTGGTATTATTATTAGTATAAAAACGATAGTCACTTCGGAAATTGTGTAGCGGTAGCGGTAGCGGTAGCGGTAGCGGTTATCAATTTTAGTGATACTAAAAAAAGATTTTAGAGATAAATTTATTGATAAAGCAGTCTTTAACTTTGTTTAAAGTAATATAGAAACATAGTCTGCGCAAAATCATATATATGGCTGGATAAACGATCTGAAATATAGTGAGAAAATTTCATTTAGATATCTCCAAACTAAATTAAAATCGTATGTATATTGATATGTATGGAAGGCACTCTTGTGAATTCCAAAAAAAGCACCTTTGAAGTATGTCGAAAATGGCAAACGAGTTCACAGCAGGTGCCTAAATATGGATATTCTTGAACACACCGTATTATTAACCAATCTTGTGAGACCTGTATTAGGCGCCTGATCCTGCATTTTGTGTACTAAAAATTATTCTCCGACCAGTAATGCAGGTCTGTTATACTGGTCAAATTTAAGCTTGCGTAGATTAGATATGGGATCGATGATTTTGGAATGATTGATGATAAAAGGGGAAAATAAATGATCGATGGTGGATTATACGATGCACGGAGTTTTATCTACTAACGTTGAAAATAAATATAACGAGTCCTGTTTTAGATTTTGTTTTTAAAATCAACAGATTATTGTGAAGATGTCGGAGATGTTATAATATAGATAATAATATGATATTAATTTTTACGTAGGTGTTCGTTCAAAGAACTTTTTTGCCGTCTACGAGTAAAATCTATTTGCTAATTTTCTATTGCTATTCCAAAAAAAAGCATACTCCAAAGTGTTCTTCTAGCAATTTTCCTCGCTATGGTGAGATGAAAAACCAATACTTACTTATACCTAATTATTTTTGAACATGATTTCCATTTTAGAATTTTGTTTATACTATCAACAAATTACTAAGAAATTTCGGAGATTTAACTATATTCTTGTTTTCTCGATGAAAAGGTTACTTGCCCACACATATTAGGCTAATTCCACAGGCTAATTCGTTTTACACGACTGCCCAAAAGGAGTATAATGTTTTAAGGGTTAATGTAGTTATGTATGTATTTGAATTTATTTAGGTAGGTCTGTATGTTTCTAATTGTGGGGACAGGAATTTTTGAAAAATCCACGGGAAATGAAAATTCCCTCGGAAGGCGGACGAAGCTATACCTAGTGTGAAGTTTTATTAAAAATAATAAACTATAGAAAACTCGTTATGGGGATTAAAAAAAAACTCGCGTCCAATAGACCGGAACACTTAATTACGAGTATTCGCGGCAAAAGACAAAGTATTCGAGTATGAGTAGAGTCGGTCGAGTTTTTCGCTGCGTTTCTAACCGTATCTAATTATCTTTCCACAATCTTCCTTTGAACTAATAAATATTGATCGGACTTTACCGGGAACTGTAGGCTACTGGCTTCTGGCTACGTACATAGAAGGCAACCAGTTCTAGCTATGGCCCTCTAACTTGCTCGTTAGCTCGCACAACTTTTCTTTTACGGTGCTGTTATGTCGATCGGTTTTATTTTGTATACGCTCTATCGACAGATCATACAAAAACATGTACTAACCCCGTACATGTTTTTGTATGATTTTCGATACTACTCGAATCGCACAAACGAATCGAATGCCTCCATACATATACAGCCGGCGCCATCTATTGACAGCCGCATGTCAGTGACTGACCAATGATGGCGTTGGCCTGTAAATGTATGGAGGAATTCGATACGTTTGTGCAATGCGAGTCAACTTGAAATTCGTACAAAAACCAGTAGGTACTAACCCTTACAAGCCTTATGTTTCTTTCTCGTTTAATGGCTATCTTGAATGAAAATCTTTTACATCTACGGGGTCGGGTACCTACATACGAGGCTTTCACTGCGTCACTAGACTACCATTAAATATAAATATCGAATTAACTTTATTTGTCCATCCAGTATCCAACAATATCGCTGAAGCATGAACACTTTAATCAGACAGTTTATTTTTTTACTGTCACAATAAACTGGTCGGAACGAAAACATGGAGGCAATCACCGTAAATAAAATCTCGTTTTTGTCGGTGCTAGGAGTAGGTACCTACTTGAAAA
The DNA here is from genome assembly GCA_036785405.1 of Coenonympha arcania. Taxonomy (NCBI): domain Eukaryota; kingdom Metazoa; phylum Arthropoda; class Insecta; order Lepidoptera; family Nymphalidae; genus Coenonympha; species Coenonympha arcania. Next base: position 11,590,734 of record CM072072.1, read on the forward strand.
CCCGTCGATTTCGGATAAAAAGTGACTACGCTTTTATTACGTTCTGTTAGATGTAAGTTTGTACTTGAAGCAGAGAGCTTTCGAAAGCCCAAATTGAACGCTTCGCTATGAACGATCATGGCGTGCTTAAAGGAGGCTATACACTTGTTGAAAGAAATAGTGCTTCGGTAATTTTCGAACATTTCGGCATACAAAAAGACATCCCATAGCAAAAGCTTTTATAGTTACCGAGACTATACCAGTTTTATGTATCTTTAAAGGTCGGCGCTTAAAATTCTGTGATAATTAGGGAAACTAATTTTCGCAGACCTACGCTTTTTATAGAACTAAACTGAATTAAAAGATCTTAGAAATGCTATTAGTTCCAGAGTGATATTATGTATGAAATATCTACACACCTACTTCGCGTTTTCATGGGAGTTCGACACCACCTCAGTAACTTTTATGATTTATCTTATCCACTAGACACCACTAACAGATGGTTCAATGATGGCATCATGACTGTTTCCGTGGCTTCTTGATTAATACTCGTATCAAAATCGTTATCAATTTTTGGAAAATAAGGGAAATGTTCAATATAAAATGGAATGGCGGTTTGAATTAACGCTAATAAATAATAAGCTTAGGAAAAATGAGCAGGCAAGCAAATGCGCAGATAGGTACCTATTTTTTATATTTTTATTCTGTGGTGTGCAATAAAGTGTTTACAGTACGCGCGGCGAGAGTTTGGCTTTGACCTTCGGGTGGAGGGAATTACTGCGCATGGGTACTGTCACGCACACAATACTTTTCCTTTTTTATGTACCAGGTTGGATATTTGAGTGGGTCAAAATTCATGTACAGTGGTAATAATGCTAGAAAATAATACGAAATAGATAAACTTCTTCATTTATTAAAACTATTGATAGTTATTTTACTTATATAAAATGTTTATTTCCTTTTAAAGTTTACAGAGACAGCGATGAAAATTCTAAATAATTGTTTTTTAATAAAATTATTTATTCCAAGATACATGTAAAATTGGTACATACAAACAAAAGAAAACTTAAAATAATTATTAAATACAAAAGTTAACATTAAAAAAAGTCTTAGCAGCAGTGCTATTCAGATTCTGAATCAGTTAAAGGTTTAACGCCTTCTATGAAATCACCGCATGGTCCAGTGGTGCTGCCGCGACACAAAATTGTGCAACGTCTTTTGCTTGTTGAGGGTCCGGGTTCAGGGCTTCCTCGGTTGCAGTTGTCATCATCTTCATAACCATCATCAGAATCATCGTCTTCGGAACTATCATCGACGCGAATTATAAATTGCTCGGTAAGTAAATCAACTACATGGTCACTCTTGACGTACTCTTCTTCTATATCTTTTACCTTTTTACATATTTTTCCCCATTCCTGGGCACCCATTAAGGATACTTTTTCTTTGATAAGTTTGGTACATTCTTGTAAATTCCATTTAACATTTTTGCTAGCTACATATTGTTTAATAGTAGCCCATGCCATTTCTATGGGGTTGAGGTCTGGATGGTAAGGCGGTAATCTCAATATGCTATGGTTTGCTTCTGCTAAAATTTGATCTATTGAAAAAGTTTTAAATCTTTCTTTATTAGCTTTTATCAAGTTGTACAATTGTGGCTTGAGCATTGTTGAATCATATTGTATGCCTTTATCAGTTAGCCAATTCTGCATATCGGCTTTTTTGGTATTGGAGGACGGTGCTAAATCCCATTGTTTATTGTGGTATGAAGCGTTGTCGACAACCACTACAGAATTGGGTGGTAGGTTGGGAATTAATTGTGTCCTAAGCCATTTTTCATAATTCTCGTAATTCATGTAGTCGTGATAGTCCCCTGTTTTGGTGCCGGCTTTAAAAGTTAATAAAGCATTTGGTATAAACCCAGCTTCAGATCCTGCGTGGACTATCACGACTCGTTGTCCTTTAGAAATGGGTTTTTTTAGTCCTTCCGTAGGGCCATCGCTCCAGGCTTTGGTTGTTGAGTGCGATGAATCTACGTAGGATTCATCTGTGTAAACAATGGGTCTTCCTTCTTGTCGATATTTTCTTATTTTACTTAAATATTCAATGCGTTGTAATCGGATATTCGATGTTTCTATTAGTAATTTACGGTTGTTTTCTGTTTTTTTCCAGCGAAATCCTAACTCCTTTACAATTACACGAAGACTTGTTTCTGACCCTTTAAAGTTTATATCTTCCTCAAGTTTCTTTTTTAGTTTCTCAATGGTGGGAAGTTCAATATTCGTGTTGTGAAAATTGTGTATACATCTTTTTATAATACCTTGGTCAAAATTATCAATATTCGTAACTGGTTTAGCTCTGGGACGTTTTTTTCCAGGTGTTCTGAAAGTAATTAGCAAATCGGAACTCTTGTCTTGATTTGCGATATTTTTTACAGTTCCAATTGAAGTCTTAGTGGCCTCCGATGTCCGTTTTTGAATTTTAGCTAATTTACTGACTACACAATTTAATTTAGAAACAGTTTCCGTTTTCATTACCTGCATAGTCTGTATAGTTTGGTTATTCTCCAACTGACTGAGTAAAGAAGCAACTTCCTCAAACTGACTTCGAATTTGCTTCAATGAATCGACACATTCGTCAGCTTCTTTCTTTAAAAAGCAATCCACGTCATATATCATTTTCCGTGCTTGCCTTTTTAGAACAATGTTTTTTTTACGCATTTTCAAATCACTTTTTAATATTTAACAAAAAAAACTTAACTGACAAATTAAACAAACAAACTCAACAAATAAAAACAATCGACAACAATAAACAATTAACGAAAATAGCAATTCACTTGTGAACGTGATTGTACAACAGGAGTGCGCGGTACGTCGTATCGATGCGAGAGGCAGGGAACGACTGGAGCGCCGCGTGCGCCTACACACCCGCCCCACACCCCGCTAATTGCCTGTTGATACCCAATTTCTGATTTCTGCGCAATAACGGTCAAAGCCAAACTTTCGCCGCGCGTACTGTACCTAGTTACAAAGTTTTTTACTTCATTTGAATTATATTAAAGGTACAGTGCTAGTGAGTGCATTTTTATTATGACGTAAGTATTATTATTGATTTTACGTGTACGAAATGTGCACATGAAGCATGACTATCTTAACTACCACTTGAATAGTAAAGAATTTTAAGTGCATTTTTTTATAGAGAAACGTCGAACTCGAGACGCCGAGTTACTTATGGCCAGCTAGAGCAATTGTGGGAATTTTTAAATTGCAATAGAGCCATCGCCACGGGATTTACGGGATTATGTATCTATTCCCGGTAAGAGGGTTTTTTTTACATATTATACTCAAAACTAATTAAACTCATGCTCAACGAACTCGGGTCTAATCTGCATGCTCCTTAACACCGTTGCGACTCCAATCGATGTCAAGATTGATCACGAGTGTGGGCGTTAAGCGTCTAGTTAGAGACGGCACGACAGTACCGGTTTATAGAGCTTCGACTTTATAGCCGGAGACTCCTCGACACCCAGACTTACCACATCTGCCTGCAATCGTACACTTTTCCAAGCTAACGTTTATAAATATACAAAAAAAGAGCAACTATCGATATCATTCATCGACTGCAGTAATGCACAACTCAGCAGTGAAATACAAAAGCGAAACACTCGGATGATTCATGACCGAATCTGCAGCGAGATAATAACACTACTATAGTTCTGTCACACTTTATCCTGTTAATATCTCCAAATAAACTCCAAAATCCTTTGGAAGCCGCCATGAAGAGTTTTTTTTTTATTGAAGATAGGCTTGCACTTGACGACAATCATGCCTGATGGAAAGCAATGATGAGGTCTAGGATGGAGCGCGCTTGCCTAGAAAATGCCTATTCACTCTTCTCTTGAAGGCACCTAGATAATAGATTGTACTTGGCTGGAAACACGGAGGCTGGAAGTATACTTTTATGCGTATCATTATAAACGCATATACCTACGCAAACTATAGGAAGTTTTGTTTTTTAAAGTGTAGGCTTGAAATAACCCCTGTTACTAAAACTACGGGGCTAAACACTTAAGAATCATTTCTTCTGCCAAAAAACGCGCAATTCAAAATATGCAATAAGGATTATCGAGTCCTTGTTTCTTGTACACAAATACAACTACATATAAAACTAAACTTTATTTTGTAGTCTGGCAGTCGTGGGATTTCAGTCCAATAATAGGTGATTACCGTTTGACGGATTGACCGGCACCGCTTTTATTGCTCAACTTTTATTATACACTTCAATATTTTCGTGCTTGTTTATGTCCGATACTTGTTTTAGATTTGAGTTTTTTTTATTTATTTTTGTTTATTAAAGAGGATGACCGCCATCTTTGACCGACAGACTATAAAATATGATTGTAAAAAAAGTAAAAAATTCTAAATGTTTTGTAGGATACCCCATTCCTGCTGTTTGACTTCATAGGATAAGTGGATACTTGTGTACATTTCACACAGAATTTCGCGACATATTTGCGACAGGCGTACCTAAATCTTGCAATAGTTGCTGTCAAAAGTCACTTTTTGTTGTTGTTGATTTCTTTCATGGTTTTTGTTTTGCCTAAGTAGCACTGGAAACTTCGCCAATGTCTCCTGGGAACGTCATTTGTAGGGGTCCGTACCCAAAAGATAGAAACAGAAAGCTTATTACCACCGAATAAAATATAATATTATTACTGAGACTTCGCCGTACGTCCGTCTGTTTCCAGGCTGTATCTCTTTAACCGTGACAGTTACGAATTTGAAATTTTCACAGATAATATATTTCTGTTTTCTGTTGTTGCTATATACCACCAAATACTAAAAAAAAGAATCAATATTAAAGAGCTACCATGCAACAAACGTTATTTTTTCTCATGTTTGGTTGGCTCGTTTTTGGCCGATGATCCAAAAGCCCCAACTTAAGTATAGTAGTAGTAGTAGTAGTAGGTAGTAGTAGGTTTATCATCTTGCTACGCTATATTTGGTACGGAACCGTTCGTGCGCGAATCCGACTTGCACTTGTCCGATTATTTATTAATTAAAATTAAATAAATAAATAAAATAATGACATTTGACACCAACTATCGCGAGATCCACGCCTATCGCAAACTTGTCGCGACAAAGGGGCGATTTTTTCCACATTACGTACGTAGACAGTAGACTACTATTATCAAGCTCTCTGCTATATTTGATTTGTATTTATTAGTTAGGATTTAACGATGCGATCGTAATCGTAATCAAAACACGTTAATCGAATTACGCGTAAGATATAAAGGCGATCAAATCAAACATAGCGTTGCAGTACAGAATCGATCGGTAACGAGTCGATGGCTGTTCGTTCTCCACAGAAATACCACTTTTTTCTTCTTATTTTTGTTCAGCTCACGGGAGCATTGCCTCCATTATAAACATGTACGCTCACCACGCTTAGCGATCGGTATTTCAGGATAACATTTAGTTACGTTTTCAAACAGGTACGCCTTTTTTAGATAGCCTTTATTATAAGCCATATAGCCATTTCGTCTTACGGGTAAGTTCTACAACTCACAGGTACAGTCAGGGTCAAAAGTGCATTCATTCATTCTTCTCAGTGCAGGGAGCGTTTGAACCCCGTTAACTTAGTCGTTAGTCGACTTGTAGTTGTAGTTATCACCATACATATGCAACAAATATCATATTGACGTTTTACAAGAGCCTGTACGTTAGGCCTATGTGAAATAAAGATATTTTGAATTTTTTTTATAAGAATATATAAATTCCAAACAAAATCCCTTGCATGCACTCGGCCAGTCAGTATACATAGTGTAATAATACAACAGTAATATTTTGAACCTAACCGCGAAGGTTGATAGTTTACGGTAATATGCGGTAACTTCAAACTTGCATACCGTTTTAGCCTTTGTCATGTATGCATCTTTGACCCTGATATAGGTACTTAGGTAGGCATTTTGGAAAACAACAAGCGCCGAGTTGCTTGCCAGTTCTTCTCGGTGCGAACCTGCTTTTAGACCCTTTAAAAATAATAAAAAGTGAAAAAAAAATACAGTAGGATGAAACCCACCCAAAAATTGAAAATGAAAATGAAAATGAAAAATCTTTATTTTCACATAGGCCCAATTAATAGTTTTTTATATAATAGCCCAAATTTTCATCTTCAGGTGTTTTGTGTAAGAAAAACGTATTCATCGTTTTCGTAAACTCTAGCTTCTTATGTTTTTAAAGAAATTATTGGGTTTTTAGCACTGTCTCATTATTTATCCTGAATATATCGACAGAAGGGTGTCCGTAAGCGAGTGGAATAGAGCCAGGGTGCGAAAGAGATAGTGTTATCTATGGGGCGAAGGTGTGAAAGAGACACGCGCGATGCGCGCTATTACAGCCTCTCCAGAGATTCTCAAAACTAAACATTAAGTTATTAAATAAAAAAAAAATGTATATTTAATTTAAATAGGAAACTATTCAATTTTCTTAAACTGTCGGGTTGGGGAAAAGCCGTCAATGAATCTAGAATGCCTTGTATTTCTTATTCTTGCCTTGAAACTAGCGTCCATAGGGAGATAGTAGTTAGTACAGAAACTCATGCAAAATAAATCGGGGGATACGGTTTGGTATTTTTGCTAGTTGTAATATCTACCATCTACATCAAATTAATAATAACACTACGAGTGTTATTATGCTAAAAATTCAAAGAATTCATCACACGAGCATTCACGAAACACACTTCAGATTTTTGTGTTTTTAAAGCGCGGGCTTTTGATCGAAACTTGTACCAAAAGCTACAATGTAAGTAACTGATGTTTGGGAAACACTGGAAGGCTCGTGCTTTTCTTTCGACTCTCGTTAAGAGCTTTTAACGAGCCGACCTTGCTCTAACGACCGGAATGAGACGACAATACCATAAACCATTATGCGAGAAAGAGACAGAGCACCACGCGGTCGACAATAAGCCGACCATCACCGAATCGAAAACATCTTAAACGCCACAATTAGTCACTGAATTTTAAAACGTATCAAGTTTGTTTAAGGTGCTATTTTGTAATAAACAAACATACAGTAGTTAATTGACAGCTGCTAACTCGAACTAACGAGAATGACTCAGGTGTAAGTGCAGGTTTGATTTTTAAAAATAAACCATTGTGTAACGTGATTAGATACATATTGGAATGATTGGATCTTTACTACGGAGGTTTTGAAGGCATGTTTCTGAAATTTATTTAAATTAGTTCGTAGCGGGGCAATAATAAATTCGGTTAAATATGTGACGCTAGGACATTTTATAGTAAAAGGGTTATTATTTAACAGTAGGTGTACCTACCTTTTTACGGAAAACTTGAAATCGTTCGTTTTATAGCAGTTGATGTTGAAATTCTTTCGTTCTTAAAATAACATATTTTTGTTAAGCTAGGCTATGTCAAAAAAAATGATTTTCTTCATGTTTAATCAGAATTATTTAAAATATTGAGAGATAAAAGGTGGACTGTAATCATCATAAATGTTAAATAACATAGTTTTTCTCCAATATCTCATAACAAAGTCCCTTAAGTCCTATGTTCTAACAGTAACACAACTTAGTAAGTAAGTAGGTATTAAAAAAACTCTAGTGGCTTTTAAACTTAATTGAATCCATTAAATACAATTATTGCTCTTATAATCAAAATAAATCGAACTTAATTAATAATTTCACATAAAATGTTGCTCTTTATAAATTGTTTAGTAACCGCAAGTAGGTACCCATTGACACTGAAATTCAATTAACTTTGTAATTTTCATAAGCTTTGTTATGTCCTACCTATACCAGACCATTTCGACGACAGTGACCATTATTATCAGTCATTAGCCAAGAACCTACTTCCAGTCTGCACTCACTATTGAATATTGATATGGGTTTTTCGCACTTTTTAATAAAAAACAAAGGATTCCCGGCAATGAGACTCAACTTTCAAGTCATAGGGCCTTTATGCTGTAACATAGGCACTTGGAGCGATGATCACTGTTGTCCATGGTTCGTTATACTCTTGTAAGTAATATAAAAAAGATTCTGTAACAAACCTTCGATGGATAAAAAATATTAATAGGTATATCCGTGACTTTAATTCAGTGATGATCGCGGAGTTACATCATAATTGAAAATTAACATGTAAATGAAAATCACATAGGCCTCACTTAAAGGCTCTTATTACAGTCAAAACTCTACCACCAAGTTCAGAAAGCAAGTTTGCAAAACGAAGAACTGGCAAGAAACCGGAAAATTGTTGATGATGCCATGACAACTTTTCTTAAATACGAAAGTACCTACGTATGAAAGTAAATACATGATTTTTATGATAATATTATGTCGTTAGGAGACGGAAGAACAATGTCCTTGTCCTTCTAAGAATCCTATTCATTGAAATCTCAACAATCTTCAATGGTATAGTAACAATGATTTATTAGAGGATTTTTGACAGTTACTTTATCCGATGCGAAGATAAGTTTTAAGCATCTGAATGAAATATGCCTCGTTGGTCAGATTATTTTACTGCCTGGATACCATTCCACAGGCTATTTAAAGACACGTTGTATAAATTCAACGGTAAGTTGAAATGTGTTCAGTAAGCTTAGTAGTAACTAGTAAACACCGCTCTAACATCCTCTTTCAAATGACTCGGCAAACAGAGCGGCTGCTAGAGACAAACACATTAAACAACGTGAGGCTTGCCTTAACGTGTAGTGCCCACTTCGTGTTTTGTATTTGTTCCTGTATTACATTTCCATGCAAAGATAGAAAGCATAGACTCAAATGCGAAAATAAAAAAATGTATTTTCGCAAAATACACAATATTTTTAACGTAAGGTTTTTTTTAAATTTGAAAACAACACAGTCATGTAGCTCTTACTTCAATAGTAACCATATTATGATATATTTCGATTCGATTTGATTTCCTCAAATGGAATGAAGTTCTAAATAATTTACGAGAATGACAAATTATATCTACGCTATAAATTTAACAAGTGACTTCTACGCAGACAACTAAATCATTCTCATAGATTTTTTGAATTTTGTTCCATTTGAAGGGGTCGAGGAGGAAAGGAGGAGGAGGACGAGTAAATAAGTCTAAGCTGGAAATATTTCCAGTTTAAAAAATACTCTGTGTTGGATCAGTGGGGTTAGTAAAAGCTGTAGCATAAATTTCGATTCGGATCTCGTATTGATTTTGCCATACAATCTATGGCGTCGACAAAATGTAACAATTCTACTATCGCCCCGTTGGACATAACATAATCGCTTTCGCGTTTCAAATTAATCCAAATAAGTACAATAGTTGTGGCGTGAAGGAGTAACAAACATACACACCTGCAAACAAATTTTCGCTTTATCCGTTCCTGGAAAATAAATATACATAATTGTCTTAACGGTAACGGCAAGCATCGTTACAAAACCTGCATGCCCGACATTGAGTTTATTATGATGCCCAAGAATTCTTGGCGTAATGGTTTTTTTAAAGGTGTGTGAATTCCTCAGACCCGCATTTCGCCAGCGATGACCATTGTGAGTGACCCGTATCCAGTCCCGTAAAAATAGGTAACACTACTATAATACAAAAACTTTTCAATGCCTTTATTTTTATTAGTACAAAAGACATCAACGCGCGCAAATGGCTGTTGGTTTTCATTTACAGATCGTGTTTTTGCCTGAAATTGAAACTACACCATTTATTTTAGTTTTTGCACTTCTTTACTATAAGCTTTTACAGTACTGATCGCAAAATCTCGCTGCTCGGTGTAATAAAATAGAGCAACAGGCCTGAAGACAAAGACAAAGAGCTCGACAGGCGGTCTGCTAACCCATTTTGATTCCCCACGTGCAGCTAATACAAATGTTACACTGTTGACCGAATGGCGTAGCGGTAGCGATCCTGCCGTCTGCTTCGGAGGTCTTGGGTTCTTTTCCCACAACTGGAAAATGTTTGTGTGTTGAACATGAGTGTTTTCAAGTGTCTGGGTGTTTTTCAATATATGTATTGTATTTATGTTTACATCTAATTTGTATATTATTAATGTATATTTATTAGCTAGCTTACTTTGGAGATATATTGCCATGTTTGTAATGTCCTGATATTATATTTACCTAATTATCTATTTATTATTTTTATTTATTACACACCGTATTTCTATAATATTAATTTATTTTAATGTTTTTATACCTACGCATTATGAAATTTTACTTGTTAATAGAATGTAAAACTATACTGACAGTGAATTATGTATTAACGTCGAGCTACATAAAAACTATCGCCCCACCTGTCAGTCCGTGTGCTTGTTTCTGTAAATTACAAGTGAAGCCCCGCTGTGTTGGTTTTATGGGCACGAATGCCCAGGATCCTATAAGGCGGGTAGACAGGACAGACAGGGATAAAAAGTTAGTACGAGAGAGAGATTAAAATAAATCAATGCATACTAATATGAGTTTGTTTGTCTATCCGTGGTCTATCCTTTTATCACGCCACAACGGAGCAACGGATCAACGTGTTTTTTTACTTACGTTGCGAGAGCGTCATAAGATATTTTTTTCCCGAAAAAACCAATGAAACCAATTAATTTGTGAAAAAACCGAAATTCAAACACAGGGGCAAACGCGCGGGCAATAGTTATAATAATGACAGTACTTACTTTAGTACAATATTAAGCTCCTTTATGGCAAACTTTTGTTGAAGTAGCGATATGAAACCTTTTTATTATAGGCTGATATGTGTCTTTGGTGTGATGTTTTTTTTTATATTTAATTGTTTGAAGTAGAACATCATTGTCAATAAGCATGGTAACCGAAATATATATTTTCATGTCTGCAAACTAATTAATTATTCTGTTCCACTGGTAATATTTAATTGGCTATGGACCCTGCACAAAAATAATTATTGTTGTAAATAATGGAGCTATCAAAAATTGAAATTTCGAAACTTGACGGCGAAAATTGGGTATCATGGAAGTACCGCATGTTGGCGATGTTACGTGGCATGGACGGTCTTATGGATATTGTTCAGGGAAAGATAAGTAAACCAGAGAAGCCTGCAAAGAGTGATACTATGGAAGGTACAGTTTTTGAAGCGGCGATGGCTACATATCAAAGGAACTTAGCCGAGTACTACAAGTTGGAAAGTACAGCTCTCTTATTGATTACGAACAATTTATTAGACGAAACTCTCGACAAAGTAATAAGGTTCACGAATCCTAAGGAAGTATGGGATGAACTACATAGATTGTACGATGGTGTATGTGAAGACCATTTATACAGAAAATGTATGGAATTCTTTCAATACAAATGGGAATTTACTTCAGGAAATGATATGAAAGTTCATATTTCAAAGATGAAAAACTTATGGCACAGTTTAAATCAGGAGCTAATCAAAGACGAAGGTAAAGAATTACCGGAATTGTTATTGATATGTAAGATTATGGAGACCCTGCCAGAAAGCTATTTCAATTTTAAATCGAGCTGGTTACTCATGTCTAAGAAGGATAGAACCGTAGAGAACCTTACTAGTCAGTTATGTACTCACGAGAAGGCATTGTCAACTAAGGAGAACATGTCTGAGTCTACGTCTGTGAATGTGTTAGTTGCGAAAGGTACCAAGAAAGGTAGTAAAGGAAAAAAAAAGGCTTTCAGATGTCACATTTGTAAGGAAGTCGGGCACTTTATGAAGGACTGTCCTAAGAAAGAACAGATTCCAGAGAAAGGTCCTACAACAAGTATAATGGCAGTAAAGGTTAATGCGACAGATTGCGCTCAAGATCGTGATGATTGGTATGTTGACAACGGAGCAACACACCATATTACAATGCGAGGCGACCTGTTTGAGGAATTTGAACGCTTTACGGAACCATGTACAGTGACAACAGCTAATGGAAAGCAAGTTAATGCCTTGGGTAAAGGAAGCATTTTGATGAAAACCAAGAATGAAGTATGGTTTTATTTGAGAAATGTTTGGTATGTTCCTCAGATTACTACAAACCTGTTTTCGGTACTAGCAGCGCAGGACATGAACCCGAAGAGCGTGTTTCAGTCACATATGATTACCTGCTCATTGAAAGTAAATAAGACAGTAACCGTTACTGGAGATAGACGGAGATATGGTGGACTATTCAAGTTAAACTGCAAGGCGATACAACCAAATAGAAGCGTTGTTGTAAATACTGTTGACACGCTGCAGCTTTACCACGAACGTATGGGTCACCAGGATAAACGTCATGTGAAGGATGTAATAGAGCAAGAGTTGAATGTAAAAACTAAGATTGATGGGACGTTATGCGAAGGATGCATTTTCGGGAAAACACATAGAAAGAAGTTTGGTGTTAGAGAAAAAGCAAGTAGTCCAGGAGAACGCATACATTCGGACGTTTGTGGTCCGTTCCCACTTTCAGGCTCTAAGTCCAGATACTTTGTACTCTTTAAAGACGAATACACTCGCTATCGATATGTCTATTGTATGAAACAGAAGTCAGAAGTCCCTGCAAAGTTGCGACTGATGTTAGCTGAAGCAAAGGCAGTTGGACACACGATTAAGGAGTTTCTAAGGGACAATGGAGGGGAGTTCGATAATGTGGAAGTCAAAGAAGAATTACAGAAGTACGGAATACATCAACGGTTAGTTATGCCTTATACTCCAGAACAGAACGGGTGCAGTGAAAGAGAAAACCGTACGATTGTCGAAATGGCCAGAGCAATGATGCATGCTCATGAAGAGCTTCCTCAAAAACTGTGGGCAGAGTTGGTAAATACAGCGACGTATATTCTGAATAGAACAGGACCAACTGCTGTGAAACACAAGTCTCCATACGAGTTGTGGTTTGGGAAAAAGCCACAAATCAAACATTTGAGGATCATTGGTTCAACTTGCTACGCGCATATTCCGAAACAGAAAAGGAAGAAGATGCAGAAGAAAGCAAAGAAGTGTTACTTGGTTGGCTATGATAATGATGACGGTTATAGACTCTGGCATAGAGAGTCGGACACTATAATTAGATCCAGAGATGTCACATTTGATGAGAGACCACTGGAGACTAATTTAGGAAGTGGAGAACCTGGGGATACTGAACATTCACAAGTAACAGAAACAGCTGTTATAGAAGTTCCAATATATGTCAGGATAGAACAATATGAAAATGAGATACCGAAACCAGTCACAGCTGAAGAATACAGAGGAAGACCTATTGAGACAAATAACGAAGTTGAACTCTCGGAGGACACGGAAGTTATTGAGGGTCCTGTTACTAGCGGTGATGAAGAAGAATTTGAAGATGCACGTGTAGAGGAGTCGGAAGACGAATCTATTGAATTGGGCAGGCAAGGTATGCAGCTCAGAGATCGATCACTCCTGCAGCGACCATCAAAATTCAATGATTACGTTTCTTTTGTCAATACCTGCGATGATTGTTACTACGAACCAGGAACTTACAAGGAAGCTACAGATTGCCCAGATAAAGACCTTTGGCGCAAAGCTATGGATTGCGAGATTGGATCCTTAAAAGCAAATGGAACGTGGGTTCTTGAGAAGTTGCCTAAGAATCGGAAAGCAATACCTTGTAAATGGATCTATAAAGTGAAGTTATACCCAGATGGTTCAGTAGATAAATTTAAGGCACGTCTTGTCGTAAAAGGTTTTAGACAGAAGAAAGGGGAAGATTATGATCAGACCTTTAGCCCCGTAGCTAAGATGGCAACTATTAGAGCGGTGCTGAGTTTAGCAGCTAATGAAGGGATGGCACTACGTCAGTTTGACATCTGTACAGCCTTTTTATATGGTTCGTTGACTGAGGAAGAGATATTCATGCAGCAACCAGAAGGATATGATGATGGTAGCGGACGAGTATGCTTGCTTAAGAAAAGCTTGTATGGATTAAAACAGGCTCCACGATGTTGGAACACGACGATCATAAACTATTTCAAGGAAATTGGCTTTGGAGTCAGTGAAGCTGACCCCTGCCTGTTTAAGAGAGAGAGATCTAATGGGAAGTTATTAGTTGCTCTATATGTCGACGATGGTCTTATAGCCGGTTCAAATGAAGGACTGATTGATGAATTCATTAAGGAATTGAAAGAGAAGTTTGCGATGACTAATAAACCTGTATCGTATTACTTGGGTATGGAGGTTGAAGTCAGAGAAGGCGGTAATATTAGAATCCACCAGACTTCTTATGTTAAAAAAATCTTGAAGAGATTTGGTATGGAAAACTGTAAACCAGTAAACACTCCTATGGTAAAGGACCCTGTACCACAGGAAACAGAGAAGGTTGATGACTACTTTCTGAAGAATTATAGACAAGTAGTAGGTGCACTTGCTTATCTGATGGTGTGCACAAGGCCTGACATAGCATATCCTGTCAGTGTAGTATCCAGAAGCTTGGAAAATCCGACTCACACGGATTGTGTTCGGTTGAAGCGCATGCTAAGATATCTACAGTAGGTACACTCCAGATATGGGAATTCTGTATAAGAAGGATTACAGGAAAGGTATTCTGGAATGTTACAGTGATGCAGATCATGGTGGAGATCTGACAACGGGCAGATCAACTACTGGAGTTGTATGCATTTATGCTGGAGGCGCCGTGTCATGGTTGAGCCAGAGACAACCCAGTGTGGCTATTTCCACTACAGAAGCCGAGATTGTCGCAGCTAGTGAGGCAGCGAAAGAAGGCATTTGGCTAGCTCGTCTTATGCAAGGCATGACGAAGTTGATGGCTTCACCTGTTCTCTATGTGGATAACGAAGCGGCTGTTAGATTAGCTGAGAATCCTGAGTTCCATAGAAGAACAAAGCACATTCCAATACGCCACTTCTTTGTGCGAGAACTGGTGACTACTGGAGATCTGAAGGTGAATAGGATCAGCACTGAGAAGCAGCTGGCAGATCTCTTCACAAAGCCACTGGCTAGGCCGAGGCTTATCAGCCTACAAGTACAGCTAGGTCTACACATCGAGAGAAGGTGTTGAAGTAGCGATATGAAACCTTTTTATTATAGGCTGATATGTGTCTTTGGTGTGATGTTTTTTTTATATTTAATTGTTTGAAGTAGAACATCATTGTCAATAAGCATGTATTAGGTCAGATTTCCGCGTAATAACACATAGCCTTCCACTTGATATACTCGCAACAACTTATTCACTTCCAGCACCTTTGTTACACAATTTTGATATCCTTCCAATATATCGGTTAATACTAGATTACCCAATTCCTGATACACCCTCGCCTTTTATTTAATCTTACAACAACCACCACCATTTTTCCCCCTTAGCGCCAGGCGCCGTGATTGGTCGACGTTTGCATCGCTATCATTGGTTGACGTCGTGAACGGAAGTCAAACTCACAAATTAAAATTAAGTAAACGCTTCAATTCCTGTTACCCAATGTTGACAATTAATAAAATATGAATGTCCTGGCTAATTTATAAATTTGCAAATAAAAGTGATGGTGATTCAGCAGTCATGTCTAATAAAACCTAACAGCTCGGCCATCCGACCCTAAGCGAGTCCCATCGCTTTTATATTAAACTTATTATTCATATTATCATTAATTTGAGCCTTTCAATTATAATTTCTTTTTATATAAATGCTCCTAACAAATTATCCAACTAAAATATTTTAACTAAATTTATATAACAAAAGAATCCATAATGTTTCTATATAATATAACGAATAGTTATTATAAATGCAATTTATCAATTAAAGGAGAATGACCAAAGAGGGTACCAAATCCTCTCATGAACCAAAACAGTCGAAAACAAAACAGCGCCCTCCTTTTCAAGAACCATAGGCACAAGGAATCCGCGTTTCCCACCTGGAATCCAATTTTACATACTGATCCTAACAAAGAGTAGGACCTGCCTTGCTTGCCCATAATTCCAAAATCCTGATGTTAATAAAAAAAGTAATAATTGCAGGAGTTAATGAAGAGACCGCAGTTTATAAAAATAAAGTTTGGATTTGACTCAGCTTGATGCGAGATTCCATACATCCATGATCACTATCCCTCAAATCTAATAAAAATATTATAGCACTTATTCTGTTAGGTACTAAAGCTATTCTCCCATTCTACATTTAGCTACAAAATTGTGTGATAATACTCCGCAACTTTACAACTTAAAAGTCTTTTCCAGTTTCATGTCCACATCACCTTCATCACCCTTGCCTTGAACATGTTACACACTTGTCCTGATAGATTTATCCTTTTCCGTTTTCCTTTTGTTAGACCCTTTACCAGGAATTTTCCTTAGAGTAGACCCTTTATAATAATATAATAAATAATAAATATCAGGACATTACACATCGCAATCTAGCCCCAAAGTAAGCGATAGCTTGTGTTATGGGTACTAGATGACTGATTAATATATACATACTAATATACATAAATATAATATATTGAAAAACACCCAGACACTGGAAAATATTCATGCTCATCACACAAACATTTACCAGTAGTGGGAATCGAACCCACGACCTCCGACGCAGAGGCAGCTTCGCTACCGCTACGCCATTCGGTCGTCTTTACCTGGGGTTTCCTCAATTCTATTAGACCCTTTACATCCGGTTTCCTCCCTTTAAGTAGACCCTTTACCTAGGGTTTTTTTCCTTCTGAGTAGACCCTTTACCTAGGGTTTCCTCAATTCCATTAGACCCTTTACCTCGGGTTTCCTCCCTTTAAGCAGACCCTTTACCTAGGGTTTTTTCCTTTTGAGTACGCCCTTTACCTAGGGTTTCCTCAGTCTTGATTAGACCCTTTACCTAGGGTTTTCTTTCCTTTGAGTACGCCCTTTACCTAGGGTTTCCTCAGTTTTGATGAGACCCTTTACCTAGGGTTTTCTTCCCTTTGAGGACACCCTTTACCTAGGATCTCCTCAAAGTGAATACCTTCCTGAAACAGAGATAACACCAAAAGATTTAGACATCACAACATTTATTGACCGTGACCACCTTGAGACCAATAACCCCTTACCTATTTCATTTGATATAACCTCCAGTCACTCTTTCTCTTCCATACGGTAGCCAAATACTAAACTGGTCCCAGCACACCTCCGGTCCACCTCCGCAAAGGCGCGCGCGCACGTCAGTACACAGAATATGCCAAAAATATATGATAACGCATTACGCAACCTTACACGAATCCTAGAATCAACTATCAAGCCATATTCGCTACACTATTTGACCGCTCAAAGGTAAAGTGTTGATTAGACATGAAAATAAAATTAATAAATAAGCCTATTATAATTTATGAAAAACTGTGTCAACACTCAGAGATGTTGACGGCTCACTTCAAAGTTACCTTTAATAAAAACCTTATCATTACCGTTACAGTGAATATTCAGAATGCCAACCCCAATATTACCAACGCTACCTATAACCGGTTACCTTTCAGACTTAATGTGATCACAAAGTTCTATATTATAACGAAAGCTCGTTCAAATGATTTGTAACCATCCAAATGATAATAATAAAAATATTCAATGCTAGTCAATACAGTTACCGTAAATCATTGGCGCTCCCGCTGAAATGTACCCGGCACCTTTAGCCCAATCCTAAATCGTAAGAGTAGACCAACAATCACAAACTAAACTTAGATTGTACAGCGTACCCATTTGTAAGGCCAACCCTCACCCATGCCTGCCCCGTCCGGAGCAATACCCGCATTACCAAACAATATCTGGGTGACATAACATTTTCTAACAATGAATCCAGGCCAGATCGACTTATCGCCCCCTTACTGAATTCCATGAAATAACTATCGAAATAGTACAATGCATTAGAAATTTCTTGCGATACCAGTCCTTTAAGACCAACTTAAAACAATTGCACAGATAACAATAAATAATAATACTTAAAGCCCCTTTATCTCGAACTAATAGACTCACCAGAGAATATTTCAAAATTTTGGTGTGTCTCCTGACTCAAGCCTCCTTCAGCATTTTTCCTTGAGTTCCGTCTCTCTCATAACCCTCCTCCAATAAATTCCAGTTGTGAGCTTCAGATCTCCCTGCCCATCTCACCTGCTGACGTTCCCCCACTGCGCTTGCCAGTGGAACACGGTTGTACTCCATTTTCTTCGTTTTTTTCAGTTATGCCTTCCTCCATAGCCATGGAGAGCCCTCCAACAGCGTTCAAGCTTTTCTTTGTGAAATTATCCTCCTTAGCTTGCCAGATTTCATGATCTTCTTCAATGACCAGTATTTCTTCCCGTTTTTGCTATTTTTCTATTGATCTCGTTGGTTGTTTGTTCCACATGAGAGATTACCCGTCCTAGATATAATATATACTTCAGAACATATTCCAGTGGGTTGTTGTCAATTTCTATAGGTGCCAGTTCAGAGTTTGTGAGCACTTTTGCTGATCCATATTCACGGTGAAGACTATCTTGGACCTTTCTCTAAGGTTTTCCCGTTGTATCCTAACCTCGCTATTTCAATAGATGTTCTTGATAATTCTGATATATTCTGAAGGTTCCCTGTTATGCAAGGCTCTTCCATATTGGTTCGTGGTAATCACTATCAAATGCCTGCTTTTCATCCTTCTCTTTTTTTTTTGTTTGTAAATAAGGATAATATGCGATGTTTTCCACTATTTAGGTATTTTGCCTATATCCACTATTTTAGTAAATATTATGTTCATAAATAACTATAAGTTACTATTTTTTTCAAGAGTGCCTTTCAGAAGTATTTTCTTAATTTTTTTTTTTTTAGACCTGGAGTTTTTTTTTCATCTTCTGACTGCATGTGACATTTTCCATTTTACATGGGAGTATCTTTGTTTCAGATTCTTCATTGTGTAGTTATTTCAATTCCTCAATTGCATTCGTAACACCTATATTTTCAATATGCTTTCCTAGTGTTTACGGTGTGTTAATTCTCCTATCTTTTCCGATATCTTCGCTGATTTGCTTACTCAGTAAGGTTATGTACAGTATGTTCAAAAAACATTCTGTTGAGGAGTATTTTCCTCTTCCCCCTAGACCTCGATAGCGAGTTGACGTGCCCCAAAGTGCTAGCCAAATTTTACCTTAAATTTTAAATAAAGCATAGACAATTTTAATTAACACATAACAATAGGACTACAGAAAGTGAAAGGAGTTTCCTGTAAGAAGCAACGCCTGCCCTCCTGATACACTGCGCCCACACTGTCCCGAGTAGCGTACGCCGCGCGCCATTACCGCTACGAGTGCCACAAAACAGCTACTAGCACTACGTCTGGTCTACAAGTTCGATTAAATCTCTTCCAAGTCGCTGGGCGCCTGGTACCCTGCTGAGATGTAGCATCGATTTTCGTTGATATATCAATTTATAACAAGCCATATAATAAGCCATATAATAATCTTCCAAATATTTATTATTCAACAATCTTCCAAACACGAGTAATTAATTTATTTTCTAATATACCTAATTATATTTTTTTTTGACGCCGGATTGTGTTGCGTTCCCGAAAAGGCCCCCCCAAGCGCTTGCCATACATTCCCGTTAAATGTTGTTCTTCCCCAAGTAATCCCTGCTATTTTCGAATCTCTTCCTCCCATCTGCGATGTTGCCTACCCTTTCTCCTTTTGTTTTGTCTCGGACACCATTCTGTCACATCCTTGGCCCATTTGTCATTGTTGCTTCTCATCAGATGATCTGCCCACGTCCCTTAAATTTTCCCGTTCTAATGCAGTAAGCCACATCATTAATTTTAGTTTCTGACATGTGCTTCTTTATTTTGCTTTTCTTTTACTTTGGAATTTAAGTCACCCATGAAACATTAACTTCTCTACAAGTTCTTCATAGTAGTTCAGTAGGGACAATTCTGTCTGTCACCGGAACAATTGGCCCTAACCTATGACAACCCGGTATGCAAATTGTATGGACATACGAATAAAATTTCCGGGGGTACCCGAACCCACCCCCTAAACTTACACGAAAATTCAATATTAAGAATAAACCGCACCAAATCTCTTGTAGCCAACATTTGAACCCCTAAGATCACCGATATCACAGACACAAAACGCATGGACCGCACCAACACTACTTACTTGTTTTCGCCGCCTGCGGCCCGAGGATAATGTGTGCACCCGCCGAACAACTCACCAGCGCATTATACCCTTGCGCAGCACCCCGGCCCACGCCTCAGATTACGGGCGACAGCATTGTTTTCACTTCAATCGTATAGCATGGTGCTTTAATATTAGAAATTATTAACCAGTCTCCTAAAGTTTAAACCCTCAGACCGTTCAAAACAAAATTACGAAAAAAAAAGTTATCCAGTTTTGACTTTCCAATGCCAACAAAAATTAATTATCTATTCCTGAACAGAACTAATGAATCTTGGACAAACATATATTACTACAATACCTGCCCTACCACAGGGAACAAAATCGAAAAAATAGACCCGTTTCTCCAAAACGAGAGCTATCTCGGCAAATACCTACCACAGCGGCCGAAGACATGTCTCAACGTGTTATTGACATAGACTAACTCAATGTTATTATCATTCCACAACAAACTATTCTAATTTAGATTCAACTCCCAATGACGATACTGGTTTTGCCTCCACATATCGATCTAAACAATAACAAAACTCAACCGGATCCTAGTCTTCTGGCACTACCGTACCTTCACAGTCCTAACTGAACGACCAGTATGATTACAGCAATGCATCATTTTTTGTTACTTTTAAATAATAATCCTTTATAGAAGACCAAAAACACACAGAGAGAAAAAAAAATCTCCCCGACATCAAGAAAAAGATATATCAATATTTATAACAAATAGCACTTAATGGATCAAATCAAAAATTTCAAAGATACGTACGTTTTCTTTCATCCAGTGGGCGTGACAAGAAAATAATAGATTTTCTCGATTATCCCACTTCTGACCTATTAGGTCAGATTTCCGCGTAATAACACATAGCCTTCCACTTGATATACTCGCAACAACTTATTCACTTCCAGCACCTTTGTTACACAATTTTGATATCCTTCCAATATATCGGTTAATACTAGATTACCCAATTCCTGATACACCCTCGCCTTTTATTTAATCTTACAACAACCACCACCATTTTTCCCCCTTAGCGCCAGGCGCCGTGATTGGTCGACGTTTGCATCGCTATCATTGGTTGACGTCGTGAACGGAAGTCAAACTCACAAATTAAAATTAAGTAAACGCTTCAATTCCTGTTACCCAATGTTGACAATTAATAAAATATGAATGTCCTGGCTAATTTATAAATTTGCAAATAAAAGTGATGGTGATTCAGCAGTCATGTCTAATAAAACCTAACACATGGTAACCGAAATATATATTTTCATGTCTGCAAACTAATTAATTATTCTGTTCCACTGGTAATATTTAATTACTTTGCTTATATTTGAATATGCATTTCGAAAAGGCATTCTGCAATTCGTATTGGGCAATTACGTTATTTCATGTAGGTAAATGTAGCCTAAATTCCCTGCAAGAGTTTACAGGTAAATCAAGTTAAGTCAAGTCATATTATTATCGTGTTAAAATTAATCTTTGTAGAGATATTGTAAAATTTAAAACATTGTCATAATTTATGCTCAGCCATGTTAAATGTATAGAGCTTCTATAAACTTTAAACCACTTTAATAAATTTAAGGTAAATCCTGACACGATTTTCAACCCAATTTTAAATCCCTTTTATCACTGCGATTAAGGTGGCCATGTTTGATGTTGGCTTCGCTGCAACGATGTGTCACTACGGATTACGAGCTGCAACACAACGGCACAGCTTTAAGATATGGCAAGATATTTATGTGATGAATTTTTCTTTATTTCGTTCGTGTAACTAGGATTTTTAAAATTTCTTCCGAAAAGCCCTAAAACATTCAGAGTATTTTTTATCTCAAGGAATTCAAAATCCGTGACCTTAATTTGAATATTATCGCAGTAAAAGTCATGTAACAGAAACAGTTTGGGTGAGCGCATTTGGGAACTATAGTATTTTATACACGATTTTCTAGCAGTTAACGCTTTTTTTCTGTTGAAAAATTAATATTCGCAACGTAGGTAATTATTGTTGGAGTTTACGACTATTTCAAGAATATTAAATTTTAAGTAGGTATCTTAATAAAATATTTTACAGATCAAGGCGATAAAAACAAACTGCGATTAGTTAAAAAAATATTGTTGTAGGTGGCCACTTAGCTAGGTAGAAAGCACACATTATAATATATTTCACGAAAATAAACCATTTCTAGACTAAAATAAATAGACGTGACTATCGTGGAACACTTATAGGTAGAAACTAATTTTGGAATAATAGTTACCCAAAACAAAACTCCATTGTATATTTTCAATTTTTCATGTGTGATTTCACCCATCGCTCGATAGATGGCGCTGTCTTCAGTAAGCTATAGCGCTAACTAATTCAATACCAAATCTATATATTTGATTGCATGCGTGTCCAATCTCTTGACTAGTAAGATAAACTTACATTCTAGGTTTTCCCAGATTTTCGTCGCGACGGGATTTTCGTCACGCAAAAAGACCGTTTTCTTTCGCCTAGCCCCCTGTGGGTTACTGTCCGATAATGGATATTTCTTTGCTCTAAATAAGCTACATTTAGGAATATTTTAAATGATATGTTTTGCTTAGCTTCCACGTAACAGCTGGGCCGTAATTTAAAGTTTCCAAAACGACATGTCATGGACCTCATAATTAACAATCGCTAATTGCTTTACAGAGTCTCATATCGCCAGCATAAAATATGACCCTAATAACACACCAAACGCGGCTCGTATCGGCGGCAACTTTGAACTGTGTTTTGCATTCCGCGGCGGCGCCATCAAAGCTACAATCACGGACCAATGATCTACAACGAAACTTTCTGACGAGTTACGAACGGGTGTCTAAAATGATGCTCTCGTTGTAGTGAATGAAGAGTTGTCTCACGGTTGTAATCATCGAAATACTAATAAACTATATAATATAGAAGTGTAGTGAAGACTTGTTTCACGGTTATAATCATTAAAATATCGTCAT
Organism: Coenonympha arcania; assembly: GCA_036785405.1. NCBI lineage: Eukaryota > Metazoa > Arthropoda > Insecta > Lepidoptera > Nymphalidae > Coenonympha > Coenonympha arcania. Next base: position 11,613,727 of record CM072072.1, read on the forward strand.
TATGTAAAAATTTTCACGGTTATAATCATCAAAATAATATCGTCATATGCACAAATTTTAAAGCCGCCATTACAAATTGTCTTTCAACATGTAATATTTTCCGCAAAAAACATTGCACCCGACGCCAATCTCCTTGCCTTTAGCTCTATATATGGGACCACCTCGGGATAAGTATACCTACCCTTTCAAAAAAAATTGAATTTTAAAAATCGGACTACTCTGTTCAAAGTTATGAACTTATGCGTGATCAAGCATAAGTAATATACCTACGCGTTATCTTGAAAATCTCTTGCGTTTTTGACGTCGGTTAAAAATGGTACCAATTTCACATCTACTCGCGAATAAACTCACGATTGGTTCCTCCCTTGTGTCATTGCCAGCCGAGACAGGGCGACTGGCGCAGTTTTTATTTGTCGTGAAAGTACGATCAATCGAATTCAATCGATTTGATCCAAAATAGAAGCGTCATTTTTTCGGCCGAAGATCTTTTTCTGAGATCGTTTTTCATGTACTGAGTACACTGTCTACTGAGTAACGAGATATTTTGAGCGATGACTTTTGACGTGACCTCGAGTGCCCTGACATCGGAGTTATGAATATTTTGAAAAGAATCAAATATATTGACGCATTTCCCGTGTATAAAAATATATAAAATCAAAGATAAAAACAACGTACATTTACGTATAGAGTTATAGATGTTTCAATCCACGAAGACGCGCCCCTCTCTGTTAAAATCGCCTAATAATGTTTCTTTCGAATCGAATGGAGTTTCACAGAGTTGGTGCGTGGTGGATTGAAAATATCTATACATTGTAGGCAAACATTGCTGTTAAACTGGAATCAAACGTTCCCTTTTCAAAGTAGATAAGGAGAGGTTTGAAAGAGTGATTTCTCGAGATTCCCACGGGATATTATTATGCAGGTTTAATCTGGATTCTACATAAAAATAACTAATCACCAATGTACAATACCTACTAAGCATAACAGTTTATTAAACAAGTTTATTTATGAATGTTTTACATTGTTCCTTTGCAGTTTTATGCGGTACGTATACTCCTAACTACCTACAACCTGTAGAAACCAATGTGAATGTTTAAATTCACGGAACATAAAATTGCTTTTGAATTAATAACGCGGGTCGAGGCGTGCTCGCAGCGTGTAGGATGTGATATGCACAGATTAGACAGATCCGCCACAGTGTAATAAATAACAGGTAATTTGCCTGTCACTTAAGTTATTACTCTGGAGGTGTACATGTTAAGCTGGTTTTATAGTTAAGCATTTAAATGTTACCTACAATACAGCTTTGGATTTATTGGTGGAGGGGATTCGTATTTATTCGGTATTCAAGGCCTTATCAAAGGCAGCATTAGCAAGATTTAATGCGATAAACCTACTTTGTCGTTCTAGATTACAAATTGCAGAAAAATTAATGAAATTAAAATTACCATTTCGTTGAACCTTAAATATTAACGGCATAAACGGTTATTAGGCGATTTTAGACCTGCGGGTTAAAAAGTATAAAAATAATTACTTTAAATTTAAACGTCACTTATTTTTGGTCTTTAAATTCCTTCAGAAACAGAAACACGATTGGAAGAAATTTTCTCAATAGAAAGTTCCCGCATAGTTGCTTTTTTCCGAAACTACAGTATTTTTTTTAAATTTGTTATTAGTCCTTGAAATGCTCAGTTTTTTTGAACTGGCTTAGTTTTTCACTTTAACTGGATATTTTCCAGCAACGCTACCTGTCGCATCTACCAAAGTATTTGTAAGAGCCAGGAGGTTAAAACTAAAACCGTCTTGGCTCTAAACTATTCTTTGTCAGTCGTAAGGTTAGCGCGCCGTGAAATCTGATACGCGAAACCAATGTTGATGTGCGAATTTTGCATGCCGCGCATTGTGCCTATATGAGTAGGTAAGTTACTATAGTCTGAAGATGAGTCACATAGTAAATAGTTATAGAGAAGCAATTATCACTTGATTTGATTAAAAGCGAGAAATAAAAGTCTATAGGGATGGTAGACTCAGCCCACAGATTAGGTACCCCCTGTGGCTCAGCCTCATAGACATACTATGATATACTCGTTTTGCTATATTCATAGCAAGTACTTAACAAAATTTTATAAGTAGACTTTAGTAAAAAAAGATGTTCACTAATATCGTCTTAATACACGTGATAAAGTTCATCAATAAAATGATGCATGTATGAAACTACCATGGATGTATTTGTATGGAAACCCGTACCAAGCTGATTCAAACATTATTTTTTATAGACTACGGTCTCTACATTAACTCCTACAATTTTTTAACTAACATCCGGATCCCAAAGTTATAGGCAAATAAACAAGTTGTACCTACTTCTCGATAAAATCTGTATGACAGGCAATGTGCATTGAAAAGAAAGTACTTATATATGTACGAGTAGGTATGTGTATGCAAAAAAAAACTCGGATATGACAAACAAATTTCGCGTGACAATGTTTCTTAAAAAACACTATTTTATTTTCCTACAATATTTTGGTTTTGGTTCATGACGAATTCCACCATTGGCACGGAACATTAAATAGGAACAGAAGGCTTACTCCGCACGATGATTTAAAGAAATAGAGACTCTAGCGCTGACACAAAAAGTGCAATTCAGTTCGCAATAGCGCCTGGCCCCGCCCTTAAAATCGACACGCAACAAACGCAATGTTGTGGTCTCTTTCTATCGCCTAACTTTATCTCTTACGACGTACTAGGGCTGCCGTAGTCAGACGGCGCGTAAAATAGACCGTATAGAACTAGCGCGTGCAACTCGGCCCGCGTGCGGCAACCATCTGAAATATTGAGATCCGGACCCCTATTTGTAGCCGGGACGGTACACGCGATAAGTGAGACTGGATTGCCATAGGTCATTCTTCTTTTGAAAACAATTAATTCAAATTCATAATCTTGCTAACATGGCAAGACATAAATAGGTAAAATTACAATTTACTAGGGCAGGTCCTGCGCCCCTAGCCCTATAGTATATCTAAGGCCGCTGGTCTGAATTGATCAACAAAATAAATAATTGCATTGCAAACTCGGCACGAACTACGGGCCAGTAGGTCTAGGTAGGCGCAGACTTCAGAGGCAGACTATGTAAATTGTGAACCAGCTCGTTATTATAAAATTTATGAGCTAGCCGTTGTTTTACATACACTCGCCCGTTATTTCTTACCCTCGTTTATAATAAACTGGTTGGCCTTATACACTGTGTTGTTGAAAAGGTGGGACTCGATATTAATCGTATAAAATAAGGTACCTAGTATAGAAGGCAGAAGTCAGCATGTTCAATAACACCATATAAGTCATAGTCACAATGTGTGACCTTTTTGTCCCTACCTGTATTAAAAGTTGCACTATCTTGCAAGTTGAGAGCTAAAATTCTAAGTAGGTAAGTTGAGAGACCAATTTTTCATAGTATGTATTTGGATTCTGGTCCAAATGCTACATTAACATTATAAAAATTCTGCACTTAAAGTAGTTTTAGGATACTTAAAAGCTTCTTAAATACAAACGGCAGTCATTAAGTTAAAATTCAAAATATATGGAGGAGGAGCGTTCATTTTCAAATTAGACGATGCCTACGTTTTAACGAGGTACGTTAGAACGTAGACGTACCTACACCTACACCTACAATCTACACGTGTAAAATATGAATGCCCGTAATTATTTTGACATGACAGAAACCATTTGTTTAAACTCAAATTCTTGCTCTGTTATCTTCTACGATCGTTTTACCACGTAAAAATAACTCCACAGTTAAATAATTTGTAGGACTGTGTCGGCTGTCCCTTATTAACTTAACGAGATGTTGTTAAGCGTGAAAAAGACGAAGATAACAAGAGTTATAGATACGGGATCCCGTGGCGCAGACATGTGCATCTGCTTATGGAGCGAGCTTAGATGAAAGAACAGAGATAACGTGGAGTGGGTTTTAGTAATTTAATATTTTTAATTTACATATGAATTTGTATAGATACGTTAACAATTGAATCAACCTAGCTGTTCAGCCGAAAAGCAGCTAGTAAGTATTTATTCCACGCAGTTTGATACTGTTTTTACCCGGGTAAAACTTGTACTTACATTAATTAGAATTAGTTAGTGATAGGTTTTGCTCTAACAATTTACTTCAATTGAAAAATGAAATAAATTAACTAAGGCATTCTAAAAGCGACTTATTGGCATGTAAATTAGTTCATTTCTATTATAAATAAACCAAACAATACTAAACTGTTATTTTTAAGCGAAAAAATGAAAAAACTTAGCAAACACCAATCAATTTTGATTTAGTTTTGAGAATGTATAATTATTTGGAACATTTTATCATAAACCTGTCCAAACATTCCGTTTCGACGCATCCAACCTCCAAACATCTCGGCCGCTTTGGATCAGAGTCGAAGTTACGACCCGGGATTTCTGCTTACGATCAATAAATCAATAAATATACGCGTCCGACAGTGCGTCGGTCCGTCGGTCCGTCGGGCATTATGTTAATGGAAATCGTTGTTTGTTTAGGACGAGCCGAGCCCACGGGCCGCGGTTGCTATTTAACGGAAGCCATTTTGGAATAGTGAAATTGAGTAAATTCACCCATTATGAAAAATGCAATCCTGTAGGCGCAGCCAAATGACTTATTTATTGCATTTCTACGATTCCTTCTAGTACGCTTGTGGAACGAAATAAAAAAATGTATGGAATGACATCTCCATCTGAACGGCAAACGAACACGTGACTTATCGATGACAACTGTCATTCTCATACATTTTTGAATTTTTACTTAATCGAAATCTCAGGTCAAAATATAATAGATACTTATATATGTTTATATATTTTTTATATATTATTATATTATGTTTAAGTCATAATTTATAGATACTGCAGCTGCTGCTTTAGGGAAACACTCGATAACTAAATCGTCGCTTTAATGGGGAAGAAATACGAATATAAGTACAACATGTAACGAAAAATATAAATAATATTGAAGGGTACATATAAGTGTACATGATAACGAATCACAGAAATAAGCATATTTATTTAAAACATAGAAAAAGCATATCCATTTTTCCATAATGTATGGAAAAATGGATATGCTTTTTCTATGTTTTATTTATCTATACAACCTATAAACACCTCTCTACCTTCAAATCACATTATTCAAAAAGATTGACAATTTCCCTTTGCCCGTGCCGAAGCCAGTTAGTGCACCAAAAATATAGCATTTCGCGTACTTATGTTTTAAACATAACCACGTGTCAGCCTACACATAAGCCCGCGTTCAAACAGCCGGCACCAATAAATAAGGCGTTTTTCACCGCCAGCACCCCAAAACTGGAGCAAAAAAGCCTACCTGCCTCCGCCGCGCCACACAATGCATCTAACTCCCAAACCCCAATTTATTTGGCCGACCGTCGCAACATTTAACTTGCTCTCGAAAAGGAATAACTTTACGCACAAAGATCGGCGATTTCTTAGAATTATGTTGACCTTGCAAATCCCATCTGAAATTTAAAATAGGTGTTCGTGCAGGATACGTCGTCGTTGCTTATTTTTTGTTGAAACAATGTGGTTGTATTTGTTTATCGTTCTTTTCGGGAGCTTTGATTTTATCTAAACCTCAGCCCATAGAAGTTGTTGCGACTTGCGAACCTATATCAGAAATCTCAGCCCATAGAAGTTGTTGCAAGCGTATATCATGCCAAGGGGTACAGTTATGCCTGGAAAAGATCAAATTGAGATTTCGTTGGTTCTCTTTTAGATCAACCTTCACAAAGTCGACTTTTCATTTAACAATAGGGTCGTTTAGCTGGTTACGCGACCACGGTCAGTTAGCGACCACTGACAGGACCTACTGCATTAATACGAAAAAAATAAGAATTCTATCCTTCTTTTCCAAATGAAATTCGCTTAATTAAATAGGGAGATAGATCTATTAGCTTTACCTACAATAGTTGGCAGCTTTGTGTTTACCCGACAGTAAACAAATCTTAGTTCAGTCCGCCCTCATATTTTTGGCGCGTACAGGTTCCCAAAACAAGGGAAAAAATAGTGAGCAAGTGATGCGTTCAAGGTAAGTATGATCGTGATATATTTATTAGAGACGACTTTTGAATGTTCCATTAAGTGTAGAAGTACATATTTTACGTAGTTTGTACATTTATTACATGTAATATACAAAATCTTGTAAAAAATTGAATGGTCGCTAACTAGAATTGGAATACTCTATTAAGTTTAATTTGCGGCCACCTGGTCGCCAATAGATATTTGGATAGAAAAACATTTATTTTAATTTTTTATAGACTACAAATCTAGTTCGGAATTCAATTACTTTCAATTTAATTTGTTTATTTTTATCTACATATATTTTAGTTTACGACCGCCAAATGATTATAAATCTTATATTTAAACATCTTAAAATGTATGGGGTATCAAGTGGTCGCCAATTAAAAGTGTCACTTCTAATTGGCGACCACTTGATTAACCTGTGGTTTTACAACCATTTGCAATCACTACCATAATCTTAGTCTGTTTTTTAGGGTTCCGTACCTGAAAAGAAAAAAAACGGAACCCTTATAAGATCACTTTGTTGTCCGTCTGTCTGTCTGTCTGTCTGTGTGTCACAACCCTTTATTTCAGTAACTATCAAAGATATCGACATGAAATTTGGAATTGTCGTAGATAATGATGGTCCGCCGTCAATGCAATCATAAAATTATAATTATTTTTTTATTTTAATTAATCAAATGTAGTTTGCCCTAGCAGATCGCGAGGTCGCCAACTAGATAAGGGGTCGGTCGTCAACTAGCAAAGGTCAAAAGCTAACTAGCATTTCATATAGTTTTTAAGATTTTCTCAATTTAAAATGTTCTCGCAACTGTAATTCTCATTATTTTACTTTTAAATACAACTTGACAATGTCTAGAACCCCGTCAAATGACTTTAATATGTGTACTATGGATGCGTCGTACTTAAATATTGACTTAAAGTTGAATATCCCGCTAATCGGTCGCCAACTGGCTAAATGACCCTACATAATGATTAATGATGTCCACCACCACACATTATGTTTATACCAATTACAATTAAAATAATTAAAAGTATAAGAAAGTCAGCAATCTTTGCCGATGGTTCCTTCTTTAGTATTTTGTTCATGGATTGGATTCATACTGCAGCTAACAAAACATTACCAATAGAATCAATTCACACTTGTACCTATAGGTACCCCGTACCTACTTCAATTCACAAAGACGTGCCCCACTCCTTCCTGACTCCTTAGAGTGCTCATTTAATACTTACCAATCGCATGAAACATAAGAAATTGTGAAGAAGTGGGGCGCGCCTTCGCGGATAGAACTACCTATATATACTTTGTAGAGATGCGTATGGTCACATGGTGTTAAATACACAAGTACAAAACACTTGTAATTTGCATGAATCGTAATTATTGACGTATCAAATTCAAATACAGCGGCACCTGTATTCCATATATGCATAGCGGCAATGCACAATGCAATGAAAATAGTCGGTAGGTTTAGTAAGTGTGAAAAATTACCACGACTCGTGAAAGCTTTTAAAGTTAAAACAACACAGTGGCTCTCAGTGTTCAGACGCAGAGCTCGGTGGCCGTCTCGTTTGTTGGAGTAGGCGCTAAATGAATGCATTCGAATGCACTCTGTGGTAGGGTGGCCATGATGGCTAAGGTCCACAAACTACGATAACTAATCTGCAGCTTTGATCGTGGTACCAAATGTATATCGTGTATCTTATCCTTATTTTGTCCTTAGCTGTGTCTATCGTCGAAAAAGAAATAGATAACTATAACTCCTAAATTAAAAAAAAAGTACAGGAATGACATAATTTATCTGGTCGACAGGTTGATCACGTGGTTTATTAATAGCATATTTTTCTAAATTACAGTTGATTCTATTAAAAATTAAGTAATAATGCAATTTAACAAAGAAATTATACGCAGAAAATATATTTACGAATTTCAAAATTTTTGAACGATGCAGTACTGAGCATAAACACTAAAGTAGTATGCAACTAGGGGTGAGAAAAAAAAACGGTTCTAGAACTTCATAGCAAGGTTCTTCAAGCATTTCATATTAAAACGAATATAATGTAAGGGCACTCTTTAGGTAGTTTCTGTTGAAGTCCTGTAAGTATTCGTGAGTCGTACCTATACGTTACTGTCTCTATGGAATGGCTGGAAAGGATGAACAGTAGGTATTAAAAAATCCTCATTAATTGAGCAGGATTGGTCACCTCAGTTGTAGAGTTTACGCTGAGCAAGCCGTCTCAAATGCTGTTCCCGATAAGAGCTTTGCATGACTCGACAGCAATAGGGCCACCTTTCCACCAGAGATGTGTTATGCAGCTATGCTAGGAAGATGTAAAATCTACTAAGCTATGTAGCTGTGCGCTATGAAGTAATATGCGGCACAGCTCGAGCTATGCGACGTATCGATAGTAGGGACATACATAGTTAGGTACTGTAGGTACTCTGCTCTGCATATAGCTACACCACTCGCGAAGGCCCATAGCAGGCTTCCATAGCACGCATGACGCAATCATAGCTCGCATCCATAGCACGCATCCAATCCGTTTCCACCAGTGCTAAGCTATGTGCACCAACGAATATGATTGGTGGATATCAAACGCAACGGTGGAAAAGCAGCCTAAGCCAATAACACACACATATGACCACGTAAACACACACAGACACTGCGTCACACAACTCTCAAGTCACATGTGTTGTGTGCAGTGGGTACCTTTGCAAACCGCGAACGTAAGTATGCATTTGTTTTGAGATTTGTAATTTGAGAAGTTTTAAAATGACTAACAGTTAACTATGTGTTTAAATGCGTCTTTTGTGTGGTCTTAAAAATAATAGCACTCAGATAAATAGAAAGGTTTATAAATATATCCATTTAGCTTTAGCTTTATGCGACCTACTATTGAGCCCGTGACTTTGAAGGTTTCTTTCTATTTGGTGGCCCGGGTAAAAAGAATCCTATGTGATAGGCCCCTTGCCTCAACACGGGTTAGTGTGTTAACTACAATTTCCTTAGTCATTACCTACTTAAATCAGAGTTAACATGCTAACCCATAGTGAAGTTGTCAAAAATGAACAACGAGAGACGTTGACTCGTTTAAATATCCAAACATTTAACCCGCCGTTTCGCGCAAGTGGACTTTATTCACTTAAAAAAACTGGTGGCAAGACTCTTCTTGTGGAATTTCTCTCGGTAGGTACCTACTATGTACTACTGCCGCGATGACAGTTATCTACCGTAAAGCAGAAAATATGTATTACATACTGTGTCTCAATTACGACGACGTGATAAAATGACGTGGGCAACATGAGACCTCAGAATTGATGTCTCAGGATTCTCAGGAATCAGGACGATGAGCACAATGCAGTGTGTCGTATGATATTGCAATACAAAATTATGGGACGCACCTGACATGGGCATCACTTAACATCAGGTGAACGTCTCGCTCGTCACATCATTCTTTGTAATAAAAAAACATGCGTTGCGTGACTCATAATACTTAGTAGTTTAAGAAACGGTTGGATAATACCTAATTATGTAGAGTTTCATACACTACTTTATCTACGCTCATATTATTATCATAAATCCAAACCATAAAATCTTGCTAACGTTTGTCGTAAATCATTCACTTTCATTTTTGTTGCAACTACTAAAATGTCAGGTGGAGTTAAATTTTCTTTAGTAGGTTTCACTGCTAGACATTTTTCAGCGCAAAGTTTTGACTAAGTAACAAAAATAACACATTAAAATGTTAAAAATTAGTATGTATGGCGCCAAAATTCTGCAAATGTGGCGCAGAACCATAGACTATAGACATTGTTGTTGTTGTTGTCTATATGGTCAATCATGGCCCATCCATACTCTCGGCAATGACTACCAACTATAATAATGTTGTCTGTGGATTCAATATTACATAAAAAATATTACCCCAGATAAAAATACAGGAACCCAGAGCCGCGTATCGTAATGGAAATTATACAACTTTCTTGAAATATTTCCATAGTAGATCGATGTTATAATGAATAACTTTTTAACAATTATAGAAGTCTGTAATAAAGTAGGTTATTATGTGACACATTTTGATTTCATAATTCGAACTTTAAGCAATGAGAGTAGATAAAACATTTAAACAGGCTTTTAGAATTTTCCTGGGTAGCTACAGAGTTGCATTATAGTGTATACGTAGCTACCAAACTCCAGGTCGTTCGTGTGCACGGGAAGCACAAAGGCGCCGAGAAAGGATTCTGGCGTATCTGTTTCGGGGATCGACTCCGCCCGCGATGCTATCGCGCGAGCCTCATTATTGGAGCCTGCGCCCGCGCCGGCCGGGTCCTGCAGCTACAGAACGGAGCATAGACAACGCAGACTATACCAAGTAATATTGTCCCGCCAAATTCAAAGAATAATGACTAGACATCGGATTTATATGACATTTATATCAAAGGCACCGGACAGACTTTGACTGAAGAGATCTCTGCAGAAATGGCACCAAAAGTCCTATCTGTGTTTTCTGTAATTAGTTATAAAGTGAAAACAAACGTAAATACTTTTAATAAATGGTTTTTGATTGCGCATATTTTGTGCATATTTTGCCCCTTTTTATTGCATATTCACATGCATATTTGGGCATTTTGATAGTGCATATGAGCCGATGTCTAATAAAGACCTTGGATGTATGGAATCGTACGGGATTCCATACATCCAAGCTGATGACAAATACAAACTTTATTTTTTATACATAACAGTCTCTATCTCTACATTAACTCCTACGTCACACACACAACACAATCGTATATCAATCAAACTCGCAAGCAACCCGAGATCTATTCTGAAAACAGTAACACCGGTCGAGTCTAGACTCCAGAGCTACTTTTATATTTGAAATTCCATTTATATTCTCAATTGGTACTGCATCGGCTTGTTAACAGCGATGCACGCACCGAGATACCCGTATCGTGATATCGCCGGTAAAATCTATCGTTTCCGTGGGATATTTAAAAAACTCAAAGTTCCTACAGTAATCTATAGCTACAACTAAAGATTACTGTAGGAAAGACAACAGTATGCAAATTTGTCTAAAAATAGGCATAAAGATTGGAAAAGGGAGCGGGAACGGGTAAAGAAAATTGACGTTTCCCTCGGGATTTGTGAAAAACCGAATGTCACGCGAGCGGAGCCGCGGACATCAGCTATGACGTTCTTCATAAAAAAGATTTACTCTACACAATCATATATCAAACAAACTCGCAAGCAACCCGAGATCTATTCTGAAAACAGGAACACCGGTCGAGTCCAGACTCCAGAGCGACTTTTATATTTGAAATCCCATTTATATTCTCAACTGGTGCTGCATCGGCTTGTTAACAGCGATGCACGCACCGAGATATCGTACTCGAGCCCGACTACCCGCAACACGACGCAGCAGCCGGACCATTGCATTGATACCATCTCGGAGTATCCATTGTTATCCCATACAACTTGGGTTGCGAAGCGAGATCCGATAGAAGCCAGACTTACGATACACGGGGGCGTTAACGAAACACACGCGTAGTTTATAGTTTAGCTTTAGCTTCTCCTAACTCCTTAGATATGTGTACTTATTCTTATTTTAGTTCCGCAAAATATCTTGGGACTTTTCCCCCAAATGCGCAATGGGGTAGCTACCGAAAAATTAAGAAAAAAAGGTAAACAGGACAAGAAATTTTGATACCCATCAGTAACAGTGGTTCTTCGCCTATTGAAATGATATAAATTAAAAAATTTTATGGCATTTTTCAAAATCGAACTAACTACTTGTCAGGTCGTTTAGTCGCATCGCGACCGAGATCGAGATTATATTTTTTGTAATAGTTTAGTGCGGTGTAGTTTTTACGTAATGATAGCAGTACGTCCTAAACTTCGTCTATGTCCGAACAAGTCCTTCATATTTTTTACATGGAACCAACTATACCTCAAAGTTCAAACGGTCAAGAATTGGCGAAATTATCTACGAACACAGAGCAAATCGATAGAACTATAGATTGCGATGTGTGTAATATCCTGATAACAAAAAACTGTTAACCTTTTTCTCTCTGTTGCTTTTGGAAGTTTAAAATATTCAGTCTTTTCGCAGTATCAGTCTGGCCGCCGCCGGCGGCTACGGGATCTTAGCCCATTGTTGTAATCCGGCTTTGAACTTGAATTACACTATTTATCACTTTCTCTATCACATGTTACTCTATCGCTGTACAATGTAACGGTTATCTATAATAGGATCTCTCTCCGTCTATTCGAGATTGATGTTGAAGGGTTTGTCACGATTATTCTAAAATAGGTCGTGTTTTGATTTGTAAACCATGTAGATACGGCTTTATATGAAAGGCAGATATGTGAGTAATCCTTTAAAAAACATTATTTAATAAAAACAATCTTTTATATTTTTATTCGTGTTCTTTTCAGCACCAGGCCCTGGTACCATCGTCCATCCAGCACCAAAGTATCCGTCAAGACGGATAAAACCAGTCGATGGGTTGTGTCGTTTAGTACCGAATTCCTATGAGCCCAAACCTTCTGGTTCCATCATCAGATCAGCTCCATGTCATGATAATTTTGCATTATAATCCGATTTACACATGCTAATTATAGCTCAATCGGTAACCGGGAGTGGGTCAAATTTTACGCAAGATTTGATAATAATTTACAGACAGACATCGGGACCGATAAATAAAACTTGTAAAAATTCTCGTTGCTTGTAATGCCGGGTTGTTGCAAGTCCATCACTAAGGGTTCTTCGCCCCTGGTATTGGGAGCACCCTGGGGTTTCAGTCGTGTGACTTGACTTCCTATTTGGATCCTAGTCACCTTAGGTACAGTACAGTATGAGCCCTAACTCGTATGTCTTCGGATATCCGCTTTCCGCCCACACTTATCGGCTATAATTACGCAGCATTGTTGCTAAACTTTTGAGGATTCATAGACATATTATTATGTATCTACTGATGTCCTCACTCTATATTAGGTACTTTATTAAACCTTGCAGCAGTTTTCAATAGTTTCGACACCTGCCTGGAGGGAAATTTCCCTATTGGCCTAAATCTGGAAAAATATTCTACGTATCTATTACAATTCAAGGCAATCATGAAAATATTAGCGACACAAGCCCTTAAGTGTGATAGTGAATGGCTGTTTTTACAAACCTATTAATCCTAGTGTTCGGTATAGTGGTATAACAAAAACAAATACCCAACAGAGTCTGTTGTCTTCTCTTCTTATGGCCAGAGCGCGTTGGTATTTTTAACCCTCGGGCCTCGTGCCGTGAAATAGTTAGGTCCATTATTGTAAAATTAAAAATTTCTCATCATAATAAGTGCATGTAAGTTAGGCCTGTACTGTATTAAATAAAGTAGTTATTTTTTTTTATTATTGAACATAGGCTTGCGCTTGACGACAATCATGCCTGATGGAAAGCAATGATGAGATCTAGGTTGGAGCGCGCTTGCCTAGAAAATGCCTATTCACTCTTCTCTTGAAGGCACCCAGATTGTATTTAGCTGGAAACACGGAGGCTGGAAGGGCGTTCCACACCTTAGCGGTTCGTATCAGAAACGTGGAAGAAAAACGTTTCGTGCGAGTTTGTTGGACGTCAACCACATATTATGGATGCCACCGCTCTCGGCGTCTTGCGGTCCTATGGTAGAAAGGTGAAGGAGGCACAAGGTTATGCAGTTCCTGAGCACACACACCAAAGTATATCCTGTATAAAACCGCTAAACAGGCAACATTGCGTCGGTGTTGTAAGGTGAGCAGTTTTGCCCGCGTCAGCGATTCCTTGCCGATTATTCTGCGAGCGCGGCGATCAACCGAGTCCAATGCATCGAGCTGGTACTTGGCAGAGCCATCCCAAAGGTGACTGCAGTACTCCATGCCAGAACGCACCTGGGCCTCATATAGCGTCAGGAGCTGTTCGGGCGTGAAGTACCGCTTAACCTTGTTGAGGATTCCAAGTTTTTTAGCAGCTGTTTTTGCTTTAGCTTCGATGCATTTCCCAAAATTGAGATTGGGTAAGATGGTAATACCTCGATGTGATCACCTATCGGAACGGATATACTTTGGAAGGTGGGAGCCAAGGTGAAGGGGCTCTTTTTTGCAGTGAAAAAACACGCCTGTGTTTTGGTAGCATTAAACTTAACCAGTTTAGCTTCACCACACTCAGACACTTCTTTCAAAGTCAAGTTAACGCGATTTACCAATGCCTCTCTGAGCTCAAGGATCTCAGCACCGCTGGCCTTTGAACTGTATGGTATCCCATATGCCGGAAGTTTGCTAAGAAGACTGCCGTGCCAGACCCGGTCAAAAGCCTTAGAGATGTCTAGTGAGACAGTAAGTGCCTCACCATGCCTCTCTATGGAGTATGGCCTCGCCCCAAGTATGCGTAGCATACACTATAGTTATTTGAATAAATTTTGAATCTTTAATAAAAGCGGACAACCATTTATTAAAGCAAACATAATTAATTATCTCTATGGGTTTCTAAAAAAGCTTTTAATATAAAACAGGTTCACATTAAAGTATGTGATATACTAGGAGGTAATTATAATTTACCTTTTCAGTCGGAAGGTCAAGGGGCAAGTTATATCTGTCAGTGGGTGGGCTATAGTTTTCGAAAGCTTGGGTACATCGTCTGTTGGTTTTGGAAGATGGATAGGGACGGTTGTAAATTATAACTTATGCCGTAGAGCCTATAAGTTGTAGCAACTTATACCGTAAAGCCGCCTCGGAACGCGTTGCTTGACAGGAATTTCGAGATCGACTTTAATTTCTAGGTACGCAGCCGTAGCAATCACCTCCTTATTATCTCAAAAGCAATTTGCTGCGTGTACGAAACACGATAAGTACACGACCAACAGATGTGGATAAGGCGACGGAAGCTGGTGGCGTGGTAAACTTTTTTTATTTACCAAAGAGTGAAAGATGAGCAAGACGTTCACAAAGCACCTGATGTTAAGTGATACGCCTACAAATGTCACATGCAGCGCATTTCGGACTTAACATAGCTGTGCTGTGTCATATTATGATGTTATTCATCCTAAGAAATCACCCCCTTTGATTCTGCAAAAATACTTATAGCAGCAACGAGCTTAATCTATGCAGCATTGGTTAACGCTTTGCATTCAATTATGCAGTCAAAGCGCCAATTGGCTGGTGATGGTTGCATTGCTATGGTTACCGGCGATGGTTGGTCGATGTACAATTTTATATTTTCGAGAATCACACCCTAGTTCGTCAAAAATTCCGGTAGCTACAGTGTTTTTCAAACCGGTGTTACTGCTTCGAGCTTCACAATAAGATACTGCTTCACGGCAAAATATCTGACAGTGCAGTGCTGCTGTACATAATATCTAGGCGGATAAACGCAACTGTCACCAAGAACGAGATTATTTCTAGCTGAGATCAGTATATGAAGTGACGGGTTTGCGATGGACACACGGCATGACCGCTACTTCGGCGCCTGATCATTCTCGGTGAATGACATCCCGGTGACGGATAACTTAGAATTTCATTACAAAATCCACTCCTGTTACAGAGAACTTGGTGATAAAATAAGATCATGTCACGAATTACGAATGCCCGCGCAATTATCTATTTATAAGCGTTATTTTTGTAATACTGGAGCCGCCTGGCAATGGCGGTCGGTTATTAGCGGTTTAACTGCTCCATTTATTAGGTTAACGAGTTTTTAGCTTGTAAATAGAGAGGTAAATAGTCGCAATAAAAGCTACAGCTGGAAGTTTAGTTGTTTACTTGGAAACCGCTCATTGTGTAATCGGTATAATAAAGTTTGAAAGTTTGGGTTTGTTTATTGATTTGATAACAACATAATTCCAAATACCCGAAGTGATTTTTATATGGATTTTTTTTAATCACAATTGACAAAAAAATACCACCAAAAAATTGAGAAACCATGTGGGTCCGTTCAAAATAGGTAAGTACAGCTTAGTAGTCGCAATACCTCGCTGCACGCGGAGGCATGAAATAGGTAAAAGGACGGCGCAACAGAGGGCTTGTTTCCCATTCTATTGTAGCGGGGACAGCGAAGTATTCTACAGAATATAAATTTTATCTACTATCCTATGACAGTTGACAAACAATTAGAAATGGAAATCAATCTTTGTAAAACACCTTCAAATAAAGGTTTGACTGGCATCACAGGGCTTTCGGCGCTTTTTTTCAGCATGCCCATATTATAAGGGACACTTAGATACATTTCAAAGGAACTACACAACTTTTATAATTATTTTCTTGTCCAATGACCACAACTTTAAAGTGAACGTCACGTTTTATTTACTTGCGCAAGCAAAAGAAAAAAAGTTACAAATTGTTTTCTCAGTCTCAATTTAACTCGCGAGTAAAAATCAAAATTGCCCGCGTTCGATCTGCAAATTGCCCCAAACGAGGGTTCGCAGACGTTCGATAAATCGTCGTTACCTGAAAAGTTAGTACAGGTTTTTGTACAACATTCGAGTCGACTCGCATCGCACAAACGAATCGAATTCCTAAATACATTTACAGTCAGCAGCAGCGTGGTCTTCTCCGCAGGGAACGAGTCTCTTCGGGGGTACGGGCCTCGAGGCTTGCCTCCTTACCCGGGCGATGTGTCGCGGAGGCGCAGCGCGCCCCTGGTGTCGTTCTTCTAGCCCCGGTAAGGGGCTAAAGCCTCGCCGTCCTGGCTTGTGGCCTGTGGGTCTTGATTAGCTGGTGACCCCGCGCGGTCAGCAGTCATGTCGTTGCCCTGCGCGGGGATGTCGGGGTCCACTTGAGTGAACCTCGCGTCGTCATCATCGTCTCCATCGCCGTGTACGCGCAATCGCGCGGGGGACGGAGACCGCAGGAGCTCGCGAGGTAGCGGACGCCCGTTTGGTGGTCGATAATAATAATACAACCAGCGCCGTCTTTGGACAGTCGCTGACATGGGGCTGTCAATAGATGGCGCTGGCTGTAAATGTATGGAGGAATTCGATTCGTTTGTACGATGCGAGTTGACTCGAAGTTGTTATAAAGACTTGTACTAACCCCCTGTTACTTGTTACTAAGGGAAATTATTCTGCCAGTGCGAAGTACAGTGATTACAGTGCAGGCCTCGGGGCACCGCGTCCGTGCTTATTGTGGGATGATTGAAGACCCTCCGCCTTCGGAGCGGTCCAGGAGGGAGAGGGACGCAGCGAACAGGTACAGTGTGTTAGAAAGAGATGGGTATAGCTCAGCATCTGATTAGCATCCCAATTACGGCGCGGGCGCAGTGGGATCGAATCCTACGTGAATAGGGATGGGGTGAAATATCTATCGATAAGTCTATTTTTATTCATTTCAGTTTTGTTTCGTGTGTAGTTTAAGGAAAAGTTGAGAAAATTTAGGAATATTATTAACAAAGTAAAGAAATTGGCGAGAAAAACAAAATTGAGTAGACAAGTTCTGATAAGATAAAAATATACTTAAATAAAGTATAAGAATTCTCTGAATAAATTTCCCTACAAGGTTTAATATTTTTAACCTCGTACCATAGCCAAGACACCATATGAGCCACAAAGCACACAAACTTTCATCTTGGCATCCTCAATTAATTCTTCTATTAGTTTGTACTATGAGTTGAACCTGTACAAGTACAACACAAGACGCATGAGCCAATGTGTACACACAACACACAATGTGTACACATTGGTTCAATTACATGACACATGCGCTTTATCATGATGTGCCTTATGATTTACAATTGAGGATGGCGATAAAGAAACTTAATATTTATGATACTTAAATTACAGATTAATATAACAGTTACTTACTTAAGTTTCAAAATTGCAATTTTATTTATCAAAATACGTCGACTAGAACATTTATCGATACGTTAACGCGTTAGCCCGGTGCAGCCCTACTAACGAGCCTCGCTCGGCGCAAGGCGGGGCGTTCGTGTCAAAGATTGCATCGGCAGCCGCAAGGAAATTTAAAATAAACAACATACCTACGTAATAACATTATGAACTCTGAGATTACATACCGAATTAAACAGACTTGGTAATAATAGGTGAGTAAACTTTCAACCAAGTCCCACAGCTGGGCACCGATCTCTCAGAAAGAATTGGCTTTGGCCACCACGCACCACCTCACTGTTCAGTGCTTCACACACTTTTAAGAACGTCAATCGGTGCAGAAAGCCCAATCGCTCATTATGTAGCTCGGGCAGAAAGAAACCAATAAAATTGGTCTATGGTTTAGGTTTAGCGATCGCAAATTGGCAAAATTGCGATAATTCCCATATACCTATTTTTTGAATTTCGTTCAAAAAAACTATGTATCTAGTGGGATAGACAGACGGTAAGGCAGATGGACGGATGGAGAAAGTCTCATTATAAGGGTCCTGTTTTTTTTTTTTTGGTGTGGAGCCCTAAAACGCTTGATCCAAAAATTTCAATTAGGTATCTAAATATCATGGTTCTAGATATACAGCCTGGTGACAGACACAAAGTCATAGTAATAGGGTCCCATTTTTACCATTTGAGTACGGAACCCTAAAAATGATCATGTGATCTATTTCGGAATCGGACATGCCATTCCCATACATCTCTTGAATTTCGTTCGAAAGCGTTGCGTTAGCAATCTCAGAAATGGAAGTGATTAGTCGTACATCTGTTGCTGTAAAACCTACTGTGCGAAAGAGATCTCAATGGGCGGTGTGTTCCCCCATTTTAAAGCACCTACGAGCAGCGACTGTTTAACAATAGCAGCTATAGATAAAAGATAAGTTCCTACTACGATTACGTTTTACGATTGAAATCAAATAATTTTTCGAAGATTAAAGAAAAACGCACAAGCCCACTCAAATAGCAAACATCAATATTTAAATTATATCAGTTGGGTAAACAGCAATACTTCATGCGTTTGAATATAGTTTCGCATCTGTGTCGATCAACACTACGCTTTCAAATCAGCACCCCATTTATCGTGTGTGAATACATAACAAAACTTTTTGAAAGCTTTACTCGGTGTCGGAAGACTAATGGCAATGGATAGACGGGAAACTAAAGAGGGGAAATAGTATTGCAGCTGAAACAATTTCTCTATTTTTTTTTAACTTAGGGGCATAGATTAATAATACTAATAGTTTACGTCTTGTTCTCAGACCTGCCGAATATACACAAAAAAACCATAAAAATCGGTCAAGCCGTTTTGGAGGGGTTTTCTTCTGTGACACGAGATTTTTATTTATAAGAAACACTAGTAACTTTATCCAACGCTCCCTAGCTTCTAGTTACTTGTAGTAAACGTCTTCGGGAAATTAGGTACATAATACCTATATTATTGGTAGCAAATAACGTATATATTATAAACAATTCTCAGCATATCTATTAATTATTATGCTCGCCATTTCTGTACTTGAACTTGGCTTCACGCTACCACGTGTCTAGATTACAGGTAGTTCATTCCACGAGGACGCACCCCATTCTTTAGATTAGCAGCAAACTTCTGCAAAAGTCAACTTCTGCAAGTTTTGTAGCTAATCTAAACCTCACTAATCGGATGAAACAAGCGATTCTGAAGAAATGGGGCGCGTCTTCGTGGATTGAACTATCTACGTATTCTACGACTCCTCCATGTCTACGTTCGTATTATTTACAGCTACGGCCAGATGTAACGTAACATACATATTTTATTGCTGGAACCGCCGCTCCGGTGTTCCATCCGAGTTCTGACTCTAAATGAAAATAAGATTACTGTTATTTACGAATAACGTAATGTTACGACACCGGGCGATTCAAATTGTCTAAGCTCCAACGATTATGTTCTACGGTTGAGGCTAGTTTATAAAAGCGGAACAATTGACTATGATTTCTTCCGTGAGGTGATTTTTCTGTATTTTTTTTTTCGCCTCCTTAAATAAGGTGGTATCCAGTATCCAGATATGATATGTATCTCTACTAGGGCATGCACCCGGGAATTCCCGGTTCTTAAAATCCCGGGAATTCCCGGGATTTTTAAGCTGTTAAAAGAACCGGTTCTGAATATGACTTCCCGGTTCTCCCGGTTCTTTAAAAAATTCAATTATTACGTATTTTATCGAAAATTATTTTTTTGTTTGAAAGATTATAGTTTCCAAATGGTTTCATAGTCATCAAGTCAGGATCTGATGTTGGAATCCTGGAGAAATCGAGGGAACTCTTCAAATTTTATAAGAACACTTGAATGTTTCGTACAATCATAGTCCTTCCTAATACCTAATCCATGTGCGAAGAAAAGACGATAATATTATAAACAATCACCTGACGTCAAATTGGCATACATTAAAAATTATTTCACTCACAAAGAGTGGCATTTGAAGTTGATTTTTTGGAAATAATTTTCTATTTCATGTTTACTACAAATCGTAATAGCCCCTTTTGTAGGAATATTAAAAATAATGCTTTTAATTAAAAATTTAAATGTTTTTTACCAAGAACCGGGAAATCCCGGGTACCCGGTTTTCAGCTCGGGGCAGAACCGGGAATTCAAAATTAAGAACCGGAACCGGTTTTGCATGCCCTAATCTCTACCCATCTTATTCAAGATTACGTTAATAATATATTACTAGCGAGTAGCGATTTCCAAAACGCAACGGTCGTGAAAAGGACAGTGAAATGAATTACAACTTAATTTTATAGTTAAACCATATTTAACATATTTTGGCTATGCGAAAGTAGGCGTCAGAAAAGCTTGTAGGTTGTACTGCCTGCTAATACAAAATTGAAAAAAAATGATAAGAGCCGATTAAAAAAATTTAAAAGCTTTGGCTGAGTGTGGCAGCATCACAGCTCATCTCAGCATTCCTGTCGACGCGGGCGCATGAATACAAAACCAATTTGATGTTTCTCATTACGCCGCGCCGCCCGCCGACCGCAACGCACCTACTCTACCTAGAGATCTGTCATTACAGTCATTTACCTATTTCATAAACAAGCTCCGAGATCGAGGCAATTCTAATCTTGGAATTACCAAGAAATTACGCTTTTGGTACTCACCAATCAGTTGTTTTTACGTAAATCATAGATGATAGCTTATAAATTCTGAAGAAGAAAGAAACGTGCTTAAAATGGTTAATAATAATTATTATACCTTGACTAGATGAGCAACAAAAAGTACGTTAAGATCCAAGCATCATACATAATGTATTCATTCATCCCAACATTCTAGATTACCAAGCATAAAGAAAAATAAATAGCAGTAGTGCTAACAAACATTAAAAAGAAAAACACAAGAATCTCACCAACGGAAACAAATGTATCAACGAAGCGTCAAGTATCAAGAACCATCCATATTTACCACGCTTTGCATTAATATATATGTCAGATTTAAATGTCGCCAGTAGATATCTTGCAACCGAGGCTTGAAATAAATCTACGTGAAATTATCATAACGACTAAGCTCTGCAATGGCTTTCTTGGATATTAATAACATCCGCTATAAAAGATGTATAAAACTTTTCTCGCGGCCGACGCCATTATGTGGGTGTCATTTTGAAGGGACTGCCGATTTAAATATAGACCAAATCATAAAAACTTAAATCGAGTGCATCGCGGTACCTAATTAAAAAACAAGTTTCGTCTGCGATTTCATGCAAGCTAGTTTTTTTCCGCATTTAGTTGGTCAACCGTTAGCCCATATTTCTAAATTAAATTTAGATTTCGACCTATCAAAATATTTTTGTCCAATGCAAATTTTAATGCGGAAGGTTCTAAGGCTGCTTTTTACCCCCTTAATATACCTAGTTCCTGTAGCGTGATTTTCGTAGGGTTCCTTACTTCATCTTGCCCCTTTACAAGTTTACTGGTAGACTTAGCTGGCTGGTAGACTTAGAAGGCTGTGCCTAAACTAAAAAAAAAATGTCCTTTTGAAAGGACATGTTCGCGGAAAACATATTTCAGGTTAAGGTGTAAGAGGCGTATTAATTATTACAAAAGCAGGAATGTAATCTTTAATATCACAGCAGTTAATATCTCAATCGCACTGTACTTAATTGACGCAATTATTACATGTCATTTATAACGCCAAATAATTAGCGACGTACGCGCACCCATATCCACAAACCGGTTTCAGTTTTGCGAACGTTTTATGATTTCGGTGACTCCTTATAAGCACAACCACTAATGCGCTAAATACCTTTGCCGTAGGTACCTATCTATGTTACGGTAACACGAAAAAACAATAGATGTAGAATGTATATAATAATCACAACTAGAAGCAAGTGTTCACAACTAACCGTAGATCCGTAGAATCGTAAGTCGAACCTTAAAAAAATTGCTAAATGAAATTTTACAATTACAATTTTACTAGTTGAGCAAGTGCAGAGTTTCTTGCTGGTTCTTCGCGTACCTATGTTCCGAGTTTGCATTTAAGATTTGACTTTCCACAAAAGCCTTTAAGTTAGGCCCATATGTTCATATTATAACTGTAGGTAGGTACATATTAGGTAGGTAAATACTATAAATATTGTACATTGTACATGTATACTTTAGGAACTTTATTAAATTGATATGGAAGGACTTCTTAATTTTTTTCTGCACCGAAAAATCAAGCTTCAAATAACATTAAAAATCAGGATCTCGTTAATTTGTGCTGAAAAAAGGCAATGTGACAAGATGTTCCAGCTAAACTTTTAAATTCTACATAGGTACGTACGGAGAAACAGAAAAACATAAAAATTACAGAACCATCGATGGAACCGCCGGCTTCGAAGGGTATCAGTAAGTTCTCTGTAATTGAACGAATATTTATGTAGAAATGCAATACGGCAAGTTTTTGCTCGATAACCACATCGACACGGACTAGGGGTCCGGAATACAATCGATATCCACTTGGAGAGTATCGATATCGATATTTTGTTATGTCAACCGATATATTGTTAGTGATACGTAATTTAATATATTATTTTTTAACAAGCTGTCAAACATAGCTTATTCACTACAAGCACAGCTACAAGTACCTATAGCTATAGGCACAGCCTCTTGCATCTGGTTTGTCTTGTAGGTACTTTATTGATCCTACCACCTTTAAGGCTTTAATTACCTATACCTACCTCATAGGTACTTATTGTCGAAAAGACGCTAAGAATATCAATACTGCTCTTTTTGAAAATTGAGAGGTATCTATTGTAGGAAAAATCTGCATCTTAAGATTTTGTTTTAATCTGAGTCTCAAAAATATTTTGAGTGGGAAAACATCGACTGTCGACTAAATTGTAGGTGTGGCCCATCCCAATGCATCTGTTCCAACTATCTGTGGTTCCAACTTCCAGATAACTGATTTACAAACTATAATGCAGTTGTATTGTTCTTATAACCCTTTGTCCTTAATGTCATAATGGGCATCTTTATAGCAAATCAGTCGGACCAAAGAGAAATCGTAAGTTTTTATTAAAAAAAAACACAGCTGCTGAGTTTATAGGGAGGTGCTCTACCTGGTTACGACTGCTTTATGACCAATTTTTACTTTTATAGTCGATAAATTTATGGTTTACAGTTAAAGATGTCGAACGTTAAATGTTAACGACAATATTTCAAATTGAATGTTATTGTAGGTACCTATGGCTACTTTGTATGGAGGTGTAGCTTTGGAAAATGTTGAGCTTTAACTACCGAGTTTCACAATTTCTCTAACTCGTTTCGGTTTCTTGTGGTCATTTTAAATTGTATGTTACAAAGTAGCGTGCGGGTTACCTACTTCAGTTTTCTTGAAAACGAATTAAATGTGTAAAATTATTATTTCCATTTATTTTTTAATTTTTATTGGCAACTGCAGCAAATTTTTATGTACTTACTTACGTTTTTATTTGAGTCATAAATTATTGCTGAATACGCTAAGAAAAACTTTTTAATAACTGACTTGGTTTGTAACTATACTCTTTCCATTCGTTTATTGTCTCTTTGACACATGAAATCACATGAAACAGATATAGCAAGGGAGGGACCAGAGAGAGATAAAGGTAAAGTGGTCTCTTACGGGTCCCTCGCTATTCCTATATCTGTTTCATGTGTCAAAGAGAACTGAACCTATAGCTATTTCTAAACGAATGGAAATATTTTCCTATAGCTATTTCTAAATGAATGAAAATAGCTATAGGAAAAACGACGATTTTTGTGATATTCGCGCGCAAACCCCTGTCGCACCTACAAACGTATCGTCAGGAGAACAAATGCTGAGGTTTGTGTGTCCTTAATATAACTACATTGGAAAACATTAGCGTTCAAAAATTCTATCAATCAGTGTCATAAAGGCTAATAGGACATGTTCACAATCAGCTCGTTGTTCATTTTTCTCAAAAATATTTTAAAGATGCAACACGTCCCACGCTGCGTTGCCTTCGACTAGAGGAGTCGCCTTGGGAGTGATTTATTGGACCTCGTTCATTTTAGTTCCCAATTCGTTATTCTTTATGGCCCGGCCTCGGCGGCGCGACCACTGCAGCCTTTCGGAAACTGGCCGCTTTCAAAGAACCAGCGTGATTTATTTTTATAGTTACCAACGAGAACTGTAAAATTTTAATGCAAGACGATTTTTCTTCTTATTTGTCATCGATTTCTATAGCTGTCTACCTATCTACGTCATAAATTGAAATGTCAACTGCACCCATAGCCATGTTTGATGTTACTTTATCTCTTCTATTACTAGTAATGGAGGCATACGTTACAAAGCCAAAGGCGTTTAAAGATCAGATAAAGACACGGGTTTTAAATGTCAAAAATTCCATGTAAGTTTGTCGCGTGTCCAGTGCAAAATAATTGAAATTTCCAGGAACACTGATGATTATTATTGGCAATTTTACACGACATTTTGCTAAAATAGTTAAAGATACGACAAAGAATGCATAGTAAATAGTTAAAAAGACGACACAAATTGACAATTACTTAGAGACTTAGGCAGTTTTTTATAGTGCAATATTTAAAATACGTAATGGTCAACGTTTATGTATATGACATCCACACCAACTTTGAATTTAGATATAAAAGATCAAAGAAAAAACCGACGTGAAATGTCACAACTTTTACGCCGTACCCTTACGCCAATTCAAATTATCCTTTGTTGATTTTATGTTAGTTCCGCCGATTCCATATGAGACATAAAGGCAAGGAAATAAAGCTGGTGGCTTCAAAGAAAAAGCCGCGCTCGACTGTTAAAGTTACCATGTTTAAAGTAATGGCTGAACTTAACTGGACAATAACCGAGCTGGAGTAAGACCATTCTCTTTAAAAGGTAGGTACCTATTTCACAGAGCGTGACTTATTGCTGAGAAAACAAAAGACAAGCTCCAGTAGCGTTTTAGGAAATTTCGAGCTTTACTATTGATATTTAAATGGACCGGCATTGGAACAATAAGTAGTAAGCACTTACACAAGTGTTAAAGTACCTACTTGATTTTGTAGAGTCTAAGTTAAGTAAGGGGCAAAGCCCATATGCCTTGAATATTGAAATGTAATTAGTTTTTCGTAAATACTTAGTAGGTTAGCTAGTTATACATCGTAAGCTTTCTTGCGAGCATAACGTTTTTAATTAATCTACATGTTTCTAATTAAAACTTTCGTTTCGTCAAATACGAGATGAATAGCGAAACACGAATATGTAAATGCGGGGTTAGACATTAAACACAATACGAGACTACGCCATGTTTGTATTTGGAAATGCTTTTCTGCCCTAGGGCGAGAAAGACGACCGAATGCCGTAGCGGTAGCGAACCTGCCGTCTGCGAGGTCGTGGGTTCGATTCCCACTACTGGTAAATGTTTGTGTGATGAGCATGAATGTTTTTAAGTGTCAGGGTGTTTTTCAATAATATTTATGTATATTAGTTTGTATGTATATTTATCAGTTATTTCGTACCCATAACACAAGCTATCGCTTATTTTGGGTACTTGTACTATTTAGTGTTCTGTGCTTTGGGGCTAGATTGCGATGTGTGTAATGTCCTGATATTTATTTATTATTATATTATTTATTAGAAATCATTTTCATAATACTTTCTGCCCCTAGGGAGAAATTAAAATGCTTTTGCGGCCTAGGGAATACAATAGCATTTCCCGCCTTTCCGAGCGTTTGAGATGAAAAATGAATTTTCGCGCCCGAATGATACCCAGTTCAAGTTAATTTCACTTCTTTCAAATAATAAAAAATCGGAGCATGGCATTGGCAGTGTTTTATAGTACCTAGGTGCCTTCCTATGTAGGCACCTGTATACGGTATACACAGATCGGAGTTTTTTTTACCAAAATTCAATGAGCTTATTCACACTTTTCGTACAAAGGGAACGATATGACAAAACATAATTGATTGGCGACAAAAGTTTAAAGCTTAGGACGCGATCACAATGAACAACTTCAGGTAAGGAGTGTAAGGACGAGGCAGGTATGGGTATCGGAAATCGGATGGTGTAAAACGGACTATTGTTATCGACTTATATTTACTGAACCGAATACCAGCACTCTATTGTCAGCGTTGCAGGTTTTTTGCACGAAAGCACGATTTTGCTCGGGGACATAGGTAGGTACCTACAAATAAATTGTATTGTTTCGAAAATTCTCGCATTGCAGTAATTGTTATTGCAAAATTTTGCAAGCCTTGTGTTGTATCGTTATTACACGACTGTATAACGACAATGTTTTGTCAAGGTTTATTAAGGTGACTTGAAAATGTAGAAAGTTTTGGATGCAGGTAATTGAATAGACCTTAGTTTAGTTACAATAACGACTAGAAAATGTACCTACCTAAGTATACCTATATGCCTACCTAGTGTTTTTGCTTTCTAAGTAGTAAGTACTGAATAGGTATTGTATGTACCTATATATAGAACAAGTTAGAACTTACACATTTTAAAGATAAATAAAATAAAACTGGCCATTTGATGGGCAATCATGTTTGAGACCATTGATGATAATGATGCAACTCAACAGATGTCCCAGGCTCACTGACTCGTCATTGCATCAATTCAGTCCATGATCTTGATCCCATAAATACGGCTCAAGCATTTAAAAAAATGAAAAAATTAAGGAGAGCAGATTGATCCACTAAGACAGATTTAAAAGACTTACCAAACCGAAGCAGCCAGTCCGAAGTAGTACAGCAGCAAGAAAACGACAGCGCAGTTGGGGTTCGCCAACCCGTCATGAGCTAGCAGCATTCTGGTCGGAGACATGGAGTCCTTCGCGCAGCCGGCCGCCGTCCTGCCCGCCGCCGCCCTCACGCCCCAGCCCGCGGCGGCGGCGCACCTGCACAGAGCCACCAGCACCAGCGCTCGCTCCCCGGCGCCTCCCCTGTCTCCGCAGGCCAACTGCGCCGCCACAGCTGCCAGAGTGCAGGCGAAGCTGAGCGCCGCCCACGTCGCGAGCCAGACCTCCGCAGCTCGCCGCTCCCCCGCCTCCCACAACACTTCGGCGTCACAGAACTGCGCGCACCGCCCCGACCCTCTCACCCAAACCCAGCTGTTCGGTTTCACTAGACGTCTACAAGCACCTCTTCCGACTGAATTCGTCGCGTCCAGGGGAATCGTCCCTATGGGCGGCGCGCGTTCCCCTGGCCCCTCCATACACATGTGCTCGTGGTTATTTTCAGCCGGGAACAACGAGCAGTCCAGTTCCGCGGGCCAGGGAAACCCGAAACCCCGCAGGACGGGGTAGCATCTGGCGTAGACGCTCTCGCACAGACCTCGACACGGCCCTATCGGCAGAGCCACCTTATCGGTGCACATGGGCACGTAGACCGCGCACAGAAACAGATGCAACTGCGACGAGCATCCGTACTGCACTAGAGGGCTGAAAGTTTGGAGAGTCACGTCGGCATCAGCTTGAAGAGTGTGCCGCGCCAAGTTGGGCATTCCAGTTTGGTTGTATCCGATGTTCTTGCACATCGCCACTTTTATCGGTTCGCATGTCCTCACCGACGCCTCGGCGGTGATCTCGAAGGCGAGGGTCACGGTCAAGAATAACGCGGAGTAGCACTTCATTTTGGTATGTCACAGTTCACAACAATGGTTTCATTGTATCGTAAAAGTTTACGCGCGCGTGCGGGTCGGCGGGACGTGGGTGCGCCGCGGAGCGCGTCTCGAGACGTTCTGACTTCTGAGTCGCGGGCCGCGGGGACTGGGGAGACGCAGAGCTCCCAGGCCCAACAAACTACAAACAAAAAGTCGGCAGGTATGCGCGATCGAAATTCGAATCAGAAGTGAGGCGAAGGAAAGGGAGGGAAATTAGTGAGGAGCCGCGGTCGGCGTCCGGAGCGACGCGAGGCTCGTTAGCCGCGCAACTGTCCTCCGTCCTCGTCCTCCCATCATCCTCGAGGCTTATTTCGATACTCGTTATCGCGTGTTGCGATAAAGCGAGAGTACAGACTACAGTGTGTGACTTACGAGTTCATTGATAAAATTAAACTGTATCCATACAGTTACACAACTGAAGTCTCATGTGATGGGTTCATGCGCTTGCGCATCTGTATGCCTCTACTGTTTCCATGTAACATTCAAATACAGTAGTGAGACCTAGGTTTTCAGCGCTATTAAGAAATGTTTTCATCAATATGGATTAAGATTTTGCCTACCCATAGGTATATTTCCACAAATCGCAGACATAGTTACATTACAGTCAAAATATAATAAAATAAATTATTTAATTAAATTCATTTAAACATAATAAAGATCTTTCTCTCTTCCTTGCCTTTTCCCACTTTATGTGGGGTATTTTGTTTTTTAAACAAAATAAAGATCATTTCCCAAAAAATTTAATTTTGGTTAATTGAAGTTTTCGCTATAAATATCTATAATGTAGGTACTTTAAATCCAGGTCAAGTTTTAGAAAAAGATTGATCTTTTTAGAAAAATGTACGGGCAGAATAAAAATTTTTTTGACCCCACATTTTTCAACATAAAGCAACATAACATTTACTTTCCAGATGTAGAATAATAAAGTTTCTTAGATTATATAAAACAATATTTTTAAATGCCTTAAATTTATATCAATGCTTGTGTGTACGTAGCTTTACCCAAACGGTTTATCGTTTTATTTATCGAATTATCGATTTTTCGATAAAACCGATATCAAGAAGATTATGCAATCCAGCTGAACCAAATGTTATTACTTCATATAACATATAGAAGTTAGTATATTGAATTTACATATTTTCAAGTTTGTAGAAAAAGAAAAGAGTTAATATAATTTTGAAATTATTTTATTGTACATAATTTTACTACAATAATATGCATTACTGTATATTTCAACATAAATAAGAATAATAATTGGTGAATTATTATTTATGTAGATTTACAAAAAAATTGGACCGAAACACAGATTTGTGAGTTAGTAAAGCTTAGTACATAAAGAAATATATATTATAATATGCGCAACGGACAAAAAAATAATATTTACACGCCTTCCACATAATATTATCGTTTAAATTCTTAAGTGCTAAATAAAACAAAAGATAAATACTTTTACAATTAATCTTAATATGTATTATACAAGTTGTTTCACACTTTGCTTCACTGAGCTAACAATATTATATTATTGTAGATTTACGTCTTTTGTCGACAGTATAGTCGCGGAATGAAAAGGTTCGTCTCCTTAGTGTCTATTTTCGCTTGCACTACTACTGCAAGAGTCCATTAAGTTTCATACCAAAACAAACGACTAGTACAAACGAATCAATTTGAAAATTGAGGAACCTTTTCATTCCATGACTGTACATGTGCATGGAAGCAACTATAGGTAAACCGCTATAAACTTGACATCCTGATGGTCTGCCGGAAGCCGCTCAACCAATCGCCAAGTCTGTCACTGTCCGCCGGCAGCGCTGACGTATCATAGAGCCAATCGCATCACCCGCCCCGCGTCCCGCAGACCATCAGGAGGGTCAAATTTATAGCGGTTTACCTATAATAATATCAGCAAAAATTAGTTGCGCTATAAGTTTAGTTCTTATTTTCATATCCATAAAACATATTTTCGAAGTGAAACTTCGCATTTGACGTTACATTAAAATATGTCTGTGGTTATGTTTTAGGGTTCCGTACCCAAAGGGTAAAAACGGGATCCAAGTACTAAGACATCGCCACCCGTCTGTCTGTATGTCACCAGGCTGTATCTATTGAACCGTAGTAGTTATAGTTAGACAGTTAAAATTTTCACAGATGATAAATTTTCTGTTGCTGCTATAAACAAATAAGTACTAAAAACCAAACTAAAATAAATATTAAAGGCTGCTGCCTGCTACCATACAGCAAACGTGATTTTTTCTTTTTTTTTTTATATATTTGAACCTTTCGTGAGACTCGTATTTAAAAAAATTGATTTTTTTTTAGTCATTCAAAAGAAGTTTCACTTCTGTTATTTCGTTTTTTAGAATATAGTTTTCAATTATAGCAATGAATGTCAAACCTATCTACTTACATTAAACCTATCCCACATAGAAACCACATCTCAAAATCTTTTACGTCTATCCATCTTTTACATCATTTACATACAGAAGCTAATGTCTAACGATATTATTAATATACAACATTCACATATTATTTTAATAAGTTAAATTTTTTATTTCATTGTATTTTTTTCATATCTGATACAATAAAGCGTATCTCATAAAACAAGGAATGCAACAATTCAAGCAACGACAGCGCCCTTTGTGTTTTAAAGTATATTAAAGAATGCCGAAGCAATGTATTTAATTTTTCTTTCAAAACATTATATAATATAAAATAGATTAATATTATACAGTACTATATTTAAAAAAAAAACATATGTAGTTTGTTATGTTACTAAAATATATCAAATTAATATGTGCTACAAAGGTATTATTTGTTTTATTAACTTTACTTTTTTATTAACATACTAAACATTTTATTTCAATATGATAAAATTTTTTCATTATTTATCATAGGAGTCATATGATCTGAAGATTTTGTAGGGGCACATTAGGAGATTATCCAGAAATATCCAATTATACTCTGTCCATTCGTTTATATTCTTTTTGACACATGAAACACATCTAGCAATAGCGAGAGACCAGAGAGAGACAACGTTAAGTTTGTTTCTCTAAAAAAAAATTGTAACACAAAACTCCTTATTAAATCGTATTTATGTACCGTACCTTTAGTTGGTTTACATTAATTTTGCATAAGGACAATTATTATACACAACCAAACACAGCAGCTAATTTTTTGAAAAAGTATGTCTATATGTAAGAAAAGTAAAATAAAGTTTACACTGAGTACCTGGACAAGCCCTATAGTGGCATGAATTATACAATCATCAATAGTAATATTCATCAATACTATTACATTTTATAAATCTTTAGCCAAAGCTCTTGAAGCCAAGCTAAGATACGCGTTTAGTACATAATGTAAAAATTTTGAGGTAGTTTTTTATTCAACCAATTTATTAAAAATTAAAACGTGCTTTAATATAATAAATTTTTAATTACTAATCTTTTTTTTCAATAAATTATATATAGCTACCAAGAACTCCGGTCCAATTTAAATAATAGAGAAAGGACATTTGAATAAAATGCAATATTTTATTTTAAAGATGGAATTAAACTATGATTCTTAAGATGTTATCCACTCTTGTTTTAAAGTCATTGCGTTATAAATAATCAAGAAAAAATGAACTAAATAAAATACAAAATGTTAGAAAAATACTATAGCCTCTTTTCACTGACAAGCATCTTTTTTTATTTTATTTTATAAAGCTCATAATCGACGCGTTCAAAAATATGGTTAGAGAAGTCGACTAAACGCTTACTCTCTACACATCACTTAAAACTAAATGCACGATCTTAAAAATAACAATTTCGATAATTTTTTAACATTTAGAGCGAGTACACATTAGGCGTTTTGAAGCGCGCGCTTTGGTAACGCGCGTTTTGAGAACTAGTAGTTCTTATCTAGGTGTACACATGCAAGCGCGCGTTTCTGATCAAGCGCGCGTCGAACGCGCGCTCTGAGATTTTCGTTCAAACGCGCGTTGGGAGGGCGTCAGCCGCGCGCTTCGAGATACATGAGCCGCCACTTTGTTGTACATTTGAACGCGCGCTTTCGTGTAGAGTGGACACATATTCACCAAAATGGAGACCGAGCACTTCGATAATAGAATAATAATAACTTTAATCAGACGAAAAGTAACTCAAATATATACAGTTTACAAGCAGGTACAACATTAAAAACTTAAAATGCAAAACTTAGACAAGAAGAAATTTTAAATTGTGGCCGAGAATATTTGAGAAAATTAATTCATAAACTTGGTTTTCGATTTAGGAAATGTCACTCAAAAATAAAACTTCTGATTAAACAACCAAACATCATATCGTGGTGTTGGAATTATCTCAATATGATAAAGAAGCACAGAAGAGATAAAAGAAACATCGTTTATCTTTTTCGAGCGGAGAATCGAGATGGATGCCCTACTAACGCTCGTAAAACGCCGTGATAAGCGCGCTGTATGTACGCTACCAACGCGCTCCTAACGCAACGCCGAGCGCCTAATGTGTACTCGCTCTTAGAAAGTCATTAATTTTACGTAACTTGTTTATACTCAGCAATCAGGACCAGAGACACTTAAGCCGTTCTCGAATATAACAAAATGAGTAATATTTTCATAATTGAAATATAGCGAGTAATCGTAAGAAGAAAAGAAATCTTAATTTTTGTATGAGATTACATAATAGGGTTGGTATAGTATTTATAGAGGAGGGCAAAAATAAAGATGATAATATACATATTGCCTTTATAGTTGACACGAAATTCGGGCCATCCCTGTTAGATCTGAACCAGATATAAATCGTTTATTATTATAGTAGTTTATGTAACGGTTACATAATGGGGGGTATTAAAATACGAGTGTGAGTTTAAAAAACGAGCCGCAGGCGAGTTTTTTAATAGTATCACACGAGTGTTTTAATACCTAATTATGTAGAGTTTCATACACTACTTTATCTACGCTCATATTATTATCATAAATCCAAATCATAAAATCTTGCTAACTTTTGTCGTAAATCATTGCAACTACTAAGATGTGACTCTACTAAGGTGGAGTGAAATTTTCTTTAGTAGGTTTCACTACTAGACATTTTTCAGCGCAAAGTTTTGAGTAACAAAAAAAATTGGTTGTCTGTAAAGTCGGTTTACGGACGATAGATTTACGAGATAACGTCATAATCGTAA
This sequence comes from Coenonympha arcania, assembly GCA_036785405.1. Taxonomy (NCBI): domain Eukaryota; kingdom Metazoa; phylum Arthropoda; class Insecta; order Lepidoptera; family Nymphalidae; genus Coenonympha; species Coenonympha arcania. The sequence continues at coordinate 11,647,002 of CM072072.1, forward strand.
TCGTTATCGTAATCATAATCATAATCACAGGCCCAGGTGGAACGTTACGCGGAACGTTAGACATTGTGTTGTTGTCTATGGTCAATCATGGCCCATCTATACTCTCGGCAATGACTACCAACTATATGTTGTCTGTGGATTCACTTAAAAAATATTACCTACATACCTCAGATAATTGTAAACGTTAACCGTTGTATTGCCGATAGCGGTACTGTAATCAATTCCTTCAAAACCCCAGATACAAATACAGGAATCTAGAGCCGTGTATCGTTATGGATATTAAACAACTTTCTTTAAATATTTCCATAGTAGAGCGATGTTATTATGAATAACTTTTTAATAATTATAGAAGTCTGTGAATAAAGTAGGTAATTATTTGACACATTTCGATTTCATAATTCGAACTTTAAGCAATGAGCGTAGATAAAATAATTTAATAGCCCAAGTGAGATGGTATAATAGTAGTTTATGTAACGGTTACATAATGGGGGGTATTAAAATACGAGTGTGAGTTTAAAAAACGAGCCGCAGGCGAGTTTTTTAATAGTATCACACGAGTGTTTTAATACCTAATTATGTAGAGTTTCATACACTACTTTATCTACGCTCATATTATTATCATAAATCCAAATCATAAAATCTTGCTAACTTTTGTCGTAAATCATTGCAACTACTAAGATGTCAGGTGGAGTGAAATTTTCTTTAGTAGGTTTCACTACTAGACATTTTTCAGCGCAAAGTTATGACTAAGTAACAAAAAAAAATTAGTTGTCTGTAAAGTCGGTTTACGGACGATAGATTTACGAGATAACGTCATAATCGTAATCGTTATCGTTATCGTAGTCGTAATCGTAATCATAATCACAGGCCCAGGTGGAATGTTACGCGGAACGTTAGACATTGTGTTGTTGTCTATGGTCAATCATGGCCCATCTATACTCTCGGCAATGACTACCAACTATATTTTGTCTGTGGATTCACTTAAAAAAATAATTACCTACCCCAGTTAATTAATAATTGTAACCGTTAACCGTTGTATTGCCGATAGCGGTACTGTAATCAATTCCTTCAAAACCCCAGATACAAATACAGGAGTCCAGAGCCGTGTATCGTTACGGATATTATACAACTTTCTTTAAATATTTCCATAGTAGAGCGATGTTATTATGAATAACTTTTTAATAATTATGGAAGTCTGTGAATTAAGTAGGTAATTATTTGACACATTTCGATTTTATAATTCGAACTTTAAGCAATGAGCGTAGATAAATTATAATATACGGTAATTAATTAACAAAAAACCGACTTCAACTCTCATTAAACTACTGTTGAATACATCTTTTAAAATAAAAAAATTAAGACTTATATATGGTTTTCTCGATGGATACCATTATCAGAACTGGACTAAATTTAAATGGGACCACACGAGAAGCGTCAGATTTCTAATAAAAAAAGAATCATTAAAACCGATTCACCCAATCAAAAGTTATGAGGTAACAAACATAAAAAAAACATACAGTCGAATTGAGAAACTCCTCCTTTTTTGAAGTCGGTTGAACATTTTACTCTTCCTACTTTATCTGGTTTGGAACCAAAATGATAGACCCGTATCGTATTTAAAAGACAATGGAGTCAATTCAAATGGGAGGACTAGACTGGGGTGGAATTGGCATCGAGTTGAACGCGCAAGCCTTCCCGCTCCCTCTGCACATCGGCGAGCTCCGCGCAGAGGGCGCGGCACACGCGATGCAGGACCGCGTTCTGATCCTGAAGGGATTTTATATCTGGGTCGGCCTCGCAGGAGGATTCTCGAGATGGTTTGCGGTACACTTCGAACGCTCCGTGCATTTTCGGCGCGTCTTCCCTGTTGTAGCCGAAACCCTCGCCTTCGTACTCTCGTGGGGCGAACGCGTCCGGGGGAAAAGCTGGTTCGCCTTCGCTCCGTTGGTTCACGAGGCGACGCGCGGGCGGGGACGTTGCAGATGGGGACATTCGAGGTGGCGGTTGCGGCGGCGGAGCCGGGGCGCCTTTGAAGCGATTCAGGTCCAGGGAACTCGAGCGAGTGTGGTTCCTCAGAGGACGCGGTGGTGGGGGAGGTGGAGGATCCTTTTTAGGCGCGTACTGTAACGACTGAGGGCCTTCCTCCGCATGCACGGAGGACTCCCTAGCGGGCGGCGGGGGTAACACCCCTGCGTTTTTCACCGGCTTCTTCGGCTGCGGTCGCTGGATAGATTTGATTTCTGAAGTGCCGTTCGGAGGCTGGTCGGGCGGAGGCTGCGAGTTCATCCGTTTGGGGCTCGCGAGTTCGAACGCGTGCGCGAAATCGTCCCGCCGCGGGGACGTGCTTGACCGCAGATCGCCATCGATGGTATTCGCGTCCGGGGTTACTCGCAACGCTACCGGATGGAATATTTTCGGATCCCGCTCGAGAGCGGATTTGTGGAAGTCGAAGTTCACCGGTTTCGGGCCGGGGCTGGAGACGCTCGACGTGGGCGAGTCGACGAACTTCGTCCACTCCTTGTTCGCGACCTGCGGCTCCGGTTTAGGGGGGGACATAGACTGACGCTCCTCGGATTTCTTAGCGGGTTTACTCTCGTAAGGGTCGTTGGCTTCGGGTTTGGGCGCGAAGTTGAAGTCGGCCGAGGTCCCGGAGCCGAACATGTCCGAGCCGAGGTCGACTAGATCCGTGGTGACGGCGTGCTGAGAGAAGTTGGAGTCGACCTTGGGCACGAGGCAGGCGGGGAGCGCGTCCGGCACGAGCACACCGTTCCGCCTCAGGACGATGAGGTGCATCGCTATACTGAACTCTTCGAGTGTCAACATACCGTCTTTAGTGATGTCGGAGAGCTGCCAAATCTTTCGCAGATCGGGTACGGACAGGCGAGACTTTTCGAAAAACAATCTGAAAACAAAAAGTATTAAACAGTTAACAGTGAAATTTTGAAAATACGGTTTGTATTCAGTGACTAAGAAATTTATCTTCAACTAGCTGACCAGGAAAACGTTGTTTTGCCATTTAGGGGTATGAACATAACGACCTATTCTCAGACCTACCGCGAATATGGACAAATAATTTCATAAAAATCGGTCAAGCTGTTTTAGAGGAGTTTGGTTACAAACACTGTGACAGTAGAATTTTATATACTCGATTTCTGAAATGCGGGAACCGCTAGTAGTCATATTCTATACAAATATTATTACAATCTTTTATTATCGTTTTTTCACAAATCTCAAGGGACTTTCCTGTCCTCTATGTCCGAATATGTCCTCGTGAATATGTTATCTCGTGGTCCGTGGCTCACCTGGCAGTCGGGCCGGACAGCAGGCCGCGCTCGGGCCGCAGCTGCGCGAACTGCGCCGCGTAGTGCCGCGCCTGCGCCTCGCTGATGGCGAGTATGTCCTCGTGAAATCATCTCGTGGTCCGTGGCTCACCTGGCAGTCGGGCCGGACAGCAGGCCGCGCTCGGGCCGCAGCTGCGCGAACTGCGCCGCATAGTGCCGCGCCTGCGCCTCGCTGATGGCGAGTATGTCCTCGTGAAATCATCTCGTGGTCCGTGGCTCACCTGGCAGTCGGGCCGGACAGCAGGCCGCGCTCGGGCCGCAGCTGCGCGAACTGCGCCGCGTAGTGCCGCGCCTGCGCCTCGCTGATGGCGAGTATGTCCTCGTGAAATCATCTCGTGGTCCGTGGCTCACCTGGCAGTCGGGCCGGACAGCAGGCCGCGCTCGGGCCGCAGCTGCGCGAACTGCGCCGCGTAGTGCCGCGCCTGCGCCTCGCTGATCGCGAATATGTCCTCGCTGCTGTCGCCCTCCTCGCCGTCCTCCTCGGACGAGTGGCGGTCTGAAGACTCCTCTTCTGTACCTATCAATTTAATACAAATTGGGTATTACACTACTTTTAAATTTGATAATTTTTTATTATAAACTAGGATAAACGTAAAGACGTACGTCGTACCTACACTGAAAAAAAGTTGGCAGGAATTTTGACAGGTGGCGCTACTTTTTTCTTGAAGGTTTGCGTTGAATGTTCAGATGGGCTCATTTCATATGGGTGCCTAGGATATAATAAAGTACAATAGTAATTCTAGGGCAGTGGGTATAAGTTTACCTAGTAGCCTGGTGTGTTCCTCGGTCGTGTTGGTGGGCCAGACGCCTCGGCCGGTGACGCTGTGCTCCCACACGGGGTGCACCCGCTCAGCCACGCTGTTGGTGGGGGTGGGGCTCTCGCTGGCCGTGCTCCACGGTGACCCGGCTTTCGCTCTCCTCTGATGATCAATTTAGGACAATATAAAAATATTTCAGGAACAGACTCAGAACCCGGCGGACCGCGCGAAAAAATGCCACCAGTTTACTGGCGGCAAAATGGTTTGTTTTGACACCAACGGCGTCAGTAGTAAGCCGACCACTTTATCGTTAATGGACCGCGTTCCATGCCACAGATCGCTTCACTATATTATTAGTCCGTAGGCGCGTTTCCGAATTTTGTCGGATAGCGCTACTTTTTTCTTGTATGCGGTCTTCGATAGCTGACGATAGATGGCAAAACCAGTTCCCTAGCATACGCTGACGAAGCACTCTACAAGCGTTCTATAAATACAACTTCTGATGTCACACGCTTGGATCACAAGCGGCCCCCAGGCATAACATCGACTTGGAGGGAAATTTCCCTATTGCCACCAACACTGGCAAATATGTATAGTATATGGTACAACATTCAGATGGGCTCATGACCTTAGGTTCTTATTAGTGGATCCAGGTAACTTCCAATAAGTACAAATCCTAAAAGATTAGGGCACTGATTAATCAAGTAATTAGTGCCTGGTGTAGCTAATTGTCTAGAATAAATAATGTTAACTATTAACTATTTATTGCAATATGAAACTAGTAATACTGTTTGTTAATCAATACATAGTAGTTAAGGAAGGTTAAGATTACAGACTATTTTTCATATATTTATTTATAGCCCACTATCTATAGTTAAGGTAGAGATGCTGCTCTTAATAAAAAATCTAGTACTGGTATGGTTGGAAAGGTATAGAGAACTATATTTTCCAATGATTAGTATCATGTTTTTCCGCAGTAACCATTGTGATAGTAGATTTTTAGATGCAATGAACTAGAGAGAGATAAAGGTAAATTTGTCTCTTTCTGGTCCCTTGCTATTGTTATATCTGTTTCATGTGTCAAAGAGAAAATAAACGAATGGAAATACTAGGCTACTACTAATAGGCACTATACGCCTAATTTATCTTTATCTGTCATAAGAAAATCATTTAAAGAAAAGAAGACAAGCATTGCAACTTAACAAATTACGAACAATGTTTTTGAGTAGTTTACATAAATAAGTAGCCACCTTGTTCTCTTATCAAATTCCAATTTAATAAGCCAGTGTAAATTGAAGCTGATAACAGACCTAAGTAATCAGTTCAATAACAAAACTTCTTTTGGGTTTTTTTTATTTAGATCATGGTAGATTTGCACTAGAGTCAATCTAAACTTGACATGTAACTAAATAAATAATAATATATCAGGACATTACACAATTATAAAATTTTGCTGTTTTATAAAATGGAGTCTTGTGATCAAAAAAAGTGATCTTCCATATGTAGTCCACTACACACATCGACAATCCAAAACTGACAATTTAATAATGAATAAATAATATAACTCTTGATAAATTAAGTGAAGACTAGTAAAAACATTAATATACAAAAACATCACTTTCCAACTTAGTAATCAGGAATATGATAACTTGTAGGTACAGGTTAAGCTTTATTTTTGTCCCATTCTAATAATTCTTTCTCTAATAGACCGTACACAATACTACTTTTGTTAGTGGAAAAACAAACAGTTTAAGCAGTATTTGCTTACCCCAATTGATCCTGATTGTGACATAGTTTCGGATTCCATTTCTGAATCTGTGCTTAACGCTTCGGTGGCGTCATGTGATAGTGCTTGAGGGACGTCACTGTCAGATAGGTTTGAAGATACCCTTATTGGTTCATATGCACCAAGATTTCCACCAAAACTTCTCTCTCGTTTAGAAGAAATGTGCTGCTCTTTAGGCGAGTTAGATAACTGTATTAGGTCTGCATTAGCGTCTGAATTAAGAGTCCATGTAAATCTAGGCAGTGGGAGATCCAAGGGTGTAGAAAGAAGTTCAGGCTTCAGGGTCATATTGCTTTGATGTGCTGCTATCAATTTTAAGGCGGAATAAAACTGCTTCCTATTCATATGATTCAGTGTTGCACAAGTGTTTGGGGCCACGCTAATATCCATGATCTGGAAGTTAATGATTAAGTATACAGTCAACAATGATCATACTAAACAATGTTTCCGTCGCAAACACAACCAATATTTACCTGTCGCAATATATCATTCGGTATATTAGACGATCTAAATAGCTCTGTCGCCTTCAATATAGGTATTTTCCCGTTGGATTCCTCGTCGCAACACAAAAACAAATCACCGAAATATCTCATTTCGGTCTCTGTCAGATTGAGATCCTCCATTATAACGAAAATACACGACAATTCACATGAAAAACACTAGTATAGTTTGTAGTAATATAGCCAAAAAACACGTATAACCATTATCTGTTAATGTAAACCATATTAATTGATAAACAGACGGATTTGAAAATCTATCATCACAAAATTACACGAAGCAAACGAATATGTCATTGACAGCTGCCCTAGAGCCGCCATTATAATACTTTATGGTTGATAAAATTATGCAGATTAAAAATAACTAGAAGTCTGTATTGCTTATGACAACTCAAGTATAAGTGTATTATCTATGGCTTATGTAAGCACGGCTTTTTTTACCGTTGACTGGCCGGTATTTCTACAAAAATAGAGTCTAGAGTAGAGCCATTGTAGAGCCATCATCACATTACTTTGTCTCACATAAGGATTGCAATGAAAAGTAGGTAGGTAATAGTAGTGTCACGACCTATGGCTAGGTCGGAAACGATTGTGTGTCCCTAGCTTAATGATAGAAATTGACAGTTTACAGTTTAGTGATAAGAGCTTTCGACTACTCGATAATAGATGGCAATAGTGTATAATTAGAAAGAGAAGAATGAAAATTCCATGTGTTAGAACAAGACACAAAACTGTCAGAGAATAGATGAACACAGAGCAATAAGTTTTAGGGATGATTTAAATTTAGAACTAGTTATTTGAAATTTGAAATGTTCTGGAATTCGAATTATTGCCGAGTATATAAGGGGAAGTTTTCAGGATCATACAGTCAGTCAAGTAATTCAGTTCGATAGATTCAAGTCCACGATACAAAAGCAACACGAAGTGAGTGAAGAAGAAGTAAATGTACTAGTTATGGTGTAGTACTGGTGGTGGAGTCTTCGTAAGTCAGTGGTGCTCGTGCTCCTAGGCACACCGAAGTTCGCGCGGTGCGGCCTTAGGAGCTGAAGAGGGACCAGGGACTGTCTTTGTGTTGCTCGTCACGGCGCTACGGCCTGTGAGCCAGGTATCGGACTGTGAATAAAGGCACATATACAACGACACCGACTTGTTCTTCCAATCCCGAACCCCGGTTCGCAACATTGGTGTCAGAAGTGGGATTGGAAGATGACGTTGGTGCCAGGGAACGAGAATCAAGACATGACTCGCGTGCAGGGGAGGAATAATTCCGATACAAAACCTTCGGAGGGTGACACTACGGTGAAGCAGGTGATTGACGTGAATGCCCTGCTACAACGGATGGAGTCTATAATGCAAGAACAGTCACGTGCGCTTGTGGAAAAATTCAGCCGCCGGGAAGAAAGAATCAAGACACGTCTGGAAAGCTTCTATGAGGAAATGGTTGGCCTACTACCAAAGAAGAAAGAGGTATGCGACAGAGCGGTTGAGAAGGAAGTTGACAGAAGTAACGACTCACTCGAGAAACAAGTCTATGAGAAAGAGACTAGTGACGTGGAAGTGGAAGATGCGGTCTGTTTGAAGCCACAAACCAACTTTGTGGAACCTGAAGCTCATGTGCCGGTATTAGAGAATGTCATTTGTCAAGATTCAGCAGATTTGGAGACGTTGGAGTTGGCTACGATAGAGATCATTGAGACGGAGACTAGTGACGTGGAGATGGTTGTTGGACTAGTGGTTGAAGATGCGGTCTGTTTGAAGCCAAAAACCAACTTTGTGGAACCCGAGGCTCATGTGCTGGTATTAGAGGATATAATTTGTCAAGATACAAGAGATTTGGAGACGTTGGAGTTGGCTACGTCAGAGATTATTGAGACGGTAACGAAAACTGAGGAGCAAGTTGATATTCGTGGCGAAGAGAGTGGCGGACGACGCGGAATAATGACGGAGAGAATTATGAGGGAGTTGAAGGGTGATCTGAAGTTGAAGATTGAGGTGCGCCGATTGAGTCACGCTGGAGGATTGGTTGATGCACGTATGGTGAAAAGGAAGATGCGGCTTTGCTTCAGCGCAATGCACACTACAGAGGCCAGACTGAAGAGGAGAGTGCGCCCTAGATGTGGTGGCGCAAAACGGTCGGCTGCAGCAAGTATGGTGAGGAGGAAGGTACGGCCTGGTAGTAACATCGCAAGTATCCCGATTGCTGTACGGCGTAATTGCATCAACGCCAGACGATCTACATTATTCAAGAAGAAGCGAAATGTATTACATGGTAATGATAGCGGTAAACGATTCGTTGCAAGAGTCAAGATGAAGAAGGAAGACCAACCTGGGTGCGACAGGGTAAATCGAATGACGACAAAGGTAAAGATGAAAAGAGAAATATGGCCCAGCCATTACATGGTGATGTTCATGCTCGGGACGAGCATGTCTTAGGTGGGGGCAGTGTCACGACTTATGGCTAGGTCGGAAACGATTGTGTGTCCCTAGCTTAATGATAGAAATTGACAGTTTACAGTTTAGTGATAAGAGCTTTCGACTACTCGATAATAGATGGCAATAGTGTATAATTAGAAAGAGAAGAATGAAAATTCCATGTGTTAGAACAAGACACAAAACTGTCAGAGAATAGATGAACACAGAGCAATAAGTTTTAGGGATGATTTAAATTTAGAACTAGTTATTTGAAATTTGAAATGTTCTGGAATTCGAATTATTGCCGAGTATATAAGGGGAAGTTTTCAGGATCATACAGTCAGTCAAGTAATTCAGTTCGATAGATTCAAGTCCACGATACAAAAGCAACACGAAGTGAGTGAAGAAGAAGTAAATGTACTAGTTATGGTGTAGTACTGGTGGTGGAGTCTTCGTAAGTCAGTGGTGCTCGTGCTCCTAGGCACACCGAAGTTCGCGCGGTGCGGCCTTAGGAGCTGAAGAGGGACCAGGGACTGTCTTTGTGTTGCTCGTCACGGCGCTACGGCCTGTGAGCCAGGTATCGGACTGTGAATAAAGGCACATATACAACGACACCGACTTGTTCTTCCAATCCCGAACCCCGGTTCGCAACAGTAGTTTATGAAACGGTTGCTTGGGGGGTATGTGTGAGTTTAAAAAACGAGCCACAGGCGAGTTTTCTAATAGTTAGTATCACACGAGTGTTTTAATACCTAATTATGTAGAGTTTCATACACTACTTTATCTACGCTCATATTATTATCATAAATCCAAACCATAAAATCTTGCTAACGTTTGTCGTAAATCATTGCAACTACTAAAATGTCAGGTGGAGTTAAATTTTCTTTCTAGCGCAAAGTTTTGACTAAGTAACAAAAAAATTGGTTGTCTGTAGTCGGTATACGGACGACAGATTTACGTGATAACGTCATAATCATTATGATTATCATAATCATAATCGTTATCATAATCGTAATCGTAATCATAATCACAGGCCCAGGTGGAACGTTACGCCGAACGGTACGCGGAACGGTACTATTTTTCATGAGTGCTGCTGGTGTTCATCAATTTATTAAACGTTATCACGTCAATAACACATGTTAAAAATTAGTAGGTATGGCACCAAAATTCTGCAAAGGTGACGCAGAACCATACACAATAGACATTGTTGTTGTTGTCTATGGTCAATCATGGCCCATCCATACTCTCTGCAATGACTACCAACTCTGCTGTGGTTGTCTATGCTACCAACTATAAAATGTTGTCTGTGGATTCACTATACATACTCACACATACTCACAATAAAAAATACATAAAAAATATTACCCCAGATAAAAATAGAACCCAGAGCCGTGTATCGTTAATATTCGTAATGGAAATTAAATATTTCCATATTAAATCGATGTTATAATGAATAACTTTTTAATAATTATAGAAGTCTGTGAATAAAGTAGGTCGTGACACATTTTGATTTCATAATTCGAACTTTAGGCAATGAGCGTAGATTAAAAATATAATAAAATTCTGCACAATAAATTAAAAAGTTGAATAATCAATGATGCCAGATGCACTACCACTAGGCTCTCTTGTCTCTGGTTCATTTTATTGATGCTTCAAAGTGGTAAAACCCTATCCTACTTTATTCTTCACAATATAATCTGTCTGTTGTAAATTGTAATTTGTTGTAGCCCCACTCCAACAGGCATAACCCCTATATTTAATATACTCTATGGGCATAACCATAGACATATAACACTGGCATAACCCTCTAATCATCAGCCCCTGCCCCCTTTGCAAAATTTTGCCTTAACATTCGGCCCTTGGAATCTAAAAATTAAAGAACCTACAGACTACAGAAGTTTTATTTAAAATAGAACAAATTATTTTTCAAAATTCTTATGAATCACTGAGCAAAGCAGGTCAGCTGGGAAATGTAAATAAAATGCATTGTCCAAATTATTGTTCATATTAATTTATTATTATCTCTCAATAAGATAAGGAAATGAAATGGTGAGGTAAAAAAGAGAATACTTATTGTGCAAAGGAATTAAAATGAAAACAAATACTTGTATTGAGTTAGTTCTCATTTAAGAACAAAATAACAAATTTCAATTACGTTCATTTTCATCACATTTACACTTTAAATAAAGTTACACAAGCATAATATCACTACTATCAAAGTAGTATATTTAGAATTTAGATTAATACACAGCTACACTTAAACTTAACATAAATATAAGCGTCGGTTAATCTCAACATCACACGACGATCATAGAATTTTTTGTGGTAATATATTTAATCCTTGCTCTGAATGTACTTGATGAGGTCGATAACACGGCTGGAGTAGCCATATTCATTGTCGTACCAGCTGATAAGTTTAACGAAGTTGTCATTCAGAGAGATACCAGCAGCAGCGTCAAAGATTGAAGAGTGAGAGTCACCGATGAAGTCAGTTGACACAACTTGGTCTTCAGTGTATCCGAGGATGCCCTTGAGGGGACCTTCAGCTGCTTCCTTGACCTTTTGCTTGATGGCTTCATAGCTGGCAGGCTTGCCAAGGCGGACAGTCAGATCCACAACTGATACATTGGGAACAGGCACGCGGAAGGCCATACCAGTCAGTTTTCCATTCAAAGCTGGAATCACCTTTCCAACAGCTTTAGCTGCACCAGTGGAAGCGGGAATGATATTCTGTTGGGCGCCGCGACCGTCACGCCAAAGCTTACCAGAGGGTCCATCTACAGTCTTCTGGGTTGCTGTGGTAGCGTGGACAGTTGTCATGAGACCTTCAATGATTTCAAAGTTGTCATGGATGACCTTGGCGAGAGGAGCCAGGCAGTTGGTTGTGCACGAGGCATTGGAGATGACTTTGAAGGATGGGTCGTAGGCTTCAAGGTTGACACCAACAACAAACATGGGTGCGTCAGCGCTTGGCGCAGAGATGATGACCTTCTTGGCACCACCTTCCAAGTGAGCGGATGCCTTGTCTATTGTGGTGAAGACACCAGTTGATTCTACAACATATTCAGCACCAGCCTTGCCCCATGGAATGGCTTTAGGGTCCCTTTCAGAGAAAACTGCAATTTTGTTTCCGTTGACAATGAGGTAGCCATCTCCAGCTTCTACGGTGCCTTTGAAACGGCCATGTGTGGAGTCATACTTGAACATGTAGACCATGTAGTCCAGGCCGATGAAGGGGTCGTTAACGGCTACGACCTGTGCGCCCTTCTCGATGGAAGCCCGGAGGACCAGGCGGCCGATACGGCCAAAACCGTTGATACCGATCTTGGACATGTTTGCTGGAACAAAATGAAATTATTGTTAGATATTGGTACATTGTTTTTAAATATCATTTTACTTTATTAGGAGGCAATCTTAAAACACTAGGCTCGGAGCCGTAATGCCGGTTATTTATTTAAAAAGAAAACGCTTGTGTAGAATTGTAGAAAAAATTGAATTATGTAGGTATTTACGAATCACAAATCAAACGATGTTAATAATATCGACGTCGTTTAACCTTGCCGGTATATCAGTTTCGATTACTGTCTCCACAGTCAGAGAGAGAACCCGCCCTGTGAATGTACCGGCTTTGGAGGTCAAAGAAAGGTCATTTCAAATCACATCAATTTAGTAGGATAAAAAGATCAAAGGGCCAAAAATCTTATAAGAATAGAAATGTTATCACATTTATGTAAACTTTATACTCCAACAACCACTAAAGAACATGTAAAGAACAGAAAGAAACGTGAAACACTGCACGTAGATGCCACACATACTATCACAAAATATGATGTAATTTACGCAGAAATGCTCAATAATTATAAGAGAATTAGCTAGCTACTAGGTAACATTAATGCATTCACGTACTATATCAACAATAAATAATTAAAAAAACACCTACCGGAAAAATGGAAAGATTTTATAGAAATCCAAGTGACACGTCTCACGCCCGCAAGTTGAAAAACTGAAATGTCAGATGAAGGACAAATTCTCGACAAATTTCAAGTTGCTTGGCTATAAAGTATAGACAAATAAATTTAGGTCTGTCAAAGATTACGTGGCAATTCAGACAGTACTGAATAAACAAGCTGTTTTTAATTTACCAACTCCAACAAGAAAGTAGTTTTTCGGAATCGTTAACTCAGTCGATTTTAATAGTATTTCCTTTTAATAGTATTTAGATTTCTGGTGTTCACAGAACATTATTACTTTAATTATACCGAAAAACTAATACCTAACAATCTTTGAATGATCTAAGTATTTACACAAAACTGAACTTTAAGTAAAACTCATAAATCATAATTCCCAGTTATGGCTTTATTATAGAATTTCGTTCAAATGTGAAATTCATTAATCATAGTTGATTTAATTTTTCATTTAAATAAGTAGTTAACATTATCTTTCTATTTTGTAATTTATTTTAATTAAAATGGAAAATAAGAATACTTTATAAAAATATACCTACATGAATGTTTGCAAAAGTATGTAAGTGTATCGTAAAATATAGTATTTGCTTAAAAGGAAAGGTAAGGAGGCGGTGTTATTAAAAGGGCTCTTGCCACCATTGATCTCCCTGCACTATTTGAGCCAGCAGGAATTAGTATTTAGTCGTGATGATTGCAAGAGACCTGATGGATTGACGCTGGTTCCCTGGTAACGGGGTTGGGTGCTGATGTGGGACGCAACATGCGTTGACACATTAGCTTCGATTCATATCAGGGAGACAAAATCAAAGTCGGGAGCCGCAGCTGAATCAGGTAAGCGTCGCAAATATGCCTCTCCATTGTAACATTTCAATAAAAAAGGAAAGGTCAAACCTCAAAGAGTTCTTTCAGAAAGTGAAGACAACGTTATCACCGCAACTCACAAGTAAATCATAGATTTATGAAGTGATGTGTCTACAACATTTGCGTATTCTATGATATGAAATCGATTTTTTCAGTTGAAAAAAATATATATTTTGCTATTGACTTCTTGATATTTTCTGATCGAAGTTAATATTTATTTTTTATCGAATATAAATTGAAATTATATAAAAAAACAGACTTGAACATTTGTTATTCTTTACACAGAAACATAATGTACTCTGTGCACAGAAGTAAAAATCTAGTCTATGGGCGGAGATATAAAAGCGCGCCATTTTCAAAATGACGTTGTGGTGAAAATTTATTGATTCTAAAAATTGAAAATTCTTCTCATTAAAATTACAGTATTTTTATTGTTGATAGGGATGGTAGTCCGAGTTGGTATAAATGGATTTGGCCGCATAGGCAGAGTGATATTTAGAACTTGTGTTCAGAGTGAAACTCTGGAGGTAACTATCTTATTCATATTATTACCTACCTAATTCATAAAACCGTAATAAAACTGCTTTTATGATCAATAGTCGATGATTTTTCACTGTGTAATAATCATTTCAGATTGCAGCAATTAACGATCCAGCAGTCGATATCGATTATATATGCTATCTAATAAAGTTTGATTCAACTCACGGAAAATTTAAGAGTGAAGTCACGTTTTCAGATGATACTATTACTATAGACGGTATTTTACATATTTTTAGTACTAAATTACCAACTGAAGCTACCTAGCTGGGTAGAAATTATATTGCACTATCCGATAGGTGCTTTATCATTGTTAGACCATAACGAACATAAAAATATTTAAGTATGCCACCAATTCTCCTCAAAACTTATAGTAGATACAGCTTTGGCAACTGTTAAGTAACAGCTTTGGCAACTGCTTGTTAAATAAAACTTCTCATTAGCATGGTGACCAAAATCGGCTCCGACTTCCAATCTCTTCCAATCAACGTTGAGGGATCCGTCAAGTTGCATTGAAATCCTTTCAGTGGGTAGTTTTTTACCACCAAACGTTAAAATGGCCACTAGGCAATCATCTTCATCACTTACTAAGACTAAGGTGCGGAATAAACTTCCAGCTTCCGTGTTCCTAAATCCCAGCCAAGTATAATCTGGGTGGCTTCAAGAGAAGAGTTAATAATCATTTTCTTGGCAAGCGCGCTTAATTCTAGACCTCATCATTTTTGCCCATCAGACATGGTTGGTTGTAATCAAGCGCAAACCTATTAGTTATAAAAAAACATCATTGCTGACTGCTGTAACTTCACCTGTAGATAAAAAAATCATGGTTTTCTGCGAGAAGCTCCCATCCAGCATCCCGTGGCAGGCCGCTGACGTTCACTACGTCGTCGAAGCATCCGGCATGTTCACAAGTCGCGAGAAGGCTGCGGTATTTTTTTAATTGCTTTAGAAACTTTTCTATTGCCATAGAGTTACTTACCCCCTAGTTAACCCTCTTACAAATAAAATAAACGTGTAATATTGTTACCTATACTGTATTTTGTCTTGTTCCATTGAATTCCAAATTGCTAATTACTGCAGAGAAGGACAAAACAGTATAACTATTCCATCGCTTTTCCATGTTTATTTGTTAGGCGGATAGAGTTTAGTCGATAGAGCTACGAGAAAGTACTCAAGTTCCCGTAATATTATTTAATTTAAAAAAATTATAAAACATAATTCATCACAAATCAGTGCTTCACTGCAATCTTACCTACCTGATGGGAGTAAGTGAAGATGAAGGGGAAGATTTATAGTGCTTACTTGGAAGTGTTAAAGAACCTCTAACCGCTGCTTCTTGATATCGTACCGGAATTCTAAATCGCTTGACTGTGCGCCGGTAGAAGGTTTCTGCCAGAACGGGTTTAAATCGATTTAGAAATTATGATATCCCAAACTGACCCTTATTGGCGTGTTAAGAAGGTCTTCAAACGTATTACACTTACTCGTGCCTATGATATGATAGATGGTAACATTAACGTAAGTAATAATAATAATTTACCATAGGGTCACCTCGCAAGCGGCAGCGTGAAGAGGGTGATAGTTACGGCCCCCACTGTCGATATCCCCATGCTCATACTGGGAGTCAATGAGGACCACATTAACACTGGTAACACTAGCATACTGTTTTTCACCTACGTACCTACTCTATAGTTTGCTTTCTTTCGGTAAGAATTTATGACATCGAACATTAAGAAATTAATAGGAGCACACATCCGTCTCATTGTGCTAATAATTTTCGGCTTACAACTAACACTGTTGGTGTCAAAACAATCATTTTGACACCAGTAAACTGGCTACATTTTTTCGTGCGTTCCACCCGTTCCTGTGTATACGTCTATTTTTCTAGATCAAAAAGTGATATCGTGCGCGTCGAGCACGCTGTACTGTTTGGCACCGATCGTTAAGATCTTGGAGGATAATTACGGCGTAGCCGAGGGCTTCATCACCAGCATACACGCCATGACGCCGTCTTTGAAGCCCTTGGACGGACTGTGCTTGAAGGGAAAGGTACACCGTACTCACTCATATATCACTCCACCATCCATACATCTTCCAAAAAAAGGCTTCCACCCATACATAGTCGACGTACCAAATTCCTCGTTCCTGATACGCACTGCAAAGGCCTGGACTACCCTCCCCGGCACTGTCTTTCCTACCACTTACAACCCGGGTGCCTTCAAATCAAGAGTAAATAGGGATCTCCTAGGCAAGCGCGTTCCATCTTAGACTGTATCATCACTTTCCATCAGGTGTGATCACAGTCAAGCGCTAGCCTATATAGTTAAAAAAAATAATTCATCATTATCATCATCTCAATTCATGGCTGATTAAGTGATGAGTACAGCCACCTCTCTTCTCAGAATAACTAGTCACCTTTGTTAGTCATACTTATTAACCTCTAATAAACTAGTACGCTGGACTATACAATTGACGGTTTCTTCTTTTTATGCCGATTTGAAGCGCCCCCCTCGAAGGTTCACGGTATTAAATTGACTTTTGTTGCCAGTGACCGTCGTTTTGAATGTCATTTTATTTTAGTTCCATGGACACTTACAACTTACGCAACAATCAGCGCAAAAATGGCAAAAGTCCTGAGGTCCAGAGTACTAATAATAGAAAAATATAATAGAATGTACAAAGACCATAAATATTAGTATGTAAAGACCTTAATTGTACCTACATTCTTATGGATAAATTTATTTTATTACTATTTATTAGAGGTCAGTGGTACCAATAAACCCCTAATGTCTGAACCCAGCACTGGCGCGACCACAGAAGCATCCACCAGAACATCATCCCCGCGGCGACGGGCGCCTGCAAGGCCCTCGGCAAGATCATCCCGTCTGCGAGGGACAAGCTGACGGGGCTCGCCTTCAGGGTGCCCATCGTCAACGTATCCGTACTCGACATCACTGTTCGGTAAGTACCAAGAGTATACCTAGGTCGCGCAGCGAAAGTTAAGGCGAGTTTAGATGAACGCCCCACCGCTACATTTTTATTTCAACGAGTGACCGTTAACACGTGGAGGAGCATTCATGTTGAGATTAGAAGATCTATACTTACTTTCAAATTAGCAATACCTAATTATCTATATACTTACGTAGAATTCGGTTTTCTAAATCCGAAATTTAGAATTCTTTCGAGATAAAACCACATGTTAATCCAGCTATAAATGTTTCAAATTTTAACTAAATCGATTCAGTAGTTGTGCTTGTGTAACAAACATCCAAACTTAAAATGGGTGAATCACCACTAACTACTGAAATTACTTGTCGGATTCGGACGGATTGACAAGCTTCAACATTTTCTCAAAATCACAACTTTTCAGGTTGAATAAAAATGCGACGATACAGAATATAATCAAGTGCGTAGAAGAAGAAATCAAATCAACTATGAAGAATATCATCAAAATAGCAAAGGACCAAGAAGTGTCTTCAGACTTTATAGGCGACGAGCACTCTTGCATTGTCGACGCCAACTCAAGTTTACAACTGAATCCAAAGTTTTTCAAACTGATTTGCTGGTACGAAAACGAATACTCATACGCGTGTCGAGTTGTGGATTCGATAAAATACTCCGAGGAAAATATATACAAACTTACTGCCAGTTTTATCATACCTTCAATCAGATCTGTCCCTACAAAGCCTATACAAAATTTAAATAAAGAATATATCGTTTCTAACTGTCACATATCAAGTAAACCTAAAGTGATGCTCATGCACCAAGAAACGGGAATCAAAACTGAAAAGCCATTAGAAGATTCGGGATTCAAACAATCAGTTTTACGCGATTCTAAACAAAGCGAAGATATTTCCCTTGCGCGCAACGATGGAACAGATATTGCAGTTTCAAGACTATTAGTAAAAGAAAATAAAATTTTCAATTACCTTAAGACCAAAGAACGGTTAGAGGAAGTAAAGAAAGAGTTCTCCAAAATGGCAAATATGACTGAAAAGCTATTAAAGAAATCGAATCAAAATAAATGTGAAGCAAAATCCCTGGGAGAGGAACTCTATAGTGATGAAGATAAAAAAGATAGTAAACGAAAACTTGACTCAACACGGCTTTCATTGCCTGCAGTGATAAAAAGCATTCGTACGAATGAGTTTGCCCAAAAGTGTATTGGTGATGAAGATGCGTTTAACGCACATAAAACCGAAGTTAGCAATACTATAACAATTAAAAATAATAGTGATTATATTAATACACTTAAAGTAAATGCTAATCGCAATCGACAATTACAAAACAAAAGTAATAATGTATTTGGTAACTTTAAAATCCTTAAAAATCCGCGTCAGATTTGTCAACATGAAGAAGCAAGTAAAGTAACCGAAGCAGTTGATGGTCAAGAAAATCTTAAACCGGAGAACACATCCTGTATTCCAATCAAAACATGTGCTGCTGCATTATACAATAATAGATTAAATCAAGCTACAGATTCCTATGCTCATAAATCTGATTTATGGAAATTTGATTTTTGTACTAAGAAAATAGTTAACCATGATATTAGGCATACAAAGGTTATGGAATTAGAAGTAACGAAAAATAAATTAAATGATAAATCAATTATAAGTCGTTCTGAGAAAATCTGTAATAATAATATTACTAAGAATGAAGAGATAAAGCAAATAAACAGTATAGAAAATAAACAAGATGTTACATTAAGTGACAGTAATATTGAGAAATTTAATAACGTTTTGATTAAGTATGAAGCGGTAAACAATTTAAACAGAACACAAAATCTACCAGACGTTATTTCAAGTAAAAGTAATAATAAAGACAAAATTAAAACATCAAATGAAAGTAACTTAAATAGAACAAAACTAACTGTAACATGCATTAAACCGGAATCCTCTGAACTCAAAAATGACGATGTAGCAACTTTGTCAGTCAGCAGGAATGAAATTAGAAAGAAAATACTGGTAGGGATCATGAAGATTTTAGCAGCAAAAGCTTTAGAAAACAAAACGCGAACACCAAGTCTGGTTACTACTAATACTACAACAAGCAACAGGGAGGTTTGCAAACGCTTAGACATATATGATAAGTTAGAAAGTGCAAGTGCTTCCGATTCAGATAACTCTTTCCAAATAAATGAAAAGACCTCTCAAGTTATCAACGTTATGGGGTTGTCAAGCTCCGCAGAAGAGTTGGCTCGTTTAGACAAGATCTGTAGAATCATCGAAATATCTGACGAAATGTCCGATAAACTTTTCTCTGCATTGAACGATGATGACAACAATACCAACAAAAAGACAAAGTGGTCATTTAAAGATTTGTGTGAAAGGTTAAAATTCGATGAGTTTTGTAACAACGTTTTCGGTGAACCATCTAGCTTAGATAAATGATTTGCAATTAAAAGCGTGAACTTTACATTAAAATCTATTTTATTTTAAGGCACTAATTAAACTTTTTTTGTACATTGAAAAAGTCAACAAAATAACTCTAATTTGTAAAAAAAATTGTATAAGAATGATATTATGCAGGTACAAGAGATCTTCTTTGAGAACAAATTTAACTCATAGAATAAAATAATCTTAAATAGATTCAAGTATCACATCTTAGTCTTACCTTACCCATAGCTATGTGTTATAAAATCTGTGTTTCTTAATAGTTTCGTATTCAGTTGGATGACCGTTTTCGAGAATACAGCATCGTCCATCTCAACAAAGTCAGCTATAATGACGTTGACCGGTGACGGTCCATCTTTATCCACAGGCCTCCCTGGAGAAAACTCTGTCAGTTTCGGGTAAATCTCATTCTTGACTGGCTTAGCACATCTGTCTCGCAAATTAGATAACCATCTGGAATTTAAACATTTGGAAATTACCAAGTGATCTTACCATCTTATCGGCCATCAAGATAATAACATATCAACGAAGGGTCAACAATGACCTGACCCCACAGATACAAAAACTCAGGATATTGGCCATCCGAACAATTTACGTAAACATTTTCGTACAAGATAACAGTAACGCCATCTGTCAAAATTCTATAGGTGGTGAGCGAATTACAGTGTGGCCTTACGGTTGGTGGCGACATTGTTTCGCGCCGTCTACCCTGTCCAGGGTGTGTGTCTATTCCTGACCCACAAATCCCTTGCCAGAATAACGCTTGTAGTCAAGCCAGGGGGGGGCAGGAGCTTGGTACTCAACCTGCTCAGGCCAAGGTATAAGAGATAAGAACTCACCTAAGGACAATAAACCCGGGCGTGGGAGTCAGAACGGCCTGATGCACGGATCCCCTTCCAGGATGACGCTAGACGATCTTGAGTAAATGCAGCAGACCACAGACGTTGTCCTGCTCAGGCCAAGGGGACAAGAATATGGTACTCACCTAAGGACAATAAACCCGGGCGTGGGAGTCAGAACGGCCTGATGCACGAATCCCCTTCCAGGATGACGCTTGACGTTTCTGAGGAACTGCAGCAGACCACAGACGTTGTCCTGCTCAGGCCAAGGGGATAAGAATATGTTACTGACCTAAGGACAATAAACCCGGGCGTGGGAGTCAGAACGGCCTGATGCACGAATCCCCTGCCAAGATGACGCCAGACGATCTTGAGGAACTGCAGCAGACCACAGACGTTGTCCTGCTCAGGCCAAGGGGATAACAATATGTTACTCACCTAAGGACAATAAACCCGGGCGTAGGGGTCAAAACGCCCTGATGCACGAAGCCTCTGCTAGGATGACGCTAGAAGTTCTTGAGAAACTGCAGAAACCACAGATGTATTCCTGCTCAGGCCAAGGGGACAAGAATATGGTACTCACCTAAGGACAATAACCCCGGGCGTGGGAGTCAGAACGGCCTGATGCACAAATCCCCTGCCAGGATGAAGTTTGACGTTTCTGAGGAACTGTAGCAGGCCACGAATGCTGTCCTGCTGAGACCAAGGGGACAAGAATATCATACGCACCAGACAATAAACCCGGGCGTGGGAGGCAGAACGGCCTGATGCATGAATCTGCTGCTAGGATGACGATAGAAGTTCTTGAGTAACTGCAGAAACCACAGATGTTGTTCTGCTCAGGCCAAAGGGTTAAAAATATTGTACTCACCTAAGGACAATAAACCCGGGCGTGGGAGTCAGAACGGCCTGATGCACGAATCCCCTTCCAGGATGACGCTTGACGTTTCTAAGGAACTGCAGCAGGCCACGAATGCTGTCCTGCTGAGGCCAGGGCGACGGCAACATCGCTGGCTGCCAGAGCTCCCCGGTTGAGAGCACTGATGGATGTCTGTACACAACTATCACCTGAAAATGATAACCAGTCATGGTAAACATGAGGACTGCGAATTCATTATTTTTGCATACATACTCTTTTTTCAAAATTTATGAGAAGTAATTCAATCGTGTTTGTATAGATGCCAGGTGCCATCTAATGGAGGTTAAATGCATAATCGATGTACAAAAACTTTGCCTGGCTCAGGTAGGCCCTAAATTAAGATTATATTTTTTTAGTCAAATTTTGAACTCATTACTGAGTAAGTAGAAGCAGGCAACAAAAAAGTAGAAAGAAACCTTAGTAATAACTTACTAACAACATTTCCTGTGCTGAGATTCTCATGTCAAATTGAATAATAATCGGCAAACAAATTAAGCAGAATCAGTAAACAAATGAACTTGACGTTCTATTAATTTTATGAGAACCTATCAGTATCAGAAGTAAATGTATTGAGTCATGGTTTTTATTATATTTTGTAAGATCCGACGAAATAAAAATTTCAGCAACCTGTTGTCGTAGCCTATAGAGAGCATTGAGTGTCACTCCGTTCAGATCAGGCTGTCTCGGCACCAGCAGTTGACCAAACAAGTTGAGAATATATCTGATGAGTTTCTGATGGTCATCCGGCGTGAATCCGTAGAAATGTTGGAAGTCTAGGATCACCACCTGGAAAATCGATTAAGTGAAAATAAGTACCCGGCCATCACAATTGACAATTGAATGGCGTAAGAGCGTTTCCACATTATCCGATCCGATATCGGTATCGGACGCAGATACGATATCGGGGTAAGTAAAATGTATGAAATATGTACCTGCCTTTCACATTGTCCGTTCCGATATCGGATATCGGAGCCGACACCGATATGCTGGCGGCACCATCGGACGCCCGTGAGCCATCGGGCGATAATGTTTGTATGTGTGCTATCCGTGTATCTAAATTGTCTCTGTGTGCATAGAGCCCGATGCGCGGCAGCTGTTTTGAGCTTCTTTACTAGTTTGGTTGTCATCATGGTGTCGTCATCATTTAAATACGATATAATTACATTAATTGAACTGGTAGAATCTAAACCATGCTTGTGGGATTAAACTCACGAGGAATATAAAAATAAAATACTTCAGAGACAATAATTAAAAAGCTTGCTAAAAAGAGTATAAAATGCACCCTTTGAATATTTAGCTTCCACAATGGGATGAATCCAATACTGTCTGTGGACAGATCTTTTTTGCGTCTTAAATATAATAGATACAGCAAATAAAGTTTTCTATTTAGTCTGCCATGATCACCTGCCCGCACTAAGCTATCGAGCAAATGGCCGTATCGGAACGATTTTGTCGGAAATATGTGAAAATAGCACATCGTGTCGGCTATCGGATGTCGGCTATCGTCGTCCGACACCGATATCGGATCGGATAATCTGAAAACGCTCTAACGGTAGCGTTTCTGCCGTCAGCGTCGGAGGTCTTGGGTTCCATTTCTACAACTCGAAAATGTTTGTGTGATGAGCATAAATGTTTTGAATGTGTGGGTGTTTCTCATTAATATATATTGTGTTTATCTATGAAATATTATGTGTATTTATCAGTTACACATAACACAAGCTATCACTTACTTTGGAGATAGATTTAGATGTGCGTAATGTCCTTATGTAATGTGTAGTATTAATTGCGCTGTAGCATGGTGCAAGATGACAGATGAGATGAAAATAGCAATAGGGAAGGACCAGACTGAGACAGCCTGAGAATGTACTATGCGAATGTACCATTGCATCACTTTCGAACGGAATCAAAAAAATCACGTGAGACCAATTTAGCGATCATTTTCATACATGTTTGAATTTAGTTCCATTCATATCTTTTTAGTGTACCTATCGTAAAATACCATAATATGGCTGGAGGTGCAAATGAATGAACAACCCACCTCATGAGGATGTTGTTCGAGAAACTCCTTCACTTGCTGGAGCGGTTGAGATATTTCCCCGGCATACACGCCGTGCGTGAAGAAGAACCGGTCCACGCCTGTTTTCGTTGCTAGTCTCAGATCCAAGTATCTGAAATATTATATTAAGTAGCTGTATGATGGATTATAAGTGAATTTTATTGTAAAGTTATGCTGTACTACTATACTAAGCTTTGCGCGATCGAATCAGAAATGAGGAGATCCCCAAAAGAACCAAAGTAACCGACATAGCTCAACGTGTCGCAAAACTGAAGTGGCAAGGGGCGGGGCACATAGCTTGTAGGACCGATGGACGTTGGGGGCCCAAGGTGCTGGAATGGCGGCCACGCACCGGGAAGCGCAGTGTCGGTCGACTCCCCACGTGGACGGACGACAAGAAAAGTCTCGGGGAGTCGCTGGCGCCAGGCGGCGCAAGATCGTTGTGTTTGGCGGTCATTTCAGGAGGCCTATGTCCAGCAGTGGATGTCCATCGGCTGAAACGACGACGACTATACTAAGCTACCAACCTAAGGACTTCATCATGTAACTATTTTGGTTTAGTAAATTGAATTCGATTTTAAATTTTTATTTATTGTTTATTGTGAAACTGCTGGGTTCCTTATAGTGCCCAAAGGGTAAAACGAGATCCTATTATTAAGAGCTTCAAGTTGTACGTCTGTCTGTCCATCTGTCACCAGGCTGTATCTCTTGAACCGTGAGTTAGACAGTTGAAATTTTCACAGATGATGTATTTCTGTTGCCGCTGTAACAACAAATACTAAAGAAACAGAATAAAATAAATATTAAAGGAGGCTAAAACATTAATAAGTTAATGATTAGCTAAAACTACATAACAATATTTACTAATTGGTTAATGATATTATTTACATTAAATGCACATCAAATCAAAAGAAGGTATTAAACCTCTTTAGATTTCTAGATTCTAGCTACTGTCAATGGTACTTTATTGACTGTGTTTTTGCAGTTATTTTCATATAAATAATAAAATAGATGCAGAATAAAAGAAAAAGTCTGACAGAAACTGTGACTTTTCATCATATAAAAGTACCAATGCAACGTAAAATTGCATGAAAGTTAGTTTTTAAACCACTTAAAATGATTATTGCCAGTGTTCTGTCAATCTTTTCCATTTAGCCTGCGTTTGTACAGTGAATGAAGTACCTAATGCCAAAGAGAAGTTGCTGTGAGGCATCGAAGGACTGTGTAATGGTCCAGCGTAAGATCGTACCTTTGAATAAAGGGTACAGTCTCTTTAGTACA
This sequence comes from Coenonympha arcania, assembly GCA_036785405.1. Lineage (NCBI taxonomy): Eukaryota > Metazoa > Arthropoda > Insecta > Lepidoptera > Nymphalidae > Coenonympha > Coenonympha arcania. The sequence continues at coordinate 11,671,647 of CM072072.1, forward strand.
GGCTCTGCGTCAGGTGCTAGGCTACTGTTGCGCGTGATTCCATACGTCATTGAATCATGACTGCCTGAAAAATGAGAGATATAATTGATTGTACTAGGTGTTGCAAGTAGCTTGCCTGTATCACAGTTTTTAGAGTGCCCTACCCAAAGGGTAAAGACAGGACTCTATTACTAAGACTTCACCGTCTATCCATCCGTTTGTCTGTCACCAGGCTGTATCTCTTGAATAGTTAGACACTTGAAATTTTCATAGATGATGTATTACTGTTGCTGCTATAACAACTAATACTAAAAAAAAGAATAAAATAAATATTAGTATTAGTCTAAAAGTACTAAAAGTAAAAGTAGTAAAGTCTTTTTTTTAGTATTAGTCTAAAATATTAATAAGTTAACTAGGCTAAAATATTAATAAGTTAATGATTAACTTTAACTACGTAACAATGTTTGCTAATTGGTTAATGATATTATTTACATTAAATGCACATTAATGATATTATCTAATTTAAATGGGGCTCCTATACAACAAATGTGATTTTTTTGCTTGTTTTTGCTTGATATTTATAACAGCAACAAATAGAAGTTTAACATGTTCACAGAATATTGAGTAATATATTCACTTGAAAAATTAATAGAGTAAAAATAAAATATTTAAGGCGGCTCCCATACAACAAATGTATGTGCTTGTTTTTGGAATAGTTTTCATTAATACTAGTGAGAATGGGTCTTGATAGTACAGAACCCTCAGTGTGCGAGACCGACTCGCACTTGACCAATTATTTACAAATGCTAAATGGGGACCATGCATTTTCTGATAGAGAACATTGCCCACACTAATTTGAATGGGGTTCAAATTGAAGATAATGGTGTTTTGGAAGTTAGATATACTTCATAAATCATACTAACCAATAATATAAAAAAGTAATCATTTTTATGTACAGATTACTTATGGTGGACGCTTTTTTCTTACGTTAGCAGGGGGCAGATTAAGGATACAGCTATTTCTTGCATTAGCAGATGACAGATCAAGACTGGATTAACAAGATTACCTGGTATGGCTAAATAAATAAGTGGAATGTTCCTCAGCTGTTCTGGCAGATCTCTCATCCAGTTTTCAAGATCAACACTTTGCGCTGCTCCATTGTCACTCATTATGGCACCTAAAAACAATTTTGTTCGTAATAATATTAAAATTGAGTATGATTAACTAGAAAATGGAAAAGAGATATACGCTTTTCAAACAATTTCTTTATCTTTCCTTGTTTTCTGCATCTAGTTCGTGGTTGCATAAAGAATGCCTACTTCCAATTAGGTATTTTATTTGTAAATGGTTAATTATTTGGAACAACCAATTTTATGTATTGTACTCTATTATTATACTGAAAGCAAGTGAATAAGTATAATTTTAACGATTTAAAATACCTTTTTCTGAGATTCCGAACTTACAGAATACGTTTTAAATTAAATACCAACACAGTAACTATAGGAAACGAAGACTGTACACAAACAAAACACGTCTTTGAATGACTGAATCATAAACGCATGTTTCCATTAAATTAACGGAATCACGTCATCGTACGGCGTTAAACTGGTGCTGAGGGCAAAGGGCCTTTGTTCTAAAAATATACGCGCAGTATCAGAATGTAGGTTTTATAGTATTCACCTGTTTGAAATGTTGAAGGATCAAAACTTTCTCTGATTTAGTTTTAACTCTGTCGTAAGTAACAATGAACTTATACCTACGTGCTTGTATTCTATGGTTATGATATGCTAACAATCGCATTTATGTGGTTATTACAATGGTTAAAAATTCATTTATCATTCTTTGTTTACTCTATCCCCATTACCCCAAGTTCAAAACAAACTTGATTTGAAGTTTGAATGTTGACATTGACACCTCAGTTACAATTGCCAATGCTAATTTCACATTTGACATAAATATTTTCGTTCAGTAAGTGTCTCAGGTAAGTGTCATTTTAAATAGAAGGGAAACGTTTAAAAATATTAATAGTTTGTTCGCTATACGAACGAGATTTCATTACTTTTGTCTACACTCTACAGGTTGTAGTATGTGGTTGTAGCTTGTGGGAATTAAGATTCATAATTTCTTTACATTTTCAGGGTAGTTTGGAATTATTCTGCCAGAGTAATGCAGTCAGTTACGCGCCAGATTCAAATTTAATTAGATTGTTACCACACAGTAGGTGATGATACTTTTAATAATAATATGATGATGGTACTTTCAATAATAATTAAAATTGCAGTGGAATTAACTATCTAACATGGAAAAGCTACTTAATTAATGATGATCGTATTTATGCTTAATCACTTGTATATTATATACCTACGTACGCTGTTACCTAATGTTACAACTTACATGAAATGGAAATAAAAAAATCTTACCGACCTAGGCAAAGAAGAAAAACTATCTGCATTTCCATTTTTTTCAAATATTTTTATTCACCAGTAAGTAATTATTTTCCTCTAGAATGGCACTGCTGTACTGCGATATAATGATATGTTATCTAGTCAAAGTAAACTAAAATATTCAGATTCTAATAAACATACGGATAATAACTGACCCGAGATATAACTTGAATAAGCTAGCGTGCAAGACAAGACGTAAACAGCAGCAAAACGAGACTAAATAAATGCAAAAAGTATGGATGTTTTTGTCCGCGATTGCTTTGTTTCGGAACTTTGGAAAACTAATGCAGGATCCTATTATAGCGATTGGGTGAAAGGATATTATTACCTATAGTTTAGCTCTTTTTTGTGATACATTTCATTCAACCTTGATTTTTCTCGTACCTACTTGAGTCAAAGCGTCGAGCGAGAGTGCCTACTGAATTTAAATAGTTTTTTCAAGGTCCATCTAACAAGTTTAAAATCATCTCAAAGTCAAGGAAAAAGTTTCTTCAGCTGACACTTGCCAAAATGCACCTTTGACAGTCTATTTAGAGTACATACTGTATTTTGTAAAGACGTACTAGGTCTACCTAGATCATATATACATACCTTTATACTCTACCTATAATACTTGTTTTATTAACCGACTTCAAAAAAAAGGAGGAGGTTCTCAATTCGTCGGAATCTTTTTTTTTTTTTTTTTTTATTTTTTTTTATGTATGTTCCCCGATTACTCGAAGATGCGTGGACCAATTTCGAAATTTTTTTTTTTGTTTGATAGGGTATAGTTCACAGATGGTCCCATAGTCATCAAGTCAGGATCTGATGATGGGATCCTGGAGAAATCGAGGGAACTCTTCAAATTTTATAAGCACACTTGAAGTGATTTGGGTATTGTTTGAAAGAGTAATTTTTTCCAGGTATTCTTATGGTCATCAGGTCGGGATCTGATGATGGGATCTTGGTAAAATCGAGGGAACTCTTCAAATTTTGCTAGTATACTTGAAGCGATTTAGGTATATTTTATAGTTACGATTGCATTTCCTTGCAGTCATCAAGTAATGACTGTATTCATCAAGTCAGGATCTGATGATGGGATCTTGGAGAAATTGAGGGAACTCTTCAGATTTTAGAAGCATACTTCAAGCGATGTGGGCATTTTTTCCAATGCCTTGCGCATTAGTTGTTTTCCACTAAAAAGTATAAAATAAAATGGAAAATTCTTTCCAAAAAACCAACTTCAAATGCCACTACAAAGAATGAAATAATTTTTAATGTACACCAATTCGAAGTCGGGCAATGTTTCGTTCATTCAATAATAGTCCTTGGTATTGTCGATAATTTTGTCGTTTCTTTGCACATCAAGTTTTATAATAAGAAGGACTATAATAATGATTGAACAAAACATTGCCCGACTTCGAATTGGTGTACATTAAAAATTATTTCATTCTTTGTAGTGGCATTTGAAGTTGGTTTTTTGGAAAGAATTTTCCATTTTATCTCCTATCGAATTCGTTTTGCAAATTCTTTAGGTACATTATTAAAAGCGCTGAATGGAGAACTAAGTATCTCCTAACTTTGACATCGTGAACACTTCCTTAACCCCTTGTTAGAATCTACTAGCCCGGGTATCGAACGAACTACCCTCAGTAATAAGTATAAGAACACATCTTTACCGTCCACCAGAATTTCAGTGCAGGAAATAATGCTCTAGTTTACTATCACGCAATTGGAAGCATTGGAGGTCGTATTTGTTTGACCCTAATGAAGTCAATTTTATCCTTGTTATTATTTCATTAATTACGATTACCTGAGTAGGTATTTATTACTGAAAACAGCACCCCTATAATATTACACTACAATCCGGGCACACTTAAAATCCGGGCGCCTTCAAATCAAGAGTGAGGCATCTCCTAGGCAAGCACGTTCCACCTTAGACTGTATCATCACTTTCCATCAGGTGTGATCAGAGTTAAGTTCTAGCGTACCTATATAGTATAAAAAAAGATAATCACCAGAAAAAACCATAAGTATAACTACCTACTTAAGGAGGAAAACATGATTCAGAAGCTAGGAAAAACCACTTCTTAAAACAAGTACCAAACAAAGTTTTTCCACATCACACAACCGTACGTCGTGTGTTTGTTACTCCTTCACTCCGTAACTACTGAACCGATTTGGCTGTTTGGAATGGATATTATACCAGAGTACCTATTTATACCCTTCATACCCTAGGATAATGGATAAGCTACTAACTTGTTAACGCCATCCACGATAATAATTTGTTACTACTTAGTAGTTAGTACAACTACTTAGTATCTACTCACACGAAAATGACGTAACTAGGTAAGTAAGTAGGTATCTATCTCGTGATGATGATGATGAATAATCTTATACCTTTAAACGAGCAATTCTTGTATATATATATCTTATACCTTTAAACGAGCAATTCTTGTATATATATTGTATATATATTTCTATATATTCTGAATCTCGGAAACGGCTCGAACGATTTTCATGAAATTTTGTATACAGGGGGTTTTGGGGACGATAAATCGATCTAGCTAAGATTCATTTTTAGAAAATGTCGTATTTAAAAAAAATATTAAAATAATTCAGCCACCCAGATATTAAAATAATTAATTCAAAATATCAAGCTCTAAATTCTTTGAATGGCCATAGCATAGACCACCACAATAGACAAGTGTGGGTTGGTATTCACACACCTTTGACAAAATTACGAAAACCTCTCAGGCAAGCACACGTCTTGTCCAGTACTTACTTAATTCGTCAGTTGCGCTTTGCAATTTAGTCTGATCTCCAAAAAGTACCAGAGGTGTGCACGGTCTTGGATTTGAACCCTCGACCTCCGATTAAACGGCAAATGCCTGAACCCTTTGCCTACTTACTGCTAAAAAAACTTAAATGCTAATTTTTGACGTCAGTAAATACGAGCTGTTGTGCAAAACTTCCTGTTGAATCAATCATACATGATACGTCCTATACTAATTTGCTGCCAATTAAGTATCAATCAGGTATGGTAAATCAAATGCGTATAGACACGCTCTTTGCTCAATACCTACCTTGTTTAATTCCTGTTCAACGAGTTGGATTTATTTAATTGCGTCAGTATTGAGGACATCATTAGAGGATTGTAATTTGTTCCTACATAAAGAAATCTTATTCTCCTCCTTTCGTTGTAACTTGATGCAGCAACCGGCAGGCACCCGTCAGCCAGCGGCCAGGTAGCGGTGATGCTAGATATAACGTGATGCCACTCAGGTGCTAGTATCACATTAATTCGTCGGCAGTTCGGCACGCGCGTAATTCGAGGTGCGAACAGGTCGTCAAGGCTCTCCATGCGCAGGTCTGGGGATTGAAAGTGAGCCAACTTCTCAGTGCCATCATTGTAATGGGGTGTGTGTTGTACGCGTTGGAGGAACGTCCTGCCTGGGACCTCCAACGGCCCAACGGTCAAATTTAATTTTAAATAGGCACAGCTTAAATAAACAATGTAAGAATTTTTAGAACTTTTAATAAAATACTTATTAAAGGTTCTAAAAATGTTTAGATTTCGTGAGATTTGCAAAATCCAGCCGCAATCCTGAGAAGAGTCCGAAAATCCTGAAAGCTCAGAATAAATCCTGAGCTGAGATATGGTAGCCCTACTCGGGGCTGACCCTGACCTTCCCTGGAAGTGGCTGGTGTCAATGGTCAGCCAGAGCCCAGAGGCGAGCATAACGGGTGTTGCGCAAGAGAGCCTCATCCGGTACGTTTGTATGAGATACCGGAGACCACAGATTTACCGGAGACTTCCAATATAGCCTGAGGATGTCCACCGAGGCCGGAGTGTTAGTGGGTAAAAATGCCACAAATTACAGGCACTACAGGCGGATAAGTATCTCAATTTTTTAAAAGGAGATTTTCCCCCCTAATAAAAAAAAATAGGACGGCCCAGTTGCGTACGAAGCAAGGAATATACTACTCTCTAACGAGAGGTACGAAGCGTCAAGCGTGGTGCTCCGGAGATGGTGCGGTGCGCGAGAGACTGTTGCGTCTGCAATCTGCATTATTGTAATTTTTTATTTTAATCTCTTTTAAGTATCACTTTTAAGTCAAAGGGAACATCATGGTAAAGTTTTTTGATTTCAAGTAGCATTTTTTTAATAGCCTACCAGCTGATCTGCCTGCTTCGATATTCTACTAGACTCTAGAGCAAGGATGAATTTAGTATCTGATATGGATATTACTAATCCGTAATTTCAACCAAAATAGATAAGTAGGTACATATTTCACACAGCATAGTGGTGAGTGATAGTTTGGCAGCTATAATATAACAATTGGCTCACAAGATTTCTCTTGAACTGTTGCGGCCATTTATTTATATTTTCCGGAAGTCGGTCAGGGATTTTATCATTACCTACCTAGTAAGTAGTACCTACCTACTTAGACGATTTATAAAAGTATCATACATAGTTACCATAAAGTTTAATCATGGGGCTATTCACGTAACGTTTTCACACACTCAGTGATGTGAAACAAGAAAAAGAAACAAGACAAGAAAACAGGAAATAAAATTAAAATTGTACCCTGAAAAATTAACTTAATTATGTCTATTGGTTTACAGAATACAGTGCAAAATTAAATGTAAGTAGGTAGGTACCTCAACATAGGAAATACAATGCCTCAACCTTATCGCGTACGCCCCGAAATAGATAACTACCATTGTAGCAACTAAGTATAAAGAGGTATGTACCGTCTCCATGAAGTTTCAATTAGGCTGAAGATTGAAGAAATTAAAATCAATAATTTAGAGTTGCAGCCACGTTGCAGCAAAGAAAATCATAAGCTGATTAAAATAAGCAAGTCAGCAAGATATAAGCATAGAGGATAGAACAGCATGGAGGATAGCTTTCAGATAAAAAGATCAAACCCCATTTGTAGAGTGTCGATTATTTCAATTTCCAGAAACCTAATTACCATTTCCAGTTTATGCTAAGTGTTTAGTTACTTAATATGTAAAATAGGTGTATAATTATTATTGTACACAGATTTTATATAATAGCAATAATAATAAGAGCAAAAGGGATAGAAACACAACGAGCGTCCAAGTTCCAACGATGATAGCCGAACAAGAATCGATGCCAACCGAACATGAACCGCTTGCTTGTGTTGTGCCGAGTGCGTACCGCGGACCGTCAGCCATCCTCCCATTTTGCTTTCGCCTACCCGACCGAGTCAACAGTCCATACACACTGCAGTGTTTATTTGTGCCGCCACATCGCAAGCAAAAACGCTTATTAATAGTTACCGCACGACCATTCGTAGTCTGCTGAAGCACATTTCGGCATTCACAATGAGAAAAATACGTTCCGGAGTGAAATAGACGAGCATCCATATCGTCTTTTCTATCCAAGTGTTAAAGGACAGCCTAAAACTGTATAATTACTGTGTTATCAACCCCGTGCGATTCTGGGGGAAAGTTTTGGTTAACAAGTTGGATCTGATCGTCTACTGGGACTTATTGCGAATGTGTATTGAAACGTTCATAGCTATCCACGGGCGCACGGCTATGCGCCACGATTTAGTACATTTTATAAGGCATACCTCATCGGACCACTATTGCGAAGGAAGACTTTAGTTTTGAGGCAGGTAAGCGGAATTTTTTGTTTCACTATTGTTTGTGAAGATCCCTTGAAGTAGCCCAAAAGGTTCGAGAATGCTGTCAAGGAATTTTCATGCTCATGCGAATAGATATTATGATATGCCATGCGAATGTATTGTCAATGCCCAATGATCCAATGATAGGAAAATAAAAATAAGAATACTATAGTCACATACTAGTCAATAATAGAAAAACTAAAGGAATAAATATTTTCAATAAAAGAGCGACATCCAAATACTTAGGTAACCTCAACATTAATAAACAGGTTCCGAAAGTTGATAACATTTACCACGTCATTAAAACCGCGGCATGTGACAAAATAACCAGTGTTGATGAAGGAAATCTTCCAAAAACCAAGAAACTTTGGTAATACATCAATCTGGTCAATCTGGTTTTCGGGACTAGAGTCTGGATGCAGGTTTCTAATTTCTATGGACAAATACACACCAGACGGGAGTCTGGACGGACGACGGAGTCTAAAATTAGCGCACATTGCAAAATATTTACAGATGCTTCCAAACATCATGCAATGCAAATAAGTAGCTGAACATTTTTGATTTCTTAGAAATAAAATACAAGAAGACAAAATATACGACCAGACAAATACTATGTAAACTTTGTAATGTTACAAAACTAGGTACAAATATTACATTTTCAACAGTAATTTCCAAGAGCATCAGAAGTTTATTTAAGCATAATAATGGAGGGAGATAATGCTTGAACAAAAGGTCATTTGATTATTTTGACCTCTTATCGGCAGACCTCGTACGACTACAAAAATCAAGCTCAACTCTTCACCGTTTTCCAATAGGCTATGAAATCTACGGAAAGTTTCGGATTTCTACTGCACCTATATTTGCAACATATAACAACTAACAAGTCCGTATTTTCGTTTAGCCAGTTCACTAGTCGTGATTTCTTCACACAATCAGGTTTTTTCGAAATGGCAATATGATAATCAAATGATACATAAAATAACCGCTTCAGTCTATAATTTTAAATTATTTAAATGTACTTAAGTAGTTAGACAACCACGAATTCGGGTCATAAGTATCTAATGCAATGCGGATATTTTTCGAAATTGAAAAAAAAAAAATGTTTTGGGCACAGTTTTGGGAATTTTTAAAATCGCATTTTGTCATTAGACCAGATTCTAAATCTCAGAGGTTTTCATAATTCCTATCAGTTGACTTAACTTCATAATAAAAAAGCCTAAGTACCTACGTCTATTCACAATGAAATTGATATCGAGACTTTAAGCTTTCGTTAAATAGGCCGAAACCTTGAGTTTGTCAACTTATTGTCGTCGTAACTTTGTGAACTTGATTATAAACATCAGAAATGAAAGCAAAATATTCAGCCATGGCTCACGACAGTTGTGGGTAAACCCTCCTGTTATTAATCGTCTTGGTAATATCGATTTAACATTGCACATTGCAGGATAAATCTTCATTACTGTTGTAAGTAAATGGAAACTCCCTTCGGCATAATTAATGAGGAATGCATAAACGAAGCAATCGATAACATTTATAGGTCTTTTTGAAATAGCATATCCATGCAATTTGGCCATGGTATGCGTAATTTATTACGACATTTTAAAGGCTAACATAAACTAGGGTAATCTATTTCGAAATAATCTTTGCATAGGTACCTATATCGATTTTTGTTGGATAGTGGATATTATACACGATAGGTAGATTTGCGTGTCAGTGTTTATACAGAACATATATTTGTAACGATGTACAATATTTATATGCAAATAAATTATTATGATTATGATAGGAAAACACCGCTAGCAATTACTGCATCATCGTATTTATCTAGTGCAAATACTCCTTGAAAGAGAAAGAGGTTAGTAGAAAGGTGATGAGACCTAGACAATATACCCACTAACTACTTAGGTATCACGTATCTTAAGACATGTAGATCATGGATTATGTACCACCAACAATACACAAGGTTTCAAGGGTTCAAAATAAGTGCAATCTTGACAATAACCTTAAATTGCTCAAAGTGCATGACTATTTTGTTTTAGTATAGGTACTAACCATTATTCTCAAAAGCCTCTCCCGTCAACTTGGATAAAAAGTCGTCTCTACACGATTACACACGACATCCGCACTGTCGAAGCTGATGAATTATTTAAAACTTACTTATTTGTCCATTTACCTAACGTCTATTTAGGCAGTTACAAGTTGTAGTGAATATTGAGAGAAATCTCAATGAATTAGCAAACCAGTAAGAAACGAATTAGGCTCGCAGCTACCCAAAACAGAATGGACTGAACTAATTTAGTTAAAACAAAAATATGTCTGGTAGAGGCCTATATTTAGAAAGCTAAGATTGAAAAAGGAAAATATAATAACGTCTATTTCGTAATTCACTTAATTTATAAGCAAAGAACAAAAACAAGAAAACGCAAAGTCATAATACCAATTAATGTCATAACTAATTATTATAACAGTCAGGTAATAGAACTGATTACTAAACCATAATTATTATGAACGTAATGTACATAATAAATTAAGGTACATAATTTAAATAGAGCTGTTATGGTAGGTAGTAATTGTAGAGGTAGGCAGGAAGGTAAATCTTGTTAGTAATGTAAAACAAATACACAAGTCATTGGAGGCATATTGTATGTAGAAAATAAGACCAATATTATCAATCAAGTCAAATTTCACGTTAAAATCGTATAGTGACATAGTGATATTGCAGAGAACCCAAATTCAGAACTTGAGTAAAAACTAGTGATATTGCAGAGAACCCAAATTCAAAACTTCAGTAAAAACTAACTACATCAATTATGAAATCAATATTCAATACTACAATACTATAAACGATCATCGAGGTATCCTCATAGCTTGATGACATTAGGATTTTGAATATCAGCCTGTAGCAAAGTCAGTGATGATCACTAATTAACGATCTTCACTGAGCTATGTTGTTATTAAGGTTTGTTTTGTTCTTTCTTGAGTGAATGTAGAAACACTAGAAACAATTTCAGATAAGTTTAGAGAATGAAAGTAAATATAATCAGGCAAAGACTTAAATGTACTACAAGTAAAGGAGATTTAAAAAGAGGGAAAGTTAAAGTTGCAATGTTTCTCGAAAGAAATCAATTTTTTGTTTTCTCACATTGCAAAGGTCTATAATTACTTGCTGGATTGCCTACTTTCGAAAAATATTCTGGAATAAAATGAAAACCAATTAAAGAAGATATCATTACCTTATCGAATACAATTACGGTTTGTAGGCTTGACAAAGGCGTGTGTTTATCAAAATTGAGACTAATGAGCCGCCGATTTATGAATGCAATACAACTGATTAATGAAATAAGTACCCTCTGGATAATGCTACATAACTACAATGACATTTGATTATAGTATTATGTTAATTAGTTGCAGAAATTAGAGGTAATTCTTTCGAATAATGAAAGATTGCCTTGTTAAATAATAAATAGTCGTAAAGCTACCTACTACATACTAAATTCTAATGCCTTTGTCATGATCGGACCGCAAGAATCACAAGTAATTCCTCTTCCTGATTCCTTGCTAATATGTTTACTCTGTAATTCAACTTTAACGTATCCTTTTGCTTGTTCCAGGTCGCTATTGATGGCGTTACTGAGCATCCGTGGTGATTGGTATTTGTATCTTTGGCTAATATATCGCAAAATCTATTCAGCTGTTATATGGTTGGTCGGCAATCACTGCCGAGGTGATAAGAGTCGGGCCGTGATAAGCACCGGCGTCGGCAGTCAGTCGCTCGCAAGTCTCCACAGAGTGCGCACGCGTCGTAGGAAGCCGCCGCAGCACCAGCATCGGAACAAGCATATTGCCGTACTGGTGAAGAAGCCTTCGTTGAGAAGAACTGTGATGGCACCGGGACCTAGCACTGCTCATGCTATGATGGAGGACAAGGAGAAAGCTCTTTCCAATGGTAAGTCTAAAACTTCGTCAACAGTCCAATGATTTAACCTGTTAACGTGCTATATTCCGGGCTACATGTAGTTGTTCTGGATGAAATGTCCAATGATAAGGACAACCCTCTACTACTCAAGGCCAAATCAAACTCAACAACAAAGAGTTATGGGCGAGGAATAGCGGGGGGGCGCCCGTTCCGTACTTGGTCTTGGCTTGTCCCCTGACCGCCTTCTTGACTCCCTACAAGTTGTTTCCTCTCACTCCTTGCCTTTATACTGCTCATTTTCTCCATTCTGAGGCTGGTACTCAATGGACAATGAAAGACGTTAATTCTGGTTTAAAAATGTTGATATTAACCCGCTGTTTGACGCAGATGAGCCTGAAAAGCTTAGTCTCTACTTAGTTTACCCTCTTAGTTTTTGGCATTGCATGAAAACTATGAACGCCATTTTTTTAGCTATATTCACAGCTGTATGACATTGAATGAAAGAAACATCATCCCTTAGAAAATCAGGACTGGTGTTAGTCCCTCAAGATACGATTCTGATGCCGGTGATAAATAAGCCTTTGTTATCGGTTGAATAATATGGTTTTCAAGTAAACAAGAAAAGACGCTAGTTTTATCAGCTATAGAAAGTCTTAAGGCAATTTACATTGTTTTCGCTTTACCTGAATTTGCATTGTCATCACCATTTTTAGTTTCATCGGCTTTACGATATAATATCTTCCGTCTTCAAGACTCCAGAAGTCAGATCATTTCACGCTTAATAAGGTTATTGTGTTATTTTTAGAACACTGCCGAGCCGTGGTAATGAATTGACGTGTAGATGTTAAATTTTAGAAATATAATGAGCTGACTGCCGAGACAAGGAAGACCTCGAAGTATATAAATATTTTAGCCGGTACCTACTGGATATACAGACGAAAAACCGTGAAACTTTTTCTGCAAAGTTTTCTAACATCCAGCACCTACTTGCAAGCTGACCATATTTTATGCAACTGCATCAATTATAGCTGTAATCTAATTTAATCTAGTATAGTATAAAATATCAGAGGATAAACATTGCCATCCAACGTGGCAATGTTGCCAGTGTTCTGGGTACTTTTCATAGTCCAATATTATGTATATTGCAAAAACACCGTTTGCCGTGTCAGCTAAGTACTACATACTATTTTTCGTGAGAATTCTTTAGTTTCATAACCACGTGTTGTAAAGCGACAGCCCGCAGCATTATTAATTTCAAAGTCCAATCCCACTTAAATTGGCGGAGCATCAAAATTCACACAGAAATTTCCAATCCCCCATTTTGCATCATTTATATCTCTCACTACGAAATTAGCGAATGCAATTACACCCACTCTGTACAACCAGCAATAGTGGAAAAATTTGATGCAAGAAGCACCGATAAGAATATTAAGAGCTTGTCGAAAACAATCTAAAAAACCTGTCAAGTGCGAGTCTGACTCGCGCACTGAGGGTTCCGTACTACAACTGGAGGAATAAAACCATAAAAACCACTTTTCTTATCGAACCGCAAAACTAGCTTTGTTTTTAGAGGTTTTATTGTAAATATCAAAAAAACTACTTATTAGATCTCGTTCAAACAAATTTTCGGTGGAAGTTTGCATGGTAATGTACATCATATATTTTTTTTAGTTTTATCATACTCTTATTTTAGAAGTTACAGGGGGGGGACACACATTTTACCACTTTGGAAGTGTCTCTCGCGCAAGCTATACATTTTAGAAAAAAATGATATTAGAAACCTTAGTATCATTTTTGAAGACCTTCCATAGACACATATGGGTTTGATGAAAAAAAAATTTTTGAGTTTCAGTTCTAAGTATGGGGCACCCCCAAAATTTATTACTTTTTTTTTAAATTTTGTGTGAAAACCTTAATGCGGTTCACAGAATACATCTACTTACCAAGTTTCAACAGTATAGCTCTTATAGTTTCGGAAAAAAGTGGCTGTGACATACGACCGGACAGACGGACAGACGGACAGACAGACATGACGAATTTATAAGAGTTCCGTTTTTTGCCATTTGGCTACAGAACCCTAAAAAAATGTACGTACATCTAACTACCAATATAAATATTCAATATGTTGGTGTATTACTTATTAGTAAAAGTTTCTTATAATAATAAAAATACGTAAGTAAGTTCAGGGCTATCTAAATGCGGAATGTATTTCAATGCGGAACACGTACCTATATTGTGCAGCCATAAATGAGTTAAAACAAGCAGAGCTGCCTTGTATAATTAATTAATTGCAAAATTTAATATAGATTATTCGTCAAAAAATAATTCTTGTTATAAATTCATCGGAGAAACATGATCGTTGTATCTCAGAAAAAGCATAATCCGTTTACACTACCTTGAAAACTAAAACTTGGAAAAGCATCAGCTTCTCCATCAGTTGTTCATGTAATTAAAGCAAAGTAATATCACTCAAGTCCGCTTTATTCATTTTTTAAAAATCAAGTGATAAAACTTTTTAAAATCGATTAATTAAATCTTTAAAAGCGTTTTAGGGTCATGTCATCAATAGGTTACTTTGTTTAATGTAGTCTGAGTTTGTAACATATTTTATTAACCTAATAAAATCGGTTACGATAACATTGGTAGAACTTGACTATAGCTGATTTCTAAATTATATGTATTGTAATATTACATATTTCAATTTATGTTTATTTGTTGTTTATTTGATCCGGGAAAATGACCACAATTTGTCATCACATTATCGCTGCGTCAGTGTTATTTCCGCAAGACATTTTTAACGCACACTTAGGGCCGGTTTTTTGAGACATAGTTAAGTCAACCAATGGTTAAAATTGGTAACAAAAATCAAATAGTTAGTATTTGTTCCAAATTTTAACCATCGGTTGACTTAACTATGTCTCTAAAACCGGCCCTTAGGCTCGGTTGCTTAACTTGACTTTAACCGAAGCGTTATAGTTAAATATGGCGGACTGCCCCTTATTTCGAAAGACATAAGAGTAGGCGGCCATATTTAACTATAACGTTTCGGTTAAAGTCAAGTCAAGCAACCCAGCCTAAGTCATCAAGCAAAATTGGTAACTTCTCTGCAAAAAGTATTAAATTCTACTTTATCATCATATCCAGCATACTTGTTTATTTTCCCAATTTTATGCTTATTAAGAGATAGCACTATTCGCATACTTCTATGCGTTACCTTAGTTCTCATTGAACATTTATTTCTATCTATATACGTTTGCCTCAAAATGTTTCTTTTTTTCCTTCACTACACAAGAGCATCACCTTCTGAAGAATTTATTTATGAAAATTTTTAATGTGCCAATTATAAAACCGGGAGCTTTCAATTTATAAAGCCAGTATCTAGCTCATAATTTCCCAGAGATAGCACTATTTAAACGATAGAGCTTTAGGCCTTTTCTTAAAATAGTCCTTTTGAAAACCTATACTAGGTTTCAAAGAACCAGTCATAAAAGCTAATGAATATGCGTTTTGAAACTCTAAAGCCACTTTAATCGCCCACTATAAAACCGATGGCTTTCAATTGATGAAGAAGCCAGTACCTATCTAGCTTATAATTTCCCAGAGATTTAAACTAATTAAACGATTGAGCCTTAAGCTTATTCTTATTCTTAAAATGAAAACCTAGTAGATTTCAAAGGACAAGTCATAAATGAATATGCGTCTAAAGCCACTTTAATCACGAACAAGTACAGTGTCAAAACATTTGATCCTAAATTGAAACGAATTGAGTTCATCAACACAGGCCTCATCCGCCATGATGAAACGCGTTGTGACGTCACAACCACGCCCCCAGCAACAACCAACAATGCTACAGCCAAACTGTGGTTATCGCGGCCTAAGGTTACTGTTGTATATCTTATTTTGAATAATATCATTAATAACTGTAATAACACGTTTGTATTACGTAGGTTGGGCTGTTTTGATCGATTTTTTGAACACTAAATCGCAATTATCATTATCTTTTACATTACTCTTATCATACAATAATAAAAAATATTTTTAAAAATGTCTTCTTATCATAACTTTAAGCGTTCAACTTTATTGATAACATTTTTCGTTTGCTGATGCTTGCAGACTTGAAGAAGTATATGTAGTTAAATCAAAATAATTATATATTTAGTTTCTTGCTTCGAATAATAGAATCGATATATCTACTCAGTATATTATATTATGAATTCCCAAAATCTTTGTGTGTTCCCAATTCCCGTCCTTCTTAATTACGTTCAGGTACTTACCTACTTAAAATAAAAAAATTTCACCAAAATACGATAGAGGGGTGCTTTTATAGCAATGCAAGCATCTCTTGCTCGAGCTTTGTATTGAGTGCTTTTGTACAAATTAGATAGTATCAAGATAGCAGATCCACCTAAAATGTTGCTAATTGCTACGTTTTATGTCAAATGGCACCACTAGAAATTGTTTGCACCACTAGAAATTGTTTGATTTCAAAGCTTATAAAATTCAAGCGACTCTTGCATAGTAGGAAAGCACAACATCTCTGATGGATAGGCACCCAGAATATAGGAATATTACCAAGTGTGCTTAAATCAAATGAGTACCTAAACGTTGGCCCCCAGACGTGCCCCCCACGATTGACAGGTTCAAATGTCCAGATAACAAAATGATGTTAAATGTTTGCTCGCTTTTATCATGCCCTTTGTTTAATCAGTGGGTGTGGTCTACTATCTTGAATATTGAATATTCAAAGCCTTATGGACGTTGTTTTAGTGATTACAATAACTATATTGTTATTATTCACTGGAGAAATGAAATAACGGTTGTTTATTGCTCTTAAAATTTTAGATTACGTCGGTGTCTATAACCTTTTTAATCATGGACATTGAAAAACAAAATTCTGTCAAGTTAAAAAGCTACGTTTGATTGTAATACATGTTGAAAAATTATCCACCTTTAGTTTCTGATTGTTCCCTTATTTAGTGTTCAAATCTCCCACAAAGTTTTTTTCATAAACAACTTCTAGATTCCTTTAATTTAATTCTGAACCATCTTATATCGTCTTCAATTTAAAATATTTAATTCTGGTTCATGTGTTTTTTATTTTATAATACAAGTTTTTGGTTCTTGTCCATCAAGTTAAGATAGTAGAGCTACTAGTTTTAGTCATTTTTATGGGTAATGAATTGATGCAGTTGCAATTTGCACGTGTTACGTTTGACACGACGAGCCTGCGTGAACTTTGACGTCATTCATCCTCATCGGACGGTGTCACAACCTGGAATTGCATAACGATTTGATTTATCTAACGTGTCCAGTCTACTGGTTGCTAATTAATAATATCCGTCTTTGTAGAAAACAAGTTCATAGGGTTTGTAAAATCTGATGCAAACATTCAAACTGTCTGTGAAACTAAATGTAGAAATGGTAAAACGATATTCATTTCAAATTCTCCAAATGTTCCAAGTAATTTTTTAGATTTTTTTTAATCGACAACGCTTTTCTGGGGCTGATTGCATATTTTCCAGATAGTAAAGTAGGTGTACCTACGTCACTTTTTTCATACCTCAAAAGTATTATATGAATCCCTTCTTGTCAGGAGTACTAACTACTAATACAAAAGATTTGTTTTTTCATGACTTTCAAGTTTAAGTACTTACCAAAAATCCTAAAAGAAAAAGAAAAAGATCCTTTATTTTGTACGATAGCTCTTTTTCTTTCTTCTTCCTGGACCTTTTTTAACCCTCTTAGGAGTAGAATCTATAAACATTTTAATTATACATAGCTACATTTCGTCGTCTGTGGTACTCAAGGAGGATTCTCTGGTCCCTATGTTCAGGCGTTTTTTGTTTTTTGTTTATGTTGTTTAGATTGGGCTTCTCTAGTCTTTGTGTAGTTCTGGCGTTGGGTTGTTTAGTTTAGTCTTCACGTTGTCTGTCAGGCAGTCACCCTTACTCAGGAAAAGCTTTTTCACTTTTTTTTCTATTGATAGATAAACCCGGAACCGTTTTTGTAATACCGTTCCTCTGAGCTCACGACTTGAGCTTTACATTGAGATCACGACACTAATAATAACGAGTCATCTGTCGTGGCTTCCAATAATAGACACGTTTCAAATACGTATTACGTATTCAATAACTAAATCGTTAATAACAGCTATATTATCAAAACAAGCCGAACCTCCTAGACTCCTAGATAAACTATCAGTCTGGAATATTACAACAGAATTCATACACACTCCTTATGTAATTCATTACTTTAACGTTGTTATTAAATGCCCTGAATTGTGTTTAATTGAGATCATATTTAATGTAAATTGCTGTAGAATTCACTTCAGTGATTATTTGCAATATATTCAATTTGATTTTATAACTTTACTCTTAGCTATGTTTTCATAAGCGTCATAAGAAAACTATTAAGTGAGCTAAAATGAATAAGGACAAGATTAAAAATCAAATCAAAACTGTTTTCATTTTCCAGAGACCTAACTAACAGGAACAGAAAAAAATTAAATGTTGTCATTTTGTGTCCTCTAAATTCAGTGCATCTTTTTTGGAAATCAATTCTTTGTTTGAATGTGTTAGACCTTATACAAATGAAGCGTATCATGCCAATTAATTTATTACCTTCAATATACTAATAAGCAGAACTATCACGGTTTGTTCCGTGATTTCAGTAGACAGTAGACAATAGACAACAAAACGATTACATCACGAATGTGTTTGTAAATAAACCTCCTTAACCCATATAGATCTAGTTGCAGTCTCGCCTCTCAAACGGATTGCCTGTTTCCTTGAACGCGCGTCCAAAGTCCACGATCGCTGTTGGCACGCGTACATTCACCGTCTTGAGGTCTCTGGCTTTATTACTATTTAAAATGTGTGTTAGATTTCAACATCCCTGTATTCTATTCCTATTACCAAGATTCAATTAATATCAATACTGTATTAATGACAAATATCTATGTTGGCTCTGGCTTTGATAATTGATTTAAAATGTTCCTTGGACAGCTCACAGTACTACCTACCTCTATTTTAGTTTAGAAATTGAAAACAATCAGTATACTTAACGTTTATTTTTTATAATAGATCAAAACTTTCTGTTCTTTCTTCCTTTTTAAAATAGGTTTTTATAATAGGCAGTAGGTAATGCTCTTCATCAAGCTTTATCGATTTTGGTAATTGGCTCACCTACCTACTTTTGGTGATGAATTAATGATTGTACCAAAGAGTCCGTAATTATAACATCAACGGTCCAAATCAAAGTAAGTAAGTAGGTACCTATACTTGCAAAAGAAATCGACAAAGGTCATAATATTATGACGTCAATAACAAGAATACATTTTTTTAACCATGTCGATAACATTTAGAATAGAATAAGGAAATAGTTACATATTATTGTATAATATTATTATAATTTGATATGAACAAATTACTGATACCAGTTTTAAGCACGTAAGCAACATCAAAAATAATATCTATACTTAGTATAGAAAAGTAGACACTTCTTTGTGCCTCTATTAAAAGGATAAAAATGGGCTGATGATGAGAGATACTGGAAATGACGTGTCTAAAACATCTTCCATGTAACATTCCTAGTAAATTAATTGCACAAGTACTTATTTGTTGTTTTGCTCTTTACTGATTGCAATTATTAGCGAGACAATTTACGCAGATTACGGATACAATTATTGCTGTTTTCCACGTGTATACAACTAAACAACGTGATGATTTCTATACATTTTACATACCTCCAAGTAATCTATATTTTAACCTTTCGCATATGACTCAATTATTGACGTACGTCAATATGTATGAGTAGTTTGTAGTTTTAGAATTCCATGTTCAGTTCAGTTACCGTTCCTGAAATCAAATTTTTTAAAAACCTCTGTAGATTCTCTGTTATAATTTTGATCTTTTATTTAATCAATTACCTTAACTGTAGACTGCAATTTCAACGAAACGATTCATGATGCATATTTAAGTGATACCATTAGTAGAGTGGTTAAAATAAAAGAGGGTTTTCACAGTTAGAACGGTGGACTTTGTCTCATATTGAGTCTGTTATTATTCAATTTTGGTAACTTTATGTTGATGAATTTGTCTGCTATAAGAAGCCCGTATTGATAAAAATTATTATATTTACGTAGGGTTGAAGTGTTTGCATTAGCTCTGCAAATGTTTATCGCCACTGCTGTTCGTAGTTCCATAGAGGCGCGGTTGCTACTTGCTTCTATTGACGTAACTGTTTGTTTTGCATTGAAACTGACTGAAGGCGCGCCGCTATAAACTATTTTTATTGGTCGATCGTTTCTGTTTCATGCTGTAACGTGTTTTTATGGCGTTCAGACTTTAGGGTTACTGATTGAGGTCGTGCCGTGCTAAGTTAAACGTGGAATGATGTCAGTTCTAACTAGACACTTTGAAGATTTGAAGTTCGATTTCCATCTTTTGTAAAATAGGAGTTTTACAAATATGTTGTACTCTATCTTAGATACATCTCTTGTCTTCTGTTGAAGTACTGATTTAAAATCTTGTCTTGGCTTGTCTGACTGCTTTTTTAACGTTTTTCTTTCATCACTATATTTTTATTTTTAGTCCTATTTTGTCCAATCCTTTTTTGGACTTCCGGGGTATCTTTCTCGCTTTACATCTCAACAAATGGAGGGTAGTTATTAATTAGTTAACGTAACATAGCTGCACCTTGAACGTATGTTATATATGAATAGACACGAATGTCGTACTTTAGTAAATGAATAGACACGATTCACGGTAATAGATCTACGCGTATTGTTTGAATTTAGTACAGTTAGCTCTTATTAGAGAGATTATGAAGCTGATGAGATGCTGACTGTACTTGTCATTCATACACATCGTGATTGTATCCATTGACGGAATAGTTTTATGATTTACGAGTCTTGTTTCCAATGAGAACCTATTTATTGCTGTGGTCTCTGACCCCGCTTATAATATCATCCGCGATAGGTCAAGAATCAAGATTATGGTCAGTAAATATTTGCGAACATTTCTCTTATAAATACTATCTCCGGGAAAACAATTTTCATTACAACTCAACGACTGTCTGGTAATGGTCGTTTATTAGCTACTAACATTTTGGTTAAATACTTAAAATAGAAAGAAATTTAATTGTTATATTAATAACTTCCTTGCCTGGATTAAGATTTATGTTGGGAGACAACATGTGCTACGACAAAACAATTAATTTCGTATACAACCCCTGTAAGTTTATAATTTTTGTTTCTTTCTCGTGGGTCGGGTTTATCTTCTTATTTATTACAAACATTAACTGCAATGTTTGAAAAGTATAATTGATTTTCAGGATAAATTTTGTTTAGTTTTTCTTTTTATGTATATCTGCCATCGGTATTACTTTTGTATTAGCAGTCTTCTTTCATTTGTGTTTATTGTATGGTGATTAGATTTTAACTTTGATTCTAGGACTCAAGAAAAATTGTTTCTTAACTCTTATCTCTATCTGTGTGTAACAATTTCTTTTGTATATTATTTATTCTTTATCATCTTTATTTTGGACCTTGAAAACTGGCGTAAAATCATTCAGTTCAGCCCTCTTAGTCCCTTTCAAAATTAAATCATTGGACAGGAGAATTCTTTGTTGAATTTTGCGTAGGGGTTGAAATGTTTATTTTTAACCCCTACGCAAAATCAACGTATTTACGTGTTATAAACTTATAACTTTGACGTGTCTTAGTGTGTGTTTGTTTGTGGCATCGTAGCTCCCGATTGGACGAGCCGATTTTGATTTTTGTTTGAAAGATGAATGACGGGACTCGGGAATGTCATAGCTACTCGTATGTTTGATGAAAATCTGTACAAGATGGCCGCCACCACAAAATGGCGGATTACACATACACATACATTACATATTTTTTCACAATACCCCCATTATTACCGGAAGTAATGCGACAGCGGTTCCCGGTAGATCGTTCGGCGGCAGGGAGGAGGTTTTTTAGTCCGTAGGTCAGTGGGCACCATTTCTAATGGAGTCGGGCGTACCAGTAGGTATCCTATGAGGATTTTTACTCCTCCCATAAAAAAAGAGTTTTTTTTTGTTTTTAATTTTCTAACACGTTTTCAATATTGTGTGATCTTTGTTGCAGTGTCGATGCGCAGGCGCCGCATCAGCCAGTTCGCGCCGCTGCTGATCGCGCTGGTGGGGCTGCCGGCGCGCGGGAAGAGCCAGCTCGCTCATCGCCTGTCTAGGCACCTCAACTGGAATGGGGAGAGCACTAAAGGTACTTACTGCGATGTGCTATACTATTATAGCATTAAGATCAACGGTGATTTTTAAAGACGATATTTCGAGATAAAAATAGCTTTTATAAGTTACTTAGTAGGTACACCTTTTGCAGCGTCATCATTATCAACCCTTTTTACAAGATTTTATTTACGTTCACCTCCCGATGTTTGTTTGTTTGTTTGTCTGCAATCAAAAGTTAAATTCGACCCACTTCCCGGTTACCGATTGAGCTGAAATTTTGCATGAATCGGATGGCAATTCAAATTTATTATGATTTGAAAGTGATCTGATGATGGAACCGGAAGGTGGCCATAAGAGCTCGGTAGTAAAACGACAACCCCCACGAATTTGGGTTCGTCAAATTCGTCTTGACGAGTACTTTGGTGCTAGATGGTAACCAAGGTGTAGCGATGAGAAGAAAACATATAACGCTTGTTTTTAAAAATATTTTTTAAATGATAACTTGTTTATGTCTGACTGCTGAGCATGTGTTTCCTCTCAGAATGATCTTAGCCATTGCCAGCAGGCCAAGTGCGGGTTGGGATGCTTCTCATACCATTGATAACATTATGGCGAACTTTCAGGCACGTAGTTTTCCTCACAATGTTTTTCTTTTTTCAACGCTGTGCAACAACTTGTAAGGGTTTCATATTACTTTAAACATGTTTTCTAGTCTATATATTAAGTTACTGACACAACATACGTTGACTAGCCTTTAAATATACAATGTAGCATTAAGCATAATGTTAACATTAATATCTAAGACATCCTATCGACCTAGGTCTAGTACACACTTGTAGGTAGGTACTTAAGCTAATGACAGACAAGTTAAGATTAGCAGACGCTTTCAATCGGGTCAAGGTACTTTTGACAGTTATCAAGTCTGACTTTGCTTTTCCATATCAGTAAGTAATACAGACAGATAGAGATATTATTTACGAGAGGATAATATGTTGTGTTTAAAGAAGATAAGTAATTTGCATACGAACATACTCCGGTATGACTGTAAGGCAGATATTTTTTTAAATAATTAGTTATATTCACCTGATGTTAAGGACAATAAGACAAATGGGTCTGGGGGCACGGCAGTGGCCATTCGAAGACGAGCCAAGACCTTTCTTTTCCCGAAGCGCTTTTTGTTTTAATATAATATTCAGTATTTATTAAATGTAGATATAAATTAATCCTATAGTGCCCTGGAACATAAACATTTGTAGAGTAATAACCTTTCTTAGATTTTCCCTTTCATTTCTTTTATCTATATTATGAGGACGCAGACGATACGTTAGTTGTACGTAGTGTAATAGTAACTTTGTACGACACGTTAGTTGCTGCCAACTTTATAAAGAACCTCAAAGATGCATTTTTGTTCCAGTGTTCGACTGTAGTGAGTACCGGCGACGCCACATGGCGTTGTACGGCAGCCACGACATCTTCCGCGCAGACAACCTGCAGGGCTCCGCGATCCGCCGCCAGAGCGCGCGCGAGGCCGTGCAGGACGCCGTGCTGTGGCTGAAGGACGGGAACAGTGTTGCTGTAAGTGACCCCAGCATGAACCCGCATCGAGGAAGTCACCAGCCAGCACCGATGAAGTCACCAGCAGAACCGGTGAAGTCACCAGCAGCACCGATGAAGTCGCCAGCAGAACCGGTGAAGTCACCAGTCAGCACCGATGAAGTCATTGGGTTTCAACTTTCAAGTGCCATATGTCGAGCAACCATCGATTGAACATAACCCAAAGATATGCGATGTTGCATGTAAATCATCGCCGTTATATCATATCGTACTACGCCGTCCATCCCTTACATCCCACTCCTTGGCATGGGTCTCCTCTGTGAATGAAAGTTGTCAGTTCATGGCCCTGCGCATCACTAGAATTGATAGCTGCAGACAACTGAAAAGCAAAGGTTTGTTATAAATGTTATTTAAAGTTATTACTAAATTTTTCGGTCCCTCAAAGAAATCTATGCAAAATCATAATAACCGCTGCCAAGACGGAAACGCAAAGAAAATGCAAATACGCAATACGCATATCTTTAACGTAGAATTATTTATGTTGCTAAATAACCAATAACTTTGTGAAATATATGTTGCTGTTGGCAAAATGGCTGTGATACTGTTTATTTCAAGATTTTATGTATCTTCAATCTGTGAATAACCTTATTCCAATCACTAAGAACATAAATATTTGTCTTATAGCACGCACAAAAACGTGTGTAACATTCACCTCCATTGTTACAGATATTTGATGGCACAAACATTACAAAGGAGCAGCGTCGGGAACTGAACGAATGTATTACCGACATGGGATTCAGGATCCTGTTCATCGAATGCGTCTGCGAGGACCAGGAGTTACTCGAGAGGAACATCATAGAGATCCTCCATTACTCCGCAGACTATAAAACCATGACCGAGGAAGAAGCTGTCGATGATCTGAGGAAGAAACTAGAACATTACATGCGTCAGTATGAACCCATAGACGCAAGTCTTGAGGCAATTAGTTTCGTACGTGTCGAAAATATGGGAGATACAGTGATGGCCCATAAAGTGTCCGGGCAAAAGGAGTCTGGAATCCTCGGATACTTATCCGGAATGAGGGCTTTACCGCAGACCTTATATTTTACAAGGGTGAGTGATCATGACATTTTCTCGATAGTTGCTCGTAACTATTTTAATTGGCGTGATAATTGATAAACTTGTTTTTCAATTGCTCGAGGAAAATCTAAATCAGTCTGAATCCGTAAACATTTTCTAGAATTCTAGAATCTTAGTAAACATGTCTAGGAACTATGCAAGTCATCCTTAGTTCACATTGCAGCTAAGTTATTACTACTAAGCATTAGAGTAGCTTTAAATTGGGGTTGATTAATTATTATTTATTTATAGCACTGTAGGTAGATTACCTAGTGAGTATAAATAAATCGGTGATTGCAATGCAAAAATATCTTTATCGGCTTGAAAAAAGTACTTGAAAATTGGATTTTGATGACATTAACATATGCATCACTTTCGCAATAATCGCGTCATAAATCAACGCCAGAATAATGTTTTGTTACATCAGATATAAATCCGGACATAATGTTTTTGTACTCATAGGTCAATTTGAGGACTTTGCAATTATTGAACTATGTATACCTACATTATCTGATTTTGGTATTATATGATCATTAAAATGCTTATCTTCTCACAGTTTATCGCTTATATAGTACTTAATTATTGTATTATTATCAAGTACAAAATTATTTACTATAGTTATTAAAGAGATTGACAAAATATAATTACAATTATTAGTGACGAAGTCTATCTCGAAAAATATTCACGTGTAAAGATAATAAGACTAAGTAATAAATGTTTCATTATCAAAGCACGCATCTATCACACAAATTCGTACTTAGTAGTATTTTTGGGAGTTATTTTATTTGACTTACTTAAGCCTTATTTATATCATGTATGATGTTGATACTTATTATCGCATAGTATAAATTAAGAAGCAATCGGTATTGATTGAACGATAATAACTATACTTACCATAATTAATTGGCAAGTAATTAAAATATTAAGTACGATGGTTAAATCAACGTAGAGCAAAAGCTAGAGATTCAAATAAAAAATGAAATAAAACACTTAGGTAGCCTTTGAACACGTCATATTGTGTTATTTCATGATTCCAATTATGAAAAGATGGTGATTATTTCTCGTCCTATTTCTGGATTGATATTCTTTCCAATATTGAAACTTTTAACTAAGTATAGCGCATATAAAATAATACTATCCCTTTCATAATGGTACCCGTGGAAAGGGATAGCACTACTTCTGAGACTAGTGATATTCCTTTTCACAGCGATCGTTCTGACGCACCAAAAGTGTCACTGAAACAGAATAATCACCCTATAGTATTGCTATAGACGTAACATTAACTTGTATCCCATAGCACGGGGAAAGCGAATACAACGTACTGGGACGCATCGGCGGTGACGCGGTGCTGTCCCCTCGCGGCGAGCGTTACGCGCACGGTCTCGCCGCGCACCTCAATGAGCTGGCCGCGCATGAGCCGCTCACCGTGTGGACGTCCGAGCTGCGCCGCACCAAGCAAACCGCCGCCGAGATCATGGCGCCCAAGCGAGCGGTGCGAGCGCTGAACGAGCTTGATGCTGTAAGTACTTCTTCTTCTTTAGTCGTTCACTCTTGACAGAGTGGTCGAGGTTATACTTTTACGATGTGCAATGCCACTGCTGCTTTAGCGATAGTTCTCCAACGGCTCCTGTTGGCGGCATTGCGAGAGCACTCAATAATAGAGGAACCTGTAGCACTCCGGATCAGATCTGCCCACCTCGTAAGCCGCTGTAAGTCGTATAAACTATAAATACGATTTATCTGGAATAATCCAAAATAAACAAAGAAAGAACTTCGAGAAAAAATGAGCTTCGCTTGGCTCGTCTTGGCGAGGGCACCACCGTCCCCACAGAATTTAGAATTTCATATGGCTAGAGTTGCGTATATTACTCGTCGGCTGACTTATGACTATGATGATGATGAACGTCGTAATCTTCTTTCTAATATATAAAATTATCGTTGCGATTTTTGTAACCAAACTCCTCCAAAACTTGAATTTTCAGTGTGTGTTCGGTAAATCTGAGAGTAGTTTGTAAGCTATTTCTTATATCCGTAATGGCAAAACAACATTTGCTGGGTCAGCTAGTTATTCAGATATGAGCTGAAGTTGAAGATGGAGAAAGAGAGAGACCATTGTTAGCGATTAGAATAGTCGTGCATTTGAAAGTTAATAAATTAGAAAAAAACTAGAACGGTTATTTTTTTATACAAATTAAAAGAAGCCTATCGTCTAGAACAATTAATTAAATTCTGAATAGTCTCAAGGAATCAAAAGCTTCAGATAATCTTCAAATACATCTGAATTAGTAAGAGAACAAGTAAGAGAGCAAGTATCAATTATTCAATTGTTATTTTGTTTATAACATTATTAAAATTAATTAATTATCTTGTTTATTGATCTTCATGTGGGTTGATATTTCTGAAAGATAAATGATTGTTCGCGCATGTCGCACTTTGTGATAACAATGTTTAATTACCTTGTTTATATACGCCTCTTCTTTAATTAAAGAAAGATTTCTTGGTAAACATGGTGAATGTATTTCTATTAGATGGTATCTTTGCCAATCTCAACAGAGTTTTCCATTAGTGTTAGGTACCTAATATCGATGATTATAAATTTCATCCTCAAGAACATCGCAAAGAAGGGGAGGAGGTATGGTAATTTCCAAAAAAGTCCCAAAGGTGAACAAACTCAAAAATGACACTGATAGGAAAAAGTAAGAGCTTTTGGAAAAAATGGAGCATTCTCAAAACACGAAACCATAAAAAAGAAATAAATCGATGAAAGCACAGAGCAAGGAATGACTTTAGTGGATGAAAGCGTTGGCGTCTGATCGATCCCTGTCGAAATGTGAAGAGATTGAATCAAAACATAACACGCCATATAATTATCTTGCATCACAAATATGTGCAAGCTTGTGACCTAGATCAATGAAATAATAATATGTTACTTATAATATCACTATACACGTCGTAGTCACATTTTATGACGCGTGACAATGAAATGGAAAACTTGAGAAGTTATACGATAACTCAGATATGTTAATTATAGGTACAGATAGTATTAATGCGTCTGAACTATAAATATTGAAGATCTTGTATCCTCTTTTATACGCTTACGACGTTGATGATATAAAACGTTCTGCGTGACATTGGGTAGATATAAAAATATCTGAATAGAGCTATTTAATTCGGCCGGTTCATTCACTCTTTTCGATCCATAAATTCTTCGGCCAATTGGCTCGACTACAAAAAATACAGTCGCAGCAATTTGCTGCTTGAAAATTTGAACGGTTTTACGACAGACTCTAATTTCTACGTATTTCTATTCTATTTTCATCTCGTGTACTCGTACTAGTACAACAGGTACATTATGTTATGATTCATTTAGGGCAGCTTCGTACGAGGAAAGTCTAACCGAATTATGTCAGTTGGGTGTTCTCAGAAATTTGTTTTCTTTATTCATGTGGATAATTTTACGAAGACTGATTATTATTTTCCTTAAGACTTGAACTGATTTTGTCGGCTTTATCTCACTTCACTAATTTACGTATAGTAGTGTTTTATGCCTGTGGACTATACCAAATACCTACCTTTTTACCCGATTGCAGGAAGGGCTATGTTTTTTGAAGTATTGTTAATGAGGATTGCGGCTTAAGTTGCTTGTTCTAGATGTGATAGGTACCGACTTGTTTTCGCAACTTGTTTTACACATGAGTTGTATGTTAGTAAGTAACTGTAAATTGTAATTTACAGATTTTTTCAGCTTTCAAACGGTGTTGCTGAGGGCTTTGATTTCTTCCACTAAAAAGTAATAACCACGTAGGTACATTCCGTCAGAACAGTGGATGTGTTCTCTTGAAAATTAATGCCATCCCAGATGGGATCCCATGGGAGACCATCCCAGATTCAATAATTTGTCCGCAAGAAATTTTGCCAACGTCTCATTTAAGGGGATTTATTGAATTTATTTTTGTCTTTCTCACTCTCACGGAGATTTAGTAGGTGCGACATGCAGCGTCGCGGAAGAATATAGCAGAAAAACGACGTTTTACCTAATTACTCAAAAACTAAGCCAGTTATCAAAAATCGGTTCTAAGCGTTTTAGGATATTATTATTACCGATACATTAAAACAAAAATTACAATTACATCCATTGTAGTTTCCGATAAAACATAGAAAAACTGAGATTTTGGAGCAACTTTTGGGAGAACTTTCTATCGAGAAAATTTTATCCAATCGTGTTTCTGCTTCTAAGCGATTTTAGATTAAAGACCCAAAATACATGACGTGTAAATTTGAAAGTAAATTGTCTTTATAGTTTTTGCATAAAACTTCATTCAAAATCACCCAAATACGGCTTGTAGGCCGTTAAGCTTCAGTGTCCACTGTCCTCTGTTTTAACGCGCGACACATCACCCGGGTAAGGAGGCAAGCCTCGAGGCCCGTACCCCCGAAGAGACTCGTTCCCTTCGGAGAAGACCACGCTGCTGCTGTTTTAACGATTTGCAATTTTCTCCTTCACCAGGGCATTTGCGAAGGTCTGACCTACGAAGAGATGCAGGAGCGGTTCCCGCAGGAGTTCGCGTGGCGCGATCAGGACAAGCTTCGCTACCGGTACCCGTGGGGGGAGTCCTACATTGACATCATGACGCGGCTGCGGCCAGTGCTCTCGGCTCTGGAAGACGAGCATAATGTCGTGGTGGTCGGCCACCAAGCGGTTCTGCGTTGCATGCTGGGGTACTTCCTGGACGCTAAGCTTGGTGAGTCATGTTCCTCTATCAAAATTAATTGTCAACTCCCTGACGTAGATGATGCGGCTGGGATTCGAGGAACTCACGCCACGGGTCACTTCAGAATTTATAATTTCTCGGGGGCTGATTATGTATCGTTCAGTTTGTTAATTAGTAACCCTCACTTGGTTAAGAACTAAGAAAACGGAGGCAAAAATTGTGAACGTAGCAATAGGATAATTTGAAATTGTATCTGTGGCAACACCATAGTTGATAGGGCAACACCGTTCTCGGTGTAATGGCTGCGGTATCATTGTGTGTACTGCGTAATGTGATAACCCAAACCTAAAACTTAATTAAAGAGTCTACAATCTATATGTGCTTTCATTGGAAGTCCTAACAAAAATCCTAATTTTGTATACTTTTTACACAAGTTAGCAACGAGCATGGCATGTTGACATGGTACCTTACCTAGGTTGGTAATTTGTGCAAAAATAATGCAAAAATAGGGTATTTGCCTTCGTTTCCTTAATTATTAACCCAGTGAGCTTTACCAACTAACAAACTGAACTATTCAGAATTACCTCACTGATCTGGGCTAGGGCCATGGGAGAGGCTTTAGCTGAGGCTAGTTACCCTACCGGCAAAGATTTACCGCTAAGCGGTTTAGCATTTTGATGCGATTAGAAACCGTTAGGGGTTGCACATTCCGATCCAAGTTATTACAATAAAATCCGCGGCTGCATCGTCAATTACCATCAGATGAGATCCATAGTCAAGTACTACTAACTTGTAGGTAAGTTGTAGCATGTATAAATAAATAAAAATACGGATGATTCTACAGATCGTATCACTTCTAACGCAAACATTCGTGAAAAATCATGATAAGGTCAACCGGGGCAAATGCGCCACAATACTTTGAACGACATTTTTGTCTGATTATAACACACTTATTCTATCTCATCATAAGCTATAACTTATGACACAAGTTAGGAAATGTTATCTTATTTCATATTTAAATACCATAAAATGACATTTTGTATAACTTCTACGTGTAAATGACGTTTTTATGAAAGCTGGAATTTTTTGACGCAGTAGCGCTGGGTGGGGCGAAAGCGTCTTTCACTGGTATTACGTAATTGGAAAAGTTCATAATAATTGAAATCAAGGTATATTAAACCGTACATGTTATATTGTTTATTATTATCTTGTAGCCTAAATTCTGGGCTTAGTTGAGGGTCATTAGTGTAGAAAAAAAATGTTTGGGGCTATGGCGTCTAATTGTACTTTTTTCTAGTGGTCGCATTCACCCCAGTCTTGATTTCAGGGGTGCCAAACTTTTTTTTACTATGAAGAATGAAATCAAACCAACTAAGAAATAACGAATAATTTATTAGAAAAAAAAGAGTCTAACGACATTTTAAGTCTGACAAACACTTATTTTAATATCAATGTTTTCAATATCAATATCAATGTTAATAATATCAATATCAATGTTTTTAATATTATAAATGTCAAAGTTTGTGAATTGGTGAGTTTGGATATTTGTTACTCTTTCCCGCCGCAACTACTGAACCGATTTTGCTGAAATTTTGAATACATAGCTTATAACATGGACTAAGACATAGCAACTTTTTCTCCTGGAAAATAAAAGGTTCGTGGGATTTTGAAAAAATCGAAATTTCCTGTAGCAGTCTATAGCTACAACTATAGGTTGATTGCTTTGGCAAACTTCCTTAAAAGTTGATATAAAGGTTGGAAATGGGAGCGGGAACGGGAATGGGAAATTCACGTATCCCTCGGGATTTGTAAAAAAATCAATTTAACGCGGGCGAAGCCGTGGGGAAAAACTATTTTTGTCTTAATTTAACAATTCTTATCTAAATTTTCTATAAGTATTTAAACAATTTAAGTAGATGTTTTTCATTATTCCTGCACTAAATGTAATAGATATAGATTTACTACTTTAATCCTAAAATCAAAATGTTTAGGACCTCTGACAATGGGGCTATTGCGTTACATTAGACGCAATCACCCCAACATGGGTGGACGCCATAGCCCCAAAGCAAAAACATAATCTAAATTTTTTAAATTGTATTTTGACTACAAATCTAAGGTAATACACACGAAATAATTAAAACAACATTTATTGCAATAACACAGCAAAAGTACTTACGGTTTAGAAACATCGATATTCACAAGAACTGAGATTTATGCCGATTTGAATTCACCTGTTGGCGCACAATAATTATCCAAACAAAGTGACAGATTTAAAATGGCGGATCTTGAGAAGAAAATAGCTCTGTTACGCCATCTGTTGATATAATTTTGTACTTTTAGGGCTAAAGACGTAAAAAAGATGGCGTGAGTAGTTCTAAAATGCGCTTTTCGTAAGATAATTAAAAAAGACGCTTAAGCCCCGTAGCCGACATAGCCCCGGTTGACCTTAGATCACCTTAGTGCTAAATTTAGATTTTCTGGGTAACCTACTAAAATTATCTAGAGTATTCAGGTCGTAAAGAAACATGACACAATGCCCTAAATTATCTGTTTTCTCTGAAACGTCTGAAGCATAAACGATTTCACTAAACGAGCCTTAATGTATATTTTTTTTTTCATTCAAGGTGTAAGAAAATGAACGCAAAATTAAAAAGTGGTCCGGAATCCTTGAAATGGTTTTTTCGCAAGAATTTTTTTTTAATTTACTTCGCAATAGGAACCTTTTTATCGCCGCATTAATTCCGCTATTGGATACGCCAATAATACGATCGAATTTCAATAGTTAATACTTCGTTAACTTCTGCCTCAAAAATATTAATAACCTAACAACATATTCTTCAATCAGTCCATCTATCTAAGCAAAATGATGCTTAGTGAAATAGCGCAATGTTTACTTTCACTTCAATGGACAAACTTAGGCTCAAAATCATCTATCCTTCTGGGGGCTGATTCTGTATCGTTCAGTTTGTTAGTTAGTAACCCTCACTGGGTTATTAACTAAGAAAACGGAGGCAAAAATCCTATTTTTGCATACTTTTTGCACAAGTTAGCAATTAGCAGGGTATGTTGACATGATACCATACCAACCTAGGTTGGTAACTTGTGCAAAAAGAATGCAAAAATATGGTTTTTGCCTCCGTTTTTTTAGTTAACAACCCAGTGAGGGTTGCTAACTAACAAACTGAACGATACAGAATCAGCCTACTGATATGTATTTTCATGTTCTAGAAAAATCTATCTTACAGGATCTGCGTTAATTCCGTTACACGTTGTATATTGTGCCTTTTTTATAAGTTCTTAAACTGTATTTTTGATCGTTTCCAGATGAGCTTCCCTACATGAACGTCCCCCTGCACACGATCGTAAAGCTGACGTCCTACGGCTACAAATACAAAGTTGAAATGATCAAGCTGCCCGTAGACTGCGTTGACACCCATCGCCAACAGCCCAAGGTAAAGTGTGACACTTTCATTACGCGTATATTTGTGTACTACCCGCCTAATATGTCCATAATATGTAAATGTCGGAAACGGCTCCAACGATTTTCATGGAATTTAGTATACAAGGGGTTTTTGGGGGCGATAATTCGATCTAGCTAGGATTCATTTTTAGAGTCGTATTTACCAAAAAAAAAAACAGGAATATGTATAAAAACAGAAGTCCAGACTTATTGTTTCTTTATCGCCCAGCCTGGTAAAGAGTGACACTTTCCTGATGCTATTTTTGTACTACCCGCCTATAATATGTCCATAATATGTAAATCTCGGAAACGGCTCCAACGATATTCATGAAATTTAGTGTACGGGGGGTTTCGGGGGCGATAAATCGATCTAGCTAGGATTCGTTTTTAGTAAATGTCGTATTTACCAAATATAAAGCAGGTACCTATATGTATAAAAACGTTTCTTTATCGCCCAGCCACAGAAACTCTTTGTCACACAAAACTGTAGTTTTACTCAGACGTAGGTAGGTACGTTCTTTTTATAATGTAGACAAGGAATAAGGTAGGTTGTTGAATTTCCCATAAGATCACCCGAGCGAAACGCACAAAAAATCCGGTTAAGACTATATTAAATTAGTATTTAAAAGATTAATAAGGCTCAATTCATTAAAAAATCAATAAATAAAGATATTTTGCAATTGTGATTCGCAAAATATCAAAGATCTCCAAAACCTATCCAAAATCTTGTATTGCGTATTAAATTGATTTGAAATTAGGTGAAATAATGTTTAAACGTAAGTCATATAGATATGCCGTATCATAAAGTCATGAATTTTGCTGAATATGCTGGACTATCAATCATATAAAACCACTAAATGTCAGGAACTGGATTAATGAGTTTTCACAAGGTAAAGGCCGCAGGCACGAGGCACTGAGTCCATACGCAAATATTTGACTAGATTATGCCATAGATATGTTATCGTGTAATAAAATGACGTGTTATACAAGATAATGATAAGCCTCAATGTGCTTTGAAGCTTATGATGGGGTTTATGCTAAGTTGGGGGCTATAATACCCGACTTATGGTTATGTGACGTCAGAAAATGTTCCACGTCAATACGCTGTAAGTACACATGGAAATACTTAGATATTTGTTATGCCAGGCCGCAAAATGGATTTTTGGGCCGAGTGTCAAATTTGAATGCTGAGCAGCGAAGGATTCTAGGGTTGAACCCTGAGTGCAGCGAGGGATTCAAAGAACAGAATCCTGAGCATAGCGACTAGCGAGGCTTCATACTGCTCTCACGCCCTAGGGAGAAATGAAAATTCTTTAGGGGCCTAGGGAATATAATAGCATTTCCCGCCCGCATTTTGGGCATTAAAGATATCTTTTCCGAGCGGGTTGCCCAATGTAATGGATTCCCTGAAGTTTTTCGTGGTAGTTACTGTCAAATGAAATCTGATAATGTGGACTAATAGCCGAAATTAATAATCTATTGACCTATCTGAGAATCGAGATAGAAAAGATCTTCTCGATACTGCTACTGTTAAAGCACGTTTATGTCAACTTTAAATCTTTAATAGATAAAATCGTGCATAACTGCAGAACCTTCTTGAAAACAGTCATATATTATGTCAAATTTTAGCTCTCGTAGGACAAATCTGGATAGGACAAATTTTTAATTTCGAAGTTAAAGCAAAATAAATTTGTGGTTTATTGCAATCCTAGACTTTCGAAAACTAAAGTGTGAATGTGTGTGTGTGTGTGAAACCAATGTCTTCCTACTTTGGCTTTATTATGCCTCGTTAAACAATTACGCACTACTAGAATGATCTACGCCTAGATAATACTATGATTAACAATAATTATCATCATGTAGGGATAATGAATTTCGATTAAAGACTTTATCGGTTTTCCACTTGTTCAACTAATCACCTTTAAGTACACGATTTTAAAGTCTGATATATTTCTATTATTAACTACCGTATTCTTTATCTATTGTTCTTTAAGTAAGTATAATACTAAGTCATTGTTGCTTGAAAAACTAGGAAAAATATGGTTCACAATAATAATATATCAGCTATTTATCATCCAAAATTATCTAATAGGTACCTACATACTTCAGTTTTATGACGGAAGTTATTAATAACAACTATTGTAATATTTCCTATTCTTACATCATAATATGACATATCTGTAAGAATTTATCACTGAAACTTATTAAATATAAATATTTTATGATGATTTATTTTTAAAATGAGTAATTTTACAAGCTTTTCGTTAATCCCATTACCTTGTTACCTAATTTTTATCAATTCTTAGTCTAGACTTAGTCTGGTGTGAATAGTAGGTACTGCTACTATTCTAATGTCATTATTATTAGAGTAGGTACAATCATTAAAAGAGTAGGGTTTAGTACAATCTTTTTTATGGTAGATGTCATAATTTAAAGCTAAGTAATAGTTTTACTTACCACAGACTTAAGCATATCACAGCACATTAAATGATAATGCGAAAAAGTTGCGTAAGGCCTGATCCGAATCCAAATGCGAATTACACCGGTGTTTCTCCCACAGCCCACCAAAATGAGGAACGAACAGAGGGTGAAAATGCAATCAACGCTTATTGCATTTCTGCTGAGGATTTCTAAAAGGGATTTTAATCAGTCTTGAAGTTATTCTTCCTGAATATCGGCATTCGTGTTTGCGTTATTCCTTGGTTAACTAACCCCTGCACTTTCTTTGCAGAACTGTTCCATCAACCGCACAACGGCCGATGCGCTGGTTACCGTGCCGTCCCACTACGATACACTGCCTTCTAACATGTGGCAAAATTCCGAAGCACAACTTTAAACGACGGGCTCTCGGACCAACGGTCCGGCATCACCAAATCAGCATTACCACTGGCGAACTAGGAGACCCAGTGTGAAACGCTCAAGCCCATCGGGGTTGTGAAAAACCACGGATGGAAGAACTTAGAACATGATGTTCAGAACTTGTGGCGCCATGTCCAATAGCGATCCGCGAGAACATTCGCTATCTCGCTCGTTTCGTGTGTGCGAGACAGTGATAGCAGAACTTTTCGCGTTTGGGCATATCGTGTTATCTTATGAATCATAGAGCGCGTATTTTATTATAAGTGACAGGTGTATTGTGTACGTATGTTTCAAACTTTTAAGACTGAAAGATCTATCTGGTACGTCAATAAATAAACTTAAAATTTTATCATACTTTTATAATATCATTATTATAATATTATTGTGTAGGAGTAATTTTACTTTAATTTACTTTTGCTACGTTAGAAAGTAAAATAATTTATGTACCTACTAATTGATTGATGACTGTATTTTTGCAATATAAAATCTTGTTTATTAAAAAATATTCATATCCACTTTTTGTGTCTATTGCAATCTCATTTACTGGATGTTCATAGACGTTAGTTTATTATAGTATTTTTAAGTACCTACATAGTTGCGTTCATATTATGATAATTACAGATAATTAGGTAGGTATCAGACTTAACATAAAACTTTTGTTGGATATAAGCTACGTGAATATTTTATAACGACTTTTAAATATTTATTCGATAAAATAAAATACGTATGAATTATTTGCTTAGCTTGTCAGATAACTGCCATTTGTTTACATAACGATAACAATACCTAATTAAATATTCTTTTTTGTTAAGGCTTTAAGAAGGCCGAATGACAGTTTACAGGGGGACGGAGCAGCCGCGTTCACACTGATTTATTTAAATTTCGGGGAAATTATTACTTTACACGATTGTTAGAAGGCCTAAAAATGAAACTCTCAATCAAAGCTATTGTAATTTTCATGTAGATACTTTTTTGTGTGCAAGAATTCATCAAAAAGCTTGCGCCGTTTTGCAGACAATTTTGAAAGTATGACAAAATTAGATGCTTTTTGGGATTTTTTTTCTGAAAGAGGGTTTGAGAAAATTCATTTTATTGTCAATAACGATTATTCATTAAACTCTTATTTTCCATTACATATTTTTTCTGTAAGGATTAGATGATCTGTTATTTAAACGATTTGACTTAAACATCATAAAAAAGAGCCAGTTTTCCATCTCTTCAAGCCTTAACTACTACTCTTTTTTGTTTAACTATGTAAGTTAGTTCATATTTAGATATTTGCCTACCTTTTGTCTTCAAACGTAGTAATATACTTTGCATTATAATAGATGCTTTTTATACGTAGATACGTGTAGGTATTAACTATTTTAATTCATCTTATGCTTATGCCTCATAATATTACCTCATTCATTCGTTTTGTTTCAGTAATCTATGCCGGGATATTTCAAGCAATTTTATAAAAAAAAAAATATTATTTTTGGTACCCACACAGAATAATAATTGTTCTTTGGGTTTGTAATTAGTGATTGATTTTCGAAATCGAAGCCGAATCTTTGGTCGGACACTATATTCTTAAATAAAATTAGTAAATACTAAATATTAAAATGCAATGTGTCATCAATTCAAAGACCGCTTAAAAAATATTTGAAATTATTTTAGACTAGCGAACATTTGAAATTAAATAAAAGAAAGCATTTATTATTCTAACGAGGCTAGTGGTATTAGAAATTCATTGCATACTTGTATTTAACGTATTGTCATGAATTTGATCCTTTGACTATGAGTTAATGTAAGTAAATGATAGATGTGTAGCTGTTAATTATGTCCCCTATACCTACCAATATTGTCATCAATTTGCTGAATTGACTCCCACTATTGAAGGAAGTTATTCCTATTCAAATAAAAAAAAAGACGTGTGGCACTCGGAGACTGCCGCGGTAAAGCTATTGCATAGCATAGGAGGCGCCCTAACGCCTAAATCAAGCCGGCATGAGTCAAAAGATTGCGGGGCGAAGAGGGGGATTACTCATGCGCAGTAACGCCGGTACAACCAATGCCACCTAGAGACGAGTTGCTGAACTAAAGAGACAAGCGTGATATTTCAAAAAGTCATTAAAAGCTATTCATCGATAGATGGCAAAACTAAAAAGTATCACCGCTGTGCCGGTCGGAGTGGGGGGTGTTAGGTTATTTTCGTTACGGAATTTCTGGATTCGATCTCCACGATAGAAGAATATATTATGCAATAGCTTAAAAGTTTAATAAAAATTTTCAGATTTTTTACAATAGTTGTAGAAAGTACTATTTATTACTTGTAATAACTCTAATGAGTTGCTGTATCAACGGTTCAATTGTTGTTTATAACTAAATTTGGTATAGCTGTGTAGTACGTAATTTTATAATATTTTTTATGGAAAGTGACAATAGGAATTTAGAAAATAAAACGTTTATGGACGCTGGAGTCTTTAAATGTGTAATTTTACTCCTAAGAATAAAAGTAAAAAAGAGGTTTAGTAAAAACATATTCATTGAATATAAGTTAAGATAATATAAAATGAAGGTATACCTAAGCTATGTCGAAAATCATACGCCGTTATATGGAAAGCAATAGAATTATGTAGCATGTGTAGACAATTTTAATAATAAATAAAATACTTTTTAAATACGTTGTTTTATTTTTTGTCCTCGAGTTATTTAACATTGGTGTCAAGTAAAATATCAAAATACGACTTGTGGTGCCATCTAGTTTTCGCCAATTAACTAAACAGTGTTACCTCAATTTTTTTTTACGATAGCTATTCTCCGCGCGGCGAACCATGAGCCCTATGACAGTTCGTTTAGTGATGGGTCGTGTCTTTGGTCGTGTCGATATTTTTTTTTTAGACAAAGGCGTGGCTTGCACTTAAGCCACGTTGGTAAACATGTTTTAAAAAATATTACAATGTGCATTTTTAATGTCCATTTTGTTGTTGTTGTATTAATTTAAGATTTTTGGCATAGATTAAGTAGGTAAGTAAAACGAAAGTTTCCAACCTTGTTATTTTCTAATAATGCTTAACCCGGTAAACACGTTTTTGCTATATAAGTATACAGGGTTATATAAAAAATACCAGAAATCTCTCGGCACTTAAATGATATCATTAAAAGTAACAACTTTTGTTCTACAACTTTTGTTTTAACTCGATATTTTGGGAAATATCACTTATTCAATATTTTGCACACATTCTTTCTTTGTAAGTACTCTGTAGTCTGCACGTAATATCGGCAACGCCGCGCGTGGTCACTGATCCGTGATTCGTCCTCCCCGCCTCGCACGCTGCACCCCTTCGTCGTTAGGCTAAGCGCACACTGCGAAAAATAATCGCATGTGATTAATATTCGCAAGTGCGATGCGAATTTGTCAATATTTTGTGTTATATGGAAAAATACTTGAGTCCCG
Organism: Coenonympha arcania; assembly: GCA_036785405.1. Lineage (NCBI taxonomy): Eukaryota > Metazoa > Arthropoda > Insecta > Lepidoptera > Nymphalidae > Coenonympha > Coenonympha arcania. Next base: position 11,711,005 of record CM072072.1, read on the forward strand.
GAAATAGTCGCAAGCGCAACTCTCTCATGTGACATGATTGCTCCCTGTCTTTCGTGGTGCGAAAAGAAATCGTGGGTTTTTTACACACTACAAGTTAGTACTTGACTGCGATCTCACCTGATGGTAAGTGATTATGCAGCCGAAGATGTTAGCGTACTAACTTGGAAGGGGTAAGTATAACCCACTCCTTACGGTTTCTACACAGCATCGCGCCGGAACGCTAAATCGCTTGGCGGTGCCTCTTTGCTGGTAGGGTGGTAACTAGCCACGGCCCAAGCCTCCCACCAGTCCAGTTCTAAGAAAAATTAGAAATTATAAAGTTCCAAAGAGGCCCGTGGCGGGAATCGAACTCGCGACTTCCCACTCGAATCCGAGCGCGCGCGCCACTGCGCCAGGAAGATCGACAAAAATCGACAAAGGTTGTGGTGCGCGTAGGTATAATATTCAGATTGCGATTAAGTTTCGCATTGAACATGCGGAAAAAAATCGCATCGCAGTGTGCGCTTAGCTTTAATCTTTCGCCAGTTATTGTGAGTATTGTGCATCTTTATCTTTCTCATTAGCACCGCCTATGTCTTAACCTGTCGCAGCGGTTTGGCAACAGGGACAGTCATAATCGCTGATTACCTGTATTTCGTTTCACAGTGTAATGTCACGTTACAGAAATAACATAATTTATTAAATTTTTGTATGACACAAATTAATACGAAATTTTGGAAAGTTGTAGAACTAAAGTTGTTACTTTTAATGATATCATTTAAGTGTCGAGAGATTTCTGGTATTTTTTATATAACCCTGTATATTTTATCATGAAAATGAATGCTCCCCATTTATTTATTTTGTCTGAAAAATTGTGCACTCGTTTCCATTACCGACATTTTTTTATCGATACTTGCCGCCCTAGTCGATAAACGTCACACGACGTAAGTTTTGCAGGACGTAAACATAAATTCAGATTGACATAACTTCTTGTAAATGTTAAGAATTGTTAAAAATATCAACGGAATATCATTACTAATGGTATAAAGCTACGTAAAATTTATAAATAGCATTTTTAGACGCCCCCAATATGATCCCGATTTAATGGTGACGCCACTACAATGTTATATGGTGACATTAGCTGTCAGTGTCATAGGGATCACGGTTCGCTGCGCCGAGTATAGAATATTTTTTTTATTCTATACAAGTTAGTACTTTACTGCGATCTCACCTGATGGTAAGTGATGGTGCAGCCTAAGATGTTATCGTGATAACTTGGAAGGGTAAGTAAATTTACCCCAAGTGTTTTTACACCGCATCGCACCGGAACGCTAAATAGCTTGGCGATGCGTCTTTGCTCGTTAGGTAGTAACTAGCATCGGCCGAAGCCTCCCACCAGACCAGACCTCAGCCAATTTAGAAATTATAAAATTCCCAAGTGGCCCGTGGCGGGAATCGAACCCGCGACCTCCCACTCGAATCCGAGCGCGCCGCCACTGCGCCAGGGAGGTCGTAAATAGTTCTTCCTTGGTCTCTCAATGGATTCATTCTCGATGGATTTTCATTTTCATTCCACAGATTTTCCTAAAGTAGCCTTTGATTATTAGCATAATCCAAATTCCAATCTCCATTTCACAGCCGAATCAGTTCAAGAGTAACAAACATACAAACACTGATAATCTTAGCTTTGTCATTAACGATGTTCTTAGTTCTTACATCTGTGAGCTGTGGTGATAGGTAACTACAGAATCGAGGTGAGTCTTGAAATATATAAATCCGGTTTAAGTAAAATACGTTAATTTGCATTAAGTATTTAAACTGGTTACAATAAAAGAGCCATAAATAATATCCATTAAAATTACTTTAATTTGAGTTTTTTTGTTATTATAGACCAAGAATCTGCTACATCTTCAACATTTGCTTGCCCAAAATATTAATTGGTCAATTGCGAGTCGGGCTCGTGCACTGCAGAGGGTTCCTTGACTATATGAAGACCAGTTTCAACCCGTCTTAACGCAGCTGGCAAACTGGCTTTTTTTTACGATGTTTAAGGCATTTTGTTTAAAGAACTGATCATCGAATCCTTACAGAAAAAATATGTAACGGAAAATTAGGGTTTTATGAACAATCGGTATTGACAAGAAAATGAATTTTCTCAAACCCTGTTTCAGGAAAAAATTCCCAAAAAGCATCTAATTTTGTCATACTTTGAAAATTGTCTGTAAAACGGCACAAGCTATTTACTTAATTAATTCTTACACACAAAAAAGTACATAAAAATTACAACAACTTTGATTGACAGTTTTATTTTTAGGCCTAGAAGGCCTAAAAATAAAACTGTCAATCAGCCTTTACAATCGTGTAAGTGTATTTCCCCGAAATTTAACGGCCTACAAGCCGTATTTAGGTGATTTTGAATGAAGATTTATGCAAAAACTATAAAGACAATTACTTCCAAATTTACACGTCATGTATTTTGGGTCTTTAATCTAAAATCGCTAAGAAGCAGAAACACGATTGGATAAAATTTTCGCGATAGACAGTTCTCCCAAAAGTTGCTCCAAAATCTCAGTTCTTCTAGTTTTTATCGGACACTACGTTGGATGTAATTGTAATTTTTGTTTTAAAGTGTCGGTAATAATAATATCCAAAAACGCTAAGAAACAGATTTTTGATAATCAGCTTAGTTTTTGAGTAATTATATTTTTTATTTTCATTTATTTTTAAGAAAATATACAATAACTAAACATTCTGTAAATATTTTAAGCATCCTGACCAGTAATATCAATAATAAGCAAAAATAAACAAAAATAACCTGTCAAGTGCGAGTCGGACTCGCGCACTGAGGGTTCCGTACTACAACCGGAGGAATAAAACCATAAAAACCACTTTTCTTATCGAACCGCAAAACTAACTTTGTTTTTAGAGGTTTAATGTAAATATAAAAAAAACTACTTATTAGATCTCGTTCAAACTAATTATCGGTGGAAGTTTGCATGGTAATGTACATCATATATTTTTTTTAGTTTTATCATACTCTTATTTTAGAAGTTACAGGGGGGGGGACACACATTTTAGCACTTTGGAAGTGTCTCTCGCGCAAGCTATTCATTTTAGAAAAAAATGATATAAAAAACCTTAGTATCATTTTTGAAGACCTATCCATAGATACCCCACACATATGGGTTTGATGAAAAAAAAAATTTTGACTTTCAGTTCTAAGTATGGGGCACCCCCAAAATTTATTACTTTTTTTAAAATTTTGTATAAAAACCTTAATGCGGTTCACATAATACATCTACTTACCAAGTTTCAACAGTATAGCTCTTATAGTTTCGAAAAAAAATTGGCTGTGACATACGGACGGACAGACGGACAGACGGACAGACGGACAGACGGACAGACGGACAGACGGACAGACAGACATGACGAATTTATAAGGGTTCCGTTTTTTTGCCATTCGGCTACGGAACCCTAAAAATCACGTTTGTGGTATGGGAGCCTCCGTTAAATTATATTTGAGAAATACATCATCTATCAAAATTTCAAGCGTCTAACAATCACGGTTTAAGAGATACAGCCTGGTGACAGATGGACGGACAGACGGACGGCGCGGCGTAGTCTTGGTAATAGAATAGGGTCCCGTTTTACCCTTTGGGTACGGAACAGTAATAAAATCGACTTTCCGAATTTGTTATGCTAGTAACTCTTTTTGTTTGATTTAATATAAGTAGATAATGGTGCTTATTCTGTTGCCAATCTCTAAACTAAAAATCGCTAAAAATCGCCAAAATAAGACTTAGAGAGATGTGACATTCTGTTACACCCCTAAATGACAGCTCTAATCTAAAATTTATTTTGACAGCGCTAAACTATTCAATTTAGATTTTAGAGAACAAAAGCTATTCCGTTGTACGCGTTCTATGTTTAAATTAAGAGATTTCAATCTAAAATTCCTTAAAATAAGAGAGGACCTCGGGAGGTGCCGATTAAATTTAAGGTGTCTGCCTAACACTTGCATATAGACAAATACACGAAATATTTTAATTATATCTTGGTTTTCTCTTAGAGTAAATTATTAATATTTAAAATAAGTGATACTGAAGGCACAGATTACTACAGATAAACACTTCCGAAGCATCAAGTGACGCACGGTATTTACGTATGTGTGCGTGCACACACACAGCTATCGGTCCGAACACTGTCTAACGCAAGCCTGATAATGTTGCTAGCTTAAGTGGCTTAAGGAAAAAAATCCCACTACAATATAGTATTATAGGTACAATTTCCTTAGTGAAGAGTGATTAGTACCTAAGTATATTTTTAACCTCCGACGCCGTCTCGCTGCCCGCGATGAAATAAAACGGGGAAACGGCGTCGCCTGTTGTTCTGGAGATTGAAGACGGTATTTGTTTTTGATGGTGAGTGACGGTCTTCGGTTCCATTTGAATTTATAATATTATCTGCATCATACATATTGAAGACAGTCATTTCTTTTGATTGTACTCTAACTGGTAAGTGACGGTCTGTGTTGGAGAAAGAACCGTGGTCAAAATTAAAAAAAAGTGGTCGCCATTTTGAACTTTTTTGTTATTGGACCGAATTCTTTCAAAATCGAAATCTGACCGTGGCAGCAAGCATTGAGTAAGAATCTGGTGTCAAAATTGAAAAAAGTGGCCGCCATTTTGAACTTTTTTGTTATTGGACCGAATTCTTTCAAAATCGAAATCTGACCGTGGCAGCAAGCATTGAGTAAGAATCTGGTGTCAAAATTGAAAAAATTGGCGGCCATTTTGAACTTTTTTGTTATTGGACCGAATTCTTTCAAAATCGAAATCTGACCGTGGCAGCAAGCATTGAGTAAGAATCTGGTGTCAAAATTGAAAAAATTGGCCGCCATTTTGAACTTTTTTGTTATTGGACCGAATTCTTTCAAAATCGAAATCTGACCGTGGCAGCAAGCATTGAGTAAGAATCTGGTGTCAAAATTGAAAAAATTGGCCGCCATTTTGAACTTTTTTGTTATTGGACCGAATTCTTTCAAAATCGAAATCTGACCGTGGCAGCAAGCATAGAGTAAGAGTCTGGTGTCAAAATTGAAAAAATTGGCCGCCATTTTGAACTATTTTGTTATTGGACCGAATTTGAACTATTTTGTTATTGGACCGAAATTTTGACACCAGATTCTTACTCAATGCTTGCTGCCACGGTCAGATTTCGATTTTGAAAGAATTCGGCCCAGTAACAAAAAAGTTCAAAATGGCGGCCAATTTTTTCAATTTTAATACTATATTACATGAAGTGAAAGACCGTCACTCACCATCAAAGAAAATTACCGTATTCAATAATATGCAGAGCAACAGGCGACGCCGTTTCTCATTTTATTTCATCGCGGGCAGCAAGATGTTTGACCGATTAATCTTGGGTCTTATAGTTTTTTATACTTTTTCCGCTAAGCCCCGTACGCGATATCGTCCGAAAAGAAACGTTGTTTCAACAAGAGGCCAGTCATTAAGGTTTTTTTTTTTTAATCTCAAATGCCCTGTTACTAACATACAATTTATACCTTACATCTAGGGAAAATAATTTCAATGTAGACTGGTCACACTGATGGACTCTCGCTGAGGTTTGGTGTTTCGAATTTAAATCAATTGCCAGTTCTGAACGTCACATACAAATTACGCAGCAGTGACTCGGTCAGCGGTTCGCTACGTACTAACCATGTACGAACTCAAATGGAATACGGCTTTTTGTTTTGTATCCCTTTTGCGTGCCTCACTCCCGAAGTACTGTGCGCTGGATCTGTAGTAATCTGTGACTAAAGGTCACAAAACTCGAACGTCAAATTCAAAACGGTCTTTTATGACCACAGAACACTATACTCTCTAGCAAGTGACCAACCATAACATGAGCATAGACTAACAGACAAATGATAATTGCTTGTTTGTCTATGCTTGGACATAGACAAATCAGACGATGAATTAAACATAATATCAACTTTCGGAATTTCTTAAGGTGATTGGACCAAAATAAATCAATTAAACTGTTACCTTTGTATTTTACGTAACTAATTTCCATATATTTCGCAAAAAATATTTTTATTACAATTGGGGAAAATAAAAAACAACGTTTGTGGAGTTTTTGCTATCATAAATGGCAGCACTTACTATTCAACCCAAACGTCAGGTTTAGCGAGTCTTTGGAGACTCCAAATCATCTCCATATTTAGTTCGACGTGAATGCCGAATGAGTCATGAGTTTAGAAAAACTAAAATTGGCGAGTCTAAACTGAAACTCGCCAATTTTAAGTTAGAGATTTTGTACAACAGAATAAGCACCAATATTTGTTTATTAAACTTGTGCAAGTAACTAAGTAGCTATGGTAAACTTAAATGCCTTAGAACAAGGATTTGAAAAAGTATTTGGGAGAAAAGGGGAATTTAAAAATTAAATAGGTAGGTACATTGGAAATGTGGAAAAAAATCAATAATATGCGATTTGGTTGTAACCTTTAGACTTTAAGTACCTACTTGTGGTACCTACTAGGTGGACACCCTTCTCTTATTAAGCAATGAAGGTTTCACCCACCTACATTTCATAATAAGTACTTACTGTCAATACATGTATGTAGTATGTACCGAGTAACAAGCCTTTAGTTCAACGTAGGTACGAAACGTCGAAACCAATTTTTGTAATATAGGTAGGTACTTACCACAGAAGACTATTACCATTTCTGTGGTACGTACTTACGTACTTGTTTGGAACGGAACGCCGAACGAAATTAAAAAAAAAATGACATGTACAATCGCTAAATAATTGATCACGTGACCTCCGCGCAGACGACATACTTACACATTTTGAATTTAGTTTCATACCATTCCACGAGTTGAACCGAAATATTATGTCAAATGTTAAGGCTTTATTGTAAAAACAGAAAATGCCAACTCTTTCAGGACTAGGAGAAACGGAAGGGTTATATGGGGCTTGCACGCACTAAACACGTCTGTTTCCACGTCGCGACGGACCTGTTGGCGGGAGTACGGGATTCACTATCGTATTCGCCGCGCTCCTGCCAGGGTCCCATTTTAATATATATATAGCTACTCGTGCTGATTGGCCACTCACTGATTGATCACCTCTCCTGAACAATTTTGTATGAAAAATTTTTTTTTCACGGATAGGGTCGTATAGAAGAAAAAAATTCATTCGGAGGAAAAATACGGAGAGAGCTGATGATTGAGGATTTCGAAGACTGGTGAAGAGCACGGCCAGGGTATAGAAGATAAGTGGGGGGTTCTCGACCAAATGTCATTTGAAACGTCATCCAAATGCCAGTGAGCTGAAAAAAATTTCAAAATGGCGGATTCAAAATGGCCGCCATACGAATTTCATCAATATCTCGGAAAGTATAAAAGATGGAAGAACGGTTTCTTGACAAGAAGTGATCAAGTCTCAAAGGTCTATTTGATGGACAGAAAAAAAATTCAAAATGGCGGAATTTTTTTTTTCCATAGAAAAATGTATGGCGAATTTTGAAGAGACGAAAAGTTGGAAGGCAAATAGGGGGAAGACAGCCCGCGGGCCACATGTGGCCCGCGCCCCCACGCACCCTACTAGTTAATATATATATAGCTCTTTGTGCTGATTCACTCACTGACTCATTGATCACCTCTCCTGAACAATTTTGTATGAAAAATTTTTTTTTCAATGACCATTTCGTATAGAAGGGAAAAATGATTAAGAACAAAAATATGGAGAGAGCTGATGATTGAGGATTCGGAGACGGATGAAGAGCACAGCCAAGGGTATTGCAGATAGGTGGGGGGTGCTCGACCAAATGTCACTCGAAACGTCATCCAATTGGCAGTGAGCTAAAAATTTTTCAAAATGGCGGATTCAAAATGGCCGCCATTAGAATTTCGCCATTATCTCGAAGAGTATAAAAGGTGGAAGGACGGTTACTTGACAAGAAGTGATCAGGACCCGGAGGTCTATTCGATGGATATAAAAAAAATTCAAAATGGCGGAATTTACTTTTTAATAGAAAATGTATGGGGAATTTTAAAGGGATTTTTTAGAGACGGGAAGACAGCACGCGGGCCACATGTGGCCCGCGCCTCCACGCGCCCTACTAGTTAATATATATATAGCTGCTCGTGCTGATTCACTGACTCATTGATCACCTCTCCTGAACAATTTTGTATGAAAAAAATTTTTTTGACGTATATTGTCATATACAAGGGAAAAATTCATTAAGAACAAAAATATGGAGAGAGCTGATGAGTGAGGATTTCAGAGACAGGTAAAGAGCACAGCCAGGGTATCAAAGATAGGTGGGGGGTGCTCGAACAAATGTCATTCGAAACGTCATCCAATTGGCAGTGAGCTGGAAAAAATTTCAAAATGGCGGATTCAAAATGGCCGCCAAACGAATTTCGTCGATATCTCGGAAGTTATAAAAGATGGAAGAACGGTTTCTTGACAAGAAGTGATCAGGACCCGAAGGTCTATTCGATGGACAGAAAAAAAATCAAAATGGCGGAATTTATTTTTTCATAGAAAATTTATGGGAATGTTGAAGTGATAAAAGTTGGAAGGCAAATAGGCGGGAAGACAGCACGCGGGCCACATGTGGCCCGCGCAACCACGCGCCCTACTAGTTAATATATATATAGCTGCTTGTGCTGATTCACTCACTGATTGATCACCTCTCCTGAACAATTTTGTATGAAAAAATTTTTTTTCAATAACCTTTTCGTATATAAGGGAAAAATTCGTTCGGAGGAAAAATACGGAGAGAGCTGATGATTGAGGATTTCGAAGACGGGTGAAGAGCACAGCCAGGGTATCGCAGATAGGTGGAGGGTGCTCGACCAGATGTCATTTGAAACGTCATCCAATTGGCAATGAGCTGAAAAAAATTTCAAAATGGCGGATTCAAAATGGCCGCCCTTCGAATTTCATCGATATCTCGGAAAGTATAAAAGATGAAAGGACGGTTTCTTGACAAGAAGTGATCAAGACCCAAAGGTCTATTCGATGGAAAGAAAAAAAATTCAAAATGGCGGAATTTTTTTTTTCATAGAAAATGAAAGGAGAATTTTAAAGGGATTTTTTATAGGCGGGAAGACAGCACGCGGGCCACATGTGGCCCGCACCTCCACGCACCCTACTAGTCATATTATATGGCTAACGGCTGCAGGCCGCAGGTGTTTTAGTTTTAGTAGACCTTCTCTTAGACTATAACTAACGTAAGATTTTAATTACCTACCTATAATTATGTTTTTTAATGTTTATCTCAATTTTCAACATTCATAGCAGAGCTTAGTCAGTCAGCTATCTCGTAACGTATAATACCTACTCGTAACACCATCATTAATCATAGCTATGAGTATGAAGCAATTTATCATACATGTCTTAAACTTAACACATGGCAGTTCATAGATGTTATTTGTTTCATAAAACACGAGTAGGTGCCTTGTATATCGTAGCGTAGATCTCAGGCTATCTTAGTTCGATCGCAGCTCATTGATGAAGTGAGAGGCTGTGCGACCGTGGCTTATTTCATTGAAGTATATAGTTCAACTTCAGTAAATACATATTATATTCCTGAGAAGCGACCCCTAGCAAAATATACGCTCATGTGTCTTGCATTGTTAAATGAATCGCATTCATGATAACACGCAGTCAGTGATCGTTGTGCTTATTTCGAATTTCGAATGGTTGCCGTCTATGGTATAATTTTTTAATTTACTTTGTTTGGACTCTGGGATATTAATTATGTGAAAGTGTGATTGTGAAAAGTGTATCTTATGCAAAGTGTTAGTGTGTAGGTAAATAATACGAGTTAGATAGACAAAAAGTAAGTATAAGTAGCACCTCTTATTAAAATCAATTAAAAAATCAGAGTAAAGTAACTAGTCCATACCACATAATATTATGATTCTGGAGTTGCGAATGCAGTCCGAAGTAGCTCTCAATTGGTTTCTATATGTATAATATCTATAATTAATTAAGTAATAATCATATTTAATAGACGTTATTGATAAATTGAAGTATTATTTATCTGTAATTTCAAATTTAGAAAAAAAAGTCTACTTAACTTACCTACTAGGAAGATGGGTTAGGGGTATGTAAGTACATCGTATCATCAAGTGATCAAAGATGTTTACAAAAACATGTTCTTTTAGTTAGTTTAAACTTTTGTCTTCGGAAATATTCTGAAAACTTAAATGATTTTAATGAGACTAGAGAGTTAATTTTGATGAAATTGCAAGTACCTACCTGCCTTAACTAGAAAACTTCTTTTTCTAGATAAACTCTTTATTATCTATTCATATCCTGAATCAAGATTCAAAAATCACGTAGGTTACTAATCACGTCGGTTGGTAGGTACTTACTTAATTGCGAATTAAACTATACAATACCTAACTACTAATCTACCTAACTACCTATATCTACTAACGTACCTATACGAAGTTTCACATAGGAACGAAGATGCAAGTTTTAGAAGGTATTTAAGTTAGTAGGTGTGAAATTACACACGCTAAATCTATTCTAAAATCAGCATAAGTAGGTAGATCTCAGACTCTGTGGCATAGATATATCGCAATATCGCTGTAGATATAGGCATAGAGTAATAATTATTATACCTTCATCTTTGGTATAGGTACGTTGTTGGCTAAATATTTGCATAGATTATGTTTTCTTACCGCGAATTCCGCGGTAGGTATACGGTAACCTGTTATAAATATAGGTAAACAATCTAAAAAACGCTGCGAAGTTACCTAATTAGATGAGGCATTTGGCAATAGGTATCAGTTTTAAATCGTCATGATTCATGATTAAATGATACCTACTCGAACAAGTAGCAGGCATAGGTAGGTACCTAAGTAGTAAAGGGGACAAATAAAAACTGATGTCTTCGGGTGATGAGCGCAATGCAGTGCGTCGTGTTATGAAATTGCAATGCAAAGTTGTTAGACGCGCTGCATCAGACTTGGAAGGCAGGTGAACGTCTAGGTTGTCTCAACATTCTTTCGTTTTAAAAAATGGTTGGTGGTTTCCTATACATGTAATCGTATTGCTTATTCTATACTTCGACTATTCATTCGAACGCCCATGAAGTTGCTCAAAAGTATAAATACGCCAGTAAAAACGATGCGAAAACGACGTTGAGAAAAGCAGCTTTGCCCGGTTTCCACCAATGCGAAGAGGAGATGCGTAACAGACCGGAGATGCGAGCTGTGCCTAGTTGTACTGTGGCTGTGCGTAGCGTCATTCGAATGTCGTTTTCGGGTTTGCATGGCGCGGAGAAGAGCCGGCAGGGATCGAGCTGCGCGAGGGCCAGCAGCGCCGTCCGACCGCTAGTGGCGCCGCCGCTCGACCACTCGACTACAGACATTTCCGCTCTGTGGTCGCTGGTTTGTTGGTCTGTGGTGGTCGCGACTTACAACTCTATAGAAAAATGAGATATCTCTACTCTCAGCTTAATCCATTTCCACCGAAGTTAAGCGGGGATAATATGTGGAATAACGAGATCTGATTGGTTATTCAAAATACATATAGGTATCTCCTCTCTGCTTACTTATGTGGAAACCGGGCCTAACTGATCAAACGTCAACAAGGATTTACTCCGCTTTGCGACCAAACGACACTAGTCTCATATAGCCACGTGATGCAAAGCCGTTAACCTTGCTCCGAGAACAAGATCAAAATCATTTTCACTAATCCAATCGCTAATCTTAATTACAAGGGAATAAGAACTATTATAAACTTAATCTTAACTTAACTTTAGTAATGATAGGTTGAACCAAGCAGTTTTGTTCTGACATTGGGAAAAACAGGTCATTAAATTGTGATATTATTACCAACGTGCCTACTCTACACGCAATTTGCATTTAAGTATTTACACATACCATAAATAATATATAATATTGAATGTAACGGTAATTTACATTTTTATGGATATAGCGTTATACCACTTACCTACATTAAAATGACGCCTACCACATGTTATGATTTGATGATATTATGCCTTCACAATTTTCGATAAATGCGCTTCCGCACAGATTCTTACTTAAGTAGGTATAATTGTAGTACCTATTACAATATTGATCTTGTGTGACGATGCAATGGACTACGCCCTTTCCTAAGTTTATTCCTCGTCAATTATTGCCAGCTCTTGTTGGGAAAAGGCAAGGCGTTCCTTGTTTAAATCTCTATACATAAATGATAGATGATTTGCCCCAATGTGGGCTCAACGGACCGAACGGTTGAACAGTTTTCCTAGTGGCGGTCAATGTTAAACAACCTACATCACCTTGACAATAACTTGGTCGACCAGTGGACCGATCCCAACCCTCGTACTGCGTACATAACCACCAATGGCAGTTACCACTTAGCATAGAATACATTCAAGTCTTCAAGAATAGCAGTTCGCAGCTTCATGGCATATTCTTTATTGTGGAGTTTCTTACGTCAGAGAACTGTGAAACCTTAGGGTTTCGTATACTTTCATTTACTATCAACACACCTCGTTTAGTTTTACCAAACGATTCCAATCTGTGGTTTTACAAACTTGGCAAAATAAAACACTAAGAGAAAAATAGTAACGCCTACGTAATTTAAATAGCAAAAACTATCAAACCCTATTTTGATATCCGCAGAAGTCTTTAAGTTGTTAGGACTAGTACGCCGCAGTTCGGTGTTAAATCATATGTGTTTTATGCAGAATGCTGAACGAACAAGATCTCATGGTAGCTCGAGCGCTGGCCGCCGAGTCAAGGGAGAACTCTCCAGGCGGCTCACCAGGCCCACTAAGGAAGAACCCGCTCAACACCATCGCTGAAAAGCTCAATACGTTTAGGTAAGGAAGGAAATTAGTTTTAATAAGATGACCACTTGTCAGATTAAAAATAGTCACGCTAATTTTGTAGATGGCTGGGCCTGTCTCTGTGTTTAGCTTATTGTTTCTTGTCTGTGTCTTTTTGCGGTATGCTTATCTGACATTTACAAGCGGAAGTGTACCGTAAACAGGTAATTTAGGAATTCAGGTTATTTTTGCTGTTCTAATTAATCATAATAATTATTGCCATATATAAATCATAATATTTATAACCGGTGAACCATAATATGATCTGCCACCTAAATTCACATGTTACAGACTTACACTCTAGTCGATTGTCGAATGGGATTATATATAGTGCCCGCGAACTACAGAAGCCCCTTTCGGATACTGACATAGATAAAATTAAATATTACCAGTGGAACAGAATAAAAACATTAGTTTGCAGACATGAAAATATATATTTCGGTTACCATAGGGTTACCATGCTTATTGACAATGATGTTCAACTTCAAACAAAAAAAAAATATAAAGAAAAAACATCACACCAAAGACACATATCAGCTACAGAAAAGGTTTCATATCGCTACTTCAACAGATAATACATAATATACTTGGATACTGAATTTTAACAAGTTACCGATTAGCGGTACTGTAGACACTCCTTGACATGTTAATTTGACACATGACAAAACACGTACGTCAAGCAAGTTTATTTATTTATTTCCAATTTCCTTTATCCTCTTGTTTTGCGTTATTTTCAAAACATTAATTTAAATAAATAGTGGATACTTGTAAATTGCAATAATGTATACTATATATCTAATGTAAGTCGTAGTGAGACGATTAAGTATGACAGATAACTTGTGGTTGCGTTTGAATAAGTGTTATGAAGATGGATAACAAAAGCAGGCTTAAACAGGGAACGAGCAGGGACGCCGATGAAGACGACGACAGGTAGGTACAGGCAGATTCTTTGGAATGCGGCTCTGTAAGGGTCCTTTGCTCCGAATAGTACCGTCGCTGATCTGCTTGCCAGTCACCACTATGTTATTCCCTTCTCCGTTACGGATCCTTGAAGAGAATCAATGGTATATTATCGCCAGGGGTATGCTAGAACTTCTTCTGGCTACAAATGCACTACCCTAGCAGTAAGTTTTGCGTATACACCGGCAGAGCACATAGCTTAAGTTAGGATGTCGACCACATCCTCAGATCTATGTAAAAATCCATACAATAAGTATAGAAGAGTCCTCAGGCTGAAACTATAAATCCTAGCTTAAAAATATGTTGGGTGTCAGAGGCTTTAGCTTCTTTTTTTTAATCTTTGAAAGGTTTGGTCACATAGTGATCATGTCACCCCTGTGAAAAATAAACACAATATACATATAATCAATGCCTTCGCATACCTATTAACACTAATTTTTCACTAATTAATTCAGTCTTCTTTCCTTTACGGATGTCGGGAAGGCAAGAATACTGTTCCATACTCACCACTTTTCTCGCGGCTAAGTGAAAGTATCTGTTCTTTTCAGAGGCTATAGCTTCAGCTAGCTAAAATGTAGAGACCATAAGTAATTACTAGCTGATCTAGCAAACGTTGCTTTGCCATAAAAAATATTTCTCACGTACTTAAGTTTATACTAGGTCATATAAAAAATACCAAAAGGCTCTCGGCCTGTAGTTGTTTATATTAAAACAAAAAACTTTTGATCTACAGCTTTTCGAAATTCAGTATAAATTTATTTCATACAAAAATCATTTTATTTCTGTACATTACACTGTTAAACCAATCGCCGCGGTTTTCATCGCCATTGTCAATGTTATGTTACAGAGTAGTTATATTACATTGTCGATGTTATGTTAACATTTTAATTTATTATTATTGTAGGAGTATCTCTGTTAAATACTGAATATTTGATATTTCTCGAAATATCAAGGTAAAAAAAAAATAAAAAAAGAAAGATTCCGACGAATTGAGAACCTCCTCCTTTTTTTTTAAGTCGGTTAAAAAATCATAGGACAAAAATTGCTAAAATTAATGTAAACAATTACAAGCTGAGAGCGATATATGTTTTTTTTATATAACCTTTTATATTACATTTCCATCAGGTGTCATCGTGTTATGTTAGCTCACCCTAATGAGTTCAATACCAAATGTTTTACATTATATATTATGATTGTATGTATGCCAATCCTGTTGACGAGTAAGAGAAACTTTTATTCTAGGTTTTTGAAGATTTTCATAAATTTTCTTTATGACAGGATTTTCATAATGCAAAAATCCATTTTCTTTTGCCTAGCGCCCTACGCGACAGCGTCCATAAAGAAACTTTCGTAAATATAATTTGGATTTGATTCAGCCTGGTATCTGATTCTATACAGATGTATGCATGCATGTATTCTATACATACATGCATGCATGCATACATCTTTTGACTTTTTTAAAAAAGGAGGCATAAAATTGCTTATCTGAGCAACTGTGGAGCAAAGTTTATAAATAAGGGCTATTGTGTTGCATAACAGATTGTAGACAGTGATAACAATTCAAATAAGATCATCTAACAACACAACAATACATTAAAGAAGTTCAGACACCTTTTTTTGGCTTGTCACAAACAGTCTATATTTGTAACATAATGAATTATGTAACACTTCTTTGGTAATGTTGTTTTTTAAGGTAAGTATTGACTATTGTACTGGTATTATAAGTTTCCACTTACATTTACTTATCTCTATTCCAAAATAATATAATAGGCTTTGGAAAACAGTACAAAGGATACAAACAGCATAATTCAGTACAAAGGAAGTATGTATGTTTAGTACAGAATTATGGACAAATGATGTTGCAGATATGTTAACTAATATGCAAGACTATTCCTATCAGTAAATTACAAATTTGTCAAGTACTTGTATAGGAGTATTACTTCATTGATATGAGGTTTTCCTTACAAATTAGTTCAAATCCATACTTTTTAATACCTAGATATCAATTTAAATAGATTTATAAATCTATTATCGCTTGCGCTCCGACTTGATAGAGCCCACAGAGTTCTCTGAGATAGAGCCCAACCTAACAATGACAGCTCCGTGAGTGTAGCAACTTTTTCTTGTAGTGTGAGTGAGTCAATTTGTTTGTATGGTGCGCGGATGCTAGTGTGCGTGGAAAATTAATTATGTAGCGACGGCTGGAGCGAACTTTGACAGAGTATTTATTACCGCACTTTTGAAGTCGCGTGCGGCCTCTTGGACCCCTATGTATTTAAGAGCGTTTATACGTTTACGCGTGAATCGCGTGTAGCTCCATACAAAAAAAGAATTCCGTTCCCGCAGACGCAATTTTGCGCGGAAAATGGTATTAAGTACAAAAAAAATTATAGTAAAATAAATATACAACTTATTAAAATAATAAATAACCAGTGACATTGAATATGAATTGAATTAAATTACTATAATTCAGAAATAAGAAAATATCTTGGATTTTATCCTAAAATAATACGTTTAATTTATCGAAAAATGCTAAAAATTACACTTTTCGGTTTATGGTTTTTGAATGAAAATATAGGAAAATCGTGTTTTTTTTTGAGACATTTTTTAGTAAATGTTATTAATTTTGTAAATATGTCATTGTTATAAGTTTGTGTTATGAAACATGGCAAATATCTTGCATCAAAATAGAGCTTCCACCGCTAAGTGAGTAATTAGCCTTTATCTTAAACTTTCTAATGAGAAAGTTATACACATATTTTCAAATATTTTTGAGACAAACACTAGATTATGAAATGCCAAATAATATGATAGCAATTATCTAATCAATAATTGAACACATGACACTCTTATCTTCCGTCGAAAATTGACAATTTTGACTCAAGCATAATTTCAACGCATGAATGGTCTTAAATTTCAATTTGTTGCTTTGTTAGTTCTTCAATCACGTCACATATCAATGTGATTTTTTGCACAGACGTAGTTGATTGCTCAGAGAGTGACATGGCTACTTTGTGTCTCGGGAAAGTCAATGATTCTCACGGGTTTCACAAGGGCGAAGCCGCGGTCAACAGCTAGTCTTTCTATAAAAGTTGGCCTAACCCATGACGCATTTCACGTGTTTCTAATCGGTGCGGGCAGAGCCTTCGACTGCCTCGCCGTTGACTCACGCCAGGAATGTACCACTTTCAGGACAATGACTCTTGACCCACCGTCAGTCCACAAGTCTAGTTAATTCACCGAATTAACAATTCGTTTGAGACGCCGCCTTTCTAAGTTTTATTTGGCAATATACTTACTTGCGGGCTTTGTTTTACCCCCGACCACCGAAAGTCGAGATTAAAGATGGTCTATAATATTTAAATGTGTCGCCGAAAACTCAAGAAAAGATAGTCGCTGCTTAGGAAGCAGTAAAATGCGGAATCAGGACATCAGGTCTACCGTAAAGCCCGTAAGTGCGACAGAGATCGCAACAAGCGATGTTCCCCCTTTTTATTGCTCCACTGGCAACTACTGTTTGCTGCACGTTTAATATTACATGATGTAGATCATCTGTACAAAAAAGGACTTTTACTAGCATTTCGATTATCAGGTTCAGGCCTATTTACTAAAATACCACCTGCGTTCAAAGAAGACAGGAGTGATACTTGAGTGATCTAGTGAGTACTTTAATCAGATACTGAGGCGAATTCGAAACTTATGCAGTTCAGTTTCAAAACATTATCACAAAATAGCAGCTCTAGCTAACTAGTTCACAAAATTTGAATTAGTAGGTATTGCAAGTGAACCGGATTATTGGATACTAAGTGCACTGTCGGACGGCGTTTTCGAATTTTTCTACGCAATTATCATCTGAAATAACATCGTCTGAAATAACACTGCATCCGTAAAGAAATAATCTTTATCTACGCTCATTGCTTAAAGTTCGAATTATAAAATCGAAATGTGTCAAATAATTACCTACTTTATTCACAGACTTCTATAATTATTAAAAAGTTATTCATAATAACATCGCTCTACTATGGAAATATTTAAAGAAAGTTGTATAATATCCATAACGATACACGGCTCTGGACTCCTGTATTTGTATCTGGGGTTTTGAAGGAATTGATTACAGTACCGCTATCGGCAATACAACGGTTAACGGTTACAATTATTATCTGGGGTAGGTAATATTTTTTATGTAATATTTTTTTAAGTGAATCCACAGACAACATATAGTTGGTAGTCATTGCCGAGAGTATAGATGGGCCATGATTGACCATAGACAACAACACAATGTCTAACGTTCCGCGTAACGTTCCACCTGGGCCTGTGATTAAGATTATGATTACGATTACGATTACGATTACGACTACGATTACGATTACGATTACGATAACGATTACGATAACGATTACGATTATGACGTTATCTCGTAAATCTATCGTCCGTAAACCGACTTTACAGACAACTAATTTTTTTTGTTACTTAGTCAAAACTTTGCGCTGAAAAATGTCTAGTAGTGAAACCTACTAAAGAAAATTTCACTCCACCTGACATCTTAGTAGTTGCAATGATTTACGACAAAAGTTAGCAAGATTTTATGATTTGGATTTATGTTAATAATATGAGCGTAGATAAAGTAGTGTATGAAACTCTACATAATTAGGTATTAAAACACTCGTGTGATACTATTAAAAAACTCGCCTGCGGCTCGTTTTTTAAACTCACACTCGTATTTTAATACCCCCCATTATGTAACCGTTACATAAACTACTATTTTTCGTCAATGTGAAATTAACCTTCTGTGAGATTTTTACGTGTGACTCGACTCTATCTATCGTTTGTAATCTTTTTGTAAACTCGCCACACCTTTTCGCGTTTTCCTAGACTCTCAAGATTATGCCGGATATTTGGCAATCTGAAAGCGCTTGGCAAAAATAATACTATCCATAAACGAAAACACTTTAGTATATCTCTTTAAACTTTTAAATCGTTATTCGTCTGACTTACAACGACGTACATACTCGTACATACAGAGTTACATGCATGATACATATTACATAGTTGACGTACCAAAGACGCGTACGAAGCGGTTTGATTCCTCGTTTCTGATACGCACTGCAATGACCTGGAAAACCCTCCCAGGCACTGTCTTTCCCACCACTTACAACTTTGGCGCCTTCAAATCAAGAGTGAATACGCATCTCCTAGGCAATTCTCCGCGTTCCACCTAAGACTGTGTGTGTATCATCACTTTCCATGAGATGTGATCATAGTCTAGTTAAAAAATACATAGTTGACGTACCAAAGACGCGTACGAAGCGGTTTGATTCCTCGTTCCTGATACGCACTGCAAAGGCCTGGAATACTCTCCCGGGCAGTGTCTTTCCTGCCACTTACAACCCGGGTGCCTTCAAATCAAGAGTGAATAGGCATCTTCTAGGCATGTGCGTTCCAGCTTAGACTGTATCACCACTTTCCATCAGGTGTGATCACAGTCAAGCGCTAGCCTATATAGTATAAAAAAAAAAAGGAAATGCCAATTAAATCCAGCCGCTATTCGTTATTCATTCGTCCGATATAAGATTACCTGAAGCACTTTCACTAAGCTTATACTCAGATCCAGGACAACGTAGTGGTTTAATTGCAATTAGTTCTCACTGAGCGGTTTTGCGAATTGCGTGCTCTGAAATTGTTAACACTTTCACGGGCGTCACTTTCGTTTGTGGATTGCTGAAAAATTTCATCTTTCTTTATCTCGACTTTTACTAGAGCGATTGCAAAACTGTTCTGGGTTCTTGCGTAAAATGCCATCTCACTTCTGAAATACTAACGTTAAAATAATAATTTGTCTGATCAAAACTGATCCACTCGTCTGGTGAATAATTGTTAAATCGAGGCTCTATATAACGCAAATATATTGGATACTATACCAATGTTGGAAGATTTGAATGGTGATAATATTTGAGGAATTTATTTGTATTTTTTTTCAATATGTATGTTCAAGTAGGCTATTCTTTCTTCTTATATGTAAAATTCTCATATCACATTCAACTGTACAAACACGTAACAAAACTCTTGCGCAACGGTTTGACTAATTTTTTTTTTTTAATGTAAGTATATTCGGTAGGTCTAAGAATAACAAGTGATAGTTATTTCATAGCCCTAAGTGAGAAATAACTTGCATGGAAAACGACGTTTGCCGACTAGCTAGGTAAGCTAGGTATAATTAAAAATAAATTCTCAAAAGGGGATGATACGTATAAAATGAAAATGAAAATATTTATTTTCACATATCTAGGCCTAAATAACAGGCTTTTATGAAAAGTCAAAACTCTACCGCCAGGTTCGGAAAGCAGGTTTTCACAAACAATACAAAAAGGCTTAGATTGTTCCAATATAATCAAATCAAAAAGGCTTAGATTGTGCCAATATAATCGAATAACTTGTTATCATTAAAAGCAGTTATCATGGCCTTATCGTCAGCAGACTACTTTTGTTTTGGATAAAGACGCTAGTACGCGTGACATGCTGCGCCGGCATGCCTGGCAGTCAGCTCTTTGTGACCTGTAGAGTGTGACCGTTTGTGGCAGATTTCTGCCATTTGGGCAGATTTGTCTCCCAAATTTTAACTCTGGCAGACTAAGCTGACGATTTAATTAAGAGGCAGAATGTGGCAGATTTTAAAGAAATCCTTATCATCTATGAAAGACAATGAAAAATCTCATGCTTTTATGTCTATTTATTTATTTTTGTCTGACTTAGTCGGAAATGTTACTTACTAAGTTACTAAGTTGGTGACTTTTGTATTGTGTCGATGGAACGGGGATTTTCCGACGTAAAAACCACTAGGCTATTATTGCTTGTACAGTAACTGTACTTGTACAGTACTCTACAGTTCAGGAATCGAGTTGGCAGATTTTTTTGTACCAGTGTTTGTCAGATCCGCCAATTTTGAAGCGGTCACACAGCTGGGCTGTTCTGTCAGTCCGTCAGTACCATCAGGCGCGTGCTAACGTGCGCTCGGCTGCGGCTCGCCGACCGTTTCCGCGTAACTAGCAACTCCCCAGCCTTGCAATATTTAACAATCTAACCGAGCCACGCTCGCGTATGTAGAATTTTGCAATAGCCTACGATTTTGCGCAGAAGGCCGTGCCTTAATATTCGCATTGAGAAACATTTTGGTTTGACCATAAGTTTCCTATATTGCCCCAAATATGCGTACTCGTGTGTTACTCGACTAGTTTTTTTTTTGTGAAGTGCTAAGTTATACTTACAAGAGAAATTCAACTGAGCAACGATGCTGTCAATTGATTCCTTGTGGAACGGGTCGGCAGAGGAGCTGTCCACGTTAGGGCGAGGATGCAAGGGTGCGGAGAGGTCTGAGTACAGGTTCAGACGCAGGTCTTCCAAGAGCCTCATCCCTCAGGCTCTACTGCACGCCCTCCCGGAGACGCAGGTGCGGTCACCACGGCAGCGGCGCTCCGGCACGTGGCCGTAAGTGTCAACAACTCAACTGTCAAAATAGCAATGCACTACCATAAAATAAATAAACTATAGTAGTGTTATTATCTCGCTGCAGACTCGGTCATAAATCATTCGAGTGTTTCGCTTTTGTTGATCTTTGTTGAGTTGTGACTTGTGCATTACTGCAGAACAACAAAAGCGAAACACTCGAATGATTTATGACCGAGTCTGCAGCGATATTATAACACTACTATAGCTGATCCGGCAAACGTCGTTTTCCCATAAAAATATTTCTCACTTAGGGGTATGAAAATATTTTACGTATTGTAAACTGTTAAATTTTTGTCTTACCAACTCAGATATTAGAGAGTTGGTTACACAAGATTTTTTGACGTGACAACGTCTTAAGCTACGTTTACACAATGGCGTATGCTGGCCCACTGCAGGCCATCGCACAACTGTAGGCCACGATCACTTGGTGTGTACACAATGGCGCATGGCTCATTGCTGCCCGGTGAGGCACTTGCGATGGACGTGGAAGTAGTTTAAGGCGAAATCAACGACTCTGCGCGCGAAATTCAAAATTTTCGTGGTTTTTTGCAATTTGTATGCTAGTTACAAGCAGAGATTTTTATATAAATAAACACGTGAAGACGACTGGAATTCCCGCAATTTGACTGCCATGAGCCTACTATGTCTTATTACCTTAAAAATTGCGAAAACCACAAAAAATTTGAATTTCGCGGGCACACCCGTGGCATGCTCCTTACGTACATGACTAAGTAATTTTTTATCATTTTTAGGCAAACCATGAACAATCTGCTGAGCGAAATGCTTGCAGAACCATCAGGAGAATTCGATAATTCGAATTTATCAATAATTTAATAATTATTAATTTGAATTTAGTAATTTAATTTTGTTGGAAGTAGTCGCAACAAAAGAATACACTGTTCAGCGGTCGGTGGCGAACTGAGCAATGGGCCATTGTGTGAACACTACAGACCACGCAACGCCACGATTCCTTTGAAGTGTGCGCCAAAAACCGACAACTTCCCGATCGCGCGCCATCGTCGACCATTGCCCGCCATTGCATACCATTTCCCCGTGTACACAATGGCGATGGCCTGCAGTGGGCCAGCATACGCCATTGTGTAAACGCTACTTTATAAATCGATAGAGCCGGTTGCACGCACGAAAAAACATGACTCATCCGGCGTTACCGGCGTTACCTCGCTCATGCGGCGTTACCTCGCGAGCGCGGAACGAGCGACAAAGAAGACGTTGTCACGTTCAACTATCGTCAGTAAACCGACTTTACAGGCAACCAATTTTTTATATAATATTACAGAAGCTGTTTATTTACTTACACGATATTATCATAAAACCTTTGAATTTGGTATTTTTTTAATTTTAAATAACAAAAATAAGTATCGAAAAATAAAGAACTATTAATATTTAAATACTTGTACAAAAAATGGAAATAACATAATTATCAAAATAAAGAACTAGATGACATTTTGAGCCAAAATAAAAAGAATAATCGAACACCTTGATATTTATCTCCATAAACAGGAAATGCTTATAAAATAATTAAAATCTAAATCCTGAAATGTAACAACTAGAAAAAGTTCACTGAATTATAGAAACCAAAAAAGAAAATAAAATTAAAAAATTGGTTGCCTGTAAAGTCGGTTTACTGACGATAGTTGAACGTGACAACGTCTTCTTTGTCGCTCGTTCCGCGCTCGCGAGGTAACGCCGCATGAGCGAGGTAACGCCGGTAACGCCGGATGAGTCATGTTTTTTCGTGCTTGCAACCGGCTATATCGATTTATAAGACGTTGTCACGTCAAAAAAAAGTCACAGCAATTAAAGTAAAAGTCAATAGTGAAGTAATTTAGAATTATTCGGCACTTCTAGCACAGCTATACATTACATTTCCGTAGGTCTAGGAACAAGAAGTAAATAACATTGAAATATGTATTTGGTATAAATGAAATGGATATCGCAAATACTAATAGCCGGGTTCTTTGAATCCAGATCACTTTAACTGGGACTATTTAGTAGGGCAAACCTAATCAGATTTCAGTGTCAGGTAATTGCGGGCAGTCGACCCTAATCGCGACTTAAAGACCATCACTTGTGAGTTGTGGTTATTCGATTCTAAACAAATGAAATGGATATCGCAAATATTAATAGATGGGTTCTTTGAATCCAGATCACTTTAACTGGGACTAATTACTAGGGCAGACCTAATCAGCTTTCAGTGTCAGGTAATTGCGGGCTGTCGACCCTAATCGCGACTTCACAAAGACCATCACTTGTGAGTTGTGGTTATCCGATTCTAAACAAATGAAATGGATATCGCAAATATGAATAGATGGGTTCTTTGAATCCAGATCACTTTAACTGGGACTAATTACTAGAGCAGACCTAATCAGCTTTCAGTGTCTGGTGATTGCGGGCTGTCGACCCTAATCGCGACTTCACAAAGACCATCACTTGTGAGTTGTGGTTATTCGATTCCAAACAAATGAAATGGATATCGCAAATATAAATAGATGGGTTCTTTGAATCCAGATCACTTTAAGTGGGACTATTTAGTAGGGCAGACCTAATCAGCTTTCAGTGTCTGGTGATTGCGGGCTGTCGACCCTAATCGCGACTTCACAAAGACCATCACTTGTGAGTTGTGGTTATTCGATTCTAAACAAATGAAATGGATATCGCAAATATTAATAGACGGGTTCTTTGAATTTAGATCACTTTAACTAGGACTATTTAGTAGGGCAAACCTAATCAGATTTCAGTGTCAGGTAATTGTGGGCTGTCGACCCTAATGGCGACTTAAAGACCATCACTTGTGAGTTGTGGTTATTCGATTCCAAACAAATGAAATGGATATCGCAAATATTAATCGACGGGTTCTTTGAATCCAGATCACTTTAACTGGGACTAATTACTAGGGCAGAACTAATCAGCTTTCAGTGTCTGGTGATTGCGGGCTGTCGACCCTAATCGTGACTTCACAAAGATCATCACTTGTGAGTTGTGGTTATTCGATTCTAAACAAATGAAATGGATATCGCAAATATTAATAGACGGGTTCTTTGAAATTTTGAATTCAGATCACTTTAACTAGGACTATTTAGTAGGGCAAACTTAATCAGATTTCAGTGTCAGGTAATTGCGGGCTGTCGACCCTAATCGCAACTTCACAAAGACCAATCGCTTGTGGTTATTCGATTCTAAACTTAGCTATCGTGATCTACATAAATGAATCTGGATTCTGAAACCGATTTAACGATGAATAAAGTCTTTGTGGTTTGTTCGTACCTGGATTTCATTTCAATTCAATGTTTACTACTTCTAATCAGTGGGCTGATTCTGTATCGTTCAGTTTGTTAGTTAGCAACGCTCACTGGGTTATTAACGGAGGGAAAAATCCTATTTTTAACCGACTTCATTAGTATTTCTTTTTGCACCAGTTAGCAACTAGCATGGTATGTTGACATAAAACCATCCCAACCTAGGTTGGTAACTTGTGCAAAAAGAATGCAAAAAAAATAGGATTTTTGCCTCCGTTTTCTTAGCTATTAACCCAGTGATGGTTACTAACTTACTAACTAACAAACTGAATGATACAGAATCAGCCGGTTGATCTGAGAGTGTTCCAAGAAAAGCCAGATCAATTTGTTGCGAACGTATGAGCATGTCGTGAGCGGATGTCTTTTTAAAGAAAGTGTTACGTGTTCATTTATCAGCTACCGGATTATTTTTGCTCCCATTCAGTGTTGTCAGGTGATATATTGCGATCACTCACCTACGTACACTTTCCGATGGCGTGAATTTACAATATTATCATCCGTAGTTCTTTTGTTGATTATTTATTAATTGGCTAGTTATGTACATGAATTCTGTGTAACACGTACATGTACCTTTACCATTCCATACATACATTTACCATACTTACATGTACCATATTTAGGTACATTTAAGCCAAAGGTTGCCTGAAAGAAATCGCTATATAGTCATAAGGCCGTCAAATTGTACTAACCTTGTAACTTTAAATAACCTTTGTATTCTTTCAATGAAAATTATTATCTTATCACATAGCAAATATCAGATTTCGTAAATGCTGTGTTATCTATTTGTTTTAATTTTGCCTTGTCTACATGCATGTATTTTGTTTAATTTATTTCTCCACCAAGGTCCAACAGCAGGAAATGTTCGCCGAAATCTAACCCGCGTTAGACCTAATTATTATAGCATTAGGAAATTCTTTAATGAATCATTCAATTAATTCTTTCCCAATCTGTGAGCGTATATCTACTTGAAAGTCTTGATGTAGACCTACCTATTTTCTCTGCCTAAATTGGCTTAACAAGACTGGTATTCACTCCAATAAATAGATCAGTTTTTTCTTACGCAGCCATTGCTCTATTTTCGACCGGATTACTTTCCTGCCATTTTAGTAGTTAAGTGACCCAAATTTTCTTTCAAGCGTTAGCTCCTTGAACTCTAAAAAAATACTCTCTAAAATATATTATGAAGTGTACAGTTTACTTGCACCGCCATTTGGCTGCTGCTTTTTAGTTCTTACGTAGTTTCCGTGTTTTTTTTCTTTTCAAACCACTTCATAGTTCTAGCCCAGGTCGCCATTACGGCTTATAAAAGAGGTCATATTTATTTGTGGCAACTATGGCCCCCATACAAATTACATTATAATTGTACTTATAACTTCAATTATTAAAAATGTCATAATTACAATAAAAATAAATTACTTAATCCACATGCAATTTCAAATACATTCCATAATATATTGGAGAGTCATGTCGTTGTCCTAACGCCCTCAGAATGCTGTTGCCGCTTGCCCACACTCTTTGCATCAGAGATGCTATACGCTTTCTCCTAATATATAGTAAATATCGTCTGTTTTAGCGGACGCAAACATCTCTAAAGCGCTGCAATAGCGCGGCGCAAGCCCAACCATATTCTGAAGGCGCTATTGTACTGAACCCGAATTGCGTTCAGTGATACAGGCGTCACTTGCTGCTAAGACTGCCAGTCCATTGCAGCAGAGCGGAGAAAGGTAGCGGAGCCGAGAAACGGAGAAATATTAACCAATAGGATTGCACATAATCAGAGGAGCGGAGATTTTGTGCAATCTTATGGATTATTTTTCCGTTTCTCGGCTCTGCTTTCTTTCGCCGCTCCGCTTCGGTAGCCTAAAGCTGGTCCACCAGGGATCCCGTATAGAACAACCAAGCTTAATTTTCATACATTAAACACAAGTGTAATATTGCATTACCAATTCATAGCTGCGAGTTGTTCAACATGACTCTGCTAACCGACCACGTAATCGGTGTCATTAAACACGCGCAGGTGACGCGAATTACGATGAATATCATTAACACGATTAGACTAACGAGCTACGAATTACGATACTGTCATTATCAAAAATAAAATTAAACGGCCTGACCTTAATGAAAATTTGATTTGCAAATCGCAAATTGGTGGTAATATTAGTCTAGTTAGGTGATTCCAACATCTGGGTAACTGAAAATTAATTGATTTTGGAATTCCAGATAGAGTTAAGAATTTCAGATAATAATTTCCGTTCTTTTGACAATCCATTAATTGGCATTAATACGAACTGATGGTGACGTTAGGATCATCTCTATTCGAGGGTTTCATTTCAATAAATTCATGCACATTTTAAAATTCGAAGATTTCTAGTAATTCACGCTTCCTACTTTCCGTCTTTGGTCAAGTGACCAAGTCTGTCATTATTGCTAACAAGGGAACTGGACACAGATTTAAAGGAAAATGTGTAACCTGCATGATTAATAGAATGTAACGCATCGTTTTATCAATGGCGACAAATTGTCTTCGTTGATTTGCTTAAATCATACGTCCTGCTCCTTTGAATGTTAAATTAGCTCTAGTACAATCGACAACAGAAGTCGATAATTTCGCAAATATCATCTGTTTGAAACTTTGAACCAGACAGTTCGCAACGATGGCATCAGTATCGTTATCAATGGTACTTACAGTTAGTAGTAGATTACAGTAGATGGTAGTAGAAAGTAGTGGCAAAGGGTACGCTGGACGCGTTATATATTCCCTTTCGACCGAAATTAACAACTTATCCTATCCAGGTTTGTTCTACTAGACATAGAAAGACTTTACTAGTATGGGGCTTATGTCACATTTCAAGCTCGGGTAAGGCAAATCTGGAAAGTACTCGTTTAAAGTAATTTTCAGTGGTTAGTGTAATGTGGATAGTATAAAGTTTTTTAAGCAGTTAATCAATCTGGATAGTGTAGTTATTTTCAGTGGTTTGTCGCCTCGTATACTATATACGAGCGGGGTAAACTTTGTAGTCGATTTACCATTACCGCACCTCACGCAATTAGAGACATACTAATATTTATTCTGTAATAATAGTGTTACACTTTTTTCAGTGCTTTTAATAAACTAACTAAAATAAACACGCACTTTTGCTCAGAACAGTAACGTCTATATCAGTGAATGGTCCATTTAAGGTACCTATAAAGTTATTGTAAGGAAATCCTTTGATGATTTATCGTAATCATCGTGACTTGTATGAATTGCGTCGATCGGAACCAAAGAGTATTTGCATGAGTTTTAGAAATTGTACTATTGTGTTAGTAATTTAGAAGAACCTAACTCGATTGTGAGTTTTGAAAATTATGATGTATCGTATTGTTCCAATAACGATGATGTATTTTTTCCTGACGCTTGACTGAGTATTAGCACGGTTTTTAAAATATTCTGTCCTACACTGTGTTATTAACAATGGTAAACTCATATTGTCGTCTGCCGTAGTTTGAACAATATTCTCATTTGTTGTTGAAACAGGCCATGAGTTTATAATAGTGTCGTCTTACGGACGAAATTAATAACCTCTCGTATCCAAGGTTTTCCGGCCATAGATAGATATTTGACAGAATTTTTATGGGGCTTGTGTCAAATTTATGTCTCGGAAATGGTCAAACTGGCTAGGATAGGCTAGTGTTGATTAATATTGGCCGTTAGAGAAAGGCAAACACGAATTCGAAACTCAGGCATTCGATTTATAAAAACATACACAGCTCTACTTTAGAGCTATTCTATAAAGTAGTTGCTATTCAGCAGGGCGACTTTCGTGTTCACTTCTCTCTCTCGCTTTGTCGTGTCTGGTTATAGCATAACTGAATCAACTGTTTCACCTGAGCAAAGCTAAAATTTCGTGTTGGTATTTGAGAATAGCCTTGCTGGTCTGAAATGAAATCGGCAAATGATACCATATTTGAGTATTTTGTTCTGCCTTTTACATAGCATTGCACAATAAATATTTTCACCAAGACTTAGGAATTTCGACTGACTTAAAATGGTATGTTTTACGAAAATTGGTTCAGTAAAATCGGCGATCCGCGAAGATAAATCTGGTTTGCCCTAGCAGGTATAGTTTATTAATATGTAAGGCAGTTTAAGGAATCAAGTCTTCGGGCGAAATCACGGGCTTAGTCTATTTATAATTACCATTTAAAAATATCATAGTTTATGAATTCCTTTTTTTTAACATCAAGACCGTTCCTTCTATTCAGTGGTTTATCCGATTACCTCTGCCAGATACGAATTTGATACACACATTCATGAAACGATAGGAGTATTAACCATTTTAATGATACATAATTTACTTGCAAAATTGCCATAAATATTAGTTTTATTATATATATTATGCTCATATTCTAATATTCTAATATACATATTATATTGGCCAATCCTTGAGCTACATACCACCTCATCATATAGGTACCTACATAATATACTCTGTAGGTATTGGTCTAGCATGTTTGACACTCCGTAGTCATGGTACCTAATTGGTAGCCTACATAATTTATAACTAATGCTACGATGGCGACGCAAAAGAATATTTTTTAACATAATTCAGTGAAATATTCATTTAAAAGTAGCGCATTAGAATTAATAGCAATTTAATTAGTAATTACTATCTTCTAAGAAAGTAATTAATTCAAGGAAAGAAATATCTTCGCGATTGTCGTCTTTCGAAACTTATTAAAGTCGTATCGTATTTGCTTCTTCTGAGTTTTTATGTGTTTCTTGCTTACTCTTGCTTGGCTCTCTATTTCATCTTCAAGAAGGTCGATGCCGAAGTTTTCTTCTCTGTCCCATAAAACTTATTCTTAGTCTTCCTCTTTCTCCCTTTCCTTCTATTTCGCCTTTTATTTTTCATCTCATCGATGACCTTAAAGTATTGCACAAGATCTTTAATAAAATATCCACTTATAGGTTAACTTTTCATAGCTTTTGTTCTATTATTCTAAGAGTGAGAAAGCTAACTGGACTTTTTGATCAAGTTGGTTTCTTCTTCATGTTATTTTAAATGATATTTGATTCTTCTTCATGTGTCGCTTCCTCAGCTTTGAGGATCGTAGTCCCCAACTGATATGACTTTCTTGACGTTATCACGTCATCTCCGTCTGTTTCGGTGGCATTTGAGATAAACGCGTCTACTCCTTCCTTCACTTTATCTGTTCCAGAATTGATTTATTCCAGAATGTGAGAGTGAGCACATAAGGCAAGGAGCGAGAGGAAACAATTTGTAGGGAGTCAAGTAAGCGCCACGGGAACATGCCAAAAGCAAGTACCGAATTAGCCTGGCACGATTCAGCCCTCATAACCGCGAGGTTGATTAGGCCATAGGTGGTGGAGGGTTCAACTGATCCGTCTTGGGCTACGTCAGCGGGGTCTCTTTCCCGTTATCTTGTCACTGACCAAGTGTTTTCGACGCTGTTCACGCTTTTTCTGGCAATGTGACTAAAGTAGTCAAGCATAATGGATATAATACACAGGACTCAGCAAACCGTGCAAAAAAATGTCTCCAGTGTATTGGTGTCAAAAATGTTTGTTTTGACACCAACGGCGTCAGTAGTAAACCGACCGCAGTATTGTTTATGCACCGCAGTTCACGCCATAGATCACTATACTTGTAATTAGTAGTCCACAGGGACGGTATTCCACCATATTTGCGGGGAATCTGACAGATGGCTTTACTTTTTTCTTGTATGAAAAAAATATGTTTTACGTAAAACGTTCAGATGGGCTCATCTTCTTTAGGTTCATATCGGTGTCGAGCATCCTCTGTAAGCGGGTGAAAGCTGCGTCTTAACTTTTAATTTTCTTTTGATTGGTAGTTGATGTTGATTACAATCACATTTTATTTAACAATTATTTGGTTCATTATTTTATTCGGCGTAGATTAAAGTACAAGACAAGTGAATACAGAGATTCAGTGTAGGATGAAATTATTAAATAATTCCTCGTTTGTCCAAACCGGTCCATCCATTTAGGGTGTGTGCAAGGCCAAATTTACATACCTTCACATACCAAAGGTTTCTGAATTCATAGTTTTATTTTCTTAACATCACTTTCAAAGCGGAATACATGATCTACAATAATTTAATATAATATGTACGAAGTCATCTGAAAATTGGAATTAAACAATAATATTATATATTTTATAAACCTGCCATATTTGGACAAGTTGGTTTACATTAAGATGAACGGCAAGCAACTCGAAATGCTCTTTTTAAAATGTCATGACCAGCAAACAATATTTGCAGATGCATAATCTCAGCCCGGGTTGGCTGGTGTGGCAGAAATTCTATTGAGAGGACATTATGTTTTTTGACATTAGCCTTGACTCTGACACTTGCTGAAAATAATGCATTCATATTGTAGTCAAGCGGCAACCCTGAGTAAGTGAGAACTGGGTAAGCGAGCCAACTCTATTAGTGACAGTATTTGCCAGGTCCCGTCATTCGGTCATTTGGTCCTTCTAACTCTGAAGTTATATTTAATAAGAAACCTCTATAAGAGAAAGAGAGATCTCGGTCCCTTGAGCTCTCACTTAACCAGTTTTGACTGTACTTCTATACAGATTGGCATGTCATGCTGCAGTTTCATAGTACTCTACTCTCGAGTCTCGAGACTAATGGCGGTTACCAATATTCAATCTATCCATGGTTTGCCTTACTAGAGATAGAAATTTGACATAACTTGTATGGAGCTTATGTCACATATATCTCTAGTACGACAAATGGAAGATAGATAGAATATTGGGAACCGGCATTAAAGACCCCAGCTTCTAATATCCTATCTATGAATGATTTGAGGTTTACCCTATTAGAGATAGAAATTTATAACGGCTACAAATTACAATCATGTATCGCAGAACGTATACGCGGACATTTTAGACTGTTGCAAAATGGTTGCAAATATAGACTTAAAAATGTTGCGTCTTTACCCCATGTAAAATACGCTGCAGCGAGCTTTCGACGACGTAAATCACGCAGGTGTGTTGCTACACAAACTCTTGATAGTTGATAACAGTGAGGGTACAAAAGGTGTTAACATTTGCCACCTAACCTCTGTTATCTATGTCCATTCTTCAAGTGAAAGATTGTCTGTGTCTACGTTCCAATGCATCATAATAATGTTGCAAATGAACCCTATGATAAGCGCCATAAGGTTCATTATCGCACTGCCGAAATATCACTCGTAAGTTGTAAACAACTTGAGGGGTCAGTGACCTTTCTATAAACAATGGATTTCTGGGAGTTACGACTTCTCGAACGATCGACCCTTCCAATAAATAATGAGGGTGGAATGTTCGAGACTCGTTCAGCTGTATATAAAAAGCGAGCAGCGCGCGACGCAGTCAGTCTGATTGAGGGACGAGAGAAGTAAACAAGCGAAGCAAGCGATCAAGAGCGAAGAGGAAGCGAACTACGAGGAAGACCAGGGATATTGGATACTGGAAGCACTGAATAAAGTCTCATCAAGGATCAGCAGGTGTTTTATTCCAAATCGTCGAACCCAGCACGTAACAATTGGTGTCAGAAGTGGGATTTGGAAGAGATGCCATTGACTCCAAGAGACGACTCCAGCAGTGAGGGTGTCAAGACCAGGGCCCAGCGTGCTGCGGAATCCAGCCGTCCACCTGCAGTGGAGCACCTGGAAGAGCCGGCGCTCGTTGGGTCCCGCCACCATGAGCCACCCACGGGCTCCGCCCATCAGGCCACGCCCCCTCAGGCCACGCCTACCTCATCGGAAGCTCCGCCCACTGGCCCCGCCCACCAGGCCACACCCCCTGAGGCTCCGCCCGTTGGCCCCGCCCACCAGGCCACGCCCCCTGAGGCCACGCCCACCTCATCGGGAGCTCCGCCCACTGGCCCCGCCCACCATGCCCCGCCTTCTAAACAAGCCACGCCCAACATCGACTTATCCAGTTTGCTACGGATGATGCAACTGCATTTTGCAGCTCAGGACAGCAAGTTTGCGGCGCTTCAAGAAAATCAGGACAGCAAGTTTGCGGCGATTCAAGAAAATCAGGACGGCAAGTTTGCAGAGGTTCAGCAGACCGTCTTGTCTGCAGTGAACGAAGTTGGCGGCATGGTGGCCAACATACGGAAAGATTTGGATCTAATGGAGGAACGGGTCACTTGTCTGGGAACCGACGTTGAAAACATGAAGTGTGGCTTCACCGAACTGCAGAAGAAGTTTGTACGTTTGGAAGCCACAAGGGGGACATCAGGTGGAGCAGTGAGTGCAGTCCAGGGACCGCATGTGAAGGTACCCCCATACGAAGGCAGCACCTCCTGGTCCGCATACCGGCACCAGTTCCAGACGGTCGCTGCTGCCAACGGATGGACTGATGAACAGTGCCTGACTGCCCTCACTGTCGCGCTCAGAGGGCAGGCTCTAACCGTTCTGGAGGCCCTGCCTAGTTCGGGTTGTGGATATAAAGAGCTGTTGGATGCACTCGAATCTAGGTACGGGGAACGACATCTGGAGCATGTTTTCCGCGCCCAGCTGCGCGACAGAGTTCAACGAGCAGGAGAAGGGCTCCAGCAATGGGCGTTGGAAATCGAAAAGCTCGTGCGGAAAGCGTATCCATCGGCCGATGACAAGATGACAACTGCAAATACCGTGCAAGCATTTGTTGATGGAATCAGAGACCTGGAGGTAAGAGCTGCCGTGAGGCTTCGCCATCATGCCTCATTAAAGGAAGCGTTGGCGCATGCCTTGGAAGTCGAGGCAGTGCGACACGACATTCGGCAGACACCTGTTCACAAGCTACGGGAAGTATCGGAGGAGGTGAAAGAGGTCAAGACCTCATTCAAGAAGAACCTTGGAGTTGTGTGCTATAAATGCGGCGAACGAGGACATCTGCAGCTGAATTGCCCACAGAAAGAGTCACAGATGTCTAGATTAAAGAAAGTGGAGGAATATTTGGAGGAGCTGAAGAAGAAGAGTGGGGATACAGGTTCTCCTAAAAATCAGGGAAACGAGTAACAGCCAGAACTAAGGGGCGAGTACTGGCTGGCACGGAGGAAGCCCCAGCAACGGTGATCTCTCAGGCATGCAACGGGAATAATTTAGTTATAGCTGGCACCATAAACGGGACCGACTGCAGGATGACGTTAGATACTGGTGCCTCCAGGACAATAGTTCGGCCGGGCCTCCTGAAATCTGTAATGGGGAACAAGAAGCAAATCAACTGTCGACTTCTTTCAGCCTCCGGCCAGCCGATACCCGTCCTGGGTGAAATATCCGTGAGGATGTACATAGGGGAGACATCTTATACGCACAACGTCATCGTGGCTGAAATTTTGGATGACTGTATCTTGGGTTTGGATTTTATGAAGGCACACAACTGTAGAATCAATGTTGCTGACGGAGTTTTTAAATGTGGTGGAGAAGAAATCTTCATACTTGGTGGCGCCAATGGAAAGGTAACATGTCTTAAGGAAATTATCATTCCTAGTCGATCGGAGGCTCATGTGTTGGTAAAGCTGCCAAGTACTAATACCACCAAGGGGGACAGATGCGTGTTAATTGAGGACAACCCCCAGAAGTCGGTGTCTCGGAGATTTATGACAGCAAGAACTCTTGTCAATGGTAGCAATAAAGCTATTGTAAGAGTTCTGAATCTGAAAGATCACGAGATCAACTTTAATAAGGGAGACATCATCGGGAAGTGCGAGGAAGTTGTGTGGCTGAAGAAATGCACGTCAATGCCAAGCTCGGATAAAGCAGGTTCCTGGAATGATTCTACAGTCAATGATCTCCTTAAAGACTGCAAAAGTAACCTGACTTATTCGCAAAGCATCAAGGCTAAGAAGTTTCTTTTACGTTACGCGGACATCTTTTCTAGTCAGGAAGGAAACCCGGGAAGAACGTCGTTAGTGCAGCATAGAATTGATACCGGCAACGAGAGACCCATCCGTCAGCGGGCAAGACGGATACCGATAGCGAAAGAGAAAGAAGTCAAGGATATGCTGCAAGAGATGGAAAGGAACAAAATCATTGAACCATCCTCAAGTCCATGGTGTTCGCCTGTTGTGCTAGTAAAGAAGAAAGATGGAAGCACACGGTTCTGTGTGGACTATAGGCGACTCAATGACATCACAAAGAAGGACAGTTATCCGCTACCCAGAATAGATGACACTCTGGACACCTTGAGTGGTATGAAATGGTTTTCGACTCTAGACCTGAAATCTGGATACTGGCAGGTGGAAATCCATCCAAAAGACAAGGAGAAGACAGCGTTCTCAACAGGAAAAGGATTATGGCAGTTCAATGTCATGCCATTTGGTTTGTGCAACGCGCCTGCCACCTTTGAACGACTCATGGAGTGTGTGCTAGCAGGGTTAGTAGGAGACGCCTGCTTGGTATATCTGGATGACGTCGTTGTCATGGGTCGGGACTTCGAAGACCATTTGCGAAACTTGGAACGCGTCTTCGCAAAAATATATGGAGCAAACTTAAAACTGAACCCGAAGAAGTGTCAGTTATTCAGGAATGAAGTGAATTATCTCGGCCATGTCATCACTAGTGAGGGCATACAAACTGACCCAGCGAAAGTTGAAGCGGTTAAAAAATGGCCCACCCCCAAAGACAAGACAGAGGTAAGGGCATTTTTGGGCTTGTGTTCCTACTACAGGCGTTTTGTCAAGGGGTTTTCGGAGATCGCCAAACCATTACACAAACTAACAGAAGAGAAACGACAGTTTTGTTGGGATGAAGCCTGCGAGAATTCCTTTCAAAATCTGAAGAAATGCTTATGTGAAACACCAATTTTGGGTTACCCACAACCAGAGGGCCAATTTATCGTCGATTCAGATGCAAGTAATACGGCGATTGGAGGAGTGCTTTCTCAAAAACAGGGCGATAGAGAAGTTGTGATTGGGTATTTCAGCAAATCACTATCGAGACCGGAACGGAACTACTGTGTGACAAGAAGAGAGCTTTTGGCCGTGGTAAAGACGTTACAGCACTTCAGCAAATACCTCATAGGTCGACAGTTTTTACTACGCACCGATCATGCAGCACTGAAATGGCTACTGCAATTTAAGAATCCTGAAGGTCAGGTCGCTCGATGGATCGAACAACTCCAGGAATATGACTTCAAGACTCAACATCGCAGTGGGAAGTCTCACGGAAATGCAGATGCACTTTCAAGAAGACCGTGCCCGGAAGACTGCAGACATTGCATGAAACAGGAGTCCATGGAAGTGACCTTGAAACTTACCAGGACGAGTTCCTTAGGACCCTGGGAGGATGATGCAATGAAGATGGCTCAAGAGGGCGATGATGATCTGCGGCATATCATCGTGTGGAAGAAAAGGGGGGACGCTAGACCAACATGGAGTGAGGTTGCACCTACGAGTGTTGTCACTAAGGCGTATTGGGCTCAGTGGAACAGTCTTATTCTACAGAATGGAATACTTTACCGGAAATGGGAGAAGACTAACGGCAGGGAGTTCCATCTTCAGATAATTGTTCCGAGGTCCAAAGTACCCGATGTCCTTCGTGAAGTGCATGACGGTGTTTCAGGAGGCCATCTTGGCGTCAAGAAAACACTAACGAAGGTACGAGAGAGGTTCTACTGGCTTCATTGTCGGGAAGATGTGCAGGCTTGGTGCCGTAAATGTACCACTTGCGCTGCTGTGAAGGGACCACAGACAAGGAGTAGGGGTAACCTGCAACTGTACAACGTTGGTGCACCTTGGGAGCGTATAGCTGTGGATGTAGCGGGGCCATTTCCTGTGACGGAATCGGGGAACAAATACTTCATGGTTGTTATGGACTACTTCACTAAGTGGCCAGAAGTGTTTGCCATACCTAACCAGGAAGCTACAACCGTTGCAACTAAGCTAGTCGAGGAGGTCATATGTCGTTTTGGTGTACCGCTGGAGATCCACTCCGATCAAGGGAGGAACTTTGAGTCACAAGTGTTTCAGGAAGTATGCAGAACTTTAGGTCTGCATAAAACGCGCACAACTGCATACCACCCGCAGTCGGATGGAATGGTGGAAAGGTTTAACCAGACTCTTGAAAGACATTTGGCTAAACTGGTGGACACCCATCAGAGAGACTGGGACAAGTACATCCCACTGTTCCTCCTCGCCTACAGGACAGCAGAGCATGAGAGCATTAAGGCAACTCCGGCGTTTGTCAACTATGGCAGGGAACTCCGGTTGCCAATAGACTTATTGACGGGAGGATCACCGGACGAACCTTGCACCATTCAGGATTACGTTGCCAACCTGAAGGAGAAAATGCGGGAGATACATGCCTCAGTTCGGGAAAACGGATTGCAATCGAGCGAGAACATGAAAACCAGGTACGACCGGAAATCGAACACGAGCGGATTCGAAGAAGGCGCCTTAGTATGGCTGCATAATCCGACTCGTCGGAAAGGGAAGTCTCCAAAATTGCAAACCAGATGGGAGGGTCCATACAAAGTGGTCACCCGTATGAATGATGTCACGTACAGGATTCAACGTCAACCCAGAGGTACATTTAAGGTGGTACACATCGATCGCCTGGCGAGACATCACGGGAGCAACAGTGATACTCGGGACGAGCATCGCTAAGAGGAGGGCAGTGTTGCAAATGAACCCTATGATAAGCGCCATAAGGTTCATTATCGCACTGCCGAAATATCACTCGTAAGTTGTAAACAACTTGAGGGGTCAGTGACCTTTCTATAAACAATGGATTTCTGGGAGTTACGACTTCTCGAACGATCGACCCTTCCAATAAATAATGAGGGTGGAATGTTCGAGACTCGTTCAGCTGTATATAAAAAGCGAGCAGCGCGCGACGCAGTCAGTCTGATTGAGGGACGAGAGAAGTAAACAAGCGAAGCAAGCGATCAAGAGCGAAGAGGAAGCGAACTACGAGGAAGACCAGGGATATTGGATACTGGAAGCACTGAATAAAGTCTCATCAAGGATCAGCAGGTGTTTTATTCCAAATCGTCGAACCCAGCACGTAACAATAACATGAAGTGCAACCGCGAATAAAGTCCAATAATGCGTAGCCTTTATTATTATTAATTACAGTGTAAGTTTGTACGTTTGTTACTCCTTCACGCCGTAACTAAACTACTGAAACGGCCTGGCTAAGGATGGACGATGGAGATATTGCATAAGTAAGTAACTATTAGTAAGTAAGAAATCGCATTTTTTTAAAACCGCAACTGAAGTCCACGCAGATTGAGCCTAAATCTAAACATCTTCTTCAGAAGCTTTCTTTGATCCGTTGTTGGACATAGGCCAACAATGGATCAAAGCTAGCTTCTGAAACATATACATATTACGCACGCCATTTCTTACGTTGGGCTACTCTTGTCCACGATTTACCTTCCCTTAGTCTGATAATGTCGTCAGACCAACATATTGGTTGCCTGCAGACTTTCTGCGACTGCGTGGTCTCTATTCCAGTAGTAGACGCGATTCTATCAGTCGTCTGAAGTTCTACATATTCCGCCTTTTTCCACTTAGAGCGGGACACATCCAAAACCACCCTCCAGTAAAAGTGATATTAGTCCCACCCTCACACCATTACAGCTTCCGTGTATTTATCTGGGTGCCTTCAAGAGAAGAATGAATAGACATTTTCTAGGTAACCGCGCTCCATCGTAGACATCATCATCGCTATCCATCAGACATGATTGTAGTCAAGCGCAGCCTATCACTAATATTAAAAAAAAAGGTCAGTGCAATTCTTTAACGGATTATTGTATGGAGGCACACGGTATTACGGTGCGGCATTGTATTAGTCTAAAATTGGTAGTCCATGAAACGAAAATTTCAAGTACCAGTACTAAAATAGTGAAACAATCGATCAATTGCGTACCCGAGAATCCGCCTGCGGCTTGACCTTATTGTCATTGTTCTTTGCTATTTAGACCACCGCTCACTGAAGTTCTTAGCTTTGGCCTCTTGCCATAGACTGAAACCTGAAACACTGAAGTTTGAAGAGTTACAATATAGAGACGTATATTGTAATGTTATTCTTCTGTCCGTAATTTTTTATGTCGTTATTCATATTATATTTTGCTTCGATAATAATATGAGCTAAGGTAAACTGATGATAACAAGATAGGAATACAGTTTGGTTTTGCAGCTTTATAATGTTACCATCTATCTCGTACAACCAAAATGTAATTACACCACTCTATAGCTAAAGGAAAAGTATAATAATAGAAATAAGAATTAGGTACACGTTTTACCGTAAAACTGCACGGTCGGCCGTATCCACGATACCACATAATATTAAAATAGTACATACAGCCACACCCCGAAATTATCGGTCGGTTAGAGCAATGCAACTCAAAGGAGCGGCTATGTGTTTATCAGTATGTTAGTTGTAAAGTTTTGGCTAGATTTGATTGGTAGATATATGACACTTTTGCGTGCCACTGCGAGTCCAACTGGTAGCTGACCATTCAGAACACCTCCAAAAAATAGATTACAGAATTTTGAGTTTTGACGACCTCCCTAGTCCAATGGCTTACGCTCGGATTTGAGTGGGAGGTCTTGAATTCGATTCCCGCCACGGGATATTTTAGAATTGGGGCTTCTAGTTACCGTGTCCGACAATCAGGTGTCGTCATTTCGACATCTCCTCTCCTGTCAGTTTCGGAGATGTCAAAATGACGAAATCTGATTGGTTACTCAAACACCAGCTCCGCTTTGGTGGAAACCGGGCCTTAGTGTTACGGCGCGATACTACCTTAAGGTACATGTACACAATGGCGTATGCTGGCCCACTGCAGGCCACGCACAACTGTAGGCCACGATCACTTGGTGTTCTCGCAATGGCGCATGGCTCATTGCTGCCCGGTGAGGCACTTGCGATGGACGTGGAAGTAGTTTAAGGCGAAATCAACGACTCTGCGCGCGAAATTCAAAATTTTCGTGGTTTTTTGCAATTTGTATGCTAGTTACAAGCAGAGATTTTTATATAAACACGTGAAGACGACTGGAATTCCCGCAATTTGACTGCCATGAGCCTACAATGTGTTATTAGCTTAAAAATTGCGAAAAACCACAAAAAATTTGAATTTCGCGGGCACACCCGTGGCATGCTCCTTACGTACATGACTAAGTAATTTTTTATCATTTTTAGGCAAACCATGAACAATCTGCTGAGCGAAAATCTTGCAGAACCATCAGGAGAATTCGATAATTCGAATTTATCAATTATTTCAAAATTATTAATTTGAATTTAGTAATTTAATTTTGTTGGAAGTGGTCGCAACAAAAGAATACACTGTTCAGCGGTCGGTGACGAACTGAGCAATGGGCCATTGTGTGAACACCACAGACCACGCAACGCCACGATTCCTTTGAAGTGTGCGCCAAAAACCGACAACTTCCCGATCGCGCGCCATCGTTGACCATTGTCCGCCATTGCGTACCATTTCCCCCTGTACACAATGGCGATGGCCTGCAGTGGGCCAGCATACGCCATTGTGTATAGTCTACTTTAGATGTGAAAACCGTTAGGGGTTGTTTACGCCATCCAAGTTAGTAGGTACGATAACATCGGCTGCATCGTCCCCTATATCGTAAATATATACAGGGTTATATGTATAATAGAATTTCATTATTTCACATTATAGATCACATTGATGATTTTTGACTCAGTTTTGCGGTTAAGCTTTTTTCTTTTTCACCGACTTCAAAAAAAGGAGGAGGTTCTCAATTCGTCGGAATCTTATGTTTGTTTAGAATCTTTCTTATCTACCAATCGTCGCTATCGTAGCCGACTCCGTTGTGTCTTGATAAGGAAGTTACTATCGCACGCAACAGGTCAGTATTGAGATAACATTTAATATGCACTTACAGTTAACACGACGTTTATAAAGTCCTAGCTGTTCAGTTGCAGTATATAGTTTTGTATTAGAAACTTCTAATTCAAACTTAGAAAGTTGTGTGTGTTTATGAATATTTCTTTACGTGTTGTGGTAAAAATCTATCAATGAAATCGGGTAGAGTGTAAGTTTTGACACAAAATTCTAATACACCCACATACCTACTCGTACATAAGTCTCAAAACTTCTTGATGTGTCTGACTAAAGTTAGTGTTTATTCATTCTGAATATAAAACAAATGTCGGTTTCAAGTAACTTGCTAAAATTTAAAACGTCATTAAGTCTTTAGACGACAGTTTTAGTGATCTGTACCCAAAGGGTAAAAACGGAATCCTATTTATTACTGAGACTTCGTCGTCCGTCTTCTGTCCGTCCGTCTGTCACCAGGTCTCGTGATAGTTAGACAGCTGATCACAGATTTCAGATACTACCATAAAATGTGGTTGGTAACTTGTTAGAAAATCTTATAAAGTTGCATTCAATCCGTCGTGATCTTCGTTATTGATCAATGTATCGTATCAAAAATCGCTGAATCGAAAAGAAGTATAATAGTGAGGATTTAAAAAATTCAATGTTATTATTTCAAACCACGTGTTAATCACGTACTAGGTGGTTGTTTACGTATTAAGATTAGATAAGACTAATTGCTACTGAGGTAGCATGACCTTGCTGACTGCAGACTTCAACCGACATACTCTTGCGCATTTCCTTTACTACAGAAGATCCGTTAGCTCGAAAAATGCGCTGTTTTTCTGGTTTTCGCTGACTTACGGGTGGATTTTTATACTTTACTATACCAGAAAATCCGACTCCCGAAACTTCAAAAAAAAGACGATGATTTTCTAGTTTTCTGTGATTTTTAGCCTTCTGCATTTTTATCTTTCCATTACTGTAAAGACATTTCAACGTTTTTGACGTGACAACGTCTTATAATTCGATAGAGCCGGTTGCACGCACGAAAAAACATGACTCATCCGGCGTTACCTCGCTCATGCGGCGTTACCGGCGTTACCTCGCGAGCGCGGAACGAGCGACAAAGAAGACGTTGTCACGTTCAACTATCGTCAGTAAACCGACTTTACAGACAACCAATTTTTTATCATATAAGTAGGTTAAATTAGTTAAATATTTATATCAACTTGACCGAGTTTCGAGTTTTGACGTGTGAATATAAGAAGAAGATGCTAAAGAATATTTCAAAATTATATTAAATGAGACTAGGTAAATGTCCTGAATACACTTATTCAGAAAAAACTTGCCAGAGAAAAATATAAAAGAGAGAGACAAACGGTAAAGTGATCTCTCTCTGGTCCCTCACTGTTGCTATACTCTTTCCATTCGTTTATTTTCTCTTTGACACATGAAAGAGATATAGCAATAGAACCAGAAAGAGATCACTTTACCTTTATCTCTCTCTGGTCCCTCGCTATTACTATTTCTGTTTCATGTGGTTTCAAGTGTCAAAGAGAAAATAAACGAATGGAAATAATATATACCTAATATCTTTCTCATGTGTCAAAAAGAAAATAAAGGAATGGACAAAGTATACTCATTACGTGCAGTGGAATAATTAATATGTTGCATAGCTGTATGAACAATAATAATTATTATTAACACTGTCATCAATATAATAGGTATGAGATACATTGTAATCTCCGTGGCTTCATTATGTATGCACGGTTGGAAGGACCACAAGTTTATATGCAGTAGTTAATTAGTTATTAGTACTTACCCACGTTTTAACGATAAAACAACATGCTTCACGTGCCTACATTAACAATAAAGCGTTAATTACTTGTCGTCAATCAAAATGTATGACACACTAAACACACACTTATTGCGTAACTTTTAATTTAAAAGTTGGTTTTTAAATCTTAGCGAAAAAAAGGCATAATTAGACCCCCCATACATATTTAAAATCTTATTTGTTTTTTTTTTTTTGCAAACAGTAAACTAACTGCACATTTACGGACTTTTCTTTTTATTTATGCACTGTGTGACAAAAACCCTGTTTTTCAAGCATAGGATTGATATTTAAAATTAATGCATCAACTTATTTGCTGAAAGTTGAGGACCCACAAGGGTTTTGCAAAACTTTTTTTTTTAAACCACGAGCAATGTTTATAAAATACTAGCTGACCCGGCAAAC
This sequence comes from Coenonympha arcania, assembly GCA_036785405.1. NCBI lineage: Eukaryota > Metazoa > Arthropoda > Insecta > Lepidoptera > Nymphalidae > Coenonympha > Coenonympha arcania. The sequence goes on from CM072072.1 coordinate 11,753,683, forward strand.
GTTGTTTTGCCGTTTAGGGATATAAAAAAAAAAGAAAAAGATAAAAACCTGCTGTCAAGACCTAGTGATCATACACTGAAAATTTCATAACAATCGGTCCAGAAGTGAGAAGTTCTGAGAACTGAGAAGTTGTGATTGCATTTGCGATCCGCTAAAAAAAAACTTGAAAAAAATGCCATTAATTATGCCAAGAGTTGGTACGACGTTTCATAAATTATTAATATTTAAGTATTTATTATTGTTTTTGTTTGAATTGTAAAGTTATGGAATATTACCCAAGATGATAATTTTAAAATTGTAGTATCATCGGAATAAAATAAAATCGACCAAGTGGCAAAAAATATGTGTGATGTTTCATGTGCGGCGGTGTTCCTGCATATTGGACCATACAGATTCCTTTCAATTAGCGGATTTTGACGACCTCCTTAGCGCAGTGGCGCGCGCTCGGATTCATGTGGGAGGTCGCGGGTTCGTTTCCCGCCGCGGGCCACTTTGGAATTTTATCATTTCTAAATTGGCTCAGGTCTGGTCTGGTGGAAGGCTTCGGCCGTGGCTAGTTACTCTACCAGCAAAGACGCACCGCCAAGCGATTTAGCGTTCCGGTGCGATGCTGGTAGAAACCGTCGGGGTAAATTTACTAACCCTTCCAAGTTAGTACGATAACATCTTAGGCCGCATCATCGCATACCATCAGGTGAGATCGCAGTCAAGTACTAAGCTTGTATAGAGTAAAAAAAAGTATAACAAACAAAAACATCTACGTACCTATCCTGCTAAATGCGAGTTAATAAAAAAATTGGTTGTCAGTAAAGTCGGTTTACGGACGATAGATTTACGTGATAACGTCATAATTGGCCTCTCTATCGTTTGTTTTATCGTGCCTCTCTATCGCTTGTTGCGCGCTCTCGCTTGCACGCACAGGCTCAGGTGGAACGTTACGCGAAACGTTACTATTTTTCGTGTGCGTTGCTGGTGTTCATCAATTTATTAAACGTTATCACGTCAAAAATTTTGTTTGGAAGTATTGGAATATTTGCAAGCCTTACACATGACATTATGACCGGTTTTGGTCACATCCAGAAGTTTAATCTCGTTCTCGTTAACGTCCCGTTGACGGCTGCGGTGGACAAACGCCCTAGCTGGTATTATAATGACATGGTTACGATTAGGGTTCCCCATGTCGCAATTGTCTAAGTCGGTCAACGCGGCCTCGTCGACACCTTCAGCTTACGCGATCGGTCTGTAATGGGCAGCCTTGTTTTAGCCCACTGCGTAGGAAAATTAGCGGGCCAAGTGACATAATCACTTTCCACTTTTTCCTTGTTCGTTTTTGGTCGCGCCTTTATTCGGGAGTTGTGCGTTTTTGTACTAGGTATTCGTTATGCAAGATCGTTAATCTATACTTTTATTATTTCTGTTAGTTCATTCAAGTATCGTCGCTAAATCGAATAGTATGAACTATGAAAATGGCAAAATTTGCCACGGGGTATGGTAATGCATGATAATTGCCAATAAAATGCTGTATAAAAATGACATTATTTTTATATTTGTTCATAAATTCAATGAAAACCAGTGTAAACGGTGTAGCAAATAAAACGCCTTTTTAACTTTTCGGGCTTCAAAAACGCTGTGCGGAGGGTTTGCGGCTTTTCGGTTTTTTTCGTAACGGCGGCGTCCTTTCAAAATGCGCGGTGGCTAAGCTCTGACGTAACCGCCTAGCGCCCTCTGCGTAACGTTTTGTTTTGCACTATTTATTGCAACGTTCAAATTAAATAACATGTGCACAGATTATAAATAATAATTATTTCAATAATTTATGTAAACGAAAAAGATTAATTAAGTAGATATTCGCGTCGTTTACATAGCCCACCCCAGTGCTGGGCTGGGCTCAGCACTCTTCTCCAACTGGCAGCTTGGCGACGCGAGCCGTAGATCGTCTCAGCAGCCCCGACTTCGTCCGCACGTCCACCACGCGCACGCGCCCGTCTCTGCCTGGCAGGACCGCTTCGATAACGCCTCTGGGCCAAACTCCTCTCGGCATGTTGGGATCGACGATCACGACGACGTCGCCGACCTGCAGGGGTTGGGATTCATGTTGCCACTTCCTCCGCGGTAGCATCTGCGGCAGGACCTCTTTCACCCAGCGCCGCCAGAACTGATCGGCCAGGAGCTGCGAGATGCGCCACTGCTTCCTCAGGAACTGGCCGGAGTCATCGAAGACCCCGAGTACTGGAAGGTTCGAAGAAGTACCTAAAAGAAAATGGTTAGGAGTGATGGCCTCTGCGGTTGTAGGTTCCACAGAGACATGAGTGAGGGGACGGCTGTTGACTATCTGTTCCACCTCTGCCATCAGTGTCATCAGTACCTCTTCTCTCGGTGTGCGTTCCTTCAGTACAACCTTGAGTGTCGTCTTGACGCTTCGGATTAAGCGTTCAAATGCCCCACCCCAATGTGGGCTCAGGGGTGGCTGGAAAACCCACGTGGTGCCGTAGTTCACAGCCTCGTTCTTCAGCATTTCTTGGTCCAATTCCTGTGCTGCCCGTTTCAATTCAGTGGCTGCTCCTCTTAGGTTTGTTCCGTTGTCCGAATAAAAGAACTTCGGCCAGGATCTTCGTGCAGCCATGCGTCGCGCAGCAAGAATTAAGGAATCAGTGGTAAGTGAGTGCACTAACTCGATGTGCACGGCGCGTATGGTCATGCAGGTGAATAGCACGCCATACCTTAAATTATGACCCCGTCCTACGGCTACTTTCATCGGTCCAAATAGGTCCACCCCGCAGTGCGTGAACGGGCGCTGATGATGAGCCATCCTCGCTTCAGGAAGGTTCCCCATCCTGGGTGGTTGCGGTTGTGCCTTGCGGATTCTGCAAAGCAAGCATTTGGAGACGACGGTCTTCACAGTCGGGCGTAGCCGCAGGATCCAATAGGTTTGCTTTATTTCGTTGACTACAGTTTCTTGATTCCCGTGAGCGTACTTTCTATGGTAGTGCATTACTATGAGCTTCGCTATGTGACTGCGACCATCCAATATAATTGGTTGTTTTGTAGCTCTTAAAATTCCAGGTGCAGCGTCGATGCGGCCGCCTACTCGGAGGACACCGTACTCATCGAGGAACGGCGTTAAGGTAAGTAGTTTACTTTTCTTGTCTAATGTTTTTTCTTTTTGCAGGTGTTCGAGGTCTTCGGAAAACGATTGAGCCTGTGCGTATCGCATCAATAATCGTTCGGCGCGCTCCATCATAACTCCGTCGACTTCTCCGGTGAGTTTCTTACATTTATCGACAAACGCCAACACCATGCACGTAGACTTCAGCAGCCGTATCCACGAAGAAAACCTCTCCGGATCGGGACACGCAGGTAAGCGTATGGGAATATCTTTTAGTGTAGCCACATATTCCAATCTGTCGGTGTTAATTGGAGTCGTTCTCGGCAAGTCTGCAGGCCATTCATCTTTGTTACAGCATAAAAAGGAAGGACCGTAGAACCACTCGCCTTCAAAAACATTCAAATCGCAGCCTTCTCTAGTAGCGACGTCGGCTATGTTTAGCGTAGTAGGTATGTATCGCCACTCGCTCGCACAGGTGAGCTCATCAATTTCGCCTAGTCGATGAGCGACGAACGCTTGATAACTGCGAGTGTTGTCTCTTATCCAGTGCAGCACGGTAGTTGAATCACTCCAAAAATATTTCTTTTCAGGCTTAATTGTGTGATTTTTAATCACAGTTTCGGCGAGTCTAGCGCCGATAACAGCAGCTTGTAATTCCAGCCGTGGCACAGTCAGAGACTTTTTAATCGGCGCCACTCTGCACTTGCTAGCGATGAACGAAACGTTTATCTTATTATGGCTAGCCCATCTCCAATATGCCGCTGCGCACATCGCCTTTGTAGAAGCGTCGACAAAAACGTGTAATTCCAAATGGTCATATGCGTAATGTTTGTCCGCGTCGCTTAGTCCTTTGTGCTTCTCGCTGTCGCGCGTAGCTGAGTGATAAAATCGAGGTAAACAAACACGGTCGATGCGCTTAAGCAATTCTAGCCATTCGGTCCATTTGGCATAAAGTTCATCGGTAAGCAAATCATCCCAGTCGATGCCCGCTGACCACGTTTCTTGAAGAATGATTTTCCCTTTAATCGAGAACGGTGAAAGAAATCCAAAAACGTCAAATATTGACATTACTACGCGTAGCATTTCTCTCTTGGTGGGAATTTTTTCTCCTGAGACTATGTCGGCTGGAATACGCTTGAAGGAGACGTCGAAACCCAAAGTATCGTCTTGCGGCCACCAGATTAGACCTAACGTGCGTTCTGACAGCTGTTCAATATTGAACCTTACGGCTGTAGGTCCTAAGGTTTCAGTTGGCATGCAACTTAAAACTTCCTGAGAGTTGCTTGTCCAGTTTCTTATTTCGAAACCACCCTGTGAGTGAATGAAAGAAATGTCCTGCATCAATTCTTTCGCTGTGTCTTCATGTTGAACACTCTGAATGTAATCGTCCATGTAATGTTGTTGATATATTGCGTGGACTGCTGCTGGCTTCGATGTTTCGTACCTCCGTGCATTCTTATTTTTGATAAACTGCGCAATGAATGGAGAACAATTAGCGCCGAAAATTAAAGATGTCATGGCGCACACTTTTATATTTTCATTAGGGTTGTCACGCCATAGAAAACGTAATGCATCTTGATCTTCGGGTATAATTTTAATTCTGAGAAACATGTCTTTTATGTCTCCTGTCATTCCAATTCTGTGTTCCCGGAACCGCATCATTATTCCCAGCAGAGAAACCAGTAGATCCGGACCTTTCAACAGGTAATCGTTAAGACTCTGGTGTTGGTACTTCGCAGCGGCATCAAACACGAGACGCAGCTTCCGTTTATTAGGATTATCAACTCCAAAATGCGGTAAGTACCAGGTCCTTGGACTTGAGGACTCTTCATTCTTCAGCACGCTGGCAAAATCATTCTCAAATAAATGATTAATCCTGTCTTTGTACCGCGCAGCGTAGCCAGAATCAGACTTCATTTTCCTTTCTACATTTCTCAGCCTCGCCATCGCGTAATGAAATGAGTCAGGCATCCTTGAGTTACTGTCCCTCCATGGTAGACCCACATACCATCTTCCTTCTTTCAACTGGCTAGTTTCCTCCACGTGAGCTAAGGCGCGCAGGTCATCGGCGTTCTCTCGGGGCGCAGCAGATACGCCGAGGGAATCAATAGCGAAATAACGCCGAACCTGCTCATTCAACTCGCGGAGTTCCCTCTCAGAACTAGATTCGCAGTCGATGGTTTTAGTAAGGAGTGTGGAGTGCACGAAACATTGTCCTTTATTTAGACCATGTACAGACCACCCGAGAGGGGTAAGGGTGGCGTACGGTTCCCCTGGCTTTCCTTCTAGGACTTGCATTGGTTGAAGTAAGTTGTAGTTATCTTGCCCTATTAGAATCTCAGGCTTGAATATTTGTAGTTCTAATTCGTTTCGGATTTCATTCAGATGTCCGTATCTCGACAGATCTATATCAGTGGCATCCTGCGACGGTAAGTGTAGATCCATTGTGTTCGCAGTAAACGTAAATCGCTTGCCGTCTCGGTTAGATATTGTTAATTCTACGATCTCGCTGTCGCACTCGACGACATCGGCAAATGCACCGCACACACGCAAAGTTTTTTTATGGCCGCGCAACCCCACTCGCGCGACGAGCTCCGAGCTGACCATCGTCAGTGTTGCTCCGCCATCAAGCAGTGCGCTCGTGTTGTATGTTCCCCTCGGTCCGTGTAGCTGAATAGGTACTACTTGCAGCAATGTTCTGTGCCTAGGTTCCCTAATGTGCGCAACAGTTTCTGTGTTCAGTTCCTGAGAGGTCGGCGCGGCGGTGATTTCGCGTGCGGTGTTTTCGTTTCGCGTGTTCATAAACTCATAATGTAATAGCCGGTGATGACCCAAGCCGCAGGTTCTCGATCCTGTGTCGAAATCGCAGACAGGAGCGGTGCAACTATTCTCTTCGTCGTGCCTAATTGGAAGTAAACATTTAAAGCATAGGCGATATTGTTTTACGTGGCGCCACCTATCTTTACGTAGTGCCTTCTTGAAATATTTGCATTCCGGTAGACTGTGCGGTGCTCCCCGGTGACAAAATCGGCATTTTTTCTGCTCCGATGTTTCGCTTTGTATCATTACGTGATGCTGCGACCTACCCGCTTCCGTAGATTTACGTTTCAAATAATTTTGATCGGGCTTAGTGCAAGTAATAATATTAATTGCCGTCTTCGACGTTTTCACCGCTTCCTCGCGTAGGAAATCTGACAATATTAATAGTTTAGGCTTAGATTTGTCGGTGATGAGCGGATAACTGTAATCGGTCCATTTTGATAACAATACTGTCGGGAACTTAGACAACACGGCGGACATGATGTTTATGTTTTTCAGGTATTCATCCTCACCGATTGCAAGTACAGCTGAGACGAAATTCTGGACTTTCACCGAGAACTTGACGATATCCTTATGATAATCCGGTGCCATAGCCGGTAGCCTGTTTATATCCTGAGCTATTCTGTGGATTATTACGTCTGGGTTACCGAATTGCAGTTCTAATGTAGACATCACGATGTCAGGGGTTGTGGCGCTTATTAATAACGCCGTGACTGCTTCTTTGGCTGGTCCCCGCAGACAATTTCTTAATCTCCATAGGTTTTCTCTGGGACTGAAGTTACATAATACCGTGGATTCTTCATAGGCTTGCTTAAAATGCAACCAATCCATAGGATCTCCAGCAAAGGTAGGTAAATCCTTCTGTGTGCTAATACGGCTTAAAAGCTTAGCATTCGGTGCGCTGTTCTTAGAGACGGCTGCCATATCCTTAAGTGCGCTAGCCAGCATCGCAATCGTACCTTCAGTGCCGCCGCTCATTGCGACGGGCGGGCACAGCTCGCCCGAATTTTGAACATCCTGCTGGACGGGCTGTGCTAACTGCTCGTGGCTACGCTCCAACCAATTCTCCACCTTACTACTAACGCTACGCACCTCCTGCTCCTCCGCTATTGAACTTCTGCGTGAACTGTATGCGTCTTCCATTGCCGCCATATCAGCTTGCAGCCGCTTTTCAATTAGCTGCATCTCGATTCGCGCCTTTGCTTCGGCCGCCTCCAGTTCAAGCTTCGCTTTCCTTGCGCGGATTGTGCTTGACTTAGCTGACGAACCTCTATGCGAAGCAGATCTGTGCGAAGCCACTGAGTGGCCGCTAGTGTGAGCATTTTCCCCACTGCAACCTGCTTCTTCCTCGCCGAAAAGCCTTTTCCGCACTTCCTCTTTCAGTGGCGCGTTATTAAGTTGCTCCGGTGCTACATCCTGGCTCTGTTCCTGCTCCTTAGCTGGCGCCTTCTGCTTTCTTACGGTGGCGAGCGTCGGGTTCACCATACTTGGCGGTGGAGTTTGGAACATACCTCAATAGATCCGGCTGAAGTGACCACTTTGTAAACGGTGTAGCAAATAAAACGCCTTTTTAACTTTTCGGGCTTCAAAAACGCTGTGCGGAGGGTTTGCGGCTTTTCGGTTTTTTTTGTAACGGCGGCGTCCTTTCAAAATGCGCGGTGGCTAAGCTCTGACGTAACCGCCTAGCGCCCTCTGCGTAACGTTTTGTTTTGCACTATTTATTGCAACGTTCAAATTAAATAACATGTGCACAGATTATAAATAATAATTATTTCAATAATTTATGTAAACGAAAAAGATTAATTAAGTAGATATTCGCGTCGTTTACAACCAGTATGCTTTATTTATGTTCTTGCAATTTCATGCATCTGAGGTTATCACTCTTATTAGAGATTAAAATGTATTAATTTGTAAAGTGAGAATGTACCTATAATATTAGGTAACAATGGCACATGTTATATATAGTGGACGATATTATATTTAAATTAATTTAAAATATTATATATTTGAGACTACAATCTCTGTTTTAACTTAGCTACTCTTATGATATTATCACTCAGTCAAAACATTTAAATTTTGTTTTGATTTATATGTAGGTATATTTTATTTTAACTTTTGAGTAAAGTTTTAAGGTGCCTATATGTAAATTGCAAACTTTAGAAATTTCGTTTACACCGATTTAACTCCATCTTTACGGGTTGTGCAATATTTAGAAATTAACTTAGTATCTACATAATATACTCTTTGATAGATAAATATATCACAATTATCACGTTTTGAACCATTATAATGATTAGTGACCACTTACTTGTTTATGTATTCGATAGCAAAGGGCACCTCAGTCATTTACACGTAATAGGTACTTTATCGGTGAATATCCACTACTCGTTTTATTATAATGAAGGCTAGCTTTTGCGCGCGGCTTTCTCCGCGTGAATTGCGGTTTTTACTATGTCCCTGCTCCTGTATGTAAAATTCTTCTTATCTCAACAAATAGGCAGAAAGTGTCTACATTATTGAAGGAAGCTCTGCAAAGCTTTCTGCATGTTAATTATGATGATTGATGAATCAAGGAAGTGAATTAAAAAAAAACCTTAAGTTCTTTTCGTTATACCTACTATTGTAATAAAGCCAGAGTAGGTACCTACTCTCAAATTTAAACTACCAAATTCAAAGCCACCGATAAGAAAACTCAGGATATGGGCATCCGAACGATTTACGTAAACCTTTCATACAAGCAATCTTTAGCGCTACCTGTCAAATTCTATAGTCGGCTGCTTAGCGAACTAAAGCATAGCTTTACTGTTGGTGGCAAAACAAGCATTTTTGGCACCTATATACTGGCGACATTTTTTCGCGCCTTCCGCCCTGTCCAGGATACATGTCTATTTTCAAACTACTTATTTGCAACTTTGTACCTATAATATGATCTTATTTTCGATTTGCCAGGGACGTAATTTCTCAGCAGGCGCTTATGTTTGAATGTCTATGGCCAGTTTCACAGTCAAAGATTTTTGTTCAGTGGAATGATGATTCACAAAGCTGTACCTTCGTGAGGTAAAGTCTCAAGGTCGCGAATGTCACTAAGTTTCAACGAGCGATCGCTAAGAGCCTGCGATGCGTACGCGGCACGCGCAGACCGGCCGACCAGTCGCGCATCGCCGCCGCTTCCTATACAAGTATAATACAATCTAATCTTACTCGTTAATTACATCCCGCGAAGTTTAATTGTTTACTACTGCATACATTGCTAACCAGTGATTTTTTATTGAAGTCATTATTGCGTATCCTGAACCAAGCATGCATTTTTTCTATTTAAAATGTAAACGTGCTTGCTATAAAATTTATACATTATGAAGTGAAGTGTTTGTTATTTTATCATCCGCGTTATAAGCTATTATAAATAACTTCCGGTCCGTGCAACCTTCGTGGTAGTGACGATGCTATAAAATATAAAAATTTTATAATAAAAAATGCAAATTGTGTTTTGTTTGGTAAATTTTGTTGCGTTGACGTAACTCAAGGTCCAGCGCAAAATGTTGAGGCGGCAGTTTTCTCACGAGTCCGGCAAAACCGCGTTGGATCGCGCCAGAGAGGAATATTTCGATAGAAGGTTGGTACTGGGGGGCATTCACGTAACGTTTTCACAGTTCTGAGTGAAGTGAATCAAGAAATAAAAGAAAAAACTAACACTGAAAAATAACTTCACGCCTTTTGGCTTAGTGTAAAATTTAATGTACTTCAACGTAGGAAATACAATCAACGAATATTAATTTCACGATTGTCGACCATGTTGCGTTTTGAACTATGTACATTCAATTTTACGCTCTATGTTAAGAAGTGTAAAATTAAGTTTTCAGTGTTCTCAAAAAAAATTGATTTCAATATCGTCTGTTTATAAACCTAAATGCCATGATCTTTCTAAACATTTCACTTAGTGTTGCCCAAATGCAAGAACAAGACGAGACTCAGCCAGTCTTGGTCTTGGTCTTGCGCCAGTACATCTGGTCTTGGTCTTGGTCTTGTTCTTGCACCCCCAGTCTTGGTCTTGGTCTTGGTCTTGCAGCAAGAGTCTCGCAAGTCTCGCAATTACCTGTTAGCCTATTGCTATTTATCAAACAGTAATATTTAGATGTGAGAACAATGTAACATTTTGAGTAAGTTACATTTTGAGTTTGAATTAACATAGCTTTTTTTTACTCACTACAAGTTAGTAGGTACTTGACTGCGATCTGACCTGATGGTAAGGTGACGATGCAGCCGAAGATGTTATCGTACTAACTTGGACGGGGTAAGCAAACCCTAACGGATTCTACACAGCATCGCGCCGGAACGCTAAATCACTTAGCGGTGCATCTTTGCTAGTAGGGTGGTGAGTAGCCACGGTCGAAGCCTCCCACCAGACCAGACCTGAGCCAAGCCAATTAGCGTTCCGGTGTGATGCTGTGTAGAAACCGTTAGGGGTTGCTTACCTCTTTCAAGGTAGTACGATAACATCTTTGGCTGCATCGTCATTTACCATCAGGTGAGATCACAGTCAAGTACTCACTTGTAGTGTGTAAAAAAAACGGAGGTCGGCCCGCGAAATTCAAATTTTATTCTGTTTTTCGCCAATATTTAACTAGTACAATGAATTAGGCTTATGGCATTCATTTTGCGAAAATAGCAATATCATCTTCATAGGTTTATATAATAATCTTTACTAGACAGCGTCCAGTTTAGGTATGTACTCGTAGTTCGAATGCCGAGTTTGAAATTTTGCAAATTGGTCGACAATCGAAATACATTCCTAAACTGGACACTTTCAAGTACCTAAACATTTTTATATAAAACTGTGAAGATGATACTCTTATTTTCGCAAAATGAATTCCATAAGCCTACTTCGTTGGATTAGTTAAATTATTGCGAAAAACGAAATAAAAATTTGAATTTCGCGGGCAGAGGGTGCGATTTCACGTTAACTGCAAGACGCAAGAGTCTCGCAGGCTTAGTCTTGTTCTTGCTCAAATCTTGCACTGCCAGTCTTGTTCTTGGTCTTGCTAAAATTAGGCAGTCTTGGTCTTGGTCTTGTTCTTGCAAAAACGCAAGAACAAGACCAAGACTGCAAGACCAAGACTGATTTTGGGCAACACTAATTTCACTTCACGTAATGTAGACGCGAATCGCCTACATGAAACGAAAAAAATACTCTGAGTACAAAACTACAGAGTGGGCAGAATGTGTGCGTGATCAGTAAATGTAAACAATAAACATAAACTTTAATACAATATTCGTATCTTACACGATGACTACAATTCGAAGAAAGCAAAGCAAAATAAACAGAAATCAACAGGACAGATGAATTTGTTTTGCTATAATTCGCTACCTGAAAAGATTCTGTATGGTACAATATGCAGGAACACCGCTCACATGAAACACTGCACACAATTCCTCAAACACATTCTTCGGTGCACGTTTCGTCCTGACACCGGGACATCCTCAGGAGACGTTGACTTCACAATGCAAAATCGTAGAGTATCCCCAGAAGATTTTGACTTCTCAATGCGAAATCTTACAATAGATAGAATCACACTTTTTGTAGTTATTATAGATTTCCGCACAAAAATTCAAATTTGGTAAAGCGGGACTTTTCTACCCTCGCCGGGGACAGCGGGACAGACAGCCTGAAAGCGGGACATAGGTACTACCCGAAGCGTTACGTATATTCACGTTAATTATACCACGTGATCATGTCATGCAATAGTCTACACTATAGCGGAAGAACTGAAGCGGAATTTTCAATACTATGCCAACAGGTCGCTTATCATATTTCAATTCAATCCCATTAAGTATGGCGGTTCCCCTAAATATTCTTTCTATCCATGGTTTGCCTTACTAGCGATAGAAATTTGACATAACTTTTAAGGAGCTTGTGTCACATTGATAATTATCTCTGGTAGGTCTGGAAGGTAGGTAGGCAAATGGAAGATAGATAGATTATTGGGAACCAGCATTAGACACGCGTGGTTCGATGATTTTTTTATTGGATCCGACAGGGTCAAGGCTTGGCGATTGTTTACTCGATTTTGTGGAACGAAAGGTGTCAAGGTGTTGACATTCGCCCATTCTTGACCGGTAAAGACGCTTCTGTAAAAAACAAACCTTCAAGCATAATGTGGTTGAATTAATTATATATCAGGTAGTCGCCTCGCCCAGTCGCCAATTCGTGGGAATTCGACCATGCTATTAGTATTATTTTATATCAAAGAATGAAGACGAGCAAGATGTTCAGCTGATGTTAAGTGATACGGATGCCCATGTCATAATCTTGCTTTGCAATATACGACGCACTGCACTGCGCTCATCATCCTGATCTTGGAAATTGGAATGTTGGTCACCCAGTCACGCGACAAAGCACAAATATGTCAGAAATTTGGAATTAACTGAAGATGTCAGTTCAAGATTTGATTTTTACAGTAGTAAATCAAGTCTCAACTACCTGAAATAAAACACACGAATATTACATCATATTTTCGAGAAACTGTATTAGTGAAAACAAAAGGATAATTTTTTGTCGATAAAAAAAAATCCCGAAGTTGCGTCTAATTTTTTACAATTTTCAATTTATTATCAATGTTATAAGTACTAGAGAGCCCAGGTTTAGGATCATAATTCCAATAAATATTACGAAGTACGTTATTCGGTATTCCTCGGATTAACAAGCAGGTTATTTTTTGATCTTGACAATTTTGAAGAAACAGAAATTTTGTATAGCGTTACAGATATTTTCTATGACTATACATTACCTATAACAAATTTATTTCAGTAGATATTAGGAAAAGGAGCGGAAACTGGTATAAGAATGAGAATTGACTGACATTATACCTAGTTGTTGTTGAACACGTTTTCGTTCTATCTGTAAAAGAAAATAATAAGAAATTACTCAGTAAAAGAAAAATTACAAAGAATTTTATGTTCTTGCTAAATTTCGTTTTCGAGTTTACGGATTGGGTTTTTTGCAAGTTTTTTTATTTCCATTGTCATTAGATGGTTACGTAAAAAATGTACCTAAGTAAATAACTTGCATACAAAACCCATTAATTCGTCTAACTACACAATGGGTATTAAATGTGAATACAGTTTTTGCTCATTCGTAAATCGAAATCCTACCTACCTACCTAGCAACTACCTACGCTGTTTTAGGTATGGATAAGTATTACCTGTTTTCTTATGCAAGTAGCAAGGCTAACTAAGGATTAATGTAAACAAGCTGTTTGGTTATTACCTAATACAGAAGGATTTGAATTTGAAATATGTAGCTTCTTCTTCGCTATTACTTATATTTTTAAAGTCCGTGTTTTTTAAATACTGAACAAAACTTTGGACAAAAATGAATGTTGATAGAGTTCCATACCAAAATGGTAAAAATGGAACCATTATGGACTTCCGGTAAGGACAATGATATTACAATTACACTATTATATATAATATCATTGGGTAAAGATGTTTAATTTTCAAATCTTTTGTTTTAGACATCTTTTTTTCATCGACTCAGACGCAGCAAGTACTTAGTCATCCCTTTAGTATTTATTTTTGTACAAAAGTTAAGCGAAAAATGTTAAAAAAAATTAAGTCGTGGATTCACAATATAAAGTAAGCACGATGTCAGTGGAAGTTTCTGGTCGCTGTAAGTGACCCCGCAATAAAAATGGAAAATAATTCAAAACCATTCTGCATTATAAACACTCATGTTTAACATACTGCTGCATCACTACTTACGCACGCGATCGGTTTCCCAGAAAAACATTAAAATTTAAAAGCTACACTATAAATAGGTAGATTTTTTTTGTTTTATATAATACTTCTTTCTTCCTGGCCTTTTCCCACGTTATGTGGGGTGGGCACAACATGTCTTCTTCTTCCATTCGCTCCTATCATCCGTCAACTCTCAATCCACTCCTTTCACACGCATATCTTCTTTCACGCAATCCATCCATCTCTTCTTCGGTCTTCCTCGACTTTTTCGTCCCTGCACATGCATATTCATCGTTCTTTTAGTGACTTTTTTGTTTTATAAATAAAACAAAAAAGTCACTAAAAGAACGATGAATATGAGACCATTCATGCGTTGGAATTATGCTTGAGTCAAAATTGTCAATTTTCGACGTAACATAAGAGTGTCATGTGTTCAATTATTGATTAGATAATTGCTATCATATTATTTGGCATTTCATAATCTAGTTTTTGTCTCAAAAATATTTGAAAATATGTCTATAACTTTCTCATTAGAAATTTTAAGGTAAAGGCTAATTACTCACTTAGCGGTGGAAGCTCTATTTTGATGCAAGATATTTGCCATGTTTCATAACACAAACTTATAACAATGACATATTTTGAAAATTAATAACATTTACTAAAAAATGTCTCAAAAAAAAAACACGATTTTCCTAGATTTTCATTCAAAAACCATAAACCGAAAAGTGACATTTTTAGCATTTTTCGATAAATTAAACGTATTATTTTAGGATTAAATCCAAGATATTTTGTTATTTCTGAATCATAGTAATTTGATTCAATTAATATTCAATGTCACTGGTTATTTACTATTTTAATAAGTTGTATATTTATTTTACTATAAATTTTTTTGTAATACCATTTTCCGCGCAAAATTGCGTCTGTGGGGACGAATTCCTGTTTTGTATGGACTGAAACGCTAGGCATGCCGCGCTGCATAAACCCTCTTAACGGCCTACAAGCCGTATTTAGGTGATTTTGAATGAAGTTTTATGCAAAAACTATAAAGACAATTACTTTCAAATTTACACGTCATGTATTTTCGATCTTTAATCTAAAATCGCTTAGAAGCAGAAACACGATTGGATAAAATTTTCTCGATAGAAAGTTCTCCCAAAAGTTGCTCCAAAATCTCAGTTTTTCTGTTTTATCGGAAACTACAATGGATGTAATTGTAATTTTTCTTTTAATGTATCGGTAATAATAATATCCTAAAACGCTTAGAACAGATTTTTGATAACTGGCTTAGTTTTTGAGTAATTAGGTAAAACGTCGTTTTTCTGCTATATTCTTCCGCGACGCTGCATGTCGCACCTACCATATCTCCGTGAGAGTGAGAAAGACAAAAATAAATTCAATAAATCCCCTTAAGGGCTGATTTTTCAATCTTTAGATGGACTATCTGAGGAATAAATTTGAAACATCTGCCAAACGAAACCTGTCAAAACGTCATATTTATTTCTTAGTTAACGTTTATCTGGCGATTGAAAAATCGGCCCTAATTCGAAATAATTAAGAAAATATATTTTTTTGTATCTTAAACCTGCACAACGCCACGGACTTCCATAATGGTACCTACAATGCAATAAGATTCAAAACCATAATTGCGTTGCAAAAAAAACAATCATCCTTAACAATGATCATGATTTTAAATCGTCATTGTGAATTCGTGACGCATAAAAGGAAGTAAGTTAAGCCAAGTCATTAACAAAAATGTAAAAAAAAACGTAATTGTGTTCAGAACAATGTTATACCGAGATTAATAGATAAATCTTTTAAACACTTGCAGATGAAAGATTCTCTCTACTACCTCTACCATTTTTGCAACTGCTTACTGCTAATTGCTATCATGTGTTTTTTATACTTATACTAGCGGACCCGGCAAACGTTGTTTTGTCATTTAAAAAAAGCTTACGAATTACTCTCAGACCTACCGAACATACATAGAAAACAACAATCGGCCGAGAAATTTCAGAGCGTTTGGAAATTATATAAAATTCTCGTGCCAATTTTTGTGATATAAACTACACAATTATTTTAGATAATATTATTCGCGTTTCTAAATTTAAAAAAGTAAACTAATTTTGGAAAAGTAAGTTGACCCATTACGTTGGACGTTAGGTATGTACTTATGCAAAACATGTTAATATACGAATAAAACGTATCATAATTGTGCACCAATGTTGGAATCAACGACTATTCAATTTCAACTTGATATGGTAATAGACGTGTTTTGAAATGTGTTCAGGTATTATTATAGTTACGATTTATTTATAAAATAGCAATTTCATTGCCTATTTCCCCAGTTTTCTTTATATGCGTGGGCATTTATTCCGTCCGAGTCAATGCAAAAATTATTACTTTTCCTGGCTTTCCAGGAAAGAATTAAAAAGTGCCCTTTTGTCGGCTAATATTTTAGTGATAATTCCTTCAGTGGGCTGATTCTGTATCGTTCAGTTTGTTACTAGTAACACTCACTGGGTTATTAACTAAGAAAGTGGAGGAAAAAATCCTATTATTTTTTGTATTCTTTTCCTATTTTTTTTTTCTATTTTTCGTATAAAATTCTTCTTTACGCCTACTTTTTTATCATCCATTTGATTGTATTATTACGGTCCAAGTTATTTTTCCCATTAATTTATTATAATGTTTATTTGATTTCATAGTTTGTTTCCATTGTTACAGGAGGACGAGATCTCTGAACGCACCGTCTCCAATCCAACAGTTTGGACCATGCGGCAGGATTATGAAAAACTCTGCAATGGTTATGTAAGTTTTTTTTTTTTAAAGTTAGGAACCAGTATCTGTGGCCACATTGTAGCAAGCATGATTAGGCTGACCTACTTTACTTGTCACTTATGTTATGCCCAGTGATAATATAAGCGAGATTCGGCAAATGTTTATGTTTTGACTTAATTTTAACCATAGGTATGTGGTTAAAATTCAGTCGTTCTCAAATTTACCTGTACCTGTATAATTTCGTTGTTTCAAAATTACAACGTCTGTTATGATTTGTAATTTTTGTATTGTGGTTATAAAGTCACTGTTATTACTGAACAATGTGTTAAATATGTTCAAACATCAGCTTCCGTCGTTTTACGCTTTTTTTGATTATATGCAAACATGCAAACATCAATATTTTCTGCACAATGGGCAATTCTCGTATAATTATCACTTATTAGAGTACTCACGTAAGATATTTCCTTCAGTAGAACCACTGTTTTGTTACGTATACTCTATACATACAGTCTGCTGGTCTTCACTACTTATTTTAATATTGACTTATATGTACTTATATATTTCAAGATCAGGGGCCATCATCTCTTATATAGCAGTATTATTGTAATATTGCTATAAATGATGGTGGTACGGCCCCAGGGGGCGATTCACGTAACGTTTTAAAACACTGAGTCAAGTGAATCAAGAAATAAAATCCTATACCTTTAAACGAGCAATTCTTGTATGTATATATATATATGTATATATATTTCTATATAATCTGAATCTCTGAAACGGCTCGAACAATTTTCATGAAATTTAGTATACAAGGGGTTTTGGGGGCGATAAATTGATCTAGCTAGGATTCATTTTTAGAAAATGTCGTATTTACCAAAAAAAATATATATAAATCTATACCTGACATCTATTGGCGCTAAAGTAAAACTATTACAGGAAACTCCTCCTGCCATCTATTGGTAAGTAGCTGTAATACTACCGAGCAAAGCTCGGTCACTCAACTAGTAAAAAATTAACACTGAAAAATTAACTTTACGTCTATTGGTTTAAAGTGTACCTAAAATTGAATGTATTTCAACGTGGGAAGTACAGTGCCTCAACCTTATTGTGAAACGTGAACTAAATTTTACGATTTTCGACTATGTTCCGTTCTGAACTACATTGAATTTTACCCTCTATGTCAATAGTAGTAAAATTAATTTTTCAGCGTTCGCAAAAATGTTTTGGTTTCAACATCGTATACGTAAATAAAATGGCCTTTTTAAAATGGAATAGCCTACCAGCCAGGCAGATTTTCAAAGGAATTATCGTGTCATTGTTTCAAAGACTATCTTCTAGTTCTATTGCACTCGCAGGCAGATCCAGGACCCGGCGTCGCAGAGGCTGACGTGGTACAAGCCGCCGCTGACGGTGCTGGTCATCAAGAAGGTCCACGACGCGACCATCCTGGCGCCCTTCGTCCAGCTCGTGCATTGGCTGGTCCATGTAAGTTCTATTGCACTCGCAGGCAGATCCAGGACCCGGCGTCGCAGAGGCTGACGTGGTACAAGCCGCCGCTGACGGTGCTGGTCATCAAGAAGGTCCACGACGCGACCATCCTGGCGCCCTTCGTCCAGCTCGTGCATTGGCTGGTCCATGTAAGTTCTATTGCACTCGCAGGCAGATCCAGGACCCGGCGTCGCAGAGGCTGACGTGGTACAAGCCGCCGCTGACGGTGCTGGTCATCAAGAAGGTCCACGACGCGACCATCCTGGCGCCCTTCGTCCAGCTCGTGCATTGGCTGGTCCATGTAAGTTCTATTGCACTCGCAGGCAGATCCAGGACCCGGCGTCGCAGAGGCTGACGTGGTACAAGCCGCCGCTGACGGTGCTGGTCATCAAGAAGGTCCACGACGCGACCATCCTGGCGCCCTTCGTCCAGCTCGTGCATTGGCTGGTCCATGTAAGTTCTATTGCACTCGCAGGCAGATCCAGGACCCGGCGTCGCAGAGGCTGACGTGGTACAAGCCGCCGCTGACGGTGCTGGTCATCAAGAAGGTCCACGACGTGACCATCCTGGCGCCCTTCGTCCAGCTCGTGCATTGGCTGGTCCATGTAAGTTCTATTGCACTCGCAGGCAGATCCAGGACCCGGCGTCGCAGAGGCTGACGTGGTACAAGCCGCCGCTGACGGTGCTGGTCATCAAGAAGGTCCACGACGCGACCATCCTGGCGCCCTTCGTCCAGCTCGTGCATTGGCTGGTCCATGTAAGTTCTATTGCACTCGCAGGCAGATCCAGGACCCGGCGTCGCAGAGGCTGACGTGGTACAAGCCGCCGCTGACGGTGCTGGTCATCAAGAAGGTCCACGACGCGACCATCCTGGCGCCCTTCGTCCAGCTCGTGCATTGGCTGGTCCATGTAAGTTCTATTGCACTCGCAGGCAGATCCAGGACCCGGCGTCGCAGAGGCTGACGTGGTACAAGCCGCCGCTGACGGTGCTGGTCATCAAGAAGGTCCACGACGCGACCATCCTGGCGCCCTTCGTCCAGCTCGTGCATTGGCTGGTCCATGTAAGTTCTATTGCACTCGCAGGCAGATCCAGGACCCGGCGTCGCAGAGGCTGACGTGGTACAAGCCGCCGCTGACGGTGCTGGTCATCAAGAAGGTCCACGACGCGACCATCCTGGCGCCCTTCGTCCAGCTCGTGCATTGGCTGGTCCATGTAAGTTCTATTGCACTCACAGGCAGATCCAGGACCCGGCGTCGCAGAGGCTGACGTGGTACAAGCCGCCGCTGACGGTGCTGGTCATCAAGAAGGTCCACGACGCGACCATCCTGGCGCCCTTCGTCCAGCTCGTGCATTGGCTGGTCCATGTAAGTTCTATTGCACTCGCAGGCAGATCCAGGACCCGGCGTCGCAGAGGCTGACGTGGTACAAGCCGCCGCTGACGGTGCTGGTCATCAAGAAGGTCCACGACGCGACCATCCTGGCGCCCTTCGTCCAGCTCGTGCATTGGCTGGTCCATGTAAGTTCTATTGCACTCGCAGGCAGATCCAGGACCCGGCGTCGCAGAGGCTGACGTGGTACAAGCCGCCGCTGACGGTGCTGGTCATCAAGAAGGTCCACGACGCGACCATCCTCGCGCCCTTCGTCCAGCTCGTGCATTGGCTGGTCCATGTAAGTTCTATTGCACTCGCAGGCAGATCCAGGACCCGGCGTCGCAGAGGCTGACGTGGTACAAGCCGCCGCTGACGGTGCTGGTCATCAAGAAGGTCCACGACGCGACCATCCTGGCGCCCTTCGTCCAGCTCGTGCATTGGCTGGTCCATGTAAGTTCTATTGCACTCGCAGGCAGATCCAGGACCCGGCGTCGCAGAGGCTGACGTGGTACAAGCCGCCGCTGACGGTGCTGGTCATCAAGAAGGTCCACGACGCGACCATCCTGGCGCCCTTCGTCCAGCTCGTGCATTGGCTGGTCCATGTAAGTTCTATTGCACTCGCAGGCAGATCCAGGACCCGGCGTCGCAGAGGCTGACGTGGTACAAGCCGCCGCTGACGGTGCTGGTCATCAAGAAGGTCCACGACGCGACCATCCTGGCGCCCTTCGTCCAGCTCGTGCATTGGCTGGTCCATGTAAGTTCTATTGCACTCGCAGGCAGATCCAGGACCCGGCGTCGCAGAGGCTGACGTGGTACAAGCCGCCGCTGACGGTGCTGGTCATCAAGAAGGTCCACGACGCGACCATCCTGGCGCCCTTCGTCCAGCTCGTGCATTGGCTGGTCCATGTTAGTTCTATTGCACTCGCAGGCAGATCCAGGACCCGGCGTCGCAGAGGCTGACGTGGTACAAGCCGCCGCTGACGGTGCTGGTCATCAAGAAGGTCCACGACGCGACCATCCTGGCGCCCTTCGTCCAGCTCGTGCATTGGCTGGTCCATGTAAGTTCTATTGCACTCGCAGGCAGATCCAGGACCCGGCGTCGCAGAGGCTGACGTGGTACAAGCCGCCGCTGACGGTGCTGGTCATCAAGAAGGTCCACGACGCGACCATCCTGGCGCCCTTCGTCCAGCTCGTGCATTGGCTGGTCCATGTAAGTTCTATTGCACTCGCAGGCAGATCCAGGACCCGGCGTCGCAGAGGCTGACGTGGTACAAGCCGCCGCTGACGGTGCTGGTCATCAAGAAGGTCCACGACGCGACCATCCTGGCGCCCTTCGTCCAGCTCGTGCATTGGCTGGTCCATGTAAGTTCTATTGCACTCGCAGGCAGATCCAGGACCCGGCGTCGCAGAGGCTGACGTGGTACAAGCCGCCGCTGACGGTGCTGGTCATCAAGAAGGTCCACGACGCGACCATCCTGGCGCCCTTCGTCCAGCTCGTGCATTGGCTGGTCCATGTTAGTTCTAAGCCAACTTGACCTATACTAAACTATTAATTTAAATACGAATCAAAATTTTCACTCGCAGCGGGATTTGAACCCGCGTCCCCCAGCTCTCGCGGCTGGGTGCTCTGACCGCTGAGCTATACGAGCCATATCCCTCTGCGATGAAATTTCGATTCGTATTATTAGGTCCTTAGGCAGGACTAAGTGTGTAAAACACTAATCAAAAAGATAATTAGTTAAACTAAACTACTTTAAAAACAAGCTTTTATACGTCAGCAAACTTTTTGAGTGCATTGAAAATAACTAGATCGCGGAAGTTTTTAAGTTTACTTTAAGTTTACTTGAACTTTAGTTTCTAGATTCCACCCGAACAAACATATTACCTATATTGCAAGTTAAATAAAAGGTTATAAAATACAAAAGGTCATACAACGTTTCGTTGTTATTATTTATTATTTAAATATAAAAAATATATAAAAAAACAAAGACTTATAAGTCTTTGTTTTATTAATAAAGTGTGTGAGATATAATTTACCCACGTTTTAAATGCATTAGCTTGTATCTTTTGGTGTCATAGTTTATCGGACCGGTTGTTTGCCTAACTCATAAACTTTTGTTTTGTTTCGTATCATATTTAGTTAGTTTAGTATCCAGAAGCGTCTTAAAGCCTGTTCCATGAACTACGCAGTTGTCTATTAATTTGTCCATAATAATCACATCTGCATGGGTTTAAAGAAAGCCAGAGGTGCGTAACGATCCGAATATCGAAGGTTGTCCAATATTACACTATAATAATTGTCGGGTTTCACTTGAGAAAACTTGTCCAATTTAGAATTTTACCTGATAAAAGTTGTCCAATTTGACAGGATTACTATCGAATTTTACAGGACAAAAGCATGGTGGTGTTCGTGGAGGCGGCAGTGCTTGACGACACGCTGCTGAAAGAGTACGGCGACTTCTCGTCGGTGCGAGAGCGGCTGATGACGTTCCGCGCGGGCACCGACGACCTCACCGACAAGATCGACTTCATCATCTGCCTCGGGGGCGACGGCACGCTGCTGCACGCCAGCTCCTTGTTCCAGGTACGAACAGTACCCACTGATATACGCATGGTGGTGTTCGTGAGGCGGTAGTGCTGCACGACACGCTGCTGAAGGAGTACGGCGACTTCTCGTCGGTGCGCGAGCGGCTGATGACGTTCCGCGCGGGCACCGACGACCTCACCGACAAGATCGACTTCATCATCTGCCTCGGGGGCGACGGCACGCTGCTGCACGCCAGCTCCTTGTTCCAGGTACGAACAGTACCCACTGATATACGCATGGTGGTGTTCGTGAGGCGGTAGTGCTGCACGACACGCTGCTGAAGGAGTACGGCGACTTCTCGTCGGTGCGCGAGCGGCTGATGACGTTCCGCGCGGGCACCGACGACCTCACCGACAAGATCGACTTCATCATCTGCCTCGGGGGCGACGGCACGCTGCTGCACGCCAGCTCCTTGTTCCAGGTACGAATAGTACCCAAAGATACACGCATGGTGGTGTTCGTGAGGCGGCAGTGCTGCACGACACGCTGCTGAAGGAGTACGGCGACTTCTCGTCCAGGTATAGACGTCCTGTCTCTCCAGTTCTTTATTGCCGAATATCGTGGTCCTTGTGATTTTGCAGCCTGCGGATTAGGTGCTTCTACTGTGGATACTATCTGTGGCCAGTCTTGGAGTCCCTCAGATGGTGTGATTGATGAGCGGCCTGACTATCTTTTAGGTAGGTAGAGGTACTTCTACGACAGATATAGAGACAATCAGAACAAAAGCTTATACCATTTTTATTTCTTTTTTGGGACTAAAATATCCTCTTGCTTATGATCCTAAGACGGTAATTTAGGATGAAGTGATTTTCTAATTAACTTTGGTCTTGTTTACTCTTCCAGCAATCGGTGCCCCCGGTGATGGCGTTCCACTTGGGCTCACTAGGTTTCCTCACTCCGTTCGAGTTCAACAACTTTCAGGACCAAGTTATGAACGTTTTAGAAGGTAAGAATAAATTGTGATTTTTTGACCAACGATGCTGATGTAGTGAAAGAATACCGTAATTACGTTACAGAAGTAAACAAATTGTAAAACTGCATTACGGAAGAATATCTGATACTGTAGTGATAGGTACCTATCCAGACATAACAAGTATTCGGAATGACATGAACATTAAAAAAAATTGGTTGTCTGTAAAGTCGGTTTACGGACGATAGATTTACGTGATAACGTCTTAATTGGCCTCTCTATCGTTTGTTTTATCGTGCCTCTCTATCGCTTGTTGCGCGCTCTCGCTTGCACGCACAGGCTCAGGTGGAACGTTACGCGGAACATTACTATTTTTCATGTGCGTTGGCTGGTGTTCATCAATTTTGTGCACGACGACCTAAGAACTTCCCCTTAAGGAATCACGAAGATATTCGCCTTAACTGCGCGAGTCCCTAACACGTGCACTTGAAACAATGGCTAACCAATCAGCGCGCTCGTAAATATGAAAATTCTAGAAGCACGCCTCTTTAACACCCTTTTTTGCTAACAAAAAATTGTGCAATGAATAAAATGACCATTTGGGTGGAGTATATTTTTAGTGTAGATCTATTGTTTTGAAAACGTCTTGACCCTTTTTTTGTGGCACTAGAAAGATGTATGTATTTTACATAACCCAAATGCACCAATCGCGTACTTTCTAGAAAACTCTAATGGCGTAAAATTTGGTATAAAAGGCCGCTGATTGGTTGGCGCAGACAGTATTCAGTGTCAGTTCAGTTTTAGTAAAGTGTTCAGTTACAGTTCGAAGTGAGTTCAAATTGGAAAATAAGTGTTCAGTGAAATCAGTGTTCGGAAAGTGAGAGTGCAGTGAAAATAGTGAAAATCAGTGGAAAATTAGTGAAAAGTGAAACGTAATTAATTCTGTATAAAGTACGTATAAAGTCCCGTAAATAATTCGTTAGTACAGTTGTAAATCAGGACAATAAATAGTGTAAAGTATATATCAGTGGTTCTTATTGATCGGACATTAATTAATCTCTCATTGTTGGGGTGAGATCGATAACCCTAGGAAAGCTATCCCCGACATTGTATGGTCCTTCGAGAAGCCGGATATAGGAGAATTTTCCGAGGACAAATATTGTATGGTCCTTCGAGAAGCCGGATATAGGAGAATTTTCCGAGGACTAATATTGTATGGTCCTTTGAAGAAACCGAAAATTCTGTAAGAACTAAGCGCGGGTTATCGAGAAACAGGAAAATGCCGATAACACGGTCTCAAGTCGACCTTGTGGAAAATGATGTTCCGGTGATTGAGAGCCACTCCGGCGGTGTGAGAAGTACTGCTTCAAGACCTACCGCCACCAGCAGCGTGAGGGGTGCGCTCAGCGCCTCAAGACCGGCTGCTACTCAAGACAGCGGTGTGAGGGACTCCGTCTCAAGACCTACTGCTGCAACAAGCCGCGACGCGATAGCGGCCACTCCCAAGTGTACAGACTGTACTACGACATGCGGGACAACTACATCCGCGGAAAATACTACGGAAAATACGGCGCCTTCTAACGTCATGGCTAAGCCATCAGGGGACTCCGGGCAGGCGAGGTCGGCGAAATCACGTCGCTCTGAGTCAGGAAAACTGAGAAAACTGAAAGAAGCTGAATTGAAGGAAAAACTGGCGGCCCTGAAGTTAGAAGATATCCGAGCATCTATCGCTCTCACTCGAGCACAGTTGGAAAAACATCGTGCTGCCGCTACGGACGAAGAGGACTTAGCGTCGGCGTCGGAAAATGAAAATGAATATGAAGAGGAACGTTCTAGCCGCGTATATGAATGGCTGGAGGGACAACCGAAAAAAGGAAATGAAAAACCAGGTGAGGCGGAAAATGAAGGACGAGGACAGGGCGCTCGTAGTCGTGACGACGGGAAATGTGAACCCCAGGAAAATGATGACGGGGCTCGCAGTTGTGACGGCGGGAAATGCGAGCACCGGGAACAGGAACCCCGGCCTGCGCGTCAGCCACCTAGCGTGGATGTAACCTCACTGGCAGCGGCTCTCAGTCAGGCAGTAAGGACGGCGAGAGACGCACCCAAGTACCTCCAGGAGCTGCCGGTATTCAACGGGAATTCCAACAGCTGGCTAACGTTTCGCGCTGCATATGAAGAAACCGAAGGGTTATTCTCGAAAACGGAAAATGTGTCAAGATTGCGCCGTAGTGTCAAAGGCGCAGCGCACGAGGCTATCAGTAGCTTACTCATCAGTTCTCCAGATCCGAAGACCATCATGGAAGCTCTAGAAAGAAGATTTGGACGTCCTGATGCACTGGCGATAAGTGAAATACAGAAAATGAAATCGCTCGGAAAATTAAGTGACAACCCTCGTGACTTGTGTATATTCGCGAACAAAGTATCGAATATTATAGCTACACTGGAAGCTTTGAAGAAAACTCAATACCTGTATAATCCAGAACTAGTGAAAGCCACACTAGAAAAGTTGACACCTATTTTGAGAAAAGCATGGTATGACTACTCTGCAAAAGAAAAGGAGGACATTCCGGATTTGAAGCGCCTAGCGAAATTTTTAAATGAAGAAGCGGATAAGTGTGGGGCGTACGCGCAACCCGAAGACTTCTCGGAGTATAAAGAGAGAAATATGAAAAAGAAAACCGAATATACTTGCTCCACGAAAAATAATAATAATACGAGTAAAGAACAATGTCCTGTCTGTAAACTTGATCATCGGTTACCCGAGTGTAAACGCTTCCGTGACGTTGACACGAATGAACGCTGGGAAATTGTGAAAAAACATCGTGTGTGTTTCCAGTGCCTGCGAAGTACACATCGAAGATCTACGTGTAGAGCCAAGAAGTGTGGTCAAGACGGCTGTTACATGGCACATCACCGACTTTTACATCATAAAAGGAAAGAGACGTCAACACCACCTTCACCACTACCTTCACCACCGGTTGTCGCCGAAGTAACGTCTTCAGTGGAAATCGTGAAAAACGTCGAGAATAGAAGTCGACAAGCTTACCTGAAAATCGCACCTGTCACACTGACGGGGCCAACCGGTGCCCGCGTCGATACCTACGCTCTTTTAGACGACGGGAGTACAGTTACACTGATCGACGAAAACTTAGCGGAAATATTAGACCTCGACGGGCCGGAAGACCCTATGTGGGTGCAGGGAATTAATGAAACAATGAGGCACGAAAAAAGCCGGCGTGTAGACGTCAGGATACGCGGAAGATTCAGCGATAAAGAATACACTTTACGAAACGCCCGCACAGTACAACGTCTTATGTTTACGAAACAAAATATCGAACGAAGAGATCTACGGGAATGTGTCCACCTACGAGAAATCGAGGATAAGTTGATATATAAGAATGCAAACCCGAAGATACTCATCGGTCAAGATAACTGGGAGTTATTAGTAGCATTTGAGATTCGTACCGGTCATCAAGACCAACCGGTAGCATCGAATACACGTCTAGGATGGGTGCTTCACGGATGTCGCACGTCATATCACGAAAATGTCGCATTTTGTGGCCACACTACACTCAAGGAACGAGATAGAAATATGGAAAACATGATGAAAGAATTTTTCGACTTGGAAGCTCTAGGTGTCGAGCCTAAAAAGCAGAAAAATGACCCAGAAGAACGAGCTGTGAAAATTTTAAATGAAAATAGTAAGAGATTACCCGAAGGCCGCTTCGAGACTTCGTTACTATGGAAACAGGATGACTTTGTTATACCTAACAACTACGACGACGCCTTCAAGCGACTGAAAACTCTAGAAAAGAAATTAGACCGCGATCCGGGTCTCAAGGAAAAATACGAAGAAAGAATGGAAAATCTACTTACATCCGGATACGCCGTCGAAGCACTAGCTCCTGCAAAACCGGGGAAAACGTGGTACTTACCGCACTTTGCT
Organism: Coenonympha arcania; assembly: GCA_036785405.1. Taxonomy (NCBI): domain Eukaryota; kingdom Metazoa; phylum Arthropoda; class Insecta; order Lepidoptera; family Nymphalidae; genus Coenonympha; species Coenonympha arcania. Next base: position 11,780,423 of record CM072072.1, read on the forward strand.
GTGTGTAACCCATCGAAGCCGAAGATACGACTAGTACACGATGCAGCTGCGAGGTCACACGGATGGAGTCTGAACGACATGCTGCTCTCAGGACCTGACCTGCTGCAATCGCTGCCGGGAGTCATCATGCGGTTCCGACAGCACGCCTACGCGATCTCAGCCGATATAAAGGAAATGTTTATGCAGATTAAAATACGTGAAGAAGATAGAGACGCACTGAGATTTCTATGGCGGGGAGACAGCAGAGGCGACGTAAGACCCAAGGAGTACCAGATGACATCGGTAATCTTCGGAGCTACATCATCACCGTGCACAGCGCTCTACATAAAAAATAGAAATGCAGAAGACTTTGAAGCGACCCACCCGAGAGCCGCCAAAGAAATAAAGAAGAATCATTATATGGATGACTTCATATCAAGCTTCCCGAGTAAAGAAGAAGCAATACAAGTATCGAAAGACGTCAACTATGTACATCGACAAGCTGGGTTCGTGCTACGAGGATGGGTGTCAAACGATCCGTCTGTGTTGCGCCACTTTAACACAGACACCGGGGCCGAAACCGTACCTATAGGAGGTGTCAACACTGAGAAGACTCTCGGCCTACTATGGGAGGTGGAAAAGGATTGCATCGGCTTCCGGCTGAACATAGAGAGAACACCACGCGAAGTTCTCGAAGAGGCGCGACCACCAACGAAAAGAGAAGCTTTAAGTGTTATTATGTCACCTTTTGACCCGTTAGGTTTGGTTTCGCCACTCACAACGCCGGCAAAGAGGCTAATGCAAGAAACATGGAGATAAAGAACTGGGTGGGATGAACCGATCCCCGAAGAGCTGCAACCGCGATGGTCGTCATGGCTGAACAATCTACGAGCAATAGAGAGTTTACACATCCCACGGTGTTACAATGTTGGATCGTCGGTCGTCGAGAGACAGCTACACGTGTTCGTCGATGAAAGTCAAGAAGCTTACTCGACCGCGATTTATATACGTATGATACGAACAGACGGAACTACGCATGTCGCTCTAGCCGCCGCGAAGAGTCGTGTGGCACCACTGAAACCCACCTCTATACCCCGCCTAGATCTACAAGCTGCGTTGCTAGGGGCACGCCTAGCTAAACGAACCGTAGAAGAACACGAATTCGAATTCACAAAAATAATCTTTTGGACGGATTCACGCACTGTACTCGCATGGATAAGATCAGAACCGCGCGCTTTTAAAACATTCGTAACGCACCGGTTAGCAGAAATAGAAGAATTAACGAAAGTAAGTCAGTGGCGGTGGGTTCCGACTAAAGAGAATGGAGCTGACGACGCGACCAGAGAAACGCCGAGCAATTTCAACGCGGATCACAGGTGGTTTCATGGACCCACATTCCTCAGAAAATCAGAAGAAGAATGGCCGCGCGAAGAAAAAATTACCCCGGAGAAAACTGGCGAAGAGCGATGCTGTGTAGCACGTGAAGCCACAACCCCAACGTACTTACCGAAGATCGAAAATATTTCGAAGTGGCAAACACTAGTAAGAGCGACTGCACGTGTGCTACAATTTCTCGATCAGTGTAGACCTGGAAAATATGTAACGGCTGCAGCAAAAAGAAAACGTACGAAACCGAACTCTAAAGAAGATTCTAATTGGATAATGGGCCGAAATATCGAAAAGGATTCTAGTAAGAATGTGAAGAATGGAAAAAACGAAACGCGTGTATCCAGGGCCGGACAACGAAGTGCGCGTCGTGGACGTGACGACAAGCAATGGACAAGTGCTGAAGAGACCGAGCAAGAAGATCGTCGTGCTACCGGTAGATTAGTTGCACTCTGCAACTGGCGGGGAGAAATGTGCACGACGACCTAAGAACTTCCCCTTAAGGAATCACGAAGATATTCGCCTTAACTGCGCGAGTCCCTAACACGTGCACTTGAAACAATGGCTAACCAATCAGCGCGCTCGTAAATATGAAAATTCTAGAAGCACGCCTCTTTAACACCCTTTTTTGCTAACAAAAAATTGTGCAATGAATAAAATGACCATTTGGGTGGAGTATATTTTTAGTGTAGATCTATTGTTTTGAAAACGTCTTGACCCTTTTTTTGTGGCACTAGAAAGATGTATGTATTTTACATAACCCAAATGCACCAATCGCGTACTTTCTAGAAAACTCTAATGGCGTAAAATTTGGTATAAAAGGCCGCTGATTGGTTGGCGCAGACAGTATTCAGTGTCAGTTCAGTTTTAGTAAAGTGTTCAGTTACAGTTCGAAGTGAGTTCAAATTGGAAAATAAGTGTTCAGTGAAATCAGTGTTCGGAAAGTGAGAGTGCAGTGAAAATAGTGAAAATCAGTGGAAAATTAGTGAAAAGTGAAACGTAATTAATTCTGTATAAAGTACGTATAAAGTCCCGTAAATAATTCGTTAGTACAGTTGTAAATCAGGACAATAAATAGTGTAAAGTATATATCAGTGGTTCTTATTGATCGGACATTAATTAATCTCTCATTGTTGGGGTGAGATCGATAACCCTAGGAAAGCTATCCCCGACAAATTTATTAAACGTTATCACGTCAAAACTTAATTCCAGGTCACGCCGCGTTAACCCTAAGGTCGCGTCTCCAATGTGTGGTGCTCCGGAAGACAACAGAGGACGGCAAAGAGAAGAAGAAGCCCACGACGATCCTCGTGCTGAACGAAGTGGTGGTGGACCGCGGCCCGTCGCCGTATCTCTCCAACATCGATCTCTTCCTCGACGGGAAACACATCACCTCTGTACAGGGCGACGGTAAGTGCACTTGACGACCGAATGGCGTAGCGTTGTTGTCTGTTGTCTGCGCCGGAGGTCGTGGGTTCGACTACTGGTAAATGTTTGTGTGATGAGTATGAATATTGTCCAGTGTCTGGGTGTGTTTCGGTCCTGAAATCTTCCTTTGCATTCACGATATGTTTGAGGGGTTCAGACAGAACGGTTATCAGCCGCTCGTGCCTTAGTTACCTGGTAGGGCTGCTACCTTAAGGCCTGGACATCTGCCCGATTTTTTTTCTCAGGTTTCTGCCTTCCCATAGCCAGCTTATCCGTTTTAAGGCGCAGGAGACTCGCCTTTCGCCCCGGAGGGACTTACTGACAGAGCTGTGGTATCAACCACGGAGGACATCCAGGCACTTTCTAGACACGCTCTCCGCTGGTACGAGAGGCGTGTCCCTAGGTCGTTGTCAGTCATTACCGCCTTGGTCTGCGGCTCCATAAGGAGCGGCCACATAAGGGAATGAATCCTAAGTTGTGGTTTCCCTCATCCGCCACCCGGGGGACGCACCTGGTAGGAGGATGCTCTCCCCTCTCTTTTCTGTAGCGCCGTTGATGATGATGATGATGTCTGGGTGTTTTTCAATATATTATATTTATGTATATTAGTATGTATATGTATCAGTTATCTAGTACCCATAACACAAGCCATCGCTTACTTTGGGGCTTGGTTGCGATGTGTGTAATATCCTGATATTTATTTATTTATTTATTATTTGGTATTCTTCCTACATCAACTACATGTGAAGCAGTGGGGAAGGTATTTAAACAATTAAGTGGTGGCAGAGACTGAGGAGGCTGTAGCAAAGTATGTGTAATGATATAGAGCATGCCGCCATCTTGGCCAGGCTGCGCAATGGCAGACTAGTTTTGCCTTAGAACTTAACTCAAACGGTAAGTTGCAGACCTTGACTTAACTTTTATATGACCTTATCTTATTTCCAGGTCTAATAGTGTCGACGCCCACGGGCAGCACAGCGTACGCCGTGGCGGCTGGTGCCAGCATGATCCACCCGTCTGTGCCCGCCATCATGGTGACGCCCATCTGTCCGCACTCGCTCTCCTTCAGGCCCATCGTGGTGCCCGCCGGTGTAGAGCTCAAGGTGAGTCTGTTTATTAATGTCGATGCCCACGGGCAACCCAGTGGGCGCCAGCATGATCCACCCGTCCGTGCCCGCCATCATGCTGACGCCCATCTGTCCGCACTCGCTCTCCTTCAGGCCCATCGTGGTGTCCGCCGGTGTAGAACTCAAGGTGAGTCTGTCTTTTAGTGTCTACGCCCACGGGCAGCACAGCGTACGCCGTGGCGGCTGGCGCCAGCATGATCCACCCGTCCGTGCCCGCCATCATGGTGACGCCCATCTGTCCGCACTCGCTCTCCTTCAGGCCCATCGTGGTGCCCGCCGGTGTAGAGCTCAAGGTGATAGTCTATCTAATAGTGTCGTCGCCCACGGGCAGCACTGCGTACACCGTGACATGGGCGCCAGCATGATCCACCCGTCCGTGCCCGCCATCATGGTGACGCCCATCTGTCCGCACTCGCTCTCCTTCAGGCCCATCGTGGTGCCCGCCGGTGTAGAGCTCAAGGTGAGTCTGTTTATTAGTGTCGACGCCCACGGGCAGCACTGCGTAGTGCGTACGCCGTGACATGGGCGTCAGCGTGATCCACCCGTCCGTGCCCGGCATCATGGTGACGCCCATCTGCCCGCACTCGCTCCTTCAGGCCCATTGTGGTGCCCGCTGGTGTAGAGCTCAAGGTGATAGTTTATCTAATAGTGTCGACGCCCACGGGCAGCACTGCGTACGCCGTGACATGGGCGTCAGCGTGATCCACCCGTCCGCGCCCGGCATCATGGTGACGCCCATCTGCCCGCACTCGTTCCTTCAGGCCCATTGTGGTGCCCGCTGGTGTAGAGCTCAAGGTGATAGTTTATCTAATAGTGTCGACGCCCACGGGCAGCACTGCGTACACCGTGACATGGGCGTCAGCGTGATCCACCCGCCCGTGCCATCATGGTGACGCCCATCTGCCCGCACTCGCTCTTCAGGCCCATCATGGTTCTGTCTTACAGTGTCGACGCTCATGGGCAGTCAACATCGCGAGATGTTAGCGTGGGCGCCAGCAGGGTTTTCTAACTGTCGCAGGCCCGTAATCTTTTGATGTACAGAATATTTAATGTAATTCATATTGCTTTGATTTTATTTATTTTTACTATTTCCTGAACTTATGTATGTGTAAGAGGTTATCAATACCAAAATAAATCCAATTAAAAAAGTGACTGCATATTCTAGATCGCGCTATCGCCCGACGCGCGAAACGCGATGTGGGTGTCGTTCGACGGACGCAACCGGCAAGCGTTGCAACACGGAGATAGGTACAGCACACCCCGACTACTATGTTACCACTTACCTATGCATTTTGACCTGTAACGCTTTTGGTAGTTTTTCTAGTTTAGTCATTTTAGATGGTGGTACCTAATTCCTTAGAAATATCACCGAAAACATGTGAAGATCAAACCAAAAAGGATTGCATTGTTAATGGAACCTTGAAACCAACGGATTAGGGTTCTGGGAACCAACGGATTAGGGTCCTTGGAACCAACGGATGAGGGTTCTCGGAACCAACGGATTGGGGTAACCGTGTTTTGTAAATAATAATAATTAAATTACGGGAGCTTGTTTCAGATAAAGCTAAACCTAGAAGCCCATAACTTGGCCAGCGTGTCGTTTGATGGACGCTCGCAATTGATTCTCAAACCCGGCGATAGGTAAACAAATCTATTTCAGACATACGGTGTCATTTCACGGATTTTGTTCATTCCATGAGTGGCATTCGACCATACGGGTATAAATGGCCATATTTATGTGGTGTAAGATTAGCACGTAAGGTGTATGGGCAAAAGTATCCTTCCAAATTAAAATTTTATTCAGTTTCAAATAGTAGATCATTGTAGAATTATGACAATGGTAATCGTGCAAAGTACAACTGCATAAGTGTTTGGTAAAATTTTCGTAAAAAGATTATTTCTCAATTTGGGCAGTTATCCAGATTGGCTAGTTCCCAATCTTTTTGTATTTGATAAAATTGTACAAAATCATCGGTGAATTTTGATTTTTTTTTGTATTGAGTAAATTTTTTTGATTAAAACGTATAGCTGTGATACTATTATTTACGCAATATCTTCATATTATAATTCTTTATTTAAAGATTAGTCGCTTACTTTTCGCGAAAAACTATATAAAATTCGAATTTGGCGGGTAACTAACTAAGCCCTACCACTTTGAGTGTTTTTTTGGAAACATACATTTTTTTGTTCTGACTTTTATATGTTTTGAAAGGGAATATAATATTATATACATAATTATGTTTTGAGCTGTTGGTTGGTTTGATCTTTGCATGCTAATTACTCGTAGTACTATTTATAGACCATTTTGTATACAACAAAAGTATCATTTTGTAGTACACAAATACAAAAATTACTACTTGCATGTTTTTTTTTTAATTTGTTTGTTTATTTATATGCGTGCTTGCTTGTATAATAACTATCAGCTGTGCTTTTTATTTTTAAGAATAGAATAGTAACGTACACCTAGCGTTTTCTATACAGCATCGCGCCGGAACGCTAAATCGCGGCAAGCAATTTAGCGTGCCGGCGCAATCTGGTGATCTTTGCTGATAGGGTGGACCCTCTCGAAGACTTTAGCCCAACTTGCCACGGCTAAAGTCATCGAGAGGGGCGCTTCAAATTGGCACAAAAAATTAACTGTCAATTGTATAGAATGTTTGATCCAGCATACTAGTTTAATAGAAATCCTACCACCAACGCTTAAAGTAATATTATTGTAATATTGTTTTAAAATTTCCATACTGACATTGTATGAAAATGTAAAACAATATTACAATAATATTACTTTAAGCGTTGGTGGTAGGCCCCCTGGAGTCTGATTGCGTAAGAAAAACGTATTCATCGTTATCGTAATCAACAGCAAATTCTACCCCCCGATTGGCTGACGTAAACCAGGGAACCAATCTGCGGGCAGGTTTTTGACGTGACAACGTCTTATAAATCGATAGAGCCGGTTGCACGCACGAAAAAACATGACTCATCCGGCATTACCTCGCTCATGCGGCGTTACCGGCGTTACCTCGCGAGCGCGGAACGAGCGACAAAGAAGACGTTGTCACGCTCAACTATCGTCAGTAAACCGACTTTACAGGCAACCAATTTTCTTACACAATCTAAGGGCAGTGCTATTTACTAATACTATTCCAACTCTACAGCCTGTACGTGACGACGTCGGTGTACCCGGTGCCGTCGATATGCGCGCAGGACCAGATCTCGGACTGGTTCGACTCGCTGGGCGAGTGCCTGCACTGGAACGTGCGCAAGAAGCAGAAGCAGATCGACGAGCTCAGCGACCTCACGCACTCCTCCAGCGACGCGCTCGAGGAACTCGACAACCACCACGACACCCCGCCCGTGGACACGTGACCTAGCCTACAGCCCAGCCATTGTAACCGTGGACAAAATGTAAACAAACCCACGTGACAACCACCACAACACCCCGCCCGTGGACACGTGACCTAGCCTTCGTGCACGAGTCCGACATGTACTTGGCGATTTTTACTAACCGACTTCAAAAAAAGGAGGAGGTTCTCAATTCGTCGGAATCTTTTTTTTATTTATTACACATAAGTCAGGTCTCCTGGTCTCTACACTCCATAGTTTTATATTAAAGTTCAATTTTCTAAGACTGTCCTATATATACCTTTTAATATCACCTCTCTACACCGCTTGTCACACTTTTCACATCTAATAGGACGAATCGTTGATTCGTTGATAAGATGGGTAATTAATTTGGGCCGTTAACCTATAAATTCATAGCTTCATGCTTATGTCGAAACTTGGAGAATGGGGCTGTTTAATACTGTTCTTTTACTATTTTGTACAAAATAGGATATTTCAGTCAAACCAGAAACAATATGCAATAGTAAATAAAATTTTGAAAACCCTAATGAAATATAGCAAATAACGAAAAATTATTAGACAGAGATAGCTATATCGGATAGTCACGTCACTATCACTCATACCATAGTAACTCCACATACCTCTAGAAATTTTTGTTTTGCGAGAAAGGGACAAGAAAAATTCAAATGCTTGCAACTTTTGATTTCCTTGTCAGATAAGAATTTTTTTTCCGTGTATGCAATAAAGCAATAAAAAACATGGATTAAATACTGTATAAATTGCTGACGCCCCAATTCGAAATAAGTACCTACTCAAAACTTTTTTTGTAAAAGTACTTTGTAGAACTTTTGTCGAATCTATTTATTCGTGTATATGGATATTTCATAAATTGTATATATTTGAAACTGACAATTTATTATATCTAACGCACACTTTGTGCAGTAATTGTGATAGTATAAAATATTATAGTTGATAGGTTTATAAAAATTGGCTTACGACATTCCCTCAGATGATAAGAATGGTTGTTTTTGAACCAATTTAGTGTCAAATTTGGTTTTTTACTGAACGAAGAAATGAAGAGGGCAGACCGAATCTTGCAAATATATACGGCTTTGCTTGCATTACAATACAATCAGTGCTTCATTCGGTCACGCAATATTGTTTCATTAATTTTTTCAGCGAGATTCGGTCTACTTTTTTTCTATTTTCATGGATAAACTGTAAAGGCTTCCCCACAACAGGCGCGTTATTATCGGTCGATAATATCGCAAGCGTTATTGCGATATCTGTTTTCAGTACATTTTAGTAGTTCAGTACAGTTATTGCGATAATGCGTCACGATTCCTTGCACACAGCTGCGTTTTTATCGTGCGATAATAACGCGCAGACGGACGCAGCGTCCCGCGTTATTATCGGTCGCTATTATCGCAGCAGTGTGTAACTACTTGATCATCCTAATACAAAATGTACTGAAAACGGATATCGCAATAACGCTTGCGATAATATCGACCACTATACTTCCATTGCGGCGTTATTATCGCAGCAGTGTGTAATGACCATCCTAATACAAAATGTACTGAAAACAGATATCGCAATAACGCTTGCGATATTATCGACCGATAATAACGCGCCTGTGTGGGGGAGCCTTAAAGCCGATCTCTTATAACGTATCTCGCGACAAGCGTAGTATCTCGCAATCGTTGCTGTCAAGGTATGGATGTATAAAACAACTACTAAATATAAAATGTTATGTATTGGGTGCTACAAGAAACAATACAGTGCCAACTTGAAGTCTTTAAAATACTACAGTTAATAAATGTACAGCACAAATTATAATTTATTAATTACTTAGTCTGGGTTTTCTTGATTTATGGATCCTTATTTATTTATGGTGGAAGCGTCAATGATTATTATGGTTACTATAGAATATACAAAGTCAAAAATGTAATGACATAATTGTTTTGAAAACGTATTTTAACTTTGACACCACAATTTTTAAAGTATTTTCATGAATTTTATGTAAATATAATAATAATAATGATATTACATAATATTATATTTACATAAAATATATTTTAAAATATGTTTGTTTTGTTTGGGATTTTAAAGTATGATGAATGATGAAGTTGTAAAAGAATTATATGAATTGAACTATTAGTATTTTTGTTTCATTTACTTAATTATCTGTGTTCAGTTTATGTATTCAAATTAATTTATAGCTATAATTAAGAGGTATTTTTGGGAAATGCTTGCTTGTACACTTGAGGTGGGTAAAAACTCGAGGTGAACCCTGAATGAATTCGATGTTCTTTGTTTATTCATATAAATTTTAGCTCAATTGGACCTCCAATCAAAATCAGGAGTGTAGCGGTTCACATATTTTAAAATCGTATTTACTTTATACCAAAGAAATAAAAATCTGGGCCCAATCACCTAGAACTCAGAAACAAGTTAAAAAAAAATTAGCTTGACAGTCACTGACAGCCATTGACAGTTGACAGAAGAAATTTCCAAACATAACCTAAAAGTTCATTTTAAAATAGGCTACAAAACAAAATAATTATAAAAATGTCCAAAATATCATCACTAGTAAATTTTATATCCAAACGAAATATTTCACTAACAACGCCACTTGAAGGGAAGCGTAACTTTAGAAAATTCGTTCTTCCCAACAAGAGGGGCTCCCGTATACACAAGCAACAACAAATGGGGCCGAATCCTGAACTTGAGGTGGACAAGCGAGGTGTTCGAGACATTGGCTACTACATGAACGGCCGGTTCGTCGAAGTTCCAGAAATGATACCAGAGTTGATCGTTCCAGATTTGAAAGACTGCGAATTGAAACCTTACGTTTCTTACAAAGCTGAGGACGTGATACAGAGTGAGTTTACACCTCAACAGTTGTTTGACGCGGTTTACAGTAAAAAGATTGTAAAGGACTTCAGGGAAGGCAAGCTCAGTGAAGACGGTCTACCTTTAGGGCCATCAGAGGAAGAGAAATTACAGCCAGAAGAGGCTATCCAAAGGGCAAAACGAACAGGCTCTGACATATTTTAAGTGTGTATTTATAAATTAGTTTTGGCTCAACTTTAGAACCTGACTCGTATCACATTTTTTGCCACTTAACTTATATTTCAAGTTTTATATGTAATACACTTAACATTATTGTCTTCTTTGATAAATCACTTTAATTACCTACCAAGAAATAATAAAAAGAGGGATGTCATAAAAGCAAACTGCCTAACTCTGACACCATGCAGTCTAGTTTGTCCTACCCCTAGTGTGTTTTTAAGCCGGAGGTTTAGTGTTTTTCCCCCCTTTCAACCCCCTCCCCCTCACCCCCTCCGCTACGGGACAGGTGCTAAAGGCCACCCTTAGTTTTAGTTGTATCTTAGTTTAATTGTTATTAATAAATAATTGTTCTAAATTTTTTTTTTTATTTACTCAAAGTACCTTTTTTTTTTCTCTGGCGTAAAGCTTTCATAGTGACTATATATGGCCCAAATTCAATTACACAATGAGTGTTACTATACCTTTAGTTTTTACTTTATTGTGTAGCACAGTCCCAAGCTAAGAACAGTAAGTAGTGGATTAATAAACATTAGATCTAAGTATGATGCTGATTTGATACTTTACCTCAAAAAAACCTCAGATAATTGAGTACCAAATGTAAATATTAGAATTTTTCTGCAACTTCTGTGAAATTTTTAAACGGGAATAGAATATTGTATGACCATGAGCATTCATTTGGTTTTTACACACCAATCATAATAATATAAAAACCAAATTAACGTATGTAAAAAACATCAAAACTCCAACATTTCCTATTTATGGCAGTATATAACATATACTGCCATAAATAGGAACAGTGTATATTAACATACTTACCTACATCAAACTAAATTAAAGCAATAATATTATGAATCATATCAAACAGCCTGTTTGTTTTCATCCGTCCTAAGTAACTGATTAACTATTTAAAGAAATAGGGCTTATTTAGAATATGATTAAATGAAATACCCTTGAAATTTGAAATAAGTAATTGCTGTAGGGTAGTATAAAAAACTAGTAACTACACAAGTACAAAAAGTATTTAATCTGCACCTTTATTATTTTCCTGTTACATGTCTATTATGTACTATTAATAATTATTAATACCGCAGAAAGAATACATAACTTTGAAAATTAACATAAGTAATCTACGTAGGAATATGTTATTCATAATGTTATATAGGTAGGTATATGTTTTTTAATAATTCATACCTAGTATATTATGACTTAATTTAGTAGGTAGGTAGGCATAAATACGTAGGTATCTGGTATATGCATCAACGTAAACATTCATTAAAATGCGTGACCCTTCACATTTTATCAGTGAAATATTAACATCACAAAATCTCAAAGTATTGCCTGCTGTTATTTGAACACTGTTTATCGGTTCGCGCGGTTGTGAAGAGCGCCTGCGCATTAAATTTCTACCAAATATACCAACCTACAGATAAAAATGGGAGGAAATTATTCAGCTATGAATCCGATGGAGGTGCCTGTGCCCGATCTAAGGAAATTATTCGAAAGAGACGGCTATTTGAAGCCCTACGAACGAGAAATTCGACGACGGTAAGTCCCTATTTCATTTTAATTAATTATATTTTATTAAATACAGAAATTTCAACGAATAATAGTAGAAAATTAAAAAAAGAACCAACTTTGAGGTTAACATTCTGTTTACAGTCATAGGATATTGACAAATGGCAATCAAGCGGGTAAAGCGCTGTAACTTTATTATTGATTCACTTCACTGCAATTTTTAATAATTTAAATAGTTGCTTGCATTGCGGGATTTATAGAATAAGTTTTTTATTGGGATGTAAATATAATTTGCTTATATTCCACCCGACGAAAATAATTTTTAAGGTTTCGGACTTGATATACGTAATTATTGTTAATAGCGCTTTAAGTGCTTTAAAAACATTTTCAATGTCAAACCTAAGGTCATTGCAATAACACGTCGGTCAACTTTTGCAAGACGCGGAAACTTTTCTAAACAAAACGAAGCTGTTTTTTCGATTTTTGTTTGAATAATTGGGAAGCACAGAACTTTAAGTTTTCTGGTAGCCGATTTTTGATTTGTAGTATAGGTAGTTTCAACGAAATCTATAAATGTAATGTGTATTAAAACTAAAATGGTAGATGAGGGATGAGGCGCGAATCGCGATCCGGTTTATTATGGGAGCCAACACAATATAGTTACCTACCTAATCATTTTAAGTTACATTTTATTGACACTATAAATTAAAAGTTAAGTAGCTAGGTTTTCTATAAGCATCAAATGGTTTTTTGTTGTCAAATAATATGTTTTAATAATTCCATTTTGTCGACAAACTTCTGAGGGTAGGTAAGTAGTTCGTTACCCAAGTAAAATGAACTTACTATGAAAAATCAGCTAAGTAGGTTCATAAAACAGTCACTTGTCATTTGCCCAATCGCCCACGAATGCCGTATCGCCGACGCGTATCATTTCATAATCGCAATATGTGGACAGGTGATGATACGCAGTCTATATACGTCGCTCTTATATGATACGCGATATGACCCGTTTCATGACAAACGAAAATAAAATATAATAGGTGAGCATATATGTATATAGGTACCTTCTTACCTATAATATTTTTATTTCGTTATAAATATAATAAAAAATATCTATACCTAAGTCTAAAGAAGTAAGACAACTATAAATGAATAAGACTACCGTGTCACATGCTCGTCTAGCTCGTAGTACTGACAAGCCGAGCGCGGGACTCGGTTGTCTGAAGTGGGAGGGGAATCTCATCGGCAAAGCTTCTGAGAACGGGTTTAATTTTCCAGCTATGCGTGCTTCAAAGACATATGGGACAAGATCCACGAGTGGGACGGCGGCGTGGACTCGTTCACTACGGCGCACATGTACTACGGGCCGCAGTTTGGGTTCGACGGGTCGGTGGTGTGGCGGGAGTGGGCCCCCGGCGCGCACAGCGTGCACCTGCAGGGGGACTTTAGTGCGTACCGTTATTTTACCTTTGAATATAATATGATCCCGTAATCATACCTTGGGATGAGAGCGTAGATTCATTATGAATGGAATATTGTAAGGAAACTTGAATGTTTGAGAGTTGTTCTCAAAAGTATTCCCCCCTAATACTATTAACCCCTTTTCGAGCGTAAAATTGGTTAAAAAAAATGTCGCGGGTACAACCTAGTTCAATATACTCGTAGGTATATTGTTACGGGAGGTACAAAGTCATTCTTATTAAAATTTAGGTTTTGAAATATATTCTGGTGCCACACACCAGTTGTTATTCACAGATAGGGTGCGATAAGAGCTCACAATAGATTCGATTTATCGCTCAACAAGTAACAACAATCTTTTCCATACTATTATGGCCATTAGAATAGGTACCATTATATTTTAGATACCCTAACAGTGGGAAAGAATATGTATATCCACTCATACTGGTACGTACATCTTTCTTCTTGACGCTTACATCCAACAACTTACAACGCTGTACCTCTTCCTAGCATAAATACGCTTATTGGAATAGAAAACGGAGTCACGGCAGTAGGTAGGTCTAGCTGGCTTTTTGTAAAGGTGGCCCTTGTGATTAATTCTGTGGTTATACCGTAGTGTTAGGTATTCGGCCATAAAGCAGTAATTGCGAAACACTACTGTATTTCCATAGCATTGTGAGACTGAACAATGACGAGCACACTCTAACAATTCGTATGACTTTGCAATACATCCTGTCCTAAGTCCTGAAATTATCACGTAACATTAAGTGTAGTCATGTTTTTCTTTGCAAAATAATGACCCATACTTTAAAATTTTTTCAGACGGCTGGAACCCGAAGAGTCACCCGTTCAAGAAGCTAGAGTACGGCAAGTGGGAGCTGTACATCCCGGCCAATCCGGACGGGTCACATCCTCTGAAGCATCAGAGCCGGGTCCAGATCATCGTGAACGAGCACCTGTACCGCGTGTCCCCGTGGGCGAGCTACGTCAAGCCGTACGAGGGGTTCACCTACCAGCAGTTCATATACAGGCCAGATGAAGTAAGCATTGACTTCTAGAAAGGACAGGAGCCAACAGTGTTTTTTTCTCTTAGCTAACAGCCGTTACCAGTAACCCATCTTAACAGTTTGCCATGCTAGAGTTGAAAATCAGTTGATAGCTTATAAGCGTCAGAGCCCTGTAAAGTTATCAAATTATCTCCGTGCGGCTACGGAAAATAATGGATGGATAAGTTATTGGAATCTGCCGTTAGGGACCGTCACTAAATAAAAACCAACGAGCTCATTTAACATGCATCTAAGTACTAAATGTCATAGCAAATCTTCTGGTAGCTAGAGTGGGATTACTACCTAAAATAGTTCTTCTAATTGCCTGATGAGGCGAACCCGTAAAATTGTCAAACAAGCTTAACTAAAACTAAACTTAATTGCCCATTTTTTAATAGTTCACCAATATACCCTTATTGGTTTCATTATTTTCCAGCCATACAAATTCAAACACCCCAAAGTGAACCGGCCGGCGTCTCTGCGCATCTACGAGTGCCACGTCGGTATAGCGACCAGCGAGGGGCGCGTGGGAACTTACCTGGAGTTCAGAGACAATGTGCTGCCTAGGATCAAGGGTCTTGGTAAACAATTCTTACTGATACCCCTCCACTCTACAAGTTTTTTACATATTACAAGTCAGTACTTGACTGATGATGAGTGACAATGCAGCCAAAGACGTTATCGTACTAATGTGAAAAGGATAAGTAACCCCCTAAAGGCCATCGCACAGCATCGAACCGGAATGGTAAATCGCTTGATCGTGGGGCGTCTTTGCAGGTAAGATTTTAACTAGCCACAGCCAGGCCAGTCTCACTTATCACGTGACCGTCCCGGCTTCAAGTAGGGGTCCGGACCTCAATATTTCAGATGGTTGCCGCTCGCGGGCTGAGTTACACGCGCTAGTTCTGTACGGTCTATTTTACGCGCCGTCTGACTACGGCAGCCCTAGTACGTCGTAAGAGATAAAGTTAGGCGATAGAAAGAGACTACAACATTGCGTTTGTTGCGTGTCAATTTTGAGGGCGGGGCCAGGCGCTATTGCGAACTGAATTGCACTTTTTGTGTCAGCGCTAGAGTCGCTATTTCTTTAAATCATCGTGTGGAGTGGGCCTTCTGTACCTATTTAGTGTTCCGTGCCACAGCCTACACACACTAGCCGCAGAAATAAAAAATCACCTATTAGTAAACTTTTATTTATAGTATAACATTTCATTTTAGGTTATAACGCAATCCAATTGATGGCAATAATGGAGCACGCATATTATGCGTCGTTTGGATACCAAGTGACCAGCTTCTTTGCAGCCAGCAGGTGAGGCTTTTGTCTTTCAGTTCGCTGTTAGCTTATAAAATATAGGACGATCATGGCAGTCCAATACTGTTCTCATTTTGAGATGAGTACTAGAGCTCAGTAGGCTACAATGGGCATTTACACCTTTTTTTGAAAACTGTTTTAAATTAATCCTGTGATCGTATTAAACCAATAGAATTTTTATTTCAATTTTTCAAAACCAATAAAAGCCTTAAAAACGATTTTATAATTACGATTTTTAATTTTCGCGCGGAAACGGCTCGTGACGTCACTCCGTTAGTAACCAATACGACTGTTATAGACCGTCACAAGAAGCCGATACCACAAATACAACCGTCACAAAAAGCAAAGTTGTGCTTATTGCTTTAACATAAACTCTAGCCGAACCGAAATAAAATAACACTATTATTTATTTTGTCCATTCGCTACCAAACCATCATGCCAGAAAAATTTAACCATAGACTAGAGCTAGACAATCAACAGTAGTATAACCACAGATTAATGATACTGTATCTTGAGTAAAACCAAAGAGTAAAACAAATGTCAAACGTCGGATGGTCATGCAAAAGACGAAGTATAAAATGAGTTCTAAAGTTTATCATTGGTGTCTTGTGCCTGAATGCAAAAATACAAGTGTTAAAACGCCACAAACCTTAAACATGCATTTTTATATTTTTTCTTACATGATGTAAAATACCCTATTGTTGTCTGTGATGTACTCTGTGGCGATAATACCCTTGTAGAATCAAAAAAAACACAGAGAACAATCTAGGTTGTGTAATATCCATAGAGTAATTTGTATATGTGTACCACAGACCACAAAACTAGATGTGTACTGTCACGGTACTGTCGGTGTGACGTCACGTTATGGTGGATGGCGTTTTTGGACAGATAAAAAAAGACGATTTTTAAAATGGAATTATAAAATTCACATTGCAATTTTATGAATAAATAGTGACGTTTCCCGTTTACTTTTTTCAAAATCTATCTTAAACATGCATTTTTATATTTTTTCTTTCATGATGTAAAATACCCTATTGGTGAAGATGTCGTCTCTGATATTTCGGACTTCTTTAAAAGATCGCTTTGTCTAAGATAAACCTTGAACATAGCAATATTACATTGTGTCTAATTTACTCTTTAGTATGTAAAAAATGATTTTGTTGTAATAAAACTTTGTGTTTGTACATTATAGTAGTAACAACAGATTCTCATTTTTGCTAAGCCAGGATTCTTAGTCGAACACGATCCCTGTATCTGCGTATCATGATCGCGTACGTAGATAGATTTTGATACGCAGTCAGAATACGCATTGGCGATACGTGATTACAAATATTTGCGTTTCAGTCGGTACGGAACTCCTTGCGAGCTGAAACAGCTGATCGATAGAGCCCATGAGCTCGGTATCTACGTGTTGCTCGATGTAGTGCACTCCCATGCCTCGAAGAACACGTTAGACGGCCTGAACGAGTTCGACGGAACCAACGCGTGCTTCTTTCACGATGGACCGCGCGGCACGCATGCGCTTTGGGACAGCAGGCTGTTTAATTACTCTGAGTAAGTTAATTTTTAGCTTTTTCCTTGTGTCTAAAAATATTTAAAAATGGACCGTAACGAAAAGTGGGCTTACTACATAAGTAAATTAGTTTTCTTTTTTGGATCCATAATCACAGTTTTTTAACTATCGTATCGTAGCAAGTTGATTATGAAAGACAGGCATTAAATTTACACTGAGGAAATTGTGACTAGTCAACTAGGTCTTGTATTGTTTCCATTGAAATGTTTCAGAATAGAGGTGCTACGCTTCCTGTTATCGAACCTGCGATGGTATCAAGAGGAATACCAGTTTGATGGATTTAGGTGAGCATAGAAATGTATATCCCCCATATGGGACTCTTTTAGGACTTCTGTGAAGTATCTACAGGAGTTTATATACTCATACAAGAATTAGTATAGCCCGTTAGATGGTTTTGTAATGAACCTACGCGTATCTTAATCTACGTGGATTTACTACAGATATAACAACAATTTACACAGAAGATAAACAAGAAATTTTATCACGGTGGTAAGAAAAAATATATAAAAGAGTTCGTAACATACTTTTGTACTTTTTTCGGTATAAAAGGTAGCCTATATGTTAAATCGGTTCGGCTCATTGCATTCTAATACTTATTTACAGATTCGACGGAGTTACGAGCATGTTGTACCACAGCCGCGGTATAGGCGAGGGTTTCTCGGGGCACTACGACGAGTACTTCGGTCTGAACGTCGACACGGAAGCTTTGGTCTATCTGATGTTAGCCAATGAGCTAGTTCACAGTCTTGACAAACGGGCTATCACTATTGCAGAGGTAATTTGGTAGCATTTATTTTATTGACTATTACTTACAGAAATAATTTTTTAGCACAGTATTTTTACATGTTTATGGCAATATAAATAATAGTCTACCGATAGATTCGGCCGCGGCAAATAATAATCATAGACATTTGCAATCTGCTTGAAAGATAATACAGTGCATTGACGATGGTGAACTCTGTAATTCCCTACTTTCATAGTCCGGTGGATAGGCAGCTCCTACACAATTGGAGGAAGACCAGTGCAAACACGATGGCTTAGAGTGCTCCGCCGCGATTAATTAATTATTATTAACTACAATTTAATTAAGTAAACTCTATAAACAAGGTCCAAATCCAGGACCTTGCGATCTACAGTCGAACATGTTCACCACTAGGTCATCAACAACAATGAGCTATTGGTTTTATAATTGACTGTTTTGACAGGATGTTTCAGGTATGCCCGCGTCAGGACGGCCGGTGAACGAGGGCGGTATCGGGTTCGATTACCGGCTAGGGATGGCCATCCCTGACATGTGGATCAAGCTGCTGAAGGAGAAAAGAGACGAGGATTGGGAGATGGGCCACATCGTGCACACGCTCACCAACAGGCGGTGGCTGGAGGGAACTGTGGCGTACGCTGAAAGTCATGACCAGGTATTTTTTTTTATTCTATGCGAGTTAGTACTTGACTGCGATCTCACCTGTTGGTAAGTGATGATGCAGCCTAAGATGTTACAGTACTAACTTGGAAGGGTAAGTAAATTTACCCCAACGGTTTCCACAAGCATCGCACCGGAACGCTAAATCGCTTGGTGGTTCGTCTTTGCTAGTGGGGTGGTAACTAGCCACGGCCAAAGCTTCCCACCAGACCAAAATATTATCTCGACAAGTAATTTAAAAATAAGTTATTTTTTGACTTAATAATGATTTAAACTTTTAAAGGTAAAAGTAAAGTTTTTATAATGAATAGTTAGTAATTAACAAAATTTTCATCTGTAGAATGTGTAGGTAATAGCGCAGGTTCTTTTAAAATCAGCGGCCTTGTAAATTTTCCTTTTTTTTGTACATATTTCCTAATTCTAGTAAAAAGAATATTTGTAGTAACCAATTATAGTTCCAACCATTTTGTCACTATGGGTAGTTCAATCCACGAAGACGCGCCTTCACAATTGCTTATGTTTCATGCATTTTCTGATGAGTTAGGAAGAAGTGGGGCGCATGTTCGTGGATTGAACTACTTTATTAACTTACATATGAAAAAGAATACTTGTATTCTTTATTTAAGGGTCCAGTTATGACGTATCATTTGCCCGTTTTAATCACCGTATCACTAATGCGTATCATGATCGCATATTATGGATGATGATACGCACTACACAGTATTGCGTAGTAGTATTCGGGGTCTTTTTCTACCCTACCAGGCTCTTGTGGGCGACAAAACCTTAGCGTTTTGGCTGATGGACGCGGCGATGTACTCTCACATGAGCACGCTGAGCGAGCCCAACCCGGTGATCGAGCGTGGCCTCGCGCTGCACTGCATGATACGACTCATCACCAACGCGCTGGGCGGAGAGGCCTACCTCAACTTCATGGGTACGTACTACGTGGTCACAGATACCATTCACACGATTTCAATTGGGTATTTGACTCCAGTTTTTTTATTACTTTTTACTTTGAATGAAACTAGGACAAAAACAATGACGGAAACTAATTAAATCGATCAAATAACAAAAAAATTATAAACATTTAAATATTTCTGATTAGATTAGAATTGTGACGTCACAGTAATGCCATAGTTGCTTCGAGCCGTGTGCGGCTTCATACAAATTTTCGTTTTGCGGGAAAGGGATATATTAAGACTCTCTCAATCCAAAATTAAAATCCCTGTAACTTTGTAAATCTATGTTAGATTTAAAAAAAAAATCAAAATACGTCATTATTTTTATCCTAGTTTATAACAAAGTAATATTTTTTATCAATTTGAAGTACATAGTAGTGCAATACTCGATTATTTTTTTAATCCTTTGGTCTTTAAAATCTCAAGTGACTATTTTAAGCCAGCGTTTAGTCTGGCTGTAGCGAGTCTTTGCTACATGTAGAATGCAGATCTTATGGAACCTGCTAGGCAATTGTGTTACAAAAACGTATTGTTGACATTTTTTCTTAAAACTAGGTAGTATATATTTTTAAATTGTCAATTCAGGTAACGAGTTCGGCCACCCCGAGTGGCTGGACTTCCCGCGCGAGGGCAACAACTCGTCGTACCACTACGCGCGGCGCCAGTGGCAGCTGGTGGACGACCCGCTGCTCAAGTACCGCTTCCTCAACCAGTTCGACGTCGACATGAACGCGCTCGAGGAGAAACACGGCTGGCTGAGGTCCAACCCGGTAAGTGGCAGCTATACCCTATAGCAGGGTCATATAAAAAATACACAATCGCTCTCGGCCTGTAGTTTTTACAATTTTTGTTCTACTTTGTTGATTTGTTGTACTTTTCAAAATTTAGTATTAATTTAATTCATACTAAATTATTCATACTACCTAAGAAAATTTGGTTGTCTTTAAAGTCAGTTTACGGACGATAGATTTACGTGATAACGTCATAATTGGCATCTCTATCGTTTGTTTCATCGTGCCTCTCTATCGCTTGTTGCGCGCTCTCGCTTGCACGCACAGGCTCCGGTGGAACGTTACTATTTTTCATGTGCGTTGCTGGTGTTCATCAATTTATTAAACGTTATCACGTCAAAACTAATGACATGTTATCTCTGTTATGTTATGCTATAAATACATGTGTTTTGGTCAGGCGTACGTGTCGTGTAAGCACGACGGCGACAAGGTGATCGCGTTCGAGCGCGCCGGGCTGCTGTTCGTGTTCAACTTCCACCCCACGCAGAGCTTCACCGACTACCGCATCGGCGTCGACGTGTCCGGGAAGTACCAGGTATACTCTTCTACTATATAAAAATAAGTCGGGTTTTCCTTCCTGACGCTATAACTTCAGTACGCACGAACCGATTTCCACGGTTTTGAATTCGTTGAAGAGGTCTCGGGCTCCGTGAGGTTTATAGCAAAGAAAATTCAGGAAAAATTTCAAAAGAAAAGCGGGAGAATCTTTTTAGCGGGAAAGCCATCTGGTGGCGAAACGGAGTTCGCCGGGTTTGCTAGTTACTTATATTATACACTTGCTACTTGCTGATTCCAGGCGTTAGCCTGAAAAATTCCATTGTAACGTTTACTGAAACCTATCCAGGATAACAAGATAAAAAAGGGTTGTGATCATAAAAATGTTTATTTTTTTCATAAAAAATTATAGCATTAGAAAAGCAAGTTTGAATTTCAAAGAACGGTCAAGAACGTCGGTACTTTTGCTTTTCAAAATGTCAAGATTTTCAATTTTTCTTATATAAGTAAAATTCTTGTTTTGCCACCAAGAGTAAGCCAACGCTGTAGTTCGCTCAGCCACCTATAGAATTTTGACAGATAGCGCTACTGCTTGCTTTTACAAAAATGGTTTACGTAAATTGTCCGGATGCCCATATCGGATGCCAATGCCCCTGAGGTTTCTTATCGGTGTATATAGGTAATATTTGAATACTTACTGATTATGTAATTGGTGAAAGCAATATTAACGAATTCTACTAAAAGGGATATTCATGTTTGCATAAAAAATTTCAGGCTGTGTTATGCACGGACAGCAAGAAGTACGGCGGTTTCGGGCGCGTCGAGCCAGACAACGAATTCCATCTGACACAAAATATGCCGTGGGCAGAACGGAAGGATTCAGTACAGGTAAAAAAATATATGTCGCGGCAAAACTGTATTGTCATTTTGAATTAAATCTAAATTAGAATATTTTTTTGTAAAATGCAGGGACTCAAAATAAATCTAAACCATAATATGTAGTACTTACTACCCCTTTTTTGTTTCAGCTATACATTCCTTGCCGTGCAGCTATTGTTTATGCTCGATGTGAAAAATAAATAAAATAATTACGTATTATTTTTTAAATAAAAAAGGTTCTCATAAACTCTGCATTTGATAAATGTATGGGGAATATCATTCATTTTATAGGCTAAATAAGTACATATACTGCCCACACTAATGTAAATACCTATTAATTATTGTACCTATGTCTGAACAGGTACCTTACTGTTTACAAAAAAACGGGTTCACATACTTGCGTATCATTTTCCTAACCTATCCAATTCTTGTAGTCTTCTTGTATCTATGCACCTTTTATAAATGATCAGACTTGACCAGACTCCGTAACGCGTAGTTATATCAGAGCAGAGCGATTGCATATCATCATAGAGTACATCGTATCATTCACTTGATCGATTGATCAATGGGTGGGATGATACGCAATTACAGTGCGAGATGTGATAATGATACGCGTTGGAGATACGGTTATCTTATTGGTAAAATGATCAATATCATGTGGACCTGTATCTTATAATTATAATATTTTCTTAGTTCGTAATATGTTATCAATATTATTATTTTAACTCAGCCTACTTGCTTGAAATCCCTGTGTGAAAGTGCCATTACCTAGTCATTCAAAGATTTTCATTGAATTTTAGATTTAAAAAAAAATTTACCTTACTTATAAGTAAGGTAAATTTAAAACAGTTAATAGGGTAAATTTAAACCCTATAGGGTTAAATTTACCTAAAGTGCTATTTAGTATTTTTTTTGTTGGTCAAGTACAGAGAATTTTAAAAAAGAATGAAGTTACTATAAGATTTAGTTGGAAATACTTTTTTTTGTGAAATGATGGATCAACCTTCCACAATGTTCTAATAGTGTAGAATTCCCTCTTTTTATTAGTATTAAAATGTGAAGATTTAAAAATGTTTGCTTGTAGGGAAATGAGGTGTTATTGTTAATATCTTTCCAATGTTATGCAAATGAAAGACTTAGACATAGTACAAAAAATATATTATGTAACCTGAATAAATACATTTATATTTTTTTTATTAAACATTGTTTTGTATGTAAAATTTGTTTTATTAAGACGGCACTCCTATGAGTAGATTATTTTTGGGAGTGCATGACAGGGGCTTCAGTCTTGATAGTGTTACTTTGTATCCAAACTCTTGGGCTAATCTCGCTCGATCTGAATCTATGACTGCCATACATCTGGAGCCTCGAACTGTTAGTGGATGCTCCTCATGAGTTTGATCGGCTGTGTGGCCAATACACAAATACTGGTCAATTGTCAAGTCCTTAAACACAGAACTCCGTGGATATACAAGTCTATCTGTTGCATGTAAAGACCCATAGCAGCATGGACATATAACAAATTTTGCGTTCGCCTTCAAGCATTTGTCCAAAACCAAGTCACTGGCTATCCCGCAAGCGTGTAAGGCTATTCCTATGTCAAATTTTCCAATAAAGAAATCCAGATTGCATTGGAAGAAGTACACATTCTGTAGACCCATTTCTTCCACTCTATTTCTTGCTCTTGTGAGTGATTGTTCTTTGTTTTCTAGCAGAACTATTGTGCATTTTGGAAGTAAATACGCAATTAGGATTCCTAAGTGACCACTGCCGCAACAGAAGTCAACGATGTAGTCCCCTTCCTTTGCCATAGATAATACTGCTATACACAAGTTCTCAAGTTGCTGAGATTTTCTAATAACTCTTTCATCTGGTAAATGACCCGCAGATGGATTTGCACCGTCGGGAATTGTACTCCAATCAAGATTGTCATTGAAGCAGGCATCACTTAAGCCCAATTCCATCCCATCTTTCAATACACTCAATGCATTGTCAATATCTTCCGGTTTAGTAAACAATCTCTTTTTAGGATTAAGCCGTTTTGGATCAGATTTATAAAGGCTGACATCCTCTGTATGTGGCAATTCCATTTTTTCTACTTTCAATACCTTAATATTAAGTGAATCCAAAATTTTTCTAATATCTTCCAACTCTTTCATTGTTTTTAAATTCAAAAACCATTTATATGTAAGTGGTAACAGCTCTTCAACTACTTTTTCTCCAATACTTTTTAATACAATATGATAAGACGAGAACAATATGAGGTCTGAGAGAGTAAAAAATGGTCCTTCAGCAAATTGGTGAATAACATTATGATCTTCAACTTTAACAGAACAATTTATTTCAAGCTCTTTCTTAGTTTTTGATTTCCACTTCCTGATTTTAGGAGACCTTTTGTCTTCACTCGTTTTATTTTGTGTCTCATTGACAATATTATTTTTAGTATCTTTAGTTAGTGAGATAGTCTCCTTTTTTATATCTCTAGCTATTTTGTAAACGTTATGGACTCTTACAGGTTTCTTTAAATGATTTTCAAATCTTACTAAACTTTTTGGTATTTCAAGTATTTTTTCTTCACATAGAATTTCTTTAACAGTGCTCAATAGATCGACTTCGCAAAATTTCGTCCAAATAGACACTTCATTTGGTGCTTGGAGGCAACCTTTTCTGAAACCTAGTAAACCATCTTCCGACTCATTCGAGGTCTGCGGAAGCGTCCTGTATTTACACAAATGACGACAAACTGCACATAAGCCTGTAATTATTGTGTTTCCGTACAAAACAGATGGGTAAATGCATGACGACACTTGCCATGGGATCTCGCTACTATCGATAAATTCTAAACATTTATCACTTAAATTTAATACAGATTTATCTTCACTATTGACTGTATGAACAAAGTTTACTTTTACTTTACTCGACTGACAAAATTTATGAACGCAAAACGTAAGTAACGACTCCAAAGGGATTTTTATGCTTCCAGTTTGGTTATATTCTTCTTTTGATGTATATGTTGAAAGAAATACTTCATTTTTCATTGTAGTGAATTTGTTACCTATTGAAACTGTAGATTAATTACACAAATAAAACACCTAAATCTTATCCCTGTAATATTTAAAACTTATTTGAAGACTGGTTGCTTCACAGAACACATAAACTCTAACCAATTCAATATACTCCATATATACTCTATGCTCTAACCACAGAACACATATACTCTCTAACGAGTGACGATTGCTTTGGTTGGGAAGCTGTAACCATAGATTAGTTACTACTGGCTGGCTGTAACTTCTTCTTTTTGATGTATTGGCTCCGCGCGTTGAGCGATTGAGCCATTGTCAAATTTTTGTTATTTTCTTTTTCTTTTTTTTTTTTTTTTATTAATAAAACGAGGAAACTTATTTATAAATTTAAACCAAAATTTTGAAATATACAACGGAATTTTGAAAAGGATCAGAAAAGGATAGATAAAAATATAATGTAATAATTATTTAAGACTTAAACTACATATTTACAACTTAATATCATTTAATAGAATGAATGAAGAAAACAGTTTATATACACAGGATATATCGGAGGACAAGAGGATGTCAACGGAAGTAGGAAGTGGTATATTACACTGGAGAAGACCCTGGTAAAATGGATCCCGGTTATATTTTGGGCAAGATAAAAATATATGATTTAGGTCACCCACCTCACCACACTAGCACAAATCACTGTTCACAATACGAAATCTAGCCAGATGAACTGGAGAGCAAACGTGGCCCAGACGCATACGCGATGGGCTAGGCAAGGTAGTAAGCAACTGACTAAATTCATTGTATAAGGAAGAAGAAGGATGAGGTATATACACAGAAATTATACAAATTTTATTTACAATTACAGCAATGGCATTAATACCATCACTGAGGGGAGGGAGTGAAATAATCTTATGTGAAAAGGCTTTGTTAATGAGTATGGCCACTCCACCATACCCATCATGTCTATCACTTCTCACAGTAACGAAACCAGAGATCCTGAAAGAAAACTCTGGTTTTAACCATGTCTCAGAGAGACACATAGCCATGGGCTTATATTTATTTAATAAGTAAATAATGGTGCTTATTCTGTTGTACAAAATCTCTAACTTAAAATTGGCGAGTTTAAGTTTAGACTCGCCAATTTTAGTTTTTCTAAACTCATGACTCATTCGGCAGTCACGTCGAACTAAATATGGAGATGATTTGGAGTCTCCAAAGACTCGCTAAACCTGACGTTTGTGTTGAATAGTAAGTGCTGCCATTTATGATAGCAAAAACTCCACAAACGTTGTTATTTATTTTCCCCAATTGTAATAAAAATATTTTTTGCGAAATATATGGAAATTAGTTACGTAAAATACAAAGGTAATAGTTTACTTAATTGATTTATTTTGGTCCAATCACCTTAAGAAATTCCGAAAGTTGATATTATGTTTAATTCATCGTCTGATTTATCTATGTCCAAGCATAGACAAACAAGCAATTATCATTTGTCTATTAGTCTATGCTCATGTTATGGTTGGTCACTTGCTAGAGAGTATAGTGTTCTGTGGTCATAAAAGACCGTTTTGAATTTGACGTTCGAGTTTTGTGACCTTTAGTACCTATCACTTATTTTAAATATTCAAGAAAATAATGACAGAGCACCGGAAAAGGGCAAATAAAAAAATTTTCTAAATTTTATCTCTGTCATCTCAAATGGATTCGAGACATCCCTGATTGACTCCAGCCTTATCCTTTTTTGATAGTTTCTGAAATAAGTTCAATAAACACAGATAAGCCTAGCTTAAGTACCTACTTTGTTACTTATTTGGATTAATTTTAGTGTCTCTTTTTGCCTTATGGAGACTACAAACATTTCTTCACCTACGAGAATAGTGCTTATTTACCTTAGAATAAGATAAAGAATATTATAAAATTACTTACCTTTCGCTGGAATCAATCACAGCCGCAACAACGAATTCTTCCATTTTGAGGTTATCCCTATGATGTTAAATTACAATAAATACAAGCAAATCACCACATTTTTCGCACTCATATCTTAATATGAAGCCAACGAAAAATAAAATTAATAATTTACTCTAAGAGAAAACCAAGATATAATTAAAATATTTCGTGTATTTGTCTATATGCAAGTGTTAGGCAGACACCTTAAATTTAATCGGCACCTCCCGAGTCCCGAGGTCCTCTCTTATTTTAAGGAATTTTAGATTGAAATCTCTTAATTTAAACATATAACGCGTACAACGGAATAGCTTTTGTTCTCTAAAATCTAAATTGAATAGTTTAGAGCTGTCAAAATAAATTTTAAGATTGGAGCTGTCATTTAGGGGTGTAACAGAATGTCACATCTCTCTAAGTCTTATTTTGGCGATTTTTAGCGATTTTTAGTTTAGAGATTGGCAACAGAATAAGCACCAATATCAGTTTTTTTGCTTATTGCACTTCTACAATTCCATTGAAGTATGTATTGATCCATATTTAAAAAAATTGTTTAAAGCTGTTAATAATGATTCGGCGGCGTTGGACGGTGAAGAGCTATAGCTCGGAAATAGATTACTGGTATTTGAAAGTAATTTAATAAGTTCCAAAATTAATTGACCTATAGATTGTTGAGGTATTGTCGTATTTGATTTATGTTTTAGTACATTTCCATTAGGTGTTTGAGAATTATTATTATTGTATTCTTTTATAATTTCGTCATGTATGGTGCGGTCGTAACCTCCAGTTTGTTTTGGGGTACACGGCGCTGAATATACTCTGTTTTTTTATGAGAATTTGTATTGGGCGAAGATGGTCTTGTTAGTGTAATATTTTTATTTTCGAACTGAGGCGACGAGGCTGCAACATCGGTATAAGGTTTTGAAGAAGGGGGATGGATTTTGGCTGCCACTGCGTAAAATATACAGCTCTGGGCCATAGAAATTTTAATTTTTTGTTGTCTCGAGAACTCGGGACAAAGTTTGCTAGTGGCAAAGTGGCGACCAGTGCAATGGAGACAATAAGCATTTTCTAAGATAATGTTACAAGTGTCTGAGACATGTTCGTCCCCGCATTTAAAACAACGAGGCTTTGACCTGCACTGCAATTTAGTATGACCAAATTTGCAGCAGTTGTAGCACTGTATAGTTGGAAATATGTACAATTCAACAGGGAGCGCTGAGCACATGTAAATTCTTTTTGGTAATATTTGACCGTCGAACGTCAATACAACCATGTTGGTATTAATAAATAAACTAGTACCATCATCTTTCGGTGTTTTTCTTTTAATACGCCTAACCTTTATAATTTTTCCACAACCCATAGGAACAGTAATGTTTTCCTGAATCTCGTCCTCAGACCAGTCTTGGGGTACACCCTTTACTATAAAACTAGGTATGAAAACCTTGTATGAGAGATTAGCAATTAGTGGGTTATCTGTGAACAAATTAGCATCTTCGTAGTTGGTAAATGCCATAGAAACTCTATTTCTGCCAATACGTTTTAAGCTACCATTAACTATATTATTGATATTATATTTTTTTAAATCTTTACCAAATTGAATAGGGTGCAGCGTAACAGGATCATTCGGAGATGTGGTTATCCTTTGAATGTGAACAGTGAACGGCCCTGAATCTGTGCTTACACATTTCCTTACTAACTGCGGTTGTGAGGGACCTGCACCAGTGGGTTGTGTCGCGGAGACACTATTATTGAAAGGAGGGACATGAGTTTCAACAGGCACAGTTTTTTCGCCTTGAGCATTATTTACAACAGGGACCAACTTCTCGTCTGAATCGTCACATTGGCATTCATGAGTAATCTGTTTACCGTTCCTGCTTCTACTTCTCTTTGTTTTGCAAATTCGGCACCTTTTTTGTGGTTTGACTCTTTTCCGTTCTGAGAGAGGAATAAGACCATCCTCAGTGTCCATCGATGAGTCGTCTATAATACTATTTTACACAAAAAACCTCCACTGATCCACTTTATAAAACAATTAAAATCAATAAACCAAAAAACACGTCCACCAAATTAGAAGTTTCCCGCGCTTTTTTTCGTCTGTAACTTTTGCAATTTGCATTTTTGATTTTGATCATAGACAACCCACATCATAGAGTAGGTTGGTACCATAGAGGTATTATTTAATACCTCTATGGTTGGTACTTATTCATTGGGATTTAAGTAGAGAAATATTTTTAGACCTCAGAAACCTCAGAACCTCAGATGACTTAGAACCAAAACAGGCAACCGACATGAGCAACCGACACTTTAAATATATTCTGTTTCTGTGATTTCGACATAGAGGTATTGGATTTCGATGACACTTGACCTCACTTGACAGTTGACATCAATGATGAAAGCCATAGAGCTAATAAGTACATGGAGTTGAAGTATATAAGTTACTTACTATTAGTCAAGCCGGGTGCCATCCGCCATTTAGTGAGACTTATGTACAACATAATATGTATTAATTTTTGGTTGTACTTCAGCTGTCAAGCAATTGTGTGTTGATAAATTATTGTTAAATAACTTTAGAAATAACAAGTAATAGCAAAAATTATCATCAAGTGTGTGTTTAGGAATATAATTCCAATATGCCTTTGTGTAGCATAAGGCAGAGTGGTTCCCGGAAGAACAAAACTTGGCCTGGATTGTCTTTTCATAGGTTAGTAACTATTTTTGTTGTAAAAGTTATAAATTTCCTTGATGTCTTTTCAATAATGTTACTTTATGTGAACGTGTAGGTATTTTACCGTCCATACGAATTCGTAATTAACGCTAATATATAATATTCACGTAACAATAGGGATATGCATGTAATGTAAACATGAGACTTAGAGATGTCCACTGTTTATGTGTACTTGTCGATATTAATAAAGCTGTGACTAAGCCGTAAACATCTTGAATAAATTCTAATGCATTACTACTCATCACCACATCAGATAATTCAAGAACTTGGGTGTTTATAAGTGGTTTATTATTGAAATTTCTTACCATTTGTCTGATTATTCTATTATATTTTAATAATAAACTTCTTATACATTCTGTATGTACTAGATGACGTCCACTATCATCAAATCAAATGTGATTCTTAATTTTCCAGAATCCTATGATTATCTCTTTATCAAATTTTACTGAATTCACTTAAAATGATTGGCCATTAAAGCATAGCAGACTGGCAGACACCAGACATTTTCGCATTTATAATATTAGTATTGATTAAGTAATATTATATTTACTTCCTATCTTCAGGTTTCCAACTAATGAGAAGTTAAAAAAAAAATGGATGGAAGCTATCGGCGTGGAAAATATAAATCCTCAACATAAAGTTCTTTGGGTTTGTTCAAAACATTTTGAGGAGAGAAATTTCAATAGAACTCTTGATGTTGTGAGATTACGAGATAATTCAGTACCCTCGCTTTATATGGTGGTAAATATTGAATTCTTTATTTGAAATTTGAGAGTAATTTTTAGACTACATATTATCATAGATTCTTTTTCTTTTATTAGTTCATAGGTAATTGAACAGTTAGCTTATCTGATTTAAAAGAAAGTGGGGAAAATAAATATCAGATAAATTCTTATCTAATATTTTTAAGAAATCCCATCCCTAAGGGCGTGTCCTAACATGTTAAATAATTTATAAAAGTCCCATATTTTCAAGTTAAAGACTAACTAAAACTACCGGTTTATGCTGTCTTTCAAATTCTCACTCAAGGGTATAAAGGGTGTAAAATTTGAATGGAACTGTAGTCCACGCGGGCAAATCGCGCGCCTATGCTAGTGTTATAAGTATATTTACAAAATATAATAATCTTTTACAGACATCTAATTCACCGAGTTCATCTGTTCTAATTGAAAATGAAAATGTTCAAGAATTTTCTAGATCATTGTTGCCGTCGCAGAATATTACTCAAGATGTAGCGTGTACAGAGGTAATTCTTTGTTTTTCTTTTTTTTTATTCAAAAATAACAGTGGGTATGTACACAAGGTTAAATCGAGACCGTTAAGACGGACGGACAAATGAAAATTCAGTCAAGTAGACTCGGAGACCTTTGTTTCGCTCGGTCAATAATATTAAATGGTAAAACCTGGATGTCTGGAATCACAAGATATAAAGGATTCCACCAGAATAACAAAGTTTTGTGTGTAATATTATATCAATAAAGATGTTGCAGTATTTGTTATGTCCAAATGTCTTACGGTTAAACTGAATAATTCGAACATCATTATAATATTAATAAGATAGTAAGATTAGTAGAATACTTATTTTAATTTTTCATCTTTGTGTTATACAAACAAGATATAAAAATCTTTTACAGATATCAAATTTGGCAGCTCCATCCTATTCAGTTGAAAAGGACAATGGCGGAGACCTGTATAATATGCATGCTGGAGCATCATCACAGTCACAGAATATTACTCAAGACATGGCATGTTCAATTAAAAACATATCATACAATAACTGTGTTTTATTCAATTTAATATTTGACTTTATCTCTAAAAACCTAGGTACGCGAATAATAAAACGTAAAGAACCTATGTATTTGTAAAAGTACGTAATTTGTATTAAAGGCGGCTCATATTTAATACTTGATTATAGTTTCAATCTTTATCGATGTCGATAATTTTGAAGCACACTCCCTAATGGGCGTCCATCTTATGAGACATTTTTCTGTAGGTATGCACCCTAATTTTGTAGGTAAGGCGCCTCCATGTACTTAATAGCTCTATGATGAAAGCACGATCTATGGTTGACATAGGTACATAGACCAAATAACCATAGAGGTATTAAATACATGGAGTTGAAGTATATAAGTTACTTACTAGTCAAGCCGGGTGCCATCCGCCATTTTGTGAGACTTATGTACAACATATTATGTATTAATTTTTGGTTGTACTTCAGCTGTCAAGCAATTGTGTGTTGATAAAATATTGTTAAATAACTTTAGAAATAACAAGTAATAGCAAAAATTATCATCAAGTGTGTGTTTAGGAATATAATTCCAATATGCCTTTGTGTAGCATCAGGCAGTGTGGTTCCCGGAAGAACAAAACTTGGCCTGGATTGTCTTTTCATAGGTTAGTAACTATTTTTGTTGTAAAAGTTATAAATTTCCTTGATGTCTTTTCAATAATGTTACTTTATGTGAACGTGTAGGTATTTTACTGTCCATATCGATTCGTAATTAACGCTAATATATAATATTCACGTTACAATAGGGACATGCATGTAATGTAAACATGAGACTTAGAGATGTCCACTGTTTATGTGTTAACTTGTCGATATTAATAAAGCTGTGACTAAACCGTAAACATCTTGAATAAATTCTAATGCATTACTACTCATCACCACATCAGATAATTCAAGAACTTGGGTGTTTATAAGTGGTTTATTATTGAAATTTCTTACCATTTGTCTGATTATTCTATTATATTTTAATAATTAACTTCTTATACATTCTGTATGTACTAGATGACGTCCACTATCATCAAATCAAATGTGATTCTTAATTTTCCAGAATCCTATGATTATCTCTATATCAAATTTTACTGAATTCACTTAAAATGATTGGCCATTATAGCATAGCAGACTGGCAGACACCAGACATTTTCGCATTTATAATATTAGTATTGATTAAGTAATATTATATTTACTTCCTATCTTCAGGTTTCCAACTAATGAGAAGTTAATGAAAAAATGGATGGAAGCTATCGGCGTGGAAAATATAAATCCTCAACATAAAGTTCTTTGGGTTTGTTCAAAACATTTTGAGGAGAGAAATTTCAATAGAACTCTTGATGTTGTGAGATTACGAGATAATTCAGTACCCTCGCTTTATATGGTGGTAAATATTGAATTCTTTATTTGAAATTTGAGAGTAATTTTTAGACTATTATCATAGATTCTTTTTCTTTTATTAGTTCATAGGTAATTGAACAGTTAGCTTATCTGATTTAAAAGAAAGTGGGGAAAATAAATATCAGATAATTTCTTATCTAATATTTTTAAGAAATCCCATCCCTAAGGGGGTGTCCTAACATGTTAAATAATTTATAAAAGTCCCATATTTTCAAGTTAAAGACTAACTAAAACTACCGGTTTATGCTGTCTTTCAAATTCTCACTCAAGGGTATAAAGGGTGTAAAATTTGAATGGAACTGTAGTCAACGCGGGCAAATCGCGCGCCTATGCTAGTGTTATAAGTATATTTACAAAATATAATAATCTTTTACAGACATCTAATTCACCGAGCTCATCTGTTCTAATTGAAAATGAAAATGTTCAAGAATTTTCTAGATCATTGTTGCCGTCGCAGAATATTACTCAAGATGTAGCGTGTACAGAGGTAATTCTTTGTTTTTCTTTTTTTTTTATTCAAAAATAACAGTGGGTATGTACACAAGGTTAAATCGAGACCGTTAAGACGGACGGACAAATGCAAATTCAGTCAAGTAGACTCAGAGACCTTTGTTTCGCTCGGTCAATAATATTAAATGGTAAAACCTGGATGTCTGGAATCACAAGATATAAAGGATTCCACCAGAATAACAAAGTTTTGTGTGTAATATTATATCATTAAAGATTTTGCAGTATTTGTTATGTCCAAATGTGTTACGGTTAAACTGAATAATTTGAACATCATTATAATATTAATAAGATAGTAAGATTAGTAGAATACTTATTTTAATTTTTCATCTTTGTGTTATACAAACAAGATATAAAAATCTTTTACAGATATCAAATTTGGCAGCTCCATCCTATTCAGTTGAAAAGGACAATGGCGGAGACCTGTATAATATGCATGCTGGAGCATCATCACAGTCACAGAATATTACTCAAGACATGGCATGTTCAATTAAAAACATATCATACAATAACTGTGTTTTATTCAATTTAATATTTGACTTTATCTCTAAAAACCTAGGTACGCGAATAATAAAACGTAAAGAACCTATGTATTTGTAAAAGTACGTAATTAGTATTAAAGGCGGCTCATATTTAATACTTGATTATAGTTTCAATCTTTATCGATGTCGATAATTTTGAAGCACACTCCCTAATGGGCGTCCATCTTATGAGACATTTTTCTGTAGGTATGCACCCTAATTTTGTAGGTAAGGCGCCTCTATGTATTTAATACCTCTATGCAAATAACCATAACCTAGTTTTATGGTCTGTGGCAGGAGTAATAATGTTCTGCGTCCAAATCTAGTTGTGTGGTCTGTGGTCCAAATTGCAAAATCAAAATCATCTGTGCCAAGATAGGATATACCATTGAGATATAAACTAATAAAATGGAAAACTCTTTCCAAAAAACCAACTTCAAATGCCACTACAAAGAATGAAATAATTTTTAATGTACACCAATTCGAAGTCGGGCAATGTTTTGTTCAATCATTAATAGTCCTTCTTATTATAAAACTTGATGTGCAAAGAAACGACAAAATTATCGACAATACGAAGGACTATTATTGAATGAACGAAACATTGCCCGACTTCGAATTGGTGTACATTAAAAATTATTTCATTCTTTGTAGTGGCATTTGAAGTTGGTTTTTTGGAAAGAGTTTTCCATTTTATTTTATACTTTTTAGTGGAAAACAACTAGTGCGCAAGGCATTGGAAAAATTGCCGACATCGCTTGAAGTATGCTTCTAAAATCTGAAGAGTTCCCTCAATTTCTCCAAGATCCCATCATCAGACTTGATGACCTGACTTGATGAATACAGTCATTACTTGATGACTGCAAAAAATACCTCAATCGCTTCAAGTATACTAGCAAAATTTGAGGAGTTCCCTCGATTTTACCAAGATCCCATCATCAGATCCTGAACTAATGACCATAAGACTACCTCGAAAAAATTACTCTTTCAAACATTACCCAAATCACTTCAGGTGTGCTTATAAAATTTGAAGAGTTCCCTCGATTTCTCCAGGATCCCATCATCAGATCCTGACTTGATGAATATGGGACCATCTGTGAACTATACCCTATCAAACAAAAAAAGAATTAACGAAATTGGTCCACGCATCTTCGAGTAATCGGGGAACATACATAAAAAAAAATAAAAAAAATAAAAAAAAAAGATTCCGACGAATTGAGAACCTCCTCCTTTTTTTTGAAGTCGGTTAAAAATAGTTCCCTATCCTTTCCAACGTCCATCCCCACTACTTAAATATACATCGCGAGGCGCAAAGCTGGTATCTAAGACCACTAAGGCTGGTATTTTCTGTCTATAATATTTATAGGTACAAAAAAAGGAAGAGAGCTGTTGATTTGAGATCGAAATAGTAAAGGTAAATTGTACGATTCAGTCTCAGTGGCACAATGATGTTTGAAGCTTGAGCCAACATTGGCGTTATCTTGGATAAAATATTCCATAGACATAAAACACTATAGGGATTATTCGGTCCAAGGGCGAATATGTAGCTCACAACACAGACATATTACATAGGTCCTTTTGTCTGTCATCTCGTAACGCACTGAACGACAAAAAAATAACCTGTCAAGTGCGAGTCGGACTCGCGCACTGAGGGTTCCGTACTACAACCGGAGGAATAAAACCATAAAAACCACTTTTCTTATCGAACCGCAAAACTAACTTTGTTTTTAGAGGTTTAATGTAAATATCAAAAAAACTACTTATTAGATCTCGTTCAAACCAATTATCGGTGGAAGTTTGCATGGTAATCTACATCATATATTTTTTTTAGTTTTATCATACTCTTATTTTAAAGTTACAGGGGGGGGACACACATTTTACCACTTTGGAAGTGTCTCTCGCGCAAACTATTCATTTTAGAAAAAAATGATATTAGAAACCTTAGTATCATTTTTGAAGACCTATCCATAGATACCCCACACATATGGGTTTGATGAAAAAAAAATTTTTTAATTTCAGTTCTAAGTATGGGGCACCCCCAAAATTTATTACTTTTTTTAAAAATTTGTATGAAAACCTTAATGCGGTTCACATAATACATCTACTTACCAAGTTTCAACAGTATAGCTCTTATAGTTTCGGAAAAAAGTGGCTGTGACATACGGACGGACAGACGGACAGACGGACAGACGGACAGACGGACAGACGGACAGACGGACAGACGGACAGACGGACAGACAGACATGACGAATTTATAAGGGTTCCGTTTTTTGCCATTCGGCTACGGAACCCTAAAAATATCCCCGAATGGCAACTTTTTTTGGGTTTCGACGAGTAGGTAGTGTAAAATAAAGAGTAGCTTGTGGAGTTTACTGAATGGCTAAATGGGCTAAATTGGCTGGACAATATGTTAGGTATTGTCATTGTGACAATTTGAGTTGTTTGACACTTGACATGACAGGAGTTGTAGGTAGGTAGGTAGGTACTGTTCCTTAAATATACAAATTACTCTATGGTCTTCTCGGACGAAGAATCAAGAGGGAGAACTTGCTAAGTATTTGCTTGTAAAATTGGTTCACATTTCAAGAGCAGAGCTATATAAAATATCGTTTCTACTTTAAAGCACTTCATTTCATATCTCATTATGTTGGAGGTCCTTAACGGATTCCTTCTCGTTTACTTTGTTATCCTTTGCACCCTCAGTGCATTAGTGCCAGTTTTAGTAAAACCAGTGAGTATGCAACTGACTCTAATAAATTGTTATTTATAGGTAATCTATATAATTTTAATACAATATCTAAAATAACCTTTACAGATCGCCGCCTGTTTTGCGAGGCCGTCGAATGAGGAACGTTCCATTTTGACCGAAATTATGAAGCTGAAGGCTGAACAAAAAACTATATCAATGAAAGATGAATTTGCAGCGTATTCAAAAATACAGAGAAAGATCAATAAACTAGACATTATATTAAAAGAAAATTCACAGACGCGGTTGGGCAAAAGCCTAGCTATTAAAGGGTCTATAAATATTATAATGCAAGTTGTGCTAGCATTGGTTATTGTTGTATCTGTGATTTGGTTTAGGCGAGAGCCAATAGTGGCTTTGGAGGGAGATCTGTTTCCTCTAGGCACTATTCTCAGATATCCAAGCAGTACCCAGAATGCTGTATCAACACATGTATGGGTGTTAATATCAAATGTATCAATAAGATCTTTGGTCAAACCTCTCATATCATAAAAAGTTGACTGCATCTACATCAAAATTTCATTTAATGCTATTAAAAAAAAAATTACTAGACTTTGCAATTGAAAAGGACGAAAGGATTAATGATTGGAATAATAAAAACCATTTCATAATATTTTTAATAGTTTTATTCAATAAACAAATTTAATATTAATCCTATACTCAGTCTGACATACGTCCAAATCTTTCCTAAGCAAATATACAACCAGAAAATCTGTTCAACCAATTCCTAATATTTTCCACAAATCGTGTTCTACAATGTTCAACATCACTCATACTCTGCAGACTAAAAAAAACTTGCACCTTAATTATTAGGGATTTAAAAGAATCATTTGTCTCATTTAGAAATACAACAGCAGAAATACATCAGGAGGTCTCAATAACAGTAGCTATTGCTACTATTGTAGTGCTATTTCCCTTGCATATACCCTCAGTTAACTTCATTAGAGTAAATTCACTAAAGTAAAATTTTAGTTTTTTACAAATATCAATCTAAGGGCTGAATCGTCAGATATGGGCTAAATGTGACGTTTTGACAGATTTTGTATGGCATTTGTTTCAAAATTATTCCTCAGATAGTTAATCTGGCGATTGAAATCAGCCCTAAATAAAATAGAATTTGGTGAATTAATTTTGCCAAACCACAACAAAAATAATTCTTGGAAGTGTAAACATGCTTTATACTGTATTAGTGGAATTGATACATTCTACAAATGAGACATCCTGCTGAAAATCAAATTTCATGTACACAATTATGTTGATTCTCGTTCTTGGTGTAAAATGATTCTTTTATAGTTTGATCACTTGGCACCCTACAGGCTCCAAGTAACTAACTAATATTTACAAGCGCTATATCACAGCTCACAACTTACTAAATCTGTGCTAAACTGCTCAATAAACATTAAACATTATGGAAAACATTTTATCAAAGCATTATCTTATATCTATAACCTGAGTTTTACTATCATTTGGCGAACTTTACTGAATTTGGGTACGGGGTTCATTAAGCATCTGTAACTCATCTTAAGAAACAGAAAACTCCAAAATCTTGATTATGTCATAAAATTAATACATAGATAGCCACAAGAAAAGAAAAGTACCTAGCATTATTTCCTGCTGTGATCTCCAGTATTAGGTCAGTGAACGGAAAATGTACAGAAGTCGTCATTTAAATTGTCTTTTCCTCGAGACACAAGTATTACTAAAACAAAGCTTTTATTTGATTAATGTATGTCATAATAGCTGTTATTGATAGAAACATATTATGGTGTCGGCCAATAACAACCAACCATGGCATGTGTAGGGCAGTTTAAGTACTTACCACATATCGCTTGCTTCAAGCCAGAAGCGCATATAAGCAATACCCTTCATCTCAGACTACATTAAATAAAGCCCTTCATTTTAATAAGTTCTTATTGAATGGATCTCTAACTGAAAATTTGCACATGCCTCATGAGGCGCACATGTCTATAGATACGTACAAATAATTTCAGTAAAAGAGATCCATTGAATAAAAACGTATTTGGTTTTTCTTGTCTTCTGGAAATCAGGCGTAACTAATTGCTTATACTATATCCTGGCTTGAAGCCCGCGATATATGCAAACACTTCTATACTTTTTCCATTCACATTATTCGATTCTATGGATATATCTCATTGTTTGTTCACTTATTGGAAAATATTTTTGTAATATTCAAAAATTGTGTTTTTATACAATTATATTATGTACTTACTTATACATTTGTGTTGTTTTAATTAAATGACAATATTAATTATTGTTTGAAAATCGCGAAGACTAGAAATCTGACTAAATTCAGAAATATTTTGAAGGTGGAATAGATTATACTTTTTTTTTTTGCCTGCATGGAGGAGGACGAAACACCGGCACACATGCTACTAAGATGCACTGGAGTGTCGGACCAACGCGAGATCTACTTGGGATCCTCAGCAACGCTCCAAGATATCCTGTGCGACCTGGGAGGCCTCTTCGGATTCTGGAGTGAGCTCGGCTGGCTGGAGTGATCCGGCGAGGACCCGCATCAACGACTTCACGCGCAGCGGGCGAATTATCGCCTAGTCGCGGAAAAGTCCCAGGAAAAATCAAGATCATCAAGATCAAGATTATACTTTTGTATTGTTTATTATTTCGACTTAAATTTAATTTGAAACAATAACTTTCCAATAAAATTTGTCTGCTTTCTCATATAACTAACTTTAGAAAATTTTAAATACATAGCATTATGCTAAGTAATATGAAACAGTCTTAAGCCATTGAATAAAATAATCTACAAAAATCTTCACATTTCAAAAAAACCGTAATAATGTAAATAAAAATACGTGCAAACATGATTTAGGTAATATTATCTTAATCTTTCAATAACGCTCATAATATATTCAAGTATAATTATTTATATAATTTTAACACAAAATAATATATTTCATTTACAACAGTTCAATTCAATAATTGATTAAATTATTGAATCTGTTTTGATTGTTTATAAAATGTTATACATATAATATTACATCATGCACATTTTTTTCTATAATAAGTTAATGCAGACTGCGGTAAACAATTTTGATATAAAATATTAAATGAACAATTAAAAAAAAACAAACATTTTTTTTATTTTGACCAGCAGAAACCAGAGTTCACTTGTTATTGGTTCTGTATTTACTCATCGCAGTGAGTAAAAGTAACTTTTAAGTTGGTACCTTGAACGCAATCTCACGATGTTACTTCGTCTTCGCAAATTATCATTTGTCGATATCGAAATTCCGTGCTAGACACTCCCTGCAGCCTGTCTAAGATAGACTTACACGAGTATCTCAGTACAAGGCTACTATGGATGGTGGATTGTATTTGTCCAGAAAACGGTACAATATGTAGAGCAAAAACTTGACAACTCTAAAAAGCAACAGATACCTTCTGTGTTACAGCCCAATACGCAATTTGGGGCCATGGGAAGGTTGATCTTGACAAATTATCATGTTATTGAATTTTCGTACAAGACCCTCGTGCCTGTGTCTGAGTAAGATAAACTAACACATGTATCTGAGTACCTAAGATTATGGGCTATTATGGATGGGCAAACACTTGAATGGACATCAAACTCCCAAAAGCAATGGATGCCTTTTGTTACAGCCCAATGTGGGGGGCCATGGGTAGGTTTGTCGTGGCGAGATATCATTTGTCGTTATCGAATTTCCGTGCTAGACCCCTTCTGCCTGTGTCTGAGTAAGATAAACTCGCACAAGTATCTCAGTACCATATAGAAGTCTACGATATATGGTGGGTAGGATTACATTTGCACAGAAAGCGGCGAGAACTACACAATATGTAGAGCAAAAACTTGTATGGACATCATGCTCCAAAAAGCAACGAATGCCTTCTGTGTTAAGCCCCCGCCACACACTGCTCCTCGCGCTGCCGCGTAGCACGTCCTCGCTCTGCCGCGTAGTTGCCCTCTGTGGCCACACACTACTCTACTCGCGCGATTAATAGCGACGCTCCGCACTAGGTCATTCGCGCCCTTGCTACGCGCGAGCTATGCGCGAGGACGTAGCGCGAGGCGTAGTTAGGGCGAGTATCGCTGCCACACGACGTCTCTGCCTACTTCCTACGCTACTTGCTATGCCTCTCGGGCAGTGTGTGGCAGGGGGGTTACAGCCCAATAGTAAGCAATGCGGGGCCACGGGAAGGTTGGTCTTGGCGAGATATCATTTGTCGTTATCAAGTTTCCATGCTACCTGCCTGTTTGAGTAAGATAAACTCACACGAGTATCTCAGTACCTTATAGAAGGCGACGATGGATAATGGGATCATATTTGCCCAGAAAGGGGCGAGTAATAGGCTGCCCAATAGGCAATGTGGGGCCATGGGAAGGTTGATCTTGGTTATATCACGTGTCGTTATCGAATTTCCGTGCTAGACCCCTCGCGTGTGTTTCTAAGCGAGATAAACTCATCTACGGGTGTCGCAGGCGGCGGTTATGTGTTCTCGTAGAAGGAACTGTTGAAGTGTGTGGTCAGCAGGTACACCACCGCCTCGTACGTGCTCATCATGATCGCTGTGTTCGGTATTTGGCGTACCAGCTGCGTGCCGAGGCCCCTGCGGAACAAAATACTTCATGATTGGTGATTTTGTACAGGGTCTTGTTCATTTAAAGGTGATATCCACCCATACATAGTCGACGTACCAAAGACGCGTACGAAGCGGTTTGATTCCTCGTTCCTAATACGCACTGCAAAGGCCTGGAATACACTCCCAGGCAGTGTCTTTCCTGCCACTTACAACCCGGGTGCCTTCAAATCAAGAGTGAATAGGCATCTTCTAGGCAAGCGCGTTCCACCTTAGACTGTATCATCACTTTCCATCAGGTGTGATCACAGTCAAGCGCTAGCCTATATAGTATAAAAAAAAAAGATTTTCTAGGGTTCCGTACTCAAAGGGTAAAAATGGGAACTTATTATTAAGATATCGCTGTCCGTTAACCAGGCTGTATCTCTTGAACAGTGATAGACACCTAAAATTTTCACATTGTTGCCGCTATGACGACCGAATGGCGTAGTGGTAGCGAACCTGCCGTCCGCGTCGGAGGTCGTGGGTTCGATTCCCACTACTAGTAAATGTTTGTGTGATGAGCATGAATGGTTTCCAGAGTCTGGGTGTTTTTCAATATATTGTATTTATGTATATTAGTATGTATGTATGTATATTTATCAGTTATCTAGTACCCATAACACAAGCTATCGCTTACTTTGCGGCTAGAAAGCGATGTGTAAATGTGTTTATTAAAAAAAAAAAGGTGATTTTCTAGGCTTCCGTACTCAAAGGGTAAAAATGGGAACTTATTACTAAGATATCGCTGTTCATCTGTACCACCAGGCTGTACTCTTAAACAGTGATAGACAGTTAAAATTTTCACATTGTTGCCGCTATAACAACAATAAATACTAAAAATTAAGATTCGAATTTTTTTTATAACTAAGTATAGCAAGTACAAAATACATTTTTGTATATATTTTGAAAACACAGCCGGTAATTATACTGCTTGCAGAATCTCGTTTTCCAAATTTATTGCACCGCAGGCAGCGAGATATTGCGAGCAGTATATTGTGGCATAGAATGAAGATAAAAAGATGGGTTTATATGATATTCTATTTTTATACTGCATATAGTATTTCTAATTTAAACAAACTAATATCGGTCCGACCTTGCGAGTGTTCTGTTATAGTCAAGTGTTCAACTACGCAATTCATCACAGAGATAACTGTTGGTTTGACGTGGATTAATTTATTAATTTAACCGAGGGCCAATCTGTATGTACTGGTGTGTCCTGATAATATGATTAGAGTAATGTTTTAATATCGAGTGCGTGAAGCGATTTTTTTTTCACTTTATCATCAACCCACATGTCCCACTTCTATATGCTCTCAACATGTGAGGGTTTATAGTAGGGATGTTATGGATATATAATTTCGGATCCAGATATGGATATGGATATTGGTAAAAAATAATATCGGTTTCGGTTACGGTTATGGATATTAAATTATTTCGGATATCCAATAGTTTCGGTTACGGATTACGGATATAGATATCCATAACAACACTAGTTTATAGCCATAGTCCACCACGCTGGCTAACTGCGGGTTCGCAGGCTTTTTATACCTTTAAGAATATTATGGCGAACTCACAAGCATGCAGGTTTCCTGACGATGTTTTCCTATTTAGTTTTTCCATTCGAACGACGACCGAATAGCGTAGCGGTAGCGAACCTGCCGTCTGCGTCGGAGGTCTTATGTTCGATTACCACTACTGGTAAATTTTTGTGTGATGAGCATGAATGTAGTGTCTGGGGTGTTTTTCAATACATTATATTTATGTATGTTAGTATGTATGTATATTTATCACTTATCTAGTACCCATAACATGAGCTATTACTTACTTTGGGGCTAGATTGCGTTGTGTGTAATGTCCTGATATTTATTTATTTATTAATTCAAGGTTGATGAACCACCTGAAGTAACCGAGCCGAAGGCAAGTCAAACCTGATATTGCATTTTTGGGACCCAATCTCAACAACAATGACAACTTGTACAGGTAATGGTATATCACCTGTAAACTCCTCTGTAGCCCTCCTCCAGCCAAACTGTGTGTAGCGTCTGCCAGAACTTGCGGTACTTGTCGCCCTCCTCGCGGAGCCGCGTCCGAGCCACTTCTGCGAAACAAAATTGGCAAATCATTATACATAAAGAAACAGCCTAAGAGAACTCGTAACCAATTTACGCAAGAAACTGGCGTTCTTTGGCCATTTACAATGAGATTAATATTCCTGTCCAAGATTAATCGTAGGCTTGGTTGCTTGTCTTGACTTTAACCGAAACGTTATAGTTAAATAATTATGGCGGCCTGACTCTTATGTCAACGTTTCGGTCAAAGTCAAGGCACCGAGCCTTAGAGGGGAGAAATTGTAGAAAAAACATCTCTAGGTCGCTAGCGACGTTAAACAAATAAGACTTAAGGGCGTGAACGGGTAATTTTTTGCAATATAAGCGTGCAGTGCGGCTCCCTCGCACCCTCGTCGTATTTACAAGAGTGGGAAGAGCAATCGAGGTAGTGTAAAATCATAAAATGTTAAGAACTTACAAATCTAACTCTGTCTCACTGATACACATTTCTTTGCAGTAAATTTTATTTAAACGTTAAATTTTATCTTAAACGGGATGGCAACAATAAGTCAAATGTCAATCAAGTGAACAAGTGTA
This sequence comes from Coenonympha arcania, assembly GCA_036785405.1. Classification (NCBI taxonomy): domain Eukaryota; kingdom Metazoa; phylum Arthropoda; class Insecta; order Lepidoptera; family Nymphalidae; genus Coenonympha; species Coenonympha arcania. The sequence goes on from CM072072.1 coordinate 11,824,102, forward strand.
CATGATAACTCTGATTTGAGTGGTAGGTAATGGTAACCGTTATCATCATTTAATAAATATTGTTTAGTCTTGTTATTAAATTATAAGGTGTGATGAAATGGAGAAAAGATTCACATAAAACCTAGTTTACCTACAGAAGAATCTAATTTTGGTGTGCTTACCAAACTTCGTACTATTCTCGGCGCAGCGAACCGTGATCCCTATGACACTGACAGCTAATGTCACCATATAACATTGTAGTGGCGTCACTATTAAATCGGGATCATATTGGGGGCGTCTAAAAATGCCATTTATAAATTTTACGTAGCTTTATACCATTAGTAATGATATTCCGTTGATATTTTTAACAATTCTTAACATTTACAAGAAGTTATGTCAATCTGAATTTATGTTTACGTCCTGCAAAACTTACGTCGTGTGACGTTTATCGACTAGGGCGGCAAGTATCGATAAAAAAATGTCGGTAATGGAAACGAGTGCACAATTTTTCAGACAAAATAAATAAATGGAGAGCATTCATTTTCATGATAATAGTACATTGTTACCCTAGGGATGAAAGTAACTTATTTAGTCCCGAGACGGGGTTTGGCGCCCGAGCGTAGCGAGGGGGCCTATAGTTCGAGGGACTAAATAAGTCTTTATCCCGAGGTAAACACTGTGCTTTTTATTACGAATATAAGGAAAGTCAAAATAAAAATAGAAATTAGCTAAAGAAAATTGAATAATTGTGTCAATAAAAATCACTGTTAAACAGAAGCCTAAACAAAACTCTACAACTCGAAAAAAAATGAAGATCGGATTGCCGCTTGCCACTTTCCCGCCTTTTTTTTTTCTTTGGACTAGCCGGCGGGCTATGCATTTAGCTTTTTTTTTATTTTTTTTTTTATTTATTTTAACAATAATTTTTATACTAAGTATACAACAGTTTACTTGGCGCCTTAAAACTATTACTAGTTTGTGTAGGCGCTGCACATTCCTCTTAATTCTAAACAAAAAAATACTTACTTAAATATAAACTTAAGCTACCTATTGCTATTCGCAGAACTACCTAGCATACATAGATGCGCGCGGTTCATAGTTGCGAGTGACGTGATCCGATGCTATCAAAACCGGTTTGCGCTCGGCAGACCTACAGGCTGATCCAAAATGTACCATGGCATTATTTAGGGATCTCGTTATACAATTCTTTAAAGTAATTCTTAAAGGTATATTTTATATTTCTTTCGTTTATTTTATTTCTTAGTGAGAGGGGCAAGTTGTTTATTAATCTGGGTAACAAATAATTGGTGGTTCTTTCTCCATAAAAGTTCATAGCCCTCTTTGTTATAATTCTTTTCTTCGTTACCCTTCTAAGTAATGTGCTACATGTATCTATATTACTGTTAAAGAATGCAAAATTTTCAATTAATAATCTTAGTTTAACTTTTTCTTTAACGGGTAATATATTGCAATATTTATAAATTTGCCTCTCATCATCTTTTTAATAGTCAAGTATTGTCTATGATTGTCTATGAATGTCTATGAATCAGTTGTCTTTACTTTATGAATAAAGTCTATCTTTCTTCTTGTCTATGGATGCACTCGGGTACCTATGTCGTGTTTCATTTGAACTCCAATAAAAATGTGACAACTAGTTTTTTTTAATTATTTGACAGCTGTCAGTTGAAAACGATTCTAACTAGGGCTGCAAAGTATTACTTTCAACCCGCTTCTCAGGCAACTTCGGACCTACTGTCCGTGTATGAGTGATGAAAAATAAATACTTATATAGCAAAAACGTGTTTACCGGGTTAAGCATTATTAGAAAATAACAAGGTTGGAAACTTTCGTTTTACTTACCTACTTAATTTATGCCAAAAATCTTAAATTAATACAACAACAACAAAATGGACATTAAAAATGCACATTGTAATATTTTTTAAAACATGTTTACCAACGTGGCTTAAGCGCAAGCCACGCCTTTGTCTAAAAAAAAAATTATCGACACGACCAAAGACACGACCCATCACTAAACGAACTGTCATAGGGATCATGGTTCGCCGCGTGGAGAATAGACTGATTTGCCAAGTCAATAAAAATGTACCGGATACCGATATGTATAAAAAATAAAAATAAATTATGACTCATTATTGTTCACACAAACCCTTGGGTTTAGAATGAAGAAATTTAGCACAGAGTTTTCCTTTATGATGCAGACAAGAGATGAGGAAGTATTTTCTAAAAATTCCCCCGGGATCAGTCAAGAAAGCACCATCGGCTAATAATAAATAAAAATATAACAAGATATCAGCAATAATAATTGTCTATAAAGTGCCTACACTACAATCTACATAATTAATTCGATTATGAAAGAAAACACTTGAGTGATAATTGCACAATCGGCTCTGGAGGTACTTTGAGATTGTTCAGAACCAAACAACTTTGTTTACTACTAGCAAACAGGTTATATTTAGAAACACTTCATTTCCAAATAAACACTCCATTTCTATCCGAAATTACGACACACTATTGACGGCCCGTTTACAGACTTTACGAAACCCTAAGATGAACAATAAGATTTGATTGTTTTCATCTGTTGGCTGCTCTTAAGAAGCTCGAAGTTCCATTTGAAATAATGGGCCTTCGAAATTTGATTGAAACTGAATAGATGGCGCCCAGTTCTGCCCATTCCAACTATCCATGGTTTGCCCTACTAGATATAGAAATTTGACATAACTTGTACGAAGCTTATGCCTCATTGATTTGACGACCGAATGGCGTAGCGGCAGCAATCCTGCCGTCTGCGTCGGAGGTCGTGGGTTCGATTCCCACTACTGGTAAATGTTTGTGTGATGAGCATGAATGTTTTTCAGTGCCTGGGTGTTTTTCAATATATAATATTTAAGTGTATTAGTATGTATATATATTTATCAGTTATCTAGTACCCATAACACAAGCTATCGCTTACTTTGGGGCTAGATTGCGATGTGTGTAATGTCCTGATATATATTTATGTATTTATATATATTGATAGCTCTAGTTGAGTAAATCGAAGATAGTTTATTGGAAATCGCCGAACAAACTCAACATACGTATCAAAATTTTCGTGACAAAGGGATATGACTCAGTGGCAAGAGCACCCAACGCGATAGCTGAGGGACGCGGTTTTAAATCCCGACGAGAGTGAAGATTTTGATTAGTATTTACTACCTGGTCACACAGGGATCATCAGCAACGAAAAGGCCGATGAACTTGCAAAAACAGGTGCAAAAGGCAAGCAGATAGGACCTGAACCTGTCTGCGGCATACCTAAAAGCCTGGCGCAATTAACCCTGACAATCTACTGTCGATTCGATCTGGCAATGCGTTGGAGAAAATTGACAAGAATGAACCACTCAAAGGCTCTTATAAAACCTTTCAATGAGAAATCAGCCTCTGAGGCCCTGGACCTCAATAGGAAAAACTTGTGCATACTAGTGCGGGCACTAACAGGGTACTGTGGACTAAATCGACACATGAACAACCTGAAATTGAGAGATACAGACATGTGCAGACTCTGCAATGAGGCGGCGGAAACACCGATGCACATGATCTGTTCCTGCCCAGCACTAATGCACAAGCGTAGCAATCTTCTGGGGAAATTCATACTTGACCCAATTGATGCTAAGCTTCTTTCAGCCAAGAAGTTGCTGCTGTTCCTGGCGGCAACAAACATTGGCTGGGAACTGTAAATGGCGGCGTCACAATAGATCGGGGACGGTCAACGTGACACCAGGGACCATGGAGACCTGAAGCCGCAATCAGGAAGATAAGAAGATATATTTACTACTCTAAAGAACTTACCATGTGGATAAGCGATGCAGGAAGCGACGGTCTTGGAGAAGGCCCCTGCGGCCATGAACTCGAGGAAGTCTTTCGGAGAGCGCTGGTCGCTCGGCACGCCGTCCAGCGTCCTGGCGGCCATTAGCCTCGCCTTCACGCCTTCGTACAGCACGAAGTGGACTACAGTCTCGCTGATGCCCATGTAGGACGCGGTTATGCCTTTGTAGAAGCCTCTGATACCCTGGGACAAAGTTTTTAAAGATATTTACCACCCATATTCAAGCTCATATTGCAGTCTCAGTACTTTATACTACATTTTTTTAACGATCCGATTCTGAGGAGGAGCATGGTCGTATGTGATTGGCCAAAGATTAGTCACTAAAGCCTCCGGCTAATCAAATGTTCTTAAAACTTTGGTTACACCCATTATCTACTTTTTAGTCCTTTTGGAACGAATTGTTTGAAAGAGAGATATCAACACCCCTAATAATTTGGTCACAACCATTAGCTCTTTTGAAAGGAATTGTTCTTATATGGTATTGGCGTTAAAATTGCGTTATATAGGGGAAAAAGGTGTAATTAATTTTTTCTTAACACATTCTGCTGAATGTTGCAATCCATGGAAATATTATCAGAGGCTTTTTGGGCAATAAAAGAGTAGAAGTGGCATACATAATGGATAGAAATAAAAGCAATTTGGACAATCTCACGCAGAAATAATAATAATTTTTTTCCAAAGCTGTGATATTGTTTAAGACCGTTACTGAAACGATTATCGGAACAATAAATAATCGTCGAGACTACATTCCACATGGCGGCAATCTCATGAGCAAGGTCAAGTACTGTGATATTTTTTCCTTACACAAATACATAAACATGGTTTCGTTACGAACGTTTTTTTCCAAGCTGTAATGTAGTTTACCGTTTTGGCGTATATCCTCTTGATGCACTGCCACGCGGTTACATTGGCGCCGTCCAGCTGAAGCCGCGTCTTGACGAACCAGATGGGGTTAGTCATCGTGCACGACACGAATCCTGAAATAGAATATACGCATGGGATCACTAACACTCATAACCAAGCAGTAAACAACTAAAAATTAAAGTGGAGCGGAAAAATTTATTTGCAAAATGCTACATTCTAGAAGATTTCCTAAGCGTGGGACGCTATGACGTATAAGATAGAATGATATTTCCGCTAGATTTCCTGTGTTCGTTCGTGTCAGCCGACGGACGTCCACTCCTCCTGCAATGATTTCCAACCGACACGGTTCTGTGTAACTTATATCCAGTGACTTCCCGCAACTCTCTCAATGTCATCAGTCTTTCTGGGCGGCGGTCTGCCAATACTGCGCTATCCCGTGCGGATTTGCCATTTCAGCACTTCTTGGGTACCTAACTTCCGTCGGTTCTATACGAGCTATGTGACCCATCCATTGCCACTTCAACTTCGCGAAACGTTGAGTTATGTCAGTTACTTTAATTCGTCTACGGATCTCCTAACTTCTGATTTGATCACGTACAGATACTCCGAGCATAGCTCTCTCCATCGCCCGCTGTGTGAGGCCCATGACCATGTCGCGGATCTGTATGTTATCACTGGTAACACGAACTGTAAACCTTACGCCATCACCACATTTGGAACGCGTCATTATTCTGGATAGGACGCAAGACTTAAGAATCCAAGTTTCGGACTTAAGAGTCCTCCTAATGGCTTTCTTGCACATATTTATTGATCTCAATTGCCAACTATATGTAGTAATACTTAGCTTCAGGAATATTAGGATCTCCTTAATTTTAATGTAAACAGAACAGTAACCTTTAGTAGGCCAGGGTCGATAAATTTTTGAAACAAAAAAAATTACAGTAGGATGAAATCCATTAGAAAAGGAGGGGAATATGATCAAAATGAAAGGAAAAATAAATTACGGTCGATCCGAGTTCGGGAACATGGGGGGAGGAGGGGTTCAAGTGTAAAAAATGGTTTTCCTTGATTTCCGGCAAAACTACAAGTCCTATGGAAAAAAGTTGAATGGCAAAGTTGTAGGTAATAAAAAGATCTACAACTTTTGTATTTGCAATTTTTTCACATAACCTCAAAATTTAGGTGAAAAATTCAAAAAACCAAGTTTTTGGTTTTTTATATATATCTTTTTCAAAAAAAAATTTTTTCTACGAAATTTGGTGAAAACTTACCTTATTATGTCCCAAATACACTGTAATTTATTTGATTTAAAATATTGATTTTTTTCACCTTATTTTGAATTAATATCGAAAAAGCACCCTAATTTTCAATCGAAAATTCTGACGTCAAAATATCAGCTTTTTTCAAAAAATTAGTATGTTTTCTGTTCGTTGAAATCTCTACTTTCCGATAGTGAAAAAAATATATATATATGTAACTATAGTAAATCTTCTCAGAAAATGCAAAAAAAACTCGAATTCGAATTTTTTTTTAAATTATTATATACAATTTTGAGCTATTTATTAAAATTTACAATTTAATTACTCTAGAAACGTAAGATTACATGTTACATTGATAAAAAAAATACCTGAGTGACCTACGAAAAATTGTAGCCCATCAAAAGGTATTTCATAGAGAAGTGGGGAAGGGGCTAGGCGGGTCTGGGTCTTACTACTATGCATTTTCTGAGAAGTTTTACTATAGTAACATATATATTTTTTTTCACCATCCGAAAGTAGAGATTTCAACGAACAGAAAACATACCAACTTTTTGAAAAAAGCTGATATTTTGACGTCAGAATTTTCGATTGAAAATTAGGAATTGAAAATTAAATTATTATTAAATTGCTTTTTCGATATTAATTCAAAATAAGGTGAAAAATATCAATATTTTAAATCAAATAAATTACAGTGTATTTGGGACATAATAAGGTAAGTTTTCACCAAATTTCGTAGAAAAAATTTTTTTTTTGAAAAAGATATAAATAAAAAACCAGAAACTTGGTTTTTTGAATTTTTCACCTAAATTTTGAGGGTATGTGAAAAAATTGCAAATACAAAAGTTGTAGATCTTTTTATTACCTACAACTTTGCTATTTAACTTTTTTCCATAGGACTTGTAGTTTTGCCGGAAATCAAGGAAAACCAATTTTACACTTAAACACCCCCTCCCACCCTGTTCCCGAACTCGGATCGACCGTAATTTATTTTTCCTTTCATTTTGATCATATTCCCCTCCTTTTCTAATGGGTTTCATCCTACTGTAATTTTTTTTAGTTTTTTATTATTTTAAAGGGGATCTACCCTGGTCTATAGTTGATTCGATGTATTATGAGATTGACCCAATATTGAAATTGGCACGCGATGTGTTTAGATTCTATATTTATCATCAGCGAATAGGTACCCAACTAGTAAACAATAGCATCCGATGGTGAAATGTGCATCACGTTTTCTACCAATCAAGTTTATTCTATACTAAAGGTTATCTAGGGGAGCCTATAGTGTTAAGACCGCCTTAGTGCTTATAACTTAGGTAAAATTCACATACTTATAGTTAAGCATTTCTCGTATATTATTGCAGTGCAGTTAAGATTTTTGCACGTTGCTATAAGTATAAGGGATGCAATACCCTTTTCCATCACTCATATTCATTTTAGTAACATTCCCTTTCATGTTACTTATTAGCACACATGAGGAATTGGGTAGGTACTACTTTTCTTGTCTTGATTATGTCCTGAAATTTTATCACACACATTTTTTTTTAATTCAGACTAAATGAAAAAGTAAACTTAAAATAAAAAAATATTGGTTGTGATTAATTAATCGGAATTCGGATATCGAATACAATTAATTGAACAGACAAATTATAAAAACCGGAATAAACTCGAGTCGAGTTCAAGAGCACACAATATCACCGATTTAAATAATTCCAAGGAACGTTTAGCAGATAAATCCATTTATGTTGACATTGAAATGTAGAGCCGCTCAGCTCAGTACATTATAACATTGTTGTTTTATTTGAAGGTCACGTGACGCTAAATGGTGTTATCATTTTTGGATGTATCACGCAGATAACCGATTTGTTTCATTTACGAATCTTTAAATTAGTTGAAAAATCGTCTATTTCGAAAAAAATCGAATCGATTTGACCGCACATGTTATTTTATTTTAGTTCCAAGGACGCCAGCAACAATTAGCGCCAAAATGGCGAGGTCAGTGAAAGAGCCTGATAAGGCCCATTTTCCACCAAAGCGGAGCTGTGTTTGAGTAACCAATCAGATGTCGTCATTTTGACATCTCCTCTCCCCTCAGTTTCGGAGATGTCAAAATGACGAAATTATTGGTTACTCAAACACAGCTCCGCTCCGCCCCGCTTTGGTGGAAACCGGGCCTAAAAGCCGGACAGCATTCAAAACTGGCTTTATCCGGATGCCTTGGCAACGCTAGGCGTATATAGTAGTGTTATTATCTCGCTGCAGACTCGGTCATAAATCATTCGAGTGTTTCGCTTTTGTTGTTCTTTGTTGAGTTGTGCATTACTGCAAAAGCGAAACACTCGAATGATTTATGACCGAGTCTGCAGCGAGATAATAACACTACTATAGTCCTCGATAAAGCACAAGACTGAAGAGCATACATACCTGCCGCACTGGCCGCGGAGAGGTGCACGATGGGCGTGTCGGGCGGGATGTGCTGGTTGAGGATCGCCTTGGCCTGCGAGTACGTGCAGAAGTAGATCGCCCGCGAGGGAGCGACGCCCACGATGTTAGCACACATACCTGCCGCACTGGCCGCGGAGAGGTGCACGATGGGCGTGTCGGGCGGGATGTGCTGGTTGAGGATCGCCTTGGCCTGCGAGTACGTGCAGAAGTAGATCGCCCGCGAGGGAGCGACGCCCACGATGTTAGCACACATACCTGCCGCACTGGCCGCGGAGAGGTGCACGATGGGCGTGTCGGGCGGGATGTGCTGGTTGAGGATCGCCTTGGCCTGCGAGTACGTGCAGAAGTAGATCGCCCGCGAGGGAGCGACGCCCACGATGTTAGCACACATACCTGCCGCACTGGCCGCGGAGAGGTGCACGATGGGCGTGTCGGGCGGGATGTGCTGGTTGAGGATCGCCTTGGCCTGCGAGTACGTGCAGAAGTAGATCGCCCGCGAGGGAGCGACGCCCACGATGTTCGGGCCCAGGCCCTTGAACAGGGCGCGGGCGCCTTCATTTTGGACGATGTGTCTGGAAGAAAAAAGATATTTAACAAGACATTAACGTTAAATTAGAAAAGTAAATGCCTCTTATTAGAGGGAATAATTTGTTTGTATTTTTTTGGTCAGGGGATTAGAATCCCGGGAACCAAACTGACTTTTCGGTGTTAGTATACGGGGCTAAATGGTTATTAAAGCGAAGTGGGATGCAGGTTAAATCTCCATTTTTTATGAAATCAAATAAAATATAAGCAATGAAATGTTGCTAGTGTATTAAACATATTAAAATCATCGAGGATCAAACACTAATCCAAAATATGAGACGTATTCATATATTTTTTCACTCCATTTCTTTTATTATAGTTAAAAGCCTGAAGTGACACTTTAATACCGACAAACAAAATAATAGTACCTTATTTGGGTCTGTGAATGAACTATATTGGTCCATATTGACTTTCGGCGTTTCTATATTGGTTTGAGATCCGGAGCATAAAAATTTGGAGGGGCATTCATTTTTAGATTAGACGATCTAACTAACTAATAATAACTTGGAGATAGGAACGAGCGAACGATAGTAGGAAAATCATATGGCTAAGGGCCTAAGGGCGCTGATCTGTTATGTAATATACTAGCTGTTTATAATAGTTGTATCGCACATAATATGTACCTACTCGTGTATCAATATTGTGAGCTATAAAACCTTGTAAATACCTGATCCAGTTCTGAAGTCTCATATGCACGATATCTCACCTTTAGTTTGAACTTATGTATCACAAGATATCCATTTGCGTAATATTGTAGTTTATTTACCTACAACCCGTTATCAATAATTACAATAACATAGGTATATTTTATGTAACACTTATTTACATAATTTGCTTTGCGGTGCGAAAATAGTCTTGTTATTGCGCATTATATGTTTATGCATTGAGTAGGTATAACTGATTAAAAATAATTAAAATCTCGATGTATGGATCTCAAAACAATATAGAAACGCCGAAATACAATATGGACCAATACAGGTCATTCACAGACGCAAAGTTTGTCCGTATAAAAATGTCACTTCAGGCTTTTTATTATAATTAAAAAAACGGAGATTTAACCTGCATCCCACTAAAAATCGCTTTAATTACCGTTTAGCCTCGTATATCAATCAAAAGTTTCATAATAGGTACATAGTCCCAATTTTGCATGTTCTTTTACATACTTTTGCATTCTGTTCTTATTACAAGCATTACATAAATTACTTTATGTTTTTCCAATGTTAAACTGTCTAACTACGTGTGTCGACGAAAGTGTTGGAAAATTGTGTGTGGTGTTTCAAGTGGGTTCCTACATATTGTACCATACAGAATCTTTTCAAGAAGCGGAGTACAGCAAAACAAATTAATCTTTCCTACTACATATATTTTGTTTGATTCTATCTTGTATGTTTTTGTCTTTTTCCACTGAATAAACGTTTTTTCTTCCTTTCTTTCAATTTACATATCGTAGTTAGTCGTAAGTACAATCACAGCTCCACTCCAACTATCTTGTTTGTCTACATCCCTTATCTACATTACACAAGTATAGCACATATTATAATATGTAGCATGTTATTGTAGAGTGGAAAAACAAATTGATTGACGGCTGCTTTCATACACTTGGCTAGAGTTGCTTCCAAATACAATGGCGCCTATGTCTACATTCTACAACCACAGATTACTATCTACAACCTATAAAATAAATTAGGATGTCGAAAAATTGAGTTTTCAAAAATGTTTTCATTATTTAGTACACCTACTAATATAATTTGTATCCCAACATATCTATAACTGAATATTATTTAATTGATATTATTGAATATTATAAACAAAGACAGTTATAATATAATATTTTTTGAATTTGCTAAGCAGAAGTGGAAACTGGAGAGAGCACATAGTTTGGAAGGCCATAGACTGAATCGCCTGTAACGGAATACTTCATATTCTATTAGGTGGACAGAGGACAACATGTCCAACATCCGAGGGCTGAAACGACGAATTTTTTTAGTTCTCAGATTTTGGTACGTATTTAAAAGAATTTCTTTTAACTATAACAACAACCTTTGGGGGTTGTTGTTATAGTTAAAAGAAATATTATCGATCGATGCATAACATTATCGATCACGGTGTCCAGATTAGAGAGATTATTGAACATTTTTTTGACGGGACAAGATTAAGACTCCTTGATAAGATAATTTCACGTAGGCATTTGTAAAATGCAGATAGCACTTATTAAGATCATATAATATGTAGGTACATAATGATGAACATTATTATTTACCCGATTAAAAAGAATATGCAATTTTACGTTTCAGAATACGGAATATAGACACAGTATAGTATGCACACACAATTGGCAAAATGTATTATTTTAACCCTTTATCATCCTACGCAGTAACATATTTCTTCCTGTCTCTAAATTATTGCCCATTAGTGCAGGCGAACGGACAATGGACATGATTGGTACCGCTTCTTATTTCGATTTTTAATGGCGTGGTGGTGAGCATGGTGTGGCGTGGTGGTGGTTTTTCGCGTCGCAACCAAAAAACCAACCAACGGAACAACCAACCTTTCTGCAGACGATCGGCTTAAACAAATCTGACAACCCTACTTCTCGCTAATAGAGAAATATTTGGCGTAAAAATACACCGGGTGCAAATTCCTCACGCACGTCTCTCGTGGGTAGTACCTCTTATCTATTAGAGCATGACTGATAATGATTGATCATTCGGCTCCTACTGGTTATCTACAATGTCATTTATTTACAATAGACGGTATAAGTTGCTCTGCACGTGATGGTGAGAGCGATGGCATCTCTGTCTCTACTAGATAGGGTCTCAACGTACAGATTAGAAAGAAAGGTAACTGGAATATTCCAGTGATGATATTCCATGGCAATGTAAGTGTTGGATAATGGGGAAGGGAAGACGCTAAATGGTAGAACGCTTTACTTCGTTATACTTCGACGATGTTTACATAACTAAACTAAAAGTTAAAAAAAAAAAGGCACAAAAGAATCAAATGATATTCAAACAGAGAGGCCAGCAGTAGACTGCGATGGACTGATAAAATATGATTATAACTGAATAATAAAAAAGGAAGAAAAGAACGTTTTCACTTCGTATGTCCGTCTTGTTTCACTCACATTATGATAATGTAAAAGTAAACAAGTCAGGCAATTCGCAGTTGTCATCGATTCGTTTCGAAGGAAGCCAGCAAAACACGTAATTTATTCAAGAAGCAATAAAAACAACTTTTCGCGAAAAAGTATCAAGTTTATTCAGCGTTTTGACCAATTAGGCATGCGAATTTATATTTGGTCATCAACCTCTAAAAGGCCCGACTCACGAGGAAATGATAAAAGATTTATAAAATAGCAACATCTGAATTCATGAATGTTTGGTGAACAGATCTACGTGATTTTATTTAGTTAGAAGTAAATGGAGGGATAGTTAACTAGGTTTAAAACATACCTATTATTTAAAAAAACTAATTAGGGCGCCCTACTTTACAAATAAAACAATGGCTTCATTAGTGACTCTACTAAGACGGGAAGAAGTTCTATTTTTCTTCGAGCTTATAAAAGTAACTCTGGAAAATAGGACAAAATATGGTGTCTTGAATCATCGTACCGCAAATTTGGACTTAATTACAAAGACAGTAATGATTTTTTAAGGGCCGATTTTCAATCGCCAGATAAAGTTTTGACAGCTTTTGTATGGTATATGTTGCAAAATTTATTCTTCACATAGCTTATCAGGCTATTGAAAAATCGGCCCTAAATAAAATATCTCAAAATTGGAGGTTTTGGAAGTAGTCCGGCACAATCCACATTGATATAGAATTAGTTGACTAAACATAATTAGGTCAGCAGTCAGCTACCAGCTATAATATTATTATTTGAAAAAAAAAAAATGATAATAATACATGGTACGAAATGAAAAAGATACTGCGATATACGATCCGATATCTCTAATTTGGTAGAGTATCCGGCTAACGCAATGTTTGCAAAATACTTTAATTTTACGTAGTGCTTTAATTAAGTAAGTATTGACAAAACTTGCAATAACAAAGGTCGGCCAGATAGGTACAGGGAGTAAAAACAAGGATGTCTGGTTGATTCGATAATTGCTCCCAAACATGAAACGATGGATACCAGCCAAGGAAACGCAAGATTCAAGACGTCCGTATTACGGTAAAAATAGTTTAAACATGAAATACAACGCTAGCAACGATGATGGACTGATAACGAATATTTAGTAGGTAAATTCGTATTCAGGCCACAGATAAAAATAATAATATTATATGAATAAAAAAGATAAATGAAATAAAACGAAAGTAGTACAGTATAGATTCAAAGGAACGGATGTTATTTAATAGACGTGTGCACATTTATACAACATAATATAAAATATAGAATACTAAAAATAAACGATATCAAAGAAATGATTTTCAGTATTAATATTGATAAATCTGAAAATCCATTGAAATAGATCCATTGATCTCAATGGATATATTTGAATGCAATATACACATTTACACAAACATTTCAAATCAGTTCATTTGAAATATTTGTTTAAATATTTCAAATGAACTGTACCATCCATCTTAATAAATTTTCAACCATCTAAATCAACAAACTAAAGAAAATACGTACTTACACTTACTCGTAAATTTCGATACTACTAATTAAATACCACTAGATACATCTGAAATGTTTGTTTTGGCCCTTACTCAATATTTCAAGCAGGTGATTTAAGTATTTCGTAAAATATACGAGTGTTTTGCACCCATTTACTTTACACCTTCCTTGAGTTTAGTAGTAGTGCAGTGAACTGAGATATTCTTGTGACTAAATATTTGGCAAGCTTAACTTTGGAATATGCAGTCCCTTCTCTTTATATCGCGGTGAAAACATTAAATACCATTCCATAAATTTCTTATTCAGAAACGGGTTGGCTATATTTAGCACTGCAACTTTGGACATGTTTAAAGAAACATAAGTACATTAGCATCTAGATGCACCCATGTTGCTTTACGGAGTTTGAAGTTATGGAGATGTTCTAAAATATAAATGCTATAGATGAAGAAACAAAACCGGCTGAAATAATATGGGTTTCAGATCGAGGAGGATATGGGTTCGAGGATCGCAGATCGTAGCAATTTACAGACCACGACGACATTGGTGTCTACTCTTTTTGGAAATACGAGTATACTGGTGCACACACTTTACACACTTTTGCTTCTGACATGATGTTCAGTAGGATATGCTTGTTATTTAAACCAGAGGCATGGTACAAAATTAATGCAAGGCAAGTCAGTATAAATACCTGAACTAACCGAAAATAAACATCTTATTTTTAGAGCTAACAAAGTAGGTAGCGCCAGCGGATATAGGAGAATCTTGTGAGATAAAATACGAGTGGCAAAAGATCAACTGTAGAATAGGAATGATTACAAAGTAGCAAGATGACGCGTAATTATTAAATCAAATAGATCAGCTGAATAGTACTCGTTTCTACTTAACACAGTTGATAAGGATAACCTTGGTAACATATCATTACGTAATTCATTGCAAACTGGAGACTCTTGCTATGTCTGATGAATAGTTTCTCTTAATAAATAATAGATGTTAGAGCTCACATTAATTAGTATCAATGAAAGAATTTAATGGTGTTTTAATTTGGATAATTTTAGCTTCTTGCTCCTATTCGAACAAAGATAATGGAGAGAGAGAGAGAGCTTTATGTAAACAGAATAGCTGGCAAAAATCCCAAAAACAACAATCAGCTAAGCAGTAAAAACAGAGATAAGCTAAATACTATTGACCTTATATGTGGATTTGACAAACAACTCTTTTTATCATACTTCCTGTAATATTTAAGATGTTCTTATACCTATCATAATATAGAGCTCGTTTTGTGGTGGTGTGTGACACTATACAATAAACGACAAGCCAATGTGTGGTGGAGGAATTTAACTCTATGAGTTATGCACATGACAACTGTACAAAAATTCACTGCATACAAAGATGGCTCTACGAACTTGGTGAGAAAGATAGTCGTTCAAAGATATATTTGGGAAATAAGATAATTATATAGTAAGTACTAGGACAACATAATAGCGAAGTAGTTCTCACCTGAGGCAATGTATGAGACTCATCCTGGCCTGCGTCCTGGCGTGGCCTGCGCGCGCACACTGCTGCACCTGGTAATTGTAGGACATCAGCATTCGATCTGCCTGCTTGGAGTAGGCGAACATTGCGCCCATCGTACGTCTGTAGCCCCATTTGCCCTCCTGTATTATATTGGCAATTAATATCTTGGTGCTAATTCGGTTGAACGCAGAACTCTTAACCAAATTGACAGGACGAAAAGCACTGAAATGTGAAGCGCTTTTTTATTCTTCTTTATTAGTAGATCCAGATATCGCAATAAATTGTAGAATCTACAATTTGTTGCGATATATGCGATGATGCGATAGAGGATTCCCCATACCATATTCTGTCAATCTGGTTTAGCTAAGTTTAGCGTTAAACCGAATTATCACCACTCAGAGGAGGTTAGTTTTAAAAGTGATGACGGAAATGTTAGTTTTAGTTCAGATATTGGTCGCGAAAATTTCTGCCCTTGATATCACAAGAATTTCGTCCGATGTTTGCGAGGCATTGGATATCTCCAATCGTTTATCGTTTCCGATCTATTTCTGCAATGCGCAAACATGGAATGAAATTGTGACGCAATTTTACAATACGAATACGAAAATAGGAAGAGCAATTGCTGACGATAAAGTGCCGCAATTACAACAAAGGACAGGAAATTGGACATGCGGAGAGACTAAAATGAGCATTATTTTGTCCTAATCGTTTTGAGTACATTCGTTGGAACATACGAGTAACATACATAGTGCATCTAATTGAGACAATAATTTAGTACGGCCGTGGAGCACTAATTGAGAAACTATACATAATGTACATAAAATTAATAAATGCTAAGAAATACCGAGAACACGACGATTTTTTTTTAATATATCGTTACTAAACTGTATCAATACGTAAAGACTTATTTGCGCCAGGCAGACGGTTTAATGTTTATATTTTTAACCAGAATTAACGTCTATCATTGGACATATAAACAACTTAACCCATAATTACAAAGTAACTCTGAGTTAATCTCGCTTAACCCAAGCTGACAGTTGCCACAAGTGGTAAGAGATGTGACCGTTGAATTTAATCATTACATAATAATTTCGATACCGTATATAGCCTCAATATAATGTGAATTTCATAACAATTTCAACTCATATTGAGTTTGCCAGTAGACAGCGACTGCCTTAACTATAAAGCAAATGATGCAATCCTTGTTAAATGTACTACTGGCTCTACGGTAAACGATAACAGCTTGAACAATTAGACACACACCCTGGATAGGGCGCAGGGAGCAAAAAAATGACACCAGTTCGCTCAGCAGCCACCTATAGAATTTTGACAGATGGGCGCTACTATTACTTGTACCAAAAATACGTAAATCGTTCGATGCTCATATCCTGAGTTTTCTTATCAGTGGCTTGAACGGATATACTTCTTTCTGAATAGATACCTAGGCACTTACCAAGAACTAGCATTGATCTTAGTCTATAATCAACCTTGAAGTTGTTTACATTTCTTTTCAATGCAGAATAAACACGCAATAATGTGAACAACGTAACAAACGTTATGAAATATCAACATGAATCGCAACGGAACAAACGAGACATCATCAAAGCCACTACAACGACTTAGGCTACCAGACTAGCTGTTCTTCGAGTGGTAATATACAAAAATGCTACCAGAACTCATAAATAAAATGTATTGAAGAAATTTAATCTCGAAAAGAAAACAAGAGCTGTCAACAACCATTCAGAGAGACAAAATGTTATACACAGGAGTATCAGCAAGGGCGGATCCAACCCTCAAACAAGGTTTTGGGAACATCCTCCCAAAAATCTAAATACGAGTCGGAGATCGCTGGGTTTCGAATGTATTCGTGTTTTTTATTTATTTTATATAAATATCGACTTCAAAAACTAGTGTCTGTAAGTGTGACGCCGTAGGTCTATTAGGATTTAGGGTTTTGGGCATACCCATAATGCCCACGACGGTGGATCTACCCTTGGGAGTATGTAAGCAACAACTATCGCGATACAAAGCTCGATCAATCAAGTCAGCTGGTTAACAAATTAAACACCGAAACCTTAGATGGTGTAAGTTTCCTCAATGATTCACATGTTTTGACGCTGCTAACTATGTTGCGTTTGATTTTTACGTGGATTGAGAAGTTTCCATTGAAGTACTCATTCACTAAATATGATCCACAGTCCGATATCGCGATCGCAATCAAGTCAAATGTTATCGTAACACATAATTTCGAAAAGAACCAGTCAAGTGCGAGCCGATTAAGGATCCCGTACCATCAAACCATACATAATACAACATGTCTTATTATCTGTTGATAAAAATAATAGACGTCATAGCTACAACAAGCACCTATCTATTCTACGAAAATTTTAATGCCTAGACAAGTTACATTATTTTTTTTACAAAACTTTCAGTTTCGTTCATATACTTTAGCTATAGAAACTTGTTTCTTGCCTTGGACCACGGGAAGTATCCCATACGTTTCGAAGCTGTAACTTTTATTGATTTGACTTAGAGGCTGGAATATTCCTCCTCTTCATGTTGCTTCTTCGCGTTCCCAGTGGTAGACAGATGGAAAACAAAGCGATCCTATGAAGGGTTTTGTTTTACTCATTTCGGTACGGAACCCTAAAACCCATAGATAGTATGTATGTAAATTATTGTAAACAACTACTATATATCACGACACAATCGTCGATCAATCAAATGGTAAACAAACTGAACACGTCTGAAACCTTACACGGTGTTAGTTTCCTACATGATTCACATGTTTTGACGCAGTTTCAAAATATGTTGGAGACGATAACATAAGGGGACTAAACAAGTTTGTCCTCCAAATTCAAAGGATAATGACCATAAATGTATGGAATCCCGCATCAAGCTGAATCAAATACAAACTTTATTTTTTATAGACTACGGTCTCCACATTAACTCCTACAATTATTTAATTAACAATTACAAAAGTAATAAAAAAGTTAACAAATAAACAAGTTGTACTAAAAGTTGTCTTTCATTACTACAACATTTACGACTTAATGCGTTTAATGCTACGTTTAAGTAGATCTAATAAAAGTGGAAAAATAATCAATAATCACCCGGAGAAAGGAAATGTACACGACCAAGAACTCTAGAGGAGAGTAAGATTTGGCGTAGTTTGAATCGTGAAGAGAAAAATAAATTAGTTACGAACGAATTTCACTAATATGGGGAATTTAATAACATAAAATTGAGATACGTCATGTAGGTGATATATGTTTACTTTCTATCGCCAATCAAAGAAAACATGGATATTAATAGCTAGGCCTTGAATTATAGCTTCGTGCGTTCTGACATTGGGCAAGGTCGCCCACTCGCGCCACTTATCTAGACCATCTACAATTCAAGGGGTTCTTTATGTAAATTGAGCTTCGCCCATCACGCAATTTAAAGTTTTACGTAACAGCGTTACAACTATCTCTTTATACTTTGATAGCTTTGCTAGCTTTTGGATAATATTAATATTATAGAAATAGTTTTAGCATTGTATATTTATAAAGAAAAGTATGATTACTTTCAACTTATTGAGACAAAAGCGAATATAAGGTGACTACTATAAAAAAAAAATAACAATGCCTAATAAAATATGATATTTTAGATAAACATTATCTGACCAATCGTCTTCGTGACTACATCATCCGACGTGACACGTGTATAAAAATCTTAGTTGGCACATCAGGGTACCATAAATTCCAACCAAATGTAGAGCTACTCATTGAAATACAGAAACAAACACGACAGGTTTAACAGATACAAGAGTTTTCTTCGAGATCCAATAAAAAGGATTCGGTATGCTCTACAGATATGAGAAGATTTAGCTAGGAGCTGCTTAGATTTGGGTATTTGGGGGGTATTGGAATGGCACACTCTCGCTTGGCATTGATGTCAAAAGTGCTGTAAAGATAAAATCCGATGACTTTCTCGAGAAGAGAAAACAAGCGACAAAAGGAAAACTCCTACATGCCTTATATTACAAGATAATTGGGGTAATGTATAAGATTCCAAAAATTATATCCATCATCCATAATAGTAACTGGTAAGTAAAGAAATAATGTTCGCAGTGTAAATTACGATGCAAGACACGATACGCAAGATAAGTCAACGGTCTTATTAAAATGTGCCCTTAGGCGAGCGAGAATACTAGAATAGAATAGCTGTGAAATAGCTGTGTCAATAACAAAACAACGCCGCGCCGACCTACGCCTAACCTAAGTCCTAACCGGTTCGGAATAAAAATAGACACAGTGAAATAATGGATATATGATATGAAAACAATGAGTATAAATGGATTAATTGTATCCATAAGGTTATAAATACGACGTAAAGGCAACGTTATGAAAGAAAGTTACGTGCTGATGGAAGAATAGTCCAAACGAAACTGTAACGACACCATGATGTTGTTCTTGGTGATGATCATCTCTTTGTGCTGTCCACGACGGGACGGCTGGGAACTTGAGGAGAGACCCGATCGCGATTTTCAGGAATGTAAGAATGACAGAAGAGAGAGGACCTTAATATGTATAGAACGTATCATTATGTTCTCTCTCTATCTCTTAAATATATGAGAACGAAAGAGCAAATGAAAATGCAATCCTATTTAACGCCTACCCATACATACATCGGAGCAATACCCAGTGGCTTTGAATAGGGCGTCCAAAATACCGCAGACTTTCAAATTCTTTAGAACTTTTTTGTGACGACTGTGAAGTAAGATAATAATTAAGGGTGAAGCTTTCAGTGAGAAGGTCAATAAGCAAGTTACTGTCTTTGTAAAAGTAAAAGTATTTCTTTACATCCTCAATGCTAAACACATTATTCGTAAAGGCTATTTGAGCTTAGAACATGAAAAAAGTAGATTATTATTTTCATAGGTCTAATAAAGTAAGGCAGTTATTAACGTTTATTGGCCAATGAACAAACAAGTTAAGTAAACAAGGTGCTTCTTGCCGGATGGGAATTGATAGCCTTTTAATCGAAAGTATCAGAAAAAAGACGTGAGTGTTGTTGGACACTCGGTAGAAAAGAAAAAAAAGTCAGAATTACATTTAAAACAGAACTCCATTTTATTTTTTCATGTGTGATTGATTGATTGCATGCGTGCCCATTCTCCTGACTATTTATAGTAAGAGAAACTATCATACTAGAAGAGTTCCGAAGATTTTCGTACATTTTCTTGGTGACGGGGTTTTTCACACACAAAAAAAATCCATGTCTTTCGTCTAGACCCTCCAAAGGAAACTTAAAAAAAATACCGAATTGCGTCGGATCCATAATATGATTTTTTGGCTTTGAGTAATTTGTTAGTTTGCATAAAATATGGCTGTCTGCTACTATTTCAATTAGATAAAGTTTAGAAATTCAGACTAATTCAAACAATAATTTGATAAGTGAATTTTAATTTCAAGTGGCAATTATTTCAAGTCGTAAAGAATAACACTTATTTTTGCAAGAAAATTATAACCAAAAAGTTGCCGGTTCAATAAAAAACGTGAAACGTCTTTCGTGAAATTTTCTAATTGCTTACGCATATACATAAGAATGCAAATGCGAATTAATTTACATGTTTGCACAAGATAGATCGTTAGTTCAGATTTCAGAGGTACCTTAGAATTTTCAAAAATTCCCAAAATATCGTTTTTAGGGTTCCGTACCAAAATGGTAAAATGGAACCCTTATGGTGCGACTTTTTTAAATATCGATAACATATTTTTCGAAGTGATTATTTTATTGTTTAAGATATAATATTTAAAGATGGGCCATAGAAAGCGACATAGGTTAAGCTAACAGGACCATTTTGGAATTTGGAACCTATCCTTTTGAAATCAGTCAACTGGATCAATAATTTACAAACTACGTCGCGTTGTGAGTCGTGACCTTGGCCCAGCATTCAAAAGCGGTATTTTTGCGTGTCGTCAACTGCGCACATAAATACTCACATAAATTAATTTTTGGAAGCGTAGTTTAAGTTTATGAAAGTGTCGACTTTGCGCAGAAAATCAAGATTGAGGCGTCAGATGCAATGCAAGGAACGGAAAAAGCACAGAAATCAAGACATTATTTTAGTTTTAGTAAAAGTAAAAGTATTTCTTTACATCCTCAATGCTAAACACATTATTCGTAAAGGCTATTTGAGCTTAGAACATGAAAATAGTAGATTATTATTTTCATAGGTCTAATAAAGCAAGGCAGTTATTAACGTTTATTGGCCAATGAACAAACAAGTAAAGTAAACAAGGTGCTTCTTGCCCGATGGGAATTGATAGCCTTTTAATCGAAAGTATCAGATGCAATGCAAGGAACGGAAAAAGCACAGAAATCAAGACATTTCTTTAGTTTTTCCATTCACCACCGTTCCACCAGCGCTTTATTTGAGGGCTAAAGAAGAACTAAAACTGAACTGAAGAAAACTATCAAAGGCAAAGGCGGAAACACAATATGATCTGTTCCTGGTCCAGCACTGATGCATAAACGTAGCAACTACCTGGGAAAATTAATACTAGACCCCAATAATGCTTAACTTATTCCAGCCAAGAAGCTGCTGCTGTTCCTGGCGGCATCAAGCATTGGCTGGGAACTGTAGATGGCGGCGTCACATAAGATCGGAGGCGGTCAACGTGATACCAGAGACTACAGAAACCTGAAGCCGCAACCAGAAGAAGAAGAACAACACTGTACCTAACTATACTGTAGTACCTTCTTACAAGCGATTTCAGTGTGATCATCATCATCTCAGCCAGCGGACGTCCACTGTTGGACATAGGCCTCCTAAAGTGCGCGCAACCACACTATCTTCAGCCTTTCTCATCCAGCCGCTTCCCGCCACCCGCTTTACCGGTCCAACGGGCTGGAGGTCGCCCCATACTCTGCTTACTTGTATGCGGTCTCCACTCCAGGACTTTCTGACTCCAACGGCCATCGCCTCTATGACAAGCATGACCTGCCCACTGACACTTAAGCTTGCTAATGGTTTTGGCTATGTCGGTGACCATGGCTCTCCTGCGGATCTCCTCATTTCTGATTCTATCACGCAGAACAACTTCTAACATAGCCCTCGCTATAGCACGCTGAGCAACCTTTGTGGATCAGGCTGCTTGTTAGTGTCCAAGTTTCAGCGCCATAGGTGAGGACCGGACGCACTGGTTAAATACTTGCGTTTTCTGCAGCATCCTCAGCATGATGTTATAAGTTAACAAGCATTACCTACAGACATATGCTAATGCGAATACCATATTATAATGGTACAATTTTCAAAAAACAACAACCGACAAAAGAAATCTCCTCTAGCAATATGAGAATGAGTTTGAAGTTTGTAAGCGGGTGAAATTGTTGCTAACAACAGAATAGATGCAAACAGATGCCAAAAATATTTCTAGCATGAATATAACGGCGCCGAACACAAACCGATAGTCGATTGTGATTTATGAGTTTTGACTAACGCCAGAAATATTATAATATGAGCTCATTTCTAAGCAGGATCTTGCAGAGTGATTTCACTGAATATAATACCTACCGTAGTATTAATACAGGTAGATTTTTTTTGTAATTGAAAATTACAAAAAAAAATCTACCTAATCTATTTAAGAATTCTAATTTTAACAATTTCTGTATCCTATGTCACTGATAAGAAACCTCAGGATATGGGCATCTGAACGATTTAAGTACGTTAACCTTTTTCGTACAAGCAAACAGTAGCGCAGAGTAGCGCCATCTGTCAAAATTATATAGGTGGCTGCTGAGCGAACTACAGCGTGGCCTTACAAAACAAGCATTTTTGGCACCGATAAACAGACGACATTTTTCGCGCCGTCCGTCCAGAGTAGGGCATGCACCCGGGATTTTTAGGGTCTTAAAAGCTATGTTAATATGACTACCCGGTTCTCCCGGTTCTTTTAAAAAATCCGATTATTACGTATTTTATCGTCCCGTAAAACAAAGTAATTGTAAACGGTAATTGACTGTAAGATTGCAGACTGGAACTGCAGCTATTTTTCGGATTGCTCTTAATTACACAGTTTCACTCATCAAATTGGTATACATTAAAAGTTATTTCACTCTTTGTAGTGACATTTTAATTCGCTTTTTTGGAAAGAATTTTCTACTTTATGTTTACTACAAATCGTAATAGGATGTAATAGCATGTCTTTTGTAGGAATATTAAAAAAAATGCTTTTAATAAAAATAATAAAACTTTTTTAACAAGAACCGGGAAATCCCGGGTACCCGGTTCTGAGCTCGGTGCAGAACCGGGAATTTAAAATTAAGAACCGGAACCGGTTCTGCATGCCCTAGTCCAGAGTAGACGTCTATTATCCTATACATAAGTTTTTTCATAAAGGTCTTAAACATTTAACAGTATGTTTACATTTGACTATGTTATTCTTTAAAATCATTTATAGTAGGTAGTTAATTTTTTATATGAAATTATTCCAAAAAATAAAAAATAAAACTTTTTGCCAAAACAAAAACTACACAATAACTTAAAAAAACAATACCCTATGTAAGTACAAAATTTGTAATATTATACTAACTTCTGCACCATACCACAGAACACCATTGTACCTTACTGTACACATTTTCCTGCAAACACCTTATTACAGATAATTTATCTCATTTATCCCTATTGTGATTTTCTTTTGTAAATAGAACAGTTAAATAGATTGCATGTCAATTCCACTTTGAATTAATTATCTACAACTGTAGTCTAGTTAAAGAAAATAGATGCATTGTTGAATAGTACAGTATAAATTCCATTGAAATAGATTCAACAAAATCCCCTTGATTTGTTCATACTAAATTAGGACTGGTATTATTAACTGAATAATTGTTGGAACGAAGTTCCTTATCGCGCGTTGTGAAAGGGGGCTAGATGGAAAAAATTCATCGGAAAAGTTGTAACAACACTTTTTGCTATAGTAAGCGATTGTAAGCAGTGCGGCGTCCGCATGTTTCTCTGTTCGCTCTTAAAGAAAGCAAGCCAGATATACTTCGTTCCATCCGGGTGTCCCTTGACACCTCTCGAATTTTTTTATTATAATTTTTTATACTTTCTTAGAACATTATATTAACTAGCAATTGGTATTGGTATATATACATTTAAAACATATCATATTGGTAAGTTTCTCAATTAGCACTCCTTACATAAAGCAATACCCAAAACAAAAAATGCAATAGAAATAAATTACTTTGATGTACTTTTTTTTAAATTTTCAGCATAATATTATGTCAAGTTGAAAAAATAGTATTAGGTACTCAATCATAAAATATGAAATTCATTATTATAATTTACCTGATGTTTGGGAATCTTGGAGCAAACTCTCTTGGACGAGGCAGCCCCAGAGGGTGGGGGTGGGGGGATGCCAACACCCTTGGAGGACTGGAGTCTAGTCTTGACCACTTCAAGTGGACATGTCACCACTGCGCCTGCAGTGCCAGCAATTCTACAATAACCAATACATTTTGTTACTGTTTGTATAGGACTCTTCTTGCCGAGATTTTTATTATTTATTTATTATCCAAAAAATACAATAAAAAAAACTTATTTAAAAACACTGAAAAAACCCCAGAGGTTTGTGCTTATACCTGCAACGATTAGGTAACAATATATTTTGAGACAGTTGTGAGAAAAACAAAGGTAGGCTACAACTAACTGCTACAATGCTATAGAACGGGAAGAACCAAGTAAGTTTGTAACATAGTACAATCGTGAATAAGTTTATTATTTATTAGCGCAGTGCTACGATACGTGCTACGATTCTGATACGAACCGCTAAGGTGTGAAACGCCCTTCCAGCCTCCGTGTTTCCAGCCAAGTACAATCTAGGTGCCTTCAAGAGAAGAGTGAATAGGCATTTTCTAGGCAAGCGCACTCCATCCTAGACCTCATCATTGCTTTCCATCAGGCATGACTGTTGTCAAGCGCAAGCAATAAAAAAAAAAAAAGTGCAGTGTTGTATATTGCAATGCAACATTGTGGAACACACTGCATCTGACATGGGCATTTGTATTACTAAACATCAGGTGAACGTCTTGCTCATCATTCTTCATTATAAAAAAAACTGTTTGGTTTGGTATGTATGATGAACACAAGATGTGGAGTGAAATAAGACTCCAATTATTATATTCATGCCATTAAGCGAGCATTTGGACGGTGTGTACATTTTGTAAATATTTTTAGTCCCAATTTATTTTTTAACATTTTAGTTTATTTAGTATAAATATGTAGTTTTCCCACTTATTATTAGTACCTACTCAACACTATTTACCCCATTGAGTGTAAGGTTAATTTAATAAGATTTGCATCAGAGTGTAGGATCCACAATATGTTTGAAGTATTGTAATGAATAGTAGCATTGACAGATCAAAATATTATTAATGAAAATTAAAAACATTATTTCTTTAGATCTTAACAATTGCTGTATATCTTAACCCATAATAGTTAGAGTATTTAAAACTTTCAGAGACTAGTATTAATACAGTCAAACTCAAGGGGACAAGATCTCATTTCTCTTATTTTACTCAAAGACTGATTTACTCAAAATTACATTGAAAATCACAATATTGCTGTAAAGTGGTCTAAAATATCTCTCTTCAAATATTAATATCTGGGTGACCGACTTTGCTCGGTAGTATTACAGCTACTCACCAATAGATGGCAGCAGGAGTTTACTGTAATAGTTTTACTTTATCGCCAATTTATATATTTTTTTGGTAAATACGACATTTTCTAAAAATGAATCCTAGCTAGATCAATTTATCGCCCCCAAAACCCCTTGAATACTAAATTTCATGAAAATCGTTCGAGCCGTTTCCGAGATTTAGATTAGAAATATATATAAGTATACTAGAATTGCTCGTTTAAAGGTATAGGATTTAATAATCACAAACATTAAAGTGGCCAAAACACAGTAAATTAGGCCAATTTTGAAATATTTAACCTGCATGCAAGAATACAGACATTTACTCTGGAACCATAGAGCCAGAGTGCCAAAAACATCCTAGGCGACATTTCCCTAATATCCTCATCTGGTGAGGGGAGGGCTGGCTTCATTTTTTTTGAATAACAAATTAGCCTAGCTGTTCAGCGTCGAAATGAAGCCAGTGTTCTTGGCACCATTCCACACAGGTAAGATTTGTACAGTAAGTAATGAGAATAAGTTAACAATGAGAAAAATGGTAAAAACTGTCTTGCAGTCTCGCAAAATATAGTTCTAGATAAAAGCACATAGGTAATCAACCAGCTACGGTAAGTCTTTGAGTTACCTTTTCTGGTCACTAACTTTCATTGACAGTCTCAATAGGGTAAAGACTAAAAAGAATGAAGTCTGCTGAAGTTGATACGCAGAAAGGTTATCTGTGCATATAGTAGGTACATGTGGGCTGCTCCGATGTTTACACCATTGCAATTTGTACGCTACCTATTTTATGTGAAACCTATAAGTAGGTACTAATCTTTCTTCCTTGCCTTTTCCCACTTTATGTGGGGTCCGCTTAAGTAGGTACTAATAATAAGGTATATATTATGTTATAGGTCAAAAATTGTAATTAGAGAATTTATTTACAACTAAGAAAGATTGATGATTGTAATAAGGTATATGTTATAGGTCAAAAATTGTATTTAGATAATTTATTTAAAACTAAGAAAGATTTATGATTGATAGAACCGGCAATCATACCATAAATAAGTAGGAAACTAAGTTTCATACATAACTTATTGAATGTAATTGCCAAACTCAATAATTCTTGAATAATTTGGGTCGGCATTTGAAATACGCATCTGGATTTATGGGGTGGGGGTGGAGGGGGGGGGGGGGGTGAGGGGGGAGGGTAGGAACCCTCCCCACCATCCCCCGCGGCGCGGAAACCTATAATTTTTTTTTTATTATTTTTAATAATTGCCTAAGAAAAACTGGGGGACCTAGGAAATTAATTAAATATTTGTTGTATTATTTTACTATCTCAGAACCAACCAACAATGTGCACCTATAGGTAATTAGGTTAAGGTTATTTTCCTTTTTTGACCACACAGAAATAGGAGCCCCGCGAAGCGGGGCTCCGTCGACATGCTCTTGGAGGGGAAGAGGGTGACAGCTAAGGAGTTTTCCTAGGTCCCCCACGTTTTCTTAGGCTATAGTCGTAAATTCTTATATTAAGTTAACACATAACCTCAAAAAATAAAAAAAATAATAAAAAAAATTATAATTAATTAAATATTTGTTGTATTATTTTACTATCTCAGAACCAACCAACAATGTGCACCTATAGGTAATTAGGTTAAGGTTATTTTCCTTTTTTGACCACCCAGAAATAGGAGCCCCGCGAAGCGGGGCTCCGTCGACATGCTCTTGGAGGGGAAGAGGGTGACGGCTAAGGAGTTTTCCTAGGTCCCCCACTTTTTCTTAGGCTATAGTCGTAAATTCTTATAAAGTTAACACATAACCTCAAAAAATAAAAAAATAATAAAAAAAAATTATAGGTTTCCGCGCCGCGGGGGATGGTGGGGAGGGTTCCTACCCTCCCCCCTCACCCCCCCCTCCACCCCCACCCCATAAATCCAGATGCGTATTTCAAATGCAATCCCAATAATTTAATGACTTTCACATGAACACAAATAGGTAGCGTACACATTACGATGGCGTAAACATCGGAGCGGCCCACATGTACCTACTATATGTACAGTAAACCTTACTGCGTATCAACTTCAGTAGACTTCATTCAACACCAAATTATGCATAAAAAAGGTAAATAAACAGAAATCTTACCCGCCAGCTAACAAATGTATCGCCGTATCCTTTTGAGACATTTTAGCGGCTCCGGTTTAATTACATGACTGCAAATTACGACGTCTAAAAATAAACAAATGCACTACATCCACAGCAACGTCTACACAATATTTTATTTGTGAGTTTATTCTTGCACACTTGTATAAATTAATACACGATTATGTTACATCACAGATTGTTATCGAATTTAAATGGAAACCGATAGCATAGAACCGATAGTGTTAATGTTTTCAAACACAGCTCTTTTATTCGGATTAATTATCACAACACCATAGCACAACAGCACAGTTTGACACTATTCAAGATACTGGATTTCAGAAAATGAAACAGACCTATTCTGTATCTCAGTGATAATCACTCAGTGACATTCAACTCAACGAGCTCATATTTCGACAATAACTATGTATGTATTTTTTAACCAATGACCTCAATGACAGTTCACCACAAAATCTGTCAAAGATACGGAATAGCCCCCCTGGGGTGAGGGGTTCACGTGCACAATCACACGTTCGCATCAAATAGCTAGAGGATACGTTTGGGATGTAGAAAGGATATTAGACTTTATTTCAAGCGCAAAAGGCTTACAATCTTATCTTGAAAAGATAAAACAAAGTATGTTATACTATATTTTGAGTTACCACAATTTAAAAAGAATATGGTTGAATCTTGTCTGATTTTTTGGTTTCTGTGTGCCCAATACGCCAACATTGTTTCATGAAGTTGGGATAATATTGAGCCAAGTCAACTCGTTCATCTTGAATGATCTTAGAGTGAATGACATGATAGAATGTGATTCGCAATCACTAGATATAAATTATTCTATGATCACGAGCAAAGAGTTAAAGTTTGATTGAATATTTGTTATAATAACTTCATGGTATACCCTAATAGCAATCACCAATCACTTGGTCCTTGATCGAAAACATATGACATATTATAATCTATAACAAGTCTATGGTTTTTGGCATCTGCCAATTTGACAAATTTGATTTTGACGTTTTCACCAGCCAGCCAGAAGTTCAGAACCAAGGAATATACTACTCTCTAACGTTCAGAACCATTTCAGAACTTGCATTCCTTGCGCATTTTGCAAAGTAAACTGTTGCATAATTTTTTTAATACGACACTTCTCTGAATATTATTGCATTGTTAATTTCACCGGTTGTTGGCAGCTTCGCTTGAATACAATGCTGGGTACACGCGGGATTGCCAAAATAATGTAATTATCTTTTAATATTCCAAGCTTTATTTGTGCAAAGAAATTGGAAATATTATATTAACTAAAATATGAGTTACCTAAAAATACAGGACTACCTAGCCCCCTGTCGTTTTTCAACAATTAATTTTCATATTTATACTCCTTTAGAAGGATACCAATACAAGGCTAGAGTAACCACTAATAATATAAACTAATTTAATATGGGAAATATTGCATGTTTCCAGTCGCACGGTAGGGGCTTCCAGACAGAAGCACACCCTACCTGACTTGCCATACGACTACCATGCGCTGGAGCCAGTGATCAGCCGCGAGACCATGAGCCTGCACCACAGCAAGCATCACGCCACATATGTCAACAACCTGAATGCTGCAGAGGAGAAACTTGCGCAGGCTCAAGCCAAAGGTTAAGATAATAATAATAGCATCTCTAAATAAGGGTTCTTCAACACCCCACAGGTGCAATGGTGTAGTAACTATACCTCAGCCGTAGCCATATGACATAATTTGCTTCAACTTGACTGAGTTGTATTTTTTTTAATAACTAACGCGAGCTTACGAGCGGGTGGGTCACTTGATGGTAAGCGATCACCACCATCTATGTACTTTTGCAGCACCAGAGGAACTGCAGATATGTTGCCGGCTTTTAAGAAATTTGTTTATCTGCCCCTTGAATAACCCCATGTTATAGAACAAAAGTTGAAAAATGTTTGAGAATGACAGTTATTCAACCACTAAATTTGTTGTACCATATTGTTTTTTGTTATACCCAGTTGGATACAATTTCCCAACTGGATACAATTTATCGCTTTACTTCCACATAGACAACTTTAATTCCCAGGCAGCCAAATATAGCACTACACAATATATATGTATAATGGTGAGACTTGTGATTTATTTTACATGTGAGATGACTTTAAATAACAGCAGACAATTTGTTAGCAGGAGCAGCTTGAATGCTTTTCATGTTCACTGCAGTTGCTATGGCGATTTGATTTGATCTTATAATATAATTATTTCTTCCATGTGGAACAGCAGTAGACACAAATACAGTCCTTTCACTGCTGAGTGCAATAAAGTTTAACGGCGGTGGCCATGTCAATCACTCCATATTCTGGCTGAACCTGTCTCCGTGCAGCTCCCAGCCCTCTTGTGAACTCAGTCTAGCCATTGAGCAGTAATTTTTGCCCTTTTTCTTGATAATAGTATTTGAGAAGTTGTTATTAACTCTGATAAGTTGTTAGCTATTTTAGTTTGGTTTAGAATAGTTATCAGAGATTTTTGGTATTTACTGTTATATTGTTACATTCCGATTTCTTATGTAATTATTTTTGATATTTATAAAGTAACACAATTTCAGCAGTCATGAATTCGTTGCAAGCAATTATTATTTTAGCATAGATACTAATTTATTGGGAATAAACAATAAGAACTCTCATATTCACATTGACAGCTACACTCTACATTACACATCAAATTGTTAAACACAGATTATAAATTAATGTAGATATAGACAGATATTGAATAAAAGTATTTTAAGAAAATCCATAATTAGCAGGAAAGAGTTATTTGTTCAGCTATACTCCGCTCCCTACAAA
Source organism: Coenonympha arcania (assembly GCA_036785405.1). NCBI lineage: Eukaryota > Metazoa > Arthropoda > Insecta > Lepidoptera > Nymphalidae > Coenonympha > Coenonympha arcania. The sequence continues at coordinate 11,854,894 of CM072072.1, forward strand.
AAATCTGTATGGTCCAACATATAGGAACCACATGCAACACCACACAACACTTAATGCAATTTTCGTCCCGACACAGGAACATCCTCAAGAGATGTTGACTTCACAATGCGAGATTGTATAGTGACGATATGATAAATAAGTGTAATAATGCTGGCATTATGTTCAAAAACCTTCAGGTGACATCTCCACAATAATCAGCCTGGCGCCGGCCCTCAAATTCAATGGGGGAGGTCACATCAACCACACCATCTTCTGGCAGAATCTATCTTCCAGCGGTGGGTCACCGTCTGATGCGCTTAACCAAGCCATTCAGAAGTAATTATCGCAATATGACGACATTCTTAACCCCTGATATTAACCTGTTCTAGTTTTTTTGGTAACAACTGATTTTGTTTCTGGTTTTTTCACTAACAGTGGTATCTAATTGTTGTCTATTGCTTTAGTATTGATTTTATTTCACACCCTTATCTTCCTACTTAATAATTTGTGTTTCTTAATCTTACCTTTGATTATGTTTTATTCCAAATAAATATTATGTTGCAAATTGTACTCCCTGCTCTCCAATCGCATAGTACACAATGTTTGGTTAATGCAGCTTCTTCCAAAATTTATAGAACATTGGATATTGTGTTATTTTCATAAAACAAACAAGAATAGTAATTATTAGTATATAAATTAGAATAATATTAATATGTGAGTTTAGTTTAGAGTTTCATATTTGTTTTATTTGTACCAAAGATAAAGTTAATAAACTAAAGATAAAGTTTACTTTTATTATAAGATTTGTTATGCATTATTTGCTGGCACGAAGGAGTCTTATATAACGTAGTTTAAGTTAGAAAATAATAATCAATAAATGGAAGCAAAAACTTTTTGAGATTATTTTTTTTAAGCTTTTGCTAAAATGTTCCCCTGTAACAATTAACTTCAGTCGGAAATTTTACTATGAATTCTTATTCTATAAGACATTTCATGCAATTTCAGGGACTTTGGATCAATGGAGAACATGAAAAACCAACTGGCAGCGGCGTCTGTTGGCGTGCAGGGCTCGGGCTGGGGCTGGCTGGGGTACAACAAGCAGATGAAGAAACTGCAAATCGCCACCTGCCAGAACCAAGATCCTCTAGAAGCCACAACAGGTTCGTAATAATTATGTATAAGCAGGCCAGTCTCACTTATCACGTGGCCGTCCCGGCTACAAGTACGGGTCCGGACCTCAACATTTCAGATGGTTGCCGCTCGCGGGCCGAGTTGCACGCTCTAGTTCTGTACGGTCTATTTTACGCGCCGTCTGACTACGGCAGCACTAGTACGTCGTAAGAGATAAAGTTAGGCGATAGAAAGAGACCACAACATTGCGTTTGTTGCGTGTCGATTTTGAGGGCGGGGCCAGGCGCTATTGCGAACTGAATTGCACTTTTTGTGTCAGCGCTAGAGTCGCTATTTCTTTAAATAATCGTGCGGAGTGAACCTTCTGGTACTATTTAGTGTTCTGTGGTATATAACTTGAGACCTGAGTAGAATGCAAGTCATTGCAATTTTGACCTTATTTGAACAGCATTTTGATACCCACTAGCATGGCGTCAGCTCTGGTCTCAAGTTCGCATTTAAATATCAGGCCCTAGGTGATCAAGATTTGCTCGGTTACTATTTTGGATTCATACATTAACAGTGTCATCTCAAAAAATAATTGAGGCACAGTTAATTATACAGTTGAAACGTTATAACAGTAAAAGTATCACAGAAATTGACATTTTAAGTGCTTTATGAGATGAGTGCTATATGTAGAGATGGTATTTGCATTTTTTAAATTAATTTCAATATTTATTAAGTTTTATATATTTTTTAAAAACTTGGCACAAGTGCTTCTGTGTCTGTGTATAGGAAAGATATATTGAAGTTCGCAAAATTCAGTGTAAGCTCTATAGAGTAATTTTGAGGTATATAAGGTGGTGTCAAATTATCTGCCACTGTTCCAGGAGGTGAATGGTGCCATACGTATACACTACAATAGTGAAGAAATCTCAGTCCTCAGACTCAATTTTTTTTTTATTTATAATTAAAAATTACGTTGCAAACCAAGGTCAACGCTCTCACGCCCCGCCCAAACAGCTGATTTCCGTTACGAGGCGATAACTGTACTAAACGTGTATGTACTCAAGTTTTAACGCCAAGCTAGCTTACTTAGCACCTTTGATGTAGTTAAAGATAGAACTGCATCAAAAGTGACATGGAACCTTGATTCATCTCATGGGCGATCGGCCGCGAGATCTGGTGCATGGACTCTACTCTTCCTCAAATGACTAAATTTTCGATTGATGGTTTCACGTCTAGCTACAAGACCACACTTTCTTTGACACTGAGTTTTTCGAGACAGGTCTTATTCGTCTGGAATTCGGACTAAACACCTTATTCCATAGGAAAGGGATTTAGACCTTATGCCTTCTCCGTGATGTCTAAACGCAAGGTAGAAGTTGTATTGAAAATGATAATCTCTCATTGATATTTTTTTACAGGTATTGTACCTCTATTCGGAATCGACGTTTGGGAGCACGCGTACTACCTTCAATACAAGAACGTTCGCGCTGATTACGTCAAAGCAATCTTCGACGTTGCCAACTGGAAAGACATCTCTGCCAGATACGAGAAGGCCACCAAGTAGATCTGTACCGAAAATACTGCATTTGTTTTATACTTATATACATTTCTTTTGCAAAGCAAATACTTTTAAGCTGTAAAAACACAGCTGCATTAAGATTTAGCCTCTAGAATGTCGTTTGTGATGCATTGATAAGACCAAATCATAATATAATTATGTTCTTAAAATTAATAAGTACATTGTTTTATTTTGCCTGACTGTAGTAGGCAATATCTTATGAAGAAGATCACATATAGCACTTTTAGACCAGTGCGTGGACGTTGGGGTCTTTATTTTAGGGAGTTATAGAATAGCTAGTCTGCAGGTAAAATGCAGACTAGCTATTAGAAGAATATTACGGGGTGGCGTAAGGTTGGAGATCCCCCTATATCCAGCAATGAACGTCCATCCGCTGAAAAAGTTATGAAATGAATTGAAAAAGCTAGGCTGAGATTTTTTTGAACACCTTGCACTTAAAGCCTCCGCCACACACTGCTCCTCGCGCTGCCGCGTAGCACGTCCTCGCTCTGCCGCGTAGTTGCCCTCTGTGGCCACACACTACTCTACTCGCGCGATTAATAGCGACGCTCCGCACTAGGTCATTCGCCGTTGCTACGCGCGAGCTATGCGCGAGGACGTAGCGCGAGGCGTAGTTAGGGCGAGTATCGCTGCCACACGACGTCTCTGCGCTACTTGCTATGCCTCTCGGGCAGTGTGTGGCAGGGGGGTTATGCTACCAATCGTTAAGCCCCCGCCACACACTGCTCCTCGCGCTGCCGCGTAGCACGTCCTCGCTCTGCCGCGTAGTTGCCCTCTGTGGCCACACACTACTCTACTCGCGCGATTAATAGCGACGCTCCGCACTAGGTCATTCGCCGTTGCTACGCGCGAGCTATGCGCGAGGACGTAGCGCGAGGCGTAGTTAGGGCGAGTATCGCTGCCACACGACGTCTCTGCCTACTTCCTACGCTACTTGCTATGCCTCTCGGGCAGTGTGTGGCAGGGGGGTTATGCTACCAATCGTTAAGCCCCCGCCACACACTGCTCCTCGCGCTGCCGCGTAGCACGTCCTCGCTCTGCCGCGTAGTTGCCCTCTGTGGCCACACACTACTCTACTCGCGCGATTAATAGCGACGCTCCGCACTAGGTCATTCGCCCTTGCTACGCGCGAGCTATGCGCGAGGACGTAGCGCGAGGCGTAGTATCGCTGCCACACGACGTCTCTGCCTACTTCCTACGCTACTTGCTATGCCTCTCGGGCAGTGTGTGGCAGGGGGGTTACGATAAACGTGAAGTAAAGGCTAATGTACTCATACTATGTGTTCGCAGAAGCTTTGCCGATGAGTAGGTACCGTTCCCACTACAGACGACTGTTTCCTGCGCTCGTCTGGCTCGTCAACTGACATAGAGTAATTTGTATAAAACTGACCAGTAAACGGGTCACAGATGTCATCGTGACCTTTTTTGGGACTTTTGGCAAAAATATAGGTACAATAAATTAATACCCCGATTCGATTTCTTTCAATTATCTAGCAATTTCTAAGTTTCTTAAAGTATCTTGAATGTTCTCTATTCCATTCCGTTTCACTACAGTAGTTAAGTGGTACACGTTCGTGAAACGGAACGTAAAATACGTCAAAAAATAGATTGTCACGTCGATTGATTAACAGTGTGACCGCTTGTGGCAGATTTCTGCCATTTAGGCAGATTTTGCTCCTAAATTTTAACTCTGGCAAATTAAGTTGACGATTCAAGAAAGCGGCAGAATGTGGCAGATTTCCAGTAAATCCTTATTATCTTTGAATTAATATGAAAAACTCGTGAATTTACATCTCTTTACTTATTTTTGTATGACTTAGTTAGTCGGAAATGTTATACTTACTAAAGTGGCACTATTGTCTTGTGTCGATGGAACGGGGATTTTCCGACGTCAAAACCACTAGGTAATTACTGCTTGTGCAGTAACTTTACTTGTAGAGTACTTATACAGTTGAGGGGCGCTGAAAGCAATATGTAATATTGTTTTGACATTTTCATAAAATGTCAGTATGGAAATTTTGAAACAATATTACAATAATATTACTTTAAGCGTTGGTGGTAGGCCCCCAGGAATCTAGTTTGCAGATTTTGGCAGTTTTTTTTTGCCAGTGTTTGGCAGATTCCCCAATTTTGAAACGGACACACTATTGATTAAATTGACAAACTGTCACAATTTTTTGTGAGTGTTATATTGCTGCTGAAAATAAATAAATAATTGGGTTTATTTTCATGTAGCAGCTGATAGAACATTATAAAAGTGTTTACCGAAATCAGTTCTACTTTCCTGTGATCTGGTAAGTCAAGAATTCATTCTCTCTCCTTGCAAAATAGCTACTACTGTAGTACGTTGTTACTGTTATTGATTTTTCAGGAATGTGCTGTAAAAGATAGAGAACAAGACAATAGTTTGTACTCGATTACATTAATTAAAAGCCACAGTGTGTCTTTCATAGGCATATTTATCTTTAACAATAATTCTCTCAAGATTATCTCATAAAGTTTTCTTAACATGAAGAACGGTTTTCAATTAAATAAAATAGGCGAAACCCTTCGTGCTTGAAGGTCGTAACTCAATTATTAGGAAACAGAAGTCTTGTAAGAGGCTGAATTTAAGCAATAAGTATTAACTTAGTGTATACCTACCAACACACTTTACAATTTTTATAACAAAGAAAAGTACTTACTGTGAATCATTGCTTTTACAATATAATGATTCCCTATCTGCCATTTTTAAGTGAGGTATTATAATTTAATATTGAATGAAAATACAATGGCATGAGTCTGTGAAATTAAGTCAATTGGCAAAGTTTCACGTAATTCAAAGTTAGCCATTAAAATTATAATAATTTCATGGGTTGGGTGCGATGATATAAGGGGTAATCAGCATGAATTTGAATTGTGTTATAATGAAGTCGCATGATATGGCTTTGTGTAAAGAGGGGTATTACTGTACTATGTTTTACTGGCCCAATCTGGGGATTGAACCTCCTGGGTTCAATTACTTACTATCTGCAGTTGAACTTGCTTACAACTAAAACAAATGAGGCAGTTCAATTTTCAAATTACAATCTAAGTAAAATTGGACGACCAAATGGCGTAGCGGTAGCGAACCTGCCATCTACATCGGAGGTCATGGGTTCGATTCCCACTACTGGTAAATGTTTGTGTGATGAGCATGAATGTTTTCCAGTGTCTGGGGTTTTTCAATAAGTATATTATTTTTTCAATATATTATAATATGTATGTATATTTATCACTTGTCTAGTACCCATAACACAAGCTAACGCTTACCTTGGGGCTAGATTGCGATGTTTGTAATGTCCTGATATATATACAAAAAAAATCTATGAGAGTATTTATTTGTTTAAAGTCTGTCTCCATATTTAATTTTTGTTGGAATTTCTGTTAAAGCCTTGACACGCATGACCTGCCTCAAAATCAAATTGCTGCCAATTTTAAATGCAATTAGGCAGGGGGTGGTTAAAGTTTTGACCTATTACTTCCCCTAAACTGAAAACCATTGCATACATGCAATGGAGAGGGATATGTGTCAGTTATGGGGATAGGTCAGGCAGTGTTTTTGTCTAAGGGTGTCCATAATAATTGTAAAAAAACAAGTCTTATGTATAATGAAGACAGAGATGTCCTAACTGTGTGACTCTCATCGCAAACTTTAAGACCTGAACAGCTGAAATTTTGCAGAGAGGTTCTGTTAATAATGTAGACAAGGAACAAGGGACATTTTTATCACCCAGGTGAAGCACAAACAGGTCAGACAGTACAATGATTAAGTAAGAAAATTTATTGAGCTACAGGATGAAACCAAGTACTACAAATTATCATCTCTAAAGAAAAATTTAGTTCAAGATTGGTGTTGCTTTACTTGCTGTGAATATCATAACAAGTAGTAAAGTTGTCTCTTCTGTCAATCATTCTCTGACATAAGCATATTATAATAATACGAGTAGGTACTATTTTCTATCCCTTGCATAATCACCCTTTTTAGATGTGATAGCTAGAGTAGGTACTTTACAAACACGCAATTTGTTTAAATACTCCTCTCAAATTGATCTGTCACCACTTATCACTAATAGCTGGTAGCGCTAAGTGCATGAATGACGGAGGTGCACCCTGTAATTATGAGGTTGTCCTAGTAATTGCAACAGCATGGCGACACTATCGCGATGGGCTATCAAGAGTGGCGCTGCACGCGATCCCTCCCTCCGTCGGTGAATGCACTCCAAGTGCTAGATATACATGATAAAATGTACTTCAGGAAGACAGTTTTATTATACAGACTCTTGTCTATATAGGGTTCATTAAAAAATGTGGGCCTTGTAATTTGTACCTCTAGCAAATAGTCGCTGCCCGTGAGGCAATTAAAAATAGGAAAACAGAACGTCGCCGTTTGCCCGTTCGGCCTGCGGTAAAGACCGTACCTATAAGTGCGACAGAAATCGCTATGGGCGGATATATTGCTTTGACTATACATATAGAAAATTATAGTACCTATATGTATTATTAAACAGGCTTTAAGGCAAAAGCCGCCGTCCTGTTTCTCTATTTTACTACCCCGTGTGCAGCAACATATTGCGTTGACTATAAAATGTCATCACTGATCACAGTTTGTCTGTAGAACTGTGATGGACTTATAAGAATTTCTTCATAGGAATACTGACTCGTTTTGTGAAATTCCGCGGGCTTGAAAATTTTAAATAAGACTCAAGAGATGTAAGTTTTGTTTTTACAGCGTCCTTTGTTTACGTTTTCTTAATAAGAACATAAAACATTGACTTACGACAGCCGAAACTGTCTTAAGTTTCAATAAAAACTTATTAGTGGGTTATGGCCCATTGTGCCGAAAAGCTTTATCGATAAAGCTTCTCACGCGCTAAATACGATAAATGAAATCACCGCGAAACCCCCATTTTGGAGTTCGTTTACCCACAAAGCTTCGTTGCCCTTTCACACAATATGTTCACCCCGCCTTTCAGTTACAGGCCATAACAGCGTGGGTCAGTGACTGACGGGATATTACAAATCAATTTATCTTACTCGTTTCTTTACGTTTCTTCTTCGTCGTTTCGTTCTTCACAGAGCGATCGTGATCATTTTATTACGAAACACTATTAGAGGCAGATGTTATCCTCTTCCCCAGCATACGCCATTTCTCCATGCTTGTCGAGATTCTGGTCCAATCATGCAAGAGACCACTAATAGCACCCTTGACTTGGTCAGTCCATCGCATGGGCGAAAGACGCATCCTGCGTCTTTGTACCATCGTCGATAAAGGACGTTCTTAGAGTATAGGAATGTTGGTGCGAAACTCAGTCCATGAAATTCGAAGTAGGTACTCGCCTCCATCATTACATTTCCAGAGCGTCGATCTTCTTTTTCCGACTTGTCGTAAAGTCCACGTCTTGTTTCGTTTATTTACGTAGGCTATAATATGATATAAGCGTTTGCTAGTAATGTGATAAAATGATAAAAATGCTGTATGCAGACTATGAAGACGTTCACCTGATGTGATACGCCAGTTCATGTCAGCGATGCAACTTAGGTTTCTTTAGGTCTCTTTCTAGTTCTGTAGGTGATAAGTAGTTCCTTTAGGTTCTGAAAATGAAAATGAAAATATTTATTTTCACATAGGCCTAAATAATAGGCTCTTATGAAAAGTCAAAACTCTACCGCCAGGTTTGGAAAGCAGGTTTGCACCGAGAAGAACTGGAAAGAAACTCGGCACTTGCTCTTTTCAAAAATGTCATTGTTATAATACAAGATTTCTTATAAAGTATGAAAAAATATAACATATTTTTAAGATATCTCGTGAGGAGATTGAAGCATATTTCTGTCATTCCAAGAATCTTTGTCGTTAAGAAATTCTTCAATGGTATAGTAACCATTTTCATCCTCCTCATCACAATCATCCTTTAGTTTACTTTAGGTCTTCCTTCCCTCATATAACTTAAGTAAGACTGAATAAAAAAAATCGGCCAATTGCGAGTCGGGCTCGCGACGTGAGGATTCCGTACTATCAAGACCAGTTCCAACCCGAACACCTCTGCCCACCAAATTCAAAAACGAGCAAACGACCGTGTTTTTTGTATAGGAGCCCGCTTAAATACAATTTTTTATTATTCAGTATTTTATGTTATAGCGGCAACAGAAATACATCATCTGTGAAAATTTCAACTGTCTATGCCCAACTATCACAGTTCTAGAGTTGGACGGCGAAGTCTCAGAGTATATTAGGGTACCGTTTTTTACCCTTTGGGTACGGAACCCATGTTATGTACGTAATTCATGTTATAATATTTTATGCAAATTTCAATGAATTTCTTCGTATCCTGGGGCGTTTTCTGTGAACTTAGTAACTTCTGTCAGGTATGTGTGAAGCCTTGAGGCGGATCCTCTTCAAATCAAACCTGCCATGTTTGATTCGCCCCCGAAGTTTAGAACGCTGCCTATATGAGCCTGTCATAAAGGTTCATCGAAATGTGATTATCGTCGACCTGTAATCGATTATACATACAAAGGATAGTCGTTTGTTAACAGAAGCCGTATAAATTGCACTAAGGCCGAATATCCACTGCATCCGTCACCAGAACGTCATCGAGGACGAGATTATGTCTAGCTGAGATCAATATGAAGTGACGGGCGCACGATATACATATTTCAATCCACGAAGACGCGCCCCACTCTGTCAAAAATGTGTCATTCGATTCGCATGGAGTTTGACAGACTGGGGCGCGTCATCGTGGATTGAAATATCTATAGACAGTTGACACACGGCCTATTAATTTTTTTTACACACTAGCCACAAAGTAAGCGTTAGCGATAGCTTGTGTTATGGGTACTAGATAACTGATAATTATAGATACATATTAATAAACATAAATATAATATATTGAAAAACACCCAGACCCCTGAAAACATTCTCATCACACAAACATTTACCAGTCAGAATCGAACCCACGACTCCGACGCAGACGGTAGGTTCGCTACTGCTACGCCATTCGGTCGTCGAATAAATGTTTGACCACTACTTCGGCGCCGTCTGCTCTCACTCGGTGACGTCCTGACATGACGGCTGCAGCTGCAGTGGACAAACAGCCTTAGCAGAAACCAGTGCCGCATTGAATCATAGATTACGACCTACTTCGACAAAATCGCACAATTATATCAATTATCTACATACCTATACACCGGCTTTTAATTCGATGCTGTAAAACGACGTTTTCTACTGTCATTTGGTCAATAATAATAAACATAATAAACAAATATATAATTAATCAAAGTACCTATTTTACATAAAATATTATTTTGCTTTGAAGGTCACTTCTCTTGTTTTGTAATATTTCAAGATATTTTGGTGAAATATATTATAAGGATTGCTAATGGTGTTTAGTAAAATACGAAACGTCATTTTACTGCATCGAATTAAAAATCGTAGCATAATGGTAGCGATAAAAATGGAGAATTTTAGAAATTAAGTTTGAACAAAGATTATGTCTGCCGAAAATTCTCCACAAAGATCTCAAAGCAGTGCAAGCCTAGGCCAATTGCATTTATGCTTGATATGTTTCCGATTTTATTGTTTCAGATGTAAAGTCACGACAACACCTTGAAGCACTTTTTGAGGTAAGTGATCTTGTGTGTTGTTGTCTCATTGGAAAGAGGTTTTGCCCGCATCTTCGTCCGCGTGAATTTTATCGTGTCTTACAATTGTCCAGCGGGGCTAGACAAAGTAGAGCTTAGCTTATACTTTATGCTTAGCCTTGTTCACTGTCGGCTGTCAATTGTCAAGCGAAGTACGCTAAAGTTATCTACAAGGTCTGCGAGAACGCCAGGGAGCGTTCAAGTTGTCGTAGTCGATTATCAAACCCAGCGTGTTTAGCTCTATTCGGTTGTGGTTTTTCTACAGTCACGTGGTTTGTCCATACATTTTTGTCTAACGACTGTTACTTTGTCTAGCCCCGCTGGGCACCGTAATTCTTTTCTGGATAAAAACTGGATTATGTTCAAAGGTAAGTTATGAACTATGTATCTCCGTTTTTTTACGCCTGATCAGTTTTGTAGGAAGTTGTCGCGTAAAAGTGTAACTAACATACATAAATATAATTATTTAGTAAAATGAGATAAACGTTTTATAATTTGTATTTCCTTTTTTTAATAACCTTGAACTCCTGAGTGTTTTATAAAAATTGGTCGCGTGTGGATACTTTTTATTACATTCTGCACTAGAACGAACACGGTCTGTTATTTAATTCAGTGAATAACAAGCTTGGTTTGCTATAATCCACAAGGAAAACTAATTCTATTCTGTATTTTCTAAGGTAAGTAGCCAGTTAGCCACGTACCTACAAGTACATTTTCGCTTCGCTTTTGACAAAATGCTTCGTGCATTTGCATGCATAGGGCATTTTGTCAAAAGCAACCATAAATGTTATCAATTATTTCAGACCTAGGCAATTGTGTTTTTTTTTATTCAATATAGGTTTACGCTTGACCACAATCTCACTTGATGGAAAGTGACGATGTGGTCGAAGATGGAGCGCGCTTACCTATAAGATGCCTATTCACTCTTTTATAAAGGTACCCAGGTCGTAAGATGCGAGAAACACAGATTTCGGGAGAGCATTCCAAACCTTAGCATGCGTACTAAAAATGAAGAAGCGAACCGCTTTGTGCATACTGGTGGTATAGCCACGACACCGACATAGGGATGAAAGCCCGCCCGGTGTCTTGCGGTGAGGTGGAAAAATGGTGAGGGAATGACTAGATCAAACAGCTCCTGAGCGCACTCCCCGAAATATATGCTATAAAAAATCGTCAGGCTTAGCCACGTTACTGAAATGCTCTGAGTCTAGAGTCTACTAGACTATGAAGCGCCGAATCTTCTCCAATGAGTCTCCTAGCTCAACGATCAACAGCATCTAAGCATGTAAGGAAAATATTCATCGTTATCGTAATCGTAACCAAGTTTTGCCCGGTGTTTGGCTCCCTGTTTTACGTCAGCCAATCGGGGGACAGAATTTGCTTACGATTACGATGACGGTGAATATGTTTTCCTTATGCAATCAGACCTCTGGCCTTATTTTGATTGTAGGCTTTTACACAATATTCCTTTGGAAAGACATTTATTTATTACTATTTTAGCGAAGCGAAGAAAAGCTCAAACAGAAAAAAAGTGTGTGTTTTCTAAAATAAAGCGACTCTAATGACCTACAGTGAAAGGTGAATCTATCTACCTTTCAGTAGGTAGATAGGTAAGCATTTTATTGGAAAAACATTTGTCGTAATTTTCTTTCTTCTTCAGTAGACCAGGGCCGATAATTTTTAAAACATAAAAAAATAATAGTAGGATGAAACCCATTACAAAAGGAGGAGAATATTATAAAAATTAAAGGAAAAATAATTTACGGTCGATCCGAGTTCGGGAACAGGGGGGGAGGGGGGGGTTAAAGTATAAAAAATGGTTTTCCTTGATTTCCGGCAAAACTACTAGTCTTATGAAAAAAAGTAATATCGCAAAGTTGTAGGTAATAAAAAGATCTACAACTTTTGTATTTACACTTTTTTCACATAACCTCAAAATTTATGTGAAAAATTAAAAAAACCAAGTTTTTGGTTTTTTATTTTTATCTTTTACAAAAAAATTTTTTTTTTCACGAAATTTGGTGAAAACTTACCTTTTTATATCCCAAATACGCTGTAATTTATTTGACTAAAAATATTTATTTTTTTCACCTTATTTTGAATTAATATCGAAAAAGCACCCTCATTTTCAATCGAAAATTCACCCGTCAAAATATCAGCTTTTTTCAAAAAGTTGGTATGTTTTCTATTCGTTGAAATCTCTACTTTCCGATGGTGAAAAAAAAAATATATGTTACCATACTGAAACTTCTCGAAAAAAACTCGAATTCGAAAATTTTTTTTTAACAATTTTGAGCTATTTATTAAAATTTACACTTTAATTACATGTTACATTGATTAAAAAAATTGCAAATCAAAATATACTTCAATAATTAACAAACAAATAAGTTAATAAAATTATTATTTAATAAGACATCTACAATATTTGGAGAAAGTTGTCAAATCTTCTTTAGATTTTTTGCATTTTCTGAGAAGATTTACTTAAGTAACATATTTTTTTTTTCACCATCGGAAAGTAGAGATTTCAACAAATAGAAAACATACCAGCTTTTTGAAAAAAGCTGATATTTTGACGGGTGAATTTTCGATTGAAAATGAGGGTGCTTTTTCGATATTAATTCAAAATAAGGTGAAAAAAATAAATATTTTTAGTCAAATAAATTACAGCGTATTTGGGATATAAAAAGGTAAGTTTTCACCAAATTTCGTGAAAAAAAATTTTTTATTGTAAAAGATATAAATAAAAAACCAAAAACTTGGTTTTATGAATTTTTCACCTAAATTTTGAGGTTATGTGAAAAAATTGCAAATACAAAAGTTGTAGATCTTTTTATTACCTACAACTTTGCCATTTAACTTTTTTTCATAGGACTTGTAGTTTTGCCGGAAATCAAGGAAAACCATTTTTTACACTTTAACCCCCCCTCCCCCCCTGTTCCCGAACTCGGATCGACCGTAAATTATTTTTCCTTTAATTTTTATAATATTCTTCTCCTTTTATGGTTTAATGGGTTTCATCCTACTATTATTTAATTTCTTTTTTTATTATTTTTAAAGCTATCTACCTTGGTCTACAGGGACAACTATGGCTTATCCAATTTATGAGCATCCTCTTTTAGGCGTCTTAATTAGATTTTGTGTTGCGAGGCGAAATTGCGGCAAAAGGCCAGCTGGGTCTTTTGTTATCCAGTTTTAATTATGAAACACGTTTACTTCATTATTTATTTCATAAAATATTAGTACGAGCGTTTTATTCTTATAAAATGTAGAGTTTGTTTAATATTCTGGTTCATATACTTAGTTACTTTCTTGATTTAATGGTTTGTGCTTTCTTCTATGTGGTGGGCTGTACGTTTGATATAAATTTTTGCTAATTTTGCCCGATGTCGGTCATCCGATTCTTTCGTCTATTGACGGTCTGAGGTTGTCAGGAACAGATCGCTAGTTAGCGATAAATCCGCCTCATTGTTCCCTGTATCTTCTTATTTGTATTTGAATTTTTATAAATTTGTTTTTTGTGTACAATAAAAGTATATATGTACATATTATGCCTCCTCCGTTCGCACTCACTATGTCAAGCTATCGGTTTCTCTTGGAGTCATTCCTCTAGGGTCAGTGGTGTGGTATTTTTATAGTAAACGCAATATCTCGCTGCCCGCGATGCAATAAAACGGGCAAACATACCGTCTGTTGCGCTCTCTGTCGCACTTGTGGGCTTGCTGAACCGTAGGTATTTATTCTGAAACTAAAACCATATTAATCCCGAGATCGCCAGCGACCGTTTGTTGATTGTAAACTGAAGTAGTGGAGCTGAAACTTTCAACTATTTGCCCGTGTAAGGGCCATTAATACCCCGGGACAGCGTTACGAGCCGTCCGACCTCTGTCGTCTGGGTTCAAATTGCAATTTATTAATAGTGCCTCGCCCTAGACCGCATTAGGGTGTTTGTCCACCAGAGATAATCGGCAAGGAATCGCTAACGCGGGCAAAACTGCTCACCTTACAACACCGACGCTATGTTTAGCGGTTTTTTACAGGATATACTTTGGTGAGTGCGTTCAAGAACTGCATAACCTTGTGCCTCCTTTACCTTTCTGCCATAGGACCGGAAGACGCCGAGAGAAGTGGCATCCTTATGTGGTTGACGTCCAACAAACGCGCACAAAACGTTTTTCTTCCACGTTTCTGATACGAACCGCTGAGGTGTGGAACGCACTTCCAGCCTCCGTGTTTCCAGCCAAATACAATCTGGGTGCCTTCAAGAGAAGAGTCAATAGGCATTTTCTAGGCAAGCGCGCTCCAACCTAGACCTCATCATTGCTTTCCAACAGGCATGTTTGTCGTCAAGCGCAAGCCTATCTTCAATAATAATAAAAAAAAAACAAATTAATTACTTCATTTAGGGCTAATTTTCAATCGTCAGATAAACGTTAACTGGGGAATAAATATGACGTTTTGACAGATTTTGTATGGTATGTGTTTCAAATTTATTCCTCAGATAGTTTATCTGGCGATTGAAAAATCAGCCCTAATTATAAGTGTGAAGACAATTGGATAAAATTTTCTCAAAAGAAATCTTCCAAAAGTTGCTCAAAAATCTCCATTTTTCTCAATTTTTATCAGAAACTAAAATGGACGGTAACAGTTATATCAAAAAAACGCTCAGAAACTGATTTATTGATAACGCCGTTTTTCTGTTATATTCTTCCGAAACACTGCATGTTGCACCCCCCTGAGTGTTAGTAAGAGTGAGAAGGACAAAAATAAACTCAGTATATCCTATCAACGCGAAAAATCCAGAATAAATTCCAAGGTTACAAGGACACGCTTTAACATATTAACAATATTGATATAAACGTCATACGCGTTTACCACGCATTTACCGCCCACGTCTCCGCTCTCCAGTGACGTCTTTTAGGAAAATTAGTGAACCCCGAATAAGTACCAACCGTTCGTTTTCCAATAGGACGTTTTATTTATCACAAAATTTACGAGGGCATTCTATAGTCCTTATTTTATTCAAGTTATTTTCGGTATACGTGTGTTTCGGAGTGTATGCACAGGAGCTGTTCGATCAACCCGTAGATTGTGTAAGAAAAACTTATTCATCGCTATCGTAATCGTTTACTAATTCTGCCCGCTGATGGCAAAAAGTTTTGGTCGTCAGAAATAATATACAAACAAACACATATTTTGAAAAAATATAATATTGTGGTTGGGTTAAAATTGTTTTAAGGATAATAGTTTCAAGTTCATTGCGTTTTGACGATGAGACACAATTAGGATTTTGTCTAGACAAAAGAATAAGTGTACGAGATTTTCGTATTCGTATATTAAGGGGATTTATTGAATTTATTTTTGTCTTTCTCACTCTCACGGAGATTCGGTAAGTGCGACATGCAGCGTCGCGGAAGAATATAGCAGAAAAACGACGTTTTACCTAATTACTCAAAAACTAAGCCAGTTATCAAAAATCTGTTCTAAGCGTTTTAGGATATTATTATTACCGATACATTAAAACAAAAATTACAATTACATCCATTGTAGTTTCCGATAAAACATAGAAAAACTGAGATTTTGGAGCAACTTTTGGGAGAACTTTCTATCGAGAAAATTTTATCCAATCGTGTTTCTGCTTCTAAGCGATTTTAGATTAAAGACCCAAAATACATGACGTGTAAATTTGAAAGTAATTGTCTTTATAGTTTTTGCATAAAACTTCATTCAAAATCACCTAAATACGGCTTTTAGGCCGTTAAGAGTGTTTTCTTAAAGCTTACGCAAGAGGGGAAGTAAATAAACTTCTTGCAAAGAGTGGGGGACTGACTTATGGGGGTGACTGGGGGTCAGTCACACCAGAACGTCAGAGCATGTTTATTTTTACCATTCTTGAATACAGGATGTGGTCGAATTAAAAATAGATTAATGTAATAGTCATGCTACTTTATCTATATTCGATTTCTACGATTGCTAATTGATCGAAATTCGAATAATGTATTGGAATGACTAATTTATCATGTGAAATTTTCGATGACAACCTGCTTGGCAACCAAACAGATCTGCTAATTTTACCCCGGATTTTGCTCATTTGAAGCCGCGGCTAAAAACTAGTACAATCTCTATACAGGGCCTCAGAATCGTTAGTATAGTACGATTTGATTTGATTTGATAAAGTTACACAAAATATTCCACGTTCATCATTTCTATAGCTTGTTAACATCATAAACAGAACTTGAAGTTTTAATAAACACCCGAAAACGCTGAAACATATCACGTTCCTTGTTTCAACTGAAATAAACAACGGGCTCCTAACGTTCTCAAGTCACGTTGTCAGTTGGGAAATAGGAAAAGTTATTTTTCGGAAGTTCGTATTAACTTTTAATGAGATTAATATGAAATATGTAGTTATAAAGTACTTAGACCTTGCTCATGAGATGGAATGATGGATGCTCCGCCCCTCCACCATGTGGAAAGTGGACTCAACGGTTAATGCTACTGGTCCAATTTTTTTTTTAATTAATATCCGGGTTCCGGGTTCAATAAACTCAGCATGTGCAGGAAATGTGCATTGAAAAGAAAGCAACTTTTTGTATGCAAAATTAAATTCAGAACAAATTCCACGATAGTATCAATGGTTCTTAAAAACACTATTTTATTTTCCTCGAATATTTAGGTTTTGGTTCATAATAAAACGATACAACCTTTGGTTATTTCATTGTATAGAACATGTAAGTTCTTTATAACCTGTCGTTATAAAATTCACGATTCCCGCAGGATTAGAAAACAACGAAATAATTTGTTATTTTTTATAAACTCAGCTGCAACAGACAAACCTGCAAAGTAAATATGTATATAAAATAAAATACGTATAAAAATAAATATAATAATATTTTCCCAGTTATTTGATCCCAAATCTCAATTAATAGTTTTAACGATATGAAATTTTCATGTCACGTTTTCAGTTTCTTTGAAATAAGAAAAGTTGTTTTTACGACTCTAACTTTTATTTTCAACATCTTTACTTCTTTACCGACTTATATGATTTTATGTATCAATTATTATATTTATTTTAATATAGCGAAAAGTTGATAGTGCAATTTTTAGGGTTATAATACATCCTATGGGAACTGTTTGTGTAAACTTACTATTTTATGTCTGGAACTATGTTATTTGTATATTTATACATGTTAAAAATGTAGAAAGAACGTGTATGTATATTGGAAAAGATATTGGGTACATATTTTTATAAATATTGCGAAGTTAATATTCAACATATCCGGCAAATATTTAAGTCATCTGAGATTTGCAGAGGACATCGCACTTTTCGCAGAAAACAGCACCAAACTAGAATATATGATAAGGGCATTAGATGGCGAGAGCAAAAAAGTTGGACTTGAAATGAATATTAGTAAAACCAAATTATTGACCAATAGTACACACAAAAAAATACTTTTAAATAACACCGAATTAGAATACGTAGGCTCATATATATATCTTGGAAAACAAGTCTCATTCAATGTCACAAATATAGTAGAAGAAGTAGATAGACGTATCACCCTGAGCTGGAACAGATATTGGGCACAAAAGGAAATAATGAAAGGGTCTTAACCACTACATCTAAAAAGAACCGTCGTCGACACATGCATTCTCCCCTGTCTCACATATGCTTGTCAAACATGGGTGTATACTAAAAATATAAAAAACAAAATCAGAACATGCCAAAGAGCGATGGAGAGAAGCATGTTGAACTTACGAAAAATACAGAAAGTCAAAAGCGAAGACATCAGACGGAAAACGAAGTTAACGGACGCCTTAAAACATGCTCTGAAACTAATATGGAAATGGGCCGGTCACGTCTCGAGACTTACAGATGAACGTTGGACGCTAAGAGCCACGACCTGGCAGGGGCCAATTGGTAAACGAAGTGTAGACTGTAGGCAGACCAAGGTCACGCTGGTCCGATGACATAGTGCGGACGGCTGGAGGAAATTGGCTTAAAAAAGCCATAGATAGAGAGATGTGGTGCAAAATGGAGGAGGCCTATACCTAATTAGTGAATAATAAGTAAAACTAGAAAGTTAAGCTACTAACAAGACTAACACACACTTATAATACTTACTGTACTTACTAACAACATGCTTACTATTAACCTTTAGATTATCATACTTTATAAGATAGATTGTTATAATTATTTGATAAGGAACAATAAAAGGCTTTTTATTTATTTATTTATTTAATATTCAACATCCTAACCTAATATAACAAGTAAACAGTCTGTTTACTTAGTACGAGCTTGTATGTAGGCGGCCGCACTGTGTTTTATATGTACATACAGTGTACATGTATAAACTGTCTTTTATTATGCATTTGCGGCGTGTTTTCCAGGAAGTCGGCTTCATATTTTCAATGCGTATTTTCAGGCTAAACACGAGTAAAGCCCGGTTTCCACGAAAGCGGAGCGGAGCTGTGTTTGAGTAACTTATCAGATTTCGTCATTTTGACATCTCCGAAACTGAGGGGAGAGGAGATGTCGAAATGACGACCTGATTGGTAACTCAAACACAACTCCGCTCCGCTTTGGTGGAAACCGGGCCTAAGGCTCGCGTGGGACCGGTAAGGTATACCCTACCTTACCATCGTACAATACATTTGAAACTGTTTAGGCGATAATAATAATTGAAATCTATACAGTTGTCGATTCTGAACACTGCAACTTTCAGGCTTTGCGTTAATTCTCGGAAACCAAGGTTAATTCTTGGGTCAATTATACCGGGGTGGAATGGTATGAACCTAAAGGTGAAAAAAAAAATTATATAACTTTTTCACGTAAACATGCGGCCGTGGCCACACCTCAATTTTTTGCATTTTTTAATACTTGCGAGTAAAATGGGATGGAAGCATAGAAAAAAGAAAATAATATTCATTTTATTCATCGAAGAATGGAGGAATCATTGGAGTGAAAATATTATGCATATGTACCTAAATGAAATAAAAAGTTTCCACACTTACGTCACTGATCATTGGAACTTGAGTCTTGAAACAACCGTAGGTCGTTACGGAGGCAATATGAGTAGGAGTAGGACACTGAAGGGCAGACATTGATAGGCCTCTATATAAACACTTTTACTAAGTAACTAGATAGTATCTAGTTACTTAGTACAGTAGATACTTTATCGCGGTAAGAAAGATAATTTAATTATTTTTTGTCTCAAGTACAGTAGTGTCTACAAATGAAATGGTATACCCGTTGAGAGCAGTTAATGCTTGCATAGAGTAGTGTTAGGGGTATTGTGGGATAGCTTAGTCAATTAGTCAAGTTTGTGGTGATAAATGGAAAAGAAAATTTGGGTTTTAGTCTTAAAATAAAAATCATGAAATAGTCATTTTGAGTTACCATTCAAGGGTAGTATTATGAGATCTCTTTTAGGTCATAATATTGGGATAACAATTTTAATTATCTAATTCAAAATAAATGTTTGATGTTCTTTAGACTTTAACTATTTTCGCACTGTAAGTAACGAAAGCTCTTGAAGAGTTTTTTCTGACAGATTATACGGATATCTAACTTTCACAAAACTTCTATAATATTTTTTTCTATTGATGAAAATTCATAAAATATAGGTGAGAAGCTCTTTAGTCTCTGAGATTACCCCAAATAAAACACAAATTCAATTCGAGGAAAGAAATTCTGATATATTATTATGTTGTAAAGACTACTTTCATATCTTTAGAGGCTGACGTTCCTTTTAAAAGTTGAAAAGATTTTTGAACCGGGTTTAATGCGGTGAAATGGAACGAAGTGTGAAGTTCTGTACGAAAACTCGTGGCTCGTACTTCCAACTTACATCATCGAACTTTTGCGTTTTGGAACTCCGGTTTGATAAAGCCTTTCATGGTCCGCTGATTTTCAGGAATACGAGTATATAGACGTGACTTGGAATGTTCGTCAGTGGGCGATGCAAGGGCGATGTTACTTGTCCAATGACATTCAAAAGTAAAGAAAATGACGGCCTACCATTTATATATACATAGAGCTAGCAACCTGCCAGAAGGACCTAGAGTCTGCCATTCTGCAAGCTGAATGCCAGACTCTAGGACCGTGAGAATCATCAGTGGACCCCCCAGCAAAAAATACCAAAAGGCAGACCAAAAAAGGCGTTGGGCCAATGACGTGGAAGAAGATCTTAGGAGCATGGGCGACAAGTGGAGGAATATTGTGGACAAGACCCATATTGTGTACAGGATAGGATAAAGCCAGCCAATCTGACGCAGGATAGATAGGATAGAGCCAGGCATTCGTACACGAGTTGACAAAGAATACTCCGCGTTTAGTTTATAAAAATACGTATGCAAGTAAAATATCAGATCTCATTCGGGTTTTTACCAAGAAAAAATATAAATCAAATTACTGACGAACCTTGTAAGTAAAGAATCCCTTTTGCTCTGCTGGCTCGATGCATACCTACTCCAAAATTAAGTTTATTACTTTATTCAATGGTACGTAATGTATTTGAGATTGACAGACGTCTGGATGCGTGGGGGCTTGCGGGGCTGGGGGCCAAATGAAGTTTTATTGGAACGTGTCATGTTTGCGTTATAGAAAAGTTTTGCTGAGTACGTTCTCTCCTTACAATATAATTTTCCACGTTTAATTTTTCCTTTAGTTTTATTTTATTGTTTTTATTAATGTTTACGCAAAACATACACGGAATTTTTATTGCCTTGTTATGGTGTGGTCTATACCTATTTTTGATTTTTTTTAATCAGATTTTATGTGATATGTGTTTACGATTCACATATTACTTGCTTTATTTCGGATATTCATATAAATAGCAAAATCTTTTCAGTTATAAACTGCTCGGCGTTAGTTTAAAATTTCGTGAATCCTTATTACTCGTAGTGAATATTTTTTAATTACTTTGCTATTATTAGGCAAGATTTTGGAATTATTATGATCCAGCGCAGACGTATTATATGAATAGTAAATTGTAGTAAGGAATCATCCATAAACACTTAGATTTTAATAGATTTTGAAATGTGACGTCTCGAAATTTAGGACGCCTCCCACCCCCTTGTCACACAATGTCACACTTCGTCGATCCCCTTAACGTGTGACGTATTTTATGGATGGCCCCTAATACAAAATTATATGAATTTAAACACTAGTTGAGCTAACAAGCAACCTTATTGAATTTCAGAAGCTGTTGTCGAAGGTTAATTAACCCCATTCTCGTACGAGATGCTTGGTAATTAAATACTCGACGCCATTTCTTCCCACGCGACTATTTATTTAAGACTGAGGGTGATTAACTATGTTCACGCATTAGTCCATGAGTCGTACCAAAGTAAAAACAATTTATAACTAATTAAACTTTAAAATTAGACACAGAGTTCAAGAAAAGTTGTATTTTTTTTATTGTTTTCAAAACTCCTCCGAAACGGCTCGACCGATCGTTATGAATTTTCAGTGTATGATCACTAGGTCTGGGAGTGTTATCTATTTTATTATATCCCTAATGGCAAAATAACGATTGCCGGGTCCGCTAGTCCTTCTATGAAAATTTCCTTTTTGTAAATTCCCCCAATTGTATTTATTACCATGGTCTCGTGCAATAAAACAAATATGTTTGAGATGTTCATAACAGTAGGTATATAATTACCTAAATTTTCTTTTGAATGACCTCTACTTGCACTTGAAACTTCAATCAAAATCGGCCCGGAAAAGCAGATAACGTAAACAAACAATGCATGTAAATTTTGATCTCCTGCAAAATTATGCGCTGTTTTAAACTGCAGGTTGGTATTGATTTACTGGAACCAGAGTCCTACATAAGTCATGGTTACATTTTCCAGGAATGCTGTATGAATTATGACCGGATATGTTTTTATAAATATTTTTTTATATATATAGATCAAATGCAAAGTTTTGCTCGCGAAATTCAATATTTTATTTGGGGTTTCGTATTTTGTTATCTTAGTAGTTAGTACAAGTGTAGGGCGTAGGCTTGATGTATCTTCTTCACATTCTTAATATTGAAATCTTTGTTTGAATCGCAGTAGCTACATTACTTATTTACAACTTACAACGTTACGTTAAAAAGTTACGTGAATAGCCATTCAGTTTGCCGAGAATGGAAACTTGTTGTTCGGAATTTGAAAATTAAAAGGATATCGGAAGAAAGGTTTCTATAGTTTCTTAGCGATGAATAATTCCTACTTAAAAAACAAAGGGAAAGAATTTCTTCAAAAGTTTCAGCTGCGGGCGCCGGCG